>CM042884.1:11839511-14239511 GCA_023653495.1 Melastoma candidum | reverse complement strand
CGTCCTCGGTGCTTAAGATAAGACAAGCAGAAAACGGGAGTAATAGGATATGTCGGTGACCGGAATGCGCCGATGTGTAGCTCCCGACTGCCTTGGAGTAAGACTAAACTGTATCATCAGAATCTGCATCCTCGGCGGCTGTGGCTCGGAAGGGCGACGGAGGTGGCGGCTATAGCTCTTCCCTGTCACAACAAAGAAAAACGATTAGGGTTGTCTAGCAAAATGGCTCGAATTGGTTTTCTTATTTTTGATTTTTGATTTTTGATTTTTTTATTTATTTCTTTTTTTTAATAATCTCCGGTGCAGCTGCACGAGATTTTGGTGCAGCTGCACAAAGTTTCTGTGCATTTTGTGTTCCACGCGGTGCAGCTGTACGAGATTTTCGTGCAGCTGCACAAAGTTTCTGTGCATTTTAGGTCCGCGTGGTGCAGCTGCACGAAATTTTCGTGTAGCTGCATAGTTTCTGTGCCTTCGAGGTCCAAGCGGTGCAACTGCACGAGATTCCTTGCAGTTGCACGAACTTGCTGCTTTCTCTTGCATCCCCCGCTATCTTTTCCCTAGTAAAACAAAAGAAATAAATAAAAACAACTAAAAGAAAATAACTTGGGTTGCCTCCCAAGAAGCGCTTGGTTTATAGTCTACGGCTCGACTCTTGATATCCATCACGTGTCTCTCAATGTTGCCGCGGCAACTGCCCTTTCAATGTTTCCTCCCCAATAGTGTTTCAGCCTCTGTCCATTAACCTTGAATGTATGCTCTGAACTTGGATTTCGTATTTCTACGGCACCATAGGGGAATACCTAAACTACCTGAAATGGTCCAGACCACCGTGATTTGAACTTTCCTGGGAATAATCTTAGTCTGGAATTGAACAGCAATACTTGTTGTCTAGGCTCAAATTTCCGCTCAATGATCTTCTTATCATGCCACTGTTTCGTCTTCTCCTTATAGATCCTCGCGTTTTCATATGCTTGAAGCCGAAATTCATCAAGTTCATTCAATTGGAGCAACCTCTTCTTTCCAGCCTTCTCGAGATCAAAATTCAATTTCTTAATCGCCCAGAATGCTTTGTGCTCCAATTCCACTGGCAAGTGACATGCTTTCCCATAAACTAGCTTAAACGGAGACATCCAATTGGCGTTTTGTAAGCTGTTCGATAAGCCCACAATGCATCCTCTAACTTCAGTGCCCAATCCTTCCGTGATGTGTTTACTGTTTTCTCGAGAATTCTCTTAATCTCTCGATTTGATACTTCCACTTGCCCACTAGTCTGAGGATGGTATGGTAGAGCGACCTTGTGATTTATTCCATACTTGTTTAACAAATTAGCGACTTGTTTATTGCAAAAGTGAGATCCCCCATCACTGATGATTGCTCTTGGGGTACCGAACCTTGTAAACACCTGCTTCTTCAAAAACTCAACCACTGTTTCAGCCTCGTTAGTGGGCAAAGCTTTCTCTTCAACCCATTTAGACACGTAATCCACAGCAACTAAAATATAACGATTTTTGAAAGACGAAACAAATGGTCCCTTAAAATCAATACCCCAAACGTCGAAAATCTCAACCTCCAGAATGTTGTTTAAGGGCATTTCGTGTCGCCTTGATATGTTTCCCGTTCATTGGCATCTGTCACATTTACCAACAAAATTGTAAGCGTCCTTAAATAAAGAAGGCCAAAAGAAACCTGATTGTAAAATCCGAGCAGCTGTTTTATCTCCTTCAAAATGTCCGCCGTAAGGTGATGAATGACTTTGCCACAAAATTTGGTCCCATTCTTCTTCAGGTATGCATCTTCTAAGAATCTGATCTGCACATTGCTTGAACAAGAACGGTTCATCCCACACATAATTCTTAACATCATGTAAAAATCTCTTCTTTTATTGCGTATTCAAATAAGTGGGTATGAAATTCGAAACAAGAAAATTAACAAAATCTGCATACCACGGAACTTGCGTGTGACTAACCGAGAGCAGCTATTCATCGGGAAAAGATTCATTTATAGCTACCTGGTTGAGCTTGGTGTCGCTTTGATTCTCAATATTGGCTACAAATCTAGAAAACAGTCCCCGACAACGGCGCCAAAAACTTGTCACGTCGAAAACGTATTCACCACGCAAGTGCACGCGATCGTACGAGTAATAAAGTGTAAGTAAGATATCGTTCCCACGAGGACTGATCCAAACTTCTCCCAATTATTAAAATACCGTCAATCTCTATTATCCAACAAAGCGAGTTGAGAATTAATCAAACTAAATGCAAAGCTAAAGAAAACGAGTATATAAATTGAATTAAAATTCAAATGAGAAAAGCACCTAGGGCGACGATTTTACCGGACAATTAATCGCAAGTCATATCTCAATCAACACGATTAAGATGATCTGGTTGATAATTTGGAATTCGGTTATCTTCCTACGCCCCTCCCGAGGTCATAAGAACGTACATCTCTGTAAATCGTAATCACTCTATTCCTAGGTAGATTAACTATCGAGTGCCCCTTAAGAATCAATTCCAATTCGATTACCTAGGACGATTGGGTATATTCCTATCCTGCTCATTAATAATCCCGTCTTCCGATCAAGTTTAACCTAAGTTATTCCTCTTCCCGTGCTTAATCTAGGATTCCCCTTCCGAGTTCACCTAAATTCACTATTCAATCCTATTGGTGATCAAGCAATAAGAAAGCGTTAAGATCGAACAGGAATAATCTAACCTAAATCATTCAAGTGTGTCAAAAGAGATAAACTCTTGACTAATTGTCAAGATCCATCTTAACCCTAGGCAAAAAAAATTAGTTCATAACAGAAATAAACAAAAACATCAAATCCATCGTAAACAATGAAAACGACATAAAGAAAACTAAAAGAAAAACTGGTGAAGTCTCTATCAACGGCTCCCTGTTCCCTGCAGCCTCCATTCTCCCTTCTAAAGGTAAATAAAGTATTTTTATAATCCTAAAAATAAACCTAGAGAATCTCTGAAAATATGAAAAGAAAATATTTTCTTTTCTCCCCATCGTAGCTTCAGGTCCTGCAACAGCATCCAAAGATCTTCCTTCTGCACAGAGTCTTCATAATTACGCGGAGATCCCCTTTTTTCCATATTTATCCTGAAATAAACCCAAAAACTCGGCAGTAATCCATTTTTCGGGAATAATGTGATATAACCAGTAATATTATGCAATGAACGCAATATTTCACAAATCTAACTAAATCTAAGTATGAAATTGCCCTAAATAAGCGTGCGGGTTGTCTCGGTGGGTCTAATGATGGGAAAGCGAGGAGAAGGGTAGGTCATCCACCGTCTAGAGTCTGGAGATGTCGGTGAAGACATTGATTTGTCGCCGTTGCTGGGCTGCTGCTGTGGATTCGCTGCTTTGCAGCTGTGAAGTTGGTTTGCCGCTGCGGAGAACTGGTTTTGCTGCTGCGGGATGTATGCGATGGCTGGACGTCTTTCCCGGAAGGCGGCTGTGAGATTGGAAGGTCACCATCTTCAAGGTATGTACCTACACAAGAAAGAAAACAAATCAAGATGGAAAGAGAAAGAGAGAGCTCCTCGCGGCAAGCCGTTTTCACTTATGGCAGATGACTAAGGTGATTGTGTTATCTAGCAGGGAGACTCGTCTTCATTGTTGCTGAGGGGAGACGCTCGTCGACACCGGTAGAAGTTGATGAAGCTGGAGTTGTCGCCAAGGATCAGAGCTACTGCCGCTGTGTCTAGGGAGAATGAAGTCCGCTGCAGCTAGAGGTGCGATGTGTCTCTGCTGAGGTATCCAGCGAAGCTGAAGCCGGTTGCGACCAGAAGTGTGGCATCCTCCATGCTGTTGCCGTCGTGCGCTCCACTTGGGTTGGTCGTCAAGGGGTTTCCGTCATGTCGACTCTCTGCTTACCTTGGTTAAGGACAGGTGAAGGATAGTCGTCATGATCAAGATAGCCAACAAGTGGGGACAAAGAAGGAGAATTGAGGGAGGTCGACTCTGTTCTGGTTGATGGGCCAAGAAAAAAAAAATGCTTTTCTCCGAAGAATGAATGAATCCTCCCCTCAAGTAATTTTTCCTTTTGCCTTTTATCTCCCCCCGACACCCCTTCTTCTGGTTTCTTCCTGGTTCCTCCTTTTTCCTTTCTTGTTAGCTCTTTTTCTTCTCCTCCCCATTCTCCCCGAATCCCTTCCCTCCATTTAGTTGATTTCTAACTGATTTTTAGTTAGGGGGGGCTCAGACCGTTAGGGGACATGATCTCTTTTGGACGTTGTCCAAATCCTGTTTCTTGCAGGTGGTGGACGGCGGCTGAGGATTTGGGGTGTCTAACCTGAATCGAAAATCGTCATAGGTGAGGGTGGATCGTCCTTGGTAAGATTTTGTCGGGGGAGATAACACGAGCCCGGGCTTGGGCTGTGACAGGTTTGTTTTTTGGGCTTCTCTTTTGGGTTGGGTTTAGGTGACATTAGGCCAGGGTGGCCTGGTGGCCATTTGTTTCTGGCCAAACTCACTCAGCCTCGGGGGCCTTGGCACCGGGTTGGGCAGATAAGTAGATGGGCTTGGGCTGTGGCTATAATGAACTCAAACCTTGGATTGGTTTTAGAGTAGTTTTATAATGGTTTTAGAGTAGTTTTATAACATTTTTTCTTTTTGCAGATCGTCCAAGGCATCTAATTAGCTTCAATATGGTTATGACTTGGGCTCCAAGATGCAACCTGGACTGATGGAGTGTGGGTGATCCGACAACTACTGGTCGTTGGCGTCCGGCTTTGAACAGTAGCTGCTGCAGTTGTAGTCTGTTGATGGCTTCGCTGAAGTTGCCGTGGAGACAACATTATAGAGGCTGAAGCCTGGGAAGAAACTGATCCGAGGTCTAATGTCCTGATGGAGCTATTGACGACATTACTTCCAGGTAAGGAAGCATCAAATGAGGCCTTGTAACTGATTTTCTTTCAATCTGTCGAAATTTTCTACCAAGAGGATTTCGGGCATCCTTCTTGTGTTGCGTATTTTGGGCGGTGGTAGCTACAGCCGCTACAGCAGCTATTACCTGATATGTGTGCTTGGTAGCTTCAGGCCAGCTCTGAAGAATGGCGTGACTTTGAGCAACCGAGGATACGTCAAGGCTAAGAGTAGACGATGTTGAACTGCCCAAGTTGGTGAAAGGCATTGCCCAAGCTGGAGATGGCAGGGATCCGGCAGCAGACGGCCTCAAACTGTCATGTCGGGGTGTCAATTGTGGCTGCTGCTTCTTCCTGCTAGTATTGTTGCAGGGGTGGTTATTGTTGAAACTGTGGTGGTGACGTCTGCGATAGAAACTGTTGTGACGATACTGCTGAAGTTGTTGCGGCGGCAGCGGCTGGAGCTGCGGGGGAGGGGCTAGAACTGCTGAAACAGCTATTGCTGCCGCTGTTGTTTGAAGGATGGCGTGGCTGAGATTCCAATGGTGGGAATGTTGTCGAGGTTAGGAGGCTGACCCTTCATTTGATTTTGATTCTACGATTGTTGCTGGCTACTCATGCCCTTGTTATTCTGCTGTTGGAGTGCCAGTGCTTGCAGCTGTTGATGCTACTGAAACTGCTGCAGCGTGGTCTCCACTCTGGTATGTATGACTCCTTGAAGCCGATTGTCCTGTAGGTGAATAGGATTTCCTTCCTTAGGATTTGTTTGCCTCTAGTTGGCTTGTGCATAACTTTTTTGGAGGTGGTGAGCCAAAATGATATTCTTCAACAAGGAAGTAAAACCATCCATATAGAATGCCGTCGTCCTCAAAGGAAAAGCCAGATTTCCATGAGCATCTCTCTTTTCCTATGCTTTTCTCTACTTGTTGCAGGTTCAGTCATTGAAGCGGCCAACCTCGTTGAGACAACATGCAGTAAGAAGGGATACCACGACCTCTGCATATCGACCCTGTCCTCTGCCCTTAGGAGTTCCAATGTAGATGTCAAGGGACTGGTGGAGACAGCATTCGAGGAGGCTCGTACGAAGTCGAACGAGACCCTTGACTAATTCATCAAACTGCTGCCCTGGGAAGGCAATCCGGCACTATCATCCCTGAAGCTATGACTGACCTCGCGAACAATCAGTTTGCTGGCGGCAATCAAAGCACAATGTTGTGAAGACCAGTTCACGGGATCATCCCCAGCGATGAGCCAGAACAAGGTTGCGCAAGACTCTGCAGTATTGGCTGCAGGCAATCCTCGGAACGCTGGAATAATAATTCCTGCTTAGTCTTCTCCTGTAACGATCTGATTCTAGATTAATATTAAAATCGCGAAATAAAACCTGGACGTGCGATCGATGTATTCGTCCCATCCATGTAACTGACGGCCGATTGTCGATCCCAATGAACTTGATTTCGGAGGTTGAGGAAAACATTTCATGACTATTATTGTGCTACAAATACAGAGCAGTTGTTGGAATGCCTAGGAACCGTTCACAGGACACAGATTGGCTGGGAATGTGTTTGTCTATTTCTTCTAAGTGTTAATCAGAATGCAGAAGTTATTCGTCTTTAATTTTGCCGGAGATGCATGTAGAAATTTGTGGGAAACATGCATGATAAGTGTAACGGGCATCAATTTGAGGTATTACATTCATGAGTTAAATCACACTTAAAATCATTGTCCGGTAAAATCGTAGTGGGATCATAAAATCGTAAGTGGGATTGTGAGAGCCAAATCGTAAAGTCGATCCTATTAATAAACAAAAAATCGACCAGCCCACAAATTTATCCTTGCCCAGCCCATTCTATCCTCTTAGCCCGGCCCATTGAAGCCCAACCCAAGCGTTTTGCCCTCTCTATCAACCCCGAGGAACTTCTCCCCCTTTACCTTTACCCTTGCCTTTGACATCACCGGCTCAGTCCCTCGTGGCTTCGGGATTGTTCTTATCAGGAATCGGGGATTGTTCTACATACGCCAACATAAGTGTAAGTTCTCATTAAACGCCAACATCTTCAAGTGTAAGTTCTTATCAGGAAGATGACAATCTTCAAGTTCTTACCCTTGCAAGAACAATCGTTTATGGTTTTGATTCCTGATAAGAACGAATCGTTGCCATAATTTTCCCCCTACTCCTGATGATTTCTCTTGGTATGCGATGGGGAATGGATTAGGTAGAAGATGGCCGAATCTGAGGATATTCAGCCGTTGGTCTGTGATAATGGAACTGGAATGGTTAAGGTACTGCTCTCCGTTCGATCCTTCCCAGGATTTTTACGTTGGCTCGAAGCTATTCGATGGCTATGGTTTGGTGACATGTCTTTTGTTTGTTTCCCAGTTTGGATTTGTGGGCGACGATGCCCCAAGGGCTGTGTTCCCCGCATTGTTGGGCGCCTTCGCCACACCGGCGTGATGGTCGGTATGGGACAGAAGGATGCGTACGTTGGCGACGAGGCGCAGTCCAAGCGAGGTATCCTGACTCTTAAGTACCCCATCGAGCATGGCATCGTTAGCAACTGGGATGACATGGAGAAGATCTGGCATCACACTTTCTACAATGAGCTCCGTGTAGCGCCGGAGGAGCACCCTGTTCTCCTCACAGAAGCTCCCCTAAACCCCGCTAATCGTGAGAAGATGACACAGATCATGTTTGAGACCTTCAACACCCCAGCCACGTATGTCGCAATCCAAGCTGTCCTGTCCCTCTATGCCAGTGGCCGTACAACTGGTAATCGGCTAATTTGTGCTTCCATTTATCATTTTAACACCCAAATTCGGAAACAGCTCCGGGAACTGATATGGTTCCTTTTTTGCTCTGGTATTGTCCTGGATTCCGGTGATGGTGTCAGTCACACTGTCCCCATCTATGAAGGATACGCTCTACCATATTCTATCCTCCGTCTAGACCTGGCCGGGCGTGATCTCACCGATAACATGATGAAGATCCTTACTGAGCGTGGTTATTCCTTCACCACAACGGCTGAGCGGGAAATAGTGAGGGACATGAAGGAAAAGCTTGCCTACATTGCCCTTGACTACGAACAGGAGATGGAGACAGCCAAGACCAGCTCATCCGTCGAGAAGACCTACGATTTGCCTGACGGTCAAGTAATTACCATTGGTGCGGAGCGGTTCCTTCCGGCCATCTTTGATTGGCATGGAAGCTGCTGGCATTCATGAGACCACCTACAACTCCATCTTGAAGTGTGACGTGGATATCAGGAAGGACCTGTACGGTAACATTGTTCTCAGTGGTGGTTCAACCATGTTCCCAGGAATTGCCGACAGAATGAGCAAGGAAATCTCTGCACTCGCACCGAGTAGCATGAAGATCAAGGTTGTCGCACCGCCTGAGAGGAAGTACAGCGTTTGGATCAGAGGCTCCATCTTGGCCTCTCTCAGCACTTTCCAGCAGGTATCTTTTGTTTCCTTTCGTAATGATCTTCTTTTTCCATCTTTTTCACTTCATTTCGTCTCTGATATTGGTTTTGGTTTCTTTTGCAGATGTGGATTGCCAAGGCTGAGTACGACGAGTCCGGACAATTGATCGTACACAGAAAGTGCTTCTAAAATGCTGAAACTCGAAAATTTTTAGGAGAGGCGAGAGGTCATACATTTTAGAATTAAGTGCTTATTGCAGCTCTTTCTCTCTGTTTTGCCATTCCATGTATTACTCACATTTGGTCGCGGTTATCAGGAAGTTCGAGGAGTTCATTGATAAATACTGTTTTAGCTCATTTCATCCGCAAAATCTTCTGCATCTTCTGTTTCTTTCAGCAAAACTCACACACTCGTTACAGAAAGCCGGCATTCCACACTTCCGGCATGCTAGATTTACATGAACGGATGGTGGTCATCTATGGTGTCGCGTTCATCACCCAAAATTCGTCTACAGTTTCCGGGTACTGTATTATGAGTTGCATCCGCTAAATACGAGTCGGTCCCAGGTTAGGTTGTCTATAAGGTTGGAATGTAATGTGTTGGCAGGTTTTCGATCCGTTAACTTCTTGATCACTCCACAAACTGATTTACACAATCTAGTCGCTTAGCTAAGGGAGGCCTTTTAATTGATGCGGGTGGCATTGCCGTGGGCTGAACTTTTTTTGACAATTTTTATGTAAAGATAAACAAATAATTAGTAGAGACTTACCCAATTTTTCTCTAAAGTTTTTTCCAGAAACTTTGTACGGTACGCAAATATTTTCCAGAAAAACAGAAACTCCCTTAATAATTTTTCATACTTAAAATTTGTGAATATCGTCGAAAACATTGTAACTCTAAGTTATATAGACACTTTACGAATTAATTGTTAGAAACGTAAAGCAAATTTTTTTTGTTTTTTTGTGTAATACTAAAAAAAATCTCTAAATTTACGTACTTTAAATTTTGATGCATATTTTCTACTAAAAAATATTTCGTCTAAGTATGCAATTAAATCATTTCATGAAAATAGATTCCTATTTGAAATTCCCTACCGACAAATATTTCTTAGAATACTAATATTTTCCGTTTGCACAAATTAATTGTAAAAACTTTTAGGTGTCGGCTATGTACAAAAGAGTTTTTTTGATAACACGATTATTTTTTATTTTTTAGGATTTTCGTACTTTTAAACATAAAGAATGTAAATTGGACAATTTCAATAGGGTACGAGTTGTTTGCTTTAAAATTTATCGTACAACTAAGTATTTGCTTAATTTTACGAATATTTTTCTCCAATCTCCAAAATTATGTAAAACATTTGTTTCGTAGTCATATTTATTGTTATATTGAAACAACAAAAAGACTCGTACATTTAAAAGATTTATTTTGGTTCCTAGAAGAAATATAAGATATAAGAAGAAAATGTTTATTTGTTTACAATATTTGTTAGTTACTAGATGCAATAATTACGAATATAAAAACACAACGTTTTTTCGTATCTTTACTAGACGTATGTTGGTTTATATTTTGTATCTAGAAATAGAAAATTCGTTTCATACGTAATTTTTGTAAAATTTTCTCTTAAAGTTGAACAGAATTTTCGTAAAATACAAATAAATTGCTGCAAAATATCATATCAACAGTGATTGTCCAAATATTTTACCAAAAGATTTGATAATATCCGAAAAGATTTTGTAAAATTCTGTGATATTTTTTATTTTTATTTTGACAATCCGAAATATTTGTTGAAACAATAGTGGATTAATATTTTATTTAATTGGCTGGAAATCCGATTTTTCAGGATAGCCAAATTTCACTAATATACGGTAATCCTGTTTATACCGAATTGTCGAAAGCTAAGTGGAACCCAATTAATTTTTACCCAATTAAAATCGCGTCTGCCGGCAATTTAATTTTATTCGGTATTATCGGATGTCTTTGAAATGTTGCATTCCGATGAGAGCTACTGATTTCTTCGGAAAAAGCAATTCGGTTTGACCGGATTTTCTGCAAACATGCATTTGACCGGCAATCCTGCTTCTCCGGGATGGGTTTTGGCTAAATGTCGAGACAGACAATCCGAACAAATCCAGATTGGCTGTAAACTTGCTATTGCAGGTAATCCGGTCAAAATCGGATTACCTATGAACTTGTTACTACAGAAAATCAAGTCAAAAATGATTTTTTTATTTTGTAGTAATTTCATAAAGATTGGCAAAATCTTCGTACAATACGAATAAATCGATGAACAGTTCGTCCGAAAAAATTTCGTACGGTATGAAATTTTGTGTAGTATTTTATGTTTAACTTTTTGCTCATTTGTCCAAATTGAACAAAACTACTTGCATTAGATCTGTATCTTAAATACGCATCTAATGAGATCAACCAAGCATGATTTGTATACTTGTGTTAGGATTTTCGGAATTTTTTTATAAAATAATGATATTTTCGATCGTTTTGAGTAATTCGTGTACATACCTTGGTCTTTTCCCTTACAAACTAATTTGAACTTTACTAAGAACTTATCGTAGTATGTCACCCTATCATATGGAAGGTCAAGACTTGATATTTAGGAAGTAAAAGCTTTTATTAAGGGATTTTGTGGTTTTTCGTTATGTTTTCGTTCTTTATCATTGTTTTATGCTGTATACATGTGTCGGCCTTCACCGTTTAATTTGTATCTTGCATTTCACTAATTGTTTTGGCTTGAAATTTGTCTTTTTAGTTTCAAAACTTGAATAGTTACATTTTGGTAACTATAACACCTTTTTCATACATCAAATCTCAAGTTATGCCTTGTTGAAGAATTTCGTGTTTAACTTTTTGCTCGTTTTTCAAAATTGAATGAAACCAATTGCATTAGATCCGTGTCTTAAGTACGGATCTAAAGAGACTAACCAAACATGATTTGGATACTTGTGCTAGGAATTACAAAATTTTTTAATAAAACATATGTATACCAATATTAACCAATTAATACAACTTACCACATTGCATTTCCTCCCAGTATTTCCCTTCTCCGAGCTGAAAGGGTTTAAGTTTTCGTATTTCTCTTTATCTTCTTTTGAAAGTTCTGCCCATCGCTTCTGAATCTACTCATGTTTCTATAGCAATTTACATGAGTCATTATAACATAGTGTACGAAAAAAAATTATTACTAAGTTAATTGCATCTTCTTACAGTCATAGAAGACTCTTCCAATAAATCAGGCCTTCTAAAAAGTTCTTCGCATTGTTCCTTACTGAAAAGATAGAAATAGGCTAATTCACGTCACCAATTCAAACAAATAAAACAATATCCCTTTCATATGTAACAGACTTACCAAAAACGTACGTACGGTACTCCCCTATGAATTGTAATAACATTGTTATTTGATTGCTCCATATCAAACTGCATACAACACAATATAAGCATGATGTGTTATACACTCTTGCATCTCTAAAGAGTGAATTGTCCTTATTGAGTTAAGGTGAAAGGAAGAAAACAAATGCAACATGTACAGAAAAAAATCATTCATCGTCATCGGAGATGCTCGAACTTCTTAATCTTCGAATGACTGACTACTCCTAGGCATACTCTGAAATAAAAAACGAAGAAAACTGACATGCTTTGCAGGAGGACGGTTTGTCGTGGCAACTCACTCAGGCGGCTGGTTGGGACAATAGAGGGAGGCTGTTGGTCGAGGAAACGAAGAGGGTCGATTGGTCGAGGCAACGGGGGAGGGTGGCTAGTCGAGGCAACGAGGAAGGGTGGTTGGTCGAGGCTATGATAAAGGGCGGCAAGGGCAACACAACGGAAGAGGCCGGCTTGTCAGGCGACGCAACAACGAGGATGATGACTTGTCAGGGGACGCAACGAGGAGGAGGACAGCTTGTCGGGCAACCCAAGGTAGGAGGAGGAGGGCTTGTCGGGTAACCCAATGAAGGAGGAGGAGGACGGGTTGTCGGGTGACCCAACGAAGGAGGAAGAGGACGGGTTGTCGGGCAAAGCTGTTAGTGTGTGCACGTATGTGCCAAGACACTTTGTAATATATGTGAGTAGTTGTTAATAAAGGCAAGTATTTACTGCTTATTAATTACTTTTCTGCTCGTAATTAACTTTACGGTAAAGTCCCATAGATTGATTATTTGTCAATCTAAAATTGTCCTTGATCGGATAGATGTTTAGATGGGACATAAACATCTAGATCAACGTCGAGTATAACTAAAGTCTAGTTAGACCAAGGGATGGATGTTCAAGTTATACTCGGGGGTGCCTAAGTTTAGGGTACACTGGACACGACCCGTTTATAGAGAATACCACATATTAAGTGTCATTGGTCACTTCTCTTGTTGAACGAGTGTAACTGATCTCCTGACTTGAGACCTCCATTTATTCTATACGTGTAGTTGTTCACTTTGATGCCATTAAAAGCAATCTTTAATCGGATTGTGAGTAATACGGTTATTGGGTGTGCAGCAAAGCGTAGAGAGGATATTGTTGAGTCAATATAGGATTCATCGCTCTCTTGGATTAGAGAGTTGACATCATGGCCTCTTGATTGAGATATTAGTGATTTTAAACACACGGCCGTGGAGGAATGTTTATCATTCAAGTTAATATCTATTATATCTCAGAAATCAAGTAAAATGATTAATTCAGTGATGACAGATAATGCACTGAATTAATCAGGATGTCGGTGAGATGAAGAGATTGAATTACACAGAAATCGTTTCATAGCGGTTTTGGTTCATGACCAATATTCTATTACGTTGGGTGGCTGAAAACTGTTGCTAGACGGTTACTTCAGTCTATGTATGGATGTACATAGCCTTCGTATATAGAACCTAGAGGGTCGCACGCAAAAGCACGTGAACACGGATATTGATTATTTAATTCTAATGAAAATTAGAATTAAAAGTATAAATTTTCAGAATTAGAATTTGTTGGACTACAAATTTATTCTGAAATATCGGAAGCAATAAATCCTAGTGTTGGATTTAAATTGATTAAGTATGTCTAAGTTAAGACTATGATGATATAATTATAATAATTAATTATTATATTATTCATTATAATATCAAATAGGCCGACTAAATTGGGTTAAGCCCATTTGGCCCATTAACTATCAATTAAATTAACCCAATTTGGCCCATTATCTATCAATTGAATTGAATTTCAATTGTTTAGTTCTCAAAGACGTCGGTACCCACTTGCAAAGATAAAATTATTACCAACGGGCTATTGTAGCATAGCGTTGCTACGTGTAATTCATTAATTTTTCACAATAAATCTAGTTATAAGGCGGTACCACATCCGTTAAGGAAAAACTAATATAAAAGATGAAATCAGCCGTTTAACCACAGAAGCATAAATCTATCCGGCCAAGAAAAGAACGTTTAATTTGGCCACAGAAGATGAAATCTTTGCCCAAGCTTCCGAAAGAAAATAGCATATAGAATTCCGAAGGCTAGCACCGAAGGGAATTCGAGTTTTCGTGTCACGTGTGTGTGGATACTTCTAGAGGAGTCACGGTTGGGACTCTCGAAGACGGTATAATCCGCAACGTTCGTTATCTTCAAACAACAAGGTACGAGTTATTAAACTTATTTACTATTCGATTTATACGTATCACATAGATTTGGGGTATGTTTCGGATAGTATTTTTCGAAACGAGCTTCCGCTGCGCCCGGTGGAAACCTATCAAAAGCAACAACGGAGGAGGAGGGCTTGTCGGGCAACTGAGGACGAGGATGGGAGTTTGTGATGAGACCGTGTGGGGAGGGTGGGTATTTGAAATTAGTTAAATGCAACAATCCTGCAAAAATAGGATCGCGGTAATAGAGAGTATTTTGTTCATGTTATCCCTCAGGCGGCAATCTTGTTCTTACAGGATTGCCATATTGGATGCAAATCAGGCAATCCTGAAAGGAAAGGATTGCCCTGTTAGGCAAACCCGCTGTTAGGCATCAACAACAAACCCTTCGTCGGCATCACATGACCTAATAGGTTCTCGTTGTAGGAGATAGCATCAACGGGTATCGATGGAGGCTCTACTGCATCACCGAGTGAAGGACTCCCTGTTTCGGCCTCCACAATCGGCACGTCGGCAAGACCCATAGCCTTGATGGACGAGTAGATGACGTCCATCATCGCATCGAACATTTTGGTGTACGTGATGCGGGTTTACCTGACATAGTATCCCTGCTTTAGCCTAAACACTGCCTAGTTTTCCTGGTTCCGTGAATATGCACAGTAAGGGTGGGGGATGACCATGAACGTTGACTTGGACTCTCGGAGGAACTGCACCATCTGCCGTAACACCTTTTAGTAGCCTGGCTTGAACCAGGCTACTCTTGGCGGCACGAATGGGCCAATTCAACAACCTCGAGTTCGGCGAGAAGCCCAACACCAACCTGATTTGGGAAGCCTTCGTCCGAATTATCGTCCCTTTCCAACTCATCTTCGGGTTCCTTGAGATCACTTTCATTGCGTTCGTTGCTTTCAACATAAATATTAATCGATTTTGCCTCTATCAGTAGTTTTATTGATTCGATTAATTTAGAATAAAAATCTCTACTAACTCTTTATCTAAACTATTTCCATGCTTCACGAACCACATCCTTGTGGGATCCTACCCAAATCTATTTGCTTTATTTTTCTAGTGAAATAACCTATATTTTATTCACGTCAACATTTTCTACGCTTGTTTTTTCACCAACATAATTCACCCTACCCCTCAAACTAATCTTACCACCCATATGGAGAATCAAATCACCACGGCAGTTCTCCATTACTAAACCAAAGTCAAATTCACAATTTACAACACAAACTAACCTCGGAGGGCGTGACAATTTGGAACATTGAGCAAATCGACCGAATTGCTTTGAGAAGGCCGGGCGACGGGAAGAACATTCTAATAAAGTTGGTACTTGGTTGGGTTTGGCCATCCAGACTGTGAGGAATATGGGTTCTTGATAGGGATCTCACACCAAGTCGAGTCGTAGGACATGGAAAAGGGACAAGAGATATGACCAAGTCTTGCTCATATTCGAATTCGATTAGGTTGGGTTGGGGTTGGGATATGTCGGGATCGAGGTCAGGGTTGGGATATGTTGGGTGATGGCCGGAAATACTACCACTATTGACGTAAACAGAGCTGAGCCAATTTACTCCCTTAACAACGTCACAAACAACATCCACCAGTATCAACTCTTCCACAGCCAGAGAAGATTACAAGACCAAACCGACAAGAAGGAAAAAAATCCAACCCTATCCACATCCGTCGCTCCTTCCCTTCCCCTTCATCTTCATTGTTCCCTTCTCAATTTCCAGAAATCTTCCACTGCCTCTCTCCTCGGGGTTGTCTGCCCCTTTAACCAATTTCCCCGCAGACAGCTGGGGTGCGCGGCCGTTGCGAGGGAGTGTAATTCCCCCTTTGTCCCTCGTTTCTTCTTCTTCTGCCCGATTCTTCTTCTTCTTTGGGTTTGGAGTTCCCATGCGGCCCACTTGATAGTTATGACCTGCGACCCAACCCGGCAACACTTGACCCGATCCATCGAGTGTAAATGAAACAGTGGCCGGTTCCTTCTTCCAGCTCTCTTCCTCGGCCAACCGCATCAATACCCTCCCCTCAGCGGCACCCTTGTCCTCAAGGGTAACTCCCGGAAACTGCTCCTGTAAATCGTATAAATACTCCCAAGTCGCCATATCTTCAGGCTGATCAACCCACTTTACCAGCACCTGAGTTGCAGCTCTGTTGCCCCTCTTCACGAACCGTCGCTGGAGGATGTATTCTGGAAGTGACGGAGCTGCTGTCGCAAAGGCAGGAAGATGCTGCCTTGTTGGAGTCCCTCCACTAGACCTCTTAAGCCTCGAAACATGAAAGACCGGATGAATAAGAGAGTGTTGGGGAAGAGCCAACTTGTAAGCAACCTGTCCGATCTTGTCCACAATCTTATAAGGACCGAAATAGAGGGGCGAAAGCTTGCTGCCGTGCTTGCCCTCCACCGAACTCTGACGGTGAGGCTGCAACTTAACATAAACAAAGTCACCCACAGTAAAGCTGCGTTCTGTCCTCCTCTTGTCCGCTAGTTGCTTCATACGATGTTGTGCTCGACTCATGTGAAAGCGAAGCAAACGAACCATAGCCTCCCTATCACTGAGCTCCCTGTTCACAGCCTGATTAATCGTGGTCCCATTGATGTATGGCAAATGAACCGGAGGTTCATATCCAAACAAGGCCTGGAATGGGGACATCTTAATGGAAGAGTGGTACGTGGTATTATACCACCACTCTGCCAACGGGAGCCATTTCGCCCACATAGACGGGCAATCTCCGCACATACAGCGAAGGTATGTCTCCAGGCAACGATTGACGACTTCTGACTGACCGTCCGTTTGGGGATGATACGCAGAAGAATGTTTGAGCTCCACCCCCTGCAAGGAAAACAAGTTTCTCCAGAATTCACTGAGGAAGACGGGATCCCGGTCGCTTACAATCGAAGTAGGTAAGCCGTGTAACTTGCAGGCGTTGTTCAAGAAGGCTTCTGCGGCTGACGAGGCGGTTACCGGTTGCTTGAGTGCCGTGAAGTGACCGAACTTGGTCAGTCTGTCGATCACAACCAGTATGACCTCCTTGCCGAAAGACTTCGGTAACCCAACAATGAAGTCCATCGTCACCTCCGACCACACGGCTGCTGGAATTGGCAGGGGTTGAAGTAATCCGGGAGATGCGACCGGGTCATATTTACTTCGCTGACAAATGTCGCACTGCTGGATGTACGTTTGGACATCCCTCTCCAATCCTTGCCAATAACAAAAGCTGGAGATCCTTTTGTAAGTCGCCTGTACTCCCGAGTGACCCCCAGTCGCCGAAGCATGGAAAGTGTGAATAATCAGCTCCCGCAAGGCAGAATCATTGCCCACTACCAACTTGCCTTTTCTGGTGAGCAGCTGTTGGCGAAACTCATAAGGGGGTACAGCCTCTTTCTGTAATCGCTCCTGTAATTCCCTCAGCAGAGGGTCAGCTTCCCAACTTCCCCTAATGTTATCAAGCAATGTCCCCTGATCCAAGGATAAAATAACAGCCATTACCTCCGCTCCAGAGATGCGTGACAGAGCATCCGCGACGAGATTTTCCCTTCCCTTTTTGTAAGCAATCTCATAATCGAACCCGGCTAGTTTCGCTAACCACTTGACTTGCATCTCGTTGTGAACCCGCTGCTCTAAGAGATACTTTAGGCTCTGATGATCCGTTTTCAAGATGAAATGCCGACCCACTAGATAATGGCGCCACTTTCCCACGGCGTAAACGACTGCCAATAGCTCCTTCTCGTAGACAGACAGCCCGGCATGCCTCGGAGCCAGCGCCTTGCTGATGTATGCTATGGGATGACCTTCTTGCATAAGGATAGCTCCAATCCCAAACAAACTAGCGTCCGTTTCCACAATGAAGGTCTTAGAAAAGTCAGGTAGAGCGAGAGTAGGGGCGCTAGTCATGGCTGTCTTCAGATTTTCAAATGCTAATTGAGCTGCTTCTGACCATTGAAAATTATCCTTCTTCAACAGCAGCGTTAAGGGTCTGCTAATCAAGCCGTAATTGCGAACAAATCGCCGGTAGTATCCCGTGAGGCCGAGGAACCCTCTGAGCTGAGAAATGTTCGCTGGTCGAGGCCAATCCACCACTGCCTGTATCTTCTTCGGGTCGGTAGATAGCCCTTCTCCATCGACGAAGTGGCCTAAGTACTCGAGCCTCCGTCTAGCAAAGCCGCACTTGCTGAACTTTGCGAAGAGTGTGTGATGTATCAGCGTCTGCAACACCCTCTCCAAGTGTTCCACATGTTGCTCTAAGGATACGCTGTAAACCAAGATATCGTCGAAAAAGACTAACACAAACTTCCGAAGAAACGGCTTGAGTACCTCATTCATAAAGCTCTGAAAGGTGGATGGGGCGTTCGTTAAACCGAACGGCATAACCAAGAATTCATAGTGCCCTTCGTGCGTCCGGAAGGCGGTTTTATGGATATCGTCTTCCTTGACACGGATTTGATGATACCCGGATCGCAAGTCGAGCTTCGAGAACCAACTAACACCATGAAGCTCATCCAACAACTCCTCGATGATCGGTATCGGAAACTTATCCTTCACCGTGTTCGCGTTCAACTCTCGATAGTCAATACACAAGCGCCACGTGTTGTCTTTCTTTTTTACCAGGACGACCGGTGAAGAGAATGGACTTGTGCTAGGTCTGATTATTCCCGTCTGTAACATTTCCCGGACCAGCTTCTCAATAATGTCTTTCTGATTGCTCGAATACCTGTAGGGACGGATGGATAGCCCATTAACTCCGTTTACCAGTGGAATCCCATGGTCGTGCGACCTTCGAGGAGGTAGGCCTGTTGGTTCTTCGAAGACTCCATGATATTTGTCCAAGAGTTGCTGCACTTCTGCCGGGACTCCCCCTTCTTCGACCAAATTTGCTTTCACCTGATGTGAGGGAACGATCAACAACCCCATCTCTTCTCTTGCGACCGAATACAAGCCGAATCGCACCCGATTGAATTCCTTCTCTCCTGCTGACAATGTAATCTGTCGCCCATGCCACGAATACTTCATGGTCATCTGAGTAAAATCCCACAAGACAGCGCCCAATGACGATAGCCATTCCATCCCGAGGATCATATCGCATCCCTTGATCGGCATGATCAACATGTTCGCCTCGTAAGACTCCCCCTGCATCTCCCACTTAAATGCAGGCACCCAAGTTCCGCACTCCACTCTCGCCCCATTGGCTACTAATATCCCTCTGCTTGGAATCTCCTGAACATTGTTCACCACCTGTCTTGCTACCTTCGAGTCCAAAAAATTATGCGTGCTCCCGGAGTCCACCAAAATGATCAATTTCATCCTCTTATAATACCCAATCACCTTCATTGACCTATTATGTGAATTGAGCGCAATACCGTGTAGTGCATACAAGGACACCACGGGGGTTTCCGCCTCTTCTGCCGAATATCCTATATGTTTCTCATCCATCTCCCCTGTTTCAGCCTCCTCTGCATCCAAGGTGATCACGAACGACCTCCTATTGTTACACCTATGACCATGAACAAACTTCTCATCGCACCAATAAAAGAGATTTTTTTGTCTCTTGTCTTCTAATTCAGCCGGTGACAAACGCCTATGGGGTGGCTGATACGACTGAGGTCTCGGTGAAGGAAGTGTCGGAGGCCTTGAGTTTCCTTCCCATGGTCGACTGCCTCCCTGCCATCTCATGGGTCCCCTGTTAAACGGAGGATTACTCAGCCCCTTAGAATTTGGTTGCTGTTCCCAACGGTTCACACGCGACAGGCCATCCTTAGCCCTTCCCGCTACTCCATCCTCTTCATGAGACAAGGCCTTGGCCAGCGAAATTGCCTTTTGCAGCGACTTGGGCTCAAACGCCATCACTAACCGCCGTGTCTCCTTCTTGAGTCCACCAACGAACATGGAGACCTGGTCCTCCATGCTTAACTCTACCTTCGTCACCAACGAAACAAACTCGCTTACATACTCCGAAAGGCTGTGTCCCTCTCTCAAGTCCCTCAACGTAGCAATAGGTCGAACCATTTCGTGTGGACCAAATCGCATTAACATGGCCGCCGCATACTCTTCCCAACTAATCGGTCCACCAAACTCCCTTCCGCGAACAAAGGCATAATGCCAGTCTATAGCTTGACCCGACAAGTGCACCGATGCAATGCTAACCCTCAACTCCGGTGGTGTCGTGTCTAACTCAAAGAATCGCCCACACCTGAATAACCACTCCTGGACGTCACTTCCATCAAACATCGGAAATTCTATCTTCGCTTGCCTGCTCGTCCGGTCGGTCGACCATGGCTGTTGGTTTTCCCCCCTTTGACGTAAGTTGGCCGATGATTCTGGCAATGGTGACTATCGGGTTCGAATCCGATTAGGGGGGACAAGGGATGAGTTGAGATCAGGTTCGATTAGGTTTCTAATTCTTGGTTGAGGTCGGATTCAATTAGGGATTTTAATTTGGAGGCCAATTTGAGTTAAAGTGGGGACTGACGACATCAAGTGACGTCAATGCCTCGTCGACCTCCGTTAATCATTCTTGTTAACGAAGGTTAAATATAATATAACGAAGACATAATTTAATATATAATAATAATTGAAAAAAATAAATAAAGTTAAAGATAAGTAAAATAATTTGTACTTGAGAAAATAAGGTGTGATTTTTTTTAAAATGAATTTTAAATATTGCAATTTGAATATTGATGGTTTGAGTTTGTTGAACGGATTGGGCGATCATTTTTGGAGTTATTTTACGAGAATGAGAAAATTGATATGGTGTCAATTTTTTAGTTTGAGGGATATATGATTAGGTTGACATTAACTAAATGTTTTGGATAGAGCAGGAGGAAAAAAACTTCATTACAAAATATTTAGAACTTGATAGGGAATCGAAACAAATAACACAAAGATGGATTACTTAGGCACCATATAAAAATATATATCGGATTTTTAGAATTAATTTAATTATTTTGGAAATTTTCAAACATACAAAAGAACTTGAACTAAAGTTTTAGGCTCATCTAAACAATTGAAAAAAATGCCAAAACAATTTGATAGATAAGAATTTAGATTTTATTAAAGTTAATATGTTTTGTTGTGAAATTAGACCTAATTTCGATATTTCAAATAATTTTTTATTAATATTTAATTTTATAAAATTTTAAAGCACTTGCAACAGCTTTTCAAAAACTTTTTCAAATTTATAAGTTTAAAAACAATTCATGATCCATCCAAAATTCTACTGCTAATTAAAATTTGAGTAGAATTTTATACATCTTCCCAAATTTTTTTGATAAAAATAAAAGCATTATTACAAACGTAATAAGTAACATAGACTTATCCATTTATCCATTGTTGTCAAGAAAAGATTCGTCCTTTATTGTTCTGAGCTTGTGGAGGGCTATAACGTCTAATTTACTATTTATTAAACATGATTTATATTATCCAACTTAATCCTCTTCTTATATGAATATCCCAATCAATCCAATCTGTGGAATTTGATTCATTACATAATTAGATCATCTAGACTTTCAACAATGAAGTTAAATTTTTCTAGTAATTCAAATAAAATGGTCGAGCTTTTATATACAATATGATTTTGAAAGAAGAATTTTAAGTGTCCAAAAGGATTTCTGTAGTCCTTATTGCCTTAACCCAACAAAACAAAAGAGAAAAAGCATCTCATTGCGTATGAATAACAGAAAGAAAAAAAAAAAAAACCAAACTGTTCACACAGGGGAAGAATCCAACGCAACCTTCAGCTTGTGCAGCCATTCTGTGAAGAAAAATCCGCATGGGCGACTGAGGATGCTGCTTCCGTCTTCCTCCTCCTCGGCAGAGAATGTCCCAGGAATCCGGCACGTATTTATTGTTATCAGGTTCTTCGCACTTTATTACTATATATGGAAAGAGCCAAGTTGGAAATGCCTCGTATGTTTACAATTCATCTCTCACCAGAGTAAAGCTTGTAAACTGATTCCACGAATGCGACCGCTGAACCAATCACAAGTCTGATGAGTTCGTCGTAAAGGGAGGTTTCCGCCGCCCGGGTTTTAGCTTCAGATTCTTAGTGGCGTTAGTTACCGGCTTCATAAGACGTTCTATGCCCACTTCCAAGCGAGGGAAGACTGCAAGCTCATTAAATGCCAACTACACTGTCTATGATCCATGAAACTGGAGTCATCTTTCTCTACATTAAACCGCCTCTGATAGGGCAAAAACCATTTTGCCTGTAGATATGCGAGAGAACGCCAGGGAGGAAGTGGCATGGCGTTCTGCTTCAGCGAGAATCTGGCGGCCTCAGCCATCACCTGGAGGTGCTGACTGAGTCTGCTCAGAGAACCCACGTAAACAACAGGAAGCGAGGAGCTTAAGATTCTTTCATATGAATCCACCGCTCTAGCGATTCGAAGTGACTCTGAAAGTCCATGTCTATGATTAAACGCTCAGAAGCTCCCAGGCTGCAATGCTTTATCACATCCACGAACTCGTGGTCCCCTGCATAAGATGGAATGCTTCCTGTGAAATTTGGCCCGGCAATTAGTGGAAGTGAATGTACGCGACCACAGAAAAGACACCAGCAATGCATGACGGCACGTGGTGAGAAAGCTCGTTTCATCACATGGTTGAACCCAAATAATTGTCCATAAGATATTGGCGGAGGATTTATGCAGATGGATTCAGTCACCTACCTCCAGGAACTTTGCCATCACCGGTCCATTTAGAAGAGCGAACTGTGGCGTCATATCCAGAACGTCTCAACAGCTTAACTAGACAAAACCTGAGACAGTTGCCACTACAAGGACCGAACTTGTCGGACAGTAGGTCAGTCTCGCTGATCGACAGCAGATAAGAGTGAACCAGGGATTGCAGGTCGATCTCGAACTGATCCAATCTGTTACCATAAACCTGTCACGAAAAGGGATCTCGTCAGCCAATATGATCATCTCCTCAGAAACAAAAACCACTAGCTGGCTGTACAGTGGTGCACCGACGGGAAATATGAAACATAAAACAAGAGTAGAGATCTAAAGAAAATTATCAGGGACAAGACCTCCCTAACACCTTTCCCAAGAGACAGAACCCACCTCGGCAGGACAACCTAAATCCATTGAATAAGCATAAATACCACTACTAGGCACTGGAAACCCAGCTCGCAGCATTTTCTGACGCCCAGAGGGAAATCACCAGCAAGCACAGAAGCAAGCGATAACCAAACAATAGCAAACACACTTGCCAAAAGAAACGTCATCCGAAACAGCCATAAAAGATCTACAGTCACATAATCCAATGGCTAAAGCAAACTGAAATTTCGACATGATGGCGAGGAAGGCATGCCACCTGCAAGGAACGACATTTACCGAGATTTTGCTGGCGAGGTATGGCAAATCACAAAACACAGAATCGCTGCCACCATTCTCCAGGAACTCGCTCACCAGGACAGCCAAATCATGCTCGCTCTCCACACTACTCCTGTTACAACCGTACCCACAATTGGCTCCTCCTCCTCTGACTCCCCTCCACATGTTCAATACATCCTCCCCCGTATTGGCCGTACAGACAGCGCAATCCATCGTCCGCGAGAGAACAACAACGAACCAAGACAAAATTTTGATCCCTGCCCAGGTATATTAACGCAACCCCAGATCAACATTCCATTGGTTCCTTAGACAACATCCGACATTTGATAATTGACGATGACAAAAGGGTTAGGCTGGCGTGTTTTCATAAAAAAAGAAAAAAAAAAAAGAGGAAGAAAAGGGAATTCGTTGAGGTTGTTTTCGAAGTTCTGTTAGGGAAGGGATAAAAAAGTGGATGAAGAGGCGATTCGGTTAGTCCCCGTGAATTTTGACAGGGAAGAGGCCTAAATTCGCTTCCCATTTGTCAACAATTTGTAACCACGTCATCCCAATGAAGGACTTAGCCTTGAATATCAGCAGATTCCTCCTTTTCAAGAGAACCGGAGAAAGAAGAGAAAAACTTAGTGGCGTCACTGCAACCGTTAAAAAATCAGGTAATTCAGTTTCCTGATCTTTCGTATTGTTATTACAAAACCTGCTCGTTGTCTCTTTCTTTGTTTTGTTTGACAGTGACCTCACATTCAATTGGTTCTTAGAGCCTTCAACAAAAAGAAGTCACATCTTCCAAAAAAAATTAAAAAGTTTCATCCCACTAGGAATGTCTTTCAATAATTTCGTTTCTAACACCGAGTACTTCAAGATCGACACCTTGAACCGTGGGGCCTCTGATCACTTTAGTATGGATTCGAGGAACGCGATTTCAATTATGCCAGTTTCAAGCCATTCATGCTGGTCCTGGCTTTACCCAGATTTGACCGACGCCGAGCAATCGGCGTGTTGCTTGTCCGGTTCATCGTCATGGTCAATGTGTTGATCCAGAGGGGTAGATACAACATTGTCATTTGGCTGCAAAATCGCATTGCTCCACAGGTATGGCGACGTTGCATGAATTGGCCGGAGGTCGTCATCTCCTGACAGTATAGTATCCTACAGTGGCCTTTGTTAACTACCTTCTGGGAATCTTCACGATCAGATGAATGCATCAAAGACCCATAAGTTCTCCAGTCCGCATGGTGCTGGTGCTCACGGACGTTCTCCCTTGTTCGCCCATGAATATGTTGAGACTTGATAATGTCGAAGGCCTTGTCGCTTCTTCAACAGCATCAAATGATTAACCTACCTCTTCGGTTGTGTTGCTGACTCCTCAATTTTTCAGTTCTTGGACACACTAATAACAACATATTTTACCTCTCTTACCTCCTTAAGGATGAGCATGAACCTTTATTATTTTAGATATCAAAATTTTATTAATATCGAAACAAGATCATTTGGTCTTAATATAAAATATTTTGCACTCAAATTTTAGTGTGAAATTAATACAATGTGGGCCTCATACTATAATATGATATTGGACTTATATTATTCAAGTCTAATCATAATTATTTGGGCTCAATATATTTTAGGATGATCTAAGTATTAAATGGTTGGGTTAACAAAAATTTGTAAGGTCTAGCTCAGCCTAATTAAGCCTTAACCCGATTATAGAAATACATTAGACTTGACCCATATATCGACCATTCATGATCTGGTTCGTATTCCATCCTAATCCACAATACGTCCCAGTGACCTCAAATACGGAGTCGGCTCAAGACATTCTTCCCCTGGTAGGCGTCTTCTTCGCCACTGAGAGACGGGTCCCTTCACGCCCTGCTGAAATTGCTCGTTTCCTTCTTCGGCCGAAGCCAAATGGGACCACCAAGACGTAATGGGATTATACCAACCATTTCAAATCCACTAGTCGAGAAAAGACTATCCAAGGATACAACATAACGATATTCTTAACAATATTCTACCACCAGAGTCTGTCCAAGTCAACAACATAACACAACCACACACCCTTATTCTTACAAACATGAAAGAATCATTCCTCACATGCGCATAGGCCACAATACTCAACGACACCCAAAAAAAGAGTGGGAAATCAAGGATGAAGACCGGACATAAGTCGTTGCCTGGTACATATGGAGGAATCGCCTGGTCGTTCGCGTGCGCCATGCCTGGTCCTCGATGAGAAATTAGGTCTTCAGATAAGGAGGAATCGCCCGGTCCCGATGGGTAGGAATTGCTTTGGATGAGGAATCCCAAACGAGGAGAATGGAAGAAACCTCATAATTAAAGAATGGATAACTAATTTAGGGAAAGGACTAATGTATAAAATTAAGATATTTACAATTAGGTCCCCGAATTTTAAGTTTGGAGATAGGTTCGGATAATATCATTAAAGTTTCGTACTTTGTAAAACTGTTTCGTAAAGGACCGACGAGTACGATGCCCGTTTGTATCGAAAGAAATGGTCCGAACAAAAGTACGAAACCCACTTTACTGTTTCTTACTAAAGTACGAAACAAAACGGTGACGCATTGTTTCGTATTCACGTAATCTTTCCGTGGGGGGCATTTTAGTCGACCCACAAGAGTTCTCTCCTTCCTCCTTCAAAGATCAATCTTTCCAATTGAGTCATAAGGCCCGTGTCTTTCCTTAAACCCAACTCTTGGAATTCCATTCATATACAATTTACTTCCATAGAACAGTGGGAATTCAGCTTCAGATCGGCAAAGTTAACTTCTCAGACAACACATTTTACATATCTTAATTGTCTCACTCGCAATCAAACTTAACCAGGGACGGAGAAGACTCCATCGGAGGACAAACGTTTGGCCGAACAAATCCACATGAGTTTATTATCCATGCAGATTATATCCGTCTAGTAGTCCTCGTGACTGAGGAGTCCGGTGCAGGCCAGCGAGCGTGCAGGATGACGTGGGCCCTTGACCCCATTATTGGGCCCCACCGCGACCCACTCCGCAAGCTACAAATCCTCCTCGTTGTGAAATCCCGGAGTTACCCCTACGTCATCGCCCGAGATAAACCCCCAAAGCTCCTGAGGATATTCGGGATCGAGGGAAGGGCAGTCCCGTCTTTTCATCCACCGCGTGCCCTATCCCAACGAGAGCCATGGAATTTTTCCTCAACCGGCGTCCTCGGGGGGATGAATATATTTATTCAGTAAAAGCATTGTTTAGATCGTGATTTGGGATCGGTATACCTTCCAGCCGTCGTTGAAGAAGAGGGGAGGAGGATCGACTAGTTTGTTCAAGCGGATTCGCGTGGATATGGCGAGGAAGTTCTTCGTTGGCGGAAACTGGAAATGCGTATGGCTTTGTTTCGATTACGGTGACTTGAAATGTTATGGTGGATTCGGTTCTGTGGTTAGGGAAATGTGTGAATCGGCGGTCGGTTGATGTTGATTCGGTTGTTTTTTCGTTGTCGTTGCTGTCATGCAGAATGGAACGACCGAGGAGGTGAAGAAGATCATCGCCGTACTTAACGAGGGACAGGTGCCTCCCCCTGATGCTGTTGGTGAGTTACCTAACTGTCCAGTCTCGGTTACGTGCTGCTGGAGTTTGTGCTGATTACCTTTTGTATGTTCTGTGATTGTGTCCTTTTCCTTGAGTCTGAAAATGGAGTTCACTGGTTGTGTCCATCTTTGTCGCTTGTGTGATGTGAATTTCATGGGGAAGGAAAAAATTAGATCAAGATTATGAGCAGTGGTTGTGTGTTTCTGTTTGTCGTAGAATGATGTCTTCTGATTGGTTGGGATGTGATTGACGCCCTCCAATATCATCTACAAGTTCTTTTTGGTATTTATGAAACTGGGATTAGTGTGGTGGATTATGTGCAGGCGTGTTGAAATCTCAGCCTGCTAAGTTTTCAAATTTGGCATCTTTAAATATCACTCCATTACATGCACTTGATGGACTCTTTTACTGCAGAGGTTGTGGTGAGCCCTCCGTTTGTCTTTCTTCCTCTTGTGAAGAGTTCCCTAAAGCCCCAGTTCCATGTTGCTGCACAAAATTGCTGGGTCAAGAAGGGTGGAGCTTTCACAGGGGAGATTAGGTAGGCTTTAAAACCCCACCTTTTCACTGATTTATATATTTCTGTCATTTTCCCTTGTTTGATGAGTTCACAGTTCTCTTTGTTACTTGGATTCTAAATGGCAGATGATTTTTTAGATGCTTGATATGTGCGAATTTTTACTAGTTACATGCACTGCCACAATGCCAGAGTAGTTTTGGCTTCACCGTTGACCATTCCACAA
Source organism: Melastoma candidum (assembly GCA_023653495.1). Classification (NCBI taxonomy): domain Eukaryota; kingdom Viridiplantae; phylum Streptophyta; class Magnoliopsida; order Myrtales; family Melastomataceae; genus Melastoma; species Melastoma candidum. Next base: position 14,211,933 of record CM042884.1, on the reverse strand, counting down.
GGATTGTCTGCTTGCTTCCTTGTCCATATTTATTGCTCTCGCCAGTTGCTAGGTTGGAAGGTTATTTCAATTTAACTGACTGATTTACATTTTGTTTCAGTGCGGAAATGATTGTCAGTCTGGACATTCCCTGGGTCATTCTTGGGCACTCAGAAAGAAGACTTCTTCTGAATGAATCAAATGAGGTAATTTGTGTGTTCTAGATTCTGCCAATGTCTGTTGGAATTTGTAACACTGTCCTCGGTAACACGCATCCTTTTGTTGATCAAATAGTTCGTAGGTGATAAGGTTGCTTATGCCCTTGGTCAAGGTTTGAAGGTGATAGCCTGTGTTGGGGAGACTCTTGAGCAGCGAGAAGCTGGTAAAACTTTGGATGTTGTTGCTGCTCAAACTAAAGCAATCGCAGGTAGACAATGTTTGGTCTCTTCATTCTAACTGACAGCATAGTTTTGTTGATGACAATTTTTTCAGCTGATGTTATGTGGGTTCCATGTTTGATTTGAGGAATATGAATAATTTCCATAATTGCTTTTTATATCTTTTTGTTACTGCTTTTTTCATGTGTTTCTTGTCAATGGCCTCCTTAAAGTTAACCAGTTACTACTATTTGCTGCATTTTTCCTCGGCCATCAATAACAGTAGGAGGAGGTGAACATGCTGACAATTATGCAATTTTTGTTATGGGATAGTTCATGGTTTATCTTACCTGTAAAATTTACAGTCGATGTGAGCTAAAGCAAAATTTACGTGACCATGGACTGGACTAACGTCTACATACTCATGTTTGCTTGATGTTGTACCAGAACGGGTTAGCAGTTGGGAGAATATTGTTTTGGCCTACGAGCCTGTGTGGGCCATTGGAACTGGGAAGGTTGCAACACCAGCTCAGGCTCAGGAGGTATGTCTACCCTTATGTATTGTAGATGCCAGTCTTTTCCCTTGTTGATATTTGCAGTGTTCTAATTTGTTTACTTGATTTTAGGTCCACCATGAGTTGAGGAAGTGGCTTCATGACAATGTCAGTCCTGAAGTGGCGGCTTCAACCCGCATAATCTATGGAGGTGAGTTTGATGCTACCACTTGAGAAGTGTTGGTCACAACAAGTTTTTAAAATGGTGTGAGTCTCAAATATAAATATATATATCTTCTCAAACTCCGTCGTCAATTTCCAGGCTCCGTCAGCGGGGGGAATTGCAAGGAGTTGGCCACCCAACCCGATGTCGATGGGTTTTTGGTTGGCGGTGCTTCCTTGAAGGTACCTTATCACCTTTCCTGTACTTGTGCACCGAAAACTTCCCATTTTTCTTGATCCTGAACATTGGTTTACGCCTGTGTCTTTTTCAGCCGGAGTTCATCGACATCATCAAGTCCTCCGAGCTAAAGAAAAGTGCCTAGTCCCGTGGCGTCCGGGCCTGAGTTAGTCTCTTTTGTGGAAATGTTAAAAGACCTACTCAGTGTTAAGTATCACCATCTCCAATAATCAAGTATGATTTTTGTTCGTGCTTCAGAAACTTGGGACCGAGTGGATCATTGAGGTGCTATTTGGTCATCTGTAAACATTTTTAACAGCAAATCTGGCTTCATAAATTATAGGCGGCATGTTTCCGTGAGCTGTCTGTAGAGTCCGTTATATTGGGTTAGGATGTCTTGATGCGTTTGCTGGCTCTGAGGACTCTGAAGGGAGTCGGTAGCATGAATCGGAAGTCGTTCCATGATCTCTCTCCTCCACATCTTCAAAAACTCTGGTTAGTGGATTTACCACTCAAGGTGTATTTTAAATAGTCTAACAACTCCGGTGTGGTCAATGTTGGCCAACGAGGCATGCGTTGGTTTTTCTTTTCCCACTATTGTCAACGAGGGAATCAATGCACATGTCATTGATGATGGGTGGTTTCTCTTGCTAATTACATTTCTCACAGGCGTAGCATTAGGAATAGGACTAGCTTCAGCTTCAGCTTCTTTGTCCTCTCCTCTCCTGAACCATGATCATTCAATTGCAAAGGGCGGATCCGTTTGTTCGAGCGTGATTGTCATGAACTTTTTGAGCTTTTCTTCCTGGGGAGAAGAAAAGATTATTAATGGATGCATTTAGAACATCAGCCAAGAGTCAAAAATCAATGATGGCCAACCCCCGTGGAAAAAAAAAAGAAGATGAAGAAAAACACGCACCTACCTACACACGCAGAGAGAGAGAGAGAGAGATCAAGTCCAATCACGAGATCGTCCCCCTCCTTTTCAGTTTGGTAAGAATAATGTGACTGTCTGTCGTGACGATGTTCATCTTCATTTAATATTTTATATTATTATTACACACCTAAAAAAGGATCCTACTTAGATTTTATTTTATCATTTATCGGGTTGTTTGGCTGTTAGATTCCTTTCCAACATTAGGGAAGAAGAATTCCATCAGATTGGATTTCAAATAAAATAACAAGCGAGTCAGTCAGATGGCCCCAACTATAATAATTATTCAAAGACCAAGAAGAAGGCATACATGAACTTCACAATTATTACCCCTGTACATCACATCCCCAATGACGGACAGGTGGACACCAAAACAAGAAAAATAAAAATTTTAATCAATTTCTGCGTGATATCATTCAATGCCCCCACCCCAACCTCTCCCTTTCATCTTGGCCTTCTTCGCCACTTGTGTAAGCAACTCCCCCCCGAAAGCCCCAGATCAATAATTATGAACACACGAAATTTAAAAAAAAAAAAAAGAGTTTCCTGGAGTCAACCTTTTCGGATTCCACTTCCACCACTCACACTTCACACATACAGTACAAACACACATTTCCAACACTCGCCTTTTTTCCCTTTTGTTTACCTTTTGGGCGTTTGTTGGTTTGTCTTTTTTTCTGCAACTGGGGGGGTTGCGATGGGTTAAAAGATCTCCATCTTTATCTTTGGGTCAAAACCCGGGTCTTTCTTTAGTTAGTTGCTTGTGTTCTGTTCTGTTCTCTTTGCCCTTCTTTTTTTCTGACAGCTTATGGTTGAGATAACTAACCTCGGGCTTCCACAGCCATACGGACAGTTTCTTTGTCTGTCTGAATCTTGGGGGTGATATCCCTCTCTGTGGGAGTAAGGGGTGGGTTTTGTTTTGGCGAATGCTTTGAGAGTTTGATGGGGGCTTGCCTGAGCTCTCAGATCAAGGCTGAAAGCCCTCTTCATTTAGGTATTCATCAATCACTTCGCGAACATCTTGCTTCAATCGGATGCTTCCTTTTTAGATCGCCTTACCCCGCGAGGGTCAAATTCGAGATGCCGAGCTTGTGTTTGTGGGCCGTTCAAATATGGTGCTCTGAGATGCGAATTTCACCGCCTCACTGTGGTTTCGGCAGGTTTGAACTTTCATACCAATGGGAAAGAGGGGAACGGCGAGTCCTCTGTGTCTCAGTCCGCGAGGACGGAGGAGGAGATTTTGCGGTCCTCCAACCTTAAGAGCTTTATGTTCAACGACCTCAAGACGGCCACGAGGAACTTCAGGCCCGATAGTGTGCTGGGAGAAGGCGGTTTTGGCTGCGTGTTCAAAGGGTGGATCGACGAGCAGACTTACACAGCTGCTAAGCCGGGGACGGGGTTGGTGATCGCTGTGAAACGACTGAACCAGGACGGGCTTCAAGGACACAAGGAGTGGTTGGTGAGCGTGATGACACGGTATTCGATTTCGCAACCTTCCCGGAGGATGCAATGAGTTTGAATAAGTAATTTTTATGCAGACTGAAATCGCTTACCTGGGGCAATTGTATCATCCGCATCTTGTGAAATTGATCGGCTTTTGCCTGGAGGATGAGCATCGGCTCCTCGTGTATGAGTTCATGCCTCGAGGGAGCTTGGAGAACCATTTGTTCAGGAGTTAGTGGCCGATGATCTTTTCTCGGCATGGTTATCTCAGAAAAGTAACTGTGTTTATGAGTATCCTGTTGTTTGCGAAACAGGAAGCTCCTACTATCAACCGCTTTCGTGGCTGCTGCGACTGAAGGTCATGGTCGGGGCCGCGAAGGGTCTTGCCTTTCTACACAGCAACAAGGCTAAAGTCATATATCGCGACTTCAAGACATCGAACGTTTTGCTAGATTCGGTTTGTAATGGAGATCGGTTGCTTTTGTCTTGGTTGATCCAGTCATTTGTTTCGTCGGATTCTTGATTTACTGTTGCTGATTGTGCAGAAATTCGAGGCCAAGCTCTCCGACTTTGGATTGGCCAAGGATGGACCCTCTGGAGGCAAAAGTCATGTCTCGACCAGAGTCATGGGTACATACGGTTATGCCGCTCCGGAGTACTTGGCGACAGGTAACCGCGATCCACAATCCCAAAACGGTCCTCTCAGCAAGTGTTTGACAAATATGATGTTTGCATGAAGGGCATTTGACGACGAAGAGTGACGTGTACAGTTTCGGCGTAGTCCTGCTGGAGATGTTATCGGGCCGAAGAGTCATTGACAAGAACAGGCCGGCAGGAGAGCAGAACCTGATCGAGTGGGGCAAACCTTACCTTACAAGCAAGAGGAAGATATTCCATGTTATGGACAGTCGGATACAGGGGCAGTACTCGTTGGCAGGGGCATTGAAAGCCGCATACCTTGCACTAAAATGCCTCTCAACAGAGCCAAAGTCAAGGCCGAACATGAATGAGGTCGTTAAAGCTCTGGAGCTGCTCCGGGAGCATGAGGAGACAGCAACTGAGGAGGCTCAGCTTAGTGCTCGTCAAAACCCAGGTAACACAACCGGCCCAAAGTACCGTAGGCGGAGCGCTAACGACATCAGCGACTCCCGGATGCCAATCTCTTTCCGGGGGCCATTTGCCTCTCCTTCTCAGACATGATCGGAAAGCCAACCCCACAGCCGCCATCTCTTCATTCCATCTCCTGCGCCTGCCTGCCCACCAGGAGCATCATCCAGTGAAGAAACAAACAGGGTCCCTGACCCTGACGATGGGGCGCCTCCTAACCCAACAACCTACCACGCCGACAATCAACAACACGCAGCTTCATTCGACAGCAACACGACCCGTCACACGGATCGTGTGTAAAAATAATCAGTGCTCGTAACAACAATGTATTAAGAGTAAGTACCCTTTGACATGAGTTGCATAGTTTCTGTATTGTCAGGGCTCCACCTCAAAAATGTCATACATGTCTTTTCCCTCTCGTGATTCAAAGGATTGAACACTGTCTTCCTTTTCCGTGTCTAAAATTAGGGCGTTTGTTTTTCTTTAAGGAAAGGGATTATTACAAGTAAAGGGTAATATTAATTACAACAAAAAAGGCCTTAACCTTAAATGTAAGAAATCCTCGACACGCCGTAATCTTCATTATCAGACGAGTCGCGCACGGGTTGTGGTGTCGTGTCCTCCTCCTCCTCCACCTTCACTGGATCGAGGTAGGGTAAAAGTCGACAACCCCAACCCCCCTGCCCGGAAGAGGTACGTGAGAGGTCCCGGAAATTGTTTGATGAATCGCACGGCGGTCTCTCCCCCGTGTTTATACCCAGAAATGCATGATTTGTTTCAGTTTAACGATTGTCGTCAAACAGGCCGATTCGATGACGATTGCGTCGTTGATTTTGACTCATTTCCCGTCCGATTAGTTTTTAAGCAAGTTGATGCTTCTGTTTTCTTTTGTTTTCTCTCTCTCTCTTTGTTAGGAACAATAAGAACTTGTCCGTCTCGCTTTCATAACAGAGGTTAGGGTTTTTCTTCCCTGACATGTAGTTGTTTGTTCTTGATGCCGTAGCTTTTTCTGCCCCCCCGCAGTCATCCCCTCGTCTTGTCCGGTTTTTAATCATGTATTTGTGCTGAGTAAGTGTTATTTTGCGTGTTTCGGGGGTCGTTTCCGCTAGAGTTTTCCGTAAAGAATCGAGCTTCTTCGATAGAAGGATGACCTTGTTGCGCATTCCCCTCAATCAATCGTCCATGCAAAACCCTCTCCGGCAATTATCCGCTCCGCCGAGGGTCGTCAAGTCCAGTTGTGGCAAATCGAAGCTGATCTCGGAGTGCATTACTGTCGCTGTGGAGGAAGAAGCGAGGGTTCCTTCCCTAAGGACAGGGAATGGGAAGAGCAAGGAGGTAATAGGCTGGGAGTCGAAGGTTCTGGTGGGTACGTACGCACGTGCACCCCTAGTGCTGGAGAGTGGCAGAGGGTGCAAATTGTATGATGTCGATGGGAAGGAGTACTTGGACATGAGCTCGGGGATTGCCGTGAACTCGTTGGGGCACGGAGATCCTGATTGGCTTCTCACAGTCATGAAGCAGGCCAGTAAGTTGACTCATGTCAGCAACGTGTATTACTCTATCCCTCAGGTATGGCCAAAGAACAGATTGGGGCATTTGCACATTCAAATCCTGGATATCCTTTGAGATTGTTGTCTTGAATCTATTCTATACAGCAAGAGAATAGGATTTTCTTCCCTTGCTTGCTCGATGTAATTCTTTGAATGGAAGTTGGCAATTGCTTTGGTCAGTTTGTATATTCTCAGAAATTAGACAGCCAAACCAAAGTCTAAGAAATTGTTGTTTAGGTTAATGATTCTGAATATTATTTATTGGATCCTGTTGGGAGTTTTGTGGACATACCTTGGTGATGATTCTTTGTATATGATTGTGACAGATAGAACTTGCTGAGTGTCTCGTGGCAAGGTCATTCGCCGATCGTGTCTTCTTCTGCAACTCTGGGACTGAAGCGAATGAGGCAGCCATCAAATTTTCGAGGAAGTTCCAGAGGCACTCGCACCCCGATGAAAAGCACCCAGCCACAGAGTTCATATCATTTATCAATAGCTTCCATGGCAGGACAATGGGCGCGTTGGCCTTGACAAGCAAAGAGCACTATAGAATACCGTTTGAACCCGTCATGCCAGGAGTCACTTTCGTGGAGTATGGCAACATTGAGGCCACCAGGAAGGCAATCACCCGTGGGAAAACTGCAGCCGTCTTTGTCGAGCCCTTGCAAGGTGAAGGGGGCATACACAGTGCAACAATGGAATTTCTTCAGTTTCTGCGTGGTGCCTGTGATGAAGCGGGGGCTCTCCTTGTTTTCGATGAGGTAACACGCTAGTTAGGCCCTATTCATTTGACCGGATGGATATAATTGGTTCTGAATGAATACATCCAGGTTCAATGTGGTTTGGGCCGAACTGGTCATCTGTGGGCGCATGAGGCTTACAGCACATTCCCTGATATAATGACCCTCGCCAAACCCCTCGCTGGAGGGCTTCCCATCGGAGCCGTCCTGGTGACTGAAAAGGTAGCTTCTGCCATCTCTCCCGGCGACCATGGGAGCACATTCGCAGGTTCTCCGCTGGTTTGCCACGCTGCCTTGGCCGTCATGGAGAAAATCTCGAACCCTGGTTTCTTGGCCAGTGTCGCGAAGAAAGGGTCTTACTTCAAGCAGAAACTTAACCAAAAGATCAGTGGTAACCCGCACGTGAAGGAAGTGCGGGGCAGTGGGTTGATCCTCGGCATTGAGCTGGATGTGTCAGCTTCGCCCCTTGTAGAGGCTTGCCGGAACAAGGGTCTCCTGATCCTCACTGCTGGGAAAGGAGATGTGGTTAGGCTGGTGCCCCCGCTGATCATATCGGAACAGGAGCTCGACCAGGCGGTAGATATTCTGTCCGATGCGTTGGCCGTGCTTGAGGAAGGTACTAGCTCCAAGTAGGTGGTCCTAGTGAGACTAACCCCAAAATTAGTTGTATCAAAAGGCAAGCAGGGGCTACTTGTTAAATTAATGGTGCATCTTTGCAGAAAGTTCTGGTTTCCAGCAGCTGTCGTTTGAAGTAATTGGCCTGTCCCCAATTTGTGTGCAAATGTTTTGCAACAACACTTGTGGATTTAAAATACTGGTACTTCCCTATACTGTTACTTCCCACCTGCTTTTTTCCCTTCCCTTTTGCATTGGGATTCACGGGATGGGAGGACATGCATTGGGATCACGTTCCGAAACTCATACTTTTCGTCCAAATATTTCGTCTATATTAAATACGATGTTCAAAGACGTGGGTCACATCTCTCATCAGATTTTTCTCTAAATGAAGATAATCGGAAAATTATGAGGTCATTACATCCCTGACCACTTCCCTAAGATTTCGGAGTCGTGATATTTTTTTTAGAAACTAGTCTTCAACTTCATAGACCCAATTGACTTCATCTTATATACTTAACTTGGATTTTCTACTTTGTGGACTTAATGTATGTTCATTTCTCATAGATTAGCTCTAGTAGACTTTCTATGAATTCATTTATCGTAAACTCACTATGAATTTGTCTCTCGTAAGCTTACTGTGTGTTTATATCGCGTATACTCATTGTGGGCTATCATCCCCGGTGGACTTATTGTGGGTTCCACTCTAATATACTTGTTATAGGTTTACTTTGTTGACTATGAACATGTTTACGCATAAAAATTTTAAGCTTGATTGAGAAGATTTTGATCCTCAATCCAGATAAAATCGAGAAGATATTTTTGGATCGTGAATATTTTGTGCTCTCGATTATGGGAAATTAGCCACTGAACAATCGAGAAGTATTTGAAAGAAAATCTTTGATTGCAGAAAGATTGATCGAGAAGATCTTGTGCACTCGAGAAATAAAAAACTATAATAAAATAAATTATAATCAACACGTGAGTTAATTGGAGAGAGAGAGAAAAAAGAACAACGATCTCAAAATAGAAATGTCGATTGGCTTAACGTAGATCTCTAAGATTGGAAAGTCTTAACGAGTATTGTATGGATGAACAGTTAGTTTTCAAAAAAATTCGCAAAAAACGGCCAAAGTTTCGTAAATTACCGAAATCCCGTCGATGGGGCGCGTTTTCAAAACGCGTCCCCGGGATAACAAAGAGGGCGGGTTTTGAGAACCCGCCCTCGGTGTAAAATGGAAGGGGGCGGGTTTTGGGCGACGCCGACTCACCATTAAGGCGCGTTTTGAGAACCCGTCCTTTTATGAAGACGGGTTCCCAAAACGCGTCCCCCGGACACTTGAAAATTTTTCCAAGTGCACGAGGGGGCTTCCTCTTAGTCCCAGAAGGGGCGGGTTTTGGAAACCCGCCCCTGCCCCATCTCAATAAGGGGCGGGTTTTGGGAACCCGCCCCTTTCCTATGCCTACCAGGGGCGGGTTTTGGGAACCCGCCCCTCTCTTACTTTCACAAGTCGGCTTCTTCCTCTCCCCGACCTAAGCACCTCCGTCCCTCCCCTCCCCGCCCGTCTGTGTCTGCCCGTGCGTCCCACCTCTGCCCGTCCGCCCGTTCACCGTCTGCCCGTCCGCCCGTTCGTCCTCTGTCCGTCCGTCCGTTCTCTGCCCTAGATCCGCCTCCGCATCCCCGTTGTCTGCCCTAGATCCGTCCATCCCTCCCGCCTCCTCCTCCACCTCCCGCCATTCCCTCCGTTATTGTAAGCGTTTCATGTCGTTAGATTAGGTTTTGTCGATTTTAGAGTTATTTTGAAATTATTGTTATTTTGAATTTAGGGTTAGGTGAATTTAGGGTTAGTTCAATTTAGGGTTAATTGAAATTAGGGTTATTTGATGTTGGCTTTATTTGTAGGTATTTGGAAGAGGTGAATTTAGGGTTAGTTCAATTTAGGGTTAATTGAAATTAGGGTTACTTGATAGTAGTGTTATTTGATTTGAGTTTCATTAGATTTATGTGTTATTTGATTTGTGGTTATTTGAATGTAGAGATTAATTGTAAATTTTTAAAATAATTGTAGGTATTTGGAAGTCGATTGAAGCCGTTATTCTCTATATCGTAAGTACCATCTTACGTTTCAATGTCGCACGTACATTTACTGTTGTATGGAAATGGGAAGGTTATTTATAGTAGTGAAGAAGTTGGTTATAGTAGGGGTCCTCTGAAACGTTTAAAGGTATCGGGTGAAATCGATTATGTGCAATTAGAAAGGGTTATCTCTAATACAATGAGATTGAATGAAGGAAGAAGGTTGGAAATATGTCATAGATATCCCGTTCCTTCGTATACCGCATCTGGCATTAAGTTTGTGTTAGTACCTATTGGTGATGATGAGGATGTGAGATTGTTGTGCGAATTTGCTATGTGCAATGGCGATCGCATTCAAGAAATATATGTTACATCAGTTTCTGGTCATTATGGCAATGAAGAGAGGGCAGGAAGTTCAAGAAGTATGCATGGTGGTAATGTGGGGAATGAGATCGTAGGAGTAAATGTGAATGAGGGGAGCTTTAATGTGCATGACAACCTTGTAAATAGGAATGTAGGTGAAAGTAGTCGTCGGTTGACTCCGGTGATCGAAAGATGTAGCCGTTACGAAGGGAATGATGGGGATGGGGATAATGAGGAGGAAGGTGATAATGAGGAGGATGATGATAATGATGGGGATGATGATAACGATGGGGATGGTCATGAATATGATGATTATGAAGATGGTGATTCGTTTGATTGTTTAGAACGTGACTTAGGCGATCAAGGAGTGGTAGACGAAATGATGTATCGGCAATATGAGAATGATATCCTTGAGTCTATAGTGAATTCTGATAATGACGTCGATACTGATGAGGAAATGTTTAACGGAGTTGATTTGGAAAACGATAAAGAAGGGATGAATGTCAGTGCCAATGATGCTGGTCCGTCTAGAAGACGGTTGGAGAAACCTCTACCTTTCTATCTTGATAGTGGTGATACTGGGAAGGTGATTGTGGAGGAGGACGATGATGTTACGATTACAGACGATACTGAATCTGTGGTTGAATTTCTTAAAGGGATGAGGTTCAAAAATAAGAAGGAACTCATTAAGACGGCGAACACATTCTGCATCAAGAACCATTACAATTGCGATATCATCGAGACATATAAGATTAAGTGGGCCGTTATCTGTTCGGAGAGTGGGGGTGGTTGCAAGTGGAGATTACGTGGGAGGCAACGTTCTGGTGATCATGAGTTTGAAATAACAATTATCGGTGAGCCACATACATGTTTAAATGCAGTGCTTACTCAAGATCATCCTCGGATTGGTTGTAACTTCATGGCTCCATACTTTCGTACTTTTGTTAAGAAATCTCCAGAAGTGGAAGTTTCGTTCCTACGGAATGTAATAAAGGAGAGATTCGGGTACGAAGTTAGTAAGAGACGTGTATGGGATGCGAAGAGGAAGGCAATTTCACTTGAATAGGGTGATTGGGATGAATCCTATAATGAGTTGCCGCATCTTCTTAATGCAATTAGAATTGCCAACCCCGAAACAGTTGTTGATTGGGGTGAATGTTGTAATGTTGGGGAAGTGGCGGATTTTTATTTTCAAAAAGTGTTTTGGGCTTTCGGTCAGTGTATTCAAGCGTTTATGCATTGTCGGCCGGTGGTGAGCATTGATGGCACTTTTCTATATGGTAAGTACAAGCATAAATTGTTAATTGCACTATATTGTGCCGCTTGCTTTTGCTTTGGTTGATGAAGAAAGCTACAACTCATGGAATTGGTTCCTAAGATGTCTGAAGGGGTATGTTGTCGGTGGTAGGACGGGAGGTGTATGTTTAATTTCCGATAGACATTCTGGAATACAAGCGGCCGTGAATGACCCTCAGGTTGGTTGGACTCCTCCGTTTGCACATTGGCGCTTTTGTCTTAGACATGTTGCAAGTAATTTCAATGCGAGGTACAAAAATGTAGTATGTAAGAGGAAGTTGGTAGCCGCAGGGAGGAAATCAATTACTTTGAAGTATAACAACATGATGAGAAGCTTGTTTCAAACATTGCCAGAAGCTGGCGAATTTTTCGCAGAGATGAGTGCAGAGCAGTGGACTTTGAGCGGAGATGGATTTTATAGATATGGTCTTATGACTACGAATTTGAGTGAGAGTTACAACTCCGTTATCAGAGGTGCCAGAAATCTTCCGGTTTCTGCTCTGGTCAGAAAAGTATGGTATAATTGCGTTTCATATTGGATATCTCGACGAGATGATGCAGATTCTGCGTTGCAAATTGGCGAACGTTTCACTAACGTTTGTCAAACGAGGTTATGCAAAGGCATGGAGAAAGGCAAACGATACGAAGTCATTATTCTCGATCGACAAGAGGGTAGATTTGACGTCAAGACTAAAGGAAGGCATCGTGTGAAATATGTATTTCTCCAAAATCGTAGATGCAGCTGTAAGAAGTGGCAAATATTTCGCATACCTTGTTCTCATGCGTTGGCATGTTATGCATTCTTGCATATTGATCATACGGCTGTCATTAGTCGATTCTACTCATTCGAGTGTCAGAAGGCCTTATATGCTTCACGTTGGCATTCTTTTGATTGCAAAGAAGACTGGACGGAATATCGTTTCCTTAGAGTCAATCCTGACCCGACAAGGGTCAGGCCACATGGGCGTCCAAGGTCATCACGTATACATAATGAGATGGATATCAGGGTTCGATCTCCGAGTAGTAGTTGCTCATTATGTAAAAAGGAAGGCCATAACTGACGTAGTTGTCCTAATCGTAATATTTGTAAGTTTTTGATCATACGATTTGAAATGCTATTACTGTTATATTCTTATGTTGTCCTAATCTGCTTAAATTGGCTTACAGGAAATGCGTCCAGGGCCAAGGAAGATAGATATCCTTCATGGTCAAGGAGAGCATCGATCGAGATGTGGACAACACTTCGAGCCAATTGACGAGGAGGACATGCCACATGAAGGACAGTCCTTCGACAGAGATGTGGACATGCCAGAAGCATATGACGATCCCGTATTTGACGAAGAGGGTCATGAAGTGCGGGAAGGGATGCTCATATCACAAATTACTCACGTGGATGACGAGTACTGCACGCCACATTTTAAGGTTGGGTCGAGTTCGACTCCTGGAGCTCCGGTTAAAGGAGCGGGAGAATTTGGGTAAGTTCAATAAAATTTCGAAGTTTCGTTATAGTTAAACTCAACTAACATAACCGTTTCAGGTACGACCATTTCGGAGAGCCATCTCAAGTTACACAGCTATTCCCGGGCGACTCGTCGGAGCAGCGTCCCGTTCTCGTACCATATGTGAGGAGGAGATCGAGTAGACGTAGAGGGAATTAGAACTGTCTTCGTATTTGTAAACCATTATGTACTTTGATGTTTGGATGTATTTCAGTGATGTTTTACATATAAATCAGTGCATTTTCTGAGCTGTTGAGTGTTTCCGATTGTTGTAACGAACATGGATGGTTCATTCCTAAAACAAATTGCACTGCAACATAGTCGGGGCGGGGGCGGGTTTTGAAAACCCGCCCCTTGTTAAAGTAAGAGAGGGGCGGGTTTCCAAAACACCAGCCCCTGGTGGGCATAGGAAAGGGGCGAGTTCCCAAAACCCGCCCCTTCTGGGACTAAGAGGAAGCCCCCTCGTGCACTTGGAAAAACTTTCAAGTGTCCGGGGGGCGCGTTTTGGGAACCCGTCTTCATGGAAGGACGGGTTCTCAAAACGCGCCTTAATGGTTAGTGGGCATCGCCCATAGGGGCGGGTTTTGGGAACCCGCCCCCTTCCATTTTACACTGAGAACCCGCCCTCTTTGTTATCCCGGGGGCGCGTTTATCGACGGGATTTCGGTAATTTACAAAACTTTGGCCGTTTTTCGCGAATTTTTTTGGAAACTAACTGTTCATCCGTACAATCCTCAAGTCTTAACACCAATTTGAGAATAGTTTTCATCAATTCATAGCCACTACCCACAATCTCTTACTGTTTTCAAGCTCTCTCCACCTTCCTTGGTGATTGTCTATGAAGTCTCGACATTTTTAGTATAAATAGATGTTCTTTCCTTTGTTGTGAGGAACGGACATTAACCCTCACAGAAGTCTCTTTTTGTCTTACATGTCTGTATTTTGATGTACTTTGTGTTCCAGCAACAATGGTTTTAATCGTTTCCTTCTAGAAAATGAAAGCATTTTTATTCATTTAGTGTTACATCCTTGTTTATTTCATTGGAGACTACATTCCATGGGCTTTCTTTTCCCACAATCTGGTGAGCATTCCGACGACTTGCATTTTCGTGTGTAAACACGTTTTGGCGATTATAGTGGGAGAATGAAGAATGGTGTTGAAGTGATTTTGATGATGAGCATTGACCTTCTTTGAAACAGAAGTCAACCCTCCACACGACAGAAGCTACTCCTGATGAGACCCTTCTGTAAGGAAATATTTTTGTAATTAATAATTAATTACGAAATTAAATGTGAATATTTAATGGGAATCATCCAAATTGATCAGGAAATTAGCTGAACGAAATCAAATGATTTTATTACCAAAGAAAAAAAAGAATAATATATTTCCAATTGAAGGAAATAAATTTTCTATTTATGGAATGTTCTATATGATTGAATATATGTCATACGAATCCTATCTTCCATTAATAATTTTTCTTTGGATAACAAAAACATGTCATTTGTCCAGATTCATCAAGATAAACGAACGAATCTGACAAAATAAATCGTGAAAGTCAATTTTTATTATTTCTATATATAGAAGGTTATCGTAATCTGTAACCTTATGCAATGGGAATTTGATTAAATCAATTAATCTTAGTCAAATCACATCCCCAATGGATACTTACCAATGGGAGACGACATTTTGTTATTAATGGAATTAATATCATTGATTTATTCGTTTTCCATCTAAGTGTGGAAGCTATATTAGTCAATGATATCTTCTATGCTTAGCGTTTTATAATTGTGTATAAATAGGGGTTCGGTTGTATTGAAAAATAATACATAAAACATCAGGAACATTTGTCAGACGTTGGAGCTTTTAATTTTTCGTTAGTTTTGAGTTTTGTTAGTCACACATGAGGGACACTAGCCGCAGAAGGCTGCATCGTTGGTGAAGTCTTCTAGGAGAGTGACTCGGGGGCCATGAGGGTCTCGGTTGGAAGCTGTAGGAGACGTTGGTGGGAAACATGCGACAGGTTGCTGGCGTGGCCAACGTGCAGTGGGCTAGAGAGAAGGGCATATGCCTCGGGAGCACAGAAGGTGAGGGACTAACCAGCTTCTGTGGTGTAACGTTCCGTGTGTGCAGGATAACCTTGAGCAGGGGTTCTGTGTCTGCTTAGCCATAATCTCGAGGGACCACGCGGGAGAACCTTGGGCAAGGGTTTTGTGTTTGCTCAGCGAGATCTCGAGGGATCGCGCAAGGGAAGTCGCAGTGGGTTGCTGTGCAGGTGGGGACGCCGCCGGAGTGAAAAGTCATATGGAAGTCGCAGCGAGTTGCTGTGCAGGTGGAGACGCCGCCGGAATAAAAAGTCTCGGAGAAAGTCACGGCTGGTAGCTGTGCAGGAGAGGACACCGCCTGAGAGAAACGTTCAACAATCGGTTGCTTTTGTTAGTCACGGTAACACGTGCACCGAGTCACTGTGGTACAGAACCTCATGGTCTGTGCTGCGAAATTCAGTCATCTGTAGTGCAGAACCTTCTGGTCTTTACTGAAGAAGGTTGACACACTTGGTATAGAACATTACGGTCTGTGCTATACAAAAAGTCACCTTTGGTGCAGAACCTTCTAGTCTGTGCTGTAGAAGGTCGATCTCATATCACTTTCTATAATCGCTACTACGTTACGTATCACTTTTTGTAATCTGTACTACGTTACATCTTAGTGATAATCATCCAAATTCTGGGTGAAGAGTGGATGTAGGCAACTTGCCGAACCACTATAAACATCCTTGTGTTTATCGAATTAATTCACAATCATATTCGTACGTTCTATTTTACAGAAGCTTTCTTCCGCTGCAGGGTTATCGAAAAGAAGTTAAAAATTCTTAATTGGACTTTAATAATAATTCACCCCCTCTTGATGTAACAAATAGCTTCCAAAAGAGAAATTGAGTCTCCATGCCAAAAAATTAATAAATGGGATTAAATATTCTAATAATCTTGCGATCTATGGGAAACGGTTTGCGAAGTATGGGAGACAATTTGTGACATGGTAAACGTTATGGTCGCAAAGGTCACGACAAAATGCATCGATATTACAACAAATGTGGAATTTGGTAATAGAAATAGTCCAGAAACTGGACTTTGACAAGTGTGGACGAACGGACGACGTGTCGCCGTCTCTAGAAAATCAGTTACATCAAGTTAATATTAATGATTTAACAAAAAATATCATGTCGCTTGAGAAAGTGGACTTATGACTAGAGGATACGTTCTCAAGATCCAACAATTTCATATCTTATATAGTTGAGTGTTTTGAGAAATTTGAAGAATTCAGTCTACCAATTGAGTTATTTATTCTTGTTGCTTTGGATTTTCTTCTTCGCTCGACTTAGAGGATGTTTGAAAAAACCATCTTTGAAATACATGAATAATATTCAAGTCGAGGAGAAGAAAGTGGGTTGATTGACATTACTAATTGAGAGGTTGGTATGTGAGCAACAGAAGCACGTCAGCATGGCTCTGGAAAAGAAGAAATCGATAGTAGGGGATGAAGAGAAGATGGATCGGGCTTAGACATGAGGCCTGTCCAAGGAGGGCCGATACAAGAAGCCTCTTTTATGAGTGTGGGTTAGCACATGGAGTTAAGAAGGGTAGAAAAGTAATATCCCTTATAAGTTTGTTAGAAGGGAAATGTCTGGGGTGGTGTGCGCGGTTGATAAAAGAAACACCAGACAGCAACACCCAGAATCCTGTAACCAAAAACAGACTGAGGTTTATTTTTTCTGGGTAGAAAAATGTGGAGAAAGGGAAGAAGATGATCAACTCCTCGGGTTTCACAGGTCACTAGCATGGTATCAGAGCAACGCCGGTGACGATGGAGGCGAGGAAAGTTGATGTTGCTGCGTTAGAGAGCCCACAGTCACCCTTCTACATACACTCGACAGAAAACCAGGTAACGTCTCTAGTTACCCCCGAGCTGGATGAAGGAAACTATGGGACTTGAAGTGCAGCATTCGAGCTTGCTCTGTCTATCAGAAACAAGTTGGGGTTTGTGGATGGAAGCATACCAAAACCCGAAGTTGAAGACCCCATGTTTTCCTCGTGGAAGAGATGTAATAACTTGGTCAAGGCTTGGTTACAAAGGTCAGTTTCTGTGCCAATAGCGTCTACGATTTTCTTTTTGGACTCGGCACGGGAGATTTGGGAAGAACTCAGGGAAAGGTATGCAGAACCGGATGACACAAGGATTTGTCAATTACAGTCTCGATATTTTGGCCTGGAACAGGGAGTTAAATCGGTGGCCGAGTATTATAATGAGATGATCTCGGTTCTGAGAGAGTTAAGAGTCTACAGACCCTTGCCAAATTGTGAGTGTGGAAAATGCGAGTGTCATTGGGCAAGGCAGTTTTCAGAGCAGTACCAGAAGGATTTGGTATTTAAGTTTCTTATTGGGCTGACTGATGAATATTCTGCTCTGCGGTCCCAGATGCTTATGCGAAAACCGTTGCCTACCCTGGGTGAGGCGTACAACATGGTACAAAGGGAAGAATTGCAAAGGAAGACGAGATGCACAAGTGGGTTTGTTGGAGAAGCACCAATGATGGTGGCATCTGTGCAAACTGGAGTGAAGCAGAGAAATAATTTACAGGACAGCAAGTTTACTGCAATAAAACCAGTTGACAGCAAATTTGACAGAATGGAGTGGATTTGTCAACATTGTGGAAAGAGGGGACATCTCAAGGAGAAGTGCTATTTCTTGGTGGGATTTCCGCCTAATACTCGCTTTGGTTTTGGTAGAGGAAGAGGTCGAGGAAGGTTTCCTGACAGATCACCGAGCTATACTGAGCGTAGATCTGTGAGTTTTTTGGAGGCTGAAGAAGATAAGGAGCTTCAAGGACCACTTTCATCACAGTTGGGACTTACAAAGCAACAAATTCAGAGGCTTGTGGCTCTTCTTAATGTGGAGGATTCAAGGCCTGGAAATGAGGCAAACCAAGGACACAAACAAAACCAAAATTCGCTTCCATTTACCCAAAGCCTTCCTTCTTCCTCTGGTAACTTATCTGTTCAAAATTCTGCACATATCTTATCTATCCATACACAGAAAAACAAAATATACCCTAACAAAGTTTGGTTCATAGATACAGGTGCCACGGATCATGTTTCTTCTGATCCTACCTTGTTTACCACTTATCACATACTTACAACACCTTTGTTGATACAGCTTCCTAATGGCACCAAAGTTACAGCTACACACATTGGAGATGTGCAGCTTAACAAGTTCTTGGTGTTGAAAAATGTTCTTCTTGTTCAATCGTTTCGTTTTAATCTAATTTCTGTTAGCAAATTAACAGCAGACCAAAATGTTTGTCTTGTTTTCTCATGAACAACCTGTTTTATCCAGGACTTGGACACCTGGAAGACGATTGGACAAGCTAAAGCAAGGGGAGGATTATTTGAGATGGTTGAACAGAGTGACAGTGATGGGGTGACTTCTCAAATTGGCAAGTTAGTTCTAGATCAGGGAAAAAATAACATGCACATGTCTGGACATCCTCAAAAGCATACTTTGGACTTTTTTGACTTGTGGCACTTAAGACTAGGGCATTTGTCTATAGAAAAGAGTAAAGTACTAGAAACAGTAGATCCTTCCATTAAGTTTTTGCCACAAAACATATGCACGGTTTGTCATGAATCTAAACAAAGAAAGTTGTCCTTTTCTTCAAGAACACATCAGACAGTTTCTGCTTTTGATCTTGTGCACTGTGATATTTGGGGTCCATACTCACAATCAGCTTTAGGAGGTTTCACTTACTTCCTCACTATAGTGGATGATTTCACAAGGGTAACATGGGTTTACTTAATGCGTCGAAAATCAGACACTCAAGCTTTAATAAAACAGTTTTGTAATTTCATTCAAACACAATTCCTCTCTCAAGTAAAGGCAATTAGAAGTGACAATGGACCAGAGTTTTTGTTACCAGATTTCTATAGCGAGAAAGGCATATTGCATCAGAGGACTTGTGTTGAAAATCCACAACAAAATGGAGTGGTAGAGAGGAAACACCAGCATATTCTTCAAGTTACACGTGCCCTGTTATTTCAGGCTGGTTTACCATTAAAATTTTGGGGCCATGCATTGCTTACTGCAGTTTTTCTAATTAATAGGTTGCCAACAAGAGTTTTAGGTAATAAATCGCCCTTTGAATCACTTTACCACACGGTTCCCAACTATCACAATCTGCAAGTCTTTGGTTCGCTGTGTTATGCTAATACATTGTTACAAGGTAGAAAAAAGATGGATAAAAGGGCTAGGAAATGTGTTTTTATTGGATATCCGTTTGGTGTTAAAGGCTATTACTTATATGACATGGATCACAATGATGTTTTTATTTCTAGAGATGTAGTCTTTCATGAGTCGGTGTTTCCATTTCGTTTGAAACACACATCTGCAACTACACATCAGTTCAGCTTCCCATCTGCATTACCTCCTTTACATAATTCTGTAGCAGAAAATCATCCGGCATTTCTTCCTAGTCATCAAGGACATACACCTGCCATTGCTTCTGATTCTTCTTGCCTAGACAATACTAATCATATAGAGCAAGGAATGTCTGAAATATCTTCTCCTGATCACCTAACCCCGACTTTGAGAAGGAGCACCAGAACTCGCAGAATTCCTAGCTATTTGCAGGAATATCACCATCGTCTCTCCCTTGCTGATGCAACTCCTTCGTCATCCAACTCGTCCAGGTCAGCCTTTCTTTCACCTCTTTCATCCACTCCTGTGTCTCACCCCATTGAACCTTTCATTTCTTATAACCGTCTTTCTAGTCCTTTTCGTGCATTTACTCTGTCCTTGGAAGCACACTATGAGCCTCAAACGTACAACCAGGCTAAGAATGTTCCACATTGGGAGGCTGCCATGGCAGCTGAATTGAAAGCTTTGGAAGAGAACCACACGTGGGATTTGATGCCTCTTCCTGTAACTAAACGTGCAATAGGTTGCAAGTGGGTCTATAAAGTGAAATTGCACGCAGATGGGACTGTAGAGAGGTATAAAGCCAGGCTGGTTGCTAAAGGATATACTCAATGCGAAGGGCTGGATTATCAGGATACGTTCAGCCCCGTTGCCAAGCATACCTCAGTGCGCATGTTCTTTGCGTTGGCTGCTGTTAAAGGTTGGTTATTACGGCAATTTGACATCCATAATGCTTTCTTGAATGGTGACTTGGAGGAAGAAGTTTATATGCAACTTCCACCGGGGGTTACGCTTCAGGGGGAGTGTGCCTCTAAGAATTTGGTTTGTCGATTGAGAAAGTCATTATATGGTCTTAAGCAAGCTTCAAGACAATGGAACAGTAAATTGACTAAATGTCTTGTGGATAATGGGTTTCAGCAGTCCAAGGCTGATTACTCTCTATTTGTTAAGGACAGCAAAGTTGGATTTGTGGCCGTGTTGATTTATGTAGACGATATAGCGGTAGCGGGTTCAAATGAGTTTGTCATCAGTGAGCTGCGTACATACTTGCAGCAGTCTTTTAAAGTTCGAGATTTGGGGGAGCTAAGGTATTTCCTTGGTCTTGAGATTGCAAGGTCGAGACATGGGATTTTTATTTCGCAGAGAGGATATACTCTCAGGCTGTTGGAAGAGCAAGGAAAACTTGCAGTAAGACCAGCTTCGGTGCCTACGATTCCAGGCTTGAAATTAAGCAAAATGGATGAAACAGCATTAGTTGATCCTAGCATGTACAGACATCTCATTGGAAGGCTGATTTATTTGGGGATCACAAGACCAGACATAGCATATCCGGTGCATCTCTTGGCACAATTCATGGAGCAGACGAGGACGACACATTTGCAGGCAGTAGAGGAGGTTCTCAGATATTTGAAGGGGACGCCTGGAAAGGGAATCATGTTCTCTGCAAATTCGCAAGTCAAGTTGCAGGCTTATGCTGACAGCGATTGGGGTGGTTGTTCAGATACAAGGCGTTCAACCACAGGTTTTTGCGTATTTCTTGGTGACTCTCTCGTTAGCTGGAAGTCCAAGAAGCAAGCAACGGTTTCAAGAAGCTCCACAGAAGCAGAGTATCGGGCGATCGCAGCAACAACGGCAGAATTATTGTGGTTGTTGACATTGCTGAAGGATTTTCATGTGGTGTTGAGTCTGCCAATCTCACTTTACTGTGATAATAAGTCCGTGATACATCTCAGCAGGAACCCGGTGTTCCACGAGAGGTCAAAGCACTTGGAAATCGACCTTCACTTCGTTAGAGACAAGGTTCTCGAAGGCGTGATTGATACGAAGCACATGAAGACGGAATATCAATTGGCGGACGTGCTGACTAAGTCTTTACACCCGACGAGATTTCGGTTTTTATTGAGCAAGATGGGATTGCAGGACATCTATACTTCCCATCTTGAGGGGGAGTGTGAGCAGCAGAAGCACGTCAGCATGGCTCTGGAAAAGAAGAAATCGATAGTAGGGGATGAAGAGAAGATGGATCGGGCTTAGACATGAGGCCTGTCCAAGGAGGGCCGATACAAGAAGCCTCTTTTATGAGTGTGGGTTAGCACATGGAGTTAAGAAGGGTAGAAAAGTAATATCCCTTATAAGTTTGTTAGAAGGGAAATGTCTGGGGTGGTGTGCGCGGTTGATAAAAGAAACACCAGACAGCAACACCCAGAATCCTGTAACCAAAAACAGACTGAGGTTTATTTTTTCTGGGTAGAAAAATGTGGAGAAAGGGAAGAAGATGATCAACTCCTCGGGTCTCACAGGTCACTAGCATGGTATTTAAGAAAAAAATAAAAGAAAGACGAAGTCAAAAGTTTTAAGTCCAATGAATCGGGGTTACAACAAACATGGAATTTGGTGGTAGAACTAATCGAGAAACTGGACGCGTCGTTGCCAGAAAGGCGGTGGCGGTGGCGGTGTTAGATGTCGTCTGTGTGACTTCGTCCCTTTTAAATCGCAAAGGCCCATTTGGCCCATATAAGCATAAATTATGGAGGCCCATAACACCCTGAGTGGTGATCAAGTTAGGCCCATTAAATACGAAACTAATTAGCCCGGACTAGCTTAAAATGCCCAAAAAATGCCGCTTCCTTCTTGTCTTTCCGACTAGGGCTTCGTTCAGTCAAGTCAACCTTTACGATTAATTCCCAACCCTGAAGAAACTCCCCGCGAGAAATCTCGAGAAAGAATCCCTTTTGGGGTAATCGAATTTTTCATTTTCGTTTCTGGGTTCGGTGTAGCTTCTCGCTTGAGCAAAAAAAAACAAAGTGGTGGGATCCACGGGTTTATCGCTAGGGGTGTTCTCGGGGGATTCTTTCTTTGTAAATGTTGTTGTTGGTGAATGATCTGGGTTTTTCGTGTTTTTCTTAAGAATTTGTATTCCCTAATTTTAATAGATTTGTAATGTGTTGTTACTAGACCAGGAGTTATGAGGAGGTATAGTCCAGAGTCCTATAGCCCTCCGAGGAGAGGATATGGGGGCCGTGATAGGAGCCCTCCCAGGAGGGGATACGGCGGCGGCGGCGGCGGCGGGGGATACGGGAGGCGCGGTGATCGTGGCCATGGGAGTCTCTTGGTTCGCAATATCCCTCTGGACTGCAGGTATGGTATTAAGTCTGCTGACTTTGTTTGAGTTTCTATAATCCGTGGTTTTCTTCTTCATAAGTCTGCTTATGTTTTCTCGATACGATTGCTTTGCAGGCCGGATGAACTTAGGATGCAATTTGAGAGATTCGGGATTGTGAGGGATGTTTATCTTCCCAGGGACTACTACACCGGGTGCAGTATACTTGCTTGCTCTTGTCTGTTCTCCGCCTTTATTTTCGGCTGTTGTGTGTAGTGTGAAGCTTTATATCAGGTTTCATCTAACCGGTTTATTTCAACGTGGAGGTTTATGGACCTTGGAAAGTGTCCATTTTTCCTTGAGTCTGATCTGTGAGAGCAGTTCCCTTGTACTTCCAAAATTCTTTTTTGGATGATTGAATGACATGCTCTACGAAAGCATTATTATTATCTGAGAATAGTATAAAGGTCCAACCAATCATAATGGTTGACAGGATAGCACAATGATTTTCCACTCTGCATTTCATGCAAGATTTTAATGATTTCTTGTAAGGGGTGTTAGTCTTGGAATACCGGTGCCACAAACTGTACTCCTTTATGATTTATGGGCATGATATTAATTTCTGGCTACCCAGGTAGGTTTTTCGGATATATATTTTTACAAACCTCTTTCAAACACTCTCTCTGTCTCTCTCATAGTTGAACCCTTTGACTGGCTTATATCAGGGGATATTAGTTCCAAGTTAAGACAAGACCCACCATCTCCCTGTGACTGGTGACATTGTTATAAAGTGAAGCTTGTATTCTCATAGTTCATGCTCTCACTGGCTTGTCAAGGGATAATTTCAAGTTAAAACAAGACCAAAGACTGACAAATGATGGAAGCGCTCTGTTTTTCCTTGTGACATTGTAAATGGGGGACTTATAATCGTGTTATCAGTAGAGGTTTGGAAGAAGACAGTATGTATGAAGACTGTGTGAGAGAATGTGTGTGGACAAGCGTTCATGATGTCAAGTGCATCTAATTTTAACAAGCCTTTGAAGCTTTTGCAAGTCGTTGGCTCTTTGAGGTGTCATTTGATATATCACTCTTTTCAAAAGCTTGGCGAGTAAGCTTGGGTTTTGCTTTTCATTATTATCCACTCATGTGGAGGTGCTTTGAGGTGGGTTTAGATGCCTAACTAAAGGTATTCATATGAAAGCACTGCGAGCAGCTAGAAGTATATTGAAATTCTCCAAGTTGGTGCCGTTAAACTATTTCTTTAGTCGGATTGTGAGTTAACATGTGTTCCGTTATCTGATCATTCTATGCAGTGAACCTCGGGGATTTGCTTTTGTGGAATTTGTGGACCCACAGGATGCTGCAGATGCTCAGTATCATATGGATGGGAAAAGTTTTGCTGGGCGAAGAATTTCTGTTGTTGTTGCTGCTGAGAGTAGGAAAAGGCCTGAGGAGATGCGTCATCGCTCAGGCACAAGGTAGTCCTTCTGAGAATGAAGAGGCTTTCTTTTGCATAAGTTCTTGTACTATCTTTGAGCATCTCATCGGTTGATGTACATGTTACAGGGGATCTTCAGGATATGGAGGAAGAAGAGCCAATCGTGGTGAGCTGTCTCTTTTCTCCCCGTTAGAATGATGTGTGTAGTGTGGGCCCTTGTCGAACATGAGTTGGGAGGTGTTTTCTTTAATGTTTTCGTAGTGTGATGTATTATTGACTTCTTTGTATGTATGGCACACTTTACCCTGCTCTGTGCTTTAACAGCTGATTTTTCCAGCGATTGGCGCTGATGCATTTTCCCCTCGCAGGACGTTCTGGTTCACGCTCCCCTTCACGTTCCCCCTCTCCTCGACATCAGTCTGGTTCTAGGAATAGAAAGCGCTCCAGGTATGAGTTGGCTAAGCAGGACAATATATCTGCTTTTATTTTAGGGTATTGCTTCCCCTGATGAACAGACTATAATAATGTTTAGTCGACTAATGGTGATGTCAACTGCGTGGCGATTCAATCTTTATCTAGGCTTCTTTCCCCATAAACAAAGCAACAACAGATTTCTTTGCTGCAGTTTCTTTTTTTTAAATGCCTGCTTCTCAGATCATATTCTCCTGCTCCAAGACGTCGTGGAGACTACTCTGCTTCGCCTAGGCGAGGGCATGCAGATGATCGCTTGCGATCTCCTCCGGCACCTCTAGAAGAACAGCCTGGGAAAAGGGGAAGTCCACGGTCGCCATCCTATTACAAAAATGGATACAGTCCGGGTGATAAAGAAAGGTATGAATTTTCACTTTTTTGTGTATTGTGATCATTCCGGACCTCTATTTGAATTCACACAACTGTTAATTAATAGAATTATGTAGGTGGTTAAGAATATATATTCTTTCTTTCATGTTTTTAGCACTGGACAACTAACGAGACCGCCATGTCCGGTTCTTTTATTTTCCCATATTAGTTTCATTTATTTACATTTAATCCTGGAATCAACATGGTTCTTCTCTGTACTTTGAGATGGCCGGCTCCTTTTTCTTCTCTCTGTATTCCCTATAGACACGGGATATATCTGTATTTGCTGTGTGATTGTCCTGAACGGATAACAACTTTGTAATGCTATCTATCGTTTGTCAATGTAATAGTTCTGTTCTGTCTCTTTGGGATCGCAGGGAATCCAACCGGGAGCGCTCCTCAGACAGGGCATATAGATCGCCTTCTGGTTCCAGGTCTCGATCTGTTGATGGGGATGCATTGCCTGTGCGCAGTCCTTGAGTGTTAGTTAAGGTAGGAATTAACATCAGCTTTCTTTAAACATAGCTGGAATTGGCTTCTTTTTGTGTGGTTTTCTGATACAAGTTATTGTCCACATTGAAGTTTGCAGATCACTGGTTGCTTTTGCTTGTTGGGGAGATGTGTTAGCCTCAGCGTCTTGGGTATTATGTGAAATTGGGGGGGGGATTGCTATCGTTTGTCGTGGTGTGTTTTGGGACTAAGCATGGTCGTTTAAGTTGGGAACATGGGAGGAACTGGGTAGGTGGATTGGAACAGGAACCTGTGTTATATGTTCCCGTTTGTTATTTTGGTGTAGACATGTGGTTGTGCTTTCTGAACTCCTTTCAAACTTCCAAGTTTTGACTTTTAGTTGGTCAACCCGGGTAATGGAACTACGAATAACTCTTTTCTAAGAAGGTGTTTTGTTATTGTTCGCGAGGGATAGAGACGCTCTGTACACGTAATATTTGAAACATCCAAGAAGCAGGTGACATTGTACTTCCAAGAACATGGAATTACTCGTAGAAAGATTTGTAATCTTTCATTTTTTTTTTTTAAAATCGTAATTTTAAATTTCGAGTCAAATGTACTCTGCGGCCTCCTTGCGAGTTTTAGACGTACATAAATTTTTTAAATTCGAACCATATTTAAGGGTAAATCCTTCCAAAAGCACCGACTACTTGTTTCAATAATGATGTTTTTCGACCGCAGACGGCATTAGGGTCTGTTCTTGTTTTGGGTCATGAAAATTGGGTTCTATTTTTGTATCCTGAAAATAGAAAATAAAGACAAGGTCAAACGAAATGTCGTCCCTCAGTGTGAAAAGGGAAAGGAGAGAGAAATAACTTCAAATATAAAAAAGCAAGACACCCGGCGGACCAGGCAGGCACAAATACAAGACAACATCACAACAAGAGGAGGAAAAGGGGGAGAGGCGTGCTTTGCAGTAAGTAGGCGAGAGGACGAGAGCGAGAAAGGAGAGAAAATGGGAGTTGGGATCTTGGAGATTCTCCTGGTGAATGCCAAGGGCTTGGGAGACACAGATTTCTTTGGTAATCATCTCCTTCTTCGCTCGGCACCTATTTTTCAGTTACTTTCATGATTCTCCCCCGCAAGAGTTTCTGTACTTTAGGGATGACCAAAATCTTAACCTTTTATTGGGTTTTTTTCGGAGTGTTCCAAGAAGATCTCCCCCCACAAAAAAAAAAAAAAAGAGATTACTCTTTCGGGGATGTCGACCTGGCCTAACATGCTGTATCTTCATTTCCTGCGGTTCATGGGGGGCTTGTAGAAATTTTCTGGGGAAGATTATTCTTAGTGACTCGTTTGAATCTGAGCTGAAACCCCAGAAATGTTACAATGCCTGACGCTCCTGAATAAATAAATGTCAATCATTGCAAAAATGACTTGGGAGTTTAACAAGTCTTCTTAACCCCCCCAATTGTTTGGCCAGAGGCCATCTTATCACATACATTTCACTAAGGAAAATGATAACAGCAAGTGGGCGGTTTCTTGCAAGAAAGAAGGTTTGACTTGGTCCATTAGAAGTTGTCCTAAGATACTTGCGGATGTGAATGTTTGCAGGGAAGATGGATCCCTACGTATTGATCCAGTTTAAGTCCCAAGAACGCAAGAGCAGCGTCGCCAGAGGTTTCCATTTTCCCACCTTCTCAATTGGCGTTTACTTAACTGACTTGTTGTGACTGTGGTAACAAGATAATTACAATAATGATAACGTATGGTGCAGAGCAAGGCAGCAACCCGTCATGGAACGAGACTTTCACGTTTAGGGTGGAGTACCCTGGGACGAGCAACGGCCACGACAAGCTCACTCTCAAGATCATGGACAAGGATACGTTCTCGTCCGACGATTTGATCGGGCACGCGACGTGAGTGAATCGATCCGTTATTGTTTATCTACCTACCGCCGCCAGCTGACCATCACAGAAACCTTTTCGAATCGATGTTTTAGGATCTTTGTCGGGGACCTGATCTCGCAGGGGGCGGAAAACGGAACTGCCGAGATGCACCCTACCAAGCACCGGGTGGTGCGGGTGGATGGATCCTACTGCGGCGAGATTCAAGTCGGGATGAAATTCAACCTCAGGGTAAGGAAAACACTGACACTTGATCTCCAATTCTTTCAGACAGCTTCCACCATAACTCCTTCCATTTACGCAACCCCCAGGAGGAACACCAGACAATTGATGTGGAAGGCTATGGAGGATGGAAGCTTAGCCACCACTACTAGAAAATCTCCCTCCGTTTTCATGTCAGCTGTGTAATACAGTTTGTAAAAGCAGTTGTTTGTTACTTATCGAAAAAACAGTTGTTGGTTTCCAGAATCTGCTAAGATTTCCCCAACTCTAAAGAGCAGATCCGATCAGTAAGAGGGTTCTGCCAAAAAGGGTCACCAACAGGTTCAAACCGAGCACAGTCTCCTCGCAATTGACCTTCACAGACAGTTCTACAGGCTCGGAGCACTTGGCTTCCTCTGTAATGGTGATCAAGCAAGGCGCCGAGCTGCTCAGTGTCTCGCTGCTGAGTCACAGGCACAACCCTGTGGCGTCATCGAGCGTGGCATCCACGGGCATGTCCAGTGACACTAGGGATAGGCTTGCGTTGCTAAGCATTTTCACTGCCAGGCTCTCACCCAGTCCCAGGAATGTGTCCTTTGCTGGGTTGTCACATTTGAGGTGATCGTTGAATGTGCATCTGTCCCAAGCATCAGGACCTCATAAGGTCAATATTGTTGATGAACAGAATGAAAGCCACAAGGATAAAAGTCAGATGACCCTTACCTTCTCGTGTACTCGAACATCCCACATAGACCGGACTCCAGATTTGTGAAGGCTTCCAAATCTATCGGGAGCGGTTTGATGAAGAATCCTATGTCAGGCCGTAACTTTACAGGGATCCTCCGGCCATCGGAGTACAGGGTGAGCCTCAATGGCAGCAAATGGTGGTGAAAGCGTACTTGAATGGTCCTATTTATTGTTTCACGGGGTTCCAGACAAGCGATCTCTTCCATGGAAATTAAGGTTGGGACATTGCTATGAGACGATGAGAAACTGTAGCAAAACATATGAACCAACGTTGAGAACTAGTGACTGAAGGTTCCCGCAAAGTGTCAACTATTACCTTTGAGTGGGAGACAATGGCTTGTCACCAGAATCCTGTCCTTTCTCAGTTTCTTCTTCCAGCAAAACTAATTCCGGCATCTGCTAGCTCGAGCAGTTACTGAAGGAAAGTTCTAAACATACAAGGTGAGGTGATATGGTGGAAATCTCCGAGGAAAACGAGTATTCCACCGTTCCCATTTGTCGAGTCTAACAGGGTATAGCTCTTTCCAACATTCCCAAATCTGATTCTGGCAGAAGACTTGTGGACTCGATTTAATTGCGATTCATTACCCATTGACGAACCCGGTTCCTCTAGTCATGATTCTAGACCTTTTCTTGATATTATGTTCCCTGCCACATTTCTCGTTTGAGCATCTACGTCTTCACTCTGAGTAACATTGCTAACTTCTGAAATCTCTATCAAAGGATTAGCAGCCTCATCCACTTCGTTGCCAGAACCACTCTCACCAGCATTACTACTCGATCCGCTCAAAGAATTTTGAGAATTGTATTCAGCTGTGCTTTCCCCTGATACGGATCCAGTTAATGAATCAATATCGTCTGTCATGCCGGAGTCATCTTCAGGGGTATCTATGAGAAAACTGCATGGCTTAGGCAGAGGTTCATAGCCTGGCGCAGCATGAACAACCATCTGTGAAAGCGAACCAGGAAGATAAAATCTAGCATTCAACTGCTGTTTCGAGACTGACTTTGAAATATCTCCAAACAAGTGTTTCTTTGCAAGCATATGTAGGGGATTCTCCTTTTCTAGAATATTTTTGTCAGTCATATCTGGAAAGCACATGTTGCATACAGACAACTTTTTCAGAACACGAGTCATAGCTCTCTGATCAACTTCAGCCATTTCCAGAATATAATTGAAGACCTTTTGAAAGGTCTCAGAATCCTCTTTCTTTGCATTTAGCAGGATCTGCAACAACACAATTGATGAAGCACTTTACATCTCCATAAATTCACAAAATACAGTCCTGGACTTAAATGGGCCAGAGGCACTTGAAAAGTGACAAATGTACACTAAACCTATCTGACAAGCAACCACAAACTTCCAAAAGTCACATTCATTCTAAGACGTATTCGAGAATGGAAGAAGCAGCACAAGTGAAATCTTCACGTGGATGCCTTAAATGCAGCAGTAAGAATTTGAAGCTTCACTTCAAATGTGTCTGACCATAGTTGTTAAAAGCGCTATTAAGCGCGCTTAAAGCCCAATAAGCCCCGCCCCTTCCCTCCTCCACAGCCCCACGCATGTCAAAAGTGCGCTTTGCGCTTAAAGCGATTTGGTAGGTTTGCACTTTTTGTGCGCTTTGCACTTTAACAACTATGTGTCTGACTTAAAGCATCATGACAAATATTGCATTATCACCGTCAGTATTTTAGAAATTCTCTCTCCTATGGACTTATACTCTCCCACCATCCATATAACAATTGCACGAGCTCTGGGCACCTTGATTAAGTCAAGGTATCGAATCAATTGCACTATCACCTAGCAATGAAGAGGCATTTTATCATGACAAAGAACAAACCAATAACATTCACGTGATTCTACTACAAGGACTGTGTTAACACTTGCATGGGGACATTATGAAACAAGCAATTCCTAGGAAAGTTTTCAAGGAAAAAGTGATGGGGAAAGCCCATGCTTGAAACAAATGAGAGAAATTGGGGGTATAAAAAGCCAGCGGCCACTCATTTTTATGAACAGCCGCCTAGCCAACATCAGAAGTCAATGCTTTGTTGGTTAGTATTGCCAAACAATAGTCTCTCTCAAGCACTGTATATGATCAAGTAATTAAGTTAATGATAGCTAGCAGGGTACTGGAAACCCCTCCTAGATCCATCCCAGATAAGAACAGCAGATATTGTGAGTGTTTGCTGAATACAAAGGAGGTAATTAAAGTGGATGACAAATTTGAGGGACCAAAAGTATAAAAACTTTCTTTTCTAGTAGCTTGAAGTTCCAACAACACAAAAATGCCAGCCTCAGGGAAATTTGCAATCTATATAACCTCATTAGTTGCAATATGGTCATTAATAAGTCTTACATTCTCATGGCTTGATGGATCTTTCTTCACAATTGACCATACAGACATTATAATTTGTGTGAGAAAATCCTTCTTCACCTAAATTGACAGGCTCGCCAGATAAAGAGTTCTGCACACCAAGAGTTACAGAGAATAATTGCAATCACTTCTTTTACTCAAATAAACAAACATCACAATTAGTCTACCCACACAGTCTTACAAGAGAAAGAAGCCCATCCAAGCATTTCTCAGCCATCGTTGGAAGTCTTTCCGCACATAAACCAATTGCCGCAACAGTAGCAGCAGCGAATCTCCAGTCAGGATCCCTGACATAATCCTACCATCAAACCCAGGAAACTGAGAATTGATCTTTGAATGCAATTCCCAAAACAATTATGATGAAAATCACAATGATCAAAGTATACAGATATAAGAGAAACATGTTCTACGTTTTATGCCAGGAACTAGTAGTAAAGCCAATGCGGCATCACTTTCATGGCAGGATGAGGAAGATTAACAGTAAGGCCATCCTATCTAAACTAGAGGGTCTCATAAAACTTTGCAAGGTCTGAAACCTAATTTAATCTAAGAAAATTTGGATTCAAAGCAATAAAAGAAAATGAGGATACAATTACACCTAATATTACACTAACTTCTCGTAGAATGTGATCCGCTACATGTTGAAATGTGAACAGTTTTTGCAACAACAATAACGATGGAATTTCCTGCCACCACGGAGTTCGGGCCGATAGTCCACACAACAAAGAAATGAATTACCTGAAATTATTTTAGAATAAATGAAATTGTTGATTCAATAGCAATAAAAGAAAGTATATCAAGCTTCAGAGCCCTTATTTCACTTGTATCTGAAGAGCATATGAAGAAGTCCTTAAATTGTGATCTAAAGAGAGGAGGTTGTATCCAAGGCATTGCCTTGGAAAAAGATGGTTGTATCGTTCATGAACACTAAGAGGAGGTGAATTAGTGTTTGTGACTTTTTTCGCTCTTTCTAAGTGGTGTAAGCGGAAGCGTACTGTTTCATAGCGGAGCGTTTCTCAGAATGAGATCAGCTTCGCTGTAATCGTTACGATTTGTTCGAGTAGGTTTTCGTATGAGTGTTTGCGCGATCGTAATAGACACAGTAGTTTATAGTGGTTCGGTCTTAATCGACCTACGTCCACTTTCCACCAATGAGGTGATTCTACTATATAATATAATGGGTGCAAAGAGCCCTTGCATTAGGCTTTCGGCTTCTCACAAATAGAAGAGGCTTAACTATCTTATTAGTCTCCTCCATGGAAGCCATCATCCAATGAACCCCTGCAGCAGCCAACACAACCGTACTGGTATGGCTCCACAACAATGGAGCTGTTCATTACAACAGGATCTTGATGTCGTCATTGCTTTTTGCTGATGTGTAGCATGCACCATCCAATTTAAGAGGACTCTCTTTTAAGGAATTAGACCTTGATAAATACTCATCGGGTCCTTCCATGTAGGATCTGCACACCATATTAGCAAACTCTGAGGGATTAGCTCTACTAATGCTATCTTGTTTCTCATCTGTAGAGTTCCCCACAGAACCATCCGTTGCTGATTAGATTTCCTTTCCTCATGCAAGGATGACATTACTGACTCCCTCACGAGACCATGCCGTGCAATAACAAAGCGTGACAGAATTCCAATCAACACTATCTGACCCCACTCTTCGACATCAGGTAGAATCTCACATAATCTTCTGTAGCTTTACCCAATCAGAGCGAAGTTATCAGGACAGACAGAAGCAAAAGCTGCTGCAGCAGCTCCGACCACTCCGGGTGAATTGTCATTCAGCAAAATCCCAACAATCTACATTTCTCCAAATAATTATCTCAAAACTCTTGACTAATGGCTGTCGTGAAGTCTAAAATATGAAAAGTTCGTGAAATGGAAACTAACAGAAGAGAGAATCAGCAAAAAATCAGATAAACTCAAACAATGATGCCAAATGTTGTTTTTTTACATAACAAAGCCATTCACTACACAAAAAGACAAGAAATTCAACTTCTTTGTAGGTAAAAATTAGAAATGGTGATGAATGTTGGTGCACTGTGACAGGCTGGTCAAAAAAGGAAGTATCATAAACCATACATTTTTCCCATTTGCTCATAAGTCCAATCAGGAATGAGAAAGAAAAAAAAAGCAATAACAACTAATAGAAGAGCTTTTCAGGCCCATCAATGATCACCTCCACAATTTGAGAATTGTTCTCCTCAATGCGTAGATCATGCAGCTTTGGGAGAGAATCAGCAGCACACTTCCGGACATAGACAGAGGGATCCCTTGCACACTTGTTAACTGCCACCAAAACTAGGGGAGCAATCACATGGAGACGAATCCACGCCATTGCACGGAGCGCCCATGCCCTTACCACCAATGGGTTTGTGTCCCCCAAGTCCTTCTGGAAACAATTTATTAAAAGCAACGGTTCGTTTGGCCGCCTGCATACATCAACTTGATTTCCTCAAAAAATCTCCCAATATGCTGAAAAGATCCACAACTGAAACCCTCCTTATGTCAACATTTCAGGAAGAAAAGAAAAACTGAGGAATACATTCGAAACTCGTGCTTAAACATCACAATCAAACGACTACTGTTAGCAAGCTGAAACTCTGGAAATAGTTTTAGCAAAATTAGCATCCCGTGCGTCGAGGGTGGATCCCGTTTCCGGTTCCATCTAAAATGGATATCATCCCTTAAGATAAGGCTTCGGATTTTGAAAACGTGTTAGAGTCGCCACTAACCTATTTTAAGTTCAGGTTAGAAAAACTATAGAGATTCGTTTAGGTTCAGGAATTAGGGATTACTAAATCACATGCACTACAAAGAAACTGGAGGCGTTAAAATTATATATTTCTGAATATCTGAATTCATTAAAGTTCAGTTTTGAAAAGGAATTGTTTTGCATTAAAAATGACATTGAGCTCATTAATACTTAAAATGTCTATGTGAATAATTTTTTAGAAGAAATAATTATTCGTTAAAATTTACTTCGGGCAAAACGCAAGAAACATAGATTGATTAGGGTCCTTAGCAATTTCTAAGCCGAATTGAATTAGAGGGAGAACCGGGTATGGGATGAGCGAGATTAGTACCATTTCTCGTCTCCCTTAACGCACCCGTTAGCGTTGTACCTTTCGATGCTGTTTAAAACAGGTTTACAGCGAACCTAGCGAGCCGCTGATGCCGTACGCTGGTGAGTGCAAAACCGTCTTCTAAGAGTCTTGATCTTCGAAGCTAAAATAATCCCTCGATTATAAACAATTGTTACATTTCGTCTTCGAAGGCGTCGAACGGGGTGTGTGCCTTGGTTGTCCGCAAGGCCCGCCCCCTGAATATCTGGCCTTTGATCAGGCATACGTCTTCAGATAACGATTGAGGTGTGAGGGAGTGACGGGGCTACAACTGGAGAAGAAACGGAGCCCCCTGCCCACATCACCATTCAAGTGTTTGTGATTGTTCAAGAAGAAATGCGGTTGTGGGCGAGGAGGGATTCGAACCCCCGACACCGTGGTTCGTAGCCACGTGCTCTAATCCCCTGAGCAAGGACGTATTAAGCGACGAAATGCTTCGGGGTGTATACCCTGGATCTTATTTATCCATCGTCGGAGTTCGAGCACTCGAAGTCAACCTCATATCTGAAGCTGGCAGGCTTTGGGCAGGGACATGGCTGGTTTTGTAACAATGCTACTGTTGACGTTAAAATCCGGAACAGCCATCGAAATGAATGTAGAATCGGTGCTGGTCGGGGCAAGGCGCAGCCGAAGCACCGGGAGGTCAGGGCAGGAGGAGTCTAGACTGGAGGCTCTCTGGTTGTGGTCGAGGTGTGACTGGGGCCTGGACCAAGGAAGGCCGCACCATCTTCATTCGCCGATTTCAGCTCAGGAGACATGGGATCGTGTCGCCATTCCAGGAGCCAAACTGGGGCTGGCCGTTACGGCCGTGTAATGGGGTTGGAGCTGCTGGAATTATTGGAGAAGCCGGGGATATCTCTGCAACTTCGGGCAGAAGTACTCTGGACAATCCCGACGTTGTTGCAACCGAGGAGTCGGGAGAGTTCGCTAGAGACTGCTGCTGGAGAGAAAGACACCATCGTTGCTGGTACGGCGGGGTTGCAATAATGCTGCCGATCGGATCTTGGGGCTTGCAGGTATGAGACGACATTGTGCTAGGATGGGATCACCATAGGAAGGAGGAGACCGACAACTTGCTGTGGATTGGAACCAAGAGAAACGATGCTACCGATGGTTGAGCTTCCGTTGCTTTTTAGCTGCACGGACGATCTTTCTCTTCTTCGTTTTAATCTTCACGAAGTATGGCGTCTTTCTCCATGAGAAGACAAAACGGACAGCAAAAAAAACAACACACGAGAATCTCGACGAGGCAAGGAATGAGAGTACCTAGATGTTATTATCCTATAAGACGGATTCAAATCTTTGCTGCTGTTGAGCCTGGGGAGATCGAACGTTGCAAGTGGAGTTGGATTTACCACCGTGACTCTTTGGGAGAAGAGGCAAGCGTGGTGTGAAATTACTGGATTGAAACCAAGAGAACGATGCTGTCGCAGGCTATTGCGTCGTCCAAGTTATTAAGAAACACATCGTCTTCGCGTTGATGAGGAGTGAATGATAAGGATGGCTTGCTCGGTCGACCGGGAACGCCAGATGATGACGTACCTAAGCATACGTGAAAGAGAAAAGCTATCTCCCTTTTTTTAGCCGCAACTTCTGCTCTCGACTGTCCATTTTGGTGTCTTCGCCGTGTGTGTCGTCTTATGTGAATATTTTTCTTGATTTTTTTGTTAAAATTTTATTTTTTCCTTTTCTAATGGATTGTTAGAATTTTAGATCAAGTATTAAGGGAACAAATTTTTTTTTTTTTTGCTTTTATTCGATCTTGTGAATTTTTTGTGATTTTTTTTTTTATCTTTTTTTCGATTTTTATCATGTTTCTGATTTTGTTGGGAAAATTTGGGTATCAACGGTTGCCCCTCTTTGTGATAATAGCTGATAAGATGTTCGAACAAAGAATTCGTGATAGCCCAATTTTTAGGAAAATGAATGCCAAGGTGCTGTGTTTGTTAGTAAGTGCTTGACCAAGATGGAGAAATTGGCGTCGTGTTTGCTCGTAAACACTTAACCAGGAATGAAAGAGGCATCGCGCTTGTCCGTGAGCACTTAGCCAGTATGAAGGTGGTGTCACGCTTGTTCGTAAGTGCTTGGCCAAGATGAAAAACTGGAATGGTGTTGCGTTTGGAGAAACGCTTAACGAAACTGGATAACTAGAATAATGTCACGTCTGTTAGTAGACGCTTAATAAAACTGAAAGTGGTGTCACGTCTGTTAGTAGACGCTTAACCGAAACTGAAAAACTGGAAGTGGTGTCACGTCTGTTAGTAGGCGCTTAACCAAAAAAATTGAGAAATGGTGTCAAAAAGAGGTTTTGTGTTTGTACGAATGCTTAACCGAAAAGAATGAAGAAATGGCGTCACGCTTGTTAGTAAACATTTAACCAGAAAGAATTGAGAAATGGTGACGCGCTTGTTAGTAAGCGTTTAACCGAAAAAAATTGAAAAATGGTGTCACACTTGTTAGTAAGCGTTTAACCGAAAAAATTGAGAAATGGCGTCGCACTTGTTAGTAAGCGTTTAACCATATGAAAATGACATCGCGTTTGTCAGTAAACACTCAGTCGAGCTGGGAGTGACCACGAGCTTGTTAGTAAGCGCTCATCCGAGCTGGAAGTGGCGTTGTCCTTGTTAGTAAGGGCTTAGCCGAACTGGATGTGGTGTCGTGTTTGTTAGTAAACACTTAACCAAATAAAAGGTAGCGCGCTTGTTAGTAAGCGCTTAACCGGATTGAATGTGACGTCGTGTTTATTAGTAAACGCTCAGTCGAATGGCGTCTCATTTGTTAGTAAACGTCTAGCCGAACTGGAAGTGGTATCGTGTTTGTTAGTAAACTCTTAACCAAATGAAAGGTATCGTGTTTGTTAGTAAGCGCTTAACCGGATTAAATGTGACATCGCATTTGTTAAGTAAACGCTCAGTCGAATGGTGTCGCGTTTGTTAGTAAACGCTCCGCCGAGTTGAAGGCGATATCGCATTTGTTAGTAGACGCTCAACTGAATTGAGAGTGACGTTGCATTTGTTAGTAAACGCTTAACCGAATAGTGTTGCATTTATTAGTAAATGCTTGATTATGATGGAAAATAGTGTGGCGTTTGTCAGTAAATTTCGTATTATTTTCACGGACATAGCATCCATCCATCAACTGGAGACCGCGATTCCGAAAAAAAAACTAACTTGAGGGAAGAAATTGGATACATCGAATCCTTGGGCGATTAGAGCGAGGAGACGCTTCAATGCCTCGCATTGGGATCGAACTTGCTGTCGAGCAACGGGGCGAGGCCAACGTCTTCCGGATCATCATAGAGGTGGGCGTCGGTGCCGAGGCGGAAGACGAGAGTCGAGGCCTTGCTCAAGGTCTCGGAAGTAGCACTGAACTGGTGGAGCATGATTCAGCTGGCCCGTCCTCCGCCGCGACTGCGATCGTCGAGTTGTTATAGGCTGCTCTTTCTTCTTCTCAACTTCAGAGATGCCCAAGCCTCTAAATGAGAATAGTGTGTTGGGTGACTGATGAAGAACCAATTGGATTCAAGGAAAAGAATGTGATTGTCATAAAAGAGAAGAACAAGACGAATTTCATTGCATGAATATATTACAATATTTTCTAAGATTTTCTTTTCTTTTCTGAAATTTGTGTTATTGTAAACACAAGCGCCTTTGTAAACAAAACAATACAATCCTTGATCGATAGTTAATTTTCATGTCTTCAAATTCATTTATTCACAAAGACGACGTTTCCCTTGCAGTGTAGATCATTTAAATGCTTGTTGATTGACAAAGATCATGTCTCCTTTATTGTGTAGATCCTTCAATTGTTTGCGAGATCATATCTTTAAGTAATTGATTTTTCATTCAATTTACTGAATTTTTTCATTCAACCAACTTATGTTTTACTTATCGATTGTGTTCTAAACCCTAAACGAACACCACAATACCTTGTGCGTGTTATTCAGCGAACACCACAATACCTTGTGCGTGTTATTCAGCACCTCCATCTGGTAGTGCAACATGCTTTCGACCCGCCATGCCTTGGTCTTTAGCAAGGAACTTTCACTTATATCTATTCGCGTCGAAAACGGATCACGTCGGAAATATTTGGCAATAAGACTCACAGGGATTGTAGATGTGGTCGCTCGTAAGTAATTGAAGAAATATGATTGAATGCAAACATTTTTACACAAAGTAAAGACAGCTTACAGCCATAAAAATAAAAATAAGGACGGTGGTGAAGTCATAGAGTGGCTGTGCTCCGTAGACTTGGAGCGGGAACATAAACTTGAATGGCGAAAGAGGTCGTGGACTTGACGCTGGGCACTCCGGACTCGAGAATCTGGTCACGTAGCCGTGGACCTAGTGGCAGAGCGCGGACGGGCTGTGGTCGAATGTAGAGGCGGACGTGGATACCAAGGCTACGGTGGCTCACCCTGGTGGCGGTGTCAAAGGCGGAGAAGTGTATCGGGACTACGGTTGCTCGTCCTGGCGTTGGAGTTGAAGGCAGACCGGGACTACGGTTGCTCGTCCTGGCGTTGGAGTCGAAGGCGGGGAGTTGTTACCAGAGCTACGGTTGCCCTCTCTGATGGTGGAGGTGAAGACCAATAAAACCTTAGGGGTTTCGCCCAGGTCGGGGAATCCTAACAACTAAACTAAGGGGTGACGAGCAAGATAAGCTTCTGTTAGCTGATTTGATCGTGCTTTTCTCTGAGGGAGATCTTCCCCTTTTATACCCGGTCTGTTACGACCTTTTGAAGATCTTCCAGACTCAACTACCCCCAAGAATCTCGGAACTAACTGACTTCCACTCGTGTAAACGTGGGTCGTAGACTCTTTGATTTCGGGTTCAATTGATTGTCTTCTAAGACGTGTGCTAGCATATGCGTGGGTTGCAAGTCCCATTTATCTCAGGGCTATGGAATCGCTCCGTTTGACATGTGTCCTTTGTAGGCACAGGCTCATAGACTTCCCTGATTACAAGGTTATTACTCTGCCCCTGTAGACTTCCCTCGCCACATAGTTTGTGTAAACTACAAACATAGGCCTGGTGCGTATGGGCTTCGCGTTTATTATGGGCTCAGTCAGAAATAGGCCCAAGATATTCTATTGTGTTAACACATGGGCTTCATGCATATTATAGGCTTTTGTCAGAGTTAGGCCCAAGATTGGTCCAAGATAACCATCATATTAATCACATGTCAACATAAGCCCCCCTTTTTTGCTGAGGGGACTTCTGTCGCCTGAGCACTTCTGATGTTGCTCGCTTCAGAAGACAAAATATTTGATTCTCTGCAAAAAGATATTCTTTGTCGTGTGTGTGCCAACTGTGTAATGCTGGGGGATTATCGCTGAAACTTCAGCGGGAAGAAATAGAGTCGCTCGCAGGTGTTAGCATTGGCTAACCCCAGCTTGCAAATGGTAGGCATATGGCCATCAAGAAGCCGAGTAGATTTGTGTTGCGCATAAGGACCCATTAGGGAATCTGATTTTGCCCTAAATGGTTGCAGAAAAACAATAAGTCCAACGTAATGCCAAGTGTGTCGGTTGGGCGTGCTGAGTGTTTTCGAGTCCTTAGATGTGAAGTCATGGCTGTTCCCGCACTATTTATTGAAACTGGTCTGTGTGACCGAAAAAGCATTGTCGTCGAATGTGTGCGAGGAACCTGAAAGAAATGAGCCCAGGGTGTACGTGGTCTTTTGGACTTCTAGCTGCGGCAAATATCGAAGCGGTGGCTGGGGATTGTGGATGGGCGTCGGTTGAATCGAAATAGAAAGGGACTGATCTTGGCAACTGGACTGGACACGCTACTTCTGTAGCGCTGTCTGGGGTTACAAGTTTTCAGCCAGCCCTTCAAATACGCAACAGCCGTCCGCCAACCAGTCGGGATTAGCCGCCCAAATACCTTAGATTGTTGGAGCTGCGACATTGCGAACTTCTCACTGTAAGGAACCACGATCTGAGTTGGTTCTAAGAAAGTTCAATCTTCTGTCGTACACCTTGCCTTTATGCTTGATATATCTTAGGGTATTATGGGACTTACCTTATGATTGTGTTGTTACCCGACTGTGTGTCGGAAGAGAGACGGGGAGGTGGTGCCACTCGCGATCGCACCTACTACCGTAGCCCTAGGCGCTCCCGGAGGAGTGGGGACGCACTACGGTGGTCCTGGCACCTTGTGAAGAGTTGATATGTGGATGAACGTTTGATTCATGGGAGTCATATGGTTACTTACTGCTTTAATAATGCCTCTGGTGTTATGAGCTACTTGATCATTATGTTAAACTATGGTTGATATTTATGTTATATGATGAGCTTATATAGTTTATGTAATCCTAACCACATGGTGCATAAATGGCTTTTAAGTATGCACGTAGAATACGTCTAGGAGTCTCATGTTTTCGTGTGTGCATGGGAGGAGTGTACTCAGCGATTTATCGCTGACCCCAGTTTGGGGAAATTATTTTAGTGATGCAGGGTATTAGGGGCTAAGGATGCGACGAAGAATCAAAGTCTTGAAAGATAGAAGCGAAATCAAGACTTGAGGTAGTATAGTATAGCCGGAGTCTTCCGCTGCTGACCGGTCAATTACGACCGTATTGACTAACGAAAAATGTAAAAATTTTCAGGTTGTTTCAGTTGGTATCAGAGCGCAATTAGTTGGAGTAATAAGGAGGATTTGTGTGCGCTTTAGATTTAAACGAAAGGGAATAGTAAACTCACCCGTGAGTGATGAGACTAGGTAGAGTCTGATAAAGTAAGATAAAACATTTTCACAGGCGCCCTCACCCCTGTCGAGGAATCTTTCAGAGTGCAGTTAGACGTGACTGGCACAGTAAACGTGCCCGTGACATGAAAAGACTAGACGAGCGGCTAAATTGATATGAAATCCATTATAAATACATCCGAAAGCTCGTCAGTTGGAAAAATCATATTTTAGTCAGGAAGACTACGAGTAACACCCCTAGTTATCTTAGTATAGTTTGGCAAATCGTGGCGAGGGTCGACGTCCAGGACGCATGCCAGAGATATCGAAAGGCAAAGCAAGCCCCAACATGGAATTGGAAGGAGGTCTTCCAGGAGTTGAGGAAATTCCGAACCTGCTCGTATTGACGAGAATCCGGCACCAAATGTCACAGTTGATGAGTGCCTGAACATTCTTACACAATTCCTCACCATTCCTGAACGTGATCCACCTCCATTCGCCCTCGGCTATCCAGTTTTGAGGCGCATTATGGCCATCCTTGCTGCGATTAAGAGTGATAATGACCTCGTCACCCGTCTTGGGAAATGCTATGATCTTAGTGATCTAGTGGACGGCATCCCTGGGATAGGCCAATATGTACAAGACTTCCACTTATCAATCATTTGGGCAGCCCAAACGGACCTGGAACAAGCCATAGACGCATTCGAACGAGAAAGGCTGGGTCGCCGGGACTAATACAAGTTGTCCCCTTACGACCCATGTTAAATATCGTCAGTGTGGAGTCTTGTCAGCTTGAGTGAATTGTCGTTTGAGTGTACTGTGTACCATGTGACCGACAAATAGCAAGCGAATAGTAGACCTACATGTGAGAGTGTCAGTTTTCAATAAAATGTAAATTATTGAACCTCGAATCTTGTAGTATAAAAGGGCCATGGATTCGTCAGTTTGAACCACGCCAACTTCGAATACTTAGAATCCACTAGCTGAACTACTCCTACGCTGAAAACTCAACCCAAACGTTTCCTCGAATTCTCCAGATGGCAGATGATGCGGGAAGCAACGCCGAGGGGAGCGTGCCGACATCCGGGGCGGCGCTATCCAGACGCCGTCGGGTCAAGATGATGTCGGAGGTCAAGCACCAGAATCCTCCGACTTATGATGGTACTGAGGAGACTGAGAAGGCTCAGTCTTTTCTTCTAGAGTGGGATCGGATCTTCCAGTACTTGGAATATAACGAGGTGGAGAAGTTGGTCCTAGCGGAGCACCACTTATGGGGTGATGCTTTTCTATGGTGGCAATCTTCCCGGGATATCGCCAGTACTCACTACCAGGGCTTGGCATGGGAACAGTTTCGCCAAGCCTTTCTAGACAAGTACTTCCCGACTACATTGAGGCTAGCCAAGATTCAAGAGTTTGAGACACTTCAGCAAGGAGAGATGACGGTGGACGAACATGAACGTCGATTCACGGATCTCTCCAAGTATGCTCCAAATCTGATAGCTACTCCGAAAATGAAGGCGCATAGGTTCCTCGGGAGTTTGGATGCCAGGATTCAAGGGAGATTGGTCCCGCTCATGCTGCAGTCTTATGAGGAGATATACCATCGAGCACAACTCATCGAGAGAGCATTAAAGGAAGAGGATGAACAGGCAGCGAGCAAGGCAAAATCAGAGGCTGGTCCCTCGAGGAGATCAGGAGGATTCTTCCGTGGCGTCAGCCGCTTCTTTGGCAGAGGAAAAAGGCCCAGTACCAGCGGCATCTCGAAACCCAGTGGGTACAGTCGAGGTGCGCGGCCCTCCCACTCACCTACTTGCTCGCAGTGTGGACGAGCTCATGGAGGTGCGAGGAACCTGAAAGAAATGAGCCCAGGGTGTACGTGGTCTTTTGGATTTCTAGCTGCGGCAAATATCGAAGCGGTGGCTGGGGACTGTGGATGGGCGTCGGCTGAATCGAAATAGAAAGGGACTGTTCTTGGCAACTGGACTGGACACGCTACTTCTGTAGCGGTGTCTGGGGTTACAAGTTTTCAGCCAGCCCTTCAAATACGCAACAGCAGTCCGCCAACCAGTCGGGATCATCCGCGCCCAAATACCTTAGATTGTTGGGGCTGCGACGTTGCGAAATTCTCACTGTAAGGAACCACGATCTGAGTTGGTTCTAAGAAAGTTCAATCTTCTGCCGTACACCTTGCCTTTGAGCTTGATATATCTGAGGGTATTATGGGACTTACCTTATGATTGTGTTGTTACCCGACCGTGTGTCGGAGTAGAGACGGGGAGGTGGCACCACTCGCGGTCGCATCTGCTGCCGCAGCCCCGGGCGCTCCCGAAGGAGTGGGTGAGGACGCATTACGGTAGTCCTGGCACCTTGGGAAGAGTTGACATGTGGATGGATGTTTGATTCATGGGAGTTGTATGGTTACTTACTGCTTTAATAATGGCTTTGGTGTTATGAGCTACTTGATCATTATGTTAAACTGTGGTTGATATTTATGCTGTATGATGAGCTTCTATAGTTTATGTAGTCCTAACCGCATGGTGCATAAATGGCTTTTAAGTCTGCACTTAGAATAAGTCTAGGAGTTTCATGTTTTCATGTGGGCATGGGAGGAGTGTACTCAGCGATTTATCGCCGACCCCAGTTTGGGAAAATTATTTTAGTGATGCAGGGTATTAGGGGCTAAGGATGCGACGAAG
Source organism: Melastoma candidum (assembly GCA_023653495.1). Classification (NCBI taxonomy): domain Eukaryota; kingdom Viridiplantae; phylum Streptophyta; class Magnoliopsida; order Myrtales; family Melastomataceae; genus Melastoma; species Melastoma candidum. Next base: position 14,169,012 of record CM042884.1, on the reverse strand, counting down.
AATCAAAGTCTTGAAAGATAGAAGAGAAATCAAGACTTGAGGTAGTATAGTATAGCCGGAGTCTTCCGCTGCTGACCGGTCAATTACGACCGTATTGACTGACAAAAAATTTAAAAATTTTCAGGTTGTTTCAGTTATCATCTTTGACTCCTCCTTCTACTTCTGCTTTGGTGGGCGCAACTCTTGCATATATTTTGCAGGGAGAGATCAAGAAGTTGTTGGAGATAGATATTTCCTAAAACGTCAAGACAACAAATCTTGTTTAGCTGGTAACGACAACCACTTGTTTACTATATAAAATTTTGGGCTCTCAATCACAATCGAGAAGATCAAGAGTAACTTGAGAGTTGCAGTAAAATAGTCCCGAGTTGTTCACAGCAATTCGAGATCGAGAATACTTCCAGCAAGTTTGAGAATTGTCTCGAATGATTAAAGATATATTCGAGATTGAAGTTCCTGGCTGTTTATAATAACTCGAGTTGGAGAGCGTCTCCAATAAGTTGAGTTTGACCACAACAACTCGAGTTTAACATCTCAAGTTCGAAAAGTGCCTTCAGTAATTCGAGTTCAACATATACAATCGAGACGAGTACTTCTTGATGCAAAAGGTTACCGGGGGAGCAAACATGAAGACAAGGAAGGAGAACCACATCACCGCGAACACGCCGCACCACGAAGGGAGACGAGATGCCACGATTGAGGCATTCAGCGAGATGCGACTTGTCAGAGTCGGGTTTCTACACGTTACAGGGGCTCTAACGGTGCTCTGAGAGTAATCATGTAGAAACAGGTGGACTATTAGAAGTCCCATAGCTACTCCCCAAGTAGAATCCGAGCTAATGGATATTGTAAGCGTCTCATAAACTGACGCCAGCATGTATAATCCGATAGCAGAAAAGCTAACATCGATGAGATGATGGAGGAGAAGACCGAAAGAAGTCATTTTCTCGGTTAGCTGGAGACTTAAGAAGCCTGACGACATTAGCACTCCAACGTCAATAAGCACAACTGTTTTCTGATCAAGGCTAGACTGGAGAGAGTATGTCCAGAAAACACCAACCAAGGCCACGATCGACATGTGGTGAGATATAGTGAGCGAGTCCAGCATCACCTTCACCATGTCGTGTTTGATGACATTGCATTCATCATCGTATCTTCAAGAAATGAGTCGTCAACATAATTATCATCGTACCCAGGTTTCATCCCTCCATAAACAATTTTTCTCCATTTATGTCTCTTCTCCGTGGGGAATCCCTGACCGTTGTCAATATTCACAGGCCAAAGCTTGGACCATTGGCTTTCCTGTCGAACAACTAAACCACTTGAGACTTTAAAAAAAAAAAAAAAAAGAATATACGAAATCATCGACCATTGTTTGATTTTCCAATTAGATTGATTTCCCTCCACCCGGCACTTGTCTTCATCCTTACTATGGCCCCAGGCACACAAACCAATTGCAGCAACATGATCAACAGCGAATCAATGGTCCGACCAAAAAACTTAGAATTGATCTTTGCAATGGCCGAAACAGATATGCTGAAAATCACCATGATAAAAGTAAACAGATATAATAGAAAGATGTTCTACGTTTTATACAGGGAACTAGAAGTAAACTAGTAGTACAATCAATGCAGAAGCATCACTCAGGACGACAAAGATAAGGCCATCATATTTAAATGAGGGGGGCTGAAAAAACTTTGCAAGGTCCGAGATAAGCTCAGACATCGATGCCAAATGTTATTTTTACTGATTGTCATACACTGTTGGGAAAATTCTATTGTTGTATCGAGCCTCATAACATGGCTTAAACCGGCCTACAATGCAAGAAAATTCCACTCCTCTCCGAAATTCATAAAAGGCTCTTTACCTTGACTTGATGATCTTCTGAATATCATAGAAACTCAAGATGTCACCACAGGGTCTTACACCGTATCCAATAACCCCATCCCCTATTAATAGGCAAGTGTTATCTAATACTTACTATCTCATGAGATAATATATATCTTGTAATATCTTCTGATAATATTGTGCAATCCTGTCTCAAACCACAATCTTAACATTCACTGTTACCAAACCACAAGAGATTTTCAAGTTCTTTGTGGAGAAAAATTACAAAGGGTGAAAAATGTCAGTGCGCTGTCGCTGGCAGGTCAAGAACATCAACTTGATTTCCTCAAAAAATCTCCCAAGGATGCCAAATAGATTCGACCGAATCCCTCCTTATATCAACATTTTGCCAGAAAAAGAAAAGTTGAGAATGCATCGTCCCTAAACATGAAAATTCACGGCTACTGTTGGCAGTTAAAATTTCATCAAAAGCTTAAGCTCGGAAACTGTTTAGCATCATGTACTTCTCCGTGTAATGCAGAACGAGCTTCTTAACCTCCAGGGACTGTGAGGCAACATGCTTCGTGACCAAGCCAGCATTCTCTGCAAAGGATGTCGTACATCATACATGTATAGTTGTTCCATACTTGTTTTTTTACCTCATACTTGGTGAACGTTTTCTCTGGTCCGTTTCGGCCGCTTGCTTTCCTTAACGCAGAATTGTTGACCGAGAACTTGAAAGTAGTTTGGAATTAGGGTGACGTCCACAGGAAAGCTGCATGGAGCTTGTTTCTTCGCATGCACTGGTGCCGCGACATCTAAACCAAGAAGGCGGGCATCACATTTGAATTTGGGAACAATAATTTCTTTATAATGCGAGGCGCACGACCTGTCTTTCGATCACTAAAGTCGTCGTCGTCGTCGCTTGAATAGACGAAATTCGTTACCGTCACTTAAAGCCACGACCTAACATTGTTGGTATAGATTGCCGGTTAATGACGACCTTGAGAATCACAGCCAGCGATAAAAGCTATGATGGCTAATTCATGGGCCTAAGAACTGAAAGCCCAATAAATCATAGGCCTATATTATCGGCCCATAGGATTATGTTCTTTTATTATTATTATTTTTCTTGGTGGGTTGGGGTTTTCAGTTTTCACCACCCAATTTCATTATCCTCGTGGTTGGCCGCATGGGATTTAATATAACACCCCCTCAATCAAAGTCGTCACATGATCGTATAGATGCCAGAAAAAGCGACAGCAATGGCAACCAAAATGGGGACCAAAAGAAAGTGAAACATTGTCATGTGTTGAGAAATGAGAGTGTGCGCGACCCTGGCCACCCCTTCTTATCTCCGTCTCTTTTCCTTTCCGGGAATTGGGAGGTCGTGGTGGTTTTAGCTGGCACTCAGAAAGGGAACATCTCATGATATGTACAAGCTGTGTGGCCACGAGTTCTCTCTATATTTAGATATAAATGAGGTTGTAGTAGATCATCATGCATTGGGAATCTTTTCCCGAAAATATTCCCTTTCGATGCGATAATGTTTAGGGGGCCAAAGTATCTACAACTAGCTGGTTACCAAGGTGTGATAGTTGTAATTTACCTTTTCTTTCTGGCGTTTTAGCCACAGACTCAGATCTGATTCCCAAGCAGCCTCTTTTTTTATATTATTTATTCATCATCATCCCCTCTTCCTTTCCTTTGTTTCCTTCAGTTTGGATTTTCTTGGATTTGTTTACCCGAAAGCGAGGAGAAGGCGGCAAACTGAGTCTAATCAAACACGAGGGGCGGTTTCGGTCTGACCTTTATTTACGACCTAACTTAAGTTTTAACAAAATTTAAATAAAATAATAATAATTGAAGAGCATGTTCGAGTTCCGGGTAGTTGGTCAATTCACCAACGCGTACGTAAAAAGAAAAAAATAAAAAAGAATAGATTTGATGATATTGGGGACGACTTAGGAATTCAAATTCTTCTGTGTCCAAATTTTGATCGCGTGGAAAAATCAACCCCCCCCCCCCTGGTTTTAGAAAATTTGACATTGCTTTACACACTTGTCAAATGCAAGTACCAACCCAACCCAACCATCGATTTTAACCAACTCAAGAAAAAACTTGATTGAAAGCCGGCAAGACTAAAGTAATCAAGCCCGTGTAGATCATGTGTCTGTTGGCCTCCTACATGATATTTACAATATGGGTTTAAATATCGATTTTTACTTAATATTTTAATTATTCAACATTATTTACCAAATATAATTTTTATGCTATAAAAAAATAAAGGGGCATGCATTTATTTTCGGGATTATGAATGGATAGTCAACCAATGATTGAGGATATGCCCTCCATCAACATGTGTGCCGCCCAAGAATAATCCTTATTCTTCAATTTAAAAATTAAAAAAAAAATTAAGAACGACTACACGCAACAATTTTTGTTCTAGAATTACTTGTTAATTTTAAAGAATCCTTCCAATCTAATCAAAGAAAATTCAAGTCAGATCTGCCACTAAATCGAATTACTTATTGACCATACCCAAATCCAAAATTTATTTTAAGATATATTTCGTTACCACTCAGGCTTCTCCCTCTAAACAAATTATTTTTAATGACTCCACATTAGAGAAAACAAAATCGTCATTTTAAGACATATAAAGCAATAATGTAAGATATTGACCGAGTAAAAATTCCCCTTGTTATTCAAATAATTCGTCCTTTTTGTAAACATGCCGATTTCTCGACCAAAAAAAAAAACGCTGCCTAAACACATGCATGCATATTTTAATTCCACATACTCTCCACTAATTAAGGAATATATTTTGGGATTCCCATGTGCATGCCATGTGATTTGTCTTAATGCATCCACGATCCCAATTGTTAATTAAGATTCTAGCCTAACTCATGTGAGTGGCTGATGGTTCTTCATATACGAAGTAAAAGGTAACAAGGGTTCATTGCTAACGTTATTACAAGTAATGTCAAAGTCCCGAATGGTAAAAATATAAAGAATTATCATATATTCGTTAATCGAAAAGGGGGTTGCTTCGACATCAAATGACTTAACATTCGGGCAAAAGTTTAATCCTAGTGTTGGGTATTGAATTTGCTTGAACGGGAAGCATTGAACAAGTGAAGGGAATCCTCCTAGATCTCGGTTTTTCTTTTTTCTTTTCCACTTTTCCTTTCGTAAGAAAATCAAAACTCTTCGTCCTCTTTGAAATTACCTTTTCCTTTTTTTCCCGTTTAATATAGGATTAAAACATGAGGCCCCATATAAAATATAAGGTAAGAAATAAATGCGAAGGAGAGCCAGAAAGGAAGAAAAAAAAAGGAAAGAGGAAAGCCCCAAACCAGAAGCAACCGTATGGTGCATCCACGTGGCGGAAGCCCACAACATCCACTGAAGATTGGATAAGACGTGAGGTTTTTGGCCACTGGGTTTGTGGTGGGTCTTACCTTTTTTGACGGTTAAGGCAAAGATGACGATGCTTTCCTCTAAACACCCCCCGGGTTTAATCCAAAGGTTTATTCCAGACCACCTACCGATTAATAATGATTATTTATTGGATTAAATGAGTTATTTATATCAGATAATTTGAACATTTAATGGAGAAGAGACATGCAAGGGCCAGGGCAGAGGCTTGTCCTAGCCCTGTCCTGTCCTATCCCACGTTGTCCACATATGACCGGCTATAGCCGGTGTCCCCGTGACACATCAACAAGACACATCCGGTTTCGTGGTCAATATCCAATAATATTTTCCCGGATCCTTCCTCTCCCTATTTTTCACCTCATCTACCCCCAACCCCAACCCACACACACAAAATAATAATAATATAATGGATGTGGCTGAGGTTTGAGGCTGTGGGGGGTTTAAGCACTGTTCCTTTTAATTTTATCCCCAGGTTGGTTTTTCCTTCCCACCCTTTCTTTTTCAAATCCAGGCAGACGAAGAGATCTCTCGATTTAGGAAAGGGAAAATTTTCAAAGTAAACGGGATGATTTCTAATTGCGTTACCCGCTAGGATTCATTTGGAGGCTTTTGCGATCGGGGGAGGGGGGGTTGATGGGTTTGGGATTCTCGCTTCAGATCTTTCCCCGACACAAGGTGTTTTCTGTTTTCCCGGGTTTGTGATTCACGGGACAGCTTCTTGGGTTTCGTGGGGACTTTGTCTCCGGGTTGCGTTGGGAATCCTGCGTCGGGCCTGGGAAGGAGTTCGCGGTCGGCCCTTTCGTGAGGTGAGCGAATTTCGGGTTGTTTGCTGGGATTTTTCCGGGGAGTTTTTTTTTTGTTGAGTTTTGTGGAAGAAAGTGTTGGGTAAGCTTGTGTTTTTTACGTAGAAGAACGGCGTGTGATGAATGCGGGTTCATCGGGCGATGGATTGGGTTGATGTTCTGGGTTTATTTGAGTCTGTTGTCTTCCTGGGATCGATGGGCGAAAGAGATGTTTGATCTGACACCAATGGTGAACAACAGAGGATTTCTGATATCCTTTGCACGTGTTTTGTGAAAATCTCTTCATTGGGGCTTCGTTGCTAGGGTGTTCGCAAACTAGTTTTTTTTTATAAGTTCCGCAAACTAGTTGGAAAAAGGAAAAAGCGAAACAAGATTCAGTTTTGTGTCTGTCCTTTCCTTTGATGTCATCGAGGTAATATTGTCATCCTCGTACTGATCATCCGTTAAATTTGACAAAGTTTCTTATGACTTGTGTCAGATTAAAGCCTTTTTGCAATCTGTGGATGATTATGCAAGCCTGAGCTATGGTTTTGAAGAAGAGACTCCCGAGCAGACCTATCAGCTTCGAGGTACCTGTAGTACCTCGAGCTCCCAGATCATCCAGAGTAAGCGATTCGTCCGATCTGACATTGCATTGGTCGCGTCTGTTCGTATGATGTTCGTAGGATGGCAAGAAATAGCGACGTAAGTATGACTGGATGGTACTTTGCTTGCAGCGGAGGGTTCAGCATAATAGGATTGCTGATTGTAAACACCTTTGCCCAATCGAACTGCTTGCTTCATTGGCTGGAAAATTGCTGCAGGAGAGTGAAAGTTCTTCCGCGTCCAATAATGCATCGGACGAGAACGATGTTCTTGCTCTCTGCGAAAACGGAATCAAAGAAGAGAGACAGGATGTGGACAAGCCATTGAAAGTGGAGTCTCCCGAGCAAGGGAGTTGGGAAGAGAGTACTTCAATCGCCGAACGTTGTTCTGAATGCAAGGAGCTGAAGTGTAAGTTTGAAAATTACCCGCAAGCCGAGAGTGATCATTCGCAGGAATGCACCTCGGTCATTTCTGGTGCCAAGCCTGTGGTTTGCAGCAACATTGAACTTGGAGACCCTTGCACTCGCTCTTTTGCTGGGATTTTAGATGATGGAAAAGGGGATGTTAGCCTGGAGAGCGCGAACAGGTCTAGTTTTAAGCATTTGTTTAGAGATAGAGCTGTAGGGACGAATGACCCTGAAATCAAGCTTCGGAAACGACTCTACGGAGATCCTGTTCGTTTGACCTCTTTCTCCGGACACAAGACTGGCACTAACTTAGTCAATAGAGATGATGACAAAAATTTTTCTAGGTCGAATAAACGTAGCAACAGGATCAAAAGTTTTAGGTATCATCAGAAGATCGGAGACCATAGGACAAGGAAGCTGTTGAGTTCCAAATATTGGAGGGCTGCCCCGAAACTTTGGGATTGTGACTTTTCAAAAGCTGGTGCGCTCTTTATTTCTCTCCTTCTTTCAAGAAGCAGGTTTGTAGAGTACATTGAATAATCTAACAATGTTGTTGCTGCGTAGATGGTGATGCGAAGGCTATGTTTGTCGGTTACAAAAGGAAAGCTTTGCTCAAGCGAGAGCAGCACCCGGGTGGTCTTCTTTACAAGAAGAGGAAGTTGTTAGACAGAAGCTCCATCATTACTTCTGATGGTGTCATCAGCAGGGAAAGCAATTCCAATCTACTGCAGAAGAGCCTTCACATCGACAAGGATATCTTGCTTGAAGGTGCACATTTTCTGGTGATTTCTTTCTTTGAAAGATCATTTTGTTTTTCCTTCCTAATCCAATACGATGTTTCTTCTCCTGAAGGAGGAACATTCGATTCAGTCTCGGGCAGCCAACCCTTGCATCGCCTTAAGGATGCTAATGGTATGTGATGCTTATGTTAGATGCTGGGAAATTTGTCAATTCTTTCTGTCGTCAGCAATCTTACGTGTTTATGTTTGATTATGCAGTGAAATTCAGCATCAAGTCCTTGAAGATACCTGAGCTCTTCATTGATGTTCCTGAAACGGCCACGGTGGGCTCACTGAAGGTAGTAAGGATTGATTCAGTGATCTTTCCTCTTGTGGGGGTCGATGATGACGAAAAGATTGATGGTAACCATGTACTCGGGATGTGTATTGATGGAATTACGTGTTTTTGTTAGAGGACTGTTGTCGAAGCAGTGACTGCTATACTGGGGAGTGGATTACGTGTCGGGGTGGTTCTCCGAGGAAAGAAGATACGGGATGACAGCAGAACACTGCTTCAAAGTGGATTTTCTTGCGAAGAGAATCTCGAAAACCTGGGTTTCACGTTGGAGCCTGTCCTGGAGAAATCTCAGCAGCTCGTGGTATCTGAAGATCCTCCATTAGCAGTGCCAACTGAAGCATCCCATCAACTAATCAGGTCAGTTTGAGGTTTTCTTGGACACTTTTTGAGGACAGAACTTGGCAGAAGATTTTACAGAATCGTAAAAATGCTTCTGAAATTATGCTGCAGTGTGCAAGATGCTAATGTCCTGAATATTGGGGCCAGTGATGCCGTAGCCGAGCAACATCCACTGACTGACCCGTGCGACCATGTTGTTGATAACCCTAGAGAAGATATTCCCTCCATTACGGACAATTCAGTCGACAACAATTCACCGGACTGCACAGCCATTGTCCCCCTTGCGGTAGTACAGATGGAGCCGTTGGCTACAGTCCCACCAGATCAGAAGAACAAACGATCCGAGCTTTGTCAGCGCCGTATCAGGAGGCCTTTCTCTGTGACAGAGGTGGAAGCACTGGTTCATGCTGTAGAGGAAGTGGGAATTGGCAGGTTGGTTGGTCCTGGAGTGCCCTGTTTTTTCTTGGAGAATAGCGAGAGAATCATTTTCTGACATTTCCGTCCTCTTATTAGGTGGCGCGACGTGAAGCTATGCGCTTTCGAGAATGCAGATCACCGGACTTACATCGACTTAAAGGTAAGGATGTCGCTTTCTTTGCTTCTGTGTGCTTGAGTTACATGGGCTTGCGGTCTTAGGTCCAAGGTGTGACGTTGCTGTGCGTGCAGGATAAATGGAAGACATTGGTTCACACGGCGAGCATATCTCCGCAACAGAGGAGGGGAGAGCCGGTTCCCCAGGAGCTGCTGGACCGAGTGTTGTCAGCCCATGCATGCTGGACCCAGCATCAGGGCAAGCATAACGCCAAGCAGGCCGTGCGGAAGATGGTGGAAGCGGAAGTGGGGGCGGAGGGGATCAAAGTGGGAGGAAGCTAACCATCCATCTGGACAGCAACAGTTGGAACTTAGGATTTGGGTGTGGGTGTGTAACTGTAAGTGTTCTTTCTTTCTTTTTTTTTTATTTTTTGGGTACAGATAAGATGATAAAACAAAGTCAAACCTGAACTCTAAACTCATAGATTCCCAACATTTGATTCTTTTGGCAAGGGGCGAGAAATGGGCTCCTTGTCTTCAATCTTGTAAATTATTATTATTTCATAGTCAGTTTATCATCCCCCTTTTTGTGTTCTTACCAGTTTTGTGTTTTTTGGGCACCACAAACCCGACAGAAAACATTAAAGCAAAAGGAATTTACAGCATCCAATCCAATGATGTTGAGTAAAAAAAACATGACCAGGCATCTATCTATCTATCTGATTGGATGCCTTCCCTTTTCTGTCTGGTAAGAAGAGAAAGAGGGGATGGAGAAGAAGAAACTTTGCCCAGGTTAGATGCATGCTTGGGGGAGAACGCGCAACCGAGTTGGACTTTTTTAAATGAAATTAAAACCCATTAAAATAATATTTATGTTAAAACGATGTTAAAGAGAATGGCTTCCCGGAGCTCGTCAATTTCAGATACAAGCTTCACTTCAATTAAAGAGAATGGGTAAATACTAGTTAACATAGTAAAATATTGTCGATATCAGGTTTATTAATTTCATGCAAATTTTATTTCATCAATCACCTAAACTGGTACACCGTATGTGGCATCTGGGCCGATTAAAGCATGTATATTAGATGTTGTCTGACCCCATTACACTAAAGTCTTTAGGGTGTCATTTATATATCTTGGCTGCAGCTAATTATTTATCTAAATGGGTAGAAGTTGCGCCCTTTCGAGAAGTTAAAAAAAGAAACACAATTATTTCCTTCATCCATAACAATATCATTTATCAATATGGCTCGCTACATTATTATTGACAATGGTTGGAACTTCTTTAATAAAGCAATGGATAAGTTTTGTGAACAATTCAGCCTCAAACAATACTACTCTTCCATGTTCAATGCTCCTACAAATGGATTAGTAGAAGCATTCAATAAGATGTTATACAATCTCTCGAAAAAGATAGCACAAACGAGTTAGAGAAGATTTGTGGCCTTATCGTACCACATATACGACCGCAACTCAAATGATGTCATATGAATTGGTATACGGTGTAGAAACGGCATTACCATTTGAACAATATCTATCGTCATTACGAATAGCTATATAAGAATGTTTATCTCAAGAAAATAATGCTCGTTTGCGTTTGGAGGAGTTAGAAGCTTTGGATGAAAACTTCTTAAAGCACAACACCAGATTTGTTATCAAGCAAAAATGTCAATATCGCTTAACGAGAAAGTTCGCCCTCGTTCCTTTCAAATTCGAGATCTTGTCTTTAGCAGTCAAAAGGCAAATAATTGTAACGCGTTGGACTGAAATTAAATTCATGTCCAAATGGGATGCTCCATATGTGGTTCAAAAGGCTTCTTTCTACTAATGTAACATATAAGATAATAAATTGACACAAATTGCCCAATCAATTATAAGTTTCTGAAGTGATATTACGCTTAACATTTATGTTATCCCTTGGCATATGATTCCAGTTTGCTAAGGTAGTTGCAACTGTTTATATGGCGAGTTGCTTGATTCCTAGGTTTCGAGCTAATTGAATTCCTTCCTGGAGGGTTTAAGAAAGTACAAAAATATAATACTAATAGATAAAAAATGATACGTGTAATATTTTTGGCCCACATGGATATAAATTATGAAAGGACTTTACTTATTAAATATTTCAAATTAAAATGGAATATAATACAAGGTACCCATGAGGATAGATCATATTATATTTTGGACCATTCGGAAAATTTACCTCGATGACAGAGAAGAAATAAACGATAACTAGGGTTTCGGCAACTGCAATTTGTAAGCAATGATTCCCACCTTTTCAATAATAGAAAAAGGGGCTGAAACACTGAGGTGATATCTTAGTGAAAACTCTGTAAGCCATAGATTTATGTCTATATGATTGTAACTTCACATGAGTAAAATCTCCTAGTAAAAATGCCTTATCTACCCTTTCGTTATCGACTTGGTTCTTAATCATGGTAAGCGCACGACTCAAGGTTATCCATAGACAATTTCATAAGAAATACGCTTGGCAGAAGAATGATAAGTCGTATTATACCACCATTCAGCTAAAGGGATACAGTTAACTCATTTCTTTGGCTGTTCTCCAGTCATGCACTTCAGATAAGTTTCCAGAAATTTATTGACTACCTAGATTGACTGTTAGTTTGAAAGTGTTAACTAAATAACATCAAAAAGTCCACCTTTTGCAACCTAAAATGCTCTTTGCAAAAGGAATTGATAAAGACCTTTTCTCTATCCAATACTATAGTCTTAGGCATGCCATGGAATTTAAAGATCTAGTCCAAAAAACCTTGAGCAACTATGATAGTATAAGAAGGATGACTGAGCAGAAGAAATTATGCATACTTCCCAAATCTATCAACCACAACCAGGATAATGTCTTTTGCTTTTGAATTTAGTGAATCCTCCATGAAATCCATTGATAGATTGGTCTAAATGGCTTCAGGTATAGACAATGGTTTCATCAATCATACTAGTTTTTCTAGTATGTGTTTTAATTGCTAACGGATGTTGCAACTCTTAATGTAATTCCCGACATCCCTGTTGATTCTTTTCAAATAGAACAACTTGATCTTTTAATTATTGCTTGCATGCCAGAATGACCTCCCATAGGGGTAGCACGTAACAAAGAGATGATCCTCTATCTAGACTTTCATTATTACCGACTACTAACTTTCCTTTCCTTCTTAACTCTTCATAAGTCCAAGAGTACTGAGATTTAGCTCCTCCATTCTGCAACTCGTTGATTATTCTTTGGAGCTATTCATTGATTTGCCTTTGAGGTCAATATTAACCTGGGAAACAATCAAGGACATCAGCGCATTGTCATTCATCCTATAGAGAGCATCAACAATCCCATTTTCCTTTCCTTTTCCGTAAATTATAGTATAGTCCAATCTTAAGAGCTTAGGCAAACATTTACTTTGAAATACAATAGTAATTTTCAGCTCTAGAAGGTATTTAAGGTTGAAATGACTAGATGTCAACTCTCCAATCCAAAAGAGCGATGAATCCTATATTGATTCAACACTATTCTCTCTAACGCATTGTCACACACTCAATAATCGTATTACTCACAATCCGGTTAAAGACGGCTTTAAACGACGTCAAAGTGTACAAACTCCACGCATAGAATAAATGAAGGTCTCAAGTCAAAAGATCAGTTACACTCGTCCATAAAGATGATTGACGAATGATGTTCAATATGTGGTATCATCTTAAACGAGTCGTGTCTAGTAACCCTAATCTCAGGGTACCCCTAAGTAAAACTTGGATACACAATCCCTCGGTCTATCTTAACCTCAGTTATACTTAGCGATGATCTAGATGTCCATGTCCCCTCTAAATAGTGACTATTTCAGATTAATATACTCATTAATCTACGGGACTTTATCATTAATAATTTTACGTGCAGAAAAGTAAAATAGTCAATGACAAATACTCGCCTTTATTAATTATTTATCCACAAATACAATAAGTGTCTTGACACATAAGTGCACACACTAACAAAATCCTGTTCGAGTTTAAGTTTATTGAATTCACTCTAATTAAGTCCATAATTAACTTGGCCCGCCACTTTAGGGCCAACATTTTTGTGTATAGAATAGAACACAGGTTAATGAGACGGAAGATGTAATATGATGGTATTATAACAATAAATATATTTTTTGCTTAAAAAAATGAAAGATGTCTCGCGCTGTTTCCCATCAGCAAAATCAATGAGAAAACAAGAAGTGGCAAGTAAGTGGGAGGTGATTGCGAGTTTTGGATGGAGCTTCTTTTTTTGTCGTGTGAATTTGGTTGTCCTAAAGATGAAGTGCGTGCGTGCACATTTGCATATTCTTTCTTTTGTTATTTTAGTGCAAGGTGCGTGGCTGTCTTGACACTGGCCACCTTTTGATAGGCGCCTTTGGTGGTCTTCTACTGCTGAATGCGCTGTATTTCATTCTATTCTTCCTCCCCTTTTTTTTATTCCTTCTAATGGCAATTTCTGGGTACATGGCATTTTATTTTTTATTTTTAAATCCGACCGACCCGAAAGAATTCATCATCATGGTGAGAGATTGGCTATGTATATAATTAAAGGGAGTTGCATGTTTGGTTTAAGATTAGACCACCAAAAGAAAAATACCCACACCCCCAATAACTCAAGAAGGTTTGCCCACCAAAAGATGCCGCCGCTCCCTGCTTTTGGAGGGAAATTCAAACCAACATTTAACTGGTGGTCTGAATTTGAATTGGCTGGCTGTGGGTCTGTCCCCACCACCTATCCAGCCTGCCTGCCACAACCACCGTCCATCCACCCTCCATCGTTCGTTCTCTATCCGCCCTTCTTTCATTTGATTTAAAACATAATCGATAAATTTCATTTTAGTAGCCGCTTCTGTTGTGTCGTTGGGATTTTCATGTCCGATTCTAAGAAAAGAACCCTTTAGATCTAAACAACAAAATGTGCTCATGAGGATATATAGGAGGAGAACGTTTTATTACACGGTGTCCCACGTAAGCAGGAGGAGCGACAGGCAACGAGGGTGCCCACGTGTCCCAAAACCCTCCCGATTTCCTTCCGCCACAAGTTACTATTCTTCCCCAACTTAATCTTAATAATAATAACAATAAAAAGGAAGAGGATAAATCAAAGTTTTTTTTTTTTTTTTTAAAGAACACTCCACGAGCAGCTTCCGGAATAAGCCACGCAACTCCAATCCCCCTATTTATAATAAATACGAGTCCAGCCATCATCCCCTCACCCCGACACCCCCCCCCCGCATACCAACCTCTTCCTCCTGTCTTCGAATATTTCAATCGCGAGAAAGTCGCCCGACATGGATGTGGAGATGATGTCTGCTATCCCAGAGTTGGAGTACGAGGAGGAGGAGGAGTCCGGTTGCAGGACCCCGAGGCAGAGCGAGTGCCGCATCCTGGTCGACGCCACTCGCCCCCCTCCCGCCCCTAGGAAGAAGCCAGCGGTCGTCGCGACTCGCCGAGGACGGCGCGAGCCCCCCAAGGGGGGTTACTTCCAGGCCCCCGATCTCGAGGCAGTGTTCATGCTCATTCAACGGAGGGAGGCCTGCGTTTGACGGGTGGAGGGAGGGGATCATCGGTTCTCCTTCCCCCTTGTCTCTTCTTGTTTGGGGTTTGTCTCTTTTAGTTTGGAAATTTTTGTATAGGGGTGGGATGGAACAATTAGTCATTATGAACTTGTGCTTATTTGACAGTGATTTCTCTGCCATGGCCCTTGCGCAAGTCATGTGACTTTTATAAGTAAAAATGCTTCAAAAGATGCAGAATGCTGACTCTGGAAAATCACCCGACCGAAAATAACAATTAAAAATGGTCGCCGGAACTTCCTTCGCTTATAGGCCCAGTCCGTTGCACGTAACTGGTCCTAGACCCAATTACACACAGGACAATGGGTTAATGAATGGGCCGGGCCTAGTGATGAGAAAGCCCAATTTTGAAGCCCCGCCTTCGCTTGATTCGTCAAAAAAAATTAAATTAAATTAAAATTTCCCCACAATACATTTCTATATTACTTGATTTCGTTTTAATCGACGGGTGGGAGGTGGACCAGTTGATACTCACAGCCTCCTCTCGTGTTATACATTTAAGGTTGCAGCAGGGGCAATAATTAAATTACAATGATGCGTTAGGTATAGAGAGTACAGAATTTAATACAGTGATATGTTTTACGATTAATGTTTCACGTGTTGTCGGCACGATCGAGACGCCCTTTACTCGTCATCATCATAGCGTGAGCGTGACGTCATCAAGGTTATGCTACCGGAAGTAGTCGCTAAAATATAAATGTATGCCATCGCGGTCGACTTGGAGGTCGTTGTACCACTGACGACGAAAGATAAACGTTAAAAGTTTTGGACCCATAAAAATTTCTCATGGCTTGCTAATAAATGTGATTTCATAAAGAACAACGACGTTTCCCCACTTTTGTTTTTTTAGTTTAAGGGCATGGGGAAGTAAATATCATCGTGCGTGATTCAAGAGAACAAAGTGTACGAAATGGTGTGGTGTTGCGCAGTGCATGGGACATGGGGATAGTTAATAAAAAGTGGGTCAGGGGTTTGGTTAGTTGGTGTTATTCCTTCATTGCTATTTTCATTAAAAAAATAATTTTAATAGAACGTGCAGGAAACGTGAAAATACATTTTAAATTAGAAAATTTATTCCCCCAAAAATCTGTGTCGTCGCCTTTTTTTGCTCCATTGTTTTTCTTTTTCGTATTCGCTGAAACATAGTTTGGTGTCTGCACTTCCAAAGCTCGAACCGGGAACTCACCTAAGGGAAGAGGAGGTGGGATGCGACCATAATGAACGTGTCCGCGTCCGTACAACCACTTTGATAGCGCCCCACGTCAAACAAAACGTTGCCCCTCCTCCTCCTCCTTCTCCTTTGGCATTGATTTCTCGACGGACATGGTTTTCTTTTCTTCTTTTTGTCTCTTATTCTGGTTTCGGGTTTGGTTTTGCTTTAGGGTTTCTTCAGTTCCTCCTCTTAAACCTCACACAATCGATATCCGACTATCCCACGTCATGATATCGACAACATAAGGGACGGGGGGGAGGGGACAGGTTCCACAGTTCTACCCTATTCCTCACGCATTAATTATTTACCACATGGTTGGACTTGGTGTGGGGAGGAAATTGAAAAACGTTTGCTTTTCCATTGGAAAGGGCCTCTAGAAATAGTAAGTCATGAGTATGGAAGAAGATCCGAGGGTAGTAAAGTTTTTTTTTTTAATTTTGGTACCTCGGATCGCGATGTGTAACTGCTCCTCAGAGACCCACAACCCCAACAACATCGTCTTTAGAGTTTTCATCTCCGTAGGACTAAAGACTGTTGGTCCACACAACCAGTAATGAAAATGGAGGGTGATGTTTAATTTGAGAGATATACATTCTATAAAGTGGGTTCACGTTTAAATAAATATGTCTTTTACGTAAACAAGTCGAGACATGATAATTCCAATATTTTGAATTGGACGTCTGAATACCCGTATAAATGGTTTAACGGTATAAAAATAAAATAAAATTTTAATTTTTTTTTACTTTAGGCTTTATTATATATGATTTAACATTATTGTTAGGTCTAGTTCAAATAACTCAGTATTGGAGCCATATTTGGATGAGACACAAGATGTGTTAGCATATTGGGAAGGCAATCGATATCCAAAAAATGAATTTTGACGTGTCAAGGGTGTCAATCTCTACTCCACATCCGAGTCCACATTTAATAATGTAAGACGTATTATTAAATGTTATTTTTAATCACATAATATTATTTTTTAAAAGCAGATTTCGTGTATTGAAGATTTATCTAATGGTGCGATGAACTCTAAGTGGGGCTAACACTGTCACATCAAGTTTTGATTTAAGTTAATTTTATAATTTCATGAAGCATATTATGTTTTTATTTTAAAAAAAAAATTGAAATATTTTATTTGCTATATTTGCTGTTATAGTTATTTTAATATTAATATTTATATATTTTCTTTGATTTTTAGAATTTTTTAACGAATTAATAATACTAGGGGTGGGTATAGCTTCCGGGTAAAATTGGAAACCGTGAGAACCAGTATCATATGATCGACTTCGGTATAAGTTCTCGAATAGACTGAATTTGTAATATATTCTAAAGTTTTGAAAACCTCGAAACCAACTTGAAGAATGTGGTTTGGCATTTTTGCGCAAAGTGCGGCTGACATCTTTATGGATACTCGAACTCGCAATCCCTTGCCCTTGCCCTTTTCACTGAGCCTTAAATAGTATGCTTGAGGCTTTTTTTAGATTGATTAGAGTAATGTTCAAGGTTTTTTTAAATTTATTGGAGTAATATGGTAGATTTGATGTGGAAGAGTCTCATAAGGACATGGTACTGGAATCGGTGCTAGAACTGATACCAGAAACAACACGTTGATTCTTGAGTGGTTCTTTAAGACACATGGTAGGTTCTAAGTTCTAAAAATAAGTAACCGGCCAAGGTTTCAGGCTCCGGACCCTAGAACCTGCTCACCTCGAAATATGACATTTATTAAATGATTATGATACGATTTAGTAAATATGTTTTATTTTTAAAATTTTAAAATTCAAACTCTTTAAAACACGACACTAGTAATACTATCATAAAAATTACGTTAGAGTAATACCAACCCCAGCTTTGCATCAACAAAAGAATCCCTCAAATGGGTTTTCTTCCTCCTCCTTCCCTCTATAAATCGGAGCTCCAAACCTTCACTGGTTTTAAAAACTCTCGTACCAAACAAGAACAACCCTTCTCATTTCCATTCTCCCCATTTTCTCTTCCCCCTTTTCCCTTCTGGTAGGCAGTAGAAAAACTTCCATTCCCATCACATTTGACGTCCAAGTAAAAAGAACGGGGATTTTCTTTAATCAGCCGTTGTTTGTAGGTGGAGCATTGATAACTCTGTGAAAGTAGGGTTATTTCGTATCCTTAACGAGGCTTTATGTGGTTAGTCGGACGAGTATTGATAGGGATTTGGTAGGATTTGAGTCATTTTTAGTTTAGTTTTATTTTAAGTTGATCTTTGTTATTTTCTTAGTTTTTGTTTCTATTTCGTCTCGAGTCGGTTATCTTGTTGATGCCTCTTGGTTTGTCATGTGTTAATGCAGGAAAATGAAGGAGATTTTGAAGCTCGGACGAAGAAAAGCGAAGAGGAGCGAACAATGGACAGAGAGCTGAGGGACGCGTCCTTCAGATCTCAGGGACGCGTCCCTGGAGGTTCTGTAGCTGACGAAGCTCTCTTGCGAATTTTGAAGGCTAACCGCTTGAGGAGTCTTCAAGTCTTCCTAAGACTGCATTATGGAGATATAGAGGATCAACTAGTTATTTAGTTGGTAGTTTTAGATTTATTTTATTTTATTCTCCCTAGAAATATTGCCTAGATTTGGAGAATCTTAGGAAATATTTTCTAGGGGATCTATATATTCTAGTTTTAGAGGTAACTCTAAGGACAACCTTCCCTTTGGCAATTAGAGTCTTTTCTTTTGGTGAAGAACGGAGGAGACATTCGACTCGGAGACGGCTAGGGTTGAAGCGGAGATCAAGACTAGGCGACTACTTCTCGGATCGGAGGATTCGAGAGGGCGTTTTTCTTTTCTTGCCCCTCTTTGATTATTATGTCGCTCTCCTTTTCTTTTGAATTTGAGTTGAATTTCTTCTACGTTATGAACTAATTTCGTTTTCTAGGACTTCAATGGAACCTAGCGATTTTATCTAACGAGTGAATTCATTTTCTCCGTGTTATGCGAATTCGTGTTGTTACTTATTCAATCTTGATCTTAATGCGGTTAATTGCCTGATCACCAATTAATTTGAACTGGAGACCTATTCGAGCTTGGAAAAGTTGTTTAGGTTAAGCCGTGGATTGAATAGCCTAAGTTAGCGTCTCGTTGGAAAACGGAGCTAATTAGCGAGAAGGATAGGAATATACCTGATTGCCTTAGGTAGCCATTTAGGGTTGTTGCATAATGGGTTCCCACTAGTTAATTGCCTAGGAATAGAGTGATTAGCTCGATACAGGGAATACGTCTTTAGAGCACTCGGGAGAGGCGTAAAGAGATATACGAACCCTAGGTTAGTAACTTAAGAATTTGATAACTGGAGAAAGGAAGGAACGAGTTAGATAATTCGTTAGGGGAAATTGATAGTCCTAGGCTTTTATTAATTGATTTAATCATCGTTATCTGCACTCTCTTTTTCAGTTTTACTCTCAATTTAATCTTGTTTGACTTGACCTCGAATTTGTTAAACGTGCGATCGTTAGGAATTTTTCTCTGTTGATTCTCTGTGGGAACGACCTCTACTTGCCCTATCTACAAGTTAGTTAGGTTTGTGAGAGTAATTAATTTGCCGCCTTCGACAAGCGTGGTCAAATTTTGGCGCCGCTGCCGGGGAATCAATTTGGAGAAATTTATTTTCTACTGTCATCACGTTTATCTAATTGACGTTCAAGTTGTTTAATTTTCTCACTTATTTCTTTTGATATTTTTAACATTAGGTGCATGCGACGAACTCGAAGTACAGAAATTCTTCCTTTTGATCCTGAAATCGAAAGGACTTTCCATAGACTGGTTCGTGAGAAAGCTAGTGCACAACAAAGCAACATGGACGGAAACCTAATTCTACCTCAGCAGAACGAGGGTCAACAGGACATTGATAACAGGCCGATGGTGGAATTCACTTCAGCAAAACCTCACATCAACCGGTTCTGTATCGTTGCGCCTGTGATTCAAGCTCGGGACTTTGAGATAAAGACATCAGTGATCCAGATGATTCAGAATTCAGTGATGTTTCGAGGGTCAGCGATTGAGGATCCGCATGAGCATTTGAGCAAGTTCTTAAGCATTTGCGACAGTTTCAGGCAAAACGGAGTGCCACAAGATGCAGTTCGATTAAAGTTATTTCCCTTCTCCTTGAAGGATAGAGCATGGAGTTGGCTGAACTCGCTACCGGCTGGATCAATCAGTACCTGGGAACAGATGGAAGAAGCATTCCTAGATCAATATTTCCCGCCATCCAAGATATCCCACATGAGGAATGAAATCTGCACATTCAAGCAACATGGGACAGAAACTTTTGTGGAGGCTTGGGAGCGCTTCAAAAATTTATTAATTCAGTGCCCATATCATGATCTACCGGGATGGCGACAATTGGAAGCTTTTTACAATGGGTTGTCAGAAACATCGCGCAAGGACCTCAACTTAGCATCGAACGGATCATTCCTACGAAAATCATACGTAGAAGGAAGGGAGCTTTTGGAGACTATGAGGAGAACATGTGTACCGAGTCAATCGTTCGACCGAATAAGTGGTAGAAAAGTTTCGGGTGCTCATGAACTGGATGCACTCACATCTATTCAAGCGCAGATATCGGCGTTGGCCAAGAAGTTTGAGTCGGTGAATGTACAGTCCATCCAGAGTACAACTAGAGGATGTGATATCTGCGGTGGTGGACATATAACAGATCAATGTGCTGCAAGCATGGAAGAGGCTAATTTTATAGGAAATCAGAGGAACAATCCTTATTCCAACACGTATAATCCGGGGTGGAGGAACCATCCTAACTTTTCTTGGAAAGGGCAGCAAACAGTGGATCATCGAGCAACGCAACCTCCGGGATTTCAGCAACCCAAAGCCCCAGAACTAGAAAAAAAGACGAATTTTGAGGATTTGATGACGAAGTACATGGCGAATCAAGATAAGTACATGGCGAATCAAGATGCCATAATAAAGAATCAAACAGCATCAATAAGGAACTTGGAGAATCAAGTCAGTCAGCTCGCTCAAGCCTTGAACTCGCGTCAACAAGGAGGGTTGCCAAGTGATACTGAGGTCAATCCACGAGAATATGTTAAAGCAGTAACTTTGAGAAACGGCCGAGCACTTGAAGAAGTACCACCAAAGATTCGGTCGAGTGACAATAAAAAGTCAAGTGAGATTAGTGATCTTCCACGAGAGCCAATCGATGAGGAGGCGAACACATCCAAGCTGAACAAAAGACGAGATCAGGAACTTCAGAATTTTCACAGAACCGTGAAGGACGCGTCCTCCGAATTTGAGGGACGCGTCCCTGAACATTCTGTGGAAGAAGCAACGCAGAAGGACGCGACCCTGCCAACTGAAGGACGTGTCCCTCCCCCAACTGATCAACCACATCGTCCCACTTGGATAATACCCAACATGGGGAAGATAGAACGACCACCACTTCCATTCCCTCAAAGAGCAAAGAAGCATGATGAAGCCCAATTCCGTAAGTTTCTCGACGTGTTTAAGAAACTCCATATTAACATTCCTTTTGCAGAAGCTCTTGAGCAGATGCCGAGCTACGTCAAGTTCATGAAGGACATCCTATCGAAGAAAAGAAGGTTAGGTGAGTTTGAAACCATAGCACTAACGGAGGAATGTAGTGCCATATTGCAACGAAAACTTCCTCCTAAGCTAAAGGATCCAGGTAGTTTCACTATCCCTTGCACTATTGGTTCGCAATTCAATGGTAAGGCTCTGTGTGATCTTGGCGCAAGTATTAATCTTATGCCTTTATCTGTATACCATGAGTTAGGTTTGGGGGAAGTGAAACCTACGTCTGTGACATTGCAGTTAGCTGATAGATCAATAACATATCCTAGGGGTATTGTTGAAGATGTGCTTGTTAAAGTGGATAAATTTATCTTTCCAGCGGATTTTGTAGTTTTAGATTTTGAGGAAGATAAAAATATCCCCATCATTTTAGGGAGACCATTCTTGGCAACAGGTAGAGCCCTCATTGATGTTCAAAAAGGTGAACTGACCATTCGGGTTAATGATGAGGAGGTGACATTTAATGTTTTAAAATCGCTGAAGTGCCCGAATGAAATTGATGAATGCTTTCTGATTGAAGATGTTTTGAGCAGGTACTCTACAGAGATTCCATATGAGGATCCACTTGAAATTGCAATGAACTCAACGTCATCCGACAATGAAGAAGTACAAGAAGTGATAACAGCAATGGATGCAATACCACACATGTTAAGAGGGGCGCATTTTGAAGCCTTGGAGAGGCCGCATAATCCGATGAAACCATCTATTGAAGAACCACCCCAATTAGAGCTGAAACCATTACCTGAACACCTGAGGTATGCATATCTTGGAAGTAATGAAACTCTACCCATTATTATTTCGTCGGCACTAACAATGACACAGGAAGAGAAATTACTTCGAGTCTTGAGGGAATATAAACGAGCATTAGGGTGGACAATTGCTGATATTCGAGGTATCAGTCCATCAATTTGCATGCACAAGATTTTGCTAGAAGAAAATCATAAGGTTTCGGTGGAGAATCAACGACGACTCAACCCGAACATGAAGGAAGTAGTCAAGAAGGAAATCATCAAATGGCTTGATGCAGGTATAATATACCCGATTTCTGACAGTTCTTGGGTGAGTCCTGTGCAGTGTGTACCTAAGAAAGGTGGGATGACCGTTGTCTCCAACGAAAAGAATGAGCTCATTCCCACGCGTACGGTGACTGGTTGGCGAGTTTGCATGGATTATAGGAAGTTGAATAAAGCCACTAGAAAGGATCACTTCCCACTTCCGTTTATAGATCAAATGTTGGATCGCCTGGCAGGTAAAGGATTTTACTGTTTTCTAGATGGTTATTCTGGATATAACCAAATTGCCATAGCAGCAGAAGATCAAGAAAAGACTACTTTTACATGCCCGTATGGTACGTTTGCTTTTCGTCGAATGCCTTTTGGTCTATGTAATGCCCCAGCTACGTTTCAGAGATGCATGATGTCTATTTTCACTGATATGGTTGAGCAGTGCCTTGAAGTTTTTATGGATGATTTTTCCATCTTTGGGATGTCTTTTGATGATTGCTTGACAAATTTAGCTCGTGTGCTGAAACGCTGTGAAGAAACAAACCTTATTTTAAATTGGGAAAAATGCCATTTTATGGTTCGAGAGGGTATTGTTCTTGGACACAGGATATCAAACAAGGGGATTGAAGTGGATCGAGCAAAGATAGAAACGATCGAGAAGTTGCCGCCACTAACATCAGTCAAAGCAATCCGGAGTTTTCTTGGACACGCAGGATTTTACAGAAGATTTATCAAGGACTTTTCCAAAATTTCCAAGCCACTTTGCAATCTCTTAGAAAAGGACAGGTCCTTTATTTTCGATGATGACTGCCTTAGTGCCTTCAACGAGCTCAAGCAAAGGTTAATTTCTGCCCCTATAGTTATTGCACCTGATTGGAATTTACCATTTGAGCTAATGTGTGATGCAAGCGATTACGCGGTCGGAGCCGTTCTAGGACAACGAGTGAATAAGGTATTTCATGTCATTTACTATGCAAGTCGAACTCTTGATGATGCTCAGGTAAATTACACTACCACAGAAAAAGAGTTGCTTGCGATTGTCTATGCCTTTGATAAATTTCGTAGTTATCTTGTTGGTACGAAAGTTATTGTTTTCACTGACCATTCTGCCATCAAGTACTTGATCTCAAAGAAAGAGGCAAAGCCAAGGCTCATCAGGTGGGTTCTTCTTTTACAAGAGTTTGATCTTGAAATTAGGGACAGAAAAGGATCCGAAAACCAAGTTGCGGATCATTTATCGAGGTTAGAAAATGCGACTTCATCTCCTGACCATATGCTAATTAATGAGTCATTCCCTGATGAACAATTGTTTGCTACGAATGATTTGGCGTGCCCTTGGTATGCCGACTTTGTGAATTATATTGTTTCTAACCATATTCCCTCCGACTTTACTCCTCAACAAAAGAAGAAATTTTTGCATGATGTACGTTATTACATGTGGGATGAACCGTTTCTCTTTAAGCATTGTGCTGATCAAGTTATCAGGAGATGTGTGCCAGAGGAAGAAATCAAGGGAATCCTCGAACATTGTCACTCGTCACCCTATGGTGGACACTTTGGAGGAGATCGAACAGCGGCTAAAGTTCTACAATCAGGATTCTATTGGCCAACTCTTTTCAAAGATTCATATAACTTTGTTGCATCTTATGACAGGTATCAACGCATAGGAAACATCACCAGGAGACACGAAATGCCGTTGCAAGGCATCCTTGAAGTTGAGCTCTTCGATGTGTGGGAAAATTCAAGGACGCGTCCCTCACAGCCAAGGACGCGACCTCGGGCATTCTGCAATCCTACAGAACCATGGAGGACGCATCCTCCAATTTGAAGGACGTGTCCCTCCGAAAGAAAGAAAAAAGAAAAAAAAAAATCAAAAAAAAAAATAAATAATAAAAAGATCAAAAAAATAATAATAAAATAAAAAATAAAAAAATAGTTATAATTTCTTTTAAGTGACAACCCTAACCCATTTTTTTTTCTTGTGCAGCCGCCTCATTCTCCCTTCAATTGCTGACTTCCAGAAGGAGGATGAGCTTGGTTTGGATAACGACTACTCCCAAGACCTTGAGGAGGAAAATGATGACGATGACGGTGACGACTAGCACCCCAGGGGAGTACTTCGTTCCCTTAATCTCTTACTATGCATATTTACATCGGGGCGATGTCTAGTCTAGGTTTGGGGGTGTTGTTTGTGCTGCAATGGTGATTTGGGTTGATGTCATTTCTATTTTGTCGCTGGCTAGTAGTATTTTGATTTTTTTTTAGTTTTGATTTTTGCGTCATTTTTAGAGTAAGTCTAGGCGTGTCTAACTCTTCAGTAAGACTTGACGATATCTTTGATGAGCTGACCCTTATTCGATGATGACTTATTACGCACATGCTTACGACTTATGGAAGAGTGAAAATTGAGCTTAATTGGGTGATTAAACTGTTTTTTTTTAGTGGGTAATAATTCCTCGGTATGGATTGGTAGTGAGTGAAAACAATTCTCGAAATCTAATAACGCATAGTAGTTGGTGTCGAGTGGGGCTGGCTAGGCATTGATTTGAAACAAGTTCTTCAAAAAAAAAAAAAAAAAAAAAAAAAAAAAAAAAAAAGAAAAGTAAAAGAAAAAAAAAGGGGGTTACCAAGGCTCTGAGTACCAATGTTTAGGCGTGTGAAAAAAAAAAGGAAAAGAAAGAGAAATAAAGTGATTGAAATTTGATTGACGCCTAAATATGTACTTGTGGTGTGAGTCCTTCTGGTGTACTCGAGAATGAGATCCGAGGGGTGCTTCATCGCCTAATGCCTTGGTCCAACTGGACCGGGAGTCATTGATCAAATACTCGTTACATGGGTACATTAGAATGTGATGAAACATTTAGAGTCGTGTAGCTGAAATAAAGTTTGTGTTGAGAAAGTTGTTGAAAATCCCGAGGACGAGTGGATGATTAGTGTTTGGTTGGTTTTCTACGAAGTGCCGATCTAATATGTTTTATTGGAAGTCTTTTATTGTTGAGTTCACTATATGACATACCGAGATGATAGTTTCGAACATTATGTGAAGTTTGATCAAATTGAAATTGTTTTTCTTGACAACTGACTCGACCAGCGGAAGTGAGTATGTGCATTGCTGAGAATAGAGAGAGGGTTGTTCAGATTGGATTGAGTTGGGTATTGCTGAAGAGTTATCTTTCTGTGTTTTTCTATTTGCTCGAGGACTAGCAAATTGTAGGTTTGGGGGTGTGATAACTCTGTGAAAGTAGGGTTATTTCGTATCCTTAACGAGGCTTTATGTGGTTAGTCGGACGAGTATTGATAGGGATTTGGTAGGATTTGAGTCATTTTTAGTTTAGTTTTATTTTAAGTTGATCTTTGTTATTTTCTTAGTTTTTGTTTCTATTTCGTCTCGAGTCGGTTATCTTGTTGATGCCTCTTGGTTTGTCATGTGTTAATGCAGGAAAATGAAGGAGATTTTGAAGCTCGGACGAAGAAAAGCGAAGAGGAGCGAACAATGGACAGAGAGCTGAGGGACGCGTCCTTCAGATCTCAGGGACGCGTCCCTGGAGGTTCTGTAGCTGACGAAGCTCTCTTGCGAATTTTGAAGGCTAACCGCTTGAGGAGTCTTCAAGTCTTCCTAAGACTGCATTATGGAGATATAGAGGATCAACTAGTTATTTAGTTGGTAGTTTTAGATTTATTTTATTTTATTCTCCCTAGAAATATTGCCTAGATTTGGAGAATCTTAGGAAATATTTTCTAGGGGATCTATATATTCTAGTTTTAGAGGTAACTCTAAGGACAACCTTCCCTTTGGCAATTAGAGTCTTTTCTTTTGGTGAAGAACGGAGGAGACATTCGACTCGGAGACGGCTAGGGTTGAAGCGGAGATCAAGACTAGGCGACTACTTCTCGGATCGGAGGATTCGAGAGGGCGTTTTTCTTTTCTTGCCCCTCTTTGATTATTATGTCGCTCTCCTTTTCTTTTGAATTTGAGTTGAATTTCTTCTACGTTATGAACTAATTTCGTTTTCTAGGACTTCAATGGAACCTAGCGATTTTATCTAACGAGTGAATTCATTTTCTCCGTGTTATGCGAATTCGTGTTGTTACTTATTCAATCTTGATCTTAATGCGGTTAATTGCCTGATCACCAATTAATTTGAACTGGAGACCTATTCGAGCTTGGAAAAGTTGTTTAGGTTAAGCCGTGGATTGAATAGCCTAAGTTAGCGTCTCGTTGGAAAACGGAGCTAATTAGCGAGAAGGATAGGAATATACCTGATTGCCTTAGGTAGCCATTTAGGGTTGTTGCATAATGGGTTCCCACTAGTTAATTGCCTAGGAATAGAGTGATTAGCTCGATACAGGGAATACGTCTTTAGAGCACTCGGGAGAGGCGTAAAGAGATATACGAACCCTAGGTTAGTAACTTAAGAATTTGATAACTGGAGAAAGGAAGGAACGAGTTAGATAATTCGTTAGGGGAAATTGATAGTCCTAGGCTTTTATTAATTGATTTAATCATCGTTATCTGCACTCTCTTTTTCAGTTTTACTCTCAATTTAATCTTGTTTGACTTGACCTCGAATTTGTTAAACGTGCGATCGTTAGGAATTTTTCTCTGTTGATTCTCTGTGGGAACGACCTCTACTTGCCCTATCTACAAGTTAGTTAGGTTTGTGAGAGTAATTAATTTGCCGCCTTCGACAAGCGTGGTCAAGCATCATCAAGACTCACGTATGCTTCGCCTTTTTCTCTCCTTGTTTGTTACCAGAAGGGAGGGGGAGGGCCGCATGCGAATCTTGATGATGCTGCATCCGCGATCACCGGCTTCCTCTCTTGCACGGCCGCATCAGGATTCCTGTTCCCCTCAACCTCTTGGACATTAACTATATTGCCGGAAACCTCCCCGTTTTGTGCCATTTCATGTGCGTTGCGTGTTGCGTGACCGCGGTTCTAGGGTCTTTCATTCTTTCTGGTCCTCGGACATTATTAGTCTGGTGATATGAGATAATGGGCATGAGTTGTGTTCTCCTTTAGTTTGTTTTTTAGGGGTTCTGGTTCAAGGTCGCCTGCCTCTCTATCACAAACGCCTCCCGACTAACAATTAATACGAGGGTTTATAATAGATTCCAACTAACTTTTTGTGTGGTTGTCCTGGCGGCTTTGAGATAAGAGCCAATAATAGTTTTGGCAAGTGGTGGTATCCCCTAATTGGGCTGCCGTTGAACTCTTTTCGCGAGAGGGCTTTGAAGTCGTCGGCCCCATCTCCCACTTATTCGGTTCGATTCAATAAGTTTGTACTTGCGAGTGTCCGTCCATGTGACATTTCTTCTTCCTTTTTTTTTTTTAAATTTTGTATATAAAGTATAAACAGTGTCTTTTTTAAAACAGTGAAAGAGGAAAGAATTGGACCGGTCAATGGTCAACAAAACTTCAAAAAAGAGTTCGGTGGCGGGAGACACGAGTAAGTGAGGTTGTGCCCCCTCTTGTCTTAGTAACAAAAGACATGTTTTCCTTTATAATTATTAATGTTCCTGTTTTTTCTAGTACTTACACTTACTTCCTCCTCCCCCCGACCACCACTTCTTCTGAGGAAATGGTGATCAGCAAGAAAGGTGGGATGGAACAAACTAACACTGTGTGCTTGGGGGACACTGAGACAGGACAAATCTTTTTCGTATCATCGGGTTTTATTTTCCATCGAGAAAGCAATCGGGGGACTGAATCTGTACTTACTCTCTTCTCCCTCCCACCCATATCTTTGTTCCAAGTCCCATGAACGTTATATATCTCTTCTTCCAAGACCCATCGTCGTCGTAGGCCTCTTCCTTATTACAACATGCATGGTTAACCTGGTGGCTTTGTCCCGTGCCGCCGTGGCCGAAATTCCCGATGCAAAATCTCGGGCATCTTGTCGTTTGAGACATGGAACCCAGACGCTTTCTATACAAACTTCTCTCGACACTCACCCTATTAAATGCAAAATAAAAACAAGTTATTGATTGATTTATTTTAGTGAGCCTGTCCAATGCATGCAGTTTCCTTCACACACATGTTCGCTAAATTTTTTTTTTTTTTAAGTGATGGAGTCAAACACTTTTTTATGCATGGAAAGTATATGAACAATAAAAATAATATGGGACTGGTCAAGAAATTAGAAGAGAGAGAGAGAGAGAGTTCACAATGTGGGTGGGGAATCTGTCTACTAATCATTAATCAGTCTAACCTAAAAAAAACATCCTTTATAATTAATTATTGGTTAAACACGGTCAATTGGAAAAACTGTTCCCTCCACCATCACACAAAAACCCTTTTACCAGAAGTTCGATTCCCATCAAATCAATCACAAATATTTGTGCATGCTACATTAATAAAACCTAACACTTTTGTCTGTCTGTAAGTAAAAACAGAGTAAACCTTTCCACATTAGTCAATTACTATTTATACTCATAAAATTCAACAAAAAAAAAGAATCTATTCAACTTTCCTACCTAACCAAACAAAGCTTTTTCCAAATAAAAAAAAAAACCATTTTTGTGACAAATCAATCTTCTTCTTTCTTCGAGCTAGGTAGGAGGCAATGGAGCTGTGGGTTGAAATTTACCCTCAAGGGAGGAAAGAACTACAAACTATTAGGAGAGGGGCAACAAGACGAATAGTTGAATATTCCCTACGTCCTAGACAATGAGAAGACAAAGACCCGTGTCGATGATATAATAACTCGACGAGGCCCGACAAAACTCTCAAGCGTAGGCTTATTTTGTCCTCTTTTCTTTTCTTTCTTCTTCTTTTGTCATTCTTTCGAGGAGGGTGCGTGTACAATAAGATGGACATGACGCACGCGCAGCTGAAGGTACAATCCAGACAATGTATAGTCTAAATTACGATTGTCGGCATATGGTCCAACTATGTCTACAAACCCGCCCCAACTTTTCTCAAATAACAATAATAAGGCACCCCAAATAAACAAAAGAATCGATCCAACTCGATCTTACAAATTGAACAAAAATTTTAAATAATGTAATAAATTCTTTTTACTACTCTGATAATCGATGAACTCTTTTGAGTAATATACGTGATATAGGCCTGGGGAAATACAAATGCATTTTAGAAAAAAGAGGACCCTGGTCATTAAAGCAAGCATATTACGTTATGATGACCTTTTTTAATTAGTAAAACGCATGGGGGTTAAAATAATTAATGCCCAACAGAGGGGGGATAGGGTCTCCCTTCAAATAATTACTCAAAAACCCATGGATAGAGAAAACAAAAGAAATAAATAAATGATCTACTAGAGTCCCTCTTGGAGGGGAAGGGGCAGGAGAGCGCGTGCTTAGTGGGGACGACCACACCTGATCGTGTAACCCCCAGAGGGCCAATTGCGACGTGTAGAGAGAAGGAATGGGTAATAAGTTCACGGGAAACGGAGGTTGTGGTGTGGGTTGATTTGATGTCGCATAACACCTCCCCATTTTGATGCTCACGTGTCCCTCTCCCCCCCCCCCCCCCCCCCCCCCCCCCCCCCCTCTCCGACACATTACAAATATATTGTTTTAATTTAATTAAATCGTTATTTAGAATTGAATTACAAAGTTTTTTTTTTTTTTTACGTAACTCAGTTTTTATAAACAACGAATTCGACTAATTCTAAAATGTTCTTTAAAGTCTTCTTTAAGATAAAGTTATTTTGAAAAAAAAACAGACTCCCGAAAATGGGTTCCAAACTAAAGAACGCCAAGTGGGGACAAATAATACCTGAAAGCCAACAAGATTGCAACGTATATTTTAATAATTTAATCGATCAAGTGTCCTTTGAAAATTGAAATATTCGACATCGTAATTTCGTTGTTTGCTCGTAGCTTTCTAGACCGAACGCACTGAATACCTTTTCTCAATAATTTTATTTTATTTTTGTTTTTTTTTGGGTTTTTTGTGGGCAACCGTGACGGTATGCATTGGGAACCTGCTCCCCTAAAACCACCCCCCCCCCCCCGGCCGGCCCATATGAATAAAAAATAGGTGAGACAAAACCCACCCCCCTCCCTTAAATATATTTAAAAATATATTAGTCATCGATGGCGGACCTCTCGAGGCTAATTAAATTTAAAAAAAAAATAAAAAAAAAAACAAGGTAAGGGTATATAAAAAGTCCCCTGTCCTTTCTTACTCTTCATGGGGATGGACGACGGTATTCTCCTTTTGATGACGAGGATGGATATTTATGACGTGCTATTCGAGAAATAAGTCTTTTTTTTTGAAGTGTGAATTTCATTTGTTATGAAGAGCAATGCAGAAAGCGGATAACATAAATGAGTTTTTAGATTTTTTACAAGTGACGTGTTAGATGAATTTGACCTATTATCACTATATTTACTACCTTTATTATTGTCATAAACGATCACACGTGTTGCATGAATTGTCCTTAATAGAGTACACATAATGGTTACTTAATAGAGCTTTTATGGATAACCATTTCTTTATTGGTGACTTATCATATGCGAGGAGTTAATAATATTTATCCTGAATGACTTTGTGTTGTTATTGAATTAAGTTAGGTTCACTCAAAAGAAGTGAGTCAAGTCCCATCCCATCCTTTTTAGTTATTTAGAAAGATATAATGGAATAGATTTTTATAACTTGAGTGATCCTCAATTATGGAAATTGGTGATGATCTCATTGGATTGTGATGTAATTATTTTCATGGAATTTTAGGAAGCTTATATACGTGATCAAATCATGGAAAGCATGACAAGAAACCATTTACTCATTGCACTCATTTGCAAAAGTTTCGGTCAAAAAACTCTAACATAAAATCAAGGATGAAAGCAGACATAAAGTGATAATGATTGCTAAGAAGTTTTCAGTTTTCATTGGTCAAAAAGCTTGAAGAGCATTTTAATGTCTTTCATCAAGTCAATCGCATCTTAGAGTGAGGGTTATTGTGAAACTGTAGATTGTTCGTTATGTAGTTCAATCATTTTTATATTAAGGTTGAGTCGTACGAATATGTATGCAAGAGAAGTTGTAGGACAAGATATTCTTACACAGGTAGTATGGTACTCGCGAGAGTGAAAGCCACAAAGTTAGTCTTGTGAGTGAGCGTGCAAGAAAATCACGAAGAAGGAAGTCTTTGTGCAAGTAATGTGGTAATCGCTACAAGAAAAGACACGAGCGCAGTGATGAGCTATGTCAGAATGAATCAGCTGAGGCTATGTAGAGTTGTTAGTTACCGTACGGCTAGACAACTGTTGTTTAGTTACAATGTGTGCGTGCATGGTGTGTTAGTCACGGTTTAGGTAGAGGTGTGCATCGATGCTTGTTGTATTTTCTTGTTCTTATGATAAGTGGATACACCTTTTTAGAGTGGCGAGACGATGAATGTAGACATTACTTGCCGAGCAACTATAAATCATGATATTTGTTCTGTAAATAAATATTACACATAAAGAGAAAATACAATTCAAATCTGGAAATATGTGCAACATATTTATGTTCTGAAATATATTGAAACTCTTACAAAGTGTTTAGTAACACGACAAAAGACTACTTCAATAACCAGATCTAAAACTAAAAAGTATCAAATGTACTATTACATTAATTCAACCCTCTTCTTATAACAATCTTATTCGGGCAATATCACATAATATTTCATATTTTTTATTACATTTTGTTGTCAATAAAATAATAATATTGGGGAAATAATCGGGTAGTAGTGAATAACGAAATGTATCCAAATAGTTTTAAATAAAATGTTTTATATGTATAAAATATACGGATGCCGGTTCCAAAACCATTTGTTATTCTCCTCCCTCCTTCCGTCCATCAAGTCTCTTTTTCTCTCAAGGTCTCAACACAAAAGGTACTCTAATTTCTAAGCTCACCTCATAGGGGGCCGCAGCAGAAGTGGGCTAATGGCGTACCCATCTCCATCCCTCGCTGCGGGCGCCTCCAGGACTCCCCCTCCTCCCGTATGCTTCGACAGGAGGTGGAGGCTTCCGAAGAAGGAGATCCCCTCCTCTTCCCGTCCCAAGAGCACCAGAAAGTGTTCCTTCACCGGGAGGTGCGCCAGGCTTGTCAGGGAACAGAGGGCGAGGTTCTACATCACACGCCGTTGCATCGCCATGCTCGTCTGTTGGCACGACTACGGCGATTCCTGAAACGAAGCCCTTGGGCATTGGCCGTTTGGGGACCCAAGTAGGGGTGGAGGAAGATTGCGCCACGACGGGCAGATCGGCCCTGCCCATCGTCTGGACGGATGAACTTAGAAGAGCTCTCCCATCGGGTTTCTGAAGCAGCCGAGGAGGGAGGAGGAGGAGGAGAGGGAGAGCGAAAGAAGAAATGTACATAGAAATCTTCTTCTCGATTATTATTATTTTTGTTGTTTCGGGCGATTTCCAAGGGAACCGGACTGAGCTTTCCTGGTGGGGTGGGGGTGGGGGGATATAGTTTAGATCTTGAACGGTGATTGGAAAGGAGGGGATCGAATCATCCCCAGCTGATTGAATGAGGAGATAAACGAGTTCATTTTAGAACCCAGTTGAAGAAGTTCACTGCAGTAAACAATTTCCAGAATCTGGTTTTCTTTTCTATACTGCTACACGACAAAATGCCTTTCCCCTTCTTTCTTGGTGTGGGGGCCGCAATTTTCAATATATATTTTATGTATAGCCAAAAAAAAAAAAAAAGAACAGAAGAGAAATAGCAGTGCCTTTTGGGAGGCACCCAGAAAGTGAATGAACGAACACCCTTGCTGCCAGTATCAACTTTTAACCCACAGTAACTATAAAATTCTATGAGGAATTAATTAGGTATTGATTGAAGAAGAGGGTAAACTTGACTGAGCCAGGGTGGGGGTTACAAGTCATGTTCTTATGATGATTCAATCTGAGTTAACAAGATCAGACGACACTCATGTCTTCCACTTGTACTTTTTTTTTTCTCTTTCCTTTTTTTATTTTCTGGGGTGTTCTGAATTGGAATGCGATTAGGTGAAAAGGCCCATCATCCTACTGCTATCCCGCGCCTCTCTCGGCCTGCCGGATTTTTACCTTTGATCGTAATTAGATTTTATCCTTCAGTGTGAGTCCTTTGATTTCGGGTTATATCTATAGAAAATCTTTTTGACGTCAAGGGAATTTTAGTCCTTAGGGTGAGCAGGTCCCGGTACGTTGGTTTCGAACTGGAAGCTCCAACCTATCCTGTAATAGCTATTTTTAGAACCTAGAATTTACCGTATAAATTAAATACTCGCCCTAAAATCTACTCTAACATTTTGGTACCGGTTCCACTTTTTAATAGGTTCCGATATTCATGTCCAATTGTATAACATAATTGTTTAACGTGTTGGTTAGTTTAGCTCGAAAATAAGTATTATTAGGAATTTTGATTTTTTGTAATATTTTCATAGTATATTCCTTCCCGAACCCAATTTCAAATCACTACCGAGTAATTCAAGTGACAAGATTAATTGTGGCTAGAATTATTTTAGAAAGGAGAATTGAAAACTTTTATGCTAAAGAAAAAATACATGAAAATGAACATATTAAGTCATCGAGTTTTGATCGATGAAAATTAGAGAAAATTCTACAAAAACTAGGGCGAATCTAACGTTGATTATTATAAAATATAATTTAATGATATATTTTAAGTTTATAATTTTAAATTTTAAATTTATTATATTTATGAATTAATTATATTATATCAAATTCCTCGTTATTCAAGTTGGTTCCGAGGTGAGAACTTGGAATCGTACCTTGTACATCGATTCTAAAAAATTTAGAATCTAGAATTTACCCGGTCTATTTGAAAATCTGCCTTAATCCTAACCCTATGGTACTGATTCCAGGTTTTACCCGAACCCGTTACTCACCTCTATTAAATAGCTCAAACTCGAGTTCAGATGGGTAATATAAAATTTAATAATATTTCGAAGTTAAATGCAGCCCCGTAAATGTGATTACGAGAGAAACTGGAATTATCCCAATAATCGATTCTGGGTGTTGGGAGTGGTAATCTGGATGTGGGTTTTGCATAGGAAGATTGTTAGGTAGAACGTTTGATAGGGAGAAAGGGGCATAGAAGGGAAAAACAGTTGGTCATTGTTCATCCAAGTGGTGGTGGCGGGGGAGGAATCAATTCTCCCTTTTGAGCATGTAAAGATTTTAGCCAAAATCTTAGTGGGACATTGCCATTGTCCTACCAAAGGCATGCCCACATCTGAAAAGGTCCACTGTCACTTATGATGTGCGCTTGGCTTTTATATAATTTACGTTCACTATCATGGACCACCACCCTGATTCTCCCCTCAGTGACTAAATGTACGAATCTTATTAGTGTGTGCGAAATGAAAATGAACGTGTGTTGTAGACGTGAAGATAATGGAATGTTACTGGTATGTGTTCCATTGATTAGGCTCCGACGAGCCTAGTCACTATATCGTCCTAGTTTATATGTGACTCTGACTTAATTATCTACGTCTCCTTCGTACTCACGACTTATTTTTCCGCTTTTTTAATGATCGATTACTCATCTTGAAAAGTTCATGACGCCTTCCAAAAGGCCCAGTAGTAGTAATAACAACGGATTCTCCCGTCACATATAAGCCATTCAATCGATTTTCAGTCATCTATAACTGCCTTTCTCGACAAACATTGAGGGCTTCACTTATAGCAGAAAATTCACATCACGTGGCTTATTGCACACCAACAAAAACTATATTTCTCGTATTGTTACGCACATGTAGCTGCCAACTCTCTCAAAGTTCCATCCTTCGTCTTGAATATAATTATTCTCGCACCCGCAACCTTTCACTTATGACCATTGCCCAAATACACATCTCTATCTGTGATGAATATGATCCTATGAGGACTCTTATAGTACTCCGTGAGTCAAGAATCCAATCCTTATCTGATGATTTCTTCGATTCGATTTCAGCGGCCGACACCTTGCTTCCCACTAGCACGGGCTCACTGCCACCTAATATACCCAACAACCACCATTTACGATCCTTCCTCGCCATCCTCATGCAATTCTTGTCGGTCTGCTCTTTCTTACGGCAATGAACGTGTGTCGCATATGTGATATCAGTGAGATTAATTAATTGAACGTGTGTCGCATTTGTGGGTTGGGGGGTTCGGCCTGCAGGGTTGTGTGGGTTTTGCCGAACCCTAGTCGATAGTGGCCAGCCAATTATTGACATGATAATATTTGCGAGGGTCCCGACACGTATTACTCGAACCGAATCGAATATAATTAGGTGTATCCAATACCCGCTTTCATCTGGTTACTACATCATCCTCGTCATCATCATCAATGCACCTTTTGAAAAACAAAACACTTTCCAACTCGTGTGTTTGATACGTATAGTTCGCTCCCCCACTTTGTTTCTCCATGTTACTCTAACTAGTGGCTTCAATATTTATTAGTTTTTATTTATGGCCTATTCATCCCCCCACATTCCGTGACCTCTTCCTGTAAAATTTGACATGCGAGTGATTTTACCAAACCTTTTTTCGAGAAGGAAAAACGCAGTCGTTTTGATACTTTAGTTCAACTTATATTATAGATTTTTAAAAATCATTATGGAAACGAGGGATCGCTCAAATGGGCGTTTCTCTTTTTCAAAGAAAAAGTAAAATTGGATATAAATTATTAAATACCATAAAAGAAACGATTATACACATACACATACATACATACATACATACATACATACATACATATAGTGAAAAAAGTATAGAATTCAAGTGAAAGAAAAATAATTTAATGACATGTGTGCCTACTGGATCCCTTCTTCATGGCCTCAATGTGCCCACCACCCTCTTGATCTGTTCCATAAGCGAAGTGTACGTGACGATCCCGTCGTTCCCCGCCAGAACCCGGTACTTGTCCTTCCTCGTGAAAGTTGTGCATTCGAACCCGAGGGTGGCCGCCAGGATCCTCTGCACATAGTTTGCGACGTCGTAGGGGCTCTTCCCGGCTGAGCACGTGGCTTCCTCCGGCAGTTGGTTTAGAAATGTGACCTCGTAGACCGGCCTAGGGTTCATGAAGAAGAATATTGGGTCTAAACCCTTCCAACCCCGTGCAGTGGTCGCGTGGAAGAATCCGACTCGGTAGTTCATGGCAACGGGAATGATTCGATCCGTTAGTTCGGCGAATAACGGGCTGAACCTTAGCAGGAAGGGTTCTCGGCATGTGGTGCCCTCAGGACAAACTATTAGGTCGCCTTTGGCCAGTTGCTGTTTGATTTTTTCGGCGTCGAGTTCTCGGACCCTGGTCAATCGAACAGTAGGAATTGGGGAGAGGATCTCGGACAGTCTTGAGATGGAGTAAGTCAGCGCGGGGATCCTACGCCTTAGTACAGTGGACAGCACCACTGGGTCCATGAGGGTCCGGTGCGTGCAGACGAATAACACGCCCGTTCTCCCATTTGTTGTATGTTGTGGTGGCTTGCCGCGGACGATGACTTGGCACCCAGAGAGTCCTGTGACATAGGGTATCAAGCTCAAGGGTATGATCAGGCCGAGGAGGATGCGGATAGTTGCTAAGATTATGCCTAATGGCATCCATAGTAGGATGACCAATGCGGTGGAAGGAGTCGGCCGCTTCACGAACCTCCCGTCATGGAAGATCACTGGATTTGGGCTCAGCTGCATTTGGCCTTGGCATTGATCTCTGATTTGGGATGAAAGAGGCCTGACAACCGATGTCGGACTTTGTCCTAAAATGCGTTGGGGAGAACCGATTTCGCCCTTAACGAACCCAGTGACGTACCCAAACCTGTTCACCTCTAGTTCGCTGCCTATGACTTCATCAGCTAGCAAATGATCCTTCGCGAACCACTCCACCATGATCCTCGGTGTCCTCGTCACCACAACCCGGTCGGCACCCCCGCTCGAACTGAACACCCTCCACGCATCCATGTTCAGGTCATCCATATAAAACTTGGACAATACAGCCCTCGCGACAGACACAATCTCTCCCTCCCTCAGGCCCGCGACCGCAACGAACGTCATCAGCCTCAACCCCCCGTCCCTCTTCCCCGACAATTCAAGAAGTCGAATCAAGGGCCAAATCAGTAGCAACAAAGTGAAACGGACTATCCCGGACGCCTCGAACGCGACCAGCATGAAGTAAGAGAAGGGGTCAGGGTCGCTCAGAAGGGTCCCTTCCAGCTCCAAAACCACGGTCGGCGGCTTAGCTTCCATCGGGATATGGATCCTTTGTCGTTCTTCGCAACTCAAGGGACGATAAGAGATTATTGCTCGATTCGATTGAGGAAGGCTGATGTTTGTGCAGCGGTGTTATATGGAGGGAAAGAAATGGCGCGTTATCACATTCGAGCTCAGGAGGCAGTTCATCGGCTTAAACTAACTCCGTTGTATTGTATCTGGGTAAGAACTTCCCACTTGTCTTATTTCTAGAAAGCGATTGGAGGAATCACCTGCCACGTCTTTACATGTGTATGGGGCGACTTCCACGCGTATGGTAAGAATACGTGTTCCCGAGGATTATACCTTTTAGGTGACCTAATTAGAATGTGAACCAAGATTGTAGTCCTTACAAAACTCAAGATAAAGTTAACAGTGTTTGACTTTTTGTGAGTTTCCCATACGATGTTTGCACGTGAGGATCTCATGGCGCGAATATAGGCCACTTAATTAGGTAGTGAAATTGCCATTGGAAGAAGCTTCACACGGGTCAATACCTTTTCTGGGATAAACAAAATATCATGAAAGCCTGCATTGACTTGTTCCTGGATTGAGAAAGTGGATGAGAATTACTTAGCGGAGAAGGATGACTTGTCCGAAAAGATGAACTGGGAAAAGGTTAATTTGAAGGGAGGAAATAAGGGTTGGTGAGAAACTTGAAATGTTTTGCTTATGTGATATCAAATAGGACAAGGATATTAAGATGCCAGACAAGTTCCTTTTTATGTGGAAGTTGATCCGTGTTTTAGGAGTAACACTAATTTTGACCGGCCCAATCAGATTCTTCAATTGGGCCTTAAACACTCGGACATCATTGGGGCCATGCTTTATGTAGATCACGAAACGGGTTGGAGTTTTGTAACCTATTCAAGAAAGAAACGTAATTGAAAGGGGTAGTGCAAATGAACACATTATCATTTCAAACGTGGGATATATTACACATGATCATAGGACATTCAGAATATATCCTGTCCGGTAGTTATTTTGCTCCAAACATTAGTAGGAAGGAAGAAAGGGATCTATACAATGTGTATGGCTAGTTCCATCGTCACTCCTGGCGACGGGATTGAAGTTGCTCATAGCAGGGTTAATGCACCATTCTGTAGCCGCAGGCACGTTCATCCTTTGCGCCACATTCCCTGTTGCTAGAGATTAAGTGGACGGTTATGGAAATTTGGAGGGAAATTAGATGCCCAACTAACCAAAGAGGTTTCGCTGTTGATAGCGTCCCTGAGGGCAGCCTCACTCAGGTACTTGTCGGCTAGCTAAACCCTCTTCATGTTCTCCTGCTCCTGGACTCGCATAATCTTGTACTCGAGAAGCTTCTCCAGGGTCATCAGCTTCTCAAACATTGGGGTTCCCTCCTTGGAGTTCACGAGCCTCTTCCCACGCCCTTCACCCTGACACCACTGACCCACTTCCTCACCTCATCATCGTACACATTCGACATCAGTGCCCCGCAGAAGTCGATGGACTGGCCTAGGAACACGGCGACCAGCTTCACGATGGCCTTGTTAGGGATGTTGTCGCTCTTGAAGATCCTTGTGCAGACGCCAATCCAGTCCTCAATCGTCGGTGCCTAGTAGAACTTCTCCATCCTGCCGTCACGGATTACTGGGGTGTAGAGAGTCCAGAAGTCATTCCCCGTAATGATGGACCTTTGGGTTCTCCTCCTTGTTGTACATCCTAGGAAGCTGGACGTCTGTTGGCCTGTCCGCGATGTTCATTAGGGTGGCATTTTGTTCAAGGCATTACTATGTTGTTCCCCCGATACGCCCAACCCAGGTCATTGATAAATGGCTTATTTATCCAATATATCCTCAACTTTACTCACTTTATTCGATTTATTCTATCGTTTATCTAATATCTTCTTCTATCCTCAAGTTTTGCCCAGTTTCAATTTTATCCTGTTTTAATTCTAAGCTTCTCACAGACAATTAAAAATAATTCTCTTAAGCGGCTCTGATACCAATTAAGAATAGCCAGGAATCGAACTTAAGAGGTTTTTCCCAATTGTCTTTGTCGTCGGCGTTCTACCAACCGCAAATACTCGTTGGAGTATTTTGAACTTGCCGCAAATCCTAAATTGGATTTACCTTCAAGGAAATATTCCTCGAATTCACTCTGAATTAGAGTCAGTTCTTCCAATTTCTTAGAATAGCTTTCTATCTGCTGTGATATTTGTGATATCTGTGCTGATAGATTTTCAAGACGATCTACTATGGTATTGAGAAGACCAGTAGTAGAGTCCTTGCCTACCCCGTGATCTAAATGCAGAAGATCTGGGTTAGGACAATCAGTCATAGGATGACTCGTGCAGTTGCACCACCTTAATTAAGTTGCCTTAATCAAGATCTTTCTTTCGAAAAGCCTAAACAATCTTTAAAAGATAAAGACGTTTATCATACCTTAATCGAATTGCTCAGAGGGTCCACCAAGCTTTCGCACCAAGAGAACTCAAGAAATAAATCTTCAAGAGTCTTCTTCTCAAGAACTTAGAGAAGGCTTTGGAGAGGCTCTTCTGTGCCGTCTCAATGCCCATACCATGAGGGACTTATATAGGCACTCCTCATCCAAGCCCGATGGCTTAGCCTTACAAGGTTTAGTCATACTTGACTTGCCCTTCAAGGTGTCGATCCGCAGATCTAACCTTTAGTTAGACTTAATCTGTTTTAATTAATTCTAACTTTCTTGGTTTCTTAAGGTATTTTTCGAAGAACAATCATGAAAACTTCAACTCGAATTTGAGATCGAGGTTTTCGTTTTAGATTTTCTCCTGGAGGACAATCAAAGATTTCTTACTCAAAATTTTTGAGAGAGAGAATTCTCTATTCAGATTGCCTCCCCAAATGAGGTAGAGGGCTTGTGAATATATACACAAGGGAGCTGGTGCCAATGCTCTGTTTGCCAGCTCAAAAGGAATCTAAACTGTTACAAAAGTTAGTGGGGTCCTAGTGATCGACAAAGTTGTCCTAATCTAACTTTATACAGTTGTCTTCTCCCGTCTGCATTGGTGCGTTGTCCTGGGAGATTCCTTCATTGTCGTTGTTGTTGTTGGCGCTTGTAGACTCGCCAACTCCTTTTCCTGAGAGTCCCGGTGGGTCTTGGACCGCTTCAAAAATTTGTTGAACCCTCTCATCATACTTGATTTGCTGATTTAGAGTCTTGTCTGTGAAATCAACAATCTTACTCCAAACCTCAAAGGTGTTGGTTCGGAGATGCAACTCCGAGTTTTCTCGCCTCCAGAAACTATCCAGAAGGCTGAGCATTCTCTGCCATCCTCGGTCTCCTGTTGTTCGTCTATGAGACTTAGATCTGACCGAAGAATCGTGACGGTTATGATGCCGTCACAGAGCACGTAGTATTCGTCCTTACGGGCTAACACATGCTCCAGCACATCCTTAAGAAACTCAACCTTTATGGCCTTTCGGACTGTTTTGTCCTTGTAGTTTTTTCGCCATAAACCTCTCTTATCGAGGTCCTGTCGTTGAGGTTCCACCAGACGTCTACTCTCACAAGGGTGGATGTTCCATACTTGCAGATTCTGAAGTATTATCTTCCCATACTGCGAATGGTCTTCCTCCTCCCTTATTGTGCTAGTAATCAATGTCGTAGCGTATTTTGGTCCATAGCCTAGGCATCCGAGTACATACCTTACCAACATAGGCAGTGGTTCCATACACTCTGGTTCAGATCTATCAATCTCCAGGATGTCTACGAACCCAGCATGTATGTAAGGTGCTGCTACTCCCACCATGTCTGAATGAATTCTCAGAGACGGCCACTTCCCCGATATCCAATGTAGATACGGTTGAAGTACAGTGTTTTCCTCAAGTGAGGATTCACTCATGTCTACTACTACCTTTGGGACTTCATAATTTCTGACTTCCCCTGGAATTATTGACATCGTGGTGGAGAATATCTGCTGTCTTTCTTTTTCTACTTTGGACAGCTCCTCCTCACCTGAAGCCATAATCGATAGCTTATACTCCAGGTCTTTGATGTACTCAACTGTCTTTCTTGCGAAAAACTCAACTTGGCGTTTGTCATCATGTTTGATGCCACCCATGAGTCCTCCACAGACCGCAGACGCATCCCAACTCAGGGATTCATCCTCGAATGAGTCTTGATAAAAAAACCAGGATCCTCCTAGATCCTCTTGGATTCCTCCAACATGGCCTTTGCCATCGTGATTTTCATCACCGTGAACATTCTCACCAGACTCTTTGACCGAGTCGTTTACAGGAACTGCTTCCTCAAGGTTCTCCTTCTTCTCCAGAGTACCTTCCAATGATGCGTAAGCACTTCCAAAATCGAAGTATTGCTCACACTCCATTGCAGCCGCCTCCTCCGGTTTTACCCTTGGTTCAGGGTTTACCTCTTGGATTGGCTCGCCAATTTTGGCCTTAAACTTAGCCTCTTCCTCAGCATACTTTGTCTCCATCCTTTCTTTCTGTTTTTCCTTGCTTTGTAACAAAGCCTTGTAGGATTTCACAGCTTGATTAATGGAAATTTTCTGCTCTTTGGCTTAGTGATTTCGGCAGTAATCGAACTGCTCCATGGTCAAAGGAGACCACCAAGGTTCTTCAACCTTACCGTCCTTCTTAGGACCTTCCTTTGCAGAATCATCCCCTTTAGGACCAGAAGACCTAAGCCTCTTGGCTTTTCTCTTCTTCCTGGCTTTCTCTTGTGACTCAGCTTTTGCCTTGTCCTTCAGATCTGCCATTTTCACATCTCCTTTAGAGCTTTCCTCCTTAGGATCTGCCATCTTCTCTTGAAGATCATTCTTCACGTTCTCTTCTGAGTGGGTATTACCCTTCTCCTTCAGATCCGTCTTCCCTTCCTGGGAAATTCTCGCTATCCCCTTAGAATTAGCATTTGCTTTTTCTTTGGGTTCAGCCATCCCTTTCTGGGGTCTAAACTTCGCTTTTCCCTCAGATCTGGCCTCAGTCTCTTTGGGATTACCCTTTTCCTTTTGGAGATCTTGTTTCGCCTTACTCTTGGAGTCAGCTTTTGCTTCCTCCTTAAGTTCAGCCTTCCCCTTCTGGGAATCCGCAGTTTTCAGCTTCTTGGGACATTCGTAAGAACGATGTCCTAGTTGCTTACACTGCCAGCAGAGAACTGCTGCCTTCGTTCCTGAAATGGAACCAGCATCACTATGCTCACTATCTCCCTTGTTAGGACATACCTTTCGGGAGTGTCATTCCTTCTTGCATCCCCAGCATATCTTTCTCTTTGCAGCAGGATCCATCTGCAGAGTTTTTAGAAAGAGAGGTGTTTGCAAGTTCTCTAGAGAGAGAGTCAGCTATTATGTTATGGTCGGACTGAATGTATTCGACCTCGTATTTATAATAGCTAAACCATTCTTGCAACCTTAAGAGTCTAGTTTGCCTAGCTTCCTTAAGGTTCAGACTCATAAACCTTTTTACATAGGTTGAGTCAGAGCGCACTAAAAATTCTTTTGGTGCCAAAAAGATAAAGAAAGCCTTTATTCCGTATTTTAAGGCTAACACTTCTTTTTCATGTATCGGGTACCGTAGTTCGCACTCCTTGAAACTTCCTGACCAGTATTTGCACACCGGTTCTAGTTTTCGTCCTTTAATTTTAAGGACTGCTCCCCAAAATTCTTCAGAAGCATCAACTTCCAAGACTAACTCATCTTTGTCAGATGGTAAAGCAAGTCGTGGCAAATTTTTCACCTTCGCCTTGATCCTTCTGATAGATTGAGTGTCTTCATCTTCCCATATCTAAGGATTAGTAGAAGAAGTTTTCTTCGAAATCCTACTTAGATCTCGGGAAAGATCTTTCACAAACTTTCTTGCATAGTTAGCACATCCACAAAATCTTTGGACTTGCTTTCTATTCTCAAGTCTGTCAGGAAAATTAACTATTTTCTCGGCAATATGATTTTGCAGTTTAATCTTACCCTGCTCAATCTCCATGCCTAAGAAGTTAACTGACTCCTTAAACCATTCTATCTTTTTCTCTGATAGAATCATACCTTCCCGTCGGAAGATATCAGTCACCTTATCTAGGTGCCTTAGGTGGTCGTCCTCAGTCTGACTGTAGACTAACACATCGTCAATATAGACCGCACAAAATTTTTGGATCTGCTTGAAAGCATTATCCATTTTGCACTGAAACACGCCTGGAGCATTCTTCAGACCGAACGACATTACCAGCCATTCAAACATTCCTTGCGGAGTATTGAAGGCAGTTAGAGGAACCGATTCTTCCTCCATCTTGACTTGCCAGTATCCACTTTTTAAGTCAAACTTAGAGAAGAACTTTGGTTGGCTTAGACTTATCCTGTCAATTAGGTCTCCTGCAGTGGGAATCTTATAGCCATCGTCCTTTGTAGCTTTGTTAAGCTGATGATAATCTACAACCATTCGTG
This sequence comes from Melastoma candidum, assembly GCA_023653495.1. NCBI lineage: Eukaryota > Viridiplantae > Streptophyta > Magnoliopsida > Myrtales > Melastomataceae > Melastoma > Melastoma candidum. The sequence goes on along the minus strand of CM042884.1, from coordinate 14,125,036 downwards.
CTTTACCTCGCACCTGCTCGGCATGATTAATAACCATAAAGGCAGGACTAGAATGTGGACTATAACTGTCCCTAATCAAGCCTTTCCCAAGCAACTCAGGAACTTGTTTGTCAAATTCCTCAACCATCTCGGCCGTATACGTTATGTTTCTGGCTCTTATGACGGTTCCGGGATCTTTCAACTCTAATTTAGCCTTTAGGCCATTTCGAGTCCACAATTTTAATGAATCTTCACTAAAATTGTCGGCAAGTTTTACCAGGAACTTAGCCCATTTTGTTCCGGTTAACTGTACTGCCATACACACTTCTTGTATTGGGAACAAGTCATCATACCAGTTAGAACTTCTGGTAATCGTTGGAGAAAATAGGGTTTGTTCCCATGAATCGTTCTCATCCAACCGTATATCACCACGTTGAGCTCGCACTTTGAAAGCTTTTTCACATGGTGAATTACCACAGTATTCAGTCCGTTTTACCGGATAGAACCCAAATTTTAACCTTAGCCTAGGTTCTTGGAGAATACTGATTTTCACACCCCCTATGGTCACATGATGGACATCCTGCACAAAAGGTAGGTTTTCCTTTTGTCCTTTCAGGAAGGCATTACCAATTATGATGCTGCCTCTAGTAAAGGATGGGCCAGGATCTCTTTTATGATGAACTGTTGTCCACCAATAAAGATAGGCACATTATTGGCCTGGTGACTGACTATTGTCGCCATTCCATCTACGTTTACCATGTGGATGGGTTTCTGCAGTTGCTTCCACCACTCATCTGGTAGAGCATTGAGTCTAGCACATGTTACGCTACACCCAGTGTCTATCAAGGTATCTAAAGAATATTCATAGTATCCAGGAAACTTGAAGGTTAGAGCCACATATGTGCTCAGGTCTTCCTTCCTAACACTAAACCCAATATTCTTAGGTACTTCTTGGGATGGTTCTATCATCCTCCAGATTTCGTCTATTGGTATAGACCTTTGTTCGGCTATCTGCTCGATAACCTTACAAACCTCAGGAATCTTGGATAAAGAGTATTCCATACTGGTCACCCTTATCATCCTTATAGACTCCTCTCTCGGTTGATCTACAGGATCTTCATAAACTGGTAGTGATACCTGTCTATATCCTACGATTCTACCCGTATGTTGTGACGGGGCTCTTGAATCAACAGATACTCGAGCCATTTCTTCTATTAGTGGGTGGAGCAGATGCTTCTGCTGGTCTAGACACAATTATGTCTTCCCCCACCTCACTAGCTCTAGAAGAAACTTCAGAGAACGAATGATTCTTAGGTTCTCTCAGGAGTGGCATCCTCATAGGCAGATGCCTATCAGCTCTAAAACTATCTCTGGACGGCTCGCTCAACATTAGAGTAATCTCATTACCCCTCTGTCGGATATTCGCCGCACTAATCGGTCTAGAGCTACTACCAGGCTCCGTCATAACCCAATTTCTTGGCCAGGTTAACTCTAATGGGTTTACCTCCTCGCCGATGAAATTGTTGGTAGTTATTATGGCTTTCTTCGAACAACTCAGTGAGTCTCGAGATGTTCCTCACACCAGGGCTAGTGGGTATTTACCAATCGGTAAATAACTCTAGTGTTATACCCCAAAAACTTGGCCTGGGAATTCATTCTATCCATATTTATTGATTTAATTCTTAAGGTCAATGAATTTCTCAAACAGCGATCGTTCAGGGCCATCATGAAATTTGGATGGACCTGGAAACCATACAGGGCCGTGTGCAAGGTTGGCCTGTATACCTGATATCAGCTGATCTCTAAACTCTCGCCATCGTTTATCGATCACAGCTGCTACCACAAAGACTATCCGCTGGTAAATGAAATAGCGGGATTAGTCCTACTTGGATCAACCCAATGTGTACATAGTTATATACACCTCTCGCACGTTGCATGGTTTCCCTGATGCTGTTGTACGTTGAGTAATGGGATATCCAAAGTCTCAAGTTCCGTACTTGTAACTTGAGCCGTTGCTTCTGTTTGTGAGATTTCTATTATCGATCTAAAACTGAATCTCGATACATTATAGACTTCTCTCACATTAACATTGGGCAACCTCCATTCCAGCACTGACTGGGATGGATCTTCGTACTGGTGGGATTCTTCAGTACCTGATTCGATGCTTCCAATGGAACCATCTCGTCACCATCTCCGTTTTGCTCTGCTCTCATCATGAACAGATGCATTTTTTTAGAGATCAGAATCCTCTTCTGAGTCTGTATCATAATCAGATACAACCTCGTAGATAGATTCTACTTCCGAATCTAAGTCGGAAATCTCCTGCTCATCGATTTGGTTCGTAAGCAAGAATTTCTTCCTCATGACTTCCTGTTGTCTAAGAATACCATACGGAGTCTTTCTCTCCTCTGGTTTTTCTTTGGGACAACTATCAGCTTTGTGGTCTTTAGAACCACAAAACCAGCAACAATTGCAGCTGCTCAAACGGCTTTCCTTTTGGACACTTAGGTTCTCTGCCATGCTTACGCTTGAAGGCGTCGATCCTATATTTGTCCTTTAGGTTATCTCGTCTCCTTACAAACCTTCTTGGTTTGTAAGCAGAACCTTCCTTTTGCTTGCGCTGAAGGTCCTTCTTTGGGCCAAACTTTCCTTTTGTTGTACCCAACAAACTTCATTTTTCGGGGAAAGTTTTTCGTTCTCACAGAGTTACCTGAAGAACTGCGAGTATCGCATCCATACCTTCCAGGTACGTACTCAATCTGAGAACAACAGCTCTTGTTTAGGTATGGCAGCTTCTTGGCCGCCTCCTTAACCTGGAGCTCAGTACACGCCTTCCGCATTGCGTACTTTACCCGCCTGAATTTTTCCTCCGAGTCCAGAGACTATCTTTTCCTCACTCAGAGTAATTCATAAGCCTTTTGCGCAACCTCCGGCCAAGGTTCTGGAAGTTTGCAAAAAAGGTTCCCAATATGAACTGCTGAGAGACTACGTCCAGATTGTAATAATACATCTGGAATTCACATACGTAGCTATCAAACCAGCACATATCGCAGATCTGTAGTTTAACCAGAGCGGTCAATGACTGCACTTTTTCCACAGTCTCAGTGGATAACGAAAAACCACAGAACTCCCGTTTTAATGCATCAGCTATAATTGCCAATACACCATCAACGGTCAACGCCTGATCTATTTTCTCTTTGATGTCAGTATGAGCCACCAAAGACTTCCAATATTTCTGCGCCGTTCCCATGAGGGCTGCCACACATAATTCATAAACTGATCCAGGGGATAATATCCCTGCGGATGCAGTCATTCGAATCAGTGATAACCACTCATCTATCTTTTCAGATACGTGCTTCTCACAATCTATGTCCAGAAAAGCACCAGGGGTAACTATTGGCTTTAATACATTATCCCTTGGAACAAACTCTTGTTTAGTTCTGTGCGGATAATCGGGGCCTATAAATTTCCCTCTTCGCAGTTACCAGTTCATTAAACGTTCTGTTGTCTAAGTGAACTGGGGCATCTTCTGCGAAACCTAAGGCTTTCCTTAAGTCTTTTGCCAACTCCCCCACTTTGGAGTTCAGGTTTGCACTTCGCTTTTGTGAGTCTAAAATGTAAGGAGCTACTGACTCCTTATACATTTCATCCACACTCTTGCCTTGATTCTGTTTGGAATTTCTTCCTCCCAAATTCAATCTTTCGACTGGATTTCCTTTGTACTTTCCAGTCCAGTGGTAACCTCGGCTTCAGGCCTTTTTAAACCTCTTTCTCTTTCCCAAGTATCTAGCATGTTATTAACAATAGTGCCTACTTCCTTTGCCATTTGGTTTCGGCTTTCTAAAGTTTCTGTGCTCCCCTGGATGGTTAGCTGAGTCAAAATATCATTTATACTCTTGCTAATTCCAAAAGGAGATAATCTAGATTCTGGAACGAACTCCAATCGTGATGGAGTCCCGGAAGGATTTCCAGAGGATTTTCCTTCCCCAGCCATCCTGAGATCTTATGTTAAAACTTTTATGGATGTTTTTGAAAAAGGTACAAAGTCTAGGTTGTCTGAGGATATTATCTAAACCTTAGGATAAATTGGAAAATTTTTGTAACTTTAGGATATTTTGGATAAAGTGGCCTTGATAAAAAGGCAAAACATCTTCCCCTTCTCGATTGTGTCAGCCACCTCCCTGTGCCTCTAACGGATGAGCTCTGTCAGTTCCCCTACATTCCCTGTTGAACTCGCTTTATACAAACTTGAAACACTCGAGGAGAAATTATCGCGGACCACTACCGAACCCATTGGGAAATTGCTAAAGATTTTTGGAGATGAAAAGAAGTGAGATTTTGCTCTATTTATTTTTTGACCAAATTATCAGATATATCCTAACGTTTGTTAGTTTTTTTTCGATTTAGCCCTAACTTTCAAAAATATCATTGTATATCCTAACGTTTCCCCGTGAAATCGATTTTGCCCTCCATTAGTCGTTCATGCTAACGGAGGCCTACGTGGCGCTGATGTGTCTTTTAACTCCGTCACCAACACCATTGGGAACAACATTTCCCAAATTAAAGGGCGTTCAGCCCTAATCAGACCTTCCCCCAAATCAGCCCTAATCAGACCCTCCTCGACCACCATTCCCACTGCGAGCCCTATTCAGACCCTTCCCCAAATCAGCCTTAATCAGACCCTCCCTCGTCCACGATTCCCATCGAGACCCCAACTCCAGCCAGTTCCGACCACGATTCCCACCGCGACCCCAACTTCAGCCAATTCCGACCACGATTCCCACTGCGACTCCAACCCCAGCCAGATCCGACACCATTCCCATCGCGACCCCAACCTCTTTCCTCCACCAGCCCCGACGCGTTACATCCCACCTCAGTCCCATCCCCCTATTTGCACCCTCTATACCAACCCCATAGGTGTACCCCAGCCCTGACGCCAGATTTCAGATGCCCTAACTCCATCCCCTTTCCTGTCTGGATAGGTGAGATTTTTTTTTTTTGTGAAAGTTGTTGTTTGTTGTTCAAAGTTAGCGTGGTAGTATGGTAGGTTGATCGATTTGTTTTCAGAAATGGAAGACGGACGTGGCAATCTTGTTGTTCACATTGGGGAAAAATTCACTTTACGGGCAGAATTTCGTATGTTGGTGGTAAGACCGTGAAGTATGATAACGTCGATGTTGATAAGCTAGGCTATTTCATAATCAAAAGCTTAGTTAGACAGTGTGGATACGAGCCTACTAGGATGTGGTTCGTGAACCTTGGAAGAGTTTAGCTAAAGGTTTGACTGAGATATTAACTGATGCACAAGTGAGTGAGATGGTTAGTTTGTTGTTAGAGGCTAAGTGCATTGACATTTACATTGATGGAGATGAAATCTTTAATCGTGATCCTGAATGTGGTGATGATGATAGGGGAGGGGAAGGGGATGACGAATCTGTTGACCATGTTGGTCAGGATGAAGTTAATGAAGTAAACATAGATAATGTTGATATTATCGAATCTGATTATGTTGATTCAGAGGCAGAACTTGTTGTAGAAGCTGAAGTTGATGAAGATAACGTCATTTCTATGCATGGGAGTGTGGAAAAAATGTATGACCCTGACTGTGATCATAATGACTTGAAATTTGAGATTGGGTTGAGATTTGATTCCCTTGAATAGTTTAAAGAAGCTATTCGGGATTATGGAATTTTAAATGGAGTGAATTTGCGTTGGACTGGGCATGATAATAGAAGACTGGAAGCAGTATGTGAGGAAGGATGCCCTTGGCGAGTGTATGCTAGTTTCTTACAACGTGATCTCACGGTTGCTGTTAAGGCATGCAATTTAGAGGATAAATGTACTCGTGCTTTGAAAAATAGACAGGCAAGCGTTAAATGGCTGGCTCGCATGTTCATTAGAATGAACAGACCCCTTGATACAATGGGAGCGAGGGATGTGATTGTTGATTTGATGGAGAAGTATTATATTAATGGAAACAATCTGCAAGTCTACAAGGCAAAACGGCACGACCAAAAGTTTGTTAATGGGACCAGCACTATAAAAGATTAGATCTTATGTAACTTATCTTGGAAAGAAATGTCCCGATAGTACATTCAAGCTAGAGCAAGAAGTAACTCCTGGTTTAGGGCTTTTCAACACTTTCAAGAGGTTTTACGTTGGATTTAGTGAGCTGAGGAAAGGCTTGAGGCTCGGTTGTAGGAAGGTGTTATACTTCGATGGCACTTTCTTGAAGACAAATGCTGGTGGAATATTACTTTCTGTCGTTGGTAGGGATGGGAACAATCATATGTTCCCCGTAGCTTCGACAGTGGTGGAGGGTGAGAACACTCAATCTTGGACGTGCTTTATGTCTTTACTATTTCATGATTTGGCTGTGAATGATGGACATCGAAGGACGTTCATCAGTGATAAGTAAAAGTTAATATGTTCATTCCTTCTTTGTAGTTAACGTCACATATGTGGTCGATTTATTGTATGATGACATCTTATGATGACATGTAGGGACCGATGCATGCCGTTGCTGATCTTGCGCCACTGGTGGAACATAGCAATTGCGCGAGGCATGTTTATACCAATTGAAAAATCGCGCACCGAGGGCAATTGTTAAAGAAATGTTTCTGGAGTGCTGTAAAAAGCACTCATGAGGCTGCATACAACAATGCAATGAAGAACATGAGTTTGTTGTCTCCCGAAGCAGCCTAAGACTTTAACAAACAAGGACCTCAACATTTTTGCATGGTCGGCCGGTCTCTTTCTTATTGAACATTTTACTTGAACATTGATTTGGTTGTCCTATTATGCTTCATCATATCTTTAAAAATTTCAAACAGGTGTTCTTTAATCCAGCAGTCAAGTGCGATGCGACGGATAACAATCTCTATGAGACATTTAGCAGTTACATCGCATTAGCTAGGACCAAACTAATTGTAGACATGTTGGATGATGTTAGAGCAGCATTGATGGATAGAATGTATCACAAGCATCGACTGTTTAAGGGTAGGGAGGATGAAATTGGTCTAGAAATTAGGAAGAAGGTTGAAAAATTGAAAGTTAGAGCAGGCTTATGGGTACCTAGACCTTCAATAGGTAATAAATTCGAGGTGGTTCGTAGGTAAGAGAAATTTGTGGTGGACTTTCAAGCATGTACATGTAGTTGTAGAGAGTGGGATTTGACCGGCATCTCCTGTTGTCACGGTATAACGTGCATAAACTTCATGATATTGATGCATATGTGCATGCATTTTTCAAGAAATCCTACTATTTGCTGGCATATAAGTATCCATTGATACCTATGGAAAGTGAGAACAGTTGGCCAGTAGACACGGGAGAGCCAATACAACATCCACCTTTTAAGGTACGGCCAGGAAGACCGAAAAAGAACAAGAAGAAAGGAGTAGACGAGGAGCCAAAAAATGCAACCAAGCTGTCCAAAAAAGGAGGAGAAGTTAGGTGCAGCCGGTGCAAGGTTTATGGTCACAACAAAAGAGGTTGTAAAGCCCTCCACAACGTTGGCAGCCGCTGCTGAAACACATAACGTTTTGATGGTCAGCCGCAACTGGTGGTAAGGTAAGTATGATTTTAATAGTCAGTAAGTGTTTTGATGCTTGTCGTGACTAACCCTTTTGTACATGGCAGGCAACAGGGTTTCGAGGAAGGGGATGAGGAGGAAGGGGAAGAGTATCAATTTTCCATCCTACAGCACAAGTGGAAGAGAGAACTCCAAGTCATGCTCAGAGCAGCTTCAATTTTGGGACATTCGGCATACAAGAATCCTCTGTTGCGGGACCTAGCATGGAAGTTTCTTCCAATGTGCTTTAATGAGACTGCTTTGTAATGTTGTAGACAGCTTGTGTTCTGCTTGTTCAATGTTGCAGACAGCTTGTGTTCTGCTTGTTCAATGCTGCAGACTGCTTTGTAATGTGTTATGTTGAATGTTGCAGAATGACTAGACTGCTTTACAAACCATACTGGTTTTTATGGTGCAACAATGTATTGTTCAATGCAGTTATTTTCTTCACAAACTGCTGCAAGAATCTTCTTTGGCTTCCACTAAAAAATCTAGTATGTCGTCTGGAAAATTGGTGCGCGTTGTGGCTGATCTACTCATGTAGCTGCACGAAGGCGTCGGATGAACAGAGCAAACACATTCGTGCAGCTACATTATTTTCATTGGAGCTGCACGAATATTGGTGTCATTGCTTCCTTGAACACCTAAACATGAATTTAATATAAAAAACTGAAAACACGAATATTGTTGTCGTTGCTGTCGTTGGATAACAAGGATAACACACCTGGATAACATCATTGTTTGGATAAAGTACATAACACCAACTAATTATGACATCCATTTTTCCATGAGACAAGCACCAAACATAAACATATAACAATACCAATAACACCACTGCACTAAAACACAATAGTTTAGAGGATTCTGCTTTCAAAATCATGATATTTTCTTCGACTTTAGTCAATGCTATTTCCGTGTTCCTTAATCGTGCCTCGATGTTTGCATTCTCGACCATCTCATCTGCTTCAACAAATTGTTTCTTCAAGCGAGGAGTATCCACACACATAAAAAAACCGCAACCTCCATCAAACTTGTAACGACAACATCCGAAAAACTTTCTACCATTGTTCATTTCGGTTTGAGCTGTCCCAACAGCGCATTGAACTCCACAATAACATTTCATATTGACATTTTTCTCCACGTAGCTCGAGCTATCCATGCTGCTAATGCTCATATTGTTTCTTCTACTAGACATGGCTGCACATACACCAACAAACAACAATGAGCTAACAACAATGAACTAACAACATGAATGAACATTATCAACAACTAACACCAATGAAACTAACAATCAACTAACAACAATTAACAAACAACTAACGGCAATGAAGACGATAACTTCAATCTGGAAATGTTCTTTCCAAATCCCAAGAACAAATAACCCACAACAGACAACCCATGGGAATGCAGATCGAGGTTGAATGGGGTTGACCTTCTCTCCAACCTGTGGGTGTGGGTGTTGGTGGTCGGAGGACAGTGTGCGCCAAACCCGAACACAGATGAAGAGGCCTTTGGTGGGAATGATGGAGGTCGGGGAGGTAGAGGATGATGTTAGCTGGGAATGATGAAGTTCGGAGGTAATGGGTAGGTCGGGGAGGCATGGGTCGTGGGCAACGATTAGGGCAAAGTACGAATTCGGAAAAAGGGCAATTTAAAAGGGTTGACGATGGTGGTGACAGTGTTAAAAGACACGTCAGCGCCACGTAGACCTCCGTTAGCCGGGACGGCTACCGGAGGGCAAATCGATTTGACGGAGCAACGCTAGGATATATAGTGATATTTTGAAAGTTTGGGCTAAATCAGAAAAAACTGACAAACGTTAGGATATATATGATAATTTGGCCTTGTTTTTTTTTGCTTCAGAGTTTGCCACAAATGAATGAAGGGTACCTATTTATAGATGGGAACTCCTCTCAATCCAGGCATAGAAACTAACCCACATTTTCCTAATTTATAGCATCTTATTCTAATTATTTTTTTCTTGGCTAATTTTACCACAAACTCCAACATCCCAACAAGTGGCTCATTTCTTCATCTCATCTCGCAAATATCTCCAATTATTATGGAAAATTCCAGAGGGAGGAGTCGAGATATTTTCAAAGGGAGAGAGATTGACTTCTCCTACTACTCCGCAAGTGCCTTGTCTTTTGCTCCGTTTGAAAACGATCACAAGAAATTGATTCATCGAAGACGATATTGTAAGATACCGTACATTTATTGGTCATAGAATTGTAGCATCTTCATCATTTTCTCTCCATATTGTATCCAATGAAGATATGCTTGGTTGCCTTTCTATCAAACTGGCTCCACATATGATTAGGGATGAACACATAATAACCCGAAGACGCGAAAATGGATTATTGTAGGCATCTTCTTCCACAGCAGCTTGAACGACATCATGAAATCAAGGCGAGCATGTCTTACTCTTTTTATTATTCTGCAACAGTCTTTATGCACTATGCCAATATCTTCTGGTGACATTTCTTTCATGCAACACATTTTCAGCAAACTTCTGCAAGATATTTATTCTTTCTCTTTGCAAGACTATTCTACCGTTGGCGTGTGGGGAAAATTCAACCGTCTTCTTATCTTGTTACCCTTTAGGTATTCCACAAACTCCCTCGAGCTATATTATCTCCCGTTATTCGTATGCTGACGCATCACCTTTATCTACAAGTTGCTCTCTGCCTTGATCTTGAATTTTTGAATTTTTTTAAAAACATCTTATTTTTCCTTCATAAAGTCTACCCATACATATCTAGAGTAGTCATCGATGAATGTTGCCATGTATTTGCAATCACTTATTGATGGGTGCTTCACTAGACCAAATACATTTGAGTGGATCAACTACAGTGGTTCTTCAGCCCTATACTTGGATTATTTCATATAATAGATGGTGTGCTTTACCGTACTAATAATCCGTGTATACATTGTTAACATTCACCCAAAATATGAAAGTTCCTTTAACATCTTCTTACTCATCATGGCCATCAACATGTGGAAGCCAACATGCCAAAGGTCTGCAGTCTTATTCCTCTTCACTTTATATATATATGCGGTTTCTGTTGAATATGTTTTGATGATAAGCCTTGACCATTTGTGAAACAGAAGTCCAATACTACATAAGGTACACACGTTGAGAATTTTCTGCAAGAAATATTTTTACGATTAAATGATTATCTAATCATTGCCTAATACGAAATCAAAGAGAATCGATCAAGACATTAATCTGATCAAATTCAATGGATTACGTTTCCAAATAATTACAATAGGAATTATATTTTCCATGGAAGGAAATATATCATCTATTTATGGTAAGGTTTTGTAAGGTTGTTCTCAACTTTCTATGAATCAATCTAAGGACAAATGAACCACTATTTGATATGTTTATCCACATCATCTATCTAGATTCATTCAATTAGATGACTTGGATAGAATTAAATCGAATTTGATAATGGTGGAAGTTAATCTTGAATTCGCATAAGGTTGTTTTTCAGTTTCAGCCAGAACCTTCTCTATCACAATATTCATGGAAATAATTATCAAATCATAATCCTATTAATATGATATGATTACCTAAAGAATATCTGCTTGGGTGTGACATTTTTTTAAATATAAAATTGTAATCCTATTTAATCTTTTGTTGTCTTTTTTTGCATACAACTGATTTATAAGATTACTTTTCACGTTTAGACTTAGAATTTGTCGTATAATTAGAGTCATTCAGCCACATTCTCTGGAGGATGATGTTGTTGTATTATTGTGTAAAATCCAAAGAGCTTGCTGAGAGCTTGTAATCTTTCATTTGAGCTTTGTTAGTCACACACGAGAAAAATTAGCTGCAGAAGGCTGTATCGTTGGTAAAGTCTTCTAGGAGAGTGACCTAGGGGCCACGAGGACTCTTGGTTGGAGGCTGCAGGAGACGTTGGTGGAGGCGTGCGGCAGGTTGCTGGTGTAGCCTACATGCAGTGAGCCGAATAGAATGACAAATACCCCAGGAGCACAGAAGGTGAGGGACTAACCAACTTTTGTGGTGTAACGTTCTGTGTGTGTAGAATTACATTGGGCAGGAGTTCTGTGTCTACCTAGCCGTAGTCTCGAGGGACCACGTAGGAGAACCTTGGGCAAGTGTTTTGTGTCTACTTAGTTGTTGTCTCGAGGGATCGAGCAAGGGAAGTCGCAGCGGGTTGTTGTGCAAGTGGGGACGCCACCAAAGTTAAAAGTCCTGTGGGAGTCGCGGCGGGTTGCTTTCAGCTAGAGACATCACCGAATGAAATGTCTCGAAGGAAGTCACGACAGGTTGCTGTGTAGGAGAGGACACCGCCTGAGAGAAACGTTTGTGTAGGAGAGAAACCTTTATTAGTCACGTTAACACGTGCACCGAGTCACTGTGGTACAGAAACCTTTTGGTCTGTGCTGTGAAATCAAGTCACATGTGGTACAGAACCTTCTGGCCTGTGATGTAGAGAGTTGACACCTTTAGTACCGAACCTTTCGGTCTATGCTGTGAAAATCAGTCATCTGTAGTACAGAACCTTCTAGCCTGTGCTGTAGAGGGTTGACACCTTTGATGCAGAACCTTCCGGTCTGTGTTGTGCAACTCAATCATTTGTGGTACACAACCTTCTGGTTTGTGCTATAAAAGGTTGATAACGTATCACCTTCTATAATCATTACTACGTTACGTCTAAGTGATGACCATCCAAATTCTGGATGAACAATGGATGTAGGGAAGTTGCCGAACCACTACAAAATTCTTGCGTCCATCAAACAAATCGCAATCACATTCGTACGTTATGTCTTACAGAAACCTACACAAAAGGTTCTGTTTTACAGAAGCTTTCTTCCGTTGCGGGGTTTGTTGAAAAAGAGTTAAAAATCTTAATTAGACTTTAACACTAAGTCACCCCCTTCTTAGTGTAACAGTTTCTACATATGTGACATAGGTAGAGTTTACCTTTTGCCCTTCATGAGCGGTGTCCTATAAAATCTTAGCTCGTGGTAAACCTTAACGTCTTGTGGTTCGAACACCACAAAGTTCCTGGGGGCTATCAGTTGAGGTACTAACAAAATATTATTCTTTCTTCCTAGAACATGTTAGACTCCTTACAGTTGGACTTTGTTGGAAGTATCGTCACCTGCTATGACAGTCCTGCCAATGTAGGCAATTGACAATATCAAATTGTTGGCAGCGGCGATGACTCTTTGGCCTTTGTATTTTGACAACTTCTGCAACTTCTCTTGGTCTCTTATTATGTGTATGGAGCATCCATAGTCAAATATCCAATATTCTACATAGTCCATAGAGTTATGGTGTACTACTTACTACAGGAGCCCGGTTTTCTAACAGAAGTGCTTCTTCCAAAACGGTAAGAGATGTTTCCAAGTTCATTCATGTTCGAATTTGTCTCCGTCTTGACTACTTGACGTGGTAACATTTCTTTCCACGTTTCTTTCTTTGATCATCTGTCTCTCGTGTAATAGCCCTTTTTACCGTAGTTAAACATCTTTCCGTTGAGTTGGCTCACGTTGTCTCATCTCCTGTTGTTGTCTACTGGGTTGTTACTCTTGTCGTCCGCTGTAGATCCCCAAATATCTATAACAATCGCGCATCCATTTTTTAACCCAACACATTTTTCTCCATGATCAGTTCTTTTTACGAACTCACATGAGGGAAAAGGGCGGACTGTCATGAATGTTTTGATGGTGTGGGAATTTTAGATGCCCTTGCCTTGAAAGGTATCCCAAATTTAAGACCGCCTCAACTCTGAGCAAAACTTTTTATTTTATCATTATTTTAGTTTGTTATATAATTTTGTCACCAACTTCCGCTTTCACATTAATTTTCGCCAATTTTGAATTTCTTTTAGCGAAAGCCAAACAATGCCTTAATATAGTTTGACCCGTTTCTTAAAATAGTTGAGTTCCAACCTCTCATTCATTCATTCACCTCATAATTCACTTTACCAGTAGCAATGACCTCCTAATAGAGTCATCATCTGACCATCATCAAATTTGTGTATGTTTTATTGCATCAGCAACTATCGTCCAATTTCGACTTCCAACTCACTTGATCTGGCTGTCGAAATTTTAAAAATAAAATAACATGTGAAATGTTTCAATATTATTTATCATTTTTTTTCCATTTTTTTCTTTTTTAGTCAAATAAATGAAAATTGTATCTTAAGGCCTGTTTGCTTTCGTGCGACAAAATTTAAGATTGGCGAAAATCAAAATAAAAACAAAAGTTGGTGATAAAATTATATAACAAATTAAATTAATGACAAAGTAGAAAGTTTACTCAAAGATGATGATATAAATAGAAATTTTGCCCAAATTTAATATCATGAAGTAGAAAAAAAATGCAAGCCAAAGCTTATCTCCCAACCCCTCAGCCCCTCCGTCAATAGAAAACAAGACGGTCTCAGCAAAAGAAATTTCCCCTACAGCTTTCTGACCGCACCATCTGCGGCCGTCCATTTTGGTGAAACTCGTAAACTTTCCCTCCGTTGCTCCGAGGTCTCAGATGGACCTGGGGAAGGTGTTTTGGGCGGGATACCCCTGCACAACACATCGGACAAAATCGTCACCAGTAGGACGATTTGTTGTCTGCGAGGAACTTGACCCCGTTCTCTTCCTTTTACTTGACCCCGTGACTCACAATGCTTTCCCTCCCCAGCGGAAACGATAGACATCTTCCCCCTTCCTTCTGCTCTTTGACTCTAGTCCCCAGCATTAAGACAACATACTCAATCCCTCTTTGCAGAAGATAAATAAAAAAGATTTTCCAAAATTTCTAGGAAACAAAAAGGAAGTGGCTAACGATACGTGCACGTACGGTTTACGTAGTTTACTAAATTCGCTTATAATTTTTTAGAAATTTTACTAAAAAATCATTTTTTTAGTAAAAGGACGACAAAAATTTGTAAATTTTACTAATTTTTTTTACTGTTCACTTTTAGTAAAGTTTACTAAGATTTGCGTTGAATTTACTAAAAAATCACCTTTTTTAGTAAAAGGATGAAATAATTAGTAAAAAAATTTGTAAATTTTACTAATTTTGTTACTGTTCACTTTTAGTAAATTTTACTAAATTTTCAGTGATTTTACTAAAAAATCACTTTTTTAGTAAAAGTACGACATAATAAGTAAAAAAATTTGTAAATTTTACTATTTTTTTACTGTTCACTTTTAGTAAATTTTACTAAATCTGTGTTTGCATTTTCTTTAGTAATATTTACTACTTTTTTCACTGTTCACATTTTGGAAAAAATTACTTCTTTTATTTCGTAAAACATAACTAAAATTAATAATCGTTTCTAATTTTGTTGTGATATTTAGTAAAACACTGTTTGAGTTAGTTAAAGTGTTAGTAAGGTTTTACGGGTTTCGTAAATGTTTACTGATTTCTACATGATTTTACAGATAAATTTTATAGACTGTTACTAAAAAGTTTAGTAATTTACTAATTCGAACAGTGAAACCCGAACCTATTTACGAACCTAATTTCGATGTGAAATTACCATTTTACCCCCGACACTAAATTACTAAATATATTACGAAACTTCTTAGTAATCTCGTTCCTCATCGCGGAGGACTTAGTAAATGTATTACGAACGTAAATACTAATCATTGTGGTTAGTTTCGTAAGTTTTACTAAGTATGACCCCAAGATCCGCATTTAATTGTCTGCATTTTTTCACTCTACAGATTTTCGTTTTGCTTCTCCCGTCTGCAGTTGTTCGTCTTTGCTCTCTCATCTTTAGGCAGAGGTGTACGTCCAAGCTTCGTCGTATTTGGCTGCAGGGTTTTCGTCCCAGCTTCGTCCGATTCGGCTGCAGGTCTTCATCCTAGCTTCCTCCGATTCGGCTGCAGGTCATCGTCCCTTCTCTTCGGCTGCAGGTGGGAGTCACACGATCCTCTTCTTCGGCTGCAGGTGGAGTGACATCGTCCTCTTCTTCGGCTGCAGGTGGACTCACACCTACCTCGTCTTCGGCTGCAGTGGGAGTCCCACCTTCCTCCTCTTCCGCTGCAGGTGGAGACCCCCACCTTCCTCCGCTTCGACTGCAGGTGGGGAGACACCTTCCTCGTCTTCGGCTGCAGGTGGAGTCCCACCTTCCTCCTCTTCGGCTGCAGGTGGAGTCCACACGGTCCTCTTCTTCTGCTGCAGGGGACTGACAGCTTCATCTTCTTCGGTTGCAGGTGGAGTCCCACCTTTCCCTCTTCGGCTGCAGGTAGAATCCCAACTTACTAACACAGCAACCATTTTTTTTCCGCTGTTCGGTGGAATCTGAGCTTCCTCCTTGGTCGCCTGAAGAAATGGAAAGTGTATCAAGCCGGATCAACCAAGATTCGGTGAAGACATGCTTCCTCCCTTATTGTAGATAATTTGGGTCATATTGTTATGAGGTAGAACCATATTTGTGAAGTTGGTAAGCTGGCTAGAAGTTGGAAATGGACCAAACAAATAGTAGCGTTTATTTTATGGTTCGACGAGAAGTCAAAATAAGTGAACCTGCAAAACCATTTTCCGAATCTATTGTTAACCTCTTCTTTTCATATATGTGAATGTAGGTGAGCAGGATGTGAACGACTTCTATCAATTAGTCACTGATATGAATGAAGAACAGTTGTTGAATATGTCATTTGGTATTGCTGAAGAAGCTGAAGAGTTCATTAAAATGTATGCGATGGTTCATGGCTTTTCAGTTAAGGAAAAGAGATCGGTAAAAACTTCGAAACGGTGAATGCGTCATGAGAAAGTGGGTTTGCTCAGGGGAAGGCGAATGTTCTGATACCCCTGTGTGGACGGCCAATAGTCGGGTTAGAGCGTCTGTGAAGACAGGTTGCAACTATTTCTTCAAAGCGAAAGTGGAGGTAAATGGACAATGGACTTTGGTTGCGGTTTAGTTGGAACATAATCATGGAATGGTGAGTGAAGATTTGTCATATTTCATGCGAGAAAGGCGCCACATTTCCGACGAAGATATGACTTTTGTGCGCCGAATGCTTGACGTTGGATTTAGACAGTGTGATATTATGCGACTAGTTGTACACACATTCTGGTGGACACTCACGTGCTGGTTTCCTAATGAAGGACCCTCAATAACCGGAAGTTGAAGGAAGAGTCGGCTGGGTTATTGGTGGTTGTGATTCCGTCCTTGCATATCTCCTTTCTAGGAGGAATAGTGAGACTGGTATGGCCTTTGAAATATTTGTGGAAAATAATAAAGTCAGTCCGCATATATTGGGCCGACAGTATCTCAAAATAACTGATTACCAATCATTCAGCGATGTCGTAGCCCTAGACTCCATGTTCAAGACGAACAAATATGGAATGCAAATGGTGATCACCGTCGGTGTGAATCATCATCATCAAACTAACTGTATTTGGGGCTGCCTTGATGACTTATGAAACCATTGCTAACTACTCTTCATACACAGATCATGAGAGGCAAACATCAATGAGCATGGTCATAGACGCCGACAAAGCAATGATTGCATCAGTGAGAGAAGTATGGCCATCGGCAAGACACAGGTTATGTCTTTGACATTTCAGTCGGAACATTGCATGTCGTGTATAGGATCCGGGAATGCGAGCCGTATTTCGTCATTCATGTGCTTGCAGTAGACCAAGTGAAGAAGTCGAGAGGAGTGGTCTTCTTTAATGACCCATACAGGATCGATAAGCATTCGATGGGTATAACAGATTTATGCATGCCAACATATGTGGTGGCAAACGTATCTTCATGGACATTTTTGGGCAGAGCTTAGAAGCACTCAACGTTGCGAACGAATGCATACATATATCATGAAACATAAATTGCATGATTTCATACACAATTTTGAGCGTGCAGTAGCTGATCTTCGTCACAAGGAATACCAAGAGGATTTTAACTCATTGCATAAAGCATTCAGGTCAATTACGATGTTGCGCCGACTTGAGGAGGATGCAAGTCGAGTGTACACCATGACTTCTTTTCATATCAGTCCGAGATACAAAAGGAATCACGATTTTACGTGGAAAATATAGTTCACGGGAATATCGCAAGGGTATAAACTCTTTCGTGTTATGACTGTGAGCATAGGTGGGTGCAAGTGTCATCTGTCAAGTCTATTGTCCAACTCAGTTGCAGCTACTTACATTTTGAGACATTTGGTTTTCCATGTGCCCACCTATTCCACGTTGCGAAAATATAAGGATTTTTTTCCATACCAAGGCATCTGGTCAATAAAAAGTGGACAAAGTAAGCTAAAAGTATAACTTATGAAGGTCTCTCGGGCCACCAATACGGTGTCGACCTTGCTAATCTACGCCAGGGTATTCTCATGACCGCATGCAGACGTATGTATTTTCTGGTCGGGAGATCAGACAAGGCATTTTGGCAGCTGCGGAAAAGTATCGAATCATTGACGTTGGAGTTGGAGAGTAGCTGCGGGGGACGATGAAAGTAGAACAAGGGTTGATGACGAGATTCGTTGAAAGTATGTCATACATTCTTGCAAGGATAACTATCATATCAGCCCGTCTCAACGGCAAGAAAATTGTGGCATCAACATCCACAAAGAAGGTAACGTATGTAGTGAAAGTAATTCTGACATCGATGATAATGTGTTCTATGATGATAACTCAGTTTATGGACAGCTAAATATGTACCCTTAATTTATGAATTCGTCAGCAATTCATGGTAACTTCCATTTACATCCGCCTGGTCATGAAGTTTTTTCAATAGGAATCATTCTACAGGCAGTAATGCAAAAAGAAGCATCTGGCATATTCATAGGGACAGCACACTATTGCCACCTATTACAAAAATGACCGTTCTGGTTTGCAAAAATAAAACGGCGATGCCAGAGACTTCAGCAATTTGGTCGGGCAAATCCCTCGCAACATCTTGACAGTGTAGTGGCTATCGAATTGCGGGGACAAATGTCGATGCATCACTGTACTCCGACCTTTTCATCTTCTTGGTGGCATCATCCTTCACCTTCTGCTGTATTCGTTTACTAATGTCATTCTCAGACCACTTGATCATGCTTATGACGAGCCTCGATCTTTCAGCAATTCCTACAATCTAATCCACAAAGCGTATGTATGTTAGGACAAATATGTTATCGCATTCATCAAGTGTCATAATCCAGCATGGCTACTAAACAAAATGACCATACCACTTCCTCAACACCTTCCGGGGGTTCAGCCAAGGATATTAATTTCATCACATATATTCCTCATTCATTTCTGCACAACACCAATGCATAGGATGTTCCCTACTGCCATTTTTCATGAAGAAAACAAAAAAATCTGCAAAGTTTATGGACGTACTCATTTCCGGCAGTAATTTGGTCGGGCACGTTCATCGGGTATGTTATATTCCAGTTGCAGATGTCGGGTATTTGAAACCCTTTTACCTTGAATTTTACTTTATTCTTTTCCATAATCACGCTCACAAGCTTTACCACACGACGATGAAGGTCTGCTCTCCCTTGGACGTTGGACAGTTTGTTGTAAATTGAGTCCATTATGATCACTTCCATAGTCCTGAATGATATGATCTGTAATGACCAATGTGGATCTGCTACGCAAACCGGAATATAAATCTGCATCCAGCATACCAAGCTTTTACTAAAAAGATTACAAGACATACATCAATTATTAATATAGTATAACTAACTTTTCCAGATGCACTTTTAGTAAACTTTTTTTGTGACATGGATGTGGGGATGCTTACCCATTGCACTTCATGGTCCTTCCCAATGTGTGACCTAAAGTGTGCATATAAGGAAGCGGCGTCGGCTTTGGTGATCACCGGCATTTTGGCTGCACTGTACTGGTTGGATGCAAGATTCTGGTGATCGTGTTCCTGATTAGTACAAAGTACATACAAAGTCTTATGTCATTACTTAATGCATCACTTACTCACCCCTAACCAACTTGGAAGGTACCAAATCCTTCTCTTTTCACTATCCACGCTCGAAGGCGCGTGTAACAAACCGCGTTTGGTTAGATCTACCGCTGCCTAAAAAACTGTCGGTTTGAAGTAAAGTGGCCCCAACCGACATTTCAGGCACAAAGGAGAACCACGGGCATCCCCGAACCAAATTACATATCCACCTCTAACGGGCTAAGGGCCCAAGTGCATAATCCCGCAATCACCATCTTTTCCCGCTCCCCTTTATCTCAATAATTGGTTGTGCTTGTACGCATGTCATTAGGCAGCTTAGGCTTATTACCGCATGTTGGTGTAAATCAATAAACATGAGTTTGGGTCCAACGCCTGAATCGGGTCAACTCCCGTTTACCAAAAGTAAACTTTTGGAGCAAACGTCACATCTTCTCATGTTTAGAATGTAAGAGCAAGTAAATAGGGATCCTTGAATTGAACTATTTTTCCAACTTAAACAGTTTTAAAAATAAGTCGGTGACGACTTCGTAATAGCTTACCTAGGTTAAGCAACAACAACCATTTTTACGGAGCCATCATGGATGAGGAAAGGCGACACAAGCCGCTCCTGATCCTCCCGAAAGTCCCTTTTGCAGATCATGCTCCGCCCATCGCCCTTCGCCTCCTAAGGAGCATGGAGACGATCGGCGAGGCCCTGTGCAGGCCCGATTAGGAATCGAGGGAGGATCGACCCCAATTTCCTCCGCAGTGCCTGGACGTTCGAGGCCTGGCGTCGACCGGAGGACACCAGGGGAACGGGTCTGAATCCTCGTGTCGCTCGAACCGCAGTGCGCGTACTAGGCCGAAGAGTGCGCGTACATCCACTTTTACCGACTCGTGAAAATCTTCTTTCCTCAAACTCTTAATTTTTACATAGGTTCTTCCCCTTCATTTTTCAAGATAACACCCGTCAACTGCTGTGTCAGCTTCTCTTGATTTGCTAAAATATTTTCTAGATCTTTTAGGGATGGCGGCATGAACCATCCTAGCACCGCCGCAATAGATCCCTAAACTCTGGCCGTAACCTAAATAATTATCCTCCTCATCTTACCATCACTAATCTTAGATCCTAGATTTAGCTTTAAAATCTCCCGAGAGATGGATTTTAGTTAACTTAAAAATTAATTAATACCTAAATTTCCTTGTCTAGCCGCCATTAAATCATTCTCTAGCAATTATAGTGTTGCGACTTAAACACGACAAATCAATAAACGATAACAATCCCAAGCTAAATGCCAATACCAAGCCAAAAGGCCGAATCCAAGCCAACCGGCCGAAAAACAATCAAAGACCGAATAACCTCTCCTCCCCTCCCAATCCCCTATTTCAGTCCCTTCGTAGCAATCCCTCTCATTTATTTCCTACTTTTCCTATTATTTCCTCCCATGATTCTTCCTATAATAGACTTTAAGAGGCACGATCCCCTCTGGATCCTGTTGGATATCCGGCGCGATCTCCTCAGGCCCCAGCTGGATATCCACTTCCGTAACAATTTCCTCCTCCACAACAACAGCCTTGTCCTCAAGGCGGAAGTCTGGAAATTGCTGCAAATCGTCAACATCTATCCACGACGCATCGTCCGGTGACTGACCGTGCCAGCAAATTAGTACTTGGTGTCGATCACCCGCCGTCGTCCGCAGCGTACGATGCGCAAGGCATTCTGCTAGTCCGAACTGAGCAGGTAAGGGCGCCTCAAGACTCTCCGGTAGAATAGGCTCGGCGGGGTGATTCCCCCGAACACGCTTCAACTGCGATACATGAAACACCGGATGAATTCGAGAAGACTCAGGGAGTTGCAAACGGTAGGCCACCGCCCCCACTCGTTCAACAACCTCGAACGGTCCATAAAACCTGGCTGCCAACTTGTGGAAACGACTAGTAGCCACGGATGACTGTCTATGTGGGCGAACTTTAAGAAAGACCTTGTCTCCCGGTACAAATTCCAGGGGTCGTCTGTGCTTGTTTGCTTGCCGCGTCATCTTCTGTTGTGCCCGCGACAAATTTAGTTTGAGATGACGTAAGACCTCATCGCGGCTGCCCAACACCTCCTCTACAGCGGCAACTTGGCACTCGCCTGGTAGGTAGCGATGCAGAGTGGGTGGGGGTCGCCCGTAAACAATCTCAAAAGGAGTCATCTTGGCACTAGTGTGGTAGGATGTGTTGTACCAAAACTCAGCCCATGGAAGCCACGCAACCCATTGCCGTGGCTGATCACAGATAAAGCATCGCAGGTAGGCCTCAATAATCCTATTCAAGACTTCTGTTTGTCCATCCGTCTCCGGGTGATAGGCCGTGCTAAACCGCAGCTTAGTACCTTGTAAGCGAAATAATTCCTGCCAAAACGAACTCACAAACAACGGGTCTCGGTCACTAACAATGGAACTTGGAATACCGTGTAGCCTGACGACTTCGTCGATAAAAGTTTGTGCCACCGAACGTGCGGAAAGAGGGCTTCGCAAAGCTATTAGGTGACAATATTTAGATAACCGGTCCACCACCACCATGATAGAAGAGAAACCCCTCGACTTCGGTAGACACGTAATAAAATCCATAGAAATGTCTTCCCACACCTTGTCGGGGACCGGTAAAGGTTGTAATAAACCAGCCGGTGACATAGCCTCGTACTTAGCTTTCTGACATTCCAAGCATTCGGCGACATAATTACGAACCCGTTTCGCCATCCCACGCCAGTAGATACTCGCAGCAATACGTTTATAAGTTCTCCAAGTACCGGCGTGTCCTCCCATCGGAGTGTTATGAAACTCAAAGAGTAAACGTGTTACCCATTCCGAATTTTCAGATATCACCAATCGATGCTTGAAAAAGACGATGCCGTTCTCCAAGGTGAATCACGGATTTGACGATGGGTCTAATTCCAGGTCTGCTTTTACTTTCTGTATAAATTCATCCGTCTTTTGTTCGTTGACGACATCTATTGCGACTGGCCACACTGGGCTACTCAATGCTGCCAACTGTCCTTCCTCCTCCCGTCGTGAGAGAGCATCCGCCGCCGAATTAGCTTTCCCTGGTTTATAAACAATCTCGAAATCATAGCCCATGAGCTTGGCCACCCATACCTGTTGAAACGGTGTCCCGATACGCTGAGATAATATATACTTCAAACTCTGGTGATCAGTTCTGACCGTGAATCTTCGGCCGATCAGATATGGACGCCAATGTTGTACTGCCAAGACTAGTGCCATTAGTTCTCTCTCATACGCCGATTTAGCCAATGTCGCCGGACTGAAAGCTTTACTAAAGTACGCGACCGGGCATTCCTCTTGCATAAGGACGGCACCTATCCCTGTTCCTGATGCATCACATTCTACCACAAATAATTTCAAAAAATTCGGCATTACCAGAATGGGTGCCGTCATCAGAGCTTCCTTCAATGCTTGGAACGCTGAATCCGCCTCGCCAGTCTAACGGAACGGGGAGGGGACATCCTTCTTTAATAAGTCTGTCAAGGGGCGAGCAATGGATCCATAATTTCGGACAAACCGACGATAGTATCCTGCTAGTCCCAGGAACCCACGAACTCCTTTTGTTGAACGCGGGACGGGCCACTCCCGCACGGCTGTAACTTTGGTTGGGTCCATCGCGACTCCTCCCTCCGATATAATGTGTCCCAAGTATTCCACTTCGGAAACTGCAAAAGCACACTTTCTTTGGTTCGCCGTAAACTGATGGCGATCCAAAATGTTTAGTACGGCCCTCAAATGCTCCACATGGTCGTTCAGGGATCCACTGTATATCAAGATGTCATCGAAGAAAACCAACACAAACCTTCGCAGGAAGGGTCGGAACAAGTCATTCATCGTCGATTGAAAGGTCGATGGTGCGTTCGTTAGTCCAAACGGCATCACCAGAAACTCGTAGTGTCCGCTGTGAGTGCGAAACGCAGTCTTCGGTACATCCTTGTCCACCATACGAATCTGATGGTACCCGGCTCGTAAGTCGATCTTAGAAAATATAGTTGCCCCTGCTAGTTCATCCAACATATCCTGAATTACGGGAATCGGGTATTTGTCCGGTATAGTGACCTTATTTAATTCCCGGTAGTCGACACAGAAACGCCAACTCCCATCCTTCTTCTTAACCAGTATTACCGGGCTCGAGAATGGACTGGTACTAGGCTGGATTATGCCTGCCAATAGCATGTCGGCAACCAACCGATCAATCTCATCTTTTTGCGCATGAAAGTATCTGTAGGGCCTAACCGAGATTGGTCCTGTGCCCGGCTGCAACTGAATTTGGTGATCCGTTACCCGCTTAGGAGGCAAACCTTTTGACTCTCCAAATACCGTGGAATACTCATCCAAGATCGTTTGTACACTCGTGGGCAACGCCTTTCTCTCAAGTTTGGTGTCCTCTTGTTTCGCTAGCACCACCCATAACTCACCGTTCGAGCTCTTCCATAAGGACCGTAGGCCCATCGGGGACCGACAAAGCGCCGGGTCTCCTCGCAACATAACCTGCTTTCCTTCTTGCTCAAACCTCATACTCATGGAATCCCAATTCATCTTGATCTCTCCCAAGGTTGCTAGCCAACCAACTCCTAAAATGATATCAACACCTCCCAGCGGAAAGAAATAGCCATCAATCTCCGTCTTGCAAACTTGGAGGTCGAGGGCCAAGTTTCGACATCTTCCAGATGATTGTAATCTCTGTCCATCTCCCAATTGAACTGAAAATAGCTCTGTAGGCTCCACGATCAAACCTACTTGCGAAATCAGGGACGGAGATAAAAAATTGTGGCTAGCTCCACTATCAATGAGCACTGTCACATAAGTTCCCCCAATGCTCCCTCGCACACGCATGGTTCTGGGACTTGTCAATCCTGCCATCGAAAAAATCGGGAGTGTCACTCCCTCGGTTGAGTCCCCTCCACACTCTTCTACCATCGCATCCTCAGTGAACTCTGCATACTCCACTAACTCAAATCCCGGTAACCCGTCGTCGCCTTTCACGATCACCCTTAGCTGTTTGTCTGCGCACTCATGTCGAGGGTGGTATGGTTCTCGACATCGAAAACACAATTTCTTCGCACGTAGGTCGGCGTACTCCTGTTGGGACAACTTACGAAAAGGACCTCTAGTCAGTGGGGGAACCTGTCTGTGGGTCGGCGCCGGTATGTGGTGATTAGGTCGGGACTCGGGCCCTTGCGCTGGTCGGTTAGAGAAAGACAGGCCTTTTGGACGCTCGGGGTTCCCGCTAGCTCGGGTCACAACCCCCCCGGACGGTCGCGGTGGAAAACGTTGTGGTTAGCCAGTTGTCCCTGATTGGTCATACTGAAGCTGGAGCTCTAAGCTGCGCGCTAGGTGCATTGCAGCCTCGAGATTTGTTGGATTCCATACTCGAATGCGCACGCGAATCGCCTCATCCAAGCCACTGAGAAAGTATCCCAAGTAGTGCGCTTCCGTTAATCCCGAGACGTGGGAAGTGAGCCGCATAAATTCCCTGATGTATTCTTCCACTACCCCTTCTTGCTGATCGATGCCAGTTGTTCATACGGGCTACCATGGTACCGACCATCAAATTGGCTGATCAACGCTTGTGAGAACTCATACCATGTGATATGGTGTACGCGCGCCTTCCGGCCTAGCACGCGCGCAACGGCGGTTCCGGCTAGCCCGAGGATCCGGGTCCGCTCCCCCGAGGCCCAGTCCGGTCGGCGTTCCGGCTCGAACACCAGACGCTGCGGAAAAGGGCTCCGGGTTGGGTCTTCCCTTGATTCGCGAACGGGTCTGCGGGGCGTTTCGCCAACCGTCTCCAGTTCCCTGGAGGCGGCGAGCGAAAGGCTGCGTTAAGGCCTCACTCGCGAATTTCGGGGAGGGCCCAGGAGCGGCTCGAGTAGCCGTCACCTCACCCCCAAATGGCTCCGAAAAAGGTGGTGGTGGGGTTTAGTTTAGCTTTGGAAACATTTTGTTCGGAGTCGCCACCGACTTAGTTTAAAAATGTGATTTTAAGTCGGAAAAATCAGAGTTCTGGGTTCGGGGATTCCTATTTACTAGCCTTAGTTTTCTAACACATGCGAAAAGGGTGGCGATTTGTCCAAAAAGTTACTTTTGATTGACGGGTGTTGGGCCCGATCCGGGAGTAGGCCGGACTCTTATCGACGTTTTAACGGGCGTTGGACCCGAATTTAGGTTTGTTTGATTAAAACCAAGCATGCGACGTATAAACCTAAAGCCTAAGTCACGCACACAACCACAAACAATAATTTAGATCAAAAGGAGCGGGGAAGGGGCGGTGATTGCGGGCCTATACACTTGGGCCCGCAATCTGTTACAAGTGGGCCTAAAATAAAATTCGGGGAGGCCCGCACCTCCCCTTTGTACCTTTGGTTTGAAGGTTGGGGCCGCTTTGTCTTCAAGCCCGCGGTTTTTTAGGCCGGGGTAGAACCACGCGGTTTGATACACGCGTCTTCGAGTTAACTTCGAAATTTTGGAGTTAATCTTCCGAAATTGCATGCTCAGTGTACATGCAAAATAAAATGTAAGTGTGGGATAGTATCTTCGAATTCGAATAAAACTCGATTAAATTGAGAAAATGTAAGGCTTGTCTTACCGTTCTGGTCAGGGATGTTCACTCGATGTAAAAATCGTCGAAAATATCCGAGAAATTCTCCGTGTTTCACATGCAAAACAAAGAGGAGGTGAATGTTAGCAATGTTCGTTAAAATTGAGTATTCATCCATGAAAGCATAATAAATCCAAACAAGAAAACGTAAGGATTAAAATTCTAACAAAATTATAATCGTCAAAGATCAAAAGAGGATGATTAAATTTTTTGAGCGAACTGAACATCTTAACAAATTATAAAATTAAAACTCATAACCATTGAAATGAAATTGGAATTAATAAAGGTCGTAGGATTATCACCTGTAAAAATGGGACGTCTCGCAGCCCATCGTCTGATGCCCATTTGTTGGGGCTCCGGGCTACTTGGATCCGGTATGGGCTGGACAAAAAGAAAGGAGGGCTTGGCCGTATCGTTTGGTGGGAGCCTGAAGACCTCGACCCACGAGGGGGTCGGGAACCAGAATCGCTTCGGAGGCTTCGTCACTGGGGTTGGCCCCTTTTGAGAGACGGAGTCGGCAGCAATGGAGCCGGAGTCTGGGTTTGAAGTCGTCAGGGCTTGCAGTGGCGAGGTGACGGATCTGAGCTGGGAAGAAGAAGGGAGGAGTTGGGCGCCGTCGTCGGACCCGATCTGCGGGCATGGGTCGCTGAGGGGGCTGGTCGCCGAACCTGAGGGAGCAAGAGAGGAAGTCCGTCGTGTCTGGGCTGTCGGGAGGGAACTCGACGAAGTCGCTGCTGGTCGGGGAGCATGAAGGGGGAGCCGATTCCGGGACGAGTTGATGCCGGGACGTCGAGGACAGGTCGTAGCCGGAGGAGAGCACCGGAGGGAGGTGGGTTCTGATGTAGTCGGAACAGGGAGGTGTCCGTCGGGAGATGTCGAGGAGCTGGTCGTCGCCGGGTCTAGGAAATGAGAAGAGGAGGGAAGCCGCCGTGGGGATTTACTGCCGCCGTGGAACCTCTGGGGTTCGAGGTTTGGGACGGCGGAAGAGGGTCAGGGACAGGACACCGTTGCACTGCTTTGGGTGCGGGACTGTGGCTGAGAGAGGGAGGTCAGGGAGGGATTGCGGCTGAGGTTGAAGGAGATGCCGCCTGGGAAGTAGGGTCTACGGCTGCAGCTTCGGGGACGACAAAGTTGGATCGCTGCGGATTCCAAATATGCCAAAGGGAAGAGGGTCTGCTGTTGGATTTGAAGACCACCCTTTGCTGGGAAGATGTCGCCACTTAAGAAGACGTAGAGGTGGAAGTTCCATCGCCACTGATGATCTGGAAACAGGTCAGGAGATTCTCCGTTGCTAAATCGAGGACGACGGTTACTGGAAGAGGTGTCAGGGCGTGCTCACGTCCTTGGGAGATTTGTTGCTGTCATGAAGCTCTTGAGAATCGGATTTGATGTTGTCTGGTGCAAGAGTCAGCTGGGAGTTGCTCGATGGTTCCAAGAGGGGAAGGACGTTGTTGGCTTGGCTGCCGAGTCGTCCGGGAAGTGATGATAGCGGGGACGGCCACCAAGCGAGAATGAATGGAGGGTCTCCTTTTCTCTGGATTGCAAAAGGGGACCTGTATATTTTTTAGCGCCCCCCCCCCAAGAGAATTGGTAAGAATTCCTTGGAATTCTCCTCCTCTGATCCACCTCCTCCCCCCTTTTCTCCTTTTGAGAGAATTTCTTTTATATCCCCCGACTCCTTTACAACTGAAACCTGAGTTTCGTTCTGTTTTTACTGGTGTCGTTGGAATTCAATTGGAGCTTTGTTAGTTTTGGTTAGGAAAATTAAGGTTGTTAGGGGACATGATCGTCCTGTGGCGTTGTCAAGATCCTCCCTCCCGCAGGTGACAGACAAAGGCTGAAGATTGGTGAGTGGGAGGAGGATTTCAGGTCTGTTGTGTGCGTGCAACTGTGGGATTCTTGTCGGGGAATGCAGGTTAGCTTTTACTTTTGCCTTGATCTGGGCTTGGGCTTATTTTGTGCTGTGGGCTTGTTGATGGCATTAGGCCATCGGGCTTGGCTTCGACTTTTCTTTGTTTGTCTTTGGGTTGGGTTTTGTTTTTCTTGTTTTATGGGCTGAGAGCTGCCTTGGGCTCTGCTTTATTTTGGGTTTGTGGCTTGTTTTGGTTTTACTCCTAGCCCTTCTTTGGTTTAGGCTGAACTTGGTTTCAAAACCAAACACAGATGAAGCAATGATCGGCTCCTTTTTCTGAATTACTTGTCTCAGATACTGGCTGGTTGGACTTGAGATTCTTCTTGTCTGAAGGCATCCCAGGAAAGCTGAAAGTTAGAGTCTTCTTGCTAGAATCCGCGGTAAAAGGACTTCTCCATGTTTTCCATTCTTCAGCCAATGGGAAACAGGCACAAATCCATCTTCTCGATCAGCTTCTTATGGTTGAGCACAGTACATCCAATCACAATGGTTTCTTCTGGTCGAGTGCTTGCAGGAGGCAGAGCACCCTGTTCGACTTTATTAATGTCTTGTAATGCAGAGGCACCAGGATCTTGATGTGAAGTATTGACAGAATTGTCCAATTCACTGCTATCACTGGTAATGTCCAGAAATTTTGGTGAAGCTATATGTTCGAGGCTTTTTAGTGCCGTCCCATGTAAATCTGATGGTGACAGCTTCAAGGATGCTTTGTCCCTCAAGCTTGCTAGCCTGATTCTGAAAGATTTTTCTTTGTGATGGTCTCACGGATTGCTGCATCATGAAACTGGTTTCATTTGTTGGTTCCTTATTATAACTTTCTCTGGCGCGAGTTTCTGGCAGACTGTTGATTGCCTTGTAGTTTGATTCTGTAGCATAAACTGAGAAGGCTGCTGAAAATAAATTTGTAAGCTTTGCTAGGATCAAGGAGAGCAGTCGACTGGACAGATAGTGGCTGCATGGCCAGTTCTGACTGGTGATGCTGATGGCTGTTGGAGAGGTTGAGCCAGCTGAGATGGCTTCCGTGGTGTTGTCGCTGTTATTATTTTCTTCTCATTTCCGTTTTGTGTAAAACGACTTTTAAGATTGTATGGATTTTGGGTTTCGACCGTTTTGGGAATGAAAGTTGATTGTTCGCGGCCCGTACGTAAATTTGAGGTATTACAGTTTGCCCCTCCTTGCGAGGGAATCTGGAAAGATTTTCTCGCAAGGATATCAGGAATACCTCAAATTATATTTCGAGAGCGTTTTTGGTAAACATGGACCCTGAAAGCTCTCAAAGAAAATCATTAGCCACAACGAAAACAAAAACAACTAAATGTACATGCACATTATGCGTCGTTTTGTTTTCTTTTTAAGAGTATGTTTCCAAGCGAAGGCAGAGAAGGTTTGTTGATTCCTCTCGTGTTTCACTCTCATTTCTGAAAGCCATTTCAGTTGGATTTCATAATTCCTTTGACATGGATGCTCATGTACCGGTCGAAGGAGTCTTTGCTTGGGTTGTAATGTGGTTTCAGCTTAAGGCCTTTAAATTGGGAGTTTAAATTAGTCTTTGAAAAGAAAGAGTTTAAGGACCTCATCGGAAGCTATTGGATCGTAGAGGTTCCACCATTCAAGCAAATTCTCCATCCTTCAGACAACTCATGAGTTGATGTGTTTTGTTGGGGATGAACGATTGGTTTACTGGTAGCTGTGAACAATCCACTTTGGGGAAAGCTTTGTCTTGGAAGGATATCACCTTTGCTTTTGCGACCGTCAATGTTGGTCCTGGTGCTTTATTTTTGCTCTTTTGATTTGCGCTTTGCTTTTGAAGACTTTGGTCTTTGCGCTGATTTTGCTTTTTCTTTACTGGATCATAGGGATTTGCCCCTCTCTGTTTTCTGGTACCTTTCTTTGGTATTTGTGCTCTTTGGAAAATTCTTTGAGAATTTGGTCCTCAAGAACAACTCAACTGGTAGGCCTAATTGTCGATGGTGCATTTTCGCTTGAATTTTAAGGAAGTGTAGCCTCCACGATCTGTTGCTTCCGGTCTCTAGCTACAGGATCTCCATTTTAACCTCGATATGAGGCGGTCCTTAGACTTGTTAGGTGTAGTGTATATGGAAACTTCAACTTTGGCTCGAAAGGGGTTAGCAATGGTTGACGTTTCGTGTATGGGATAGAGAAGAAATGCTCGATCTCATCCCGGCTTAGAGCATCTTTTGTCAAAGGATTCATTATCCGCATGAATGCTTGTGTATGAATCCTTACAGTGTTTTCACTCATCACTCTGGGTAAGTGTTTAGGAAAAGGCTTGCCTTCTCCACTCTCGCTCAGAAGCATTTTTATTAAAAATTTTCGAATTATATGCAAATGAGCACACAAATGCTTCAGAAATAAACAGGTTTAGATACTCAAACCTCCGCAGTGCTCTTGTGCACTTTCGAGGGGAAAGTGTTTGCACTTTCATGCCCCAGTCATATTCTTTGATATTTGAATCAAACGGCTTCCACCCAACCACCCTCGCCATTGCCCAGGAGTTTGTACCGTACTGTGTGGATGCCCATGTACCTACACAGTTGACAACGGACAAAGACGAAGTTAGCTCATGTACTTCGACTCTCACTTGGGGAGATAATGACATAAAATTTCCGCTGGGGAAATGAGATGGATATGTCCATCTCGATGATAGTTCTGGAAGAATATGCTTGTATCCTTGCTGAGGAATGCGACGTATGTAATCAACTTCAGCTTGAATGAAGGCAGGACTCCAGCTGGGGAGATGGAGATACTACTCCATCTGGGGAATTATGAGAAATTTTGTTATAGAGCAGTGTAGATGTTACTCCCTTTTAGTACGGTCATCTTTGGTGATGACAAAGGCAATTTCGAAGCTTTGGTTCGAAATTTTTCCACCCAACCGCCCGCGCCTTTATCTGTAATGTAGGATGTTTATGTACCTACACTAAGCAAAGGACAGATAACAAGTGAGCTCATGTAACTTGTTTTTTTTAAAGTATGAATGAAGTTTGCTCATGTAACTTCATTTATATGAAAGGTGAAGTAGTGTTTTGATACTCCCCTTTTCTATGTGTTTCGTCATTGCGTCTTTGTCCGTAGGAATCAAAGGATTGACGATGTAGTTACTCTTGTTTGACGTCCGTTGTGTAAGGAAGCTCATGTACCTATCAAACAGATAGCGAGAAACAAGTGAGTTCGTGCGACTTGTCCTGTTAGAGTAAGAGTGAAGTTTGCTTGTGTAACTTCATTTGTAAGAAAGGCGAAGTAGAGTTTTGGTACTTCCCTTTTGTATGATTTCGTCATTGCGTCTTCGTCCGATGGAGTCGAAGGTTTGACGAAATTGCTACAAGACTTTGGCTTGAAGCTTTGCCGCCCTACCGCCCTCGCCTTTGCCATAGGAGTTTTGTACCATTCGTGTGAGGAGCTCTTGTACCTGCCCACGAGACAAAGGACGTAAGCAAAATGAGCTCATGTAATTTCACTTAGCTTGATGAAGAGAGTAATATTTGTATGATTCTCCCTTTTCATGTGTATTGTCAGTGTTCTTTGCCCCAGTTGACTCCCTGGGGATATAAAGAAGTTTGCTGACGAAGATTGTTCTGAAGCGTTGGTTTGAAACTTCATCGTTTGTCTTTGTTGTCTGCTTAAGACGCTCATGTATTTTCATGTAACTTGTTGTCTTGTTGTCTTGTTGATCATGAGTGTTGTTTCGAAGCTTTGATTGGAAAGTTGTCTTGATTGGCATGATAGGATGTTGTTGTATCTTCTCGTCTGCCTAGGTTGTTTATGTGCCTATGAGACAAGCCGAAGGGCAAAACAAGTAAGTTCATGTAATTTACTTTGCAAAGAAAGCATTTGTTAAGGAACATATACTCCCTTTCATGTTATTTGCCATTTTGTCAACTGAGAGTTATCCAAGATTGCTCAGTCTCATCCCAGGATAGCTTGGAGATATGCCCCAGAGTTGCTTGGAGATATGTCCATGATCACTCGGAGATTTGCCCCAGGATCGGTCGGGATTTGCCCTAGGATCGCTCGGAGATTTGTCATAGGACTGTTCTCATGTTGCGTCATCATTGTTTTACCAACGAAGGCTGTTTCGAAATTTTGGCTCGAAACGTTTCCACCCTACCACCCTCGCCTTCGTCGTCTGCCTAGGATGTTCATGTACCTATGAGACAAGCCGAAGGGCAAAACAAGTAAGCTCGTGTCACCTGTTCTGCAGAGAAGGTATTAGTTGAGGAACGAATACTCCCTTTCATGTAGATTATCGTTTTGTTGACAACGAAGGATATTTTGATGCTTTGGTTCAAAACTGTTTCAAGGCTTTGGCTCGAAACTTTACCACCCTGCCACCCACGCCTTCGTCAACATGCGACAAGGGCTAAGTGAGTGAGCTCATGTAACTCATTTTTGCAAATAAGGAAGTACTGATTAAAGTACGAATACTCCCTTTCATGTGATGGTAATGTCGAACATCCTCTGCGTTGAGTGTTTGTGGCAGTTCTTCTCAATTAAGGCCGTTGCTTTCTAAAAAGGGCGTGCTTGATAACGAAGTCTCCTTAATAATTTGAAGAGAAATGTCTTTTGAAGTTGTTGGCGTTTGACAGGATCCATTTGGGAATGTTGTCACCAAGCCTATTATCCTTGGATATGTATTGTTGATTGCCCATTGAGGTGGGTCTGGGTGGGCAACTAGCCTCTCATGTGGGCCTTGGTGGGCAGTGGTGTCATTCATGTAATGAGCTGAAGTGGTTGTTTCTCGTCAATGAGGTGGTGATGAAGCTTCTCATCTTCTCCTTGGGACGAGCTCCAAAGAGTCAGCAATAGAACTTCTGCTGGGTTGATCGCTTAGGAACCGTGGATGAGCTTGATGGGAGTTGCCCCAGTCTGAGTACGCGTCATCGTAAGGTAGATTGCATGTTCTTTGGTGTAGGGTGAAGTTGTTATGTAAACGTTGCCCCAAATGATCCATCTTGTGCCGTGAGATAAATGGGTGCCCCTTGTTTTGATTGTCCGGTGTTAATGGGCTTGAGATGAGCAACGGAATATAGTCTTCATATCCGTGGCAAAAGAAGTTGAGGAAGATGTTCCCATTGGTGCCGAAGTCGCGACAGCTGGTAATGTAGCGAAATTGCTACTACTTCTTTGGAGCGGTTGTTGATCAGTGGGGGATGATGTTCCACTATTGTGACATGCCTTGGTAGTCGTTAGGTGATCCTTGGTCTTCGTGTTTGGGTTTGTACTTTGGTAGTCGTTGATAATTCTTTGGGCTCATGTCATTGGACGGACGCACGACTTTGGACCTTGGTAGCCGTAACGGAAACTTTGGTCTTCATGTTATTAGATGTTCGGCTTTGGGTCTTGGTAGTCGTTGATGAGTCCTTGGCATTCCTCTGCTTGTAGATTTGTAATGTCATGCCTTATCCCTAATCCCGTTCGAGGAGTCATGTTGGAGAATTAAACCTCGAAAAGAAAGTAGAAAGAAGGATTGGATTAGTATCATGCGATAGTGTAATCGATGCATGATAAGTTTAGGATGTTACTTAATCGCACTCGTATATGTGTATGCATTTACAAATGAAATGCAATAATGTCATGAAACAATTCTTGTAAATGATTTGTTAATTTGAAAACTGTGATTAGACAGACACTCATGTGGTTGCTCAAATGTATGATATGCAATAAGCGGTAATAGTAAGTAGGGTAATAAGAGAAAATATGTTTCTTGGAGCTGCTGTAATAAGCTTGACCTAACTGCAAAATGAGCATTGTTAGCTTTACAGTTATAGCAGACAAAGCGTACCTGACACATGTCCCTGCACAAGTAGCAGTCACTTAGTAACACGCAAATGCACGTGCAGCGTCTGGCATCTGTAGTGGGCACGCAATTCTAAGACTCGGATGGAGGTTTCTAGACCTCCCTCGGACTAAGGGAGGCGGGTCCCGGTCCATAGCCTACAAGCCGCAGGAAGCAGCGAGGCCGTGCCTTTCGGTGACCCCCTAGAGATCCTAGTCCCGGGTATAGGGACTTACCTATGTATGCCTAATAAAGCGGTAAACAAACACAGGTAAGAGATCATACAAAGGGCATCGAGCCAATCCATTACATGCGAAAACAAATAACTCCCCTCCGCATGTGGTAAAAAGGTTTTCGGTAGGAATCCACATGCGGAGGTCCCCAGCGGAGTCGCCATCCGGGATGTACGCGCGCCTTCCGGCCTAGCACGCGCGCAACGGCGGTTCCGGCTAGCCCGAGGATCCGGGCCCGCTCCCCCGAGGCCCAGTCCGGTCGGCGTTCCGGCTCGAACGCCGGACGTTGCGGAAAGGGGCCCCGGGTTGGGCCTTCCCTTGATTCGCGAACGGGTCTGCGGGGCGTTTCGCCAACCGTCTCCAGTTCCCTGGAGGCGGCGAGCGAAAGGCTGCGTTAAGGCCTCGCTCGCGAATTTCGGGGAGGGCCCGAGGAGCGGCTCGAGTAGCCGTCACCTCACCCCCAAATGGCTCCGAAAAAGGTGGTGGTGGGGTTTAGTTTAGCTTTGGAAACATTTTGTTCGGAGTCGCCACCGACTTAGTTTAAAAATGTGATTTTAAGTCGGAAAAATCAGAGTTCTGGGTTCGGGGATTCCTATTTACTAGCCTTAGTTTTCTAACACATGCGAAAAGGGTGGCGATTTGTCCAAAAAGTTACTTTTGATTGACGGGTGTTGGGCCCGATCCGGGAGTAGGCCGGACTCTTATCGACGTTTTAACGGGCGTTGGACCCGAATTTAGGTTTGTTTGATTAAAACCAAGCATGCGACGTATAAACCTAAAGCCTAAGTCACGCACACAACCACAAACAATAATTTAGATCAAAAGGAGCGGGGAAGGGGCGGTGATTGCGGGCCTATACACTTGGGCCCGCAATCTGTTACAAGTGGGCCTAAAATAAAATTCGGGGAGGCCCGCACCTCCCCTTTGTACCTTTGGTTTGAAGGTTGGGGCCGCTTTGTCTTCAAGCCCGCGGTTTTTTAGGCCGGGGTAGAACCACGCGGTTTGATACACGCGTCTTCGAGTTAACTTCGAAATTTTGGAGTTAATCTTCCGAAATTGCATGCTCAGTGTACATGCAAAATAAAATGTAAGTGTGGGATAGTATCTTCGAATTCGAATAAAACTCGATTAAATTGAGAAAATGTAAGGCTTGTCTTACCGTTCTGGTCAGGGATGTTCACTCGATGTAAAAATCGTCGAAAATATCCGAGAAATTCTCCGTGTTTCACATGCAAAACAAAGAGGAGGTGAATGTTAGCAATGTTCGTTAAAATTGAGTATTCATCCATGAAAGCATAATAAATCCAAACAAGAAAACGTAAGGATTAAAATTCTAACAAAATTATAATCGTCAAAGATCAAAAGAGGATGATTAAATTTTTTGAGCGAACTGAACATCTTAACAAATTATAAAATTAAAACTCATAACCATTGAAATGAAATTGGAATTAATAAAGGTCGTAGGATTATCACCTGTAAAAATGGGACGTCTCGCAGCCCATCGTCTGATGCCCATTTGTTGGGGCTCCGGGCTACTTGGATCCGGTATGGGCTGGACAAAAAGAAAGGAGGGCTTGGCCGTATCGTTTGGTGGGAGCCTGAAGACCTCGACCCACGAGGGGGTCGGGAACCAGAATCGCTTCGGAGGCTTCGTCACTGGGGTTGGCCCCTTTTGAGAGACGGAGTCGGCAGCAATGGAGCCGGAGTCTGGGTTTGAAGTCGTCAGGGCTTGCAGTGGCGAGGTGACGGATCTGAGCTGGGAAGAAGAAGGGAGGAGTTGGGCGCCGTCGTCGGACCCGATCTGCGGGCATGGGTCGCTGAGGGGGCTGGTCGCCGAACCTGAGGGAGCAAGAGAGGAAGTCCGTCGTGTCTGGGCTGTCGGGAGGGAACTCGACGAAGTCGCTGCTGGTCGGGGAGCATGAAGGGGGAGCCGATTCCGGGACGAGTTGATGCCGGGACGTCGAGGACAGGTCGTAGCCGGAGGAGAGCACCGGAGGGAGGTGGGTTCTGATGTAGTCGGAACAGGGAGGTGTCCGTCGGGAGATGTCGAGGAGCTGGTCGTCGCCGGGTCTAGGAAATGAGAAGAGGAGGGAAGCCGCCGTGGGGATTTACTGCCGCCGTGGAACCTCTGGGGTTCGAGGTTTGGGACGGCGGAAGAGGGTCAGGGACAGGACACCGTTGCACTGCTTTGGGTGCGGGACTGTGGCTGAGAGAGGGAGGTCAGGGAGGGATTGCGGCTGAGGTTGAAGGAGATGCCGCCTGGGAAGTAGGGTCTACGGCTGCAGCTTCGGGGACGACAAAGTTGGATCGCTGCGGATTCCAAATATGCCAAAGGGAAGAGGGTCTGCTGTTGGATTTGAAGACCACCCTTTGCTGGGAAGATGTCGCCACTTAAGAAGACGTAGAGGTGGAAGTTCCATCGCCACTGATGATCTGGAAACAGGTCAGGAGATTCTCCGTTGCTAAATCGAGGACGACGGTTACTGGAAGAGGTGTCAGGGCGTGCTCACGTCCTTGGGAGATTTGTTGCTGTCATGAAGCTCTTGAGAATCGGATTTGATGTTGTCTGGTGCAAGAGTCAGCTGGGAGTTGCTCTATGGTTCCAAGAGGGGAAGGACGTTGTTGGCTTGGCTGCCGAGTCGTCCGGGAAGTGATGATAGCGGGGACGGCCACCAAGCGAGAATGAATGGAGGGTCTCCTTTTCTCTGGATTGCAAAAGGGGACCTGTATATTTTTTAGCGCCCCCCCCCCCCAAGAGAATTGGTAAGAATTCCTTGGAATTCTCCTCCTCTGATCCACCTCCTCCCCCCTTTTCTCCTTTTGAGAGAATTTCTTTTATATCCCCCGACTCCTTTACAACTGAAACCTGAGTTTCGTTCTGTTTTTACTGGTGTCGTTGGAATTCAATTGGAGCTTTGTTAGTTTTGGTTAGGAAAATTAAGGTTGTTAGGGGACATGATCATCCTGTGGCGTTGTCAAGATCCTCCCTCCCGCAGGTGACAGACAAAGGCTGAAGATTGGTGAGTGGGAGGAGGATTTCAGGTCTGTTGTGTGCGTGCAACTGTGGGATTCTTGTCGGGGAATGCAGGTTAGCTTTTACTTTTGCCTTGATCTGGGCTTGGGCTTATTTTGTGCTGTGGGCTTGTTGATGGCATTAGGCCATCGGGCTTGGCTTCGACTTTTCTTTGTTTGTCTTTGGGTTGGGTTTTGTTTTTCTTGTTTTATGGGCTGAGAGCTGCCTTGGGCTCTGCTTTATTTTGGGTTTGTGGCTTGTTTTGGTTTTACTCCTAGCCCTTCTTTGGTTTAGGCTGAACTTGGTTTCAAAACCAAACACAGATGAAGCAATGATCGGCTCCTTTTTCTGAATTACTTGTCTCAGATACTGGCTGGTTGGACTTGAGATTCTTCTTGTCTGAAGGCATCCCAGGAAAGCTGAAAGTTAGAGTCTTCTTGCTAGAATCCGCGGTAAAAGGACTTCTCCATGTTTTCCATTCTTCAGCCAATGGGAAACAGGCACAAATCCATCTTCTCGATCAGCTTCTTATGGTTGAGCACAGTACATCCAATCACAATGGTTTCTTCTGGTCGAGTGCTTGCAGGAGGCAGAGCACCCTGTTCGACTTTATTAATGTCTTGTAATGCAGAGGCACCAGGATCTTGATGTGAAGTATTGACAGAATTGTCCAATTCACTGCTATCACTGGTAATGTCCAGAAATTTTGGTGAAGCTATATGTTCGAGGCTTTTTAGTGCCGTCCCATGTAAATCTGATGGTGACAGCTTCAAGGATGCTTTGTCCCTCAAGCTTGCTAGCCTGATTCTGAAAGATTTTTCTTTGTGATGGTCTCACGGATTGCTGCATCATGAAACTGGTTTCATTTGTTGGTTCCTTATTATAACTTTCTCTGGCGCGAGTTTCTGGCAGACTGTTGATTGCCTTGTAGTTTGATTCTGTAGCATAAACTGAGAAGGCTGCTGAAAATAAATTTGTAAGCTTTGCTAGGATCAAGGAGAGCAGTCGACTGGACAGATAGTGGCTGCATGGCCAGTTCTGACTGGTGATGCTGATGGCTGTTGGAGAGGTTGAGCCAGCTGAGATGGCTTCCGTGGTGTTGTCGCTGTTATTATTTTCTTCTCATTTCCGTTTTGTGTAAAACGACTTTTAAGATTGTATGGATTTTGGGTTTCGACCGTTTTGGGAATGAAAGTTGATTGTTCGCGGCCCGTACGTAAATTTGAGGTATTACATATGGGTATGTCGCGCTCGGTACCAGCGAAACCAATCCAAAGCTTGATCCTCCATAGCTACCATGGCTAGTTGAATTTTCTGTGCTTCTCCTATCCCATGAGTATCAAAGTGTTGATCCGCTCTTGCTAGCCATCCCAAAGGATTATGACCATCAAAAGTGGGAAGAGACCTCATCGATGTATTAAGATGGTCAAGCGTATCCCTGGTTGTGATAAACGCCTCCGGTGGTCGCCGAAAAACACCACCACTCGCACTAGTTGGCAGAGGGTCCGTGTAAGGGCCGGACCTTTTATTAATATTACGAAGGATGTTTCTAATAGAATTGCCTCATTATCGACTCGTGAAGAGAGAAATCAAGCATGGGCACCCTTTCGATAAGCGATGGAAGAGCGATGTTGCCGCCCCGAAAACTCAATGTGGGCGTCCAAGAGGGCGACCGAGGGGCGTTTTCGGCAGAAAAATGTCTCGACTCGAAAGTGAAATTTAATACTTTGGGAGTGTTTAGGGGGCCATAAGGAGGTGATTAGTTAATGTTAGATTTTTGAGATCACCCCTTAATCTCAAGGCATTCATTGATGAAGTTTGATTAGATGACATGGCACATAAGGTGGCCATTCATGAAGGAATCAAGGTGACCCATGAGAGGAGGAGGAGACGTGGGGTGGCGGATGACAAGGAGCCAAGTAGGCGTCCACATGAGCAATCCACAACTCAACCGAACAATGGCCCCGTGTCTTACTCCTTCGGGAGGGAATTTACGGAACTAGTTGCTCCGGAACTAGATACGGCCTTAGGCTGGAAATTCGCGGAAGAAGGAGGGTGGCGTACGCCCGAAGAATGTACCAACCACCACAACTTCTTCCTCGCTCTAGGAGCGGAACCATGCGGCCATGTGGGCTGAAATTTTGGGAACGGTCGAAACAAGGCACGTTCTCTTGGGTCTGGACAGCCGTGTTAATGTCCATCGAGGACAGGGTAGCCATGGCCGAACTTCTTGTATGCACGACCAAAGGCCGGGAACGATTGAGGGATGGTCGAACAAATGAAATGACATCGTTATTTCTACATTTTGGTAGAAGGAACTTGCGAGGCTTGCCTCGGAATATGATAATGTATCGAGTTTAGCTCGGGGGAGGATGGGAGGTAAGATAGATACGGTACATTAGAATTCCAAGAATGAGTGATATTAATCTTCTTTCGTGATTATAAAACTATGAACGAACAACTAATTCGTCCGTAGGATTTACGGATGGAAATGATGTGAAGTGTTGAAGTTGAATAGCGAGAATAAATGATTATTGTATACTAACTTTATGTTTCATGCAGGAGAATTAAAAGCAAAGACGCGCATTTAAAATTTTTCGAAGTAGTAATGTGTGATGTATTTGAACCTGAATTATTTGTAACAAACAATAATGTATGAATATAAATTATTAGAAATTTGTGAAAATTGAAATCGTTACAGTCCGCCCCTGTTGTTGTGGCAATCGTATCAGCAGCCGCTGGTGGTGGTAGAGTCGGTGGTGCCTGTTGCGCGGTGAGAACGCGTAGGATTTCTCGTAGTTGGCGATCAGTGTCCTCCTTTGATTCAACAACCTGACTAGCCAAGTTTTCCACGCGTTGATCCACGCTCATCAATCTTCCCTCAATTTCCCCCACTCTCGCCTCTAACTCCGATATCCTGGTCGTATTGGTCGCCGTTCGTGTCTCCATCTCTTTCGATTCCCGGCAATGGAACCAATTGTTGCGACTTAAACACGACAAATCAATAAACGATAACAATCCCAAGCTAAATGCCAATACCAAGCCAAAAGGCCAAATCCAAGCCAACCGGCCGAAAAACAATCAAAGACCGAATAACCTCTCCTCCCCTCCCAATCCCCTATTTCAATCCCTTCGTAGCAATCCCTCTCATTTATTTCCTACTTTTCCTATTATTTCCTCCCATGATTCTTCCTATAATAGACTTTAAGAGGCACGATCCCCTCTGGATCCTGTTGGATATCCGGCGCGATCTCCTCAGGCCCCAGCTGGATATCCGGTTCCGTAACATATAGTCTCGTATCATCTTTCTTCCCTACTTGTTAGTATATCTTTGCGTTCTGCTGCTCCTGGACAAGCATGTTCCCGTACTCGAGCAGCTTCTTGAGGGTGATCGGCTTCTCCAGCATTGGGGTTCCCTCCTTGGAGTTCACAAGCTTCTTCCCACACCCTCCACCCTGACACCATTGACCCACATCCTCACCTCATCACTGTACACCCACGATATCAGGTCCTGAAGAAGTCGACGGACTGGCCTGGGAACACAATGACTAACTTCACGGTGGCCTTGCGAGGGAGGTTGTCACCCCTGAAGATCCTTGTGCATACCTCAATCCGGTCCTCCCTCGTCGGTGCCTGGTAGAACTTCTCCATCTTGCCGTAACGGATCAACGGGACGTAGAGAGTCGAGAAGTCATTGCCCGTAATGACGGACCCTTTGGGTTCTCCTCCTTGTTGTACATCCCAGGAAACCAGACGTTTGTTGTCTTGTCTGCGATTTTCATTAGGGTGGCATTAACCATCTGGTGGTTCATGGCATACTATGTAGTTCCCCCGAGACGCCCAACACTGGTCATTGATGAAAAGGCAACACATGTTCCCCTTCTCGATTATGTCAGCCGCCTTCCTGTACCTCTAACGGATGAGCTTTGTCAATTTCTCTGCATTCCCTGTTGAACTCACTCTATACAAACTTGAAACACTCGGGAGGAGAAATATCGTGGACCTTACCCATTGGGAAATTGCTAAAGATTCTTAGAGAGGAGAAGAAATGAGATTTTGGCCTCTTTTTTTTTGGCTTCGGAGTGATGCTACAAATGAACGAAGGGTGCCTGATTTTAGCCTCTTATTCTACTTACCTTTACTTTGCTAACTTTACCTACCAACTCCAACATCTTAACACACCGCCCATTTCTCCATCTCATCTTGCAAATATCTCCAATTATTCTAGAGAATTCCAGAGGGAGAGGAGTCGAGAGAATTCCCCTTGACACCGATTTGCTCTATTGATCACCATCTTAAATAATAATAAGGACGAGGGACAATATGAATGATACATATACATCACC
Source organism: Melastoma candidum (assembly GCA_023653495.1). Lineage (NCBI taxonomy): Eukaryota > Viridiplantae > Streptophyta > Magnoliopsida > Myrtales > Melastomataceae > Melastoma > Melastoma candidum. The sequence goes on along the minus strand of CM042884.1, from coordinate 14,083,662 downwards.
ATCGGTTAACACTTTTAAATTCAATCATACTTATAATCCATCAAATGAAGAAACATGATTAAAAATCATAAAGTCCGATAAAAGATTGTACTTAAATTTTGAGTAATTTCTCTTAATGATTACAAGGCAAGGCCACCCAAATAAGAAAATTAAATTCTATATAGGAAATTAAAAGTTTGCATCAAAATAGCAACACACCATATTCGAATACTCTTAAAGGAAGGTAGTTAATGCCGAATCGTCTTGGATTGTTCAACTCTCCACTTTCTCGTCGGCGTCGTTTGTCATGCTGGTGGACTGACCATTTATCGACTTCGCTCGATGAAGGTTTCTCGGGTTGACTATTTTGACTGACTGGATTTCCTCATATCTGACTTCTGGACGATCGATTGAAACCCACGCGAGTAAATTCTTGCTTCGAATAATCAATTTCGCCGGCTGAATTCCTTCTGGTTTGATTAGTCGACTATAAACAGAGTGGCTCCTTCTCTATCGGACTTGGGTCCAGGCTTCTCGATACGTAACTTTTCAGCAACAGTTGGGGATAAACTCAGCTTTTGAAATATGTAGACTTTATCCCGCGGTTTGAATTGTGGATAAAACTCGTTGTGTGTACCAAAATCGATTCCCCCTCCAGAGGGGTCGAATGAAGGCCATACGTTGTGGATTTGCCTAATGTTACGCGTGTTCGCGTCGGAAACGGATTTGGGAATATTTGGCACGAACACTCACAGTGGTTCGAATGTGGTCGTCAGTAATGAAAAAGATGAATTGTATTAATAAATAATGATAAACAATGTCTTACAATCAAACGAGAAAGCAAGCTTACAACCATGAAACAGTAAAAAGATTGATGGTGCGGAAGATGTTGATGCCGTAGACTCACTGCTGGCGCCTGATGCTTGTGGACTGGAGTGGTGGGATTTGATCTCCGGTGGTCTGGTGAACGGAATATGGACGGAGGTAGTGGCGGATCTGGATACTAAGGGCCCTAGGAGCTCACTTTAGTGATGAAGTGAATGCGGAATTTGGTTGTCAAGGGCCCTAAAGCTCACCCTAACGATGGAGTATTGACGGAGTTTTGGTATCAAGGGTTCGGAAGCTCACCCTGACGATGGAAAGGGTACCAAGGGCCGAGCTCATCCTGGTTTGGATGCCTGATAACTAAAACTAAAAGGTATAACAACCAATGCGTTTTCTGGCCTTAGATGATTGTCGTCATGTTTAAGAAAGATCTTCTCCCTTATATACTGAATCTTGACATGCTTAGGATGTATGTCACGTTCTTAGAATATCTTCGGCCCTCTTAACTAACTCCCCAGAATCTCGGTAACAGCTTGATCCTGGTAGACATTGCTCTTACTTACATCGCCTATCAGTTTGGACTCGCGTAGACTTAATAACTCTTGCTTCTTATACCAAATCAGATAACTAGAGACATGTCCCCAGATTTTCTCCATCTGAAGATCGTTTCAGATCATGGGAACGTGGCCCCGTAACTATTTTTCCAAAAATCTCGGAGTCAAGATCATTTTTTATATTTATAGACTTTGACCCCGACGGTCCTTCGTAGACTTAGTACTTCCCCTGGCGGGCTCGCATAACGGTGAGCTTATAAACACTCTTAATGATCCCTAAACTTATGGGCCTCGTAAAATAGGCCCAAAATTTCTTTAATCGTCTTGGTAGACTTGATCAGCGAAATGAATTTGTTGATTTATCATAAAATGGCCTAAATTTACTGGCTTCTTATAATTAGGCCCGAAATTTCTGTGGCAGCACGAGAACGAATGGTTTGATTTTATTACATGCTTTTGATTCGGATCCCATCCGATGTGGCGTTACGGTCGATGCGGAGAAAGCCGATACACTGAGAGGCCGACAAGTTTTATCGAATCGCAGCAAGAGATGGGCTGTAATTCAAGTTTAGAAGCCCCGCCCAACTCTTATATATAAATAACACGAAAGGCAGAGTTCATGGGTCAGCGAAATGAAACAACAAGAGGATTCAATTGGATTCGAAGTTTCGAGGCAATCCCAACAACAAAATGATCGAATTGAGGATTGGTGGCTTTATATTCTTAGCCATGTCCTCAGAAAGATGTCCCTTTTGATAGTTTAGGACGATGGTGTGAAGTATGGCATGACTTAACGCATAGACAAATACTTTCTTGTCAGAACTCGGATTCTTGCGATTGTCATCCTGTTCTTAGTTTTCATTGAAATGATGGTTGCTATTTTTTGTTCTGCCTCCAAATAGTTGTCGGAATGCCAAATATTCCGGATATAACCAAAGCTACAAGAAATAATCATCTCTGAGAGTGGTTGGATCAGGATATGGTCAAACAATTAGCAAAAGTCGATGTGTTTGAATCCTTCTTGTTTCTCTCAATTTTGGGCGGTGCCTCGTGGGTCAACATTCTTGACTAGCAAATCCCACTTTTGGTGAGACGTAATTCGTCATTAACAGGCTAATATATCCTCTTTACCAATTTTTCATTACACATCGCAACCCGACAGGAATTCCCAACGAACTACATGATGGAGAGCTGAAATGGAACAACCCTGGTTTAGACCACACCACAAGTTCAGGACAATCACAAGTCAAACGTTGTATCCTAAGCATTGTTTGAGAGGAAAGTTTGACCCATCATCAAAGAGGCAGGGGGGAGAGGGACCCCTGAACAATGCCACGTCACCATATTTTCATTAGTTGACTTAGCAACAAAATTGAGTACATGCAACCTATGTCTGTCTCCCTTCTCATTCGTATCGTGTCAAAGTAGAAATCATCCACTAACCCACATCTACTTTCTCAATCGACGTGATTTTTTACGAGCCCACCATCGCCACCACCACCTAGACAAAAGGGCTTCCCTTTAATCCCTATTTATTGTTGCATCTTCGTGAAAAAGAACCAAACCTATTTCCAAGATCTGGTTAGACCATCCCCCCAAACAGAAAAGAACTATGTTAGTCTGACATCATTATATGAAATCCAGAGTTGGTCACCTAATTGGGTAGTTTTTTACTAGATTTCCAAAATCATGAAAAATCACCAAAAAAAGTAAAGACACCAACTATTAATGCAAGTGGACTGTCCCCCTCCCAAATCAGGTGTCATTTCATTCCTCACGTTCATTCGATTGGGCTTCTTCGCCCAAGCGAAATCTGGCAGACAGAAGTGGTAACTAAAGAATGAAAAGAAACGGAACCATCCCCATCAGAAGAGCACAGAAGCCCTAACCAAATCTCCATCCATGTGTAAAGCATGCAAAGAGAGAACAATTCTACAACCAAACGCTTCGAGAAAAGATCAAAAAGACCACCCAATGGAAACCGATCAGACATAAATCAAATTTCTCCTACCGTTTTCTTCTTCAGGATTTTGCACCAATTCTTTCTTACAAGACCACTTCATCCACAGTGACAGATTTTTTCTTCTTCTTTTACAACAAAGGCTACATCCTTCCTTCCACCACAAAAGGAAAGTAAACAAGCAAGCATCAGCTACCACCTTAGTAGTTAAGAGGCTGTCTAGGAGGTCAAGCCCAGAACACCTCCGTCGGAACCTGGCCGTTCCCCGGCTGCATCAGGTTCTGGGACAGTCCGAACATCGGCATCGACCCCTCGCCTCTGCCTCCGTGATGGTGGTTGCCTGGTCCTTGTCCTTCCGCAGGATCGGATGCCGCGTGGTTTCCAAGTGCCCTCGCCTGATCAGTTGTGGCTGTGCCATCAGGATGATCTTCCCCTTCCTCGTCCAAGGGAAGCCTCTCATAAGTTGCGTTAGAGAATGTTGCAGCCACAACCATCACCGGGCCCGAAGCCACCAGCCTTCCCATAGCAGTCCCCCCCACCACTTGTCCCTGGCCACCAGACAGGTAGACCGAAAGCCCTGTTGCCCCTGGCGGGGATGGTGTGGGGAGAAACGACCCGGTCAGAGACAGCATCTCGAACCTTCCCTGGAGTGTAATGGTCCCATTGGGAGCAGTCGGCTGCCTCAGAGTGACGTCAGCGACTACCCCAGTCCCACTGAGCACTGAGACCCCTCGTTGTCGTTTCTGTGCAAATGCGGCAATACTCTCGATGATGTCAGCCCCGCTCGCGACCTCCAGGATGTGGCTGTGGAGGGTGTTGGGGCTCTCCTTGGTGAGGACGACAGGGGGCTTGGGCTTGTTCTTTGACCCCGGAGGGCGTCCCCTCGGGCGACGCTGCTTCCCTCCGCTGCTCCCCTGGCCCAGCGCAGTCATCCCCTTGCGACGGTCGTCCGGGAGCTCAACATGGCCCCTATCATCCATATCCGTATTGTTAGGGTTGGTGTTGTTGCTACTGCTGTTGGTTGGAGTTCCGCTGCCCAGGTTGTTGTTGCCAGAGATATTAAGGCTGTTACCGAGTGAGAACTCATGTTCCCTTCTGAGAGCCTCATGACGATGATGGTCGTCGAATTGATCAACACCTCTCCTCAAGTGAAGAGAGGTAGGGGGAGATGACATGGGATCGAATCCTCCTCCTCCACTGCCAGCCCACCAACGGTTTGCCATAACCCAGTTCAGATCTAGACACTAACACTTCAAAACCCTAGACTAAGAATTAGGAGAGAAACGAAGAGAAGAAGGAAGGAGACCTTGAAGACCCCAAGGAAGAAGAGAAGAGAGGTGGGTTTTGGCTGGATAGATGTCTGCTAAAGCTAAGGTGGATGCCGAATGAAGAAGGGAATCCAAAGAGTAAGAGAAGAGAGGTGTCTGGTCTGATTTCGCCACCCCCTCCCCTCTTCCCCCTCCACCCCCCAAAAAAAAAAAAACTTATCCTTCCCCTCCCTCCTCTAAACAAAGTCAAATTCAGAAAACACACTCCCAAACAACAAACCTGTCTGTGGATTCCAAGTACTGGATAGACACTGGAAATACAGATATGGGTCTCGTTTGGCTATTTTGCCTGTACTTTTTTTTTGGGGGGGGGGGGGGGGGGGTGGGTTAACTAACCATCCAGATCTATACGGGGCGAGTGTCTACAAATCTGGGAATTTGACAGAAGGGGAGGGAATGATTGCTTCAAAGTACGATTTGTGGGGGTGAGTTTGGAGTGACTGGATTTGAAGGGTGACTTTTCGAGATTCGGGTAAGGGGATAGAGGGACAGACGGTGAGGATGAGAGACGCTTCAAGCATAAGCGAGGGTCGGGGGATTGACTCATTTACCTCTGCTGTCTTTTTACAAATTTGATTTTTTATTTGAATATTGAAGCTTACGAACCATTTACAATCAGAGAAAAATAAACTAAACAATAATAATATATTTTTTTTGGAAAGAATTATAGGTAAAAAAAATTTCCAATCTCATGATAGGTTTATAAAAAAAATAGGAAATAATTATTTATAGCCAGTAGAATAATTTGCTAAGATTTTGTCTTATGAATAAAAAAAAATAATAATAGTTTTTTACCTTTTTCACATGTTCTTTCTAATTTTTCTATCATAAATAAATATTACTAATATTACTAATCACCTTTTGAGAGATAAAATTCTTTTGACATTGTGTATTCGGTCGGTCATTTACATATTGGAAGTTGTTTAAAAAAAATAGCAAGAGTGTTAGAATCACTTCATAGAAAATAACACTGGAGATTATGGTTCTCTATTGTTTTCTGGATTTATCCATAACTTCTTTCATACGTTCCAATGTTTAGGTAAGGCAAAAAGGGGTTGAGAATCCGAAAGCACAAGAAAAGTTGAGCGATCGGGGGGCAATGAATCATTTGTCTTTGTCTTATATAAGTCATCTGTTTCTTACTCGGGCCAAGAGGCCCGATCTGGAGTCAACCCAAACGTCCCCAAGCCCCCTTACACTTATCGTGTTTCCTCTGCCGCGTACAATCCTATATAACACACCACTCGAATTCCCCTTTTTCATATATTATCATTATCTACACAACAGATTTATTATTACAACTGGAGGATATTTTCCAGTGATCTAAAAGAAGTAGACATTGTCATATCATCATGCATACAATTTATGTATTAATTTGAATAACGTTTTAGTAGAAAAGGATGTGCCGATCGACAAAGATCCCAAATAAAGTCATATATATAATAATGTACACATACACAGTTTTCCCAATACTAATCGAGATCTGCTCTAATCATGTACAACATCTAATTTTGTTTGTTTTCTCCTCTTTTCTTTAATTAAAAAATAATCCCAAAAATGAATGGAACCGATTGTCAATTCTAATATTTAGGAACCAAAAAAAAAAAGTGAAAATGAAAAGGGGTATAGGTAACATTTGGTCCATTTTGAGTTGATACAAGGGAGGGGAGGGGCATTTTTGTTGTAGAGCATGTGTCCAAACTGCGTCGGACAAAAAACAAATCATTTGTTTATCCAATAATAGGGAAGAGGTGATTAGCCAGAAATCAAATAATCGCTGGGACCTCCTCTCATCATGCTCAAAGAATCAACCATGAAATTGTTTTCTTCTTAGAGGTGGGGTGGGGGGGATCGTGAAGACCATTGCTGAGTTGGCTAGGACTAGGAGAGAACCTTCGTACGCTAGTTGCAATAATAGTCCACGTCGATTGATGGTGGGGGTAGAGTCAGTTGCTTGGCGCCGCTCCCGTCTAATCCGCCCTAAAATTCGATCGAAATTCCACACAACAGGTCGGGGAATTATTTACCTACGGATAAGAAACTTTGATCTGGACCAGTCACGGGTCCGCTATGTTCTCGGAAATAAGGGCAGGACCCTAATTAATCATGTCTTAAGTTATTTAAATGTTAAAGATATATTCTTTTCTTTTTTTTTTGGTTGGGGAGTGTTGTATGTACCATAGTTGTTAAAACGCAAAGCTCAAACAACCCAAATTACTTTAAGCATAAAGCGCAAAGTGCAAGGCGCGCTTTTGACATGTAGACGCCAATGTTAACGAAATATATAATTCAACTAAGGAATTTCAAGATAAGGTCAATTCAACTTTTAATGTCATAGAACCAACGTTTTCAAATATGGCCAATGCATAAGTTCATGAAAAAAGGACATGATAACACAACAATCTAAATATCTAAATCTATGTCGTTATTCATGCTCTCATCATCATATTCACAATCCACCAAGGTGTTGTCTTCATTCGCGTCTCCATCAATCTCTTCCTCGACGTCGTGGACTTCATCATCATTATCAAACATTCTTGAACTACTTGAATCCCGTACGTTTCTTACAACGTGATGAACATCCAACGCCCCCTCACTGACTAGTAGCGACTCATCTTGCTCTTCTTTCATCTCACCGACTAGCCACTCATTACAATAATCAATGTCATCCATACAAAAAGGATCAATGGTATCTCGTACATCATATCTTGCTTTGAGATTTTGGTTGTACTTCACAAATACAAGATCAAGTAACTTTTGATGTTCAAATCGATTCCTCTTCTTAGAATGAATCTACATTAGAAAAGTAGAATTTGAAATGGTCATAATAGAAATAAGGGGCTTAAGAAGGAATGGATGAAGAAGGGGCTTACATGCTCAAAAGTACTCCAATTTCGCTCACAACAAGTTGAGCTACACGTTAAACTTAGAATCCGAATAGCAAATTTTTGAAGAGTGGGGTTATCACTACCAAACAAAACCCATAACTCCGCTGTCATGAGAATTATATATATGTTAGTGATTCATTAAACAACTATAACGTTGAAAATGTAAAGTTAAATAGCTAATAGGAATGTACATGGTGATTGTTAAGTCCTACTTCAGTTTGCCAAGGGCGTTTCAAAATTCCCAGCGCTTCATATAGTACACTATCCCAAAAAGTTCTCCTGGACACAATTTCGAACGCCTTTTTCCCTTAAGCCGTTTTGGATAACTTGTTCGTCTCCCTTTCCTATGAAAAGTGTATAAATATTACCAATTCAACAAATAACTTGCACATAACATATGAATACCTAAGAGGGAAATACCTGAGATAAGAATATCTCTTTTATGTTATTCTTCAGTAGATGTAGCCTTTGCAACGTGAGAAATCTCATTGCAAATCTCGTAACTCCATGTCGGATCAACTCTTTTTTCTCTGTGTACGATCTCATAACATTCAAAACACCGCCATGATTATATATAAAGCCTACCAAAAAAATGGCATGCTCGATAGTCCTCTTCACTTGTGGAATCTTTTCGATATCTTCCAACATGAGGTCAATACAATGAGCGGCACAAGGAGTCCAATACAAATGCTTTCTCTTAGCCCGAAGCAACTTTCATGTATTCATTACAAAAGTAAGATGCTTGCATAGGAAAAACTTATATAAGAAACTTGACGTTAAAATTTAAAGTGTGTCTTACCAGCTAATACGTAATTACTTCAGTTGTCAGTAATGACCTGTACGATGTTTTTCTCTCCAATCTCATCAACAAACTGATCTAACAATTCAAATAACTTTTCTCCCATCTTCAAATAGGTCGATGCATCAATGGATTTAATAAACATACCGCCCTTCGAAGAATGCACCAAGAAGTTGATCAAAGTTTTACCTCTTTTGCCTATCCATCCATCAGACATTATCGAACAACCACTATCGGACCAACTATCCACATGATCTTTCATCAATTCGTTCGTATAAGCAACCTCATCCTTGAGAAGCTGAACTCGCAACTCATAGTAACTTGGCGGCTTCAAATGAGGATCATATCTTCCAATATCCTCCACCATCTTATCAAAAGTCGGTAATTTCACAGCATTAAAAGAAAAGCCAGCTTGATAAAACCATCTGACAATGCTCCGTATGGTCCTTTTTCGCGCCTCTTTGTCACATGCATCCACCACACTTTGCTGCCTCATCTTGCCCTTCTCCATTAAGAATAGATCCATAGGACCCTTTCCCTTAGTTCTTTTTTGAGATACTTCCCCACTCGATGATGCAGCTCTCTTCGATCGTACAAGGGGATCATCCACGTCTATTTGGATGTCGTCGTCGATTGGGACGGATGTAGTACTTCCAATCGCTTCTAGACGTGATATCCTTGCCTCGTCCATCTTACTTCGTAACTCATCCTTCATCTCTTGAGGACATTTTGTACGTGATCTAGCATTCCTAAAGGATCCTATTTGGTGTTGCTTTGCATGGAAGATGTCGCCTTTCGACGTATAGCCACAGAAATTACAACTCACCGCATGCGGCTGTTTTGGATCTTTCACGGAATTATACTTCCAGCCAATGTCTCTTTTCGAAGATTTATCCGATGAATCCATTCCTAAAATTAGTCCCAACAAACAACACGGGATTTGATCATAAATCGAAGAAATCGAAACCCTCATAAATTGAATTTGCTACTCGGATTCCATTAATCGAAACCCCACACTGTGATGATGGACTCCACACAAATCAAAACCTCACATTGTGATATTCGGATTCCATTAATCAAAACCTCACAAATCAAAACCTCCATACAAATCAAAACCACATAGATTCCAAAACACCACGTACGCAAGAGAAGAAATTAAAACCACGCAAGAGAAGAAATAAAAAATCACAGCAAGAGAGGGAGGGTCGCGACGGGGTCCGGGGGGCTGGGCAATGGGGTCAGGCAGGGTGACGGGGTCCGGATGAGAGACAGGTCAGGCAGGGCGACGGCCGGCTGGCGACGGGATCCTGCTGGGAGACGGGTCTGGTTGAGCCATGGGGTTCGGCTGAGCCACGAGGTCCGGCTGGGCGACGGGGATGAGGGCTTCTGACGCCGGGAGGAAGGGAGAGCTTCGCAGGGACGGATTGCGAAGGTAGTGTTTCTGACGAAAAATAGGGTTTAGTTTTTAGGACCGTTGCACTTGTGGTCGCTTCGGCTGTACTATGCGCTTCGAGCTTAAAGCCCAAAGCGCCTCCTAAGGGCGCGCTTCATGCGGGTCGCTCCAGATCCTGGGAGCGAAGCGCTGGGGATGCACTTCGCTGCGCTCTGCGCTTTAAGCGCGCTTAGAGCGCGCTTTTGACAACGCTGGTATGTACTGGTTTTGGGTTTGATAGTAGAGTATTAATTAGAGTAGAGAGTGTTGGGGTTGTGTTAACCTAGTTTTGATGATGAACTTAAGCAATACGCTACTGGTGGTCAGTAGTAACGATTCACAAGTAATGTGTTCATCCTTAGTAATGAGCTTGAGCATTGCGTTGCTGAACCACAGCTAGTAACAGCTATATATTACTGTGTTCCAGCACGATGTTACTGTGATTTTACGCATAGACGTTGAAAATATGGAAACATATTTTTGATAACCACGATTTAATTTAAGATTTATTTTAATCTATCTCAGATTATTAGTCTGAGCGTCTAGGTTCACTTAATGTAGCCTAATGATCTTATCATAAGCACTTAGGCAACAAAATATATTGAGATTACCTTTCCAAATGATAGTTTTGGAAACAATATATCTCTCTGATTCCCTGCAGCAACATCTCGCTGTAAAGGGAGAAAATATCAAATCGAATACATTTGATTATCATAATCGATTAGATATGATTATGATAAGATGTTGGAGATTGGAAATAATTTATTTGATTGAGATGAGTAAAGGAAGTTACCGTTGGTATCTTTCCTTCTATGGCACAGCAAACGTTGAGCAGACTGTTGCTGAATCCTGGCTGCCAGTTTTGGCAACAAATCTCGAAGATTGCCTAGACGTCCCTTATGCTTCTTTCTCCGTTATAATCAGACCAAGGACGACATTTTTTCTTTGCCTTTGTGCATCTGAGTGGTCTAAGTGGTCTAAGTGAGCTTTGTGCATCGACGGAGAGCGGAAGGTGCTAAGTGTCTCCTGGTTCTTTCTCTTGCAAGCTGCGTGTGAGAGTGTCAAGGGGCTGAGGTCAGATCCTTTGATCGTCTGAGAGGGACTAGGTGTCCTCAGTGCGTTCAACGAGCAGCCGGCGAATCGTCTGAGGGAAGCTAAGTGAATACCTGCTCTGAATTCAGTAACCGGTTGCTGACCCATCGGCAAGAAGCCGTTCTTGTCGTGTCTTTTCGCAGGGAAGTCTCGAGCCTACGGAGTTTGAGCAGTTAGACACGCACTTGCGGTTTCGTGCCAGAAGTCTCGTGCCTGCAGGGTAGAGCAGGAGTTGGGAACGCCGCCGGAGTGGAAAGAGTTCCTCCCGAGCACAGGGGTGCTGTGCAGAAGTCTTGAACGCCTGATATAGAGGGTTAGTAAAGCAGGTTGCGTGGAAGCCAACGGATCGGAAAATTCTACCCTAGGCACTGGGTGTGCAGTGCAGTGAGTCACGGCTGTGGTAACCGTGCACGTCCGAACTGAGTGTAGGACGGATACCTTCTAAGTGGCTTTGTGGTTTTCTTTGTGATCTTTGTGGTTTCTATCTTCGTGATCTTTGTAATTCAACTTTGTGGTTGTCTCTTAAGCAAGTGCAGGCTTATCTTAAGGAGAGACAAGATCTGTGTGGAAACCTCTACTGAACGACTAAGTGCTGAAGCAATCCTTCGCTGTGAAACAGAAACGAGCTACTCTCTGAGAAGCTATTCTTTGTAAGGAATTATCTGTGAGGATTTATACTCTAACATAACGTTGTCTGTGTTCTTTGATAAGTCAGGATTATATTAAGCGACAACGAGCTGTGTGGAATCCATTGAGCTACCAACTGCTGAGGATAAGCATAATTCTGCTGGAAACGAGAAGACGTCCACTGTGTGAGGAGCTGACCGTTACCAGGAGTGATCATCTATTGTACGGGATTCTAAATCTCACTTTGTGAGAGGAACATACGCCTAGTGCAAGGGCTTTTTGCACCCATTATTTTATATAGTGGAATCACCTTGTTGGTGGAAAGTGGACGTAGGTCAATTAAGGCCGAACTACTATAAATCACTGTGTCCATTACGATCACGCAACACTAGTACGAAAACCTACTCGACAAAATCGTAACAATTACAGTAAAGTATTTCTCATTCTGAGAAACGTTCTGCTGTGATACAGTACGCTTCCGCTTACACCAAGAAAGGGCGAAAAAGTGAAAAACACTAATTCACCCCCCTCTTAGTGTTCCTGAACGATCCAACAATTGGTATCAGAGCAGGTTTACTGGAAAGCTTTCTGTGTGATTGCTAGTACAGAACTCTGTTGCTGAACCAAAACGGCTTATTGCTGAATCAAAACAGCTTGTTGCTGAAAGTCTTACATTAAGCACAGAAAGGTACTGCTCAGTACTTGGCAGAATGTCGATGCTCTTGACTGATGGTCATTCGACCGAACGTCCACCGCTCTTTACAGGACAACACTTCTCATATTGGAAAATGAGAATTGAATTGTTCATTGGAGCAAAAGAAGTCGATTGCTGGCAGATTATAATGGAAGGAGACCTTACGGTTCCTCCACCTAATCCCAACGACATTCGGCATGAAAATGAAAGAAAGAGAACTATTTCTCTCAATACTAAAGCAAGGCACTATTTAGTGTGCGCTCTTGTTGGAAACGAATTCAATCGCGTCTCTACTTGTAAGACAGCGAAAGAAATGTGGGATAGACTTGCTTTGATCCATGATGGAACAGAACAAGTCAAGGAATCCAAAGTGAATGCATTAGTAACTCAATACGAAGCATTCAAGATGAAAAAGGATGAGTCAATAAATCAAATGTTTGATAGACTCACCAAATCACTAATGCCATGGAATCACTTGGCAAAACAATTTCTAATTCTGAGTTGGTCAGAAAGATACTTCGCTCTTTGCCTAAAACTTGGGAAGCCAAGAAAACGGCAATCGAAGAAGCAAATGACTTAACGAGCTTAAGTCTTCAACAGCTACTTGGTTCTCTTGTCGCTTATGAGAATGAGAACAAGTTTGATGAAGAAAAGAAATCCAATGCTGTTGCATTTAAAGGAAGTATTGAAATGTCCGATGAATCTGAGGATGAATCTTCATCTTATTCTGAGGATGAAGTCTCCTTGATGGCAAGGAAATTCAAAAGGTATCTTCGCAAAAATCGCTTTAAGGGAAAGCGAGATATTAAAAAGAAGAATACTAAACCACACCAAAGTAAAGGTGGTGTATGCTATGAGTGCAACAAACCTGGTCATATGCGACCAGATTGCCCACTTTTGAATGAGAAGGGCAAATCTTCAAAATACAAGAAAAATGCCATGATGGCATCTTGGAGTGATAGTGATGAAGAATCAGATCAGGATGATGAAATAGCAAACATCTGCTATATGGCGCAAACTGATGCTGAAACTGAGATGGTAAATGCTTTCTCACCTTCTGATCTATCTGCTAAAGATATTGAGAATCTTTTCTCAGAACTCTATGATAAAATTGAGTTTTTGTCCGCAAACAATAAAGCTCTTAAGAAGGAAAATAAATTCTTAAGTGCTGAGAACGCTTCTCTTAGGGAAGAATTATCAGCAAAGGCTAAGAAAGCGGAAAAGCAACTTTCTAGATCCAAATCAAAGATTGAGGAGCTGCAGCAGCAACTTGATGCTGTAAACAACAAAACTGATTTATGTATGCATGAGATGCATGATTCTGGAAATGAGAAACATTCACGACATGGGAAATATGTTCCCCCTCATGTTAGGAATGGCGAGTCTCATTTTATTATTCAAAGGTTACCTAGGCTTTGTTACTATTGTAGAAAGCCGGATCATTTCATTAAAAATTGCCATGTGCGGCGAAATGACATGCTTGGCATTACTTCTAAAGTTGATGGTTCTATTGTTAAATGGAAGCAACGACTTACTTAATTTCTTTCTCTATTTTCAGGGATACTTCAAGTCCATTGCTAAGGACCATGTATGGTACTTAGATAGTGGCTGTTCGAGGCATATGTCAGGAGATGTCTCCTTATTCTCCACACTGGTTTTCCAGGATGGTGGTGCTGTCACTTTTAGTGATAATGGAAAAGGGATGGTTAATGGAACAGGAACCATTTGCTGTTCTAATTCCCTAACCATTGAAGGAGTTCTCTATGTTATAGGCCTCCAACACAATTTGATTAGTATCAGCCAATTGTGAGATAAAGGTTACAATGTTTCTTTCAATGAGAGAACATGTAACGTTTCACGGGATGGTGTCACTTGCTTCGTTGGTGAACGCAAGAAAAACATCTATATCCTGTCCTTTAAGAACATCTCCGCTGGAGAAAATTGTCTCTTGTCCGTTAAGGACGAAGCTACTCTGTGGCATAGAAAGTTGGGACATGCTAACTACGATTTGCTGTCCAAACTTGTCAAAAAGGACATCATTAAGGGATTGCCTAAAATCAAGTTTGACAATGATCAGGTTTGCAAAGCTTGTTCTATTGGCAAACAAACAAAGGTATCCTTTAAAAGTAAAAATATGATTTCAAGCAAAGCTCCGCTTGAATTACTTCATATGGACTTATTTGGTCCAACAAGAACTCAAAGTCTTGGAGGTAAACGTTATGGATTAGTTGTGGTAGATGACTTCTCCAGATTCACTTGGGTTAAATTCTTAGCTCACAAAAGTGATGCGTTTGCAACTTTTGAAACGTTAGTCAAACAACTTCAAAATGAGAAAGGTGTTTCTCTAAGAAGCATAAGAACGGATCATGGTACCGAATTTGAAAACCATGACTTTACTTCTTTTTGTGAAGAATATGGTATTAACCATAATTTCTCTGCTCCATACACTCCACAGCAAAATGGAGTTGTAGAGCGAAAGAATCGAACCTTACAAGACATGGCGAGAACCATGTTGCTGGAAAGTGAGGTTGCTAAAAATCTTTGGGCTGAAGCTGTAAGCACAGCATGCTACATCTCAAATCGTATTCATTTGAGGCACTCTTTAGGTAAAACGCCTTATGAGTTATATAAAGAGAGAAAGCCTAATATCTCATACTTCCATCCATTTGGAAGCAAATGTTACATCTTAAGACCGATCAAAGATGGTGTTGGAAAGTTTGATGCTCGATCTGATGAGGGCATATTCTTAGGATACTCCCTAACGAGCAAAGCATATAGAGTTTTTAATAAAAGAACTCTAACTGTTGAAGAGTCTATCAATGTTAAAATTGATGATTCTCCGACACATGAGGAAGTTGCTGTGGAAGCAGCAGCACAATCCTCAACAACAGCATCAAATGAAACCTCCCAGCAAATGATTGCTGACAATAATCCGAACGGAAACACTGTAGCAGATGTACAGCAAGTGCCTGCTGCACACACTGAAAATGCTTCTGGTGATTTCCAGGATATTCAAATTGAGAAAGTTTTGATAGGAAAATAAAAATATTCCTATGGTGCCATTTCCATTTTCTTTTTCTTTCCTTCTTTTAAATACTCTATAAAACCAAAAACTACCTACGGTTTCTTTTCAAATCCCTAACTTCCCTCTTCTCTTCAACCACAACCTTCGTTCTTCTTCCCTCTTTGTGTTTCTCCGACAATGGCACCCAAATCCGCGAAATCTGGAAAGGGCAAGGGAACCCCCAAGAAACGGTCGCAGGCTGTGGCTGCTTCTGCCCAGCAACTACCTGTTGTGGAGCCTCCTTCAGTTACTGAGGGGGAGGTCTCGCTGACACAAATCCCTGCTCGGATGGTCACTGCGACCGAGGAGACACCTGTTGCGGTTCCTGCTAACAAAAATGTAGCTTCGACTCCTGATGCCACAACTCTTGGCGAACCCAAGGCTTCTAAGGAGAAAACCCTCATTGTTGAGGAAGAAACCGCTGCACCTGAGGCGGTTACCAAGTCTGCTTCTGCGTCACCCAAAGCAGCAAACTCCCCTGCTGCGGATGCAGAGACTTATGCCGACAAAGGCAAGAAAAGCGTTGAGGACCCTGAAGATTTTCAGAGTGCAGATGAACAGGACTCTTCGGCTGAAGAGACCCCTGACGCTGAAGAAACTGTGGAGGTGATCGACTCTGTTGTTCAGAATCCTCCGATTCGCTCTTATCTGGGTACTGCCTCTCGCACCAGGATGAAACGACCTTATGCTGGTATAAGGGATGGTATGCATTCTAGCTCTCCTATTCAAAAGAAAGTGAGAAATGCAGATTCCTCCGTTTATATACCTAAAGTTGATCAGTATGTTTCTCTGGCTGAGTTAAATTGGATTCTTGCTGATGATACTATGCCGAATAGAAACATGACCAAGCGCAACATTGCCGCATGCAAGCGTGTTGACTTTGATTGGTTTACTCAACATGAGCTATGTTTTGCTGAGATGTTTGAAAGGTTGACCTGGCGATCCTTTTGTGAATATGATGGCATCGGCTCCATCTCAAAGGTCAAGGAATTTTATGCCAATATTACCTTTCATAAGGAGGATTCTCACATTAAATTCATCAAGGTGCTGGTAGATGAGAAAACATTTGTTTTCTCTGTGTTTGATGTTTGCCGCATTTTTCATTCTGATCTTGTTAACAACTTGAGGGTGATCAATGAGGGAAAGCTGGAAGCTTATCAGACCATCAACGATGGTGAGGTGGTTGCTGTCAGCGGATATCTGCAGAACACCGGGCTGAGTTTCAGCAACCGGATGTTTCACAAGGCAGTAATGTCCTGCTTGGCCCCTCGGATTGGCAGCATTGACACGGTCATGCCAAGAGATTGGAATCCGATGGTTCATCTTAAGAGAGGTATTCCGGTGAATTTGGAAAGTGTCATATTTGGCCATATGGCATCTTGTGTTCAGGACGAGAATAGGGCACTTCCATTTGCACATGTTATCACTGCATTGCTGCAGTTCTATGGGGAACAGATTGTTCCTGTGAATCAAATGGACACCTGGACTACTCAGGTTATTGGAGCTAACTCTGTAGCAAGTATGGGCTACCAGTATGTGGATGGTGTTTTTGTCAAGAAACCAACCAAGCGACAGATCGCTGCTTCTGTCCGTGGCAAGTCCATAGCTGAACTTGGCAAGCAACGCTATGCTGAACGTGAGAGGGCGGCTTCTTCATCCAAGGATGAGTCCCTCTCTTCTTCCAAGCTTCAGAAAGTCCTCTGTGAGGAACTAAGCTACACCAGGCGCTCCATTCTTGAAAGGCTAGATGGATTTGCTGAAAGGCTGACCCGCCTGGAAAAGATGGTCCAGACTTTGCTTGACAATGCCGAGGATTGAGCCATGCTCTCCGTTTAGGATTGAGCTACTCTCCTCTATCTTTCGATGTCTGTTATGTTCTGTTGTTATAGAATGAGCTATGCTCTTCTACTCTTGCACTCGTTTAGAAACTGTTTTGTTTTGATGCATTGCAGCATCTGTTGGCTGCTGTTGACTGTCTTTTGAGTGCTAGCATATCTTTGCTGCACTAGCAATAAAACCATCCTTTCCTATTCTCTTTTCTTTTTTATATGACAAAAAGGGGGAGAAGAATAAGTTCAGGGGGAGTTAAGGGGTGAGTTAAAGGGGGAGTTGAGAAACAAGCTCGATTCCTAAGTCAAATCATCATATTTTGTCATCATCAAAAAGGGGGAGAATGTTAACCTGGTTTTGATGATGAACTTAAGCAATGCGCTACTGGTGGTCAGTAGTAACGATTCACAAGTTATGTGTTCATCCTTAGTAATGAGCTTGAGCAATGCGTTGCTGAACCACAGCTAGTAACAGCTATATATTACTGTGTTCCAGCACGATGTTACTGTGATTTTACGCATAGACGTTGAAAATATGGAAACATATTTTTGATAACCACGATTTAATTTAAGATTTATTTTAATCTATCTCAGATTATTAGTCTGAGCTTCTAGGTTCACTTAATGTAGCCTAATGATCTTATCATAAGCACTTAGGCAACAAAATATATTGAGATTACCTTTCCAAATGATAGTTTTGGAAACAATATATCTCTCTGATTCCCTGCAGCAACATCTCGCTGTAAAGGGAGAAAATATCAAATCGAATACATTTGATTATCATAATCGATTAGATATGATTATGATAAGATGTTGGAGATTGGAAATAATTTATTTGATTGAGATGAGTAAAGGAAGTTACCGTTGGTATCTTTCCTTCTATGGCACAACAAACGTTGAGCAGACTGTTGCTGAATCCTGGCTGCCAGTTTTGGCAACAAATCTCGAAGATTGCCTAGACGTCCCTTATGCTTCTTTCTCCGTTATAATCAGACCAAGGACGACATTTTTTCTTTGCCTTTGTGCATCTGAGTGGTCTAAGTGGTCTAAGTGAGCTTTGTGCATCGACGGAGAGCGGAAGGTGCTAAGTGTCTCCTGGTTCTTTCTCTTGCAAGCTGCGTGTGAGGGTGTCAAGGGGCTGAGGTCAGATCCTTTGATCGTCTGAGAGGGACTAGGTGTCCTCAGTGCGTTCAACGAGCAGCCGGCGAATCGTCTGAGGGAAGCTAAGTGAATACCTGCTCTGAATTCAGTAACCGGTTGCTGACCCATCGGCAAGAATCCGTTCTTGTCGTGTCTTTTCGCAGGGAAGTCTCGAGCCTACGGAGTTTGAGCAGTTAGACACGCACTTGCGGTTTCGTGCCAGAAGTCTCGTGCCTGCAGGGTAGAGCAAGAGTTGGGAACGCCGCCGGAGTGGAAAGAGTTCCTCCCGAGCACAGGGGTGCTGTGCAGAAGTCTTGAAAGCCTGATATAGAGGGTTAGTAAAGGCATGGAAGCCAACGGATCGGAAAATTCCACCCTAGGCACTGGGTGTGCAGTGCAGTGAGTCACGGCTGTGGTAACCGTGCACGTCCGAACTGAGTGTAGGACGGATACCTTCTAAGTGGCTTTGTGGTTTTCTTTGTGATTTTTGTGGTTTCTATCTTCGTGATCTTTGTAATTCAACTTTGTGGTTGTCTCTTAAGCAAGTGCAGGCTTATCTTAAGGAGAGATAAAATCTGTGTGGAAATCCTATGTTGAACGACTAAGTGCTGAAGCAATCCTTCGCTGTGAAACAGAAACGAGCTACTCTCTGAGAAGCTATTCTTCATTGTAAGGAATTATCTGTGAGGATTTATACTCTAACATAACGTTGTCTGTGTTCTTTGATAAGTCAGGATTATATTAAGCGACAACGAGCTTTGTGGAATCTATTGAGCTACCAACTGCTGAGGATAAGCATCATTCTGCTGGAAACGAGAAGACGTCCACTGTGTGAGGAGCTGACCGTTACCAGGAGTGATCATCCATTGTACGGGATTCTAAATCTCACTTTGTGAGAGGAACATACGCCTAGTGCAAGGGCTTTTTGCATCCATTATTTTATATAGTGGAATCACCTTGTTGGTGGAAAGTGGACGTAGGTCAATTAAGGTCGAACCACTATAAATCACTGTGTCCATTACGATCGCGCAACACTAGTACGAAAACCTACTCGACAAAATCGTAACAGTTACAGTAAAGTATTTCTCATTCTGAGAAACGCTCTGCTGTGATACAGTACGCTTCCGCTTACACCAAGAAAGGGCGAAAAAGTTAAAAACACTAATTCACCCCATCTTAGTGTTCCTGAACGATCCAACAGGTTGCCCCATTAACTGCGGTGCATGTGGTGGACATCAAATGCTTGACAGTTGCTCTTATGGGTACACACCCCCACAACGCATTGCCAGTAGAACGACACCTTTTCCTTTTGCTTCTTGACAAACCTCCACTTTGTCCATAGGGATTATATCATGATCCTACTCCATTCGGCAAAGAGATCGAATTAGAGGAAGAAAGTCCCTCTCGTGCCATTCATTGTTACATAGCTACACACTGGACTCACCCCCCCTCCCCCCTCTTTATATATTGCCTTACCTCACGAGTCTTGACTTTTGCACCCCCCTCCCCCAAGAAAACTCTCATTTTCGTTCCTAAGGAAGAAGACATGGACCGGCGTCGTCTGTGCTGTTGGGGCTCCTCCAAGGGTTCATCGAGGTACGATGTCCTTGCGACATGGGAGGAGAGGGCATTCGCAGAGGACTCAGCCGGGGATCATGGCAGCGTCTGGCCGCCTAAATCCTACTCTTGTACCTTCTGCAGCAGGGAGTTCAGGTCGGCCCAGGCGCTTGGGGGCCACATGAACGTTCATCGCCGGGATAGGGCCAGCCTCAAGCTGTCCCAGTCGGGCCAGACCGAAAAGGAGGCGGAGACCACGACCGATCATCATCCCAACAAGGATAGGTGCCTCACTTCGAGCCTGAATTCGTCTCGCACAGATCCGGATCTTGACACTGTTAATCCTAGGGTTTCAACATTGTCGGAGCTTCCTTCTGATAAGAGACTGGCTGTTCTTGGCGATAGGATGTTTCCTTCCTCTCCTTACTGGTCTCAGCTTGTTTGGAGGCAAGAGGAGAATAAGGGCATCGGCTTGCTCGGAAGCCAATCCTTGGTTTATCCGACTATAGTCAAAGCCATGAAGAATATTTCCGACACGAGTCAATACCACAAGCTCCGACGCATCGATGAGAAGGGGGCATTTGCTCGCAGTCCGTTGCCTTGTAAATATTGCATCAACGATAAATCTAGCATTGACAGAGCGAAAATGTCGGAGTCGTGCACATTGCCAAGGTTTCCCTTGGACCGACTTTTTGCTGAGGGGTGCTCGCGGAAGCCAGAGGTTAGCAGGGGGAAAGCTGTTGCAGGGGAAGAGCTCGACCTTGAACTGAGGCTCGGCAGCCCGCACAAAGTGAAGTAGATAGTAGGATTTGTCCTCCTAGTAGGAAGGTGAAGAGATTGCAAACGCTAAGAAAAATTTCTCACCGCCATGTTTTACGATTTTCCTTCTGAGTAATGTTGTAATCAAATAGTAAATCAGGCGAAGGCCATACTCTCTACATTTCCTTGAGCAACATTTACGTCTTGATCTTTCTATAAGAATCTTAATATCGTAAGGCACATCATATATGCGAGAAAAAATGATGAACCATATATGCAAGCGATATCGATGCAAGTTTAACCTCAGATCGATCTTTCCCAAGTGTGAATTCCGCCGTAGATGCAGAACTATGCATACACCTTAGACCGATAATTATTTTATGTTGAAATCAGTACTAGACATAATTAATTTGAGCAATCATTTTTTTATGTTGAAATCAGTACTAGACATAATTAATTTGAGCAAAACTATGTGCTTCCAGAATCAAATCGTCTGGACAAAAGAGGGATGTAATAATATAGCAGGGAAATACAATTGAAGTACTAACCGGGCATAGTTAAGGACTACACAATCATAGCTTGGCAGTGTGTTAAAAGTGATAACCTTGCCATTTAAAATAGAGACAGACTTTAACTGTCGGATCATAAGAGGGAAGGTTATTGTTGTAGGGAAGAGTACGTGATGATCTGATCCTCTGACCGATCCCGAAATGTCGTTTCAGATGGCATTGCTAAGACTATCAGAAACAAAGCATGTCCCCAAAGCACAACACCCCCAACCACTATGTCATTTCCTGGCTTTATGGCAAATGCAATAATAATAAAGTCCAGACAAAGACCACACGGAACTAACACAATGAAGAAGAATCAATCGCAAACAAAAGAAAGGAATCATTGAGGACTAAATAAACTTAAAGGATAAGTATGGACAGGAGAATCCTCCATGCATTCAGTCTCCCCTCCCCCTTCCCAAAAGCCTTTTCCATGGACATCTCTCTTTTTTTTTTAACTAAAATTCATGGCTTTGACTTATTGGATCACGTGGGTCAACTTCAAAGGTTGTCTCTTTTCAACTTCCGTATTAAAAATTCATGAACTAAACTTTTTGGCTATTGAGAGTGTGTGAGAGTGTTCGTGATGCTACGTGTCTAGAAATGGGAGACACAGACACCCAATAAAACCCATCGTGTATTAAACATAAATGTTATCGTGGAGGTTGTATGAGGGCACGCTGTTTTATTCTCCAGTGAAATAAATGATGGGGGCTTTTCATTCATGTTCACGGTCCAAGAAGTGAATGTTTGCATCGGGGGAGGCGATATCAGTTTGGACCACCATAAGTAGAAAAAAAAAGGTCCGGTAATAATTCCCTCTCCTCTTTCTTTCTTTCTTTCTTTTTTTTTCAATAATAAAAAGAAGAAGACAGGCTGATTTTGTGTAAATAAAAATGGGTGGGAAGTAAATATGGGAAAATGAACAATAGTGGAAACTGTAAAATGAGTAAGATTGACAGAAGAACATTTTGAATTGGGCACGCGGGTTAAGAGGCGGGCGGGCCCTAACAAGAAAACGAGAGGCCTCCCATGACTTGGTGGGTCAGACTGCAAGGAGGGAGGGCCTTTTGAATCATTGGGCGTCCATTCTCAATAATTTTGAGGCCGAAGTCATCTGCATTCATCAATGAGACGAGATTATTAATATATCAAATCTTGTAATGAAAATGAAGTGAACGACGGGACAGAAACCCGAAGGGACCGCATCGTCCTCCTACCGCCACACGATCCTGGCTGGCCTCATCTGATGCTTGGGAGATGGGACGCGTGGCCTTGGAAATATTTCATATTTGTCAAAGATATTCGAGCGATGCCCATCACCGGTGGTTGTCGACTTCGTATGGACGTCTTCCACCACAAAAAATATCCGTTCGCGCGAAAAAGTTTATCACCGCAACACGTGTCGAATTTTACAGTGATAGTGTAGTCGTCGTAAAGTGAAAGTAAATATAATATCGGAATTTAATACAACGGTACTAAATTTGCAGCGTTTAGTGTCGAACACCGTAAAGCAAACGAGTGTAAGTATATTAGAGCAAACACAACATCGGAATTTAATGCAACAGCTCGAGTTTACCGCGTTACACTTACAGACATCACTCGAACGGAAAACGACAGAAAATGTCTAGTGACGCTTCACGACGAGAGGCGACTAACGAGAGGCGTCGAGGCGAACTCCTTTCGTAGAATTCACCCTTGTGGAGCGGCGAGAACGTCAACGGCACCGGAAAGGATCAACAGCACCGAGGGAGGAGCACGGCACCGGACAGGATCAACGGTGTTGAGGGACGGAGTCGAAGTGATGGCAGGTCAACGGCACCGGACGGGATCAACAGCACCGAGGATGGACCGCGACGCCGGATAGAATCAACGGCGCTGAGACTTGGCGAAGAAGCGTCAACAACGCCAGACAGAATCGACAGTATTGAAGATGGAGGATAAATGACCGAAAGTAAAAGCTAAAAGACTGTTTTTTGAGATGTTGTGTTTGTGTTGTGTTCTTATGCGTTGTGTGTTATGATCCTTTTATAGCTCGTGATCTTTTAATTGCGGTTATTCAACAGACTCAGTATCTTCTCAGATCGTATGCACCATCGGCCTCCTACTTTATAGGGACATGCACATCGTATCTTCTACTACTCTTTCTGGATCTGCTACGTGTCATTTTCCTGGATCGTGGATTGATTGAGCTATTGAGGGTACTCCTTAGTCGTGGCTCCGTTACGTTTTCGAGTAATGGTTGATACTGCTTCTCGAGCTTGGACAGCTATTTCTCTAGTAAGGCTGGCCTTGAGCGCTCGAGAACTGCCTCTCAAGCAAAACTGTTCCTCAGCACTCGAGCAGTCACTCGAGCGTCACATCTCCTGGGCTTCGCTGCTTGGCCCACGAGGGACAACACCCAGAAATTCATGTGTGTCAACATTAAGCCCCCCTTTGTTAAACATAATATGGCAACTTTATGTTTATCTCGAAACGGTTGCGTTTCAGCGCGAATCTTTTCGAACAAGTTTCTTTTCTCGCTAGATTCGGCATATCAACCGTTTCTTTTCTTTCTCAAAACCCTCATTCTCTTCAACTCCCAGAGGCGTTTTGTTGCTCAAGTTCAATCCTTTCTTTAACCAGACTGCATTTCTTGCCTTTTCCTTCCCAGTTTTTCTTCATCGGTGCACGGATGATTCTCAGACTACGACATCAGAATCGGACTTCGCTCGATTCGGCCGGTGCTACGGTCTTGCCAACCAAGAGGTCGTTATCGTAGTCCCAGACTATGAACCGCCAATTCTAACTCTGGGCCCTGTGCTCCCGTCATCTACTTTTAAGGATCATGATATACCACAGACTTATCTTCTGACTTTGCCAACCATTCCGGTAGGTCATCCTAATTTCTGCGCTCCCGTCTCCTGGTTCAATGCTAGGGAGCATGTGGGATTTCCCCCAACTGACTCCTCTACCAAAGTATGGTTAAAGTTATGGGAGGAGAAGTTAAGTCAGAAGTTACGACGTTTGGGTTTGAAGGACTTAATGTCTATTTTGAGGAAAATGAATATCAATGACTTTAAGGTCTGTTCTAGTTTGGTCCCTTTCTAGAATTCAAGATTAAATGTCTTTTTTCTTCCAGATAGACCCATGATTGTCACCATAGTGGATGTCTGTTGGTTGATGGGTTGCTCTGCTATGGGCGTTGATGTTCGCCTTCACAGAACAAAAGGCAATCAGTTTCGATAGAAGGGACATAAGATCCGTAATACGATTAACAGCCACGTGTAGTTATTCCATGCTGCAGGGGAAACAACTGCTCTATGGAAAGAGCAGCAAGAATTCGATTTTTTCCTCGAGTGGCTCAGTAAGTATATTTTTTGCAGTCCTGGAAGCCAAGCTTTAATCTACATGTCTTGGATCAGCAACTTCTTAGTCCAAGCTGATGACACTGTATCTTTTGTACTCTTTCTCCTCCAGTTGTTATACAGAAGCCTTCGGGTCGCTTCCACTATAGTTAAGGATAAAGGCTTTCTAAATCATCAGTCTGGAGGCCCGATGTGGCTGTTGCATTTATGGGTGCATATCTGGTTCCCTCGACTGTATTCTTTCAATAAAACAATGCTCAAGGGTGACAGATGTTTCGGGCTAGACATTGCTCTGCATGCCTGTAGTAATTTCAAGACTTGGTCTACCTCATCTATTAACTCTTTGATGAAAGAGTTTGTACGCGCGCCCTTCGGCCTAGCACGCGCGTTGCGGCTCCGGCGATACGAGGATCCGGGCCCGCTCCCCGAGGCCCAATTCGGTCGGCGTCGCGACTCGAGCGTCGGACGCTGCGGAAGGGCATCGGGTTGAATCCTCCCTTGGTTCCCGAGCGGATCTGCGGGACACTTCGCCGACCATCTCCAGTCCTTGGAGGCGGCGGGCGAAGGGCTGCGTGAGACCTCGCTTGGGATTTTCGGGGAGGATCCAGGGAGCAGCTCGTATCGCCGTCACCCATCCAAAATGGCTCCGTTTTGTAAAAACGTTGTTGTTTAACCTAGGTAAACTATTACGGAGTCGCCACCGACTTTTTATTTTAAAACTGTTAAGTCGGAAAAACAGCTTGTTCAGGGATTTCTACTTACTAGTCTTTACACTCTAAACATGCGAAGATGTGGCGTTTGCTCCAAAAGAGTTTGGCTTTTGATTAACGGGCGTTGGACCCGATCCGGGCATGACTCCGGACTCATGTCACTGTTTTACGGGCGTTGGACCCGATTCGAGCCTTTTGGGCTCGAACTCTTGTGTATTTAGCAAATAACAAGCGACGATAAACCTACGGGCCTAAAGCATGCGAACAACCACAACCAAATATCGAGATCAAAGAGAGCGGGAAAGGGCGGTGATCGTGAGCCTATGCACTTGGGCTCACGACCCGTTACATGTGAAAATAAAGAAAAGACGGGAAGCCCGCACTTCCCTCATGTACCTGAGATGACGGTTGATGCCGCTTCTCTCAGAACCAACGGTTTTTTTAGGCCACGGTAGATCCAACCCGCGTGGTTTATTACACGCGCCTTCGAGTGATCTTTGAAAATTCGGGGTCGGTTCTCCCGAAATCGCATGCTCAGTGTACATACAAAGTAAGAATATAAGTGTAAGATAAATGAGGGATGTATAATGTTAAGTGAAATGGGGACTGTCCGTGCGAACATCGGAAAACCCGTTCAAAACCCACTCAAAACACATCAGAAAATTATAAATTCAGCGCTAAAATCTCCGAAACTTAAAGAGGAATGTATGTATGCATACCGTTTGGTTATGATGTCTACTAAAAGATTCAAGTGTTGGGGTTTCTGCAACAGCGATGTGCTGCCGGGCAGGAAAGAAGGCTTAAAATCAAAAATAGAAAACATGCCGTACACATAAGATAAAAATATGCACGATATGTCCAGGCGACCATACTTAAGTGACAAACATGACTGTCAAATGTAATGGCGATCCGACGGTGTGATAGTTCAGGATCATGAAAAGAGCGGGGCTGTGGCGTGCAGTGAGTTCAGCCCTGTGTATGTTCTGTTCGTCAATTCATCTCTAAACTTCCTGGAAACTTTGATGGTCAAAATATATATGTTTACTACCGTCATTCAGTGTAGTTCAAATCTGGAAAGTTTGGTTATAATCTAACGGTTAGATCTCCGGAGATCCCCTTCGAAACGGGACTGTAGTAGAAAGATCGACTGCAAACTGCACGTCCGTCCTCTGCTTCGAGGGTCCTATCTCGACCCTTGATCACCGTAAAAATACAAAGAAAATTTCTTCAAGACCGTCACCTATTGAGGATCATTTGGTCTGTAGACATCAGGGTCGGCCGATGTGCCTAACCACTTCGAAAAGACTCATTTTTGTGACTGCAAAAGTGGAAGACAGCGAAAACAAAAGAATCCAAAGACTCTTTGCTATTCCCAAGTCCTGAGCAGACCTCAACCAAGTCTCCAGGCTACCGTGCATGCCCAGAAACCTTAAGAGGGGGGGTGTAAATGTGATTTGGAAGAAATTTGGACACAAAACAAAAGGGTACGGGCATTCAACAACACAAATCCCAAATGCGAACGAGTTATAAACCTCATGTACACACATGCCTGCGAGAATGGACATTTCTCAGCCTATAAAACTCCGAATGACCTCAAACCAACTTCAAAAGATGCGTATCGAAGTAAAGAAGAGGTAGCATCTGGTTTTACCGCAATCCGATGTCGGATAGGAAAGTTATGCTCCATCAACGGACCCCTCTGCAGTCTGACCGCGGCTTTCCATCTCCGTATGTGCTTGTTTTTTTTTCTCGTTCCATGTCGCATGTGACAGGTTAAGCAAGAACGTGGAGGGGAAGGGATGTCAGCCACGTTCTAAGCAAGAATGGTTGAATGAGGACAAATAAAGAGGTTGGAAGCTCACCGAGGGATCGCCTCGCCTCGGGTTGGCCCGAGGAAGAACCGAAGAAACTTTAGCTCTCTTTCGACGTACGGACATGATGTGTGGGATGTTAACATCCGCTGCACTCTCTTGAACTTGAGAGTAAAGGGCGCTGTCTTGCGCGAGTTCATGACGAAGGGAGGATTCCGGGGAGTCGTTCGGTGTTGCCGCGATTTGTACTAGCCACAACCGTCGATTTGTGAAGGTGCAGCCGACTCCTCATGGTTAGGTTGGCTTGGGGGTCTCCATGCTCCCTAAGCTTACCTTGGTCGGAAGCGTCGTCGAAGGGACTCCGAAAGTGATGGTGACGAAGAAGGCTCTTTGCACCAAAGGGGAGGAATCCGGAGAATGCTTCTTCTCCCGTGTGTGTATGTGTGTTTGTTATGGAGGAGTTGTTGTCTTTTTGTTTTTTGCTTTTTCTCTTCCCCCCCTTCCTCTTGTCTTATGTTTTGAAGAGGACCCCCTTTTTGGGAATAGAGAATGGATAATACACTTTGGATTATAGGTGGTGGCCATCGTCTTTGGGATACATGTGTGCAAACGACCCATTGGAGAATTGGGTGCCACGTCACCTTCAAACATCCTTGGATCATTGTTTGATTTTGCCCATTGTCCGTGGGATTTTCGGATGATTGCACGTATGCATTGATGGGGATGGGGACAAGCTCCGCCGTCGCTCATTAATGCTTTTGTCTTCACATGTGTCAATTTGGGGGATCTACAGTTTGCCCCTCCTTGCGGGAGAATCTGGTAAGATTTTCTCGCAAGGACGTCATAGATCCCCAAATTGTGAACTTGAGGTGTTCTTGGTATATCTGTACCTTGGAATCTCATCAAGAAAATGTGAGTAACAAATGCATTCCCGTGATGTACGGGGGTAATAAAAATGTATGATTACGACATTCATGCATGTCATGTTTTATTTCGATGAAATTTATTAAGGTTGTTTCTGAGAGAAATCGGAGAAGGGCCTTTGGTTCCTCTCATTGCTCACTTTGGCTTCTGAATAACGTCTCGGTTGGGTTTCAGAATTCCTTGGACTTGGATGCTCATGTACCGGTCGAATGAGTCTTTGTTTGGGTCGAAATCTAGTTTTGGCGCAAGGCCTTGTCGATGAGGCTTCAAGTTCATTGTCTGGAAGAATGAGTCTAAGGACCTCATCAGAAGTTGTTGGAGCATAGAGGTTTCACCGTTCAAGCGAATTCTCCATTTTCAAACAGCCCGTCAGTTGAGTTGCTCCGTTGGGGATTGATGTTGATCTTTGATGAACTTTGGTGATTCATCTCGGGGAACATTCTTTCTTGATTTGTAGGATAAACAACACTTTTGCTCTTGCGACCTCTCATGTAGGCCCTAGTGTTTTAGTTTTGCTCTTTCACTTTTGGCGCTCTGCTTTTAAAGACTTTGGCCTTTGCGCTGATTTTGCTTTTCCTCTATTTATATGTAGGGATTTGCCCTATTTTCTTTCTTCTCCTTCGCTTTGTTGGAGAGGCTTTGGACTCCTCAGGGAATTATATTTCTGGCTAGGTTATGAGGATTTGCCCCATCTCCTT
Organism: Melastoma candidum; assembly: GCA_023653495.1. Classification (NCBI taxonomy): domain Eukaryota; kingdom Viridiplantae; phylum Streptophyta; class Magnoliopsida; order Myrtales; family Melastomataceae; genus Melastoma; species Melastoma candidum. The sequence continues at coordinate 14,055,094 of CM042884.1, read as the reverse complement.
TTGATTGATCTTTTTGGATATATCTTTGACTCCTGAATCATCCCATGGTACAACTCAACTGACAAGCTTGCTCGTTGATGGTACCTTTTCGCTCAAACCTTGAGGAAGTGTCGCCTCTATGGTCCTTTGCTTCCGGTTTCTGACTACAGGATCTCCGTTAACCTCGATGTGAGGTGATCCTTAGCTCAGTGGGAGTAGTGTGTACTGAAACTTCGACTTTGGCTAGAAAGGGTTAGCGATAGTCAATGTCTGTGTTTGGGATAGAGAATAAATGCTCGATCTCATCCCAGTCTAAGCATATTTCGTCAAAGGACTCTTTATCCGCCGAGACGCCTGTTTAGAAGAGCTCTCATGTGTTTACGCTCATCTCTCTAGGTAAGTGTTTGGGGCCCCTTCTCCGATCCTCGCTCAGAAGTGTTTTCTTAATGTGAAATTTTGAGGATGTGAATGATCATGCAAATGCTTAGGAAATGCATACCTTTGGGTAAACAAACCTCTTCGGAGTTCGAGCATGTTTAAGTTATGTGGGAAGGTGCATGTACTCTTGTCCCCTCATAGCTTCTTCGAGGTTAGGCTCGAAAACGGCTTCCACCCGACCACCCTCGCCGTTGCCTAGGAGTTTGTACCATACTGTGTGGATGTCCATGTACCTACACAGTTTGACAACGGACGTGGACGAAGTTAGCTCGTGTACTTCGATTCTCGCTTGGGGAAATAAAGTCAAATTTCTGTTGGGGAGATGAGGTGGGGAATGTCCATCTCGACTGCCGCTGGGGAGGAATATGATCGGATATTATGAGTTCATGTAACCGACTTCAACTTGGGGAATTAGAAGCATGGCTCCGACCGGGGAAATGAAGGTATGATTCCATCTAGTGGATGATGAGAAATTTTGTTAGAGGGCAGTGTAGATGATACTCCCTTTTGGTATGCTCATCCTTGGTGACAACAAAGGCAATTCCGAAGGTTTGGTTCGAAATTTTCCACCCGACCGCCCACGCCTTTGTTCGTAATGTAGGGTGTTCATGTACCTACATTCGCCAAAGGGCGGATAACAAGTGTGCTCATGTAACTTTTTCCGCAGATGAAGTATTAAAATTGGACTAATACTCCCTTTCATGTCTTTTCGTCATTGTGTCTTTTTCCAATGGAATCAAAGGATTGATGAAATCTACTCTTGCCATGTGCTGTTGTATAGGTTGCTCGTGTACCTATCGAACAAGTGACGAGAAAACAAGTGAGCTTGTGTGACTTGTTTCTTTTAGAGTAGAAACGAAATTTGCTCATGTAATTTCACTTGTGAAAAAGGTGAAGTAGAGTTATGATACTCCCCTTTTATGTTTCGCCAGTGCATCTTTGTCTGCAGGAATCAAAGGATTGACGAAACTGCAACAAGTCCTCGGCTTGAAGCTTTGCCACCCTGCCACCCTCGCCTTTGTCATAGGAATTGCGAATCATTCGTGTGAGGAGCTCTTGTACCTGCCACGAGACAAAGGACGTAAACGAAATAAGCTCATGTAACTTCGTTTAGCCCTTGATAAAGAGAGTATTGATTGTGTAATTCTCCCTTTTTATGTGAGTTGTCAGCATCCTCGCTCCAATTGACTCCCTGGGGATCCAAAGTAATTTTGCCGACGTAGATTGTTTTTAAGCTCCGGCTTGAAATTTTGACACCGTTCAGGTGTAATATCGTCGGAGAGCATCCGCGTTGATTGCTTGCGGTAGATCTCCTCCATCCATCTTTGTTAGGATGGTTGCTCCTCCCGAAAAGGCGTGTTTGACGACAAATGGTCCTTCATAGTTCGGAGCGAATTTTCCCCTAGGATCTCTGACGTTCGGTAAGATTCGCTTGAGAACAAGGTCACCTGGCTTGTATCTGATCGGCCTGACTTTCTTGTTAAATGCCCTGGACATGCGTTGTTGATAGCATTGCATATGGTGGGCGGCAATGAGTCGTTTCTCGTCTATGAAGTCGAGGTGAGCGAACTGATGGTTGGCTTTCTCTTCTTCTGTCATGTTACTTTGGGACGAGATCCTGAGAGTTGGCAATTTGACTTCTGCCGGGATGACTGCTTGTGTTCCGTAGACGAGTTCAAAGGGAGTTGCCCCAGTCGAAGTACGCGCCGTTGTCCGGTAAGCGAGTAACGCGAAAGGGAGCTTCTCATGCCAGTCACGATACGTAATTGCTGTTTTCTGAAGGATCTTCTTTAAGTTCTTGTTTGCAGCTTCAACTGCGCCGTTCATTTGTGGACGGTACGGTGAAGAGTTAAGATGTTTGATTCGAAACTCCTTGCAGAGGGAGTCCATTAGTTTGCCGTTGAAGTTGGCGCCATTGTCGGTGACTAGTAGTTCTGGAATTCCGTATCTGGCGATGATGTTAGCTCTCATGAATCGCACGATGTTGTTTGCCGTAACTTCCTTGAAGGATTGAGCTTCTACCCATTTAGTGAAATAGTCGATAGCGACCAGGAGGAATCGATGTCCATTGGATGCCTTGGGGTTGATTGGTCCAATTACATCCATGCCCCACATTGAGAACGGCCATGGTTCAAAGAGTGGGTAAAGTCTTGTTGGGGGTATATGTACCTTGTCGCTGTAGATCTGACACTTGTGACAAGTTTTGACGTATTTGATGCAATCAGCCTCGATTGTGAGCCAATAGTAGCCTTGGCGCATTATCTTCTGGGCGAGTGCATATCCATTCATGTGTGGTCCGCAAACGCCTTCATGTACTTCAAAGATAAGGGCTTGAGCTTCTTGCTCAGTGACGCACCGCATGAGCGTCGTCGTGAATGATTTTTTGTATAGGGTGTCACCATCGAGGAAGTAACCTCTCGCGATTCTTCGAATGAATTTGCGCTCTTTTCCTGTGCTTCCTTGGGGAAAAGCGCCTGACTCTAGGTAGGCCTTGATATTTGTGAACCATGGTGAGGAGTCTTCAGTTTGGGATGGTTCAGTATGCATACAACTCGGATCGTCAGCAATGTTGATGCGGAGAGGTTCAATGTCCATCTCTCCGGCCAACGGAATCATTGATGCAAGGACTGCAAGCGCATCTGCAAAACGGTTGTCAGCCCTCGGGAGATAATTGAACTCAATATCGGTAAATTGGCTGACCAATGTCTGTAAGTAGTCCTCGTATGGGATGAGCTTTGGATCCCGTGTGCGCCATGCTCCATTTGTCTGGAAGATGATGAGTGCCGAATCTCCGTAAACGTCGAGAAATCGGGCTTTCATGTCGAGTGCACGTAACAAGCCGAGGATGCATGCTTCATACTCAGCAATGTTGTTGGTACAAGGGAATGTGACCTTGGCCGCCGTTGGGTGGTATTGTTTGTCTGGTGATATTACCACAGCTCTGATGCCTGACCCCGAGGAGTTGACGGCACCGTCGAAGTACATTGTCCACCTTGGTTCTGGTTCTACGAGTAAGATGTTCTCATCAGGTAATTTAACCTCTAGAGGTGAATCATCCGCCCCCGGATACTCTGCAATGTGACCAGCAATTGTTCTGCCTTTGACTGATTTCGTAGAGTGAAATCTGACGTCGAATTCGGCTAACTGCAACTGCCATTTGTAGACTGTTTCCATTAGTGTTGGTTTGTCGAAGAGATACTTTAGCGGGTCATTCTCGGACACCAACAGGATCTCGTAGTGGAGGGTATACTGTCGGAGTCGGTGTAAGACAGCGGCATGTCCGACTCGGCCGGGTCCGATGCTTCCATCATGTTGACGCTTTCTTCACGTTCAGCTGTCCTGTTCTTCTTGGTCCTTGGCCCTTCTCCATAAGAATTTGGTGTCGAGTTGGGAGCCGAAGATTCTGCTTGCTCGTTGGTCCTTGGCCCTTCTTCATCAATATTTGGTGTCGAGTTGGAAGCTGAAGATTCTGCTTGCTTATTTGGTGGGGGTATTTCGGTCCCCGGGGGCGTCCCTGATGATGCCGAGACTGTTGGAGCTTGAGGGGGAGGCACTCCGGCTTGTCGAATGTACCTCGGCATTTGGTCCAGGGGGATGGCAATGTTGGGAGGTATGAAATGGACCCGCATACGAGGCCGACGTCTCTGGCCAAGTCCTTCATTTGCTTGGATGACGTTGACATGTACGCCAGCCACCTGTTCGCCTTTCGATAAGTTCACTTCTTCCTCTGGCTCACCAGTCTGGATCTTCATGTCCTCCAGTTTTCCAGAGAGGATCTCGCCTTCCATCGTCGTCGCGGATGAACGAACGAAGCGGACAAACGACTTGTCGTTGGCGTGGTGGTTCTGCTTACACCGTGCTTCACCTTCGAATCCCAGCGCCATAGTCCCCATTGGAGAAGGGATACTGATCGGTTGGGTAATGCCTTGCCCCCTAGCCCCGAGTCCTTGGCCCAGTTGATATCCGTGTCTGAGGAACTCCTTTGCGGCGCAAATGTTGCCCTGCGTCATTAAAGGGTCCGACTTGTAGTCGCGTCTGACCATGTGGACCATTTCCAGCGCTTGAGCCGTTGATAGTTCTCCAGTTGGCTCCCCAACATACGGCATGTCGATCTCGTGGCAGAGCTCCATCGTGTGTTCCCCCCTTACTATGATGAGCTTGCCGTCCGAGGGGAATCTGACCATTTAGTGGAGCGTTGATGGTACCGCCCTTGCCTGATGAATCCAAGGGCGTCCTAACAGCATGTTGAAGGAGCCTGCTGTCTCGAGTATCTGGAATACGGAGGAGAATAATGTTGGTCCTACCTTAATTTCCAAGGTGACTTCTCCGTGGGCCTGGCGTTTGGCACCATCGAAAGCCCAGATGGATAAACCCGATTGCGGAAGGTTCTCCGTGTTGATTCCGAGCTTTTGCGCGACCACGAGCGGCATTATGTTAACTCCTGACCCACCATCTATGAGTACTTTGGAGATAGTGGTGTCTCTGCATTTGAGTGTTATAAATAGCGCATCGTTGTGATCACATCCTTGTTCTGGAGATCATCCTCCGAAAAGGTAATCGCGTCGTTGGCCAGAATCTGGTTCATGTACGCGTCCAGCGCATTTACTTCAACTTGTTCTGGTACATGCACCTCGGCAAGGAATTTCTCCAGCATCTCCCTGTGCTTGTCAGAGGAATGAATGAGGTCGAAGAGCGAGATCTGAGCTGGCTGCTTCCTCAGTTGTTCGACAATGTTGTAATCGCTGTCCTTGATAGCGTGGATCACCTTGCGGATCTGTTCATTCGACGGCGCCTTGGGCTTCGACGATTCTCCTTGCAGCGGAGTGTTGGGGGCGGCCACCACCCTACCGGAACGGGTGATGAGTTCAACCTCTGGAGTTGGTGGGGTGCAGCTGGGCCCGATCACAACGGGAATCCTTGGTTCATTCGAAAGCGAGGCCTCCGCCTGGGAGGGTGCTCCAGGCCGTGTCTCCCCGAGTGGAATGTATACATACGGCGCCTTGGGCCTCCGAGGGTTTACCATCGTGAAGCCGTCCGGTAATGCTGAAGTTGCCGACACCGAACGAATCCCTCTGTTGGGCTGACTTCGGCCCTGGCTTCGACCTCGACCTCGGCCTCTTCCTCGGCCGGCGTCCACCACGTTGACGTGTACGGTAGGTGCTGGCTCACATTCGTACATGTGGATTTCTTCTTCCCGGTTGGTCAGTAGCGAGAAGGAGTTAGCACCAACATAGTTCACATGTTCAGGCAAAGGATTGCTCTTGACGTTAGGAGTTGCGGTTGGTGCAGCGAAGGTGATGACGCTGTCGTCCAGCAAATTCTGAATTTTAAAGCGAAGGGCGATGCAATCCTTGGTGTCATGCCCCAGTGCCCCAGAATGGTACTGACAAACCGCCTTGGGGTTGTAGCCAATAGAGGAGGGGTTGGTTGCCTTGGCCTCCACGGGCTTGATGAAGCCCATGTCTCTCAGTCGAACGAACATGACGTCCAACGGGTCAGGAGTGGGGGTAAGGTCTTCCAACCTGCGCTTTGGGCATTCCTGTTGAGCCGGCCTCGATTGGGAGTACATCGTTACTGGTACGGGAGCTCTAGAGCGAGCGGTGGCGAATGCTGGTGGTCTGGCAGCTGCCGCCACGTACGACCTTGGCGCATACGTAGTAGGAGGTGGTGTAGCCCTCATGGATTACCTACTGTGTTCGGCAGATGCAATGAGCTCCTTGGGCTTTGGCTTGACTGTCGGCTTTGGCGGTGCGGTCGGGATGAGGCCATCTCTACTGGCATCATTGAGCTGGCTGGCGGCAATGACTGCTTGGGCGAACGTCAGTGGTGCCCGACCACCGATCATGAACGGTCCATATTCGCGCGGTAACAGTTGTAGGAATTCGGCAATGAGATCTCGCTCCTGCATGGGGGGCTTGATCTGCGCGGCCATCTCCCGAAAACGGTGAGCGAAGGTCTTAACTGACTCTCCTCGAAACCTACGTAGCTTGCGGATATCGGACAGCGTTGGCGCCATCTCAACGTTAAAGCTGTAATAGTTCAAGAAATCCAGCGCCAACTCCTTGAATGTGGCGAACTGTTTCAGGTCCTTGGAGTAATACCACTGGAGCGCGGACTCCGCCAGGCTTTCTTGGAACATTGTGATGCGGAGTTTGTCGTCTGCCGGGTAGACTGACATTTTGTGGCAGAAATGTTTGAGGTGTAGCTCGGGGCATCCGGTGCCTTTGAACTTCTCAAATTCTGGGAGCTTGAATTTGGGCGGCATCTGGAAATGAGGAACTTGGAAGTCATTATACTCCCATGTACGTGCCTGGTATCCCTGGAGGGCATTGATGCGTTCCTCGAGCCTCGCAAGACGCTTAGCCTCGGCCTCCTGCATTGATGAAATCTTCGCCTCGAGCCTTGTCTCGAAGGCATTTGTTTCTCTCTTTTCTCCCAACAACTCATCTACAATGGTTGCATTGCGGGTTCTGGGACTGAGCGGGCTTGGCTCTTCATGTACGGCTGAGGAAGTCGGACCGGGCCGTGGCAGCCCAAAGTTGGGGTTTGGGACGCCAGTGGGAAAGTAAGGAGTTGGCCTTTCTTCGGAAAATGAGGTCTGAGCGTGGGGAGTCGGCCCGAATGCTGTTGGGATGTAGGCGGTTGGCCTGGGAGCTGGCGCTTGGGGATAGTAGGGCGGCATATATGACTGCGCCACAGTTATTGGAGGAGGTGGCACGCGCATGTACGGGTTGTATAGGGAGGCTATGCTGGTGGAAGCGGTCGATCCGGATGTGGTCGGATTGTAGAGTGGAGGCACGCCTGGAGAAACACCGAATCCCGGTTGGTGGTAGGGATAGTACAGTGGCATCATGGTTGCTTCTGCTGTAGATCCGTGCATGACTGGAGGCATGTGAGGGTTTTGGGAGGTAGCAGTCGCAGGCGTGGCCGCAAGTTGTCGCTAGAGGAGTTCCGCCATCATAGTCTTTAAGGAAGACAGCTCGGCCGTGAGCGACTCTACCTTTCCCCCGAGAGAGGTGTCGTCGGCTCCTTGGGCCGACACAAGCGTGGCAGAATTGAACGGGACGGTGACCGGGGACACCATTGAGCTTTGGATGGTTGGAGCAGTGGAAGCTGCCAGCGGTGGAATGTAGATCGGAGACATGCCTCCTGTCGAAGATTGACCAGCAGTGATGACCGAGGCCAATGGAGGGAACATGGATGCACCCAAGGAGAATGCTGGCGTCGGAGCCAACGGGGATTCGACCGCTGGAGGTGGAATAGCAATTGTGACCTCAAGAGGGAGGTCGCCTTCAGGGGTGACAGCAGGAGCATTCATAGCAAGTCCTGGGGAAGCGTCTGCCATGATTCTTCGAACAGATCGATACTTTGTGCGTCTCTTGAAGGGAGCAATTGCTCAGTACCTTGGTCAGATTTAAAAGAGTTAGGTTAGCATCAAACATCAAAGCGTCCTTGGTGCATGATATGTCGTGATGCATGATTCGGCCTAGTGCGAGGATTGGATTGCGATTACAGAGGATTCAGTCCAAGGAAATGATAGATAAGTAGTACTCATGGATAAAGTCGTTTTAACATAGTACGTAATATTAGAAAACCATAAAGTAGATAGAGTGAGCTCGCAGGCCCAAGAAGGGATAGGGAGAGCACGCAGGCTCCAGTTGTCACTCCTAGTCCCAGTGACGGTTGCGTTCGAAGCGGAAACGCCTAAGGCGGGCATCTTCGAAGCTCCAGTCGACGGGCGAAGGCTCGAAGTTCATCCAGGTGAGAGTGGTCCACATCCTAACAATGTTTGCAATAGCCCGCTTTGCCGCTTGCGTGACTGACGCTCGCAGGTCCAGGTCAATGGGCTCATACAATCTATCTGGAGGTAGTGGCACCATCGATGTTCCGCCGAATTGATGGAGTAAGCGGATCGGGACGTAATAGGATGTCCCTGTAATCCCGACGATGGGGATGTGGTATCCGGCTTGCAAATCAATGATGGCCGTGGTGCTGTTGAAGCAGCGTGCCTTCGGGTAGAAGTCCTCTGCAGCCAAACTCTGGAAGAAACGAGTGGTCCCCCTGAAGGAACGAACTGCCAAGTAGCCGCGTTCTGCTATGCGACCCAAGAGCCCGGGGTGGTGTTCCGAGCGAAGGTTATACCCGATAACCCCAAGATGTGTTGTGAACCATGCCTGCAAGAGCGCTAAGCTGCATGTAGCCCAGTGGTGTTTAATCCCTTGTCGGGATCTCTGAATGATGGTAAAGAGGTTGTAGTTGGTTTCCCCGACCAGGTTCGGGATGAACGGTCCACCTGCTATGATTGCCTCTGCGACCTTGATCGCACGTCCGTGAATGGAGCTAGCGGTGAAGGGGTACAGGATGGTGCCGACGAACATGACGATGAATGCTCTGGCGGACGCTTGTCCACTTCCGAGATGTGGGAGGAAAGGGGACGTCTGCAGGAGGAGGAGCTCTTCGACGTCGACGTGATCTTGAGGGGTCAAAAGCGTGGCGACCGCCACGGGAGTAGTCCTTAAGAATTGTGCGACGCTTCCCCTGATACGGTCGTGTCGCTGGAGGGGTAGGAGGCCAGGGCGGTAGGGCAGCTCTGCTAGGTGTAGGTACTCCTCGCAAGTTGGAGCGAGCTCAAATGCACCGAAGCTGAAAGTAAACGTCTCGGGAGTCCATCGAGCGACGAGGTTCTGGAGGAGTGCCCAATCCAACTTGAGATCGATCAAATCCACGAGTGCTCCGAGCTTCGACCGAACATAGTCACGCTCGGATGATCTAAGACCGTTATGCCAGTCCCGCAGCAACTGTGTCGAAGGGATGTCCTTGCGAAGAAAAACTGGCTCCATGAGGTAAACCTGCAAGCTTAGACGTCATCTACATGTAATGGCAATTCAATCCTCGTTCCTAATGTGGTGTCGAATTGCATGCGTATGCACATACATGTATTAAAGGTATGAAGCTAAGCGATTAGCAAAACTAAATGGGATTATTGTAAATTGTCAGGCACTCATGCAAGTGAATGCAAATGATGTAGGAAAACAGTAAATAGGGGAGTAGGGAAAGGAGAAAAGGATTGTGGGCCCCCCCAAAACCAACCCAAACCGCTGCAAAATTAGCAAAGTTAGTTACGCAGTTTATCGCAAACATAACGTACCTGACACCTGTCCCTGCACATGTGAAAGACACTTAGTAACAGACAAATGCACGTGCGGCGTCTGGTACCTATAGTGGGCAATCAATTTCTAGACTCGGTTGAAGGCTTCTAAGACCTCCCTCAGACAAAGGGAGGCGGATCCCACCTCATAACGTTAAATGGCAACAAGCCACAACGCCGTGGTATACGGTGATCCCCTAAAATCCTAGTCCCGGGTATCGGGACACGCCTAGACATGCCTGGGAAAGCGGTAAACAAACACAAACATGAGCGCAAACAAAGGGCACCGAGCCAAACAAGTACATGCGTAAACAAGAACTCCCCTCCGCATGTGGACAAGTGTAAAGATATTTCGATAAAAATCCACATGCAGAGTATCCCCAGCAGACTCGCCATCCGGGATGTACGCGTGCCCTCCGGCCTAGCACGCGCGCTGCGGCTCCGGCGACACGAGGATCCGGGCCCGCTCCCCGAGGCCCAATTCGGTCGGCGTCGCGACTCGAGCGTCGGACGCTGCGGAAGGGCATCGGGTTGAATCCTCCCTTGGTTCCCGAGCGGATCTGCGGGACACTTCGCCGACCGTCTCCAGTCCTTGGAGGCGGCGGGCGAAGGGCTGCGTGAGACCTCGCTTGGGATTTTCGGGGAGGATCCAGGGAGCAGCTCGTATCGCCGTCACCCATCCAAAATGGCTCCGTTTTGTAAAAATGTTGTTGTTTAACCTAGGTAAACTATTACGGAGTCCCCACCGACTTTTTATTTTAAAACTGTTAAGTCGGAAAAACAGCTTGTTCAGGGATTTCTACTTACTAGTCTTTACACTCTAAACATGCGAAGATGTGGCGTTTGCTCCAAAAGAGTTTTGCTTTTGATTAACGGGCGTTGGACCCGATCCGGGCATGACTCCGGACTCATGTCACTGTTTTACGGGCGTTGGACCCGATTCGAGCCTTTTGGGCTCGAACTCTTGTGTATTTAGCAAATAACATGCGACGATAAACCTACGGGCCTAAAGCATGCGAACAACCACAACCAAATATCGAGATCAAAGAGAGCGGAAAGGGCGGTGATCGTGAGCCTATGCACTTGGGCTCACGACCCGTTACATGTGAAAATAAAGAAAAGACGGGAAGCCCGCACTTCCCTCATGTACCTGAGATGACGGTTGATGCCGCTTCTCTCAGAACCAACGGTTTTTTTAGGCCACGGTAGATCCAACCCGCGTGGTTTGTTACACGCGCCTTCGAGTGATCTTTGAAAATTCGGAGTCGGTTCTCCCGAAATCGCATGCTCAGTGTACATACAAAGTAAGAATATAAGTGTAAGATAAATGAGGGATGTATAATGTTAAGTGAAATGGGGACTGTCCGTGCGAACATCGGAAAACCCGTTCAAAACCCACTCAAAACACATCAGAAAATTATAAATTCAGCGCTAAAATCTCCGAAACATAAAGAGGAATGTATGTATGCAAACCGTTTAGTTATGATGTCTACTAAAAGTTTCAAGTGTTGGGGTTTCTGCAACAGCGATGTGCTGCCGGGCAGGAAAGAAGGCTTAAAATCAAAAATAGAAAACATGCCGTACACATAAGATAAAAATATGCACGATATGTCCAGGCGACCATACTTAAGTGACAAACATGACTGTCAAATGTAATGGCGATCCGACGGTGTGATAGTTCAGGATCATGAAAAGAGCGGGGCTGTGGCGTGCAGTGAGTTCAGCCCTGTGTATGTTCTGTTCGTCAATTCATATCTAAACTTCCTGGAAACTTTGATGGTCAAAATATATATGTTTACTACCGTCATTCAGTGTAGTTCAAATCTGGAAAGTTTGGTTATAATCTAACGGTTAGATCTCCGGAGATCCCCTTCGAAACGGGACTGTAGTAGGAAGATCGACTGCAAACTGCACGTCCGTCCTCTGCTTCGAGGGTCCTATCTCGAGCCTTGATCACCGTAAAAATACAAAGAAAATTTCTTCAAGACCGTCACCTATTGAGATCATTTGGTCTGTAGACATCAGGGTCGGCCGATGTGCCTAACCACTTCGAAAAGACTCATTTTTGTGACTGCAAAAGTGGAAGACAGCGAAAACAAAAGAATCCAAAGACTCTTTGCTATTCCCCAGTCCTGAGCAGACCTCAACCAAGTCTCCAAGCTACCGTGCATGCCCAGAAACCTTAAGAGGGGGGGTGTAAATGTGATTTGGAAGAAATTTGGACACAAAACAAAAGGGTACGGGCATTCAACAACACAAACCCCAAATGCGAACGAGTTATAAACCTCATGTACACACATGCCTGCGAGAATGGACATTTCTCAGCCTATAAAACTCCGAATGACCTCAAACCAACTTCAAAAGATGCGTATCGAAGTAAAGAAGAGGTAGCATCTGGTTTTACCGCAATCCGATGTCGGATAGGAAAGTTATGCTCCATCAACGGACCCCTCTGCAGTCTGACCGCGGCTTTCCATCTCCGTATGTGCTTATTTTTTTTTCTCGTTCCATGTCGCATGTGACAGGTTAAGCAAGAACGTGGAGGGGAAGGGATGTCAGCCACGTTCTAAGCAAGAATGGTTGAATGAGGACAAATAAAGAGGTTGGAAGCTCACCGAGGGATCGCCTCGCCTCGGGTTGGCCCGAGGAAGAACCGAAGAAACTTTAGCTCTCTTTCGACGTTCGGACATGATGTGTGGGATGTGCACTTTCTTGAACTTGAGAGTAAAGGGCGCTGTCTTGCGCGAGTTCATGACGAAGGGAGGATTCCGGGGAGTCGTTCGGTGTTGCCGCGATTTGTACTAGCCGCAACCGTCGATTTGTGAAGGTGCAGCCGACTCCTCATGGTTAGGTTGGCTTGGGGGTCTCCATGCTCTCTAAGCTTACCTTGGTCGGAAGCGTCGTCGAAGGGACTCCGAAAGTGATGTTGACGAAGAAGGCTCTTTGCACCAAAGGGGAGGAATCCGGAGAATGCTTCTTCTCCCGTGTGTGTATGTGTGTTTGTTATGGAGGAGTTGTTGTCTTTTTGTTTTTTGCTTTTTCTCTTCCCCCCCTTCCTCTTGTCTTATGTTTTGAAGAGGACCCCCTTTTTGGGAATAGAGAATGGATAATACACTTTGGATTATAGGTGGTGGCCATCGTCTTTGGGATACATGTGTGCAAACGACCCATTGGAGAATTGGGTGCCACGTCACCTTCAAACACCTTGGATCATTGTTTGATTTTGCCCATTGTCCGTGGGATTTTCGGATGATTGCACGCATGCATTGATGGGGATGGGGACAAGCTCCGCCGTCGCTCATTAATGCTTTTGTCTTCACATGTGTCAACTTGGGGGATCTACAGAGTTGACTGATCCTCTTGACGCCTCGGGACTTAGTTGGAGTTCATTCGGGAGACAAGTTTATATTCGAGATGTATAACTCGCAGCTGTGTGCTAGACAACTTGGTTTCTTCCAAGATGTTAGTGTTCCTTTCCCTAGGTCCTACAACACTTTCATGCATGGAATAACTGCAATTATGGGTTTTAAAGATGCTGCTGAGGTGCTAGCTCGAACGGCAGTGTCTTCCATCGAATTTCCTTTCTTCAGGAATGATAAGATTGGTGATACGGAGCTTTTTCAGGTTTATTGGGCTATGACTTGGTCTGAGCTAAGGGGTGACATGGCTATCCTGGACAGTACTTTGGGTGATCTTTATGTGCCCATCCTTGCTTCGGAAGGTAAATTATGAACTTATGTAGTTTTATTCATTGTTATATGTTATGATTTTAACTTTGCTCATCTGATGTTGCAGCTCTCCCTGAGATGAGTGTTGAGGAGGCGCCCTTAGTTCTTAAGAAGAAGAATAGTAGAGTTCGGTCTGTACGATCCCTCGAGGATGGTGGCCTTAGAGAAGAGCGGTCTAAAGCTCGAGAGGATTGTCCTTCCAGACTACAAAGTGAAGGGGCACCGGCCACCAAACGGCTTAAACGCGTCTTTCAAAGAAGGGTGAAACCTGTGCTTAAAAAGCTCGATCTCCAAGTTCTAGATAAGAGTTCACAGGCTGAGGGATCCACTTTACCTCTTCTCGAGATGTCAACTATCGGGGTTAGTGAATCAATCCATAACCATGAGGTATCTCCTTACCTCTTTTAGTTTCAGGGTCCGTTTTCCTTACGGAGTACTTATTCTCGAAGATGATGCAGGTCGACCCTCCTCACGTACAATCCATCGAAGAGGATCCCCCAACTGTTTCATCCTCTCCTCGAGATGTTATGGGCGTTCAAGAGGCCACTTCTTTCGAGAATGTATAGGCGTCTTGAGAAAGCGTTCCAATTCGCAAGGCTCGAGAGGTGTCAACTCCCGGGGATGGCAACAGTGCTGATAATCCACCTTTTGGAGTGGAGGAAGTGGAGGAGATGCCTGTGATAGCTCCTCCCGTTGCTGCAGAGTTGTCAGGCATAGAAAAGCCGCCTCATGAAGATGCGACTCGAGAGGGTGCTCTGGCCGATGTAAGAGAGTACTTTCTTTCTATTGCCCGAATTTGTACGCTTATTCTCTTTAACCTTTATTTTCTCTCGCATAAGATACAGCTGCAAGCCTTCCTGAAGGTGATGTTCATGAAGTCCTGTGGACGACAGCTCTATCCCGGAGGAGTCAGAGGAGGGGATCTCTGAGGGTTCATTGGATGCGATGAACCAACTTCTCACAAACCTCGAGTTTGTACTTCGCTTCCTCCGTGCTGATACTGCCTATTCAGAAGAGAGCTTCCATCGATATGGAGATGCTTTTAATGACATCATGCATTCTCCCATAGCGAGTGTGGACCAGATTTTCGCCTGCAGGCTCGCTCGGCAAAATACTGGTCGGCCTACGACGCGTACGAGGAGTTTCAAAACCTCAGTCGATCTACTCAAGATTCTGAGAATCAACGTGAATCTGCCAAGGCTCAGGGAAGGCAGGAGATTGAACTCCAGGACCAGAAAATCAAGCGAAATGATAAGCTTCTCGAGGTTATTCAAGAAGCTTTGGAAAAGCTTGTCGAGTTGCGGGGAGAAAACTTGAAGTCCCGGTCTAAACTTGAGAAGATGCGAGCCATGTGGACAGCTGCTACAGAACCTGGCCCTCCGACTCGAGAGTGCATTATGGATCAGGTTATCTTCCAAGAGAAAGAGTTCCGCTGAGCGTTTTGCTCGTTGTCAGCCTAAACTGTTATGACTCTTTCTTTAATTGTAATGACATTTAATTTTATTTAAAGCCTTAATTGTTAGTCTGCATGCCTGAAACGTTTTTCAACATTTCCAAGACGCTCCATAGCAGCGTACAACTTTTACTTCCCTTTTTGAACAGTCTTGAATGTTGTTCATTAAGGCTACAAAGATTCCCAAAAGATATGATTTCCGAGATCTTCAGGATTCTTTACTGTTTCTTCACGGGGTTCATGAACCTCCTCGCACTTCTCTTTGATCATGCTCCTTTCTTTGGCTATAAATAAGCTTGATTTTCCTTTATGAGGACTCATACCTTCACACCAAACATGTCTTGCCGTGATGTTATCTTCTTTCTCTTGAAACCTTCTCGAGATTTCAAACGCCTAAGTTCACAACCTCACATCCTTTGAAAGCCTAGGTCCACAACCTCAGGTGGTCATGTTGCTCACTGGTAGCACATGGCTTCTATAGTCACCTTTGAAGGGACTCTCTCCAGCTTTTCATTCTCTTGCACTCTTTCTTGGGTGCAAGGGACTGAAATCGAGCTTGCTTTTCCACCTTATCTCCCTGGCGCGTCGTACCTTGGCTTTCCTCTTCAGACTTTGAAGAGGGAATTGAAACAAGTGTTTTGCAGTGAGGAGTTGGTTGGTCAGATAGCTCGAGGCGATGGAGGTATTTTTTGCGCTTCTTTCTCCTCCGAGTCTGGTTGCTAGTAGAACTCGACTCCTATGATTGGATCTCTCTATAGAAGAAGTGGATGTTGTATGTCTTGGCCCGGGTCTAATTGCTCAAAGCATGATTACCCGGGATATCCCAATAGTTGATCTTCATGTATTTTGTTTACCGAGGTCTATAACAATGTAATGGACTTTATTTCTAGAGAAACGTTTTACTGTTCCAAATGTATCCAAAAATTCGGGAATCTCCTCTTTAAGATTTCTTTGTGAGTTTCCCAGATTGTTGGTTTGTAAAGTTTTAGATATTTTCCATTAATCTTTAGTTCGTGGGGGCGACCCTCGAGATTGGCTAAGCGGTACACATACTTGGGAAATACTTCTTTAACTCTAAAATGACCTTCCTAGTTCGGCGACCACTTCCCAAGGAAAAAATCTCGAATGCCTATTAGGAGAATTATTTTCGACACTAATTCTCCTTCTTTGAAGCCTTTAGAATGGACCTTTTTGTTGTAATGTCTCATCACTCGCTTCTTTTGCACTTCCATTCTATTTGCTGCTTTCATGCGCAACTCCTTGAGATGCTTATTGTCTCGAGGGATCCCATCATATCGACCGACCATTTGGTTTGCCAGATTGACTCGGAAGGATTTGTATTTTATCTCGATAGGGACTAGGTTTCTTGGCCATACACTAAGCTATTTGGTGCTTCTCCAGTGCTATCCCTTTTAGTGACTCTCAGACCCCATAACGTGTCGAGGAGTATTTCATGCCACTTCTTCGGGTTACCTTCAATCATTTTCTGGATAACATTCTTAATAAGCTTATTGGACGACTCCGTTTGTCCATTAGATTGTGGATAATATGGTGAAGAATTATTTATAATGAAACTGAACTCTCTCGAGAACTCGTACACCTGTTCCCAGTGGAACGCGGTTCCATTTTCTACCACTATATTGTGAGGGAGTCCAAAGCGAAAGATGATATTCGTTTTGATGAATTCAATAATCTCTTTTTGGTCGATTCTTTGATAGGCTTTAGCATCAACCCACTTAGTAAAGTAGTCTGTAGCCACCAATATATAGGCGTCTCCTTTACTCGAGTGAGGTCTAATCTCTCCGATTATATCTAGAGCCCATGACTTGAAAGGCCAACACTGTTACTGGATTTAATTCCATAATCGGAGCTGGAGTTATAGGTCCGAACTTTTGGCATTTTCTGCATCCCTTAACCATTTCGATGCAATTTTTCTTCATGGATGGTAAATAGAAACCAAGCATTTGGATCATCCAATACATCTTTACTCCTAACTGGTGGGTTCCGCATAGACCTTCATGGGTTTCTAACATGATTGGTGTTGCTTCATCTAGATTAACGCATCGCAATAGTACACCTTCTTTGGTCTTTCTGTATAAAAGATTGTCTAGAAGTACATATTGTCTAGCTGCTAGTTTGATCTTCCTCTCGACTTGTGAAATTGGTTTTCCTAATAATTCAACATAAGGCGATTGCCAATCTTCGTATGTTTTCATGACATCCACCTTATGAATAGGAGTGGAGTCATCTTCTTTTTGTTCGATAATAGGTAAGCTGATCTCGGGGATTACCCCACTTATTTCTCTTTGTAACGCATCGTTCGATTTGTATCCTGATGCTAACTTGCCAACGAGTTAGCTATGGCATTATCCTTTCGAGCTATGTGTTTTAGAGTAACTTGCTAGAACTTCTTAATTAGCTGTTGGGTTAGGGTTAGGTACTTTTTCAATTTTGGTGTATCACAGAGACTCAACCCGTTTACCTGGTTTCCCACCAACTGTGAATCACTGTTTACTGACACAACTTTTGCCCCGTTCTCGAGTAGAGTTTGTAATGCAACAATAAGTGCACTATATTCTGTAGCATTGTTAGTTGCATGTTCAGCTAATCTAAAGGCGAACTTAGTCTCGAACCCTGCCGATGATTTCAATACGATCCCAATTCCAGCTCTAGATCTTGTTGACGATCCATCGAACTAGACTTTCCAAAGTTCTCGTGTTTCCTCTTCTTCTTTGTCTACTGAAGCTTCGCTCGAGTATTCTGCCAAGAAATCGGCGAGAATATGTCCCTTAATCGCCTTTCGGGGTTTGAATTTTAGATCATATGTCGAAAGTACTGAGCTTCACTTGCTAACCCTTCCAGTGAGCAAAGGATTCTGGAAAAAAGTTCTCAGTAATTGTGCTCTCGAGACTACATGGACTTCACTATTTCCTATGTAGTGCCTTAGCTTTGTCACTGCATAATATACTGAGAGGCAAAGCTTTTCTGAGGCTGTATATCTCGTCTCAGCCGGATTTAGAAGTCGAGACAAATAGGAAACAACTCTTTCACTCTTTTTTCATCTTCTTGCGCCAAGAGTGCACCTATCGTGGTGGCAGTCGTGGCTACGTACGGAGTAAAAGGTTTCTCGAGCTGAGGGGAAGTTAGAACCGGGGGCTTTAGCAAATAGCTTTTGATATTCTCAAAGACTCGTTCGTGTTCATCTGTCCAGATGTACCTATTCTTTTCCCTCAAGAGTGTGGAAAAACCCTTGGTCTTTCCTGCTAGGTTCCCAATGAACCTTCGTAGATAATTTACTCGTTTGAGGAAAGCTTGCAACTCCTTATTTCGAGGAGGCTGCAATTCTTGTATTGCTTTGATTTTCCTCGGATCTATTTGAATCCCCTTCTGGTGTACACCGAATGAGCATTTCAAGGGGTTCAGTTTTAAATGATGCTTCTTCATCTGAAGGAAAGCGGCCCGAAGGTCTTTAACGTGTGAGTCGTTTCCTCTCGAATTCACTACCATGTCATCGATGTAGACTTCCACAGTCTTCCCTATCAAGAAATCAAAGATGGCGTTCATGCCTCTTTGATATGTGGCTCCAGCGTTCTTTAATCTGAATGGCATTACTACCCACTCAAATATGCTAATCGGACATCGGAAGGCTGTTTTATAAACATCTTCCTCTGCAATGAAGATTTGGTTGTATCCCGAATAGCCGTCCATGAACCACATGATGACATTCCCTGTCGTCTTGTCGATTAATTCATCAGCTCTAGGCAAAGGATACTCATCTTTGGGAGTTGCTATATTCAAATCTCGAAAGTCTATGCATACCCGAATTTTACCGTTTTTCTTTATTACGGGGATGATGCTCGAGATCCATTCTGTATATCTAGACGTTCTGATGTAACCCGCTTGAAAAAGTTTTCTTACTTCTTCATACACGAGATACTTACTTCGCCAATCATCCATCGAGGGGCCTGTTGGACAGGCTTGAAATTCTCTCGAATTGGGAGTTTGTGTTCTACCAAATTTATATCACCTGGCATCTCTGTATAATCCCAGGCGAAGCAATCACGGAACTCGAGCAACAATTCTTTCAGAGCTATTGCTAATTCATTGTCTAGAATTGCACTCATGTAAGTGAGACGAGGATTTTCATTAGAACCAAGATTAATACTGATTAAAGGATCAAAAATTGAAAACAATGTTTCTCGACTGTAGCCGTCGAGCTGGAGGGAAAAGACACGTCGAGCTGGAGGGAAAAGACACGTCGAGCTGGTGCGATACAACACACTTTTTTAGAATCAAAATAATTAAAAGGGTGTGCTTCTTGGTGCACGTCGACCGGGTGCTGTACTTCTTCAATCTTCATACGTCCCTTCGCGTAGGAGTCTATCGGGCCTCAACTCCGTGTTACCATCCTGCTCTCGAGCAGGTTCCGTACTGGCATCTTGCTCTTGAGCAGGCTCTGCGTTATTGTTTTGCTCTCGAGTCGCTTGTCTAGTGCGATACTCAACATCAGTGAACTCCATGTCCCCAACTATGATTCCAGCTTGAGTCCGGACGATATCTCCCTCTGGCATGCCTCGAGGCTTTCACCGAACCAAGTGATAGGTATCCTTTTTTCAGGCACCAGCATACACGGATTGTTCATGAGTTCCTCATCATCCGATCCCTCTATGGCGAAGCTAAACAATGGGGTGAAGCCTCTCTCTCGAGGAGCGTTATCATCCTCGTCGTTTCCCCATCCGCTCGGGACTATGGTGGATCAACCCTCTTTTCAATCTGATGAGTCATGACTTTCTCGACTTCTGGATTCAACGACCTGTTCTCCTGTTTCTTCTCCTCGGGTTCTACAATGGAACATAGAGGCTTAGATTCACAAGAACAATATTTTTTATTAGCTCGCACGAGCTCTATCTCATCATCAAGCCATATCATCAATTCTTTATGGAGAGTTGATGGTATAACAGTGGCTTTGTATAGCCAGTCTCGACCCAGGAGAGCATTGAAGGCTAACGTGATGTCTAACACGAAGAAAGAGGTCTCCATCTCGTGTCCTCCTACTCGGAGATTTACCCAGAACACCCTCATGCATTCGGATTTCTTTCCATTGAATGTCGTGATCGACATACTCGTGTCTATCAATTGCCACCTTTCTTTGCCCATCATTAGGAAAGTCTCGAAGGGGAGGATGTTAACTGTGGCCCCATTATCTACCAACACCTTGTTCAAACTCACTCCATCGAACTACGCTGTGGTGAACATGGAATGGATGTGCTGCCTCATCATGAGAGTAGGTTTCTCGAACCAATGAAGCGGAGATCCCTTCGGGAGCCTCACACTTGATTTAGGGATTTTATGCACTACACCGTTAGTGAGCGTAGCCTTTTTACCTTCTCTCGAGAAACAGATACGCAACTCGACTGCGTTACAGGAGGTCATTATAGGATCTTCGTCCTCTTGATGTTCTTCGAGGGTTCCCTCTTGTAGAGGTGTGTAGTCTATGTGATCATCATAGGCAGTGCCCTCTTCAACTTCATCCTCTACATGTGGTGTCTTTTTTCGAGGTTCGTCTGTTCTTTTGGTGGAACGCCTCTGCTTTTCTTAGCTTCCCTTTGGGTCCGTCTCAGGACTCTCTTGCGTACTGCTTTCGGGATTATTATTTTCTTGTAGACTCGCTGCCACTCTGATTGCGGATCTCCCGAGGTCTCTCCTACAATTCGCCCAAAACTCTTAACAGGGCGTTTGATATAAACAAAACTTCCTTTCATGGGGTCATAGCCCTGAATCTCCTGCGCGTTAGATACAGGCATTACAGCATCAATAAAGTTGGTGGAGGAATTTCCTGTGATCTTGCTTTTGAGTTTAATCTCAATCACTTCATTGGTTGACATCTGAACAAGCTTCAGGAAATACATCACGCAGCACTTGGTGCACATCTGCGTGATGAGAAACTTATTTGATGCGATCAACTTGCATTTCACACACATCATTTCCTCCTTGAGGAAGCGAGCAATTTGTGGACCCTCTTGTATCAGTTTTGGGGTGATCTGGGCTACTTCTTTCCTTTCTCCTCAGCAGCAATCCTTTCAGTTTTGACCGACGTAGGAGCAGGGTCATCGCACTTCTCGGGTTCAGCCTTGTCTCGATCATTCCGCTCGACTCTGCCCCGGCCATTCAGACGTTCGCGCACAGAAGGTCTATTGACCTGTTCTCCTTCATCAAGTTGCCTTTATCGAGACTCGCGACCAGCTAATCCAGATGAAGAACTTCTCGAGGGGTATTTTTGGGCAAAACGGGAGTGTGAAGGCCCCATTCCTATGGCCACCTCCTCGAGCTGAGTTAGATCATACCACATGCTTTCTTTGTTAGTTTGTAAATACAAGCGGAAGTTGTGGCATTTATCCATGGTATAGGAAGCATCCGGATGCCAGTGGCAATACTCTTCATGAATTTCCCGAGCCGGGCAACTCACCACTTGCCTCTCGACCAAGCGCTTAAAGAGTCTGTTGGTCACAATAGTTTCTCCAGACACGTTGA
Organism: Melastoma candidum; assembly: GCA_023653495.1. NCBI lineage: Eukaryota > Viridiplantae > Streptophyta > Magnoliopsida > Myrtales > Melastomataceae > Melastoma > Melastoma candidum. The sequence continues at coordinate 14,033,817 of CM042884.1, read as the reverse complement.
TTCCCTGCGATGCATAAGTGTGAGTCTCAAGATAGAAAGAAGATACGTCGTCATCAACGCACTTGGAATACTTATTTCATTCTCGAGGGAATCCATATGCATTATGGGCGCCAAAAGGGTTTTCATCTATCGCACTCGACTCGTTCACTTCAGCGAACTTTAATTCTTTCGACTCGATTAAATCCTGGATCAAGTTCCTAAAATGCACACACTCTTGAGTCGTGTGAGTGAACGTCCCATGCCATTTACAATGTTTTCTACGCTTCCCTCGATCATTTTGTGGTAACTAATGACCAGGCCTGAGCTTTATACGCCCTTTTTGTTATAGCCAATAAAAAATTTTGTCTATTTGTTCTATATCGAAGGAGAACTTTCTCTCTTCTGTGGACTTGGGAGAAGCTCGAGCTTTAGAATTTTTCTTTACCAAAGGCTCACATATGGTCGGTTTTCCCTTTGCAAACTCAGCTAGATCGACTTCGGCCCATTCAGCCTGACAATTCCTAACTGAGTGGAACTCTTCTAATAAGAGATTGTGATACTCAGTGGCGCGCCTCGAGAGTTCATAGAAATCTTGAAAACGTTCTCCTTGAAGTTTCTTTTTTATCTCTAGAAATAGGGCACTCTGTGCTATCTCGAGCTGATCTCTTTCAGCCAAAACCGTTGCACACTTCAACAGGTTCTTTCTAAACTTCACTATGAATAAAGAAGGACTCTCACCGGGAAGTTGTTTCACTTTTCAGGATTTCTCCTGGTGTAACCACTGAATTTAGTCTATCGAATGCTTTAAGAAACTGGATTTGCATTTCGAACCCAGCTCGAGACAAAGTTCGGGAGGAGTTTCATGTACCAACTAAAGGCATCTCCTGTCAAAGAGTTTGGGAACAACTTTAGTTTTAGCATATCATTGCTCGACATATCTCCCATTTGATAGGTGAACTTGGCTATGTGCTCTATAGGAGTCATTTCATTTTCCCTTTAAAATAAAGTGAAGCAAGGGATTTTATGTCCTCGAGGTACCTCTATCCCTTTTTCTATGTATTCTGGAATTTGACTCCTATACAGGTGCACCTCTTCGATCTTCGCACCTGGCACCATCCGAGCTACAACTCGAGCCATTTGCCCGCTCAAGTCAATGGTAGGGTTAGGGCACATTTTCAGGTTAAATTCATTCTCCCTAGGCTTGTAATAGAAACTCTCTGTTTTCATTCGTCAACTTATAGGAGGACAAACCGGATAAGGACTTCGCTCGAGATTTATGACTGTAGGGTTGGCATTAGCATTTTGGTCAGGCATTGGGCTTCTCGAGCTACCTATTAGAAACCTTAGGATATGGCTCAGCTTGCGGACTATCGCTATTAACCTTTTACTTTCCAGCCGCTTTAGCGTCTGCCAGAAATGACTTTTCATCTATAGTGTCATTCTCCTTAAACCTGTCACTCTTTAAGATATCTAATAATTCTTGGATCTTTTTATCCGTCCGTACTTGTATTTCTTTATAACATTCTGCTATATCTAATTTCAATATGTTTATAGCTTCGTTAAATTCTTGCTTCCCTGTAAAGGTGTTGGGTGAATATTCTCGCCAAGGATTATCCGAGGGCCCTATAGGAGGCACCTCTTGATTCTTGTTCTGATTCTCAGTAAGATCCGTTTCTTTAGGATCTTCAGGTTATTCATTGTTGAACCTAGTTCGAGCCATTTCTCAAAGGCTTTTCGTGGATTTTCAAATTTAGACTCCCATTGTGGTCGCCAAAAACATGTTGGCACGGAAAAGTTGTTCCCCGCAACACGTGTCGAATTTTACAGTGATAGTGTGGTCGTCGTAAAGTGAAAGTAAATATAATACCGGAATTTAATACAACGGTACTAAATTTGCAGCGTTTGGTGTCGAACACCGTAAAGCAAACGAGTGCAAGTATAATAGAGTAAACACAACGCCGAAATTTAATGCAATAATATCAGGTTTATCGCGTTAAACTTACAGGCAACACTCGACTGGAAAACGACAGAAAATACCTGGTGACGCTTCATGACGAGAGGCGACGGACGAGAGGCGGTCGAGGCAAACTCCTTTCGTAGAATTCACCCTTGTGGAACGGCGAGGACGTCAACGACACCGAATAGGATCAACAGCACCGAGGGTGGAGCACGACACCGGACTGGATCAACGGCGTCGCGGGACGGAGTCGAAGTGGTGGCAGGTCAACGGCACCGGACGAGATCAACAGCACCGAAGATGGACCGCAACGCCGGACAGAATCAACGCCGCTGAGGCTTGGCGGAGGAGCGTCAACAACACCGGACAGAATCCACAGCGCTGAGGATGGAGGATAAAGGACCGAAAGTAAAAGCTAAAAGACTGTTTGAGTTGTTGTGTTTGTGTTGTGTTCTTATGTGTTGTTTGTTGTGATCCTTTTATAGCTTTAGATTTTTCAGTTGCGGTTATTCAGGAGACTCAGTATTTTCTCAAATCATGTGCACGATTTGCCTCCTACTTTATAAGGGCATGCACATCGTATCTTCTGCTACTCTTTCTGAACCTGCCACGTGTCCTTTTCTAGGATCGTGGCTTGATTGTACTATTGAGGGCGCTCCTTAATCGTGGCTTCGTTACGTTTTCGAGTAATAGTTGATACTACTTCTCGAGCTTGGACAATTGTTTCTCAAGTAATGCTGGCCTTGAACGCTCGAGAACTACCTCTCGAACAAAACTGTTCTTCAGCTTGAGCAGTCTCTTGAGCGACACATCTCCTGAGCTTCGCTGCTTGACCCACTAGGGACGAGGTCCAAAATTTCATATGTCTCAATAATCTCAAAACTTGATTTTTGATCATCGATTCTGAGGGCAGGCAGAGAGACAAGATGGAAAGGAAAGAAACGCACCAGAAAAAGTAGCCACAAACAGAAACCACCTCAAACGCTGGGTCCCACCACTTGATGACGTGTCCATGCATCTGCCACAACAACCGTTCGTCTGCCTGGCGCCTGCCTAACTTTATCTTTTGGGTCGGTCTCGAAAGTCCTCCAAACATTTTGGTGGAGAGTTTGCGTATAGTGAACAGACCGGACGTAATCCGAGGTGGATGTAAGGAAATTATTATTAAGGACGGTCACGGAATCGATGGTGTGGAAAGGAGAAAAAGATAAAGATACTGACACGATTTGGGTGGGCAAACATGCCTGTGCGAGACTTCGTGCGTGCGTCTGTGTGTGGGGGCAGTTTCCAGAAACTTCCTTAAAACGAGTGGCGGAGAATGGCCGATTGATCTACTGGCTGAGAATCAGCCACGTGTGCGACCGAACAAGGGTGCCTCCTACGTGGCGTCGCCCATCGCCTGGAAACGATACGCACGCCCCCACCACCACCATCACCACCACCACACCACAACCAAACCCTTGGCCTGTCTGCCTCCGTTTTTTTTTTCCTTTTATTTTATCTTATTTCTCTCTCTTCCCAATTTTAGGGCTGTGCTTCACTTTCCCACTTTTGTCTACTCGATGCTCTCTCTTCACAGCAACCGCGACCACCACTGGAGGCGGCGCAGGATCTGGATTTAGTCGGCGGTTTTTTGTTTTCCTGAGTTTGTGATTCGAGATGAACGGAGATACGATGGAAGAAGAGGAATGGGCCGGGAAGAGTAGGGTGGCTCACATGTGGGGGTACCTCCCAGGAGCCCTGCCGCAGAGGGCTCCGTTGCTCTCCCCTGTTGTCGTCAGGTTACCCCCCTTGGAAGCCTCGTGGAGGGACGTCTGTGGCGGCGGATGCGGTTTTGCCCTCGCCATTTCTGGTTCGTCCTGTTCTTTTCGTTTATTGATAATGCTGCTCGATTGAGTTGACTTTCAAGTGAACTGATTTCCAACGCTTCAGTAGCCGATCTTTTTTCCCCTCTTTCTCCAATCCCGTGGTCTGTGTGTGGTTCACTGTTATTAGCAGGCAAATTGGTTGTTTAGCCAAAGACATTGTGTTATTCTGTGGCAGATTCTGGGAAGCTGATCACCTGGGGTTCGACCGACGATCTTGGTCAGAGTTATGTCACAGCTGGAAAGCACGGGGTATGCCTGCAGTGGCAACTTGGGTCTATGCATTTTTCCCTTCCTAGCTTTGCCTTATGTTTGTGAGACTATTTCTGTGCAGGAAATGCCGGAGCCTTTCCCTCTTCCAACCGAAGTCTCCATTGTGAATGCTGCTTCTGGTTGGGCTCATTGTGTCGCTGCTACAGGTAGTACTCCCTGGAAGTGGTTTACTTTCCTTTCTTCGCCAGTCAGTATTCTGGCTTCTGTTAAAGTAGCTGATCATCCTTTATCCTTGACCCTGTGTAGAAAATGGGGATGTTTATACATGGGGGTGGCAGGAGTGTGTGCCTTCTGGAAGGGTGTTCGGTGACCCAACTCTTGGAGGAAGTATGGATAAAGATGTTATGGAGAGGCATAGTTCGTTCTTGATAGAGCAAGGTGATTGGTTCTTATAATCCCTTCTTTTGAACTTTTTCGGTTGCCCAGGGAATGGTTTAGCGGGACTGGTTAGGCTGATCACATTTGACTGAAAATAGCTTCTGTAGTTGTAGTTAGCCCTCGCTCTCAAGGCTCAAAAACATGCGGAGGTACTGACAGCAAGAGTGGTGCAGAAGAAGGTACGAAGCGGAGGAAAGTGTCTGCAGCCAAGCAAGCAGCCGAAAGCTCCTCTTCTGGGGAGGAGACTTTATCAGCATTGCCATGCTTGGTTTTGTTGAGTCCAGGAGTAAGGATAGCTGCTGTGGCTGCCGGGGGACGTCATACTCTTGCTCTCTCCGGTAATTGGATGGAAGTTTATGTAATCCGTTTTACCAGTGTTGTGTACTGGTCTGATTGCAGTTTCTGCTTTTGCTCACTTTGGCGATGAAAGAGCCTTGATTTTGGAAGTTTCAGATGTGGGGCAGGTTTGGGGCTGGGGGTATGGTGGCGAGGGGCAGCTTGGTTTGGGCTCTCGGATTCGTATGGTGTCCTCTCCCCATCCTATCCCTTGCATTGAGTCATCATACGGGAAAGATAAATCCGCAGGAATGTCACGAATGATCATGGGCTCTGACGGGCAGAGCTATAGATTTCCCGGGAGCTATGTGAAGGAGATAGCATGTGGTGGACGACATAGTGCAGTTATAACAGGTCAGCAGAGAAGTAGTATGATCGACTAAGATTCTGATACGTTCCATTCGGTCTAAACAACAGAGGAAGTAACCTGTGAAAGAAATATATGATCGGTGAATGCATTGATTGATCATTTATCAATCATAATGTCAGTGAGCTGAAATTATGGATTTCAACTTTCAATATGGATTTCTTTGAATTACATGATGCAGACATTGAGTTGAGCAGGAAGTAGAGCTAAAAGAAATGTAGCGATTATCTGCATTTTTAGGCCTACATTACTGATGGTCTATGATCTAACTTGTGGGTTTGTCATGTTCTGATGGATGTCTGCCTTTTCTGTCAGATGCCGGGGCACTGCTCACATTTGGTTGGGGATTATATGGACAGGTGAAACTCTGCAGTACCTTTATCCCAGTATTTTCTCCCAGTTCATACATATAATCAAGGCTTTCAACTCTGTATAGTTATTTCCTGATGCCAGTTGCCTCTGATTTCCGTATTCCATTCTAATGCTGTCATACCCTCGGAACATGATAACTGTGATTTCTGCTGGTGTTAACTTCTTTCCAGATGAACATGTAGGTATAGTAGAAAAATGATGAAGAAAAAAGCAAAGTAGATGTTCGAGATCTGCAAACATTGTGAAAGGGGACCCACGATTGTGTTTCTTCTCAAAGTGAGTCTTCTTGATGAATGAATCGGACAATCATTTGACGCTTATTTTGTGGTTTCAGTGTGGACAGGGAAGCACAGATGATGAACTAAGCCCTGTGTGCATATCTTCCCTGCTGGGCATCGGGATAAAGGGGGTGGCCGCAGGGCTTTGGCACACAGCTTGTGTTTCTGTTGATGGCGATGTCTATGCTTTTGGTGGAAACCAGTTTGGCCAGTTAGGTACTGGCGCTGATCAAGCAGAGGTATATTGTGATATTTCTGACACTTCTACTTATGAATATTCTTAATTCTCAACTCCAAAATTGGTTTCTGTAATTTCGTGCATGGAACCGTTCGGATCGTGGATTTTGAGAATTACATTTTGTTATAGAGATATTGGACAGTAACAATATTGGCGAGGATTATTTTTAATAATTTCTCGCATTCCTAAATCAGACTCTCCCCAGGCTCTTGGATGCACCTAGCCTGGAGAACATTCATGCGAATGCACTCTCTTGCGGAGCTCGCCACACTGCAATGATCACAGGTACGTCACAGTGATAAATCCCGTGCAATTTTGTTCCTAGTTGCCACCGAATTGTCCTCAACTACTGTTGCTCCTGTTATGTAGAGGATAGCAAAGTCTTCTGCTGGGGTTGGAACAAGTACGGCCAGGTACATTTATCTCAGGCATACTGCCGGTTGATCCCCATTACACCACGGTTTACACACCACTAAACTCTGAGGGGCCGGTATGGCAATTGCAGCTGGGGTTGGGTGACGTAATCGACCGGAACATCCCTTCAGAAGTCAACATTGAAGGCTGCAAGCCAAGGAAGGTAGCGTGTGGGTGGTGGCACACGCTACTTTTATCGGAGTCGCCCACTGGAGTTACTACCACGACACGGTCCCCCTATTTCTGTTAGGCACAGTTTTGTTAGGTGTTAGAAGCAGTTTTAGCTCTTAAAAAAAAAAAACAAAAAAACAAATAAGGTTTGGTAACTGGGCATGTGTAAATACCATATGAATGTTGCATTGCACTCGATTCTTTGGATAAAGGGAGAGCTAGTCCAGTTAGGCTTGGTTATCATGTGTGCTGTGCTTATGTTTGTTTAAGCGACGTGGCTTAGATTTATTGGCATTACTAATCCAGTTTGTATATTTTTTATTCAACGAGATTTGATTTGGGAAGTGTCGGTTAGGCGATTCTAATGAAGGAAAAGAAAAGAAAGGGAAAAAAGAGAAAAATTTACATTTTAAGAGGGTGAATTTTTTATTTCGTGTTAAAACTTCCAGATCGCAAACAAGAGCAGCAACAACAACAATACCACTCTACACAATCTCCAGAACAACAATCACAAAGTTCCAATTCCCTGGACTCCCCTCGTCCACCAATCGTCAACCCCGACAGCCCAAGTCGACAACACCAAGGCTTACCGTCCTATGTCGCCGCCTCAGGCGCAACAACCAGAGAACAATCTAACGACCTGCCTAACTCCCTCCGTTACCACTCCTTTGACCTTTCCTTTATTTAAGTCTCGTTGGGCCTAATCCTTCCAAAGCCCAACCCACTAATAACCTATCACACTACCACGCATCAAGTCTTCCCCCTTAGAATTACACTTGCCCTCAAGTGTAAAACAACCATGCTCAACAACCCCAGCGTGATCATCCTCCAATAGCAACAGTCAATAGCAGCAGCTCCAGCAATTACAGCAGCAACTCCAACAAAAACAACAACTCTGCATCTCCAATCACCACCCCCCAACACGACACTTGTCCTCAAGTGTCCTTGTAACTGAAGTTCTTCATGTAACAGCAGAACAACAGTACTTCAGCCATTCATTTAACAGCAGCAACATCAAACAGCAGCCACACAGCAACACCAACAACCGCCTTCCAGTGCTGTATTTAGCAATAACACCATTTCGTCCGGGGTTCTCCATTATATCACTCCTCCTAACCTCTTCGATTGCCGAATCAATCTCCTCTATCTTGACAGTATGGCAGCAGTGATCTGCAGAAGGATGCTCAGTCACACCACTTAGCCAGCAGTACATGTACACCTGTTGTTTGTAAGCTTTAAATAGATTCTTTTCTGTTGTCGATTGCAACAACTTCCTTCCCTCTATTTGTTGGTCCCCTGTCAATGTTACTGCTTCTTTATTCCAGCAAAACTTCATTACAGACATTCTAAAATTCCAAGCGATATTCCCTAATTGAGCCAACCACTTGACACCAAGAACCATCTCACATCCTCCCAAGGTAATGACATAGAAGTCAGTGATGAAAGTATGCCCTTGCATAACCCACACAAACTGCTGCAACATCTTACAACACATAATACTCCTCCCATCAGCCACCACAACATTAACAGGTGGTATAGGTACAGTAACCAGATTCATACCTTTAACCAACCCCGCATCCAAGAAGTTATGGGTACTTCCGGAGTTGATCAAAATGTTTAGTGTCTTTTTCTTATAGATACCCTTCACCTTCATAGTGTGAGCTCCGGTTTCCCCTAATTCTCCCTTTAACGCATTCAAAGTAACCTGCAATTCGTCACGAAGATTCCCACCATACTTGCTTATCTGTTCCTCTTCCTTTTGCTCCTCATCTGCTACACCTTCCATGATGAGGGAGAAAAATTGTCTTTTAGAGCATTTATGATTCTTGTTGAAAGGCTCATTACATCCGAAACACAATCCCTTGAGCCTCCTCTCTTCTATCTCTTCTTGGCTCAATCTCTTCCTAGTTACAGGGGCGGTTTTTTCTGTCGAACTCATAGAACTCCTCCTTGATTCACTTGATCTAGCAATAACAAGCCCAGGTGTTACACTACTGAAGTTCATTGAATCTCCTTCCCCCATTACTGATTCTTCCCTACAAAAAGGTAAAAAAAAAATGTTCATCTATTAGCTAACCTCAATGGCTTCCTGCCAACTTCTAAACTACCTTTCGGTGGCACATCCTGGCTGATTATACAAGCAATTACTTGTACACTGAGCAAATCTTTGGCTTTAACAACCAAAGCATGCTCCTATACTCCTACTTTAAACCACTTATGAATAGACTCACCTGAAAAGACATAAAGCATCTCGATTTTCTCAAAAACTCTTCTCAAACACACATCAAACCCCTCCATATACATGTACAAGTTATCAAATTCTCCTTCTTGCTTAAGGTTCTTCATCTTCCCCATTGGATCTTCAAACACCTTTTTACCAAACCTCTTATTCAGCGCCATCACATACTCTTCCCAACCCAAAATAGTGTCTCGGCTTCACCACATAGGTATAATGCCATTGGAGTGCTCCACCATACACGTAAAGAGAAGCTAACTTCACCTTCTGGTCCTCTGGTACATTCTCCAATCCAAAGTACCTCTGAATTTTGTATAGCCAATCCTCCAAATTTGACCCATCGAAGTTAGGAAAATCTATTTTAGGCGTGGAAAAATTACTTACACCCCTAGAATTCACCTCCATTCCTCTCTCCATCAGTGGTGAAGAGTTACTCTTCCCTAACAAACTCACATCCGCTTCCTTTGATTTCTTCATGGCAGACAACTGACCTTGCATCGCCTCCCATGGCATTTCTGATTGTCTCTGTAAATCGCGAATATGTGAAGTCAGTAACTCCAGCCGATCTACCAGCCCTTCCATCAGCGTATTCGTAGCTTCTTGATCTCGTTTCCACTCATTATACCGTGTATCCACCATGATTACTGTAACAGCCCAGACCCACCGCCACAGGATATTGTCCGCTTTGGGCATCGCCCGCACGGTTTTGTTTTTGGCAACCGACACCTCGGCCCCAAAATGCGTCCTTTGAGGAGAGGTTTCCACAGCCTATATAAGCACTGCTTCGTTTCCCTCTCCAACCGATGTGGGACTTCACAATCCACCCCCTCAGGGGCCCAGCGTCCTCGCTGGCATACTCGGTCCGGTCCCCAGCTCTGATACCACTTGTAACAGCCCAGACCCACCGCCACAGGATATTGTCCGCTTTGGGCCTCGCCCGCACGGTTTTGTTTTTGGCGACCGACACCTCGGCCCCAAAACGCGTCCTGTGAGGAGAGGTTTTCACAGCCTATATAAGCACTGCTTCGTTCCCCTCTCCAACCGATGTGGGACTTCACAATTACCCTAGAATCGATGCTCTGATACCCTTAATTTGTGTTAAAACTTCCGGATCACAAACAACAGCAAAACAGAGCAACAACAACAATACCACTCTACACAATCTCCAAAACAACAATCACAAAGTTCCAACCCCCTCGTCAACCAATCGCCACCTCCGATAGCCCAAAAATCTACAACACCAAGGCTTACCATCCTCTGCCACCGCCTCAGGCGCAACATCCAGAAAACAATCTAACTCCCTATGTTACCTCTCCTTTCCTTTATTTAATTCTCGTTGGGCCTAATCCTTCCAAAGCCCTATTCCAAGCCCAACCCACTAACAACCTATCACTCCACCACGCATTAATTTTTTGGGGAGACGTGTTTTTCCAGCAGTTTCTTTCCTTTCTTTGGTCCCAAACAGAGCATAGATGGCGTTGTTTTTGTCTATACATTTTCTCGGCTTTCGTCTTTCTTCGCAAAAGAAATGACGGACAACAATGTTTATCTTTCACGATTCAAAACGGTAACTGCATAGGTCATCCCCTCCTCCATCTTCGTCTTACCACTTCGCTTCCACGTTCATCGCCCAATAAAATCACATGCTCTGTTTCTTCAAGATCTTCATCTACTACGCCATCGGTATATCGGGGACTCAAAGTATTGAAAGTAAATGTGATCGCCAATGAAAGTAAATGAAAAGAAGAATGAACAAAGATTCACTAAGTGTAACAAGAAAGACTTACAGCTATTATACAACACTTGAAACGATTACGAACAGATAAGTTGACAATCAAGCAGCCTTTCAGGGTCATAGAATAATTGTCGTGTGTTTACAATTGACCAGGGCTGACTTATTTATAAACACTATCTAATAACTGCCGACCGATGCACATTTAACACGTGATAATTATTCTAAAACTAACTATCATCTAACTAGAGGGATGACTCGATCATCGACAGTTCGTGAACATCGGCCCTTCGAGCATCGACCTTCATCCTTGCTGTCCCTCTTCGTCAATGGAAGTCTTCGATGGAGTATTACCATCGGCTTTCGCTTCATCGTCATCTTTATCATCGATCCTCACTTTGTCGATCTGCTCCTCTACTAGCCTCGATTCTTGACCGCTACGTCTGGCATCGCATTGTCGATCGAACAATCTTTGAAGCAATTTCGATCTTGATTTCCTCCAAAGCCCATCAAAGAGAGCCCAAAATGACGTTGTAAACAATCTCTCCTCCCTGTTTCGTCCTCCTTAGCCCAATTCCTCTTCTACTATACTCATGATTCTCACTTTTTTGAATTTCGAAACTACTTTTCGCTTGATGTAATTTGCTTGGTCAGCGTCCCTTAGTCGACTTGGATTTAAAAATTTTTTCGTGTAAAGACAATGCGAAAGATGGATAAGATGAGAAGATCGGGTGCTGAAGCGGGCAGGCACCTCTCGTGGAACGAGGATCCTCAGCCGTTGGATGTGTTTCACCTGGTCATGTTACTAATTCTGGACCAGATACGATAGGAGGCCCGAGATGACCCACTGAGGCGGCCCAAGCCCGAAAATAAAACGGGCTTTACGCTTTGACGTCCTTTTAATTCTGGAGTGGGATAAGACTTAAGCCTGTTCCGCCGCAAGGTAATGTTTTGTTCTCATGAAGTGTCGCTGTTTCCCAATCCAATGCCTCTACGTACATGAAAGCCTCGATTCAGAGGCAGTCACCAATAACCACACCAACGTCGTCGTCCACCAAACCTCACATCCACTCCCTCTCGTCGACCAAATCCTCCCCTAACCGACGACTCCTCATCCAGACCTCATCCCGTCCCTTCTTCGGCAAGCAAACGAGTTCCAACAACCGCCTGTCCCTCTCTGGCAGCTTGCCTTTTCGTGCCGTCGCGCTAGCGAGTCTCCCCCCGATGGCGCAAGGTCCGAGGAAGTGACGATGCAAAGTTGTTGGATTGTTTGGCGGTTCCTGATATTGAAGGATTTTGATGTTTGTTGTTGTTGTTGTTGTCGTTGTTGTCCTGTGCTGATTTATTTGATTATCCGTTGTGGCTGCAGTCCTTGGAGGAGGTGACGGGGGTAAAGGCGGAGGTGAAGGTGAAGGGGAAGGCAGAGTCAAGGGGATGTTGACTCCCTATGAGGAGGCGATGGAGGCACTGTCTTCTCTGATTACGAAGCGGAGTCGGGCAGATAAGAGTAACAAGGGAGACCGGTTTGAGTTGCTCTTCGATTACTTGAAGGTGGCTTGGTTGTTTTGTTTCCCGAAACGATTCAGAGAGGCTTTGCCGGTTCTTTTGTTTCAGGCATTTGATTTTGGTGGAGGGGATTGAGTTTTGGTTTATGTATTTGTCTTTTGTTGTTAGATACTGGATTTGGAGGATCAAATTTCTAAGATGAAGATTATTCATGTTGCTGGCACCAAAGGCAAGGTATAGAGTACCTTGAATGCACATTCTCTTCCAATATGTTCCCCATCCATATTTCCGCAAGCAACATATGGGAGAAATGCGGGGTGCATTTTCTCTTTTGTTGCTTTTCTGAGGAGAAGTGGTCGGCTATTTAAGATTCTGACCCTTACTTGTTTGGCTCCAAGGGTTCCACATGCACATTTGCAGAATCAATATTGCGCAACTGCGGCTTCCACACTGGACTTTTCACATCGCCTCACCTCATCGATGTTCGTGAGAGGTTTCGATTAGATGGGTGAGTGTTCATCCTCTCAAGTTGTTTGTTGAAATCACTGTCATATTTAAGTTCTCGAGCTTATTTGTTATGTGGTTCCGTGCCTCTTTCCATAGGATGCAATTTTTATCAGTGTAAGTAGATCGGTGTTGTTTTGGTCCTGGCTCTAGTGAGTGGCTAGAGGCTTCTGTTTATTTCCTCTATTTCTGAACAAGTACTTGCTAAATTATAGACTTATTTCGGTTGCTTTTAACTTTCCAACTATGGGATCTACCCTCGGAAGGAAGTAAAAACACTTCAACCTAAAGTGATGCAAGGCATGCTACTGTTCTGGTGCTGGTTTCACAGTTACCTGTGTAATTATTAGATACCTCAAAGCAGATAGTTTGATATGTAATAACAGATTCAATTTTTCTTACAGTGAGGAAATTTGTGAGGAAAAGTTTTTGGCTTACTTTTGGTGGTGCTTCGACAGATTTAAGGTATGGAATTATCCTTCTTTATTTCGTTATCACCAAACGGACTTTCATACAGATTTTTTAATGATTAATCGTACAAAGTAAGTACTTTTGGGGGAATCAGCTTCACTTTCTTCATTTCTAACACTTCAGGGATATTGGAAAAAATCATAGGTAAGAGAGATGATCAGTAATTACGAGTAGACATTTCAAGCCAAATTGTAGAGAAATTGATGTTTTGAGCCTTATGTCTCCCCAAAGCTGGATCACAAGCTCAGTTTTCTAGATAGAATTCCTAGGTCCTTGGTAGTGTCAGTGAAATTTGACGCTTTGAGTTTTTGGGTGTTTTCTCTGGTAAGTGGTAAGTACTTAGCTATGATCTCCATGCTGTTTGTTTTTGGGGGTGCAGGAAAAGATCCGCGAGGACCTGCCAATGCCTACTTATTTTCGCTTCCTTTCATTATTGGCCTTCAAGATATTTGCAGATGAACAGGTTTGTGATTGAACAGTCATTTGGACCATTGCGTGCTTACGTATGTTAAGTTTAAAGCATTTTTTGTACATCATTTGGTCTATTAACATTACATTTTGGTTACCTTCGTAGGTAGATGTGGTCATCTTGGAAGTTGGCTTGGGAGGAAGATTTGACTCGACGAATGTGGTATGTTGCATTTAGATGTGCTACTAGTAGGTGGGAAACAATAAATAGCCTTCTGGACGTTTTCATTTTATGAAGATGTACCAAATAGCAGTAACCATCTTGCAGTAATACATACATATACACATATGCAGATTGAGAAGCCAGTCGTGTGTGGCATAGCATCCCTTGGGTACGATCACATGGAGATTCTTGGTTAGACTCTCAAATACATACTTTTTGTACACTTTTATTTTGCCTTCATCAAATGTCACAAAAAGAATAACAAAAAAGAACCAAAAAGATAATTCTTTGAAACAGAATCTTCAATTCAGGAAGTAAGCTGGCTTCCATAATATCTAGGGCTATCTTCAGGAAATTTTTGTATTTTATACAGTTTTTTATTAATTTTTCTGGGAAAAATGCTATTTGAGGTAATTTCTCATTAGACTAACATATTTTTCTGGCATGGATCATGTTTATGAAACATTGTCTCTTTCACTTCAACCTGAAACATTCTGGAATTTTCCGTTGTCTCTTTCAGTTCAACCTGAAACATTCTGGAATTTTCAGTTTTGAGTTCTCCGATGTCCCACAGGAAACACTCTAGGAGAAATCGCTGGAGAAAAGGCTGGCATCTTTAAGGTGATACTTGAAGTTTTCCTCCCTCAAGCAAAGATCTATATAGAGGATGGATTGCTAGAAAATCGTTAACTTTCTGACAACTTCAATTGATTCTCTCACCATTTTTCGTTTAACATCGAGCAGCGTGGAGTTCCTGGATTTACCGTTCCTCAGCCTGATGAAGCTATGCGTGTGCTTGAACAGAAAGCTTCTGACTTGGATGTAAGATTTGAATGATCCTTTTTGAATGATCCTTTTTATTAAATTGAACTTCCATCCTGGGGAATTCGGCTACATTTCTGGTTGCCTTTCTTGTCAGTTACATATTCATCTCAAATTGGCACGGAGCATATCAGAAGTTTCCATTGAAATGCACAAGATTGCTCTTTCAACAAATGTAATCTGATAAAAATCAAATTACCATCATATTTTCTGTAGATGGAAGTGTTAATGTAAGGACATTTTAGTAAAGCTTAAAAACCAATTCATAGTTCGATTTGACTGATGGATACCTTCTGTTAGGCTAAGGCAATGTAGACATTCCCATGATTTTAACAATTTTTTTAAGAATTAGCTGTCAAACATGTGGTGGAGGTGCTGGAGTGTCGTTTCATTCACCTTAACATGCATGGTGTCAAGTTTTCCATTTTGAATCTAAAATGATTTTAGTCAGAAAAGTTGTAGCAGTAGTAGTAGACATGGAATGCGATAAGTTATGAAAATGGTTCTGGCCTTTCTTGTTGATGTTATGAGAACATGATAATAGGTGGATCTTCAAGTTGCAAGTCCATTAGAAGCCCACTTGTTGAAAGATCAGAAATTGGGACTCGTTGGGGAGCACCAGTATACTAATGCTGGCCTTGCTGTTGCTCTGTGCTGTGCATGGCTTCAAAGGACTGGCTATCAAGATGTGGCATGTGTGCAGCAAATGGTAGGGGCTGCTTTGTCTCTATATATGATTTGAACCATCATCAAAATATAATGATTAATACCCATTTGGTCCGTGTTAGAGTTCTTTGCCCGACCAGTTTATCAGGGGGTTGATGACAGCTTGTTTGCAAGGGCGAGCACAAGTTGTTCCTGATGGACCCAGAGGCCTTGACTGCTCAGGAGAATTGACTTTTTACTTGGACGGTGCTCATAGCCCAGAAAGCATGGAAATTTGTGCCCGATGGTTTTCTACTGCAGTTCAGGAAGGGGAAGAGCACAAGATTATGACAAAGTACCCGCATCTGGATGCTTCTGGATCATCTACTAAGTCGGGCAACAAGGGCAATGATGGAAGTGACCAAAATCTGACCACACAGGTGAAGCATGAAAAGCTTGTTTTCATTATCTTTTCAATCTGTTCAAAGGTGGCAAACTTCCCACATTTTCTTTTCGTTCCATCTAATCTTTGGATACCTTTCTGAACATTTATAACCATCCTTTGCCTCTTGGTACGGAGGTCTGAATTCGGCCTTTTGGCAAGGATTTTGAATGCTACGGACTTCTGGATTATATTTTCCAGCTGCATTACAGTTATTGTTTAGTTTGGATGATCAAGAAATCAACGGATAATTCAGTAACATTGGTTTGCATTGGCTGCAAATTTAGTGCACATTTCGTTTTGATGGTTGGCTCAAATCCTGTGCTCAGAAAATTTCGGGAATATTTAATCTATCGTGCTTGAAGTTCTACTGTTTGTGCAGATACTTCTCTTCAACTGTATGTCAGTGAGAGATCCAAAGATGCTCCTTCCACCCTTACTGAACACCTGCTCTAATCACGGTAAATATCATCCTTCCATTCCTTGGCAACATGATAGCTCTTATCTCGTTTAGCGGCTGAGATATGGAACAGTGTTTTCGTTTCACTTTCTGTTGTAAATACTCTTGGAATGGATATACATGTGAATGCATTGGTTAATATGACCGAACAAATGCTTTAACCCCATTGAAAGAGTTGGGAATTCCATAGAGCATTGCTGCCCTTTTGCGCCTAATGTTTCTCCTCACAGAAATTCAACTTGTCTAATTTTTATAGGGGTATATTTCGCGAAAGCACTATTTGTACCGAACATATCCGTGTACTACAAGGTGGGATCAACTGGGGCACCACAGAATGACTCTCAGATTGATTTGACATGGCAGTTCACTCTTCAGAGAATCTGGGAAAGCCTTGTCCAAGCAAAGAAAGGTATGAATCGATAACGGCCATGATTCTGTGTCTGGACTGAGCTAGTCACACAAGTTATCCAGGTTGAATGAGATGGTTTAATCTAAAACAATTAGGAAGTATCTGTGCAAAAGATCTACTTTCATGCAATTTGAAATGGATCGTCAAGCAATTTTCTTGTGTAGGAGGGGAACATCCAAGTCACGATGGACTGGGCAATGAAGTCAAAGAAGAAACAGAAGGTTGTGTGAAAAGCTACGAGAACAGTGTGGTGTTTACTTCTTTACCTTTGGCGATTAAGTGGCTGAGGGACACTGCACAGCAAAATCGTTCAGTAAGATTCCAGGTAAGAAGGACTAAACAGATCTCGGTTGCTTTTTGGCATGACAATGTTAATGGGGCCTTTCGAATTTCAGGTACTTGTTACCGGGTCATTGCATCTCGTTGGAGATGTCTTGAGGCTCATCAAGCGATAGGGGGCCATTCACGAGCTCCGCCTGAACTTTTACAATGCCAGGGCAATAATAATAAGTTGTTTGTTCTTTTCTGTCAGCTGTTTTAGTTCGATGTGTTAAGGACATTGGGAAAGGTAAGGCCATTCATCTCTTCACTTGTTGATTCAATCATAACTTTACAAATAATATTCATCGCAGAAACCGTTCACAAACGTCGACTCATGGGAAAGTACACCCCAAAACAAACCCACTCAAGAAGTAACACGAGGATCAACACAACGGCCTATACCTAACTAATCATGCTCATCTCAAAGCAACTGGCGAAGCAGCTGGTTTTCTTTACGAAGCTGTTGCAGTTCCTCTTTCATCTCAGCCTGATTCTCGAGTAATAAGCTAATCGCTCTCGACATATCCATCTGCTAAAATGTTGACGCTTCAGACTCGGAAACAATCTGATCCGAGTTAGGGAACAAAAAAGGAGATAGATGGAGAAGGGGACGCACCTGATTCATGTGAGATTGTCGCAAGACTTCGATGTGGAGATTCCTCATGTCACCGTGGATCGACTTCTGGAATGAATCCAGGGTTTCTACAAGAGTCCGCTCAAAGAGCTGCAAGGAAAAGGAGCTTGCTTGCTGTGTTTCCACAGGTAGCGCCGCCTGCGCCCTTGGCGTTCCTCCCTGCCAACATGTAATGTCCTCAAATATCAAAACTAGAGGGCTCCCTTCCATCCGGTAGAACTGAATAGGGGACCTTGGTCATAGACTTACATTAGCTGGGGGAAGAACTCCCATCTCTACAGAACTTGATGTGTAAGACCTGGACAACAAGCTGTTCAATAGTTCTTCCCTGGTTTCGGCTCCTGTTTTCTTGACCTTCGGTGAGCCAGCTAAGACAGATGTCCCATCATTGAAGGCAGAATTGGAGCTTCTCCTCTCTGCATAAGAGGAAAACAAGCGTGGAATTGCCAATGATGTTGGTCCTGGAGGATCGGCAGTAGCTTGTTCCAGGTTACTTCTCATTCCAAGCGACGGGGATGACAAGCCAGAGGGGAAGCTTTCTGTATATGTGAGTTGACTTTCCAAAGACGACAAGTCGTTGTTCCTTGAGTTAGTGTAGGTGAAGTTAGAACTAGTAGTTAGAGAGCTTATGCTAGTTTGACTCATGGTCGAGGCCACATCAGGGTATCCAGAGAGCACCGATCCTGTGGTCAACCCAAAACGAGATGTCACACGGGCAAATCTATCTGATAGCTTCTCACCACCCCAGGCTTCGGGAGGAGTGACCGAAGCATCTTCACTTTTAGATGAGGATGCAGCAGGAGCAGATCCCAACTGCCCAATAGTTTGACTATCATCCTGCATATCATTGTTGGGGAAAGTTGTAATTATTGTTAAAGAATGATTTGGCGTTGAGCATGCAGAGGGATTTACCTGGCTGAAAGAAGAGCTAGATTTCAAGCTTGATATTGGGTGGTCATTACTTCTGTCGTCCACAAAGGGAAATCTCTGAGAGGCTGATGGAAATAAAAAAGAAGGTTTCCTTTCCAAAATAGAAGGGTCTTTCTTTGAACCATCAGTATCATTCCACAATTTATCGAGTGCTGGTGTGATAGGAGTCATCAGTGGAGAGAAGACACCCATTTCATCCTTTAAACTGTAGGATGTGCGGGGAGCATTTAATCTGGCCAAATTCCCACCAGGCCATAGATGGCTTCTGTGGGGAGTTTCTTCAGATGTATTTACATATTGTGAGCTCAAAGTTGATCCACTTGTAGAGGCTACAGGAGCTGCATCAAGTGAAGAACTGGATCGGCTGGGATTCCATGGGCCAGATGGAGCTTTTGACGATGAAAGGCCTGAGGATGCCATTGATGGAAGTGGATCAGGCATCAGAACTGAATCTTCGACAGCACCTCCAAGGAGAGCAGTCTCAGCTGAACAAGTACTCTCATTCACTCTAACAGGTTTTGCTCGTTGCCAACACAGGCTTGTCACAGCCTAATAAGATGCTCCAACAAGTGAGTACTTCATCTTCTTTCTTGTCAAATAAATGTACCATGCATTATTTAAATAAAAAAGCAAGCACTACATGGTTTCACAAACATGCTTGACAGTTCCAAAGTGAATGCTGAAGATAAGACTCACCTCGGAACTACTATAAGCAGTAAGAACAGTAAGAGGTTGTGGCTTTGCACGAATGTCATAAAGTACTATTCGACCATTGCTCGTTCCTGCAGCCAGAACCAGACCATCGTCTCTAAAAGCCAGCGAGGAAAACGGTGATTCATAGGCAATATATGACGACGGCCTCTTTGAACTGGAATCAAAGGTATATAGTTTTTTGTCTAGGCCAACACTAGCAATCATCTGTGGGTGCAGCATTAGAGTAGAGTTTTGTTAGAATCAGGATAATAAAATATTTTTGAATTAAATAAAGCGATGAAGACGCGAGAATTCCAACCTTATCATTGGTTGGTGAGAAGCTAATACCAGCTGCCGGAGCTAAATGTTGTTTCAACCAAGAAATCTAGAGGAAATAATAAGACCATCACTACAGAGCCTTAGTGTGCGATACAAAACAAAAAACAAGGGAAATGACGACCCTCAACAAGGCTTTGGAGAATCACTTCAGCAAAACCAGCTGGGGAGGTTGTAATCAGGTCTTGGGCAGAATGAAAATTTTTAAAAATCAAGCATGTTACAAATACAAACCTTGGGGCTAGAGCTGTTTTTGTCCCACAAACGAACAGTACCGTCGTCGCCAGCAACAACCAGAAGATGCCGACTGACTCGTGAGAAATCGAGGACCCTGAGCACCTGGTCTTAAAATAGTAGACAGATAAAGCAGTAAGTTAATGCATACATGATTCAATTACGGATGTAGAATCATCAAAATGGCATGCTGAAAACATAAAACACACATGACCTGCTCATCGGGGTCCTTGAGTTCAGAAGCCTTGGCACCAGAAGCAAGGTTATGGAGAATGATATTTCCATTGACGCCGATAGAAACCAAGGAGTCATCTTTACAATTGTACATAGCCCCTGTTATCGTGCTAGTATGACCCCTCAACCATTTAATGCAACGTTTCCTCTGTAAGTCCCATATTCTTACAACCTGACCACTACCGCCTGAACAAATGTACCTCGAACTCTTGCTGCTGAAGCTAATGGCCAATATAGATTCCTGAATCCCAAAACACAAGTCAAGACAGAGGCTCTCCACATACACAGATCCATCAAAAAGTAAGATGGCATCACACGGAGATTTAGTACCTCAATGCCGTCACCACTGTCTGTGCCGGAGACCGGGATGGTTCCCATGCTTTGCCCATGTTTCCTCCACAGAGAAATCTTCTTGTCTTCCCCAGCACTTGCCACGACCAAATCTGCATTAAGCACCCAGAATTCACTCGCCAATTAAGGGTCAATCCCGTCCACGCTTCCCGTCAACCTCAAACGAAACAGCAAATCCAGCCTCGAGGACCACCCCGACATCCTTTCAAGTAATTTCACAATCGAGGTTGCCCATTTTATGACTTCTTTCACCCATAAACACAACCCAATTACGCAAGCACCCATCATCCAATTCGCATCCCTCGATCGATCCGCACATTAGAAACCCACTGGAAGTCAGAAAACGGAGGAGGCGGAGTCAGCAAAGAGAATGGGGAAGAACTTTACTGGTGTGGTTCCACTTGAGGGAGTGAACCGCCAAACCGGGGGACGGCACGTAGGAAAGCACACACGACGACGACTGATCTCCTCCTCCACCGGCCGAGACATCGAAGAGCTTGACGGTGTCACCGCCTGCGGCGGCGAGCAATGTCGGATCCAACAAACCCTTCATACCCAGACGACAAATTGTGGAGAAAATCCTAGCTGTATCGGAAAGGGCGAGCCTTTTTGGTTATTTGAATTTCAAAGTCTAGTCTTTTCTTCCTGTCTGAACTGTCTCCGGCCTTTCCTTCTTATCTCTTCTAATTATTATTATCTTTGTTGAAAGTTTCTTCCTTTCTTACTTGAAAGATAATTAAAAGAGAATCGCATTTATTTTACATTGCATTGCATTTCCTTTAGGGAAATCATTGCTTCGTGTTAATGATCATCCCCCTTAACGGGAGTTTAATACAATACTGGACTTGGGAGTATGATCTCCAACATCATCCGCCACCCCCTCAAATCTGCTACATTTCCCCACTAATCTTAGCCCGGGACGACTGTTTCCGGCAATTAATCCAATACAGCCGGAGAAAAGACGCATCTGCGCTAATACATCGGAAGATTTAAGACCGTGCTTTGTGGAAGCCGGCTCTCATCCTAAGCCATCACCCACCTCTAACCTATGAAGATGTGAACGAAATGGAGATATTACTCCACAAACCCAGTCAGACGGACAGCAGATGTGAGGTCGCCCGGAACTGATATCGAGGGATGAGAAATGTCACCTTCCCGTGACAGTTTACCAAGTCGTAAGATCCAAGGACATCTGCGAGATGAGAAAATGTCTACAGTTGTTATAAATAGAACATCGAGAAAGCAGAAAGAATATCGTAACAGGGATGATCCGACCACTTAACCCGTAAAAGTATTTTCCCTCATTGCATTCAGCAATCATGCACCAAAACTAATAGCCATGGGGTAGCCAGAACTTTATATTCCTTGAGTACATAACTGAGAGATGGAGACTATCTCATTGCCAGGGATACAGTCTAAGAATAACGAATCATATTCATCAACAACTGACCTCACAGCGAAAAAGATAGAGCAAGTATCACATCTTCATAGACGTGGGCTTGACTTTCTTCTCTGCAGGCTTCAGAATCTGGAAAGAGCACGTAAGGTTCTCGTCAACAATCATCATTGCTCCAGCATTGTCGAATTCACCGCAGTAATTGGGCGCTGAAAATATTGTCACGAGTTGCCTGTCCGCAAAAAATTCATAGCCGTCCTCCACGACCTACATATTAAAAGGAAAACAACTTTAAACAAGACAAAGGCGATTAAAAATGCAAGGGACAAACTAAGCGAATCTTACCTGATGAGCACGGCAGACAAGATCCAAATCATGAGTTGATAGGAACTCCGTGACCTTATCCGTACCAAAGGTGTAAGAAACTCCTCTGTCATTCATACCCCATCCTTTCAGATCTTTACCGGGATCTGACCACAAGAGATCACAAAGCAAGCCTGTGTCAGGTACTGCAGTGGGCCGAGGCAGGTTTCTTATTTGATCCAAGCTCGACAACTCAGGAGAAAGACCCCCATGCATGCACAGGATCTTTTCATCTATGAGAGCGGCGACAGGAAGGCAATTAAAGCAATCAGTGAAGGCCTTCCACAATCTAACATTAAATCGCCGTTTGCATTCGTCATAGAACCCATATATGCGATTGATGGAGGCACATTCGTGATTTCCTCGCAGGAGAAAAAAGTTCTCAGGGTACTTGATCTTGTACGCCAGAAGAAGGCATATCGTTTCCAAATTCTGCTTTCCACGATCAACATAGTCTCCTAAAAACAAGTAATTGGCTTTCGGAGGAAAACCACCATACTCGAACAACCTTAGTAAGTCGCTGTACTGGCCATGAATATCACCTGAACAAAGAAATGGATAAGAAGACAGAATCAAATACGGGCATTACAAAGCATAGAGCATGGAGCCCTTAAAATCAACATCTTGACTGCAAAAATCTGGGTTGAATTAAAATCAAACACTGCCATCACAGAGCAGAAAGCTAAAACCTTTGATATCAACACAAACTAGGTTGAGAAATCTTTCTACGGCAAGAATCCATGAACTTCACTACTACTCAAGCAACCAATCAAGGAATGCCATGAATACTGCGAAATCAAGTAAACGAGAACTCCCAGCATGTCTTAACACGAAACCAAGTACCTAAGACAGGAAATCCCATTCAATTTTCACAATAGAGCATCCAACTAGTGACCGCCATCAGTCTAACTAATTCTACCAAAAAGCTAACCCACACCAGGAGCTTCAATACAGCCGGCCATGTATTCCTTCCTCGGCTTCAAACTACATACTCAAACCAAGGTCAAGACCTAATTTCATTATTCGAGAAAGACACCCAGCAATAAAACAACCGAAACCCCTCGGCCATAAAATTACCGCAGATTTTGATCGGAGCCTCGAGTTCGAGCAAGTTCGGTTGGCTATAGAAGATGTCGCGAGCCGCAGCACACAACTGCTTGATCTCCGTCTCGGACATCTGAACCTGCTTCCCCGGCCTCGACGATTTCACCTCTATCAGCCGTCCGATCATATCGTCCAGCGCCGCCGTTTCCATTCCCCTTTTAACACCCGAAATCCGCAATCCCAACACTTCACCAAAACTAACCTCTGGGTTCGATTCAGTAGGCCGATATAATTGCGGGTTTCCGCTAAAGTTCGATACTTTGATTCCCGAAGCAAGCCCTCAGCGTCGCTGTTGCGGACACCAAAGGTGCTTGACGGAATGCGACAGAGAGAGAAGGCGCAACCTCCTTTTAATCGTCCGGAAGGCCTCTTGTTATTTGGCAATTATATAAATTACTCTAATGGCAAAAGACTCGACGACAACATCAACGACAACGACCCCATATTTTTCCAAGTCAAAGTTCGATGTCGGATTTTTCAAAGGGTGTCGGAAAAATCGAAGTATGCCGGACTTGGTTGCATCGCGTGGTTAAGACGTTCAGCTGCCATCTTGTGTTCTCGAAAGAATATGTATTCACAAACGACACAGCAGAAACATTCCAAGAAACAACCGACGTTGTTTGGATGGCTAATGTCCAAGTTTCGTTGATGTAGGCTGGTGATGTAGCTTTTTTGGCTCCGCCTGAATACTGTGAAGCCGAAGTTCTTGTGGAGCATTTTATCGATGAGCTCTTGCGAGATACGCCATTTCAATAGTCGCAGCTGGCGACCGAGAATATCACGAGGAACCCCATTGTTCATAGACCGACCAGGAAGGCGCTGTCGTCAGAAGTGGCAAAAACCACTACCTCGAGCAGTCGAGGTATTGAAGGCAGCCAACGCCGCTGCCCGACCAAACACTATCCTCGATGGATGACTGGAATCAGACCAAAGAAATTCGACAGATAAATACTCAAATTCGATGAAATTGATCAAAGCGAAGTCTTATGCAATTGTCAGATATATGTCAACTGGGAAATAATATCAACGTACAAAAAATGAGTTTCATCAACAAGGAATCACAATTGGCTTTCCCCAAAACCTATTCTCTATACAAAAATCTGAGTTTTTGGTGATCGGGATCGCTAAGTCGAACAGCAGCTCTTCTTCCCATAGTTTCCTGAGAAGTTGTTGACATTAATCGGGGTTCCCTGAGGAAGTCCAGGGGTCGAGGCTGCCTCCGCAGCCGCCAAGGCCTTCTTGCTGATAACATGGTAAATATCCAGCAGGATACTCTGGAACGCTTTCTCGACATTGAATGCTTCCAACGCCGAGGTCTCGAGGAACGAGAGGCTTTCTTTCTCCGCGAGCCTTTGAGCGTCTTCAGCCGAAACAGCCCTCAAGTGTTTGAGATCAGCCTTGTTCCCTGCCAACATGATTACGATGTTGGAGTCCGCATGGTCTCGCAGCTCCCTCAGCCACCTGAGGACATTGTCGAAGGTCTGCCGCTTGGTGATGTCGTAGACCAGGAGCGCCCCAACTGCACCACGGTAATACGCACTGGTTATCGCCCTATACCTCTCTTGTCCGGCAGTGTCCCATATCTGTGCCTTGACTGTCTTTCCTTCGACCTACATCACAATGTAAAATTCAGGTCCCATTACGGGAGAATTCATCTCATTTTCTCGGTGGAATCGATTCGGATTGTCATTCGGAGTCGCCTATCTGTTTTTCCGATCTGATCCACATGCACCATTCATTTCAGAGACTAGCCTAAGTGGTTGGAAGTCCCGATCTCCTTTTATTGTTCTCATATAGAAGATCACAATCGAGAGGACGATTGATAGCACTACATGCGGGCTTTTAAAGAAAGCTTATTACAAGAAGCTAGTTTAACACTCTATATTAAATTGTACCTGGAGAGTCCTGGTGGCGAATTCGACGCCGATGGTCGACTTGGACTCGAGACAGAACTCGTTGCGCGTGAACCGCGATAGTATGTTCGATTTCCCGACTCCAGAATCTCCAATCAATACTATCTTGAACAGATAGTCGTATTCTTGATCTACCCTGTATGCCATTTTCCGAAGACCCTCCTCTCTACAACATTAAACCCAATGGGATCTAACCCCACCTCAATCTCATAAAAACACAGGAATCAAAATCACATCAAGCATCACCCGATCGACCGACCTGATCTTGCAGACAGAGAGAGATGGAGAAAGTTTGTGAAGGTGATCGCCAAAGGAAGGCAATTCACGGGACAGCCCGGATTGTCGTTTGCCATTATGCAAATCAAGGAGTGAGAGAGATTGGCGATTTCATATTTTTAGCCATACATGTGGTAGGAACCAGAGACGAATTCGGGCAAAGGTTACTAAAAAATCAGGGAACTCCTTGCATAGACATTTCTCGATGCTCTGTTTGAATCTACCCAAATCAGAGAAAGATGCGAAATTACATCCAACTCATGCTGACATTGCGATGACGATGATCACCGCAGTCCCAGTCGGTTTCAACCTCATGGACCCTTATCGTGTGAGCGCAACATAACTCAGTGCATTGGTGGACCCAATGAACATCATCCCTAGTCCTCCTCCCGCAATAATGATACCATGGCACGATTATTCCCACTCAGATTCCATCTGGGGCCACACCATGTATTCTTTTCACAAAAAGCATGCCCTTTGATTGACGCATATTGTTGGGTCGTACGGAATAATGCCGACCTGGTTGTCCCGCTAGACATCATCCACAGGCCCTACGAAAGATTGCATAACATACAATGTGATCCGCATGTCTCCTCTTGTCTCCTTTCTTTCTTTTTGCTAAAAGAGACCATCAAAATAAACTAATAGCACCAACGACCAAAGTAATCGAGTCATTGCTGTATCTGGGGCCACACCATGTATTCTTTTCACAAGAAGCATACCCTTTGATTGACGCATATTGTGGGTTCGTACGGAATAATGCCGACCTGGTTGTCCCGCTAGACATCATCCACGGGCCCTACGAAAGATTGCATAACATACAATGTGATCCGCATGTCTCCTCTTGTCTCCTTTCTTTCTTTTTGCTAAAAGAGACCACCAAAATAAACTAATAGCACCAACGACCAAAGTAATCGAGTCATTGATTCATTGGAGTTCCCTTTCGACCGTAGACAAATGATAAAGGAAATAAGAAGAACCAAAGTAATGCTTGGAAATGGCACACCTAAGTGGGAAGAAAACTAACAAAGGGTAAAAAAACACTACCAAAAATTGGATCAACACCCTTCCTGTAAGAAGGCTTTTCAAATTCACTCAATTTGGACAGACCAAATCTTGTACTAAAACGCATTCTAAGATATCACAAGTGATGCAATTTCCTCCACGGTCCCCCCTTTCTCTTCTCCTGCTCCCTCTCCATATCAGTTCTGCGGTGTTTGCGCTCATCGATGGTGCAGTCCCCCATGGCGACGAACCGTAAGGTGCTTCACTTACTTATGGTGAGTAGTGCAACTGAATTTGACGTATATATGTTGTGTACGTGTTAACTCTGATTCAACGACAAAAAAAATTCATGAAATAGAGTATATAATTTCGAAATTTCAGAAATAATGTCCTGAAGTTGTTTTTATAAATCCAACTTTCTTAAGTGTTTTTTCTAACTCGAACTTTATAAATTGAACTTCATTCATGAGTGAAGTGTCCGACTTTGAGACATTATTTTTTAAATTTCAAAATCCTATTTCACAAATTTGACCTGAATTATCCTTCCTCCGCTGAACAATAAGTTTTTTATTAAGGGAGAACATATCCATTATGGGGGATATGATGGGTGGAAATTTAAATTAGCAATGCTTTTTTAAATATTTATATGGTAATTGGTCATTAGCTTACCTGGTTGACATTTCACAACTCATAATTAGAACAATTCATTGATCAGAGTAGGAATTTTGTGTCGATCCATGTATGATAAGCGCTCATATGCTCACTTTTTTTTTACGCACATATTTGAACGTTGTTATGATGATGATGATGATATAATAATAATAATAATAATTAATTAGTCTTTCAAGAATTACTTTTAGCACATTTTTAGGCAAGCTTTCATAAGGAAACAAATAATGGGTAATGACAAGTAATCCTTTCAATCTATTTAGGAAGCTTGGCTTGGAATTTACTATATATTGAAACATCAAGACACTGAGCGAAGGTTGAGAGCTAATCCTTTTAATCATTGATAGATTACATTACTCCTCCTATTGTAAGAGAGCTGTGTAACTACAACTGTCGTGTTGGCGTTGAATCACGTGAGGAGCGTGCAGTGAAGTCCCGGATATAGGAGTACTTGCACAACTAGAGGCGACAACCACCCGAGAGAAAGTTTTCGTTTGTGCAAAAGTTTTGTATGATGAGCCACAGTGAGGAGTCGAAAAGTTACAAAGCAGATATTCTTTGTTCAAATGAAAAATGATATCCGCCCATTGGGGAAGTCGTCATCGTGTGGAGAGAATGCATTGGTGATGAGTTGTACGTAGATTATTAAAATGAGTCCCGCGAGTTATGGTCTGTCACACTTTAGTAGAAGCACGTACCCGGCTTTAACATACATTTATAACAACATGATTATAAGGCCTTTAGACGTTGTCTTTTTGACGATCTCAAAGCCTAGGCAGTTTTCGGATGAGATATGCAAAAAGTAAGTGATATAAATCTTCCTCTTTTTGACTTGTCAATGACTGATGGAGTACATGGCAGAGGAAACCTAGTACTTAT
Source organism: Melastoma candidum (assembly GCA_023653495.1). Lineage (NCBI taxonomy): Eukaryota > Viridiplantae > Streptophyta > Magnoliopsida > Myrtales > Melastomataceae > Melastoma > Melastoma candidum. The sequence goes on along the minus strand of CM042884.1, from coordinate 14,005,993 downwards.
TAGTAAAGAGTGTGACAAACTCTCCATGACATGCTTACGTCAACAGACGGGCATACGGAAGCGGCTAACGGTACGTGCACGTAACCGTTACGTTGTTTACTAAAATCGTTTTTTTTTTTAGTAAAGGTTACTAAGAATCGATGTTTTTTAGTAAAATCGTTAGTAAATTACTAAAAAAATTAGTAATCCGTTACTAATTTTTCACTGTTTGACCATTAGGAAAGTTACTAAACTACGTTTAGTAAATCGGCGGAAAGATTTACTAAACTTTTTAGTAACCGATTACTAAAAATATCGATGATTTGACCTTTTTTTTAGTAACCGTTACTAAAATTTCACTGTTCAACTTTAGTAATCGATTACTAAAAAGTTTAGTAATTTTTTTTGCCGATTTACTAAACGTAGTTTAGTAACTTTCCGAATGGTCAAACAGTGAAAAATTAGTAACGGTTACTAATTTTTTTTAGTAAAATATATATCTTTAGTAATTTTCTAGGTAGGCCGTCGAACGATTTTAGTAATGATTTACTAATTTTGTAAGAAAAATTAGTAAATTACTATGTAACATAATAAAGTCGTTAGTAAATTACTAAAGTCGTTTTTCTTTTTTCGTAATCGTTTACTATTTTTTTAACGAAATTTAGTAATCGATTACTAAACATTTTAGCAATTTACTAAACAGAACAGTACATTCCGAACCTAAAACTGAACATGTTTTCAGTGTGAAATTACCATTTTACCCCTGTGGTAAAATTATAAATAGGTTTGGTTTTAGGTTCGGACTGAAAATTCGTAAACGATTTTGTAATTTATCGCAGGGGTAAAATGGTAATTTCACACTGAAAACAGGTTCAGTTTTAGGTTCAGAATATACTGTTCTGTTTAGTAAATTACTAAAAAGTTTAGTAATCGATTACTAAATTTCGTTCAAAAAATAGTAAACGATTACGGAAAAAAAGGACGACTTTAGTAATTTACTATGCTACACTGTAATTTACTAATTTCTCTTACAAAATTAGTAAATCATTACTAAAATCTTCGGACGGCCTACCTGGAAAATTACTCAAATTATATAATTTAATGAAAAAAATTAGGCAAAATATACGATAATATCATAAACTATGCTCAAACTTTCTATTTTGTCAAAATCTTTTCTGGCTATACGATATTATCACTATCTTTAAGGTTGTAATTTTTTGTGGCCAATCTTGGATTTTATTATTAGAAAACCAAACAGGTCCTAATATTTAAATTTCAATTATTGACAAAAAAAAGTGAAAAATGGATAATAATATTAAAAAATTTCATGTGTTATTTATTATATAATTTTAATAGTTAAATTAAGTAATTTGGAAGTCGAAGTTGGACTGTAGTTATTGATGCTGTTAAGAATCTGTAAAATCGATGAAGAACGAATGATTGATTTATTGTGAGGTTACTACTAGGCATAAACTGGATTGCAAAACGATGCAATGAGAGGTTAAAAGTCAACTATTATAGGATAACTATTAGACAGTATTAAGGCCGTGTTTGGTTTCCTCAGATTAAAATTCAAGATTTGACAAAAAAAATTACAACACTAAAGATAGTGATAATATCGTATAGCCAAAAAAGATTTTGACAAACCAAAAAGTTTGAGCATAGTTTATGATATTATCGTATATTTTGCCAAAAAATTAGTAACCGTTACTAATTTTTCACTGTTTGACAATTCGGAAAGTTACTAAACTACGTTTAGTAAATCAGCAAAAAAAATTACTAAACTTTTAAGTAACCGATTAATAAACTTGAACAGTGAAATTTTAGTAACCGTTACTAAAAAAAAAATGTCAAATCACCGATATTTTTAGTAAATGGTTACTAAAAAGTTTAGTAAATTTTTCCGCTGATTTACTAAACGTAGTTTAGTAACTTTCCTAATGGTCAAACAGTGAAAAATTAGTAACGGATTACTAAATTTTTTTAGTAATTTACTAATCATTTTACTTAAAAAAGTCGATTTTTAGTAAATATTACTAAAATTTTCGTCGATTTTAGTAAACAACATAACGATTACGTGCACGTACCGTTAACCGCTTCCACGGGCTTACACCTTAAACCCTCCAAAATAATTGATAATAAACTCCTACGTTAGCTACCTGCCAACTGTTATCCCATGACTCACAGGTCCAGCGATGGCCAGAACCGGCAACTCCACCCCCGCTGCTCCGTCTCTTTGCTTTCACTAAAACCAGAATGGAATGCCTTCTCTCTGATTCAGCAACGTGGCCAAGACCTGCATCAGTGACAACCGTAACTCTCTCAACTGTCGCTCCCACAAACTCATCCACCTTCGACAGCCTTGCTGAGGCTGAAGAGCTGAACCCCATCCTCGTCACTGGGAACGATAAGCTCCAACTCCTCCCATCTCCAGCAGATGGACAAGACCAACTTATTGAAGACAAGAAACCAGCTCCCAGCACTCTCCTCCAACTGTGACACCAAGGTCTTCACATTTTTCCTGGGCCAAATCGGGGCGAGGCAACCTCCTCAGTGAGTCTTAAGCCCTTTTTCCCTAATCACTCAACCACTCTTCCATCTTAGAGCATGGCTGACCACTCCTTTACTCGTTTAATCCGTCACATGTGGTGTGGGGACACAAACCGAGCACTAGCGGAGTAGAATAGCCTTGGTCAGAATGTAAAGAGAGCTGGTCGACGGATCATAACTTTCTCGTCCGGTGTCGTATTGATGTAAAACCAGATAGTATATCTTTCTTACTTGAATATGCAACTTTTTATGTTAGTTTGAGGTCATTTAAAGTCTCGTAGGTTGAGAACCGTCCATTCTAAAACATAGTCATGTTTGATGTATGCTTTATGTGTATGCATAAAGGTTGAGAACCTTTATGTGTATGCATAAAGGTCATATACCTTATTGGCGGTTGGGACTTGTTTGTTGATCACACATAATCATGTTTGATGTTCAAAACATTTCTAAAATATGTGCCTACCTCTTTTCAAGGTCTTTGAGCTTGTACGGTAGTTGGGGACTTGTTTTGGAGTACTGGGAGGCACGAGAGTAAGAGAGAACCCATCGGGTTTCCCAATACTGTTGTCCCCCACTTTCATAGTCCCAGAGGGGCATTTTTCAAATATGCACTTCGGCTAACCTCGACTTCTTCACACCGAATTATCCTCAAAGAGTGACAATGTTGAGAAAATTTTCGTTGTATTTTTAGGATGATCGAAGACCGAGATAAGATCTTGGAAGTAAAGGACATAAGTGCAGTTTGCTACTAATTTGTGTATTGCAGTCCCACTTTCAAGGGGATTTCGAGAGATCTGACAGTTGGGTCGTCTCCAAACTTTTCAAAAATAAAAAAGATTAAAAGACAATTGTATGCATGTGCGTTTTGACATTTGAAGTTTTTGGTGGATTTGGACATGAACCTATGAAAAGAACACGTGCGGAGCTTGATGTCCATAGATTGCAATCCCTTTCTTTGCTTGATAGATTAACGATCTTACTGTTAGATTGCCACCACATTCGACAGGCATGTCCGTCAGTTAAGTACGATCGTCAAGATATATCCAGTGTATTTGTATCTTATACATACATGACTTTTTCTACTTTTCTTTAAAGTCTTAATTCGCAGGAATTGGGGAAGCCTGTACGAATTTCAAACTTTGCGCTTGCATAAGTCGGAATTCCACCGGCGAATTTTTATAAAATTTAACATGTGAATTACCCATTAAGATTTGATTATGTATGTTTTTAAGTTTACTTAAATCAGACGACCTTAGGTAATGTTATGCTCTACTTTTCATATCTGCGTATATTATTTTTGCATTTGCTCGCATGTTTGACTTTGCGTTTGCATAAATCTTGATACCCACAATTTTCTCGTTGATTTGCATGAGAATCCACAGGAGATTTCGAGAATTCGACAAAGCTCGAAGACTAGAGCTTTTGATGACAAAGCTCGAAGACCGGAGGCACGGGAGAAACTTGTGGTGGAAACATGTCTCAAAAAGCAGTCCCTACTGACAAGTTCGGTCGATGTAAAACCCTCCCGACTGGACTTAAGGTACAAAGGGAATGTGCGAACCTTCTCGAATCAATCTTAAATTCACTTGTAACAGGCCATACGCTACTTGTAACAGGACGTAAGCTTAAATTCAACATATAGGCCCGCAGACAACGCCCTTCCCTGCTCCCTTTAATCTAAATATTTGTATGTGGTTGTGCACATGCTGTTAGGCTCATAAGTATATAGTCGCATGTTGTTTGCTAATCAACAAACATGAGTTCGGTCCAAAAGCCCGAATCAGGCCCCATGCCCGTGAGACATTAACACAAGTCCGACCCGAGCTCATAGATCGGGTCCGACGCTAATTAATTACAAGCAAACCTTTTTGAAGAAAACGTCGCCTTTTTACTTGTATGAATGCAAGAGTTAGTAAATAGTGCCATGAACCGTACTTTGATATTCCAACTTACATTAATTTTCAAACATTAAGTAAGGACTCCGTAATAGTTAACCTATGTTAAACAACAACTGTTTTTATGGATCTATCATGGATGAAGAAAAGGTGACATGAGGCGCTCCCAGATCCTCTCGAGCAATCCTAGACGACGCTCTGCCTTTCGTCTGTCACCGTTGTCGGTTCCCTCATATAGTTTGTCGATGCCGAGCGTAAGGGTACTTCAAATGCCCAAAATCAGATGTTCCTAGATTGACGCGGAAGTGATACGGGATGGTAGAAAACGTCAAATGAGGTCTTAAAGTGGGTGTTATAATTTAGAGGTGAGTCTTGGAAGTGATCGAGTAAAGGTCACAAATGGTCGTATAAGAGTCGATGCGGATTACATATGGGACGACAACTATTGCACTTCACCCGTCCAACCTTCAACCATGAAGAGAGAGAACCGCTCAAAGTGCCAACCGTGTAGAGAGAGTCGCTTGTGATAGAGGGTCGTCCGGGAACGCCCTAGTGGGCGACAGACAAGGATCAGTGTGCTACAAAACTGAAAAACGATCATCGTAGAAATTCTTATAAATGATTCCATTAGCTTAAGGATGTCACTTGAAAATGTGTAGGGTAATTATTTTTTAAAAACGATCATTACTTTGAGAGATAATCTCGGTCAACAGTGGAAATCTGGAGGTAAGGGTGAGCATTCGGTGTTCCAAAACCGAACCAAACCAAATACCGAAATTTCAAATTCCAAACTTTTAATTTTTTATCCTCAAAATACCGAATTGAATTCCAAAATTTTAAATACCGAAATACCAAAATTATTTCGATATTTCGATTCGGTATTTGGATCTTCCAAATTTTCAATTAGGCCGATTATGGGCCTCATGTTCCTTTTCAACTGCCCACAAACTATATCTGGATAACTTCTCTAAATGGCATTAGCATATTTGGTAAATCAGCAGCTTCTCCTTGTGATGGTTATCGATTTCTTTGTCAAAAACACGCCTGACAAGAATCTGGACTATAGTAAAAGCAAACAATTCATAATAACACAGAACAACACCCAGAACAACACAAACATGCATGTACAAAAAGCTTAAGCCAAAAAGTCTAGCTTTTATACTGCATGTTTTATGTCCATCTTTTTCTCAACTTCGAATTTCTCTAACATCATCCACCCTCAAAACAAAACTGTGGTTGCTTTTTCTTGACTCAATAGTGCATGAATTTCCTTAACACGACCTCTTCTGAACGAGACAAAACAGTGGAAGGCACTGGAAAAGCAATCAAACAACAGATTAATTCGGGCGAGTAGTAGAAGCTTTTGGACAAATGAGAAGTCCTATGATTAACCACCACGCAAAGAAGGCAAACTAAAACCAGGAAGGAATCTGCAAACGCACTTCTAAAAACAAAAATAACCCAGCTAGCAATCCACATTTTACTGCCATCACCTTTTCTGGCCAAGCAAAAATGTAGACCCAACAATAACACTGGACAAAATTAATGGAAAACTCACAACCCATGACTGTCAAGGACAAGAACCGAATAATCCACCTGAGAAGACAACTCAAACTAGATTCCATCAATGGAGGCAACCCTTAATTTCTATCACTTTTTGGGACGAATTTTGGGAACAGGAATAACCGAAGGACCCACCGCGATAAAGGACAAATTTCGGGAACAAGGAGGGAGGAGATGCCCCGGCGCACGTAATGAAACCGGACGACAGAAGCTGCGAGATGGAGCGTTGGGAGTTATCGGAGGAGGTGAAGGTGGAGACATATGAGTTATCGATGGAGGAGTCGAACGAGCAAGAGGGTGTCGAGCCAAACCCTAGTCAAGAGGAGGAGATTTCAGGCTAGCCACTTTGGACTTAGGCTGATGGGCCAAATAAGTAGGCTAAAAGCCCTAAATAGATTATTAAATTTTGGCTTATTTGGAATCCCAAATTTTCTTTTTTTTTTAAATACCAAATTGAAACCGAATCCCAAAATATATTATCAAAACAAATATCAAATACCAAATACCGAATTGTCAAAATTTCAGTTCGTTGTTTAGAATTTTAATATTTTTCTCACCCCTAACTGAGGGGTCATAGATTGAGTTGGGACCGTGTTGGGGCGTGTTAGGGGCGACAGGGGACGTCCCCCATTGCCCACGGGGCAATCCCAACGCCCAGGAGAGCTGCGATAGGATTTTCGGCCGCAAATCAACCATTGACCAAAGTCAACCGGGTTAACCAAGTTTGACCGAAATTCAAATGATAATTAATAGAATTAATAATATCTTGGGGGCTCCAAAGCTTCCCCAATAGGCCATGGAGTATTAGTTAATAATAGGACAAATTAATAAAAGTGAACGAGATATTATTATTATTATTATTATTATTATCATTATTTTATGCGGGGGAGATTAGTATAAGAAAAGGGAGTTTGTGTGAGAGTGAAATGGGATGAGAATGGGAATGATGGTCGGAGAGTGAGGCAAGGAGTAGAACATGGGGATTTCGATGGTGACAAAGGAGACGGATGTGAGGATACACATAATCTCGTGGTAAAGACCGGATGTGAGGATCCAAGTGACGGGTTGGAGGACCTGACACCATTAAAACCCACCGGATGAGAGGATCCGTGGGTGTGATGGGGTGGGATGGGAGGATCCAAACTGGACGTAAAGAAAGGAAACGGTGGGATGGCAGGATCCGGACCCATATGACCCGGGTGGGAGGATCCGAAATGAGATAAGTGGAATGAGAGAGGATCCCGGGTGGACTTCGAATACGTTTGGCCCCTCAATGTCGGAACAGGGGATGCATTTGTGGGAAAAGAGCACAGTAAAAGGGACGAAAAGTGACTTCCCAGAAATGAAGTGGGGAGTGGCTAAATGTAGTCCTTGGACAATTATAAGAACTATCGTGGGTGTCGAAATTGCGAGATGAGTCCATGATTGTAAGATACCGAAGGTGTACCAAGGATCGAATTCATTTTTGGGTACCCTAGTGTTCGCGTAGAAACGGATCACGTCGGAAATATTTGGCAATAAGTAAATGAAATAGATTAAATCGAATATACGAAGTCTTACAATAAGAAAAAGGTGCTTACAATTATAAAAATAAAATAAGGACGGCGGTGCAATGTCATAAACTTGCTGTTGGACGCTGCAGGCTGAGAGGATAATGAGGCGAGGTCATAGACTTGCTGCTGGACGCCGTAGTCTTACGAATCTGGACGATGGTGACGTCGTAGACTAGACTTTGGACGCCGTGGACTTGAGAATCTAGGCGGTGATGTCGTAGACTTGATAACAGCGTGCTGTAGACTTACAACTCTGGATGGCGAAACTTGGTTGCTGGGCTTGGTGAACGGAGTGTGGTCGAATGTAGAGGCGGATGTGGATACCAAGACTATGGTTGCTCACCCTGGTGGCGGAGTCGAAGGTGGAATTGTATACCGCGACTACGGTGGCTCGTCCTGGCGGTGAAATGCTGACGGGGTTTATTACCAGAGCTATGGTTGCTCACTCTGATGGCGGAAGCGAAGGCGGAGTTTGGCTGTCGGAGCTACGGTTGCTCACTCTGACGGTGGAAGCGAAGGCGGAGTTTGGCTGTCGGAGCTACGGTTGCTCACTCTGACGGTGGAAGTGAAGACCAATGAAACCTCAAGAGATTCGCCCAGGTCGGGGGATCCTAACAACTAAAGGGTGACGAGCAAATAAAGCTTCTGTTGGCTGATTTGATCGTGAATTTTCCAAGGAAGATCTCCTCCCTTTTATACTCGGTCTGTTACGACATCTGAAGATCCTCTAATCTAAACCACCTTCCGTGAATCTCAGAGTCAAGAAACTGTCCTTTAGGACGTGCAACCAGTGCGGACGTGGGTTGTAGACTCCGCGGATCTCGGGGTCGATAAACCGTCCTTTAAGACGTGCGACCTGTGCAAATGTGCGACCTGTGCAGACGTGGGCCGTAGACTCCACTGATCTCGGAGTCACTAAACCGTCTTCTAAGATGCGTGGTTTGTGCTGATGTGGGCCGTAGACTTAGTGTGAGCACCAAGCCTTTTTTCATACTCTACACTCTTATTGTGGGCTTTGTCAGAGAAAAGGCCCAAGATAGTCTATCATGTCAACATAAGCCCCCCTATTTTCGCTGAGGGGACTTTTGTCGCCTGAGCACATATGACATTTTCTTGAAACTCAAGAAAACTCTTCGTCTCCCTCTTTCGCTTCGAGTTTTCTGAAACCCTTGTAAACTTCCTTGAAACCCTACTTCTCCACTTCGATCATGTCTTCTTACGCGTCTTTTCAGTGGCATTCTCAACACGCCGGTCTCTCCGGCGTGGTCCAGACCAGCGACGGGTTAACCCTGGGTCCCGTTCTTGACCTTGCTCTTTTCCCCGGTGTGGTACCGCATGAGTACCTAATTACGGAGTTCCAAATCCCCATTTGCCGGGAGGACTTTGCGGACCCCCTTAACTGGGAGAAGAAGAGTGGCTTCCTGTGCTGTCCCTCCGTCGAGAAGTCGGTGGTGTAGAAGTGGTTTTCCACTTGGCTTGGGAAGCTGGAGCACAGGCTGAAGGCTTGCGGCCTTTGGTCGTTCGTCAAGCTGTCCCTGGTCACGAAACGCTGTGACCTCGGGTATGTGCTAGTCTGCTTCCTTTCTGGAACTACTCGGCGAACTGCTTTTACTTCTCCGGGGGTCCTATGACCATAACCCTGGAGGACATCTATTTCTTGACGGGGAACTGTGTGGCTGGTACCCCCGTCCGCCTCCATCCTGTAGACGACGACCACCACCCCACAGAAATGCTCCAAATTCTGAGCACGGCGAGGAGGCACCTGGAGATGGTCGAGGGTCAATCTCCTGCCGTCTGGGGAAAGACTGAAGAGGTCGAGTTCTTCAGCGTCTGGCTGAGCAAATACGTGTTTTGCTTCACCGGCAAACGGGTGCCGAAGTTGGTTTATGGAGTCGCCAAGTTCCTGAGCTCGGCCTCCAGCCAGATCGCCTGGGCCCCATTTCTGTTGGGGTTGGTCTACCAGGGGCTGCACAAGGCGACGACGTGCAGTAGCCCCTCCCAAGGTATCCAGCCGGTAGCCCCCTGTGGCTTGTGCATCTATGGTCCTGCTTGTGGATGCCAGGACTCACAGGGCACCAGATGCCCTTTGGCGCCACTCCAGTTGGGTGCTACGGGATGCACATGCTGGAGACCTGTTGCCAGTCCAAAGACAAGTGGCTATATGCCTCCGTGACAGAGCATATACGTCACATTGTAGATACCGGGCGGGTGAGCGCCGTAACTAGGTCCCGTTCCCTGCCGGTCACCAGATTTTGAGGCGTCGGCGAAAGCTCACCCCGGGCCTATATTGGGACGCAGTTTTGACCAGCAGGGACCTGGTCTGTGTGTCGGAGGGGGGGCTTTTCCTTCAAAGTCTACAATCCCCAACTCTGTGCAAGGCAGGTTGGCTTTGTACAGAGCTCTTCGGTGCCCTTCTCCGACACCTCCAACGTCCCAATCAACACGCGGGTTACCAGCATTTTTTCCAAGGAATCCCTCCAGGCCTCAATGAGTCTTCTGGCCACGAAGACAGAGCTCCAGCACATGGAGTTTCCTTCCGAGTCTTCCCTAATTTTGGCCATAGAGTTTTTTACCATTCAGTGGGCGATCACATTTGACACCCTGCTGAAGAGGATGTCCTTCCTTCAGACCTCCAAGGAGCCGGATCTCTATCTGTCCTCTGAGATGATGCTGAAAACAGGACAGAGGTCGCTTCCTGGTATAGACTTATACTCATCTTCTTCGCCCTTTGGATTGGGAATTCTTATATGACACAAGTTGCAGTTTTGGATGTAGACTCATGGGACTCTTCACCAGAGAGCAGCCCTCCTCCCCCGGCTAGACGTTTAACTCGTCTTTGCCGGCGAACTCTTGCCTCTACAGGTAAGAAGGTTGAACAAGGAGCGGCCAGCAAGCGCAGGGCTCTTACCCCTGAGTCCTCCGATTCTGAGGACGTACCGATCTCCGTTTCCTTCAAGCGTCGCCGACTTACCGTTCAGGATCTAGTTCCCATCTCTGTTGTGGCCCCGGAGCCTTCAGGGACCTCTTCTGCGAGGTATGCGGCGCTTTCTACCTTCAAGTACTGCGACTTTTCTTCAATTAACTGTATGGCATTGTTTTCAGGAAGACAACCACGACTCTGAGCCCGCTCCCTCTGATTTCTCAAGCGGCTGAGTCTCCCCGAGAAGTGGTATGCCATCTTGTGCTTATGCCATTTTCTGTTTTAAAGCCTAAACCACCTTACTCTCTCTCCAGGGTCCAAGCCAATCCGGGGAATCTAACCCTGAGGAAGCTTCTAATGAAGCTGGTTTGCCTCCTCCTTCCGAGGTATGCATGGCAGGTTTGTGTAAACTTTGCTTGTTCAGTTTCTACACTGATGTTTAACTTCAATTTGTAGAATATTCCTTCCCCAAGCCCTGAAGTCCCAGCGAGTGAGGAGCCGGAGGCCACTGCAACTGCAACAGAGACTGCCACTCCAGAGGTAGTGGGTGCGACAAGCACCGACCCCTCTGTTGTTGCATGTCCATCATCGGCCATCCGACCTCCCAGCCAGCCGTCAAGCGAGACACCTGGGGAAGGTACTCCAAGTTGCTTGGGCGACTTTGATCGCCTGATGGTGAATGTAGACCGTGTTGGGAAGCTCCTTCACCTTGAGACCTTCTCTGAGGACCAGTTCAAGGACCTTCAGAGCTGCATCAAGGAGATCGAGACTCCCCAGCCGCTACTATCGAGATGCAAGCAGCTTGTGAGGAATTCAGGAGGCAATTCTGGACCGAGTGGCCGGCGTACATGCAAGACCTTAAGGCGGCTCGCTGTGCCGAGTCCAGGATTGCCGACTTCCTGAAGAAACGCGCGGAAGGAAAGGCTGATGTGAAGCTTCTCAGGGACAGAGGGAGGATTTGACCCCCCAGCTTGCGCAGGTTCAGACCAGGATTGCTGACCTTTTGGCTCTTGAGAAAGATCTCAAGGAACGGGCCTCTGTGGTAGACTCCCTGCTCGTAGAAAGATCTACTCATGCCTCTGAACAGCAGGACCAAGATGAATTAAAGTCTTGGTTTTGTCAGAGGAATGAAGTCACCATAAAGAGGACCCGGGCCAAGGTTCTGACTTTCCTGTTCGTGGAAGCAGCACACGAAGTGCCTCGACCAAGCGCGGCGAGTTCAAGTTCCAAGCGGTGACGTTTTAGTTTTTTTCTTCTGAGGTCTCAATGGATGACACACTTAAAACAAACTCATTTTTTACCAGCTGTAGACTAAGGCCCCAAGGGACGACACCCTCTAAACAGACTCTCTAGTCTACAGCTATATAGTATACTTGTAAATTCATTTCTTAGCAATTTGTTCCCATATAAATGGGAAGCATTTACTCAGAATCTTTTTGTGAGATTCCCAAATGGTCTTCCTATAGTGTTTCAGGTACTTGCCATTAAGTTTTAGAGGTTGTCGGACTCCTTGAAGGGTCGACAATATGTAGCTATTTGCTGAGAAGGTCTCGCTTACCTGATACGGTCCTTCCCAATTCGGAGACCATTTTCCTAGAATCTGGTCTCTAGACTTTAAGGGTAAAACCATTTTCCAGACCAAGTCGCCGATTTGAAAGTGTTTATGAACGACTTTCTTGTTGTAATGGCGAGCTATCATCTGCTTGTGTATTTCTATCTTGTCTACAACCTCCAGTCTCTTTCTTTCCAACTCTTCCAAGGCTATATGCATGGCTTCGTCTTGTAGACAAGGTTGGCTGACACGAAGTGACTTGTACCTCATTTCAATGGGCAACACTGCGCCATGGCCGTAAACTAGCGCGAACGAAGTTTCTCTAGTACTTTGACGTTTAGTGACTCTTAGAGCTCATAGTGTATCATTTAGTACTTCGTACCATTTCTTTGGATTAAGCCCGACCATCTTTTGAATGTTATTTTTAGTTAATTTATTGGAGGCCTCAGTCTGTCCATTTGCTTGGGATAATACGGAGTGGAATTCAGGACTGAAAAGCCAAACTCTTCGGCAAACTCCCTCACTCCCAAGTTGTTAAAAACTGTCCCGTTGTCTACAACAATGTTCTGGGGAATGCCGAATCAATAAATGATACAAGTCCGCAAAAAACTAATGACTTCATTGTGATCAATTTTCTTGTAGACTAACCGTTGTACTGTCTCGAAATAGGCAGTAGCTTGCCTTGACATGTACATTCTTTGTTGACTTGGTTAATGACTAACTGAGAATCTCCCCTGACACTGGCTTGCTTTGCCTTTAGTGCCATGAGTTCCTTCAGTACTGTTATCAATGCCTCATACTCAGTAGCATTGTTAGTGGGTATTATTTATAGACGAAAACCTAATCTGATGTCTTTACCCATCGGGGATATTATATGAATTCCTATCCCAGCTCCATTCTTAGTGGACGAGCCATCGAACCACGCCTGTCAGACCTCTTCGGTCGCTTCTTCTTGTTCTATAGATAAAGTCGGGCAAGGTCGACAAGAAAATCAGCTAGTGTTTGTCCCTTGACTGACTGTTGAGACTTATATATCAGATCATATGGAGACAGGATCCATTTGCTAATCCGTCCACTTAGAAATGGACTCTCAAAGAGGTATTTGATAATCGACGACTTGGATACGACGTAGACTTCGACGTTCCCAATGTAATGTCTAAGCTTCATGACGGCATAAAATACCGATAGACACAACTTTTCCTTTAGAGCATATCTGACTTCAATTGGTGTCAATTGCCTTGACAAGTAATAAACGGCCCTTTCACATCCATTCTCATCCATCTGTGCCAACATAGTCCCTATGGTCGTTTCAGTGGCAGCTACATAGAGGATGAAAGGTCTCCCGTACTGCTGGGGTATCGGGACTGGTGGATGCGTTAAATACTTTTTCAAGGCATTGAATGCTTCCTCGTGCTTCTCTGTCCACTTGTAATCATTCTTCCCTCTTAATAGGTTAGCAAACGCCTCAGTCTTTCCTGCGACATTTCCGATGAATCTACATAGGTAATTCATAATTCCAAGGAAAGCTTGTAATTCCTGTTTACTCTTTGGTGCTGCTAAATTTTGAATGGCTTTTACCTTGTTTTGATCGACTTCAATGCCGCGTTGATGTACTAAGAAACCCAAAAATTGCCCTGCTTTAACTTTGAAGGCACATCTAAGTGGGTTTAGTTTAAGTTGATGTTTTCTCATTTTCATGAAAGCATTTCTGAGATGGTCGACATGAAGTTCTTCCTTTGTTGACTTGACGACTATATCGTTGATGTAGACTTCCACTGTCTTGCCAAGAGAGGCATCAAATATAGCATTCATTACTCGCTGATAGGTAGCACCAGCATTCTTCAGTCCAAATGGCATTAGTACCCATTCGAATATTCCCAAGGGGCATCTAAATGCTGTTTTATGTATATCCTCCTCTGCGATGAAGATCTGGTTATAACCAGAGAACCCATCCATGAATGACATAATCTGGTGCCTTACTGTCTTGTTTATAAGGTCATCCGCGACAGGCATAGGATACTCATCCTTTGGAGTAGCACGGTTCAAATCTCTAAAATCTATACAGACTCTGATTTTGCCATTCTTCTTCAATACGAGTACGATACTAGAAATCCATTATGTATAACGCGACGTCCTTATATATCCTGCTCAAAAAAGTTTCTTAACTTCTTCGAAGACTAGTTGTGTTACTTCCTTAGTCATCCGCCTTGGTGCTTGTTGCACCGGATTAAAATCTTTCTTGATAGAGAGAGTGTGTTCCACTAGTCTACGATCTAATCCTGGCATTTCAGTATAATCCCAGGCGAAGCAGTCCTTAAATTCTTCAAGTACTCCTCTAAACGCATCAAAAAGTTCTTTATTAAGCGAAGAACTGATGAAAAGAATCCTAGGAGAGGTCTCGCTTCCTAAATTGACACTAATTAATGGATCACACGGTGTCATCAAAGACTTGCTACCCTCGGTTCCACCTAAATCGGTAGACACAGGTTTATTACAGGCATCGGGCGCTCTAAGCACTCCTGAATTTATTGAGAGCTAAGAGATGGGTTGTCTACAGTAATGATTCCCCTGGTAGACTTAGAGTCGTCGAAGGACATCGGCGACCGCTTCATTTTCTTTGTTACTCTGGTCCATAAATCCCTTCCTTTAGGAGTCTATCGGGCTCCAACTCCGCGACAGCGTTCTGCTGGCTCTTCGCAACTTCTCCTTTACCACCTTCATTTTCCTTTTGGCCGTTCGCATCTCTCCTTACGGGGTTTTCACCCGAATTGACCTCTTACAGGACTTCTTCTATGTCCTTTGCAGTAAGCTCGTCTCCCCATCCAGATGGGGCGATTGGGTCTGTCTCTGGCTTAGGGTGTGATGTCCCGTAATGTAATCAAACTTTCCAGACGGTTGGCCAAGAGGACCTACAGTAGTGTTGCCCAGCTTATATCGTTGCTCCAGAGTAAGATCCTTGACAGTCTTGCTCGTTTCTGCATGCAAGATACCTTTGTCACAACAAGAGTATTCATCAGCCTTAATAATCTCAACTTTAGAGTCAATCCCTAACATCAACTCTCTATGTAATGTGGATGGGATGGCTGTAGCTCTATGGAGCCAATCGCAGCCCAACAAAGCATTAAAAGTAAGAATTATGTCTATCACAAAGAAAGCAGTTTCCTTTCCCTGGCGACCCACTTCTAGGTGCACAGAGAAGACCCTTAAACATTTAGATTTCCTACCATTAAAGCCACTCACAGCAACATTGGTTTTAACCAAATCGTGAGGCTTATACCCAAGCAATCTAAACCAGGATAGATGAAGCACGTTTATCGTTGCTCCATTGTCTACAAGGACCCGACTCACCACAGTACCATCAAAGGTAGCAGTGATGTACAAAGAGTGTATGTGTTGCTTCATGCTATTAGATGGTTTCTTCAACCAATGAAGCGGAAAACCTGTCGGATAGGCTGGCGAACAAGGAAGAGGCACCTTGTCTCTTACGGTTTCCACTTTTCGGTTATTGGCGAAGTCTACAGGCAAGGTGAGAGCGTTACAGCTCACAATTGGCCTTTTTTCGCCATCAGCATGACTTGGGATTTCACTCCGAAGAGGGATGTAATCAAAACTTGAGCCAGGCCCTTCTGAATGGTCCGTAGACTCGATATGCTCTGCCTTAGTGTTCGATTCCTTTGTAGACACTCTGGCAGGTAAAGCGGCCCCTGAGAGGGTAGGCTGGGCCTTTTAACAACATGACTTAGACGTGTGTCCCTTCTCTTTCGAGCCCTTGGTGGCAAAAAGGTCTTGCCAATTGCTTTCTGCCAATGTTTCGAGGGGTTAACCGCTTTGATTACCATTGATTATTTAGAACCAAGGAAAGATTGACATACCTCGACAAAGTCTCCAGTGGATGGATCGTATCCCATTACTGTCCATGTTGGTACCTGCTGCGTTTTTGAATAACTGTTAGTTTCACAAGTACCTGTGGCTGTAGAGTGCACGGGTTCGACTACGATCTCTCCGTTTGAAGACAAGTTTACAAGCTTGAGGAAATAGTTGACACAGCAGGGGGTGCAGAGTTGAGTAAACAGGATCCTGTTCTGAGCTATTAGCTTGCATTTCTGACACAGCATCTTTTCATCAAGGAACTGAGCTATTGGTGGTCGTGTCCGGAGTGCCTGGATGTCTACTTTAGGCGTTCCGTGTCTTGGCTTGCCCCTTTCTCCTGTGGCCTTTCGACCCGCTGAGTCCTGTCAAGGATGTTCCCTTCTACAATTCCAGAGCGGGACTCGCCGGTGTGACTGTTTCTCTCATGTCCTAACTTTGCCCCTTGTTGAGCGGACGAGTCATTAAATTCCAGATGTCGTTTGGGGCGTTCTAGAGTACGGAGCTGTTGTTCAGGTGCTCTGCCTCAGCCATGAGGGCCACCTCTTCCTCCTCGGGTAGCTGGTCTGCGCTCCACACTTGGAGGGCTTCTGAACCCCCTCTGAGAGTTATTAGAGGCACTTCGGGAGCTAGGGGAAACTATTTCCATTGCCACCTCTTCGAGCGGAGTCAAATCATACCAGACATCCCCCTGATTGTTTTGCAGGTACTTTCGGAAAGTGTTGCACCTATCAATGGTGTGCGTGTCGTCCATATGCCAACAGCAGAGATTGGATGCCACTTCCTTGACCGGACAGGTGACTACACCTTCGTCGGCTAGGCGGCGAAACAGAGCATTCGCTATCATGGTCTCCCTGGGGATCTTTATGTCCTGTAGGGAAAAATCAGTATTAGTCTCGATGAAGTTGATGTCTACATCAGAAACATCGAACATATGAATGGCAATTTCATCGTTAAAAGGTCTGTCGTCGACCATAGTGACTTCGTCTACGTCAGGAAAGCATAATTCTTTCGACTCTATAAGGTCTTGAATCATGTTCCTAAATGATAGACAATCCCTGGTCGTATGTGTGAACGAACCACGCCACTTGCAATAATTCCTAGTTTTCTCTCTTTCTGTCTGAGGGACTCTATGGCCTGGTTTGAGCTTAATCCGCTTTCGTTGGACAAGCCAGTCGAAAATTGCATCCGCCTTGTCTACGTCGAAGGAATATTTTCTTTCTTCGCCAGATTTCTGGGATGCTTTTGCTTTTGAGTTTTTCCTTGCTAATGGTTCACAAACCATTGCTTCGCCTTTCACGAACTCGGCCATGTCTACTTCAAGGGTTTCCAACTGATATGCGTGTTTACTCTGGGCCTCTTTCATCAGCAACTGATGATACTCAGTCGCTCTTCTGGCCAAATCAAAAAGATCGTTGAACATTTCCCCTTGTAGCTTCTTCTTGAAAGGCATAGACAACGCGCTTAACACGATCATTAGCTGATCCCTTTCAGGAATTGCAGGTCTACAGCGAAGCAGCGCTTTTCGCAAATGCATAAGGAACTGCCCTGGGTGTTCCCCGGCGGTCCGTCTGAGCCGCATCACCTCGAAGATTGACATGGACGTGTCTAGTCGAGCAAACGCTTTCATAAAGAAAGACTGCATTTCCACCCATGATGTTACTGAATCGGGAGGCAAACTTGTATACCATGTGAAAGCATCTCCCATACGTGAGTTCGGGAATAATTTCAACTTCCAAAAATCATTGGCTGCAGCATCTCCCACTTGGTGGGTGAACCGGGTTATATGCTCTATAGGCGTCATCTCATCTTCCCCTGAAAAACGGGTGAAGTCGGATACTCTGTATCCTTTAGGCAGGGGAAAATCTCTATCGATCTATGCAGGGTATGGACTCCTGTATAAACAAAGATCATCCTGCCTGACAGCTCCAGGTACCATCTGCTCCAAAACTTGAGCGATCGTCTCCCTCAAATTTTGTGGGGGTACGTGATCGAACTGTTCTCGTAAACAGTCCTGGTTCCCTTTCTCTGGGGAATAAGGCACCCAAGCGGTGGCTCAAGATGGCTGCGGATTTACCGAGACGTTCGCGTAGAAGCTTTATGCCCGTGGTAGACTTTCCATAACTGGAGCTTCCCTTGACGGGATCTCCTCTATAGGTGCCTTACCAGGTCGGCGAGGGGGTATGCCACTTGCATATCTATTTGTTTCACCCTGCGCCTCAACATCATCGTCTACCGGGTTCACTGCATGCACAGCATTTGACCTCCAAGACGTGGGAGGCCGAGAGGTAGTAGGCCTCGAGGGAGACATCCTGTCCCTATTGCAGGCCTCTGTAGTGCGCTGGTTAGCGCCGTTCCAAGGCTCATCCTCTTAGAACGACACATTGCGCCTCTCTACGTGTCGGGCATCTCCCATGAAAGAATTCTCCCTGTCTACAAAGACATTTGGCCTTGCAGTGGCGCTTGGCCTATTCAAAGCACTGAGTTGTTCCAGGATCTGAGTTATATTATCTTGTAACCCAGTGACATGTCTGTCCATCAGTTTCCTCATGTCATTGAATTTCTTGTGGAACTCGAGCCTGGATATGAACTCAGAAGGGGTATGTACCCCGGAATAAGGTTGATTCGCTGTTTCTTGGCTTCCTAGAGCCACGGTCTCGACATTTACATCTCCCGCTATAAACTGACTGTCTCCATCTAATGGAAGTGGAGGGTCGCGATTAGCTCCGCTCCTGGTACACTTTGCCATCTGTAGACATTAAGCCTTTCGTGCTCCCACTGTGGTCGCCAAAAACGTGTTCGCGTAGAAACGGATCACGTCGGAAATATTTGGCAATAATACTCACAGGTTTTTAGATGTGGTCGCCAGTAAGTAAATGAAATAGATTAAATCGAATATACGAAGTCTTACAATAAGAAAAAGGTGCTTACAGCCATAAAAATAAAATAAGGACGGCTGTGCAACGTCGTAGACTTGCTGCTGGACGCTACAGGCTGAGAGGATAATGAGGCAAGGTCGTAGACTTGCTGCTGGACGCCGCAGTCTTACGAATCTAGACGATGGCGACGTCGTAGACTAGACTCTGGACGCCGTGGACTTGAGAATCTAGGCGGTGATGTCGTAGACTTGATAACAGAGTGTTGTAGACTTGCGACTTTGGATGGCAAAACTTGGTTGCTAGGCTTGGCGAACGAAGTGTGGTCGAATGTAGAGGCGGATGTGGATACCAAGGCTGCGGTTGCTCACCCTGGTGGTAGAGTCGAAGGCGGAATTGTATACCGGGACTACGGTGGCTCGTCCTGGCGGTGAAATGCTGACGAGGGTTTGTTACCAGAGCTACGGTTGCTCACTCTGAAGGTGGAAGCGAAGGCGGAGTTTGGCTGTCGGAGCTACGGTTGCTCACTCTAACGGTGGAAGCGAAGGCGGAATTTGGCTGTCAGAGCTACGGTTGCTCACTTTGACGGTGGAAGTGAAGGCCAATGAAACCTCAAGAGTTTCGCCCAGGTCGGGGGATCCTAACAACTAAGGGGTGACGAGCAACTAAAGCTTCTGTTGGCTTATTTGATCGTGAATTTTCCAAGGAACTCCCTTTTATACTTGGTCTGTTACGACCTCTGAAGATCCTCTAATATAAACCACCTTCCGTGAATCTCGGAGTCAACAAACCGTCCTTTAGGACGTGCAACCCGTGCGGACGTGGGTTGTAGACTCCGCGAATCTCGGGATCGAAAAACCGTCCTTTAAGACGTGCGACCTGTGCAGACGTGGGCCGTAAACTCCACTGATCTCGGAGTCACTAAACCGTCTTCTAAGACGTGTGGTTTGTGCAGACGTGGGCCGTAGACTTAGTATGAGCACCGCGCCTTTTTTCATACTCTACACTCCTATTGTGGGCTTTGTCACAAAAAAGGCGCAAAATAGTCGATCATGTCAGCACCTAGCTTTATTAGCTAAAGGATTCCTTGTGTAAACATTGTTGTAAACTGTGGTGTATCATTACGATAACAATGATAGTTTTTCTTAAATATAGAACTTGAGAACATTTTCAAAATGAATATCGGATTCTCGTGTTGTCCTGAATCGTCATCGTGAGGTCTTTGAAGGGGTGCGCACAAGCTTCCACATACACATCCATTTCACATAAAATCTGGTGGGTGGATTCCTTTTTCTGTTTCCAATAATTTGGAACACTATTCCACGACTTTTTCTATTGCAATTCGCAATCAAAATTATCTCTATTTTTTAATCACCGGAGTCCACTAACTTAAGATATAGTTAGCAATTGACATAGTCAAGACATGGACATATCTTGTCGCTTAAAGCAACGTAGCCCGAAACTAAGTTGTTTTATTTCGATCCAAATAAATTAAATCACCAAACTGGGTTTCAAGAGGTTGTTAGTGAGACAAAATCCCAATTACCCAAACACACAAAATAACAAGTTTTTAATGTAATTTGTATATTTTACGAGTCGGTTATTTTTTCATATAATAAATACCCTTTATTTTATTTTATTTTATTAAGTGAGTTGTTTCCTTCACCTTATTGATCTGCGTGACACTAGGACAACTTTTCAGAAACTCAACAGTTGCACCAATCAACATTGTACATCAACTCTATAAAACATTAATCCAGAATAAACTCAAACTTATGAGTCAATAATCCCTGGACAATGCACTAATAAAACAAATATTTTTTTCCCAATAATAATTAAAATGGTTTTCTTATTTATTCATTATCAAAACGCGAAACGAGGGTTATCTTGTTTGTACTTAGACAATATTCATTCAATTGAATTGTCATTCTTTCATTTTCAAGCAAGTCAAACCCATAAGCGAGAAACATTGGCATATCCAATTGAAAAACTTTAACTAGCAGTTTCCAATTCAAGTTCATTCGAAACAAATAGACTCCAGGTTAGAAGAATTTTAACTTCTCCAAGGAATATGGGGGTAAATTCAATGAAAATCCCAAATAATATAGGGATATCCAGAGATTTAGGGATATCCAGTTCTTACTTGGATGATCCCATCATATGCCATAATATAACAAAGTTTGCAAATCACCAAATTTTATGGGAGAATTATTCCTCACAAGAAGCAAAACCAAATAAATCTCCTCTACTTGATTTATTACACATGGAATAGGGATGGCCTCTAATTATCTACAACATTGTGAGAAAGTACGAGTGCTCGGTGTCTCACTTGTCATGCGTTATTTAGTTTTTTTCTGTTTTTAATTTTAAAATTCTCGAGACATGACCCAACTGTTAAACGTAATTGAAGTGATAATGAAAAGTCAAATTGAAGTATAAATTTTATTAAAGCATTTTAACCTTTTAAGTAAAGTTAACAAAAATTCTGAAAACGTTTTTTTTTTTTTAGAAATAGTAAATAAGACAAACATCAGATTAAGTTTCAAATGAAATCTTATGTCGAATAAGCTAATATTAAAAAAAAATGTAGACACGAGTTTTTTTTTCTTTCTTATTCTTGTTTTTTTTATCAATGCGTTTAACCCATTAAATACGAATTACGATTAAATTAAAATCAAATATAATTTTATTGGGGTGTCCGTATATTAGAGAGAAACATGAACATGACGTAATGATGGGACCCCTATTAACACCACGACGACGACGACGATGATGATCCCTAGGACTCGTGTAGTAATCATGAATATTTCCACAGGAGCAAATAAACTCATCCCAATGAGATGTGATTTGATCCACATGCTTCTTTCCTGTCTTCCTCCTTTTCCTTACTTTCTTTAATGGAATGGAATGGCGCATCGAAAAAAGATAAAGCAACGATCGAAATAATCGAGTGTTTGATGCTAATAATTGTCCTTCGGGAATCGACACACTCCCCCTCCCCTCTTGCCATTTGCAATTTTGGCCCGATCTCACCAACCCACCTCCCCTCCAAGTATGATTATGACCACCTACCAACCGGAAACGTTATAAAAAAAAAACAATATATAAAGAGGAGTTTTGTACGGAAATACGGTTAGTTTTAAAAAAAATTTGAGAAATACGGTTCCAGTTTCGTAAAATACGGTTTTACCGTCGATAGGGCGCGTTTTGAAAACGCGCCCTCCGATTTACAAAGGGGACGCGTTTTGAAAACGCGCCCCTCGGCGTGCCCAAGCAAGGGGCGCGGTTTCAAAACGCGCCCTCATGCCAGGGGCGGGTTTTCAAAACCCGCCCCTTGTGTAAATGAAGGAGGGGCGGGTTTTCAAAACCCGCCCCTTGTGTAAACTATGACGGGGCGGGTTTTGTAAACTATGAAGGAGCGGGTTTTGAAAACCCGCCCCCCGTCCGACCTCAGAACGAAAGTAAGGAATTTTGTTCGAAACCCTGTTTGAACAACACATGGCATACACATACACCTCATTCAGTAGTTTGTAACCTCAAACGCAGTTCAGAATATGAAACGCAAAGTTTAGAATCTCATAATATCAATGCAAAGTTTACAGACTGATCAGTAAAGACCCCTACGCCTCGTCGATTTCCTCCTAACATAAGGCCTAACGACGAGATCTTCATGGATGATCGGCTGCTCCGTGGAATCATCAGGGTACAATTGTGTAATTTGTGAAGGTCCTTCTCCTTGTTGTGAATGGTCGTACCTGAAAAACTTATGTTAGTGAAGTTACGAGAGTTTAAATCAATCGAGTATGAGAAGACTTACCCGAATTCTCTCGCTCCTTTAATCGGAGCTCCCGGTGTGGAACTGGATCCAGGCTCGAAGTACGGTGTTATGTAATCAGCCTGAATGTGGTCAATCTGAGAGATGAGCATCCCTTCTGGTACTTCACGGCCCTCCTCGTCAAATACAGGGTCCTCGTACGTCTGTGGCACCTCCTCATCCTCGTGATCTTCCTCCATGTGATCTTCTTCTGCCGGATGATCTTCGTCGTCGTCGACGTTCTGTCCACCTGCTGCTTGAATGAACTCGAATGCCGGTTGATC
Source organism: Melastoma candidum (assembly GCA_023653495.1). Taxonomy (NCBI): domain Eukaryota; kingdom Viridiplantae; phylum Streptophyta; class Magnoliopsida; order Myrtales; family Melastomataceae; genus Melastoma; species Melastoma candidum. The sequence continues at coordinate 13,983,140 of CM042884.1, read as the reverse complement.
TTCCATTCCGCCGGTACGACCGTACAAACGTACCGGTGCATATTCCCGCATCATCTGCAAGGACTCCTCGGCAAGAGAAACGAGCTCGGGCTGGTCCGATCGAAGCTTGATCCTACGGAAGTTCTTCATCTACATTGTATAACATCATATATGTTAAAGTTGACAATGGAATGAAGAATGTAATGAATGAACTCATACATTACTTACCATTGTACCAAGCATGGATCCTGTGTGCGATATGTACTGTCTGGTGTATTTAGCGTACCATTTGGAGTACCTGACTCCAGAATGAGAATCCCAGAACAGCGGCACAATGTACTGCATCCGATCTCCCCAGAGCTCCACAAACGATCGATGGATCTCTACCCAGTTGTTCATCGTCTTGCCACGCAAATCCATCCGGTGGAGTGCCTTGCTGGTGTCGCAATCTGCGGGCATGATCTGGTGGTCACCAAACTGACGAATCACTCTATCAGGGTAATGCCACTCGACGATGTAGAAGCAGATGAGAGGGACTCTGGCACGCCAAGAAGCCTCTCCCGATCGGCAGTAATCAGGCAGCATAGCTATCAACTCCTCCGAATAAGGATGCCAAACAACCTGCATATAGAAATGTAAATACGTTAGGAAGGTTCGAATTACTAATACGAAAGAGTCAAATGAAATGACGTTTACCTGATCGGGACTCTGCCCATCAAAGGCCTCTCTGTAGGAGGACAGTACGTGCGTACTGACCGTGCGTACATCCTTTGCAACGGCCCAACGATAGCTCAGAGGCATATCCGCTACAAATGGGGCATAATCTGAGTGGCACTATATGTGGGAATCTATCCCATGCCCAAATCTGTAGCAATATAAGTGGACCATCTATCTGCGATGCCTTGTGGTGAGCTGCTTTACACAAACTCCTGTACAGCCACGCAAGGCAAGCACTACCCCAACTATACTGCCCAGCCCGCTCAAAATCAGCTAGTAGAGGCAACCAGAAACAGTGAACTAAACTATCTGACTTCGTAGTGAATAGCATCCCTCCTATCAACTGCAAGATGTAAGCCCTCGTATACATCTGCACTACCTCCTCGGGGGCATCTACAGGGATCTCAACAAAGTTTGCAGCAAGCCAGCTGAGTCTAATACGCCCAGACCTAGTGTTGTCACCCATAGGTCTCCGGCCTAATAACTCTAAACAGAGTTCCTCATTAGATACGGAGGTATCAGCTATCACCGCATCACCATCTATGGGCAAACCTAGCTGAACTGCCACATCCTGAAGTGTGATAGTCATCTCACCGTGCGGCATGTGGAAAGTGTGTGTCTCTGGCCTCCAGCGTTCCGTCAACGCTGTGATGAGGGCCCAGTCCAAGGATATGAAAGGGAGCTTAGCTACTCCGTAAAATCCCGCCTGACGAAGGTACACATCCATCCTCGGATCACGAGCGACTCCCTTAAACGACTTCTCCACACGACGGCAAGTTAGAACTTTATTCTGTAAATAAAACACGAATTAGTAATCACGGGACGAAACGTTAAAAAAAGTGTAATAATTTAGAACTATACAAAACAGACGTACCACACTATAGCCAGCTTCCCATACCGCCGTCGAGCGATGCTCTCCTTGAGCATTAAGGACGTCCGTTTTTCTTGGCCCTGGACGCATTTTCCTGAAAGACAATATAACAATTGTTAATAACAAACACAATTAAAAAACTTTATATAACAAGAATATACACTTCTAACATTAAGAAATCACTTACAAACATTCCTATTGGGACAACTACGTCGGTTGTGACCCTCCTTTCTGCATAACCCACAACTACTTTTCCGAGATTTCTCCTTGATATCCATTTCATTACGTAGACGTGATGACCTGGGGCGCCCTTTCGGTCTCACTCTTGTAGGGTCGGGATTGACTCTCGGAAAATGATATTCTGGCCATTCTTCTTTACAATCAAAAGAATGCCATTTCGCAGCATACAGAGCCTTCTGACACTCGAATGAGTAAAAACGACTGATGACAGCAGTATGATCTATATGCATGTGCGCGTAACATGCCAAAGCATGCGAACAAGGAATGCAATAGATTTGCCACTTCTTGCAACTGCATTTCATCGCTTGAAGAAATACATACTTCAGTCGATGTTTTCCTCTTGTTCTAACATCAAATCTACCCTCGCTGCGATCGAGAAGAACCACCTCGTACCGTTTGCCTTTCTCTATACATTTGAATAGACGATTTGTGCAAACACTTGTAAACCTTTCGCCAATTTTCAACGCATCATCCGCATCATCACGTCTAGCTATCCAATATGACACGCAGTTATACCATATTTTCCTAACAAGCGCTGATACAGGAAGATTTCTTGCGCCTCTGATAACAGCGTTGTAACTCTCGCTCAAATTTGTTGTCATCATACCATATCTATGGTACCCATCCCTACTCAAACACCACTGCTCTTCATTCATCTCTGCGAAAAACTCGCCAGCTTCTGGCATTGATTCAAACAAACTTCTCATCACACTCTTATACTTCACAACCATAGATTTCCTCGCTGCGGCTATCAACTTCCTTTTACAAACAACATTCTTATACCTCGTATTGAAATTGCTAGCCACATGTCTAAGACAAAATCGCCAATGTGCAAATGGCGGGGCCCATCCCACGTCCGGATCATTCACAACGGCTTGAATTCCAGCATGTCTATCGGAAATCAAACAAATCCCTCCCGTTCTTTCACCAATGACATATCCCTTCAGACATCGCAGGAACCAACTCCATGAATCGTAGCTTTCCTCATCCACCAGTGCAAAAGCAAGCGGCACTATATGGTTCTCCCCATCCATAGAACATGCAATTAATAGTTTATGCCTATATTTACCATATAGAAATGTGCCATCTATGCTAACAACTGGCCGACAATGATTGAATGCTTGAATACACTGTCCGAACGCCCAAAACAGTCGTTGAAACTGCAATACTTCCACATCGCCGAGATGATACGTTGCACCCCAATCAACAATTGTTCCGGGGTTGGCAATTCTAATTGCATTCATAAGATGGGGCAACTCATTGTAAGATGCATCCCATTCTCCATATTCAACTTCAATCGCCTTCCTTTTTGCATCCCATACTCGTCTCCTAGTTACTTCATATCCAAATCTCTCCTTGATTACATTCCTTAAGAACGACACTTTCACATCAGGAGATTCTCTGACAAAAGTTCGAAAGTACGGAACCATGAAGTTGCAGTCAAGCCGATCATGATCTTGAGAAAGCACTGCATTTAAACATGTATGCGGCTCACCCATAATAGTTATTTCAAACTCATCGCCACACGCACGCCGAATCGCGCGTAATCTCCACTTGCAACCAGATCCTAACTCAGAACAGAACACCGACCACGTCGTCTTATCTGACTCAATAATTTCGTAGTTATAATGATTCTTGATATGAAACATATTCACCGCATGAATGACATGGTTCTTATGTTTGAACCGCATCCCTTTACGAAATTCAACCACAGCCTCCGAATCGTCCGTCACCCTAACATCCTCATCATCCTCCCAAATCACCTTCCCAGTATCGCTACTGTCTAGATAGAATGGTAGAGGTTTTTCCAACCGTTTCCTCCTAGAAGGACCAGCCTGATTAACCGTGTCCTCATTCTCCAAATCAACACCATTGAACATTTCATCATCAGTTTCGGCGTCATCATCCGAATTCACTATTGAATCAACGATATGATTTTCATATCGCCGATATATAGATTCAACTCGAACTCCTTCATCGCCGAGATCACCTTCTAATTGTTCAAACGGATCATCCTCTTCAGAATTATCTTCATTGTAGTTACCACCATCATCAACATCCTCATTACGACCATCCTCCTCATTCCTCGCATTACCACCATATCCGCTACACCCTTCATTCACCGGTTCCAAACGATGGAAATTTCTACTAAATTCGAAATTTTCCATTCTTTCTTGCACGACATTTAACCCCTCATCCAGATTTACTCCTACGGGTTGCATGTTACTACCACGCTTACTTCCTGAATTTGGGGGCCTCCCTTCGTTGCAAGAATTCCCAGATACTGATATCACATAAACTTCTTGAATGCGGTCACCATTTGACATCGCAAATTCAAACAACAACCTAACATCCTCGTCATCACCGATCGGTACTAGCACAAAATTTATTCCAGAAGGACCATACGAAGGAACGGGGTATCTATGACAAATTTCCAGCCTACTTCCTTCGTTTAATCTCAGTGCATTCACAATAACACTTTGAAATCTGACGTAATCAGCATCCACATCTAACTTGATCCGTTTAACTGGACCCCTACTATAACCTACTCCTTGACTACCGTGAGGTAAAACGTAATAAATTAACTTGCGACATTACAACGTAATAAAATAACTTTCCATACAATAATAAATTAACTTGCGACATTACAACGTAAGGTAAAACTTACGTTAATTGCTTCTTCGAACTTAATTATACCTACAAACAATTAAACAATGTAGAATTAATCTTCATTATACTAAATTTTATAATCCAATTATGACCTAACACTTACGAGCGTCGGAGGCGACGGGCGCCGTCGGAGGCGAACGGCGTCGGAGGCGAGGAATGTCGAGTCGGGGGCGTCGGAAGCCTAGGGGTCGGAGGTCGGGTGATACGGGGACGGCAAGGAATAGATGATTCCTAAACCAAGGACGAATGGGGACGTCACTGGAAAGGGTGCGGAATGGAGTGACGCTCGGTATGGACGGAAGGTGTGTGGGGTAGGCGGCTGAATGATGAAAAAGGAAGGGTTGAGATCAACCTCCACGGATACAGATGCACCACCGTGAAAGAAGACTCGGGTAGACTCGTTTGGCCGTGGATACAGATACACCACCACGAACAAGACGAGGGCGAGGCACAACACGGAGGATACAGATACACCACCACCGGTTGATACACTCTACTCAATCCGCACTTGGAAATCCACCAAATGAAGAACGAGGTTTGAAGGAGAATCCACTCACTTCGGATAAAAGACACTAAGTCTGATAAGGGTGTATAATTTGATTCAAAAAGCTGTTTTTTTTTAAATGAGTACAAGGTGCCCATTATATAGGGAACACCTGAAGAAGAACTTAAATGCACGAAATGAACCTAGGCTAGATGCATGCAAGGCCAGATTCATGGACGAACCATAAATGGCTTATTGGAAATGCAACAAAGTAAATGCAAAGCATAAATGAGGAATGCGAAATGATTCAGCTTCCTCGAGGCTCTCTTCATCTTCGAGACTCTTGGCTTGGCCGACTCTTCGTTGCTCAGTCGCTGATCGCGTCGACTTGGTCGCACCTCCTTGAGTCGCGTCGACTTGGTCGCTCACTCCTTGAGTCGCGTCGACTTGGTCGCTTACTCGCTAGCGAGTAAAGTGACTCCTCTCTTGCTGCGCGTCGACGGGGATAAGTTGTCGTCCGTCTTTGTATCATCCTCCCCTTGTTGAAAAGAGTTTGTCCTCAAACTCTCGTCGTCGTCATCCTCCACAAATGGCATGAGATCCCGAACGTTGAATGTGGCAGAAACGCCATAGTCACCTGGAAGATCAATTTTGTAGGCGTTGTCGTTGATGCGCTCGATGATCTTGAATGGTCCTTCAGCGCGCGGCATGAGCTTGTTCTTCCTCTTGCCTGGGAATCGCTCCTTGCGCAAATGAATCCAAACTAAGTCTCCTGGCTGAAATATCTTCACTCTTCTTCCGCGATTGGCTCTTCCTGCGTAACGTTGATTGGCCTTCTCGATCTGCGCTCGAGTCTTCTCATGGAGCAATCGCATCTCCTTAGCGCGCTCTTCAGCATCTCGACTAACTGATCTCAAATCGCTCGTAGGTATTAGTTCAACAGGGACTAAAGGATTGAGTCCGTAGACTACCTGGAAGGGTGATGACTTCGTGGTCGAACTTGGGGCTCGATTGTATGCGAATTCAGCATGGGCCAGCTTGATGTCCCAATCCTTCTGGTTCTTCGAGACCAAGGTTCGAAGGATTGCAGCCATAGTGCGATTGACAACCTCCGTTTGTCCATCGGTTTGCGGATGATAAGCTGTGCTGAATACAAGCTTCGTTCCTAACTTGTGCCACAGTGTCTTCCAAAAGTAGCTTAGGAACTTCGTGTCGCGATCTGAAACGATCGACTTGGGTACTCCATGCAACCTTAGCACTTCTCGAAAGTACAAATCTGCTACGTTGGTCGCATCGTCCGTTTTCTGACATGGGATGAAGTGTGCCATCTTTGAAAATCGGTCGACCACTACCATGATCGAATCCTTTCTTCGTTGCGTTCTTGGCAGTCCTAGTACAAAATCCATACTCACATGTTCCCATGGCCGCTCTGGGACGGGCAATGGAGTGTAGAGACCCTGAGGTTGGACACGGCTCTTCGCTTGCTGGCAAGTCGCACATCTCGCGATTAGTCCTCGCACTTGCTTCTCCAGTCGAGGCCAATAGAAATGCTCTTGTAGCATTGCCAGCGTCTTGTCGACTCCAAAATGTCCAGCGATTCCTCCTCCATGGACTTCTCGTATAAGCAGCTCTCGCGTCGAACTCCTTGGAACGCATAGCTTAGAGTCGCGAAATAAGAATCCATTCACCTGGTGGAATCGATCGATGGCTTGCTTGGCGCATTGGACGAAGATCGCTCCAAAATCTTCATCGTCCTTGTACAACTCCTTCAAGTACTCAAACCCGATCAGCTTTGTCTCCATCGCAGATAGTAACATCATTTTCCTTGAGAGAACATCTGCGACTACATTCTCCGCGCCTGGTTTGTGCTTCAAGACAAAGTTGAATGCTTGTAGAAACTCTACCCACTTCGCATGTCGGCGACTAAGCTTGTGCTGGCCATTGATGTACTTGAGAGCTTCATGATCGGTGTGCAACACAAACTCTCTGGGCAGCAAGTAATGACTCCAAGTCTCGAGTACTCGAACAATTGCTAAGAACTCCTTGTCATATGTCGAGTAGTTCAATTTGGCGCCATTAAGCTTCTCGCTGAAATAAGCGATGGGTCTTCCCTCCTGCAGCAAAACTCCTCCAATTCCTACTCCCGATGCATCACATTCCACTTCAAACATCTTCGCAAAGTCGGGTAAAGCTAGAACTGGGGCTGCGCTTAGACACTCCTTCAGTCGCTCGAAACTAGCTTGTGCGACTGGTGTCCACTCGAATTTGTCTCCCTTCAAACATTCGGTGAGTGGGGCTGCGATTGAGCTAAATCCTTGAATGAACCTCCGATAGAAAGACGCCAAGCCATGGAAGCTGCGAATGTCGCGGAAATTCCTTGGAGTCGGCCACCCCTTGATCGCTTCAATCTTGCTCTCGTCCACCTTAATTCCTTCTGCTGAGACGACAAATCCAAGAAATATTACACTCGGTTGGAAGAACTCACATTTCTTGAGATTTCCATATAGCTTTTCCTCCCGAAGTGTGTTGAACACAGCTCGCAAATGATTGATATGCTCCTCATTGCTCCGGCTGTATACAAGAATATCGTCGAAGTAGACGACCACAAACTTCCCCATGAATGGTCGCAATACATGGGTCATTAGTCGCATGAACGTGCTGGGCGCGTTTGACAATCCAAATGGCATCACCAACCACTCGTACAACCCGTACTTAGTCTTGAAGGCTGTCTTCCACTCGTCGCCTTCTTTCATCCGGATCTGGTGATAACCACTTCGCAAATCCACTTTGGAAAACACCTGCGCTCCATGCAACTCATCCAACATATCATCCAGTCGAGGGATAGGAAAGCGATACTTTACTGTGATTTTGTTGATCGCTCGACTGTCCATGCACATTCTCCATGTACCATCCTTCTTCGGCACCAATATGGCTGGAACCGAACATGGGCTCAAACTCTCTCGAACTGATCCCTTGTTGACAAGCTCGTCGACTTGCCTCTGCAACTCCTTTGCCTCCTCTGGGTTGCATCGATAGGCTGGTCTATTTGGTAGCGACGCTCCTGGAACCAAGTCGATTTGATGTTGGATGCTCCGCATCGGTGGTAAGTCGACTGGTAGCTCCTCTGGAAATACGTCCTTGAACTCCTCAAGAATGGAAGCGGCCTGAGGATGGATCGTCGCTTGACCTGGGGCGGATTCGACAAGAACCACAAAATAAGCCTTCTCACCTTCTTGAATCGCTCGAACTAGTTGAACTCCCTTGAGAGGTTGGTTGCTAAGTCGATCCTGGGTCGCAATTGTAGGCTGACTAGTGAGGGGCATCAAAGTGACCTTCTTCTCTCCAATGTGGATGGAATACGTATTGCGATACCCGTCGTGTTGCGCGCGTCGATCAAACTGCCACGGTCTCCCCAATAGTAGGTGACATGCATCCATGGGAATGACGTCGCAAGCGATTTCATCCTTGTAGCTCTTCCCAATGGAAAATGGAACTCGCGCTCGCTGTGTGACTCGAACGTCACTCTCCTTGTTGAGCCATTGTAGACGGTAGGGATGTGGGTGCGCTTCGATGGGCAACTTCAGCTTTTCAACCATCGTCCTTGACACGGCGTTGGTGCAGCTACCACTATCCACAATCACCAAACATACCTTTCCTGCGACTGTGCACCTAGTATGGAAGATGCTCTCCCTTTGACTTTCCTCTTTCGCAGGTGTAACACTTAAAACCTTTCGGACGACCAACAGTTCTCCTTCGTCCGGATACTCCTCTGTCTCTTCGGCATCCCAAACAGGGTCGGCGTTCTCCTCGAACTCTTCTTCTTCATCAGATAACTCTCTGATGACAACGTTCCTTCTCGTCGGACACTCAGAAGCCATATGTCCTATTCCTTGGCACTTGAAACATCGTCGAATGATGTCTCGCTCGTGCGACTTGACTTCAGGTCTTGTAGTCGACGGTGGGGCTCTCTTCACTGTTGTTTTTTACGGCGACTTCGCCTGGGAGCTACTCCCCTTGTTGAAAGGCGCAGCCTTCACAAATGGGCGGGTAGTCGCTCTCCTTGCTTGCTGCTGCTCCACCTTGTGCGCCAATGCTCGCACGTCGTTGAAACTCCAATATTGTTGTAAGTCGACGGCATCTGCGATTTGGGGCTTAAGTCCTCGAAGATACCTGGCAATGGTTTGCTCTGGGGCTTCTTGGACATCACATTGCAGCAACAGTCTCTCGAACTCCCATGTATACTCCGATACACTTGAGACTTGTTGTAGCGACTGCAATTTGAGATAGAGATCTCGTCTATGATGCTCTGGTAGAAATCTCTTCGTCATGGACCTCTTCATTTTTGACCACGTACGAATTTTATCACGCCCTTCCCTACGGCGCTGCAGATTGGTGTTCTCCCACCACAAACTCGCGCACTTCTTTAATTTCAAGGCAGCCAATTTCACCTTTCGATCCTCGGGCACTTCCTCGTAATCAAAGATGCGCTCCACGGTGTGCATCCAATCGATGAACTCGTTGGGATCCAAGTTTCCTTCGAACTCCGGAATCTGAACACTCATCGTCGGGGCTCTCCTCTCCTGCTTACGATACTCCGGTGAAGATCCTCGTTGAGACTCCTCACGCCATGGGTTCTCCTCATCATCGCTCTCTATTCGACTGCGGGAAGTCGATGCATGGTGTGTCCGTAACGACTGTAGTTGCTGTTGAAGATCGGCTATCTGCTCCTCAAGCCGAGCAACTTGTGCTTCGTCTAGAGTCATACCGCGTTGAAATCTTCCAGCCATTGACAACCTAGCGCTCTGATACCAAGATGGTACGGGGACGGCAAGGAATAGATGATTCCTAAACCAAGGACGAATGGGGACGTCACTGGAAAGGGTGCGGAATGGAGTGACGCTCGGTATGGACGGAAGGTGTGTGGGGTAGGCGGCTGAATGATGAAAAAGGAAGGGTTGAGATCAACCTCCACGGATACAGATGCACCACCGTGAAAGAAGACTCGGGTAGACTCGTTTGGCCGTGGATACAGATACACCACCACGAACAAGACGAGGGCGAGGCACAACACGGAGGATACAGATACACCACCACCGGTTGATACACTCTACTCAATCCGCACTTGGAAATCCACCAAATGAAGAACGAGGTTTGAAGGAGAATCCACTCACTTCGGATAAAAGACACTAAGTCTGATAAGGGTGTATAATTTGATTCAAAAAGCTGTTTTTTTTTAAATGAGTACAAGGTGCCCATTATATAGGGAACACCTGAAGAAGAACTTAAATGCACGAAATGAACCTAGGCTAGATGCATGCAAGGCCAGATTCATGGACGAACCATAAATGGCTTATTGGAAATGCAACAAAGTAAATGCAAAGCATAAATGAGGAATGCGAAATGATTCAGCTTCCTCGAGGCTCTCTTCATCTTCGAGACTCTTGGCTTGGCCGACTCTTCGTTGCTCAGTCGCTGATCGCGTCGACTTGGTCGCTCACTCCTTGAGTCGCGTCGACTTGGTCGCTTACTCGCTAGCGAGTAAAGTGACTCCTCTCTTGCTGCGCGTCAACGGGGATAAGTTGTCGTCCGTCTTTGTATCATCGGGGGTCGGGGGTCGGAGGTCGGGGGACGGCCGTCGAGGTTAGGGTTACGGTTAGGGAGGGTTTTCGGGAGGTCGGGGTCGCCGTTCGGGGTCGGGGAACGGCCGTCGGAGGTCGGGGGGAGGCAGCGGACGACGGGGCGACGCGATTTCAGGCTGTCGGGGCGTCGGAGCGGCAACGGAGGACGGAGGGGGGGCGGCCGTCGGAGGGTTCGATGTTTAGGGTTTTCTGGGGGAGGGGGGCTGTCGCGACTCTTTTACGTCGGACGGGGGGCGGGTTTTCAAAACCCGCCCCTTCATAGTTTACACAAGGGGCGGGTTTTGAAAACCCGCCCCTCCTTCATTTACACAAGGGGCGGGTAGGAAGGGGCGGGTTTTAACCCGCCCCTGGCATGAGGGCGCGTTTTGAAACCGCGCCCTCATGGCATCTTCGCTTCGACACTTCATCTCGCATAGGGGCGCGTTTTGAAACCGCGCCCCTTGCTTGGGCACGCCGAGGGGCGCGTTTTCAAAACGCGTCCCCTTTGTAAATCGGAGGGCGCGTTTCTATCGACGGTAAAACCGTATTTTACGAAACTGGAACCGTATTTCGCAATTTTTTTTTAAAACTAACCGTATTTCCGTACAAAACTCATATAAAGAGCACTTGAGACAATCAAGTGCAGGAGATGGTTTGGACTTTGGATAAGAAGAGTTTTGGTTGAACACAAATGTAGATGTGAAGAAAATAGTAGATTGACTCAGTCAACAAATAAATAATTCAATTTTAATGGTGTTTGGAGCAAAAGCTAATCTGAACAGAAGAAACGCACTTGACACAATCAAATGACAAAAGAAACGCGATTGTTTTTCGGGTTTCCTGTGTCTGAAACCTGACTCGGCATCTGAACATCATTTAATGTATTGAACAGGGACGTAATCGTAGTGAGAGAGTTAAATCCCCCACCTAACCCCCATAATTACTCATGCCCAGCTTATTGTTTTCATGGGGTCAAATTGAATTTTCGCTCCTTGGTCGCATTCGAATACATCATGTGTGAGCCTGAGGGACGGGCAGGCCTTTGGTTGCGAAGAATGGCTCTTGGGATCGGGAGACATGTTTACTATATAAATCATATTGCATAAATGGAACGACCAACACCAATTTAGAGCCCTCACCTAATTCCCCATGAACATGTCGGCTCCACAGAGCTTCCTGATTCCTTCGCTACTTCTCATCGTCATCACCTCCATAGTCTTTGCGTCCTTCTGTGGCGCGGCAGCCGGAGACAAACGTGAGGTAAACGGAATTCGCTTCCGTGGGAAAAGCCCACTTTTGGATGCAGTTAGTGTTTTGTGTCATCTTCAAGTGTGTTGTTACTGACGTTCGTGAGCTTGCGGGGTTTTTTATGAGTGAAGGCCTACATAGTGTACCTGGGCGAGAAGCATGAATATGAAGATTTGATAAGCTTAAAGCATGCCAACATGCTTGAAAGGATTGTCAGGTGCATGATGACGGCATATTTCAATTCCTTGGATATTCTCCCAAGATGCATTTCCCGGGGAGACAATTGATTGAGATGTGCTAATTATGCTTTCAGTGACGATGAAGTTGGATCGAACTTGCTGATGCACAGCTACAAAAGGAGCTTCGATGGATTTGCGGCTATGCTGACAGAGGAAGAAGCGCGGCAAATGGGCGGTGAGACCTCGATCCGATTCCATTGGCATCCTAACAACAGATGGCCGAGAGAGATTGGATTAAACTTGTTTTATTTGAATGAACAGATATGGATGGAGTCGTGTCCGTGTTCCCCAACAGGATGCACAAGCTGCATACGACAAGGTCATGGGATTTTATCGGGTTCTCGAACCATGTCCAGCGAGCGACTAAAGAGAGTGACATCATAGTTGGGGTTCTAGATACGGGGATATGGCCGGAGGCGAAGAGTTTTAGCGATGAAGGTTTCGGTCCTCCGCCGAAGAAATGGAAAGGCAGTTGCCATGGCACAAATTTCACCTGCAATAAGTAAGTAGTTGTTGTCAACCAACATACGGAGCAAAACCATTCATGGCAGATGGTAATCTCCTGTGTACTGTTTCAGCAAACTGATCGGCGCCAAATATTGGAAAACTGACGGGAACTTTACTGGGGAAATCCAATCGCCGAGGGACACAAACGGTCACGGGACGCATACAGCCTCGACAGTTGCTGGGAATGCAGAGGAGTCAGCAAGCCTGTATGGCCTAGGGTATGGTACGGCACGTGGAGGAGTGCCATCCGCACGCATCGTGGCCTACAAGGTCTGCTGGGAATCAGGCTGCACCGACGCAGATATCCTCGCCGGATTCGATGAGGCGATAGCTGATGGGGTTGACATTATCTCCGTTTCGGCCGGCCCCACAGACCTGCTATCGCACTTCTTCGACGACCCATTCTCGATCGGCAGTTTCCATGCAATGAGGAGGGGAATACTAACATCACAATCTGCTGGAAACGATGGCCCTAAAGTTGGAACTACCACCAGCTTTGCTCCTTGGGCTCTTTCAGTGGCGGCGAGCAGCATCGACAGGAAGTTTGTCACACGGGTGGTGTCAGGGAATGGCAAGATATACGAGGTAGTATCTACACGTTAGTTCTAATTTTCTGTTCATGGCAGCACATCTTAATCATAAATACTGCTGCAGGGTGTGTCCGTCAATACATTCAACCTCAGCAATCGTATGTACCCAGTAATTGTGGGCAAGGATGCTCCAAACCTCAAACTGGGCGTTAACGGATCAATATCCAAGTAATTTCTTTTCAAGGATACCGAAGGTGTTAATTTCCGCTTCTTCATCCATTGACAGAAGTTTCCTGTCACAGATTCTGCATTGCGAATTCGTTGGATCCCCAGAAAGTAAGAGGGAAGATCGTCCTGTGCGAGCTGCTGGATATAGGAGAAGGCCCTTTTATTGCGGGAGCGGCTGGATATGTGACTGGAGAAAACGGTATGCAAAACAAGGATCTCGTCCAGACCTTCCCCCTGCCGACATCTTACCTCTCTGCAGATGATGTGAATGCCATCGCCCGGTAAACTACTGAAGAATTTTCTACTCAGCATAACTACATCGAAGTAAGTTGTAGCCAATGAATAAAAAGTTGGAATTTCTGCAGAGATCCCCAAGCGACGATTCAGAAAAGCATCCAGATGAAGGACACCCAGGCGCCGTATGTCGCCTCATCCTCGTCGAGGGGACCCAACGTCATTTCCTCTGATGTTTTGAAGGTGCGGAAAATAGTCTTTTAGACGTGGATGATTGATTAGTACGTAAGATGCTCATGTAAATTCTGACCTTCGTTTGTTATCTGTGGAATATGCAGCCGGATATAACAGCACCCGGAGTGCTTATTTTGGCGGCATGGACTCTTCTCAATCCGGTCAGTGAAATCAAAGGTGACAATAGATTCGTGCCATACAACATCATATCCGGAACGTCCATGGCATGTCCTCACGTCTCCGGTGCTGCTGCCTACGTGAAATCGTTTCATCCTCACTGGTCCCCTGCCGCTATAAAGTCTGCTCTCATGACCACAGGTAACAACACTCTTTTAACAGTAGATGTACCGCAATCTTTGGCGTAGGCAGACTAGAACACTATCTGTTGATCTTACAGCTCGTCCGATGAGTCCTGTTGCGAACCCCGGCGCCGAATTGCCTATGGCTCGGGTAACCTCGATCCGGTCAAGGCATTGAATCCAGGACTCGTCTACGATGCATCCGAGTCCGACTACGTCAATTTCCTGTGCAATCTGGGATACAACCCCACGGCGTTGCGAATGATCACGGGCGACAAAAGTGCCTGCACGGGATCGACAAAGGGCCGCGTCTGGTACCTCAACTACCCCTCAATTTCTCTACCAACACCGACCCGCCGCCTCGGCCGTGCCTTCTGGAGGACAGTAACCAACGTCGGGCCTCCGTCCAAGTACATGGTGAAGGTGACTGCGCCAAAGGGAGTTGACATCAGGGTGAGCCCCCGCATACTCCACTTCGACCGGCCTAATCAGAAGAGGACGTTTGAGGTCGTCATCGGTGGGGAAATCGGAGCAGGCATCGCATCCGGATCGCTCATATGGGACGACGGGGCACATCAAGTGAGGATACCAATTGTCATATGGGACAGCTCCTAAAAATGTAAAAGGAACAGCGGGGAACATGAATTGCCGGGAGCCTCTCTAAATAAAATAATGGGAATTGAAAAATTAAATATTTATTTCTTTCATTTATTATTTAAGATTCCAGTTTCCAAATACTATTCTTAAATAGTTCAAATTAACATTGATTTTTTAATATATATAGAAAATGGGAAGCTTAGCAATTTGTTGTGGTTAAACAGGGTGCGCCCCTCATAGACATGTATTTTTGTGTTAAACTGTTGGTCGAATAGATTAAGGAGGAATCTTGATAGGCCTGGGTACTGGGACCGCGCGTGGAGGGAAGCGGCTAACTTTCCGTCGTTATTATTGTGAATGTACTAAATTTCGATTTATTTTTTTACATTGTTTATTTTGTGAATTATACAACGTTGTGATTAATCATGGACGAAAATTATTTTTCATATCTAACACTCGAGAGAGCCGCCAATTTTTGTTGGATGTGGATGTATCGAGTTTTGTACGGAAATACGGTTAGTTTTAAAAAAAATTTGCGAAATACGGTCCCAATTTCGTAAAATACGGTTTTACCGTCGATGGCCTTGGATTACAAAGAGGGCGCGGTCCGAAAACGCGCCCTCCGTGTGCTTATTGAGGGGCGGGTTTCCAAAACCCGCCCCTTACGCAGGACCATTTCAATGCTAAGTGTACAAGGGGCGCGGTTTCAAAACGCACCCCTTGAAGAGGCCGTTCCCCCACGGCCCCCCCGGTCCTCCTCTCTCGTTTTGACCCCCCCGTCCCCCCCTTTAACAGATGCGGGAGTCGTCCCCCGGTCCCCCCCAACCTTTGGGCAGTCCCCCCTGCCCCCCTCCAGGGGCGGGTTTTGGAAACCCGTCCCTCACTGGGCACACGGAGGGGTTATGCGTCAGACGGGGGGCGGGTTTTGAAAACCCGCCCCTTTATTAAAACAATAAGGGGCGGGTTTTCGGAACCCGCCCCTCCGACGATTATAAACGCCACAGTCGGGACGGAAGCCCTATTCCGCCGACCCCAAACCCCCTAAATCGTCCGAATCCGGCGTCCGACCTCCGAATCTTCTGACCCCCGGCCCCCGAGCTCCATCCTCCCCGCCTCTGACCCCCGTTCGTGCCGTCCCCCGTCCTCTCCTCGTCCGGCGTCCTCCCCTCATCCGTCCGTTCGACCTCCGACCTCCGACCTCCGCCCGTTCGACCTCCGACCTCCGACCTCCGACTTCCGACCTCGGCCCGTTCGACCTCCGATCTCCGCCCGTCCGACGTCCGATTATCATTCGTAAGTTCAATTATTTAAGTTAGATATTGTAGGTTAGAAAATCTAGGTTAGAAAATTAGGTTAGTTAGAAATTTAGTTTTGAAATTTAGGTTGGATTTTTATGCTAGAACATTTGGTTAGAAATTTAGGATTGAATAATTGGTATATAAATTTATAAATTGATTTGATTATTTAGTATAGAAATTTATAAATTGTTGTTTGGTATTACAATTATGATGATTAATTATACGTTGTTTGAATTGTTGTAGGTATTATTAAGTTCGAGAGGGGAGCTAATTCATGTATGTTTTCCCTTACGTTTGAATGGCGCAAGTTCATTTGTTATTGTATGGTAATGGGAAAGTTATTCATGGTAGTCAGGGAGTAGGTTATAACAGGGGTCCACTTAAACGTATAATGATACCTGCTGATGTGGACTATGTCCAATTCGAAAGGGTCATTGCTAATGCAATGAGATTAAGCGAAGGAAGTAAGCTGGAAATTTGTCATAGATATCCCGTTCCTTCGTATGGTCCTTCAGGCATAAATTTTGTGCTAGTACCGATTGGTGATGATGAAGATGTTAGGTTGTTGTGTGAGTTTGCGATGTCAAATGGTGACCGCATTCAAGAAGTATATGTGATATCAGTTTCTGGGAATTCTAGCAATGAAGGGAGGCGGACAAATTCAAGAAGTAAGCACGGTAGTAACATGCAAGCCGTAGGAGTGAATGTGGATGAGGGTTTAAATGTTGTGCAAGAGCGAATGGAAAATTTTGAAGTTAGTAGAAATTTTCGTTGATTTGTACCGGTGAATGAAGGGTGTAGCGGATATGGTGGTAATGTGGGGAATGAGGAGGATGGTGATATGGATGGTGACGGTGGTAATTATTACGGAGACGATTATGAAGAGGGTGATCCCTTTGAAGATCTAGAACGTGATGTGAGCGATGAAGCAGCTGTAAACGAAACTATTTATCGGCGATATGAGAATCATATCGTTGATTCAATAGTCAATTCCGATGAGGCGGATACTGATGGTGAAATGTTTAATGGTGTTGATTTAGGGAACGATGATAACAATGTGGGGGTTAATGAGGCTGGTTCCTCTAGGAAGAAACGGTTGGAAAAACCTCTACCATTCTATCTAGATAGTGGCGATACTGGGAAGGTCAATTTCGAGAATGATGAGGAAGTTAGGATGGCGGACGATCCGGATGCTGTGGTTGAATTTCGTACAGGGATGCGTTTCAAGCAGAAGAACCATCTCATTCATACGGTTAATATGTTCCATATCAAGAACCATTATAACTACGAAATTGTGGAGTCAATAAGACGACATGGTCTGTGTTTTGTTTTGAGGTTGGTTCTGGTTGCAAGTGGAGATTACGCGCGATTCAACGTGCTTGTGATGATGAGTTTGAAATAACCATCGTGGGTGAGGCGCATGCATGTTTAAATGCAGTGCTTTCCGAAGATCATGATCGACTTGACTGCAACTTCCGAAGATCATGATCGACTTGACTGCAACTTTATGGTTCCCTACTTCCGTACTTTTGTTAGAGAATCTCCTGAAGTGAAAGTGTCGTTCCTACGGAATGTAATAAAGGAGAGATTTGGGTACGAAGTAACTCGCCGACGAGTATGGGATGCAAAGAAGAAGGCAATTGAAGTTGAATATGGCGAATGGGATGAATCTTATAACGAGTTACCGCATCTAATGAATGCAATTAGAATTGCCAACCCCGGAACAATTGTTGATTGGGGTGCAACTTATAGTCTTGGCGATGTGGAAGTATTACAGTTTCAGAGACTTTTTTGGGCCTTTGGACAGTGTATTCAGGCATTTACTCATTGTCGGCCAGTTGTGAGTATAGATGGCACATTTTTATACGGTAAGTATAGGCATAAACTCTTAATTGCTTGTGCTATGGATGGAGATAACCATATTGTGCCGCTTGCATTTGCACTGGTTGATGAGGAAAGCTATGATTCTTGGAGTTGGTTATTGAGATGTCTGAAGGGATATGTCGTTGGTGATAGGACGGGAGGAGTATGCTTGATTTCCGACAGACATGCAGGCATTCAGGCGGCTGTGAATGATCCGCAGGTTGGCTGGCAGTCGCCATTTACGCATTGGCGATTCTGTCTTCGACATGTGGCAAGCAATTTCAATACTACATATAAAAATGTTGCTTGTAAAAGGAAGTTGATAGCCGCAGCGAGGAAATCGATGACTGTGAAGCAAAAAAACATTATGAGAAGCTTGTTTGAATCAATGCCAGAAACTGGTGAGTTCTTCGCCGAGATGAATGAAGAGCAGTGGTGTTTGAGTCGGG
Organism: Melastoma candidum; assembly: GCA_023653495.1. Classification (NCBI taxonomy): domain Eukaryota; kingdom Viridiplantae; phylum Streptophyta; class Magnoliopsida; order Myrtales; family Melastomataceae; genus Melastoma; species Melastoma candidum. The sequence continues at coordinate 13,964,835 of CM042884.1, read as the reverse complement.
ATGGCTTTTATAGATATGGTCTTATGACAACGAATTTGAGCGAGAGTTACAACGCCGTTATAAGAGGTGCCAGAAATCTTCCTGTTTCGGCTCTTGTTCGAAAAATTTGGTATAATTGCGTGGCATACTGGATAGCCAGAAGGGATGATGCTGACTCCGCGTTGAGAATTAGCGAAAGTTTTACAAGTGTTTGTACTAATCGGTTGTTTAAATGTATGGAAAAGGCCAAACGGTATGAAGTAGTGCTTCTCGATCGACAGGAGGGTAGATTTGACGTGAAGACTAAAGGAAAACATCGACTGAAGTATGTGTTTCTTCAAGCGCGGAAATGCAGCTGCAAGAAGTGGCAAATCTATCGCATTCCGTGTTCGCACGCTTTGGCATGTTATGCACACATGCATGTAGATCATACCGCTGTGATTAGTCGTTTCTACTCATTCGAGTGTCAGAAGGCCGTGTACGCTTCGAAATGGCATTCTTTTGACTGCAAAGAAGATTGGCCGGAATATCCTTTCCCGAGAGTCAATCCCGATCCTACAAGAGTCAGACCAAAAGGGTGTCCATGGTCATCCCGTATACGAAATGAAATGGACATCAAGGAGAAAACTCGGAAAACTAGCTGTGGGTTATGTAGAAAGGAAGGTCATAACCGACGTAGTTGCCTAATAGGAATCTTTGTAAGTGTTGGTTCAATTGTCAAAGAAGTTGTGAATTCTGATTGCCTTTGCTTAAGTTATTCTTCTTATTAACCGTTGTTCATATATTTTGTAACAGGAAGATGCGTCCAGGACCAAGAAAGACAAGTGTTCTTGATGCTCAAGAAATACAAGTGTTCTTGATGCTCAAGCAGAGCATCGATCGACGGCTGTATGGAAAGCCGGATATAGCGTGGTATGTCAATTCGGCTTATATGTTTTACGTATTCGTATCTTTTTTACTAACTCCTGTCTTATCTACAGAATAACGTTCTTACTTGTCGTCGGGCTGAGAAATCGCTGAAGGGAGGTGCCACCGATCCCAGGATGGACGTATACCTCCGTCAAGCAGGATTCTATGGCGTGGCTAAACTTCCGTTCATATAATTGGACTGGGCCCTCATCATAGCATTGACGGAACGCTGGAGGCCGGAGACGCACACCTTCCATATGTTGCACGGTGAGATGACTATCATCCTTCAGGATGTGGCAATTCAGCTAGGTTTGCCCATAGATGGTGACGCGGTGATAGCAGATACATCCGTATCTAATGAGGCGGTGTGCTTAGAGTTATTGGGCCGGATACCTAGGGGTGACAACATCCGGTCTGGTCGTATTAGACTTAGCTGGCTTGCTGCGAATTTTGGTGAGATCCCTATAGATGCCCCTGAGGAGTTAGTGCAAATGCATACCAGGGCATATATTCTTCAACTGATTGGTGGGATGTTGTTCCCAACGAAGTCAGATAGTTTAGTGCATGTTTTCTGGTTGCCTTTGCTAGCTGACTTTGAGAGGGCTGGCAATTTTAGTTGGGGAAGTGCATGCCTAGTGTGGCTTTACAGGAGTTTGTGTAAGGCGGCGCACCATAAGGCATCTCAGATAGAGGGTCCATTGATACTACTACAAATTTGAGCATGTGATAGATTCCCTCATATAGCACCTCTGAGACTCCGTACCCCCTTTGTGGAAGATATGCCTTTGAGCCATAGATGGGCCGTTGCGAAGGATGTACGCACGGTGTCCACCCATGTTCTTTCCTCCTACAGAGAGGCATTCGATAGGCAGAGCATGGATCAGGTAAAGTACTATAGCTAACAAATTCATTTGATTAAATCGAACTCTTCTCACACATTCACATTCATATATGCAGATTATTTGGCATCCTTACCCGGATGAGTTGGTAGCCATGCTTCCTGATTACTGCCGATTTGGTGAGGCTTTCTGGCGTGCAAGACTTCCCCTTATTTGCTTCTACATCGTGGAGTGGCAGTACCCGGATAGAGTGATTCGTCAGTTTGGCGATCATCAGCTGGTGCCGCAAGATTGTGACACAAGCATGGTACTCCACAAGATAGATTTACGCGGGAAGACGATGAACAACTGGAGAGAGATCCACCGAGTGTTTGTGGACCAGTGGGAAGATCGTCTCAACATGGTCGTGCCGCTGTTTTGGGAGTCTCCCACTCCCGTTAGATATTCAAAATGATATGCAAAGCACACCAGGCAGCACATCTCGCACATCGGCTCCATGCTAGGCACATTGGTAAGTACTTAATGAATATGACTATCTCATAACATTTTCTTATTCATTGTTCAACTTTAACCTATACTTATGATGTAGTTGAAGAACTTACGAAAGATAAAGCTTCGGTCTGACCAGCCGGAACTCGTTACTCTTGCCGCGGAGTCCATGGAAATGATGCGGGAGTATGCACCGATGAGATTATATGGTCGACCCGGCGGGTTGGAAGATCAACCTGCATACGAGTTCATCCCACAAGGTGGACAACAAATGGAGGAGGAAGATCATATGGAGGAAGAAGATCCTCATCATATGGACGTTGCGGAAGAGGATCATGATCATGGGGAGGAGCCACGGACATACGACGACCCCGTATTTGACGAGGAGGGCCATGAAGTGCGAGAAGGGATGCTCATCTCTCAAGTTTCTCATGTTTATGGCGATTACGCCACTCCTTACTACGAGGTTGGGTCCAGGTCTACACCGGAGGCTCCGATTAAAAGCCCAAGAGAATTCGGGTAAGTCCTTCGATTTAAGATTCATTTAAACTTTCATAACTTAACTAATATAACTTCTTCAAGTACGACCATTTGCAACAAGGAGAAGGAACTTCTCAAATTACACAACTATACCCGGATGTTCCATCTGAGCAGCCTGAAGTTCCAGAAGTCCCCGTCGTGAGGCCTTATGTTAGGAGGAAATCTACGAGGCGTAGGGGACATTACTGATTTGCACATTTGGACGTTTAACTTTGTAAGTTAGATGTTAGACGATATGAAATTCTCTCGTTTCACTTTGTACGTTACATTGGCTTTGTTATTGAATGTTGGGTGTTAGATTGTTCCGAAGTTTGGTGTTCGATGTATGGATGTTACCTATGAAATGTTTCTGTTTGTTGAAACAGGGTTGGTTTCTAAAGTTATTGATAGGTGTGTTGCATTGCCAGACGGGGGACGGGTTTCCAAAACCCGGCCCTTATGTTATTACAACAAGGGGCGCAGTCTCAAATCGCGCCCCTTGTATGCCACAGGAGGCGGTACCCGCCCCTTGTAGGGGGATGGGGGGAGGACGGGGGGCCCGGGGGGGGGGGGGGGGGGGGGCGGGGGGACGGCCCCTTCAAGGGGCGCGTTTTGGAAACCCGCCCCTGTAGGCAATGGGGGCGGGTTTTGGAAACCCGCCCCTCAATAAGCACACGGAGGGCGCGTTTTCGGACCGTGTCCTCTTTGTAATCCAAGGGGCGCGTTTCCAGAACGCGCCCCATCGACGGTAAAACCGTATTTTATGAAACTGTGATCGTATTTCGTAAATTTTTTTTAAAACTAACCGTATTTCCGTACAAAACTCTGGATGTATCCAGTCTTTACTATACAAGACTCGAGTTCGACGAAACGAGACATGGCAAGAGACTCATCGACTCCCACGATAACTTGTCCCCTCTCTTCAATATATTGATGTATAATTATTCCGTGGCTCACAAGGGACAAATGAAGAGACTATAAAACAATCGCTCCCCAACCAACGACGGGTAGAGGACATCAATCAAGGCAAGCCCTTGGAGATACATGTAATTCCCGCAACTCTGGCCAATTCCACGTCTCAAATCACGGCCAATCCCACGTCCCAATACATAAGTTTGACTCTCCATCGGAATAATTTAGGGAATAGCTTTCCCCAAGGGACTCGACCTCTCTCTCTCCCTGTCTCATCGCTGGAGGAGTCCCGGTACAACTCCCCTCCATGGCCTCCCTGCCCCGCCTGTCAGAACATTTCCTAAGGAACATGACCTGCAATGATGGCCACGTACTCAACAAAATGTTTTCAAGTCTTTTTTTTAAGAGTGTGATGCATTCGGACCAATGGAAGGAGGGCTGACCCTAATTTGATCCAAAAGATAAAAGAAGGAAGACCACACTTGGCGACTCGCCTGACCCCCTCATCTTTTCTTTCAAAGCACTAACGAAGATCGTCCCACAGACCACTATAGTGCAACGGCTTCCCCAGCGGCGCTACAGGTTTGTCGAGGTCTCATCAATCGACCTCTTCTCCTCCTCCTTCGTCTATTCCTTCCGGAGATCATCATGAAGAGGGGTTCATTTTTTAAAAAAAGAACTCCTCCTCCTCAAGGATCAACGAGTGCCCCCTCCAATCCTTCTTCCCAAAAGTCGATCCCACTGGCCTCGATCCCCTCACCATCTCCCCCTACCTTCCTATCGTGTTAACTCCACCAACGGTTCTAAGCTCGTTTTGCCTAGCTCGAGAGCTGGGAACGGCCGAAGTTTGTCGCCCATTTCGAACCTCTCCCCTGTTCCTTTTCTTCCCCTTTGCACGTCTTCTTCCTTGTGGCAATTCCATCATCTCGGACCCTCTTGGCCGCTTTTCCTATCCTGATCTACTCCGCTGCCTCTCCGCATATTACAAACCAAGGTAAGCAGAGCGTAGCAGCAGGATCCCCTTCCCCGCTGACATAGACCTGACTGGAGCTCGGTCTCCTTCTTCGACAACAGCAGTGGACACTTGGAGTTCTTATCGGTTCCTTTCAGTCCACGGTCGCAGCAAGCGGCAACAAGGAGTCAACAGAGGAGAAGCTCTTCGAGCCCGACTGGCGTCTCCCATGTCACTAACTCCAGAATGCGACCTCAATAGGGATAGATACCCAAGCCTCGTATGGCCGCACATGAGCGACGTGCGGGACCTTATCTCACTAACCTTCTGCCTTACTTGTGCCGATACAACTAGTGAGAGTTTTGGTATCCGGGAACGCCAACAACAATAGTTCTCTAAAAACCTCTCCATCCCAGGATCTCCTCCTTCATTTTTCCGATCAACAACCCGAGGGCGATCCCCATCTTCTCCTGCCTTCTTCTCCCGCTATCTCCAAGCCGTCATCAACCAAGGTTGAACGGAAGGGCACTTCACACCATCGAAAACAGTTCCGGTCTCCGGCAGCGCTGGTAACAATAACCCGCCCAACAGCTTCCCCATCATCTTCCGAGGGCTCTTCAGCCCCAACCGGAGCGACTTACCACAACAGTCAACTACAATAAGCCCCTTGTGAGCGTAAAAATCTCACGGTCCGCATATAGACCGGAAATGTCGTAGATTCTCCGCTGAAGGTTCAGGGAGATATGCTAATGAAGACGCCGGGGCTGTAGAGCTTGATCCGACGAGTCTTCAGGAGTGGCGAAGATAACTCTGGAGAGTCTTCTGAAAATGAGCGAAGAACACCAGGACTGTCGGAGCTACAAAAGCTTGATCTGGCAGAACTTCGTCGTCGATCGAGTGAGGAAAAGATAATCGAGAACTTCGCTATCAAATGAGTCCCTCACTCCTGAAGCCCCAAAGAGGGGGAGAGACTCCCATTATATAAGAGTTGAGAAGTCTTAGGTGCCATCTCTTTTCCATGTGGGACAAATTGCATGCGGGCTTAAAGTTATATTGTGCCGACATTTGAATTGGGCTGGAGTATGGGTCAGACTATGGGTGGGCCGACATCTGACCTATGCCATAAAATATATTATGAGTTGAGCTAGAACATATTATAGCCATTTAATTTGGACTTTAATTTGCATAAGCCCAAGACCACATAAAGCCCCATTAATTTTACACTAAAAGCTTAAGTGCAAAATATTTTATCATGTTGCCTAATCATATAAAGGCAATTAATCATACTCAGCCGATATATGGTTTGGGCCGAATGACATTATTTCGACATTAATAAAATTTCAATGTCTATAAATGCCCCCACTTTAATTCGTATCTCGTATGCGTATGTATTGCAGAGAAATTAGAATTAAAGTATATAGCTATTCTTAGAAGGTAGATGATAATAATGTATACATAAAATTTTTTATTTTATACATAAAATTTTGTATATATATATATTTACTATACTTGACCCTTTTTTTAGGTGGGAACGATGTATCCCACGAATTATCCGGGCACTTGGGAATCCAATATTCCTTCATCCCAACAAAATCATCAAGAAAATAGTTTCTCAAAGCAATCAAATCTTCCATATCTCTATTTTGAAGATTTTAGTGATCCACGGTTCCGCCAATAAATAAGGCTGTGTCTCCTCCATTCAACCCATCTTCTGCCACATCCAAACTTGGGTACTTACTTTTCTTTCTTATTTAAGGTCTTCTTGTGTAGAACTAATTTCAAAGTTCGCTTCATTTTTTCTTTTACTCCTATCATGCAGGGATTCCCTTTAAGCATACTTTTTGTCTTCCCTTCAAGTCTTCTGCGAGTCTACATTCGAGCTTTGTCGTGAGGGCGCTTCCGTCTTCAATCTTGTTTAGTAGTCCCGCAGTGTGGGTTGAATTTTTAATTTTTCGAGCTTTTACGCCACCTTCTCTTTTATTCTCTTTTGCATTTGTTCTTCTCTGCATCTTCCTCTCACCATTTATTATATACTCTTACAGGATACGATCGGATACTTCCTTCGGGAAGGAAGAATTGTCCCAGTTATCCTATTTTTCGTCATCTCTATATAAGAGTGCACCTTTTGTCCTTCAATATAGAATTCGTGCAATCGAGGATTAAGTTAACTTCATTGCCCGGTCGATTTGTTCGAGTAAGGATTTTTGTTCCGACCTTTTGCTTCTTTCTATTTTGAAGAAATTGATCACTTAAATCTATGCAGGACCACTTCGTCATTACATGAGCGACGGGTCAAAACTCCAAAGTCCTTATTTGTGTGGGTAAAGTGAAACCATCGGAATAATTGAGTTACTCTTTTTGTTGTTGACCAAATAAGCAATTACCGGAAGCTTCCGTGTTATTTATTGAAATTTTCTCTTGTTTTGCAGGTGGGATCTTTACTTGTACAGGGATACAACTTGACGGACGACACTTTGTTTTGTCCATAGAATATTTAATGTCCTCTCTTCTTGCCACAGATCGGCGATCGAGAATCTTGCAAGAATTCAATTGACCCTCTTTATGATATTTTTGGCTAGAGGTATCACACCGTTACTTCTTCCTTCGCTCCAATCACTTTAATTGATTTTTGTCTTCTGATGTGCTACTATTCTCATTTGCAAGAGGGACCGTCGATTGTTATCCGAATTAAATATCGGCTCTTATATACCTTGTTCAAGGGAGCACAATTCTGTCATTGTCGCGACTCACGGTAATTTCCTTTGTCTTCCTTTTGCCACGATCGTCGTCCGCTTTATTATTATAATTTTTATTTTTATATACCTTTAGTTAACTGCCTTTTCTCTTTTCAGAAGTCATGGCTTATTTTAAGGAAGTGACTTCGTCTAGTATCTGTGTCTTGCGGAGGACGAGAACTTGCAGGATGAAGATTCACTAAAGCTATTATGCCTTTTGCCCAAAGTCGGTCATTATGCTCCTTGAATCAAAGTTGACTTCAAACAAGAAAGCATTCAATTGTTAGAGGGAAGCAGAAGCAATTGTTAGAGGGAAACAGAAGCAATTTGTAAGAGAGTTTTTATTGAATCAATATTTGTTTTGATACAATGATTCTATTGTCTATAATTGTGCTTAATTGTTTCCTGATTTTTCTCACACTCCCCCTCAAGTTGGATAGTGGGATCTCCAATACCCAATTTGATCAATGCTTCATGAAAAACTCTTCCTGTGACAGCTTTTGTGAGAATATCTGCCAGTTGATCTTCTGACCGAACAAATGAAAATTCCACAATGCCTTCTTCTAGTTTCTCCTTGATGAAGTGTCTGTCAATGTCCACATGTTTCCTCCGATCATGTTGGATTTTCGGAGATATTGATAGCTGCCTTGTTGTCGCACATTAGCCTGCATTTGCCGTGGACTTGAAAACCTAAATTAGTCATGAGTTTTCGAATCCACAAGATCTCAAATCCCCGGGCCATCCCTCGGAATTCAGCTTCTACACTCGACAAAAAAAACAACTTTTTGTTTTTTACTTCTCCAAGTTACCAGGTTTCCTCCTACTGAGGCAAAATACCCTGAGGTAGATCTTCTGTCCAATGGATTCCCTGCCCACCCCGTGAAATATCGTACAATTCTCATTACTGCCTCCATATGATCTATCTGAGGACTATGCATAAACTGACTTACTACCCCCACTGCATATGCAATATCCACTCTCGATCTCGGAGTTTCAACTGGCTTACAATCAATCATACTAGTTTCAGCCAACAAATCTAGGATATACTTTCGTTGGGAAATGAATCTACCTTTTCTCGACCTCATTACCTTAATTCCGAGATAGTACTTCAGATTCCCCAAGTCCTTCATTTCAAATTCTTTGAACAAGTTCCTTCGAAGCTCTTCAATTTCATTTGAGAAACAGAGTATGATTAGCATTAATCTGTTTGTACCCATACCTTCTCATTGTGATGGTGAACTGTCCAAACCAAGCTCAGGGTGATTGCTTTAACCTATACAACGCCTTCTTCAATCAACAAACTTTTCTTCTTGTAAAGTCTTCTTCAAAGCCAGGTAGAGCCAGAATGTATACTTCTTCCTTGAGATCTCCGTGTAGAAAGGCGTTTTTAACATCAAATTGGTGCAGCGGCCAATCTAGATTAGCTGCTATGGAGAACAAGACTCGAGTTGTATCAATTTTTTCCATAGGTGAGAAGGTTTCTGAGTAGTCGATACCGTAAGTTTGGGTGTAACCCTTTGCCACAAGCCTCGCCTTGTATCTTTCTATCGTGCCATCCGCCCTGTGTTTGACCGTGAACACCCATCTGCATCCGACAGGTTTCTTCCCCAATGGTAGCTCACATTTCTCCCATGTCTGATTTTTTGTGAGTGCCTTCATTTCTTCTTGCATTGCTTGGTTCCACTCTTTGTTCTTCCTGGCTTCCTCCACAGTCTTTGGAAACATCACAACGTCTATGGCTGCTTTGAATGTTTTGGCTGTGTCAGATAGATTCCCCTTGTCACCATTATCAACTGGGTACCGAGAGTTATGAGCTTGGTGTTCAGGTGACTATCTTTTCGGTGGTACTCCTCTATTGCTTCATGGAGGAAGGATGCGTCTTTCTGTGTCCTCCTGTACTTCCGCTCCTTGATCTGCCCCGTTAGTAGAATTTGAAGCCAAATCATGATGCTCTAGTATATTAGAGATAATAGTTACCTCAGGATGCTCAAAGGAAAGACCTTCAGTCGGGTCACTTGGCTTGGTAGGCTCTTGATCTGTGAACTCAGCAGGTTCGTTGGAACTGGTATCTGGCCTTGTTGGGACAGTAGTGGACATAATATGGCCTGACAGATTAACCCAGCTTAGGAGGTCTGAGTTACTATTCTCCCCCTGACTACTAAGTTGGGTGGAAAAATAGTATTAAGTTTCAATGAAGGTACAATCTAGGGTCGTATACATATGGTGATGGAGTGGATCGTAACAACGGTATCCCTTCTGATTGGGATTATAACCCATAAAAACACATTTGACAACACATGGATCCAATTTGGTTCTGTCGGTTTTAGGAATATGGACATACACCGAGCAACCAAACACAGGAGGAGTGAGGGTTAAGACTGGTGGGATGTTGTTTTGTCATGAAAGGGTCTTAATGGGTGTTTGAAGTTTAAGGAATTTGGTTGGTAAGCGATTAAGTAAGTAAGTGGCTGTGGCTACTGCTTCAGGCCAATAACTGGTGGAAAAATGGGCTTCAAGCATAATTGCTCGAGTGACCTCAAGAATAAGTCTATTTTCCGTTCAGTCACACCATTTTGTTGGGGTGAATTGGGACATGTGGTTTGGTGAACAAGGCCATTTGTGGTAAAAAATTGGGTCATGGTATGATTGGCATATTTTCCACAATTATCTGAACGAAGTATACGTATCTGTTTTTAGTACTGAGTTTGGATAAGGTGATAGAACTGTATAAATTTATCTGAAACTTCGGTCTTATGTTTCAAAAAATAGACCCACGTCATTCGTGAGAAGTCATCAATTATAAAGTAACGAAATCGACTATTTTGGGAATTTGGAGCGAGACCCCACACATCTGAATGTATTAGTTGAAAGGTTGAATCCCCTCGGGTATTGTTTGGAAGAAAACTTATCCTATGACTCAGGTCTTCCAGGAACTAGAATTATTGAATCTAAACCGAGGAAATAGAATGTTTAGATAGCTATTCGACAGATGTTCCAGCCGACGATGCCACAGCCATACCTGCCTATCCACTGTCCCATGTGCCAGTAGAGCAGTCCCCTGATGAACCACTTCATTCACATAGTAGAGCCCATTCGCTCAGTGCCACACCCAATGATCTTATTCATCTGATTATCCTGAAGAATACAACAATTTGAGTACATCAGTACAGTACAATTGAGTTCTTTCGTGACATGACTAATTGACAGCAACTTGCATGACAAAGAAGAAACATAAAGACAATTTTTCACTCTAAGGCGCTGAGTAATCTCTACAGTTCCCGCACCCAACACGTGAGAAACTCCCATTCGCACTTTAAACATGAGTCTTCTGTGGTGTGGACTGAATAACAAAATCTCGAATGTCATGAGTCATTGTGTCAGTCGCACCACAGTCGAAAATCCACTCTGAATTTAAATTGCAGGGGTTTGAGGATAAATTCCCAACCCCTATACCTTCTTTATTTCGTCCGTCGTTCTTTTTTCCAGCTCCTGTGCATGTTTCGTCCCTTCCATCGAGTTCGGTCATCTGTCTTGGTCCTCCCGGTGTGTTACCGTCGCTATCGTCGGTGGCCATTAGATTGCCCGCAGCGGTGGAAACCTTCCCTTTTCCAGTGGCACCTCCCTTTTTGTGCCCATCTTCCCACCATTCGGGATATCCGACAAGTTTGAAGCATTGCTCCTTCGTGTGTCGATTCATCCCATAGTAAGTACATAACAACTTCGATTTGTCCTCCTAAGATGATGATTTCGCCGTTTTTCCGATGAATTCTGATCGGGATCGTCCCCCTTGGCCCCTCGCTCCGTATGCCTCCCCTGTAATGTTTGTCTGAGGGTTTGATGCTTTGCCGAGCAGTCCGCTGCCGATTCCACCTTGATCACCTCCATTCGTGGGGTTGAGTATCCCGCTCCTAGCTGCTTCTCGTCGAACCTGAGAATACGCTTTCTCCACGGAGGGTAAGGGCTCTTCTTTGAGGATGTCTCGCCTGACAACCTCGTGCTTGCTGTCCAACCCGGCTAGGAATTGGAACAATCGGGCCTCCTCTCTCTCTTGATTGTATATGGTAATATCATTTTGACATCTCATTGGATTTGGATGGTGTCTGCCAATCTCCTGCCAAATGCCCAGTAAGACATTGAAATACCTCTCGAGAGTCATCTGTCCTTGTTTGATCTGATTGGCCCTTGTGTGGAGTTTGAAAGTCTGAAACGTGTCTCCCCCGCTGTCGTACGTCATCTCTAAGGCATCCCATAGTGCTTTCCTGGTGGGATAGGCAGCCACGTTACTCACCAAGTTTGGTTCGATATTTTGGATCAAGCAGGAAAGCATAGTGAGATCCTGGGTTTCCCAGTTGTTATATGTTACCTCTGTCCTTGCAGGTGTCGGTGGTTGTCTCGTAAGGTGACTGAGGCGTTATCGTCCAGCTATTGCAACTCGCATTAGCCAAGACCACAAAGGATAGTTGCTGGCATTTAACTTGATTCCGATGTTTACAGTTTCTGGGTTTTGCAGACTTTGATCATGGTGGCTGTCATGTTGTGTAGGCCACTGCGTAGAAGATTGAGGAGTTGGGCCGCAAGGTCGTTCTGGCCTTGGAGAACTTCTGATGCGGTCGGTGTAGATGGCGTTCCTTCCACACTGTCATGAACAAGAATGATCCACCAAATGCTTGGTTTGATCAGAATCGTCACCACTCTGATACCATGTTAGAGGGAAGCAAAAGCAATTTGTAAGAGAAGTTTTTATTGAATCAATATTTGTTTTGATACAATCGTCTGTTAATATAGAGATTACACCCAACTATATCTGGCAATATATAAACTGTCTATAATTACAATGATTCTATTGCCTATAATTGTCCCTAATTGTTTCCTGATTTTTCTCACATCAACACTGGTCGAAGGAGATTCCAGATGACTCTCATCGCCCCCAAGGCCTGGTCTCTGGTGTCATCATCTACATCGTCTTATGCCGAGTCAAAACCTTCGATTACATTAGGAAGGAAGATCATATCAGGCGAATCTCGTTGGGAGGGGTATTTTCGGATGCGCGGAGAATTCACATATATCCAATGTATTGGGAGTGGCTGGACGATGTGACATCTCGCAACAAGGGAATTCTCGAACAAGCTGATATATTGGATGTTGTATATTGCTCGCGCTATACTTATGATCGTAACAAGGATATTCTACGTGCCTTTTGCGAAGCATGGTGTCCAGCCTTCAACACGCTCGAGACGTCTGCAGGAGCTATGTCAAGCTTACTATGCGATCTATATAATCTCGGAGTTCTTCCTGTTAGTGGCGACATGTATGAAGAGACGGTGCCTTGCTTAAGGGAACTCACCGGTTCATCCACTGATGGAAGGTTTCTCCCGAAGAGTTGCCAATATTTATTTGCAGCCTTCCAACATCTTCGAGGAAGTAAGAAGCAGTTCAAATTTCCAACTGGATCGACTTCTGGTTCCAAGGTGAAGCACGACTTCTATTTCCACTTAAGCGTGTGTCGAAGAAGCTTACTCATCCCAAAGCCACTCATAACATATATCTTCCTATTTCGGCAGCACATCCATGGGGCACCAAAGAAGAAGCTCCTTTCGAGAAGCCAGGTATTGGAAGTCATGATCGTCAACCAACCTACTTGTCTGCATTCATAGCTTGCTGGTTGTGCGTTTTCGTCTTTTCATACAATGATGGCCTTGTGCATCCTGAGACTTTTAAAGTGGCGAGTTTAATGGCGATAGGGAAGACTTTCAGCCTAGCTATACCAGTGTTAGCCTCTTTATATCGCGGCTTAAATGAAATATCCAATGCTACTATTGTTGGCAATCCCAAGACTTTTTTTCCTGCTCATTATATTTACGGATGGTTGGCGTACTACTTCAAGACTCATTATCAAGTCACAGTTAAAATAGAAGGCCCCTTGATGACTAGGTATTCTGGAGAAGGTGGAGCTATTTATTACGACGTGCGTGCAGCAAGAAGGCATATTCATAATGGGGACAACATGTTTTGGAATGCCAACCTTTTCAGCAAACATGGCGATTTTCATTTGAGGGACGATCATAATACGAAGGTCCCAGCTATGAACTTTTTCATGAGTATCCGCTCCTGCCATCTGACCCTAAGGTGCAATGGTTCTTTTGTTGCACAGCCTTATACTCCATCACACTTCAGACGCCAATTTGGCTTCTGCCATGATATTCCTCTTGCATTGAAAGACGATTTGTGCCTGACATCTTTAGAAGATGTCTTCGAATTATGGCGTTTTTTGGCACGAAGGGTACCGGCTCTCACTTGTACGTGCCTGCTATCCCGACCAACCTGTGTAGTTATGTAACAATGAAGTACAATAAATGGTGGACATCCAAATATGACGACTATCTAAGGCGTGGTATCAAAACCTTGATTGATCAATCTTGTCCTCCCCCTCGTAAGAAGGACGATATTTGTGAGAAGCATTGAACCAAAGAGGCCGATTAGAATAACTGTGAAGATGAAATCCTCCTCACCTGGTATGACTAAAACAACTTCATTCATATCCTTTAGCGAGAAGTGTAACACATTTTTTTTCAGTTGATGACTCTGAAGAATCGAGCACCGAAGAGCAGCATTTCAAAAGAAAATGGCAGCCAGAGCCTGCATTGGAGAATGACGTCGAAGATGTGCCTCCTACTCCTCGCATCTCGCCAAACTCGGATGATTCGGTAAATATCTCATGCTTACTCATCATATTTGTTTCGGGTCATTAATATGTATGACCATTGGTTGGTGGACAGTCATCCTCCATAGAAGAAAACGATGATCATCCCACCTCGACTCCAGTTGCCATAAATAAGTTAGAACCAATTCAGAAAGAGCAACCATCTCGAAAGAAAGGATCATCGACGTCAGCTCGAATTCCAAAAAGGATAGCTCAGTTCGAAGGGAATAAAGAAGTTGATGACGCTTCTATCGATCCAGACTTGAGTGCGTTAGCTATAGCCTCTCAAGCTTATAAAAGATTTGCGGCGAGTATATGGGAAGACATTAAGGAGAAGATTTTCAAAACTCCCTTCAGTCAGGCTCACACAATTATTGAGGAGCTCAAGAGTATTTTCGATCTCATTGATGAAAGTGAGCATTTGGACTGGGCTCCTATCCGTGTCTTGGTGGAAGAATACATGCAAGGATCGACTAAATATTCGAATATGCTAGCCACCGTTGAAGGGACGATGACAGATGCACATCGTGATAAAGAAGTTGCCTTGGTTAGAGGTAGTCTTGTTGAGGCTCAGGCCAACAAGAAGACAATCGTGACGAAAGAAGCAACTTTACAAGGACAACATGCTGCTGTTGAACCCAAGATTGAAGATCTTCGGAGACAATTATCTGATTGCATTGAGGCAAAAGCAACCTTGGAGGATTCTCTGGAGCAAAACGCTGCTATCACTAAAGAGACAGATGAGGACATTGCAAATTTGAAGGGGGCCATGTCTGCTTTGAAGAATGCCAGGATAGTCCTTGATGAAGATCGCTTGTCCTTGAATGAACTTCAAGAGCAGCTGAAGAGGACTCGTGAAGAGATTGTCCAATTTACTTAGGGAGCTTGATTTCGCTTTTCTAGCTTGTTTAGGCTCTAGAATAGGACTTTCATTCATTTTTTTGTATGACTATCATTATTTCAGATGAATAATAAAAGACTTTTCCTTTTAAATTCGTTCATCTCTTATACTCGTACGGGCTACGACTCTATTTTTTTTATTAAGCCGTTCACAGTTTATACTCGTGCGAGTCAGGAGTATTACATACTTTTTTTTTATATTAAGCCGTTCACAGTTTATACTTGTGCGGGCCAGGAGTATTAGATATTTTTTTATTGCTTTTTTTGTCTTTTTCTTTTCTTTTTTTTTCGTGCAGTTTAGGCTCATGTGACATGGAGCATTATTCTTCATGCATAACATCGCTTCAAGAACTTCCCGTTGATTGGTCCGATGCGTACTCCATCTTGATCAACTATCTTATACGCGCCCCCAGTGTAAGCTTCTTGGACGACGTATGGGCCATCCCACTTCGAGGTAAACTTGTTTCCAATCTTATGTGTTATGATTATAGGTCTTCTCACCGCAAGTACGAGGTCACCAAGTTGGAAGGAGCGATGACGGACTTTCTTATTAAAAGACTTGGACATCCTTACTTGGTAGCATTCGGTTCGCTGTTGTGCTTCTAGACGCTTTTCATCCAGGGCTTCTAATTCCTTTAACCGCAGTCGTGCATTATCTTCTTGACAAAGTCCCTCCTGTATAGCTACTCGTAGCAACGATATTTGTCGTTCAAGTGGGATGACCGCCTCAACACCATAGACCAATGAAACCGGCGTCATTTAGGTCGTGGTTCTATTTGTCGTTTGATACGCCTATAGAGCTTCTCCAACTCGTTCGTGCCAATCTTTTCTAGCTTTATCAACTAATTTTTTGAGGAGGTTACATAGCATCTTAATGAACGCTTTTGCCAATCGGTTTGCAGACGCATAATACATGGAAGAGTTATACTGTTTGAAGCCGAATTGTTCGCAGAATTTATCCATGGCCTTATTAGAAAAGTTTCGACCATTATCAGTGATGATGTGGCGAGGGACACCATAACGAAAGATGATATTATTCTTGATGAAGGTGATAATCGTTTCTTTCTTCACTTACCGAAAAGGTACGACTTCTGCCCATTTTGAAAAATAGTCAGTTGCTGTCAAGATATATGATTGGCCCCCTGACGATTTAGGCATGATAAAGCCTACAACGTCCAGCCCCCATGCTTCAAATGGCCAAGATGCTATAGTTGGATGAAGTGGCTCGGGCGATGGATGGATGAAGTTGGCATGAAACTGACAAGCTTGGCATCTCTTGGCATACTCCATGCAGTCCTTCACCATCGCCGGCCAGTAATAACCCATTCTCTTCAATTGAAAATGAAGTTTGGGTCCAGACTGATGAGCTCCGCATACTCTGGAATGCGCTTCTTCTATTGCTTTGTTGGCTTCTTCTTTTCCAAGACACCGCAAAAACACTCCCTCTAATGATCGCCGATAAAGAGTATTTGTGAAATATATAAACCGAGGTGCTCCTCTCCTAACATCTACCTTTTATTGAGGATCATCAGGCAACTTTCCTTGCTCAAGAAAGTCAATGATTGGTCGTCTCCAGTCTTGGTCTTCCACATTATAGACAGAGGTGATATTGACTTCCTCTTCTTCCTCATCAAAAGTTGGAGGATCCACCCAAGCTTGACAAAGTCGAATACTAACTTGCCTGTCCACTGAAGTGAGTGCAGAAGCAAGGTTCGCCAAGGCATCTGCTTGCGCATTTCCCTTCTTGGTATATGACTTATTATAAAATCTTGGAACCATCCTGCGAGTTTAACTACATAGTCATGATATGGAAAAAGTTATGGCTTGCGCACTTCGTATGTAGGTAGAAGTTGATTGATCACAAGCTCGGAGTTTCCATATACCCTTAAACTATGCACTTTGTTATCCATTGTCATTTCTAACCTTAATATGAGGGCTAGGTATTCAGCCATATTGTTTGAGCATAATTGTATAAGAGTGTATGCATATGGGATGATATCTCCATCAAATGTGACGAAGACAACTCCAGCTCCTGTACCTCCTTGGGTAGCCGATCTATCAAAGAACATCTTCCATGGACGGGGAGTATCTACCAACATCACCTCCTCATCGGGTAATTCCTCAGAAATTTTCCAGACATTTGGTATAGGATGATCTGTTAAGAACTCAGCCAAAGCTTGTCATTTCACGGCCCTTTGAGGCACATACAAAATCTCGAACTCCTGGAACATGAGTGCCCATTTCGCTAGACGACCAGATAATACTGGCTTTGGCATGATGTACATGAGAGGATCTGCCCGTGATATGAGGCGAATAGAATGTGTTTGCAAATAATGTTGCAACTTTTATATAGAAAACATCAATGCGAGGCATGTCTTCTCAGTTGAAGAATAATTCAGTTCTGCACCAGTCAAGGTTCTACTCAAATAATATAAAGCATTCTCCTTTCCGTCATCATTCTCCTGGGCTAACAAGACCCCCAATGAAGCTTCTTGTGCTGCTACAACATGAGTGGTTTACCTTGGATTGGTACACTTAAGACTGGCGGCTTTGATAAATATGCCTTTATGCTATGAATACGTTCTTACATGTTTCATCCCATTCAAAAGGAGTATCTTTCTTCAATAGCCGATGGAAACGATGACATCATCCGGCCAAATTCGATATAAAACTCCCGATATATGCGAGCTTTCCTTGAAGGCTCTACAGCTCGTGTATATTCCTTGGCTCTGACATCTTCATAATCGCATCTATCTTTGACTGGTCGACCTCTATGCCTCGATGCCGGACGATGAAACCAAGGAATTTTCCCGAAGTGACCCCATATGCACACCTCATGGGATTCATCTTCAGTTGATAATTTACGTAGTCTATCAAATACTTTTCTCAAGTCATTAATATGATCATGCCTTCATTTTGACTTCACAACCAAATCATCCACGTAACACTTTACGTTTTTATGTAGCATATCATCGAAGATGCGTTGCATTGCTCTTTGATAAGTTTCTCCTACATTCTTCAACTCAAAAGGCATCACCTAATAACAGTATATTCCTTTTGGTGTACGAAAAGCTGTCATTTCTTCATCCTTCGGATCCATTCGAATTTGGGTATATCTTGACGATCCATCTATAAAACTGAGGGCTTCATAGCCAGTGGTAGTATCTACCATTATCTCAGTGATCGGAAGAGGAAAATCATCCTTGGGGGACACATTGTTGAGGTCGCGAAAATCAACACAAACGCGAAGTTGACCGTTCTTTTTCTTGACGGGTACAATATTTGTGATCCATGTTGAGTACTTTACCTCCCGAATGAATTCAGCTTCGTTAAGTTTATTGACTTCAGCTTCTATCGGGGGAATCAACTCCGGACGAAAACGTCGTGGAGCTTGCTTTGTGGGACGAACCCCACGCTTCATAGCTAACGTGTGGACTACAATCTTTGGGTCGAGGCCAGGCATTTCTTTATAGCTACATGCAAAGACGTCTTTGTATTCCTTTAACAATTGGATATATAATTCCTCTTCTTCAAGCGTTAAACTTGCACTGAGGAAAGTAGGACGGTGACCCCCTTTTTCTCCAAGGTCAACTTCCTTCATTTCATCAATAGTAGACTTCTTCCCATCTTCGAATACTTCAGGAGCATCTTCCGCATCATCTTCTTCGTGAGATGCTTCTTCATCGGCCTCTGAAATAGTGACATGATAAGAAGCGGCATCATCTTCAACGTTATCTTGAGATAACTCCTCATTGTCATTTGTAGTTATCTATGTCTTTGTGCTCATTTTCAACACTTCTCCAGTAGTCACCTCCACAACGATTCGACGCTTCATCCGGGAAGGAATTTTGCTACGGAGATCTTTCGTGTTTTCAATTACGACTGGGACATCTTTCCTACGGTCCACTCTCTTCCACACCATTCGACTTCCTGGAGCTTGGCCTAACCTTAGTCGTGCAAGTCTCGGAGCATCAGTCTTTTCCTCTAGAGCACCAAGTCTATCAAATATCGATTTTCGTTCTGGCGGGGCTCCAAGTTGATCGAATACTGAAGTTCTTGCAAGTACCTTGGTAGTTTCATCATTGGCCTCGATGTATTGGGTTCAGGCGTCTTTCATTGGGTGATAATTGGGCTTAGGAGTAACATACCCAAGACACAATTTTGACTTTTGTCCATCAACTCCTGGATTAACTTCTTTTAAGGCGTCATCGAGCGTCTTTAAGTCCTCAGTGTAGCCTACTACAGAAAGTTATCTGAAAACATTTGGATCAAACACATTGGTGCGCTTATCGGGCAATGAATGTGGATAGAGAATTGCCCCCTACTTTGGTCGAACAAAACCTTTTAGCGACGCGCTCGTGGGGCTAACTGTTGAGAGCATTGTCACTGGCAAATTAAGTTCTTTCGATAATATCGCTTTTGAACCATCATTGCTTTTGAATTTTCAGGCATACGATCAGCTGAAGATATCTCTTGTTGTATGGATGGTACATCTACACTTGACTCTTTTGAGATACTATTCACAACAGACCTTAAATTTGACGCCTATATATCTATACTCTTGTTTAAATAAAACTTGGCATCGGCAAAGTATGACTCTGCTTCTGTGAAGCATTGATGAAGAGTTTATGCAACGACTCCATATTCGTGCATCCATGGTCGATCTAACAACATATTATAGGTCGTCCTTAAATCGATAACATAGAATGTCGTGCAAGATTCCATATCACCTATCGTGAGAGAAAGGAAAATTCTTTCAAGGGCTCGTTCTCCGCCTTGGTTAAATCCTTGAATTATCAGCCGACTGCTTAATAGATCATCCACTCCCAAGCCAATATCCTTTAATGCTTTTGATGAAATGACGTTGACGGCAGAACCTGGGTCAATCAGGATGCGATTAACCTTTGTGCCAACCTTCATGCCACATGTATATCCGGATACAAATAATGGTCGATTGTGGGACTTATGGCCCACAAGATCTTAATCAGAGAATGTGATAATCAGACAATTCTCCTTCACGTTTCCGACTGACATCACAGTAGAACTTTCTGGGATGCCAACCTTTGGATTGGCCTGCTCTTTATCCGTCAATATGGTGACAACATCTGGACAAAGTCGCAAGCCTTTGAAATTTTTCGGGGAAGAAATCCCATATCGTTATTGGGGATGGCTTCTTAGGAGTTATCTCATCCGGACAGGAAGTTTCCTCTCTTGAGGCTTAGGAGTCTTTCTTTGTTTCCTTCTATGAGTTACCAAAGTCCAACCTCTTCAGCATGAACCTCCTCATGGCCGATTCCGCAGCTTGACATCTTAACGACATGATTATCATCCGGTATCACTTTCAAATGTCGAAAAGCAGGCATCTCATCAGGGCTAAACGACCCGAAGATAATATTAGAGGCGTCAAAACTTGCTACGTTCACCAAGTTTGAGGAAACCATCGAGCCCAAGTCAATCTTGTTCTCTCGTGCCAGCTCCATAACCTTTTCCTTAAAAACAAAACACTTCTCGATAGGATGACCCAAAACACGGTGGTACTTGCAAAAATTCGGATCTCCTGCTCGACTCGCTTGTTGTGGGCGTTTTGACGGCGGGAGTTCTATAATATTAACATACAGGAGAAAATCAAATATATCTGCAACATCTGAATCTGGGAAAGGATATTGCTTATCCTGCTTCTCCTCCAAAGTTGGTCGCCTCTTCTCTGTCTGAGGAGTTATTAGAGTAGGGGTTGAAGTGCGAAATTGTCCTTTCTCCTTCGCATTCGGGAACTTGACAGGACCAACATCGGTAGCCAGCACTTGTTTCTTGCTATCCTTGAAGGCAAGCTTACCCCCAGTTCTATTAGCTGGTCTTTCCGTTCCCTTGGATGGCTCAGGTATCGGAAGATTTCCAACACCAACGCCTACAAAACTCAGCTCCATATCATGTGTTTTTGTAGCTAATTCCTCAAAAGGCCGAGGTTTGATCCCTTGCAGGATATAGCAGATCCTCCAGAGCATTCCTTGAATGCACATATCTATCGATGTTGCTTCCGACAAGCGATCTCTACAGTTCAAGCTCAGGTTTCTCCATCGTTATATATAATCAACAACAGGCTTGCCTTCCCATTGAAGGGTGTTAGTAAGCTCGATCATGCTCAGCACACGTCTTGTGCTATAAAAGCAGTTCTAGAATTCCCTTTCTAACTGCTCCCAATTGTCAATGCTTCCAGGTTTGATATCAATGTACCAGTCAAAGGCATTCCCTTTTACGGAGTGGACGAACTGTTTGACCATCAAGTCTCCATTTGTACCAGCATTGCTGCAAGTCTCAACGAAATGAGCCACATGTTGCCTTGGATTCCCCTTCCCATCAAATTGTTGGAAGTGTGGGGGCTGATAAGCCATTGGCATGCTCAAGCTTTCGATTTTTTGGCTGTATGGCTTATAGTATGTCAAAGATGTTGCAGATTTTTCCTCAAGCTCATCCTTCAGGGCTTCTTGTATTAGTTCTTTCATCGCTCTAGTTGAGACTGGAGCATCAACAGAGACAGATACAGGCTTCGGTGAATCTTCCACATTCATCACATTCTTGCCTTTATCCTTGCGAATATGAGAACCTTCTTCATCAGATGTTCTTCTAGAATCTTTATTCTCAAGCCTGCTTATGACATGAAGATGGGCGGAGAACACCAGGGGCTGTAGAAGCTTGATCTGACAGAACTTCGTCGTCGATCGAGTGAGGAAAAGATGCTCGAGAACTTTGCTATCGAAGGAGCTTCTCACTCCTGAAGTTGTGTCCCAAAGAGGGGGAGGAACTCCCTTTATATAGGAGTTGAGAAGTCCTTAGGTGCCATCTCTTTACTATGTGGGACAAATTGCTTAAAGTTATATTGGGTCGACATTTGATTGGGCTGGAGTATGGGCCAGACCATGGGTGGGCAGACGTATGAGCTATACCATAAAATATATTATGGGTTGGGCTAGAACATGTTATACCCGTTTAATTTGGACTTTAATTTGCATAAGCCCAAGACCATATAAAGCCCCATTAATTTTAAACTAAAAGCTTAAGTGCAAAATATTTTATCATGTTGCCTTATGGCAATTAATCATATTCAGCCGATATATGGTTTGGCTGAATGACATTATTTCGACATTAATAAAATTTCAATATCTACACCCCGTCTCTCAACACCGAGAGCCACAACAAGACACACCTTTTGTCAGCTTCGATCCCTCTACTCCAAAGTGGCAACGGTCGTCCCTCACCTTTTTTAGACCCAGCTCGACTCCCCGCCATCCAAGCTACCCGCCGTCTGTCCATCCTCCTTCCCCGAGCCTTCCCAGCGCCAGGTCCGACCAAATCCGTGCATCCCCACTTTTGCCCCTCGTCACCTCCTATAGATTCACTTGACCTCCCACCTCCGCGACTAGATTCACCCCCAGTAGCGTGCACCCTAACCCCAACAGGTCCCTCATGGAAGCCCTACCCTGTCAGCCCGCGATCGGTGTCAGGGCACCAACAGCTGCCAACAATCAACAGAAAAAAAGGTCCCAAGGTGCCTAGCTCCGAAAGTAGCTGACTCAAATCCCTGAAAGTCCTACCACCATGTTCGGCCGGCTCATGTCAATCCCCGGTCCCTGTCAGCGGACCGACGCCATGGTCGAACGCCGCTCTCTCCCCAAATCCGTGAATGAAAGGCAACGGCAACCCCGATCCATCGGCTTCCACACCGCCCCCAAAGCCGCAAAGGTATGATCGTTTCTCCTCCCCCTTCGTTTCGCCATCGCATGATCTGGTGGGCGGAATTGTTCTTTCTCTTTAATTATTATTTGTTTTATGCCTAATTCGCAATTCTGTTATGTACTATTTTCGTTTTTTCCGATCCATCCTATCGTTTGAAACGCATCCTACCCATACCCGTACTTAAGCCATTATCACAAAACTAGCCTCCGTTACCTCCCCTTGTAACGGAATCCGACGTGGCAGCCCACCTGGCTTTAATGGCGTTAAAAAACACGGCCTAATTAATAATCTATCATGTACTATTTTTGTTTTTCTTGATCCATCATGTCGTTCGAAACACTTCCTACCCATACCCGTACTTAAGCTGTTATCATTAAAGTAGCCTTCGTTACCTCCCCTTATAACGAAATCCGACGTGGCAGATGTTCACTCAGGAAGTTACCATGGACAAGCCGGACGACCCAA
Source organism: Melastoma candidum (assembly GCA_023653495.1). Lineage (NCBI taxonomy): Eukaryota > Viridiplantae > Streptophyta > Magnoliopsida > Myrtales > Melastomataceae > Melastoma > Melastoma candidum. The sequence continues at coordinate 13,941,705 of CM042884.1, read as the reverse complement.
ACACGTTGGAAATCTCTGGCACTATGAGCAACTGGTGCTCGGAGGTACGTTGAATGTGTGGTCGCCGTATGAATGAAGAGAGAGAGAAGACAGCAGACGAACACCCTTAAGCGGAAACACTTACGGATGCCATCAACGATGCCTTCAGAGAGAAGCAAGAACCCAGGAGCACAGGGCTGGAGTGCTTGAAGATAAAAATGACAATATGTCCGTTTGTAGAGAGATGTCCGCATACAGTGCCTAAAAACAACTATTTATACTAAGCTAGACCTATTTATGTACGGTAATGAAATATTACACATATATTACGTATCCCTTGCTGCCAGTCTTCAAGGAATATCTTCTTTCCATTTGAGTGAATTTGGCAACAATTCCCTTCAAAATCATGAGATCGTAGTGCCAGAGATTTCTGACGTATTTGGATCCGGCTTGTCCGCGGTCACTTCCGGAGCGAACAGCTGCAACGTCGGATTCCGTTACAAGGGGAGGTAACGGAGGATAGTTTTGCGATAACCGCTTAAGTTTGGGTATGGGTAGGAAGCGTTTCAAACGACAGGATGGATAGGAAAAAACGAAAATAGTACATGATAGAATTGCTAATTAGGTCGTGTTTGTTAAAGCCAGGTGGACTGCCACGTCGGATTCCGTCACAAGTGGAGATAACGGAGTTTAGTTTTGTGATAATGGCTTAAGTACGGGTATGGATAGGAAGCGTTTCAAACGACGGGATGGATCGGAAAAAACAAAAATTATACCGGATAGAATTACTAATTAGGCCTTTGTTTTGTTATTATTGTTATTATTATTATTATTATTATTATTATTATTATTATTATTATTATTATTATTATTATTATTATTATTATTTCAAAGCGGCAGTTTCAATTTTTACTTTTAAGTTCACGTTGGCATTTTATGTTTGATCAAACTAAATTAGTTAATAATGTTAGGTCACTCATGAGTGTTACATTTTATTTTCGCATAATTATTTGGCATCAGAAAATTTTCTCGAGAGCCTAGTATTCTTAAGCACATGGGCATTTTGAAAAATTACTAACTAATCTTGGCAATCTGAAATACGGTGAGAATTTCTCTCATTCAAATTTTGCATTTACAATTTTACTTGCAATCCTTTGACTCCTATCTTTCGTCATTTGTTTGCATGAAAAAGTGATGAGAAACATGAATTTAATCGGAGTATCGAAAAGCAACACGACTACTCCAAAATGGTGAGACAAGCCTTGTCGTTCTTGTTAGTTATATTTAACTCAAATATAATTAATATTAACCACATTGCATCTACTATCCTCGATTTTGCATGTAAATAACCGAGGATTCGACAACCAAGGAATCATTTCTGACATCACAGAGGATCGATATCAACGGGCTATACAACGCCCCAATATTCAAGAGCGCATGTAACGAACCGCGTCCAAGGATCGACATCAGCGGGCTCACAACGCCCAAGCATTCTGGGAATCTGGCAAGACGGATTTCAAAGACTCAAGACTTAAAGGCGCGTGTCACAAACCACGTTTGATTTGATTCTGCCACGGCCTAAAAACCGTCAGTCTAAAGTAGAGCCCCAACCGACATTTAAGGTACAAAGGGGAGGTGCGGGTGAAAGGATTCAAACTTTATTAATTTCCTTGTTTTAGCATGAGCTTCGCCAATGACTTAGAATTGAGCAAGCGCGCGCATGGTGACCCTAATTACATTTGAATTTTTCCACTAAGCTTCAAATTCGGTTCTGAATAGTTTTCAAGGTGAGTGCATTCTTCCTCCTATGCTAATACCTGCATTAATACTCATTTAACGTTAGAGTACCTCTATCGACTCTCATACTGACTTAACTAGTGAGGCCTTCCTTATCTTTGAGTTTCCAATTTATTTCCTGCCCGAGAGCCCTTCTCCGAGAATCTCCTTCTCATTCTCTTTTCGAATCCTAAACTAGTTAGTAGCTCCTCCCACAGAGAAATCTCATGCGCATCTTATGCATGTTTCCTCATTATAGCGAAGCCCTTATGATTGCATTACGGTTTGTCTCGCTAGGTCATTATCCAGTTACGACCTTTCTTTTGGATTCAATGGAACTCCCTACTCACCCGTGTACCGCGTCCCCTTGACGTTCATGGGTCCACCTGTGGTTGGGTTTTCGGCTCTATTCCCGGTGGTATCTCCCTTAGGTACGTGGCCCGAACACTCGTATCCTAAAGGAGGTAGCCTTACCTCTCTACTCTCGCCGAGATGTTCCTCTATTTATCCCATGCTCCTTGTGTCCCTTGAGTTTTCCAAATTCATCTAAGGCCATAATCCGTTCCTATTTAGGACTAAGACTCGTGATCACCTTTGGTCCGTTTCAAGATGCCACTTTTTTCTTACACCTATGTTTCCTCATGGTCCCTCGCCCCGTCTGTAACACGACACACCATTTTAGGTCCTACTCTTGGGATAGTTCCACTTTTCATTCCGATTTTTGGAAAGGTTGCGACTTTACCCTTATTTACACACGTAGCTCGTCTCATCTTGCCGATCATCACACAATCACTCCATTTAAAGCCCTATTCTGTTTCTTAGACATGGTCTGGCCTTCCTCGTGCCAAAGATCTTAACTTTTCTCTTAATTTGTGCTTTAGTTAGTCTCGTTGTTCCGTTTAGCACACGTACACACCGTTCCAGGTCCTATGTAGATCGCACAGAACGATCCGTCTCGTATTTCCCTTCAAGGTTATCATTTTCCTAACATACCGCACATTTCACACCATGATCATGCCACACATTGCGATCCATCACTTGAACATGCTCACCAACAAGTGCAAGTAAGGAGATGTGGGAGAACCGGATGTACCTTGACCGTGCCTTAAACGGCTTCTCTGCTCCCCTAACAACCTCGTGTTCCCAAGCCCGTGGTCAACCGCTTCAAGCTCTCCTTGAGCTCGCCTTCTTTCCGGGGTACCCTTCCACTTCTCTTCCTTCGTGAAGCTTACGAACCCAAGATGGAGAGAAAATGAATCCCTCCCTTCTGATCGGGTCCTTCCCCGTTCTTATCCACCCCTTCATTTGATTATTTTTAATTGCTTATGTCACATCGAAAATGGGTGGCCTACTTCTTCTCCACTCATATCTACTTGGCGTGGCGTATGTTACATCCGGTAACAATTTGGGGGAGGGGTTCATTGACTTGGTCAAAACTCCCATCTCCGCGGGCCTTAGAAAGAAAGGCCTTTAGCCGGGCTCTCCTCCTTCTCTTTTGCTCATGGTCAGTTCGTCTCTTCTTCGGCACGTTTCCCTTTATCTGCCTCTTTCCTCTTCAATAATTACTCAGTCTCCTTATTATACGTTCTTCCGTTTGTTCTTACTCACCTTGTAGTCGTCGGTCTCCACCCTAATAGTCTCCGGTGTCTTCTATTTCTTTAGTGTCCCTAATCCTCCCTATTCCGTAACCTCAGAGGGTACGGATGGCTCCCTTTTATTTGGAGCGCGATCTATTTGAACGCCTCGTGACCAAGACTAAATTGTTAGGATCGCCCATTCATTCGTCTTTAATGATCTTCTCATGTTCCTAGGGTGGTCCTTGTCGTCCCACCAACATCCTCCCTTCATATTTGATCTGTGCCCTTCTTCGTCCCAGGGCACTTCTCTCTCTTCATGGTTGAAGGCTTGGGAGTCTCTCTCTCTCTTCACGATTTGACATTTGGGCGCCCCCTATCGCCCTAGGGGCGACTCCCCTTCCCCCCCAACTCAATCAACGTCGATCGTTTCAAATCTTTGGATTTTTCTGCGTCCATGACCCTTACCAACCTTTCCGACTCCCTTTTCCGAGTCTCCTCGATCTTATCCTTGAATCTCAAAATTCATAAAAAGTCGTATCGTTACATTCTACCCCTTTGAGGGATTTCGTCCCCGAAATCTCTCCTTGGCCTTCCTCGTTTCCTCGTCACATGTTTCTTTATCGTCACCCTTTTGAAACACATATAATCACTACCCTTCAGGGGTCTTTTACTTGTCCTTTCAAATAGTCGAACTGACCCCGTTCATTAGCACACTTGATGTAACCATCCATACCTGAACAAGGGCAACCATCCAAGTTCTCTTGCTACCATTACCCTTCCATTTTTCAAAAAGGTGGCTAAAGGCACGGTTAGTACCTTACTAACTTCCTAACCCAATTTACAATAAAGCTAACCCCCAGGTTCCACCAGTCGGTTCATCTACACATGCGGGCACTCGAATACAAAAAAGAAGGGTTGAAAGGCTACTCCACTTCGGCCTGACCATCCCCGCCGTCCCCAAGGTGTGAGCCTTAGTCCTATCCACTAGAACGCCCTTCCCTACAGTACCATTGAGAGTGGCCAAGTAGTCCACACTTACAGCAGGTGACTCAACGCCGAGTATAAGGCCTTCCATTCCCGTGATACCTGTCGCACTGGAGGCAAAGTGGGGGCCCGATTACAAGCATTCGTTCCTTGACCCTGCGTCTCTCCGCGAGCTGAGGCGACAGCGATCTTGGCTTTATTCGAAGGCCGCATACCACTTGTTGGGGTTCGACCGTCACACGGGGTTCCTTTTTCGGAAGCTCTCCTCCCACGTCCTCCATGAACCCATAGATGTCGGCTATCTCCAGGGCATCCCCACCCACCGCCTGGGCATAGTAGAGGAGCTCTCCTCCTGTTGCCTGGCTTGATCAAAGCTCTCCGCCCGATGTAGGGTGAGTAAGCTACTTAGAGCCCGATACTCCCCTGCCGCTATTTGTTTAACTAGAGGAGTATCGTCCTCCTCTCGGAACGTTGTTGTGTCCATCTTTCCTTTGCCCTTACTATCCATTCTCCTGACATCACCATGACCCAGCCATCACAATATGAATAATAGTTATGAAAGGAACCATGCATACATACCGTTCCAACTCAAGAAATGCTTTCATACACTTACGATCAAACACAAAGGGTGTGTCTTTCTCTAAGAGGTTACATAATAGTTTGGTGATCATGGAGAAGTCTTTTATGAATCGCCTATAAAATTCGACCTAACCCAAGAAGCTTCGTACACCTTTTACCGATGTTGGAGATGGCTGTTTCTTGATTGTCTCCACTTTAGCCTTGTCAACTTCAATGCCACTCTCAAAAATCATGTGACCAAGAATAATACCTTCGTGCACCATGAAATGGCATTTTTCTCAGTTTAAAATCAAATTTTTCTTTTCAAAAACGATTTAGGACAGCCTCGAAGTTATCTTAACAGTTTTCAAATGTCAATCCGGATATGGAAAAATCAACCATAAATACCTCAATAGTCTTTTCAATCATGTCAGAGAAGATTCTTGCCATGCATCGTTGAAAAGTGGCAGGTGTGTTACATAGACCAAATGGCACTGGCGGAAAGCAAACGTACAATAAGGGCAAGTGAACATGGTCTTTTGTTGATCCTCTGGTGCGAATACTATCTGGTTATAACTCGAATACCCATCAAGAAAACAATAATAACTTTCGCCTGCAAGTTGATCCAACATCTTATCAATGACGGGAAGTGGGAAGTGGTCCTTGCATGTGGCTGCATTGAGTTTTCGATAGTCCATGCATACTCTCCAGCCCATTTGGGATGAGTTCGTTTTTACTAGTTTCGACAACAATCATGCCTCTTTTCTTTTACACACATTGTACTTGACTCACCCAAGAACTATCCAAGATCGGATAAATAATACATGCATCAAGCCACTTAATAATTTCCTTCCTCACCACTTCCTTCATGTGCGGATTTAGTCTTCGTTTGTTCAACTGTGGACTTTTTGTCATTGTCCAACACGATCTTATGAATGCAAAGTGTCAGACTAATCCCCTTGATGTCTGCAATTGTCCATTCAATGGTCGTCTTATGCTCCCCAGGTATTTGTAACAACATCTCCTCCTGCTTATTAGTCAATAATGATGAAATGATAATTGGAAGAGTGTTTTCCTTACCCATGTAAGATTACATCAAATGCTCGAGCAGCAGTTTTAGTTCTAACTTTGGGGGTTCTTCAATGGATGACTTTGCTGTTGATGAAGGATGAACAAGCGGTTCCACCCTTGGGAATTGACATATGTATGTTACATCTTTTTTCTCAAATTCCTTATCTTATGGTGCATTTTCATGCGGTCTGTTTAAGTAGTTTGCGTAACAAATTGGTGTGACAATGGTGGATGCAATTTCCGTAACAATTTGGTTTTATGGAAGTGTTCAATTGATTAGATTACAATATCTAATTACATTGAACTACTGGAAGTGCTCAATATATTGAATTTCAGCCCGTTCATAACCAAAACACAGACATTTGTTTGTTCAAATTATAACTTCACTAACTACACAAAAGTCTATCTAATTAGACAGGCATTTGCTTATTTGTCAAATATTAAAAAATAACATGTAACAATACAAAAGACACATAAGTAACAATAATTCGCTAGAGTCGACTTTCATCATGTCAATTTTTTCTTCTTCTTTATCCAATGCCATCTCCACCTTCAATTATCATGCATCGATACTTGCATTATTAGCCACCCCATCCTCTTCAGTCATTTGCTTCCTCTTCCAGTCATGACACCCACAAGCAGTACAATCTAACCACATAAAGAAGCCACAACCTCTATCAATCTTGCATGAGGACATGCTAAAAACTTTCTACCATTGTTCTTTTGGGTTTGAACAACCCTAACACCCTATAATCAACTCCACAATAGCACTTCACATTGACATCCTTCTCCACATAACTTGAGTTATCCATGTTGTTGCTCTTATAGTTTCATCTATTGGACATACCTGCACATATACCATTGGTTCCTCTAATGTAAAACTTATTAACCACAAATTCGTAAATTTCTTAAAAATCATAATGGTCATACCTACAACATTGTTCTCTTGGTGAGAAAGGCTGAGATGAAATATGGTCGGAATAGGACGTGGGTCTAAAGTCGTGGTGGCAATGATGGTCGAAACTGGGTGGGGTCGAAGTAGGAATGGTGATCAAGACTGGTTAGGGTTGGGGATCGTAGTGGGAATGGTAGTTGGGAATCGAGGATGGGTTACGATCGAGAGTTCGGGTTAGAGGTTGAGGTGGGAATGGTAGTCGGAGGTCGGATTGGATGGGATGGGGCAGGTGTCTTCACTTTAATATGTGGGTGTGCGATGAGGATATGAGAGTTGGGATGTGGAGGAATGTGTGATCAAGGCTGAACGCCCTTTGATTTGAGAAAAGTTTATCCCAATTGTGATGTTGACAGAGTTAACAATCATGTAAGCATCACAAAAGCCTCAGTTAGCGGGGACGGCTAACAGAGGGCAAAATCTATTTGACAGACTAACGTTATTATATATATTGATATTTTTGAAATGTTACGCTAACTTGGAAAAAAAAACTTTGAGATAAAATTAATAATCTTTCATATATATTCATTGCTCCATACGGTGTTGGTGCTTCCATTGTCATTTATAAACCTTATAATTCATTCATATGTCTATCACAATCTCATTGCATGCACATCTCAGGGTCCGACGGGGAGTTTGTCAACAACAGCTACACTTTGTGAAGGGACATGCACTTCCATTTCTCCATATGAGGAGCAGAATTTTAAGCATCAACACAAAAGAACTCCTTGGATCCCCATTTAGTGAACTGGAAGATCATCAAGCACGAACGGCTTGACACAGTGGGCCTTTTATCGCAGGAGAATAGCTATAGCTCTAAACACAAACGCAGATTTTCTTCACTTAACCAAGAAAAGGGAAAAAGAAATCTTTCAACCTCGTGACGACGGCTTGTATCTCGAGTTTATCGAATGAAGGGAAACATGGGTTGATCATAAAACTATGATCCGTTGTCACTTCAATGGATTGGGAACGGACAGCCTAGTGTAAAGAGTTCCGGTGAAGTTCTTATTCAAACATCAGCCTTACATGGAGAAAGCAACCACGGGACTTCTAACCTGGTGTATCCCATCATCCCACACCACACTTCCCGAAAGAATGCTGTAAATCCCCAGATTCGCTGTGATCGTCACGCTGAAGGATTTCTTCTCCATCTGGGACCCAAAGGTCAATGTATCTGGTTCCACCTTGATTTCCATCCCTTGTGCTGCGACGGCGGTGGCCTTATAGGTCGATTTTGGAATCCCAACGTTCGTCACCGTCCGTTTGAAGATTTGTTGTTTGGCAGTCCTTGTGGGAATCGTTAAAGCGAATGACGGGTAGTTCAAGTCCCAAACAGTTTCGTTCACGTAGTCCGAACAACTCGTCAACTCCCCTGTCACGAGCCTCACGCTGGTAGTGCTGTAATCGGCTTGTCCGCAAAGGAATTTGATATAATCCATCTCGTGCGCGTCGTAGACTAACCCAGGATCCAAGGCTCGGAGAGGATTCACTTGTCCGGAGCCATATGCAAACTCCGCATCGTAATTGTAAGAAGAATTCAAGGGAGTAGCTGCATCAGATCATGTAATCACATAATCAGTAATGTATTATTCAGTGCGTACTCCAGGCACAATCTGATTTAAGGCATTCATAGTTATTCGTTGTACCTGTTGTCATTAACGCTGACTTAATAGCCGCAGGAGACCAGTTCGGATGATGGGATTTGACATATGCAGCTATTGCTGTGACATGCGGGCAAGACATTGATGTTCCTGATACTATATTGTATGAGACATGCCTGGTATCTTTATTCGATCCGGTAAGTGCGGGGGACGGTGACCATGCTGCCAAAATTTCAGAGCCTGGAGCAACAATATCCGGCTGCAAGAAAACGCACTTGTCATGTAAAAAGCCAAATTCAGCTATTATTAGATATGATTCCATGAGAAGAAGTGGCTTTACCTTTAAGATGTCGCTCGTGATGTTGCTCGGACCTCTAGATGAAAACAAGGCCACATATGGTGCATATGTATTCTTCGCATCTTTGGTCTTTTGTATGGAAGCAACGGGATGGCTGGAACAGCAGTAGAAGTTGAGAAGTCCTGCATATATAGGAAAATAACTAGCGAAAGGGCAGATTAAGCAGAAGAGGTTGTTGATAAAGCACCTTGCTGAGTTTAAATAATTGACGATTTCTTCTCCATCTTTCGACAACAAGGCAATGGCTGGTATTGGATAAGCAAAAGCATCATCCTGAAATTGGTTAATCAGCATTATGTCTCCAACGGCACCGGCCGCTATTGGACCAAGACCCGAGTTCCAGGAGTCACAGAAAACAATCTTTCCTTTCACCTTTTTCTCATCCAAGGTACGTTGATAACACTTCCTACAAATGCAAAGAGTATGATAAGAGCGTAACATAAGAGACGATAATCCATGGCGACATCAGTAAGTACCCTGCATTCGTTGAATCAGCACCCTTGGAAATATTTGGGGCATTGCCGCCATATATAATCGGAGCTGACTGATTCATTGTCTGAAATGTGTTTATTGCGGCTCCCTGCATCACAGATGAAAGGAAAGATATCAATCGTTTGTAGTCGCGATGTAATCAGAACTGGCTTGGAGTATAAATTACCTCGTATTCCATTCCATTCCCCAATTGAACTTTATTCATGAACTTCCTGTCGGTGACGGTTGCACCTACAGTGAGTAACCACGGTGCAACATTTACGACAGATGATGGGTCAGGACCGTCATTTCCAGAAGAAGTCGACGTGAGGATGCCTTTCTTCATGGCATGAAATGATCCTATCGCTTGAACATCCTCGTAGTAATTTACAGCATTAACGGACCCAAGAGATACGGAAAGGATATCGACTCCATCAGCAATCGCATCGTCAAAAGCTGATAGAATGTCCTCGTCCGGGCAACTGTCTTCCCAGCAAGCCTTATAGACAGCAATTCTAGCTGAGGGAACACCTCCACGTGCAGTCCCAGTGCCGAGGTCGAACAAGCTAGCATTCTTCACTAACACTCCTGCCACTGTGGATGCCGTGTGGGTCCCATGACCATCTGTGTCTCGAGGGGATAATATGTCTCCTTCTGGAAGCGTGTGGTTATGCCGATAATAACGAGCACCGATGATTTTACTAACAACAAATGAACATCGCGTAAATGCTTTGACAATTGAAAATGTTTATATCCTAATATGCAAGAAATTCAGTTGTTACTTGTTGCAGGTGAAGTTAACGGCTTGGCAAGTGCCTTTCCATTTCTTTGGGGGCGGACCGATTCCTTTGTCACTAAAACTCTCTGATTCCGGCCAAATTCCACTGTCAATCATGCCCACGATCACATCACTCTCGATGGCGTTCCTTTCGACGTTTTCTGGGAAGCCAATGAAGTCCCAAGACCTTGTGGTATGAACTTTCTTTACTCCCTTTGGGAAAACCGAGATCACGCCCTTCTTGCCTGATGCATTGTTGTATTAAGATGATCAATGCATTTGATATCTATATGAAGTTAACAAGAAAATGCATCAAAATCAGATTACGCGTTTGCGTACTTGACAGTCTTAGCCTTTCATCATCAGTAAGTTTTGCTACGAAACCATTGAAGCTCCTAGTGAAGCTGCGTAGTAGGGAGTTTCCAGCATGGCTGCACATATATAGGACCCCACAAGTAAGGAGTTGGTGAACAGAAATCAGCACAGATAGCACGATCTACGGTCCGGTCACGATGACGAATCTCAAGAATCGAGTTTCAGGAACAGAGACCCAACATTCAATCAAAGTTAAGGAATTCTAACCTCCCAGTCACTTCCTCGAGCAAGTTGGCGTGATGAGATGAAGGCGAATAATCTTCCTCTTGCGGAAGGTCGCCCATGTAGACAATATATGCCTGTCGTCGAAATTAAACAAGAACACAAAAAAAAAGACCGACATGATTTTCTATGCTCCCTGAACTTAAAGGAGTGAAGCAGATCATCTTCGAATGAACGACCTCATATGAAACCATTACCTTTCTGTCTTGAGAAGACCCTTGGCTACACATCACAAGATCAGCGCTGATCGTGCCGATCATGATGAGGAAGAGCACAGGAAGGCGAGGAAACGACATGGAAGAGTCCATGACTAAGGAATTTACCAGGAAAGACGTGTGTATGTATACATACATATATAGTATACTCCTTTCTGATAACACCGATGCAAAAACCTCTTTCCGGGCGGCACGTACAATGTTGCCGGTTTAACAATGCCATCCATGTGCACATACGAAAGACCGGCTGATGACAAACATCTTGCGGCTTAAGTTCCGGTTCCAGTTATCTGTCTTTTTCGATGGCCTTCTCTACATTGAAATCGCCGTTGGAAAAGCTCGTCGTCATACAGTCAGACGAACGCACAACCGAAAAGACATGCATGCAGGGACAATTTAACGGCTCTCGGTATAACAGGGCTTCACAATTTTCATGCCTTACTAATATCTCCCTTAATACATTTCTTTTTTATTTTTTATTTTTTGATAATTTGACTTTTTAATAATCAAATATATTTCCTAAAATGGATGGATGAATAGATTAATATACTTTTGAAACGGTTGAAGTTAAACGTGACTTTCAAAGATATTTTCCATTGCTAGTGAATTAAAAAATATCTCATTAAAACGTTATTAGATTGATTATGCCCCAATTTCATTACCAAAATTAATTTAAAAAAAAATATGATATTTCAAGCAGAGATAAATAAAGTATCCTAATAGGGAAATTTTCCGGCTCGTTATCAAGGTCCATTAAATTTTGATTCATGTGATAAATTTATACGTGACCCTTAAATAAATTAATCTGTTTTTTTGTTTATAGGCAATGAAGTGTGAAGGGTGACAGCAAATTTTGTCCGGTTTGATCCTTAATGCTGAAATGTATATTGAAGTACTTTTTCTGTATTATTTTTGTTTTATTTTTTTTCAAGAGAAAAAGGTTGTTCCTTGATTATTATCCATTGTATTTCGTTTGTATTTCATTTGAAATGAAAGTGTAATGGAAATTTGTTACCATAGAGTTTGCGATGCCGGAGTTTATACCAAAACAAAAGAGTCGGGGTGTGATGGCGAGGAGAACGAGAGACGCGCAATTTGTTATTGTTGGCGAAACCTTCAATATGACGAGAGAGATGGCGAAGTTGTCTCATATTGGGTGCAACGATTCTGAAAGTCATGGTTGTTTGTGATATCCCTAATCCTCCTCCAAGGTGAGTTGTTCAACAAATGTTTTCTCGGCAAACTTATCGATACATATTGGTTAAGTTTGAAAGCTAAAACCGAGTTTGGGGATTTTGGAATTATTGAAATCTGTATACAAAGAGACCAAGTGGTTTAGTTTATCCCATGTGATGAGAAGATGTTGAAAACTAAAGTCATTTCAAAGGTCATTACATGGTCATTGTCGTCCATGTGCTTCATTGTTTATCGCGACGGACGGTCGTCGAGACAATGCAGGGAATAAAATATATTTAAGATGGGAAGGCGCATGCCGTAGTAACCCATCGACACATGAGGAAATGAATGTGGAGGTCTTAAATCCACCCTTACATGTGCTTCAATGGCCATTAGGTCATTTGAAGGGGACAGCCGGCCGTTGAGCGATACCACCAAGGATAGTCGCACGCTCCAAACGCCCTTGGGCTCCGCCTTGGGTGCTTCTCGCTCTTATCTCAGTGGCTTCAGCCCAACTCCAAACCAAGATTCTTAGCACCCTAAGCTCATGTGATAGAGAAATGTTCAAGAAACATGAATTGAGATATGTAATCTATATAAATGCATAAGGATGATATAACAGGCGCATGTTTTAAAATTCATTTTAATACCGGAGTGCTAATTCATGAAAATGTATTTTATGTGTCAAGCGGTAAGATTGGGAATAACAAATATGGACATAAAACAGTTGTCATATCTATACACGTCATGAACAAACACCTATATGCCTATAAAGCTTAGTGAGATCATTGTTAGCATTTATGGAATATTAGCATTGTGAAGCCTTATCCAACAAGCTAACTCGACCGAAACGTATTGAACTTGAATCGGACAACATTTTATATGACAAATTAAATGTATCCAAAAAATACGAAGTACACTCCCCTCGTGTTGAACAAGGTGGGTTTGAGCCTCAACATCTGGCTCTGATATCATTGTTGTACAGTAACTAACGTAAACTGTCATAAAAACTCGAACTTTTAGGTGAAAGCGTGGCATACTATATATTTCCATTTTCAACAAAAGGGACACTAATGTAGTAAAAAGTGGCATGTATATAAGGCATCCATTCATGATTTTTGGCACAACGATTAGAAATACCAACAAATAATGTAGATAGTCGACAGCTCTTCCGTCATTTAGCCACTTGAGTATATTTCTTTGACATGATTTTGTGTTTACTCATTCATAGTGAGTTAAGGTAGGAGACATATATTATTGTAGAATTTAACATGAAATTATTCTTGCACATGTAATTTTATTATTATAAACTTAGGATATTTTAATAATTGATAAAAGGATAATATCATGAAATATTATTTATATTTAATGAATCTAAGGAATAAATTATATTGCTTTTAAAGCATAGACAAGTTCATCCAAATCTTTTAATAATGAGACGGAAGATGACATTCTCTTCTCGCAAGAAGATACATGAAATTCATGTCTGAGTATCGCCTTAAAAATAAATAAAAAATGAGGTAATCGTAAATGTTCGAAGCAACATGATAACAAAGAAGTTAAAGGAAGATTGCAAATTCTCAAAAGAGAAAGCTTCTACTTTAAGAAGAATTAGAGAGTGATGATTGCCTCTTGGATTAATAGTGAAGTATGAGATAATAAAGACGGACAAGCAAATATTTGTTTTATGACTTGAAATGAATATGAGTAGATAGTCATGTCTATATAAAAAAAGAAATGAAGAAAATTAAATGATACTTAAAAGTGATTTGTCCAAGACACATGATTGGTCATCTTACCATTTGTTCAAGTTTAACTCAACAAAGTAGAGCTTTGTCATTTTTTGTTATAATAATAAAGGTAACTATAATTAGAGTTTGAACTAGTAGAAGTTCCGATATTATGATCACTGAGAATGTTACACTTGTTACATAACTAAAACATAATTTATTAGTATCGGCCAATTGTATGATAAAAGATATATAACTATCTTCCATCAGAATAATTGTTCTAGAAACTTTAACAGTGAAATGTGATTCATTGGCAACGTAGAAATTGTTGTGGGGTTCTGTGTGTAGGATTGGATAGCAAGGGAGAAGGTGCTAGCAGAAGATAAGTTTTGTACTGCCGACAACCTTCTGTAGAATAGAGGAAACCTTCTGTAGAGCTGCTGTACATACGAGGAATGTATATTGGAGTGTTTTGACTGCGAAAATTATTTATCTTTCTTAAAACTTTCTCTTACATGAAATGTCTACACGTCCCAAGGAAACTCAAATAACAATAGAAACCGTTACCTTAAATGACATATTTAATCATTTACTTAAATGTTCTACTTAATGACCCACTTAAATGACATTTCCATTACTAATATTGCATTGAATTGGATCATAAATTACCTTCAACACTCCCTCTTAATTTATGATCTTCAAGTAGTCTTTAAAAGTCTCAAACTTCTCAGAAGACACCGCCTTGGTAAGAACATCTGCTGGTTGATCATGGGTGCTGATGAACTATAGAAGAATCTCCTTCTACGAAACCATCTCTCTGATGAAATGATGATGAAGTTCTATATGCTTCGATCTTGCATGGAAACTGGATTCTTGGTCATAACAATTGCAGATTGGTTATCACAGAAGATTGTTGTTGGCTCGTCCACCTTTTGTTGTAACTCAAGAAGTAACCTTCTGAGCCACTTCTCATGTTGCTTCATTTGCTGCAATGTACTCAGCTTCTGCAGATGAGAGAGCAACAATGCTTTGCTTCTTTGAACTCCATGAAATGCGCTTTGTTCCAATGCAGAACAAGTATCCTGATGTGCTTATGAGATCATGTAGGCTTCATGCCCAATCACTATCTACATAACCCACTAGATCATCCTTCTGCTCTTTTGTGTACTTCAGTCCAACCTTCTGTGTGCCTTTTAGGTAGCGTAGAACCCTTTTTGCTACAGGCTTGTGTGAATAGCCTTTTGCTACGATGTTAGCTTTATGCTTCTGCACGCTTCCATCTTCATTATATTTGGTCTTGTAGACATTTCAATCGGATAGCTTCTTTTCTTTCTAGGAGATCGACCAATGACCATGTGTCATTCTTCTCTATAGAATTCATCTCCTCTTTCATGGAATTTCACCATTTTTCTTCTCTGACTGCCTCCTCAAAGTTCTGTGGCTCAAATGCAGCAAGAGGAAAGTTAGCTTGCTCATAAATTTCAGTGAATGGTCGATACCTCCTCGGTGGTGTATCTCCAATAGGGCCCTTTGCTTTTGAAATGGTTCTAAAAGATGGTTATAGAAGAATTAGCTTCTATTGTTCCGATGGGATTATATACTGTAACTTCTGTTACTGCTTCTATTGTCCTGATAGGGTTCTGTACAGATGCTCCTGCTACTGGTTCTGTATACTAGAACATCTGAGTCATAAAAGACTCTTCCTGCCACTTCCAAACTGCAAGTTTATCAAAGATAACATCTCTCGACAAAACTAACTTGCCAGTGTCGGATTATACAGACGATATCCCATCGATTCATCATTATATCCGATGAAAATCAACTTATCACCTTTCTCATCAAACTTTTCTCTTCCTTGAGAAGGTGTGAGTGCATATCCAATACACCCAAATACTTTCAAATGATTTACCACGGGCTTCCTTCTGTGCCACGCTTCATATGGTGTCTTGTCCCCAACTGCTTTTGTAGGGGATCTGTTCAGAAGGTAGGCAGATGTGTTAACAGCTTCTGCCTAGAACTTGTTGGGTAAACCTTTGCCCTTCATCATGTTTCTGGCCATTTTCACTATGGCTCTGTTCTTTCTTTCTGTGACTCCATTTTATTGTGGAGAATACTGCATGGTCAACTACCTCTGTATCCCCCCTCTGTTGGCAATAGTTCCAGAATGGTCTCGACATAAACTCTCCTTTGCGATCTGTCCTCAAGGTCTTAATCTTGCATCCACTTTGATTCTCTGCAAGTGCTTTGAACTTCATAAAGGTGGCAAAAGCATCTAACTTCCTCTGAAGAACATAAAGCCAAATCATTCTAGTATAGTCATCTACGAACAACAAAAAGTATCTTCTGTTACCGAGAGACGGAGTTCGAGTCGGTCCACAAATATCTGTATGAACCAGCTCGAGAGGGGCTTGAGCTCTCCATGATGTGTTTGAAAATAGAAGATGATGATGCTTTCCGAAAACACATCCTTCACAGACGTCACCTTCTGCAGCTTGTATAAAATATAGTCCTACCACCATATCATTCTACTTCAATAGAGCTAGACATTTCATGTTCAAATGTCCATACCTGAGATGCCAAATTTGATAATTATCTATAACCTCAGTTTTGAGAACCACATTGCTGCAAGGAGTCATATTTAACGGGAACAAATTGTTGGACATCATCTTCACAACCGCGTCTTTCTGTCCGTTTATGTGTGTTATCTCACATTGACCTTCTGCAAAAACTAACTTGTATCCATTTTTCATCATTTGTCCCACACTTAGTAGGTTCTGTGCGATTTCTGGAATGTAGAAGTCGTCGTGCATCCTCTTCTGTTGACCTTCTACACTTAAAACTGAAATAACATCTTTACCTTCTATATTTAACTTCTTGCAATCTCCAAGCTCCAAGAGAGAGTTATATTTCTCATCAAGCTCCACAAAGTTCTTCTTGATCCCTGTGACATGGTTGCTACAGCCACTATCGAGGAACCATATCTCATTCATAACTTGCTCTTTCTCCGAGTAAGAGGCGAAACATAATGAACTTGAATTCGCGATAGCTATTCTCGGTGTTAGAGGAAGAATAGAAAACTTTATAAGGTTCATCTTCCTTAGAGAAATGTACCGAGCTTCTGTTCATGCTTATGGTTTTTATCTTTGTACCAACAATCACGATCTAAATGAGTTGAAAACTTGCATTTCCTGCAACGAAGACGACAATCATTTGTTTCATGATTATTCTTTCTGCAGATGCGGCATCCTGCTTCTGCTTCTCCATGACCGCTTATGTGCTGACCTTCTGGTCGTCCTTATGCATAGCCTCTGCTTCTGCCACGAGACCTGCCTCCACGTCCTCTGTTGTAGGACCTTCTGTTGTTTCCAAAACATTCTTGCTTCTGCTCAGAAACATTCAACTTCGCTTGAAATGCTTGCTCTCCGGGGTTGTGTACTTGTTGACCCGTTTCTCATGGGCTTCTAGAGAACACATCAATTCATAGATGGAAACTTCTGCGAGATTTTTCATCTCTTCAATCACTTTTACCACATGCTCAAACTCCTGTGGCAAGCTTCTGAGGATTTTCTCCACGACTTTTCGATCCGTGACGACTTCTCCGCAACTCTCCAGTTGATTCAGGATCTTTACGATCCTTGAGAAGTAGTCTTTGACGGTTTCTGCATCTTTCACGGCTAGATTGTCGAAGTCTCTCCGGAGGATCTGCAGCTTTATAGAGATCACCTTTTGTGACCCTTTGAACTCCTTCTTTAGGACCTCCCACGCTTCATTCACCTTCTTCAGGCTGAATATCCTTAGGTAGATGGTTTGGCTCACGGATTGTTGCAGAATCCGTAGAGCCATGGCATTCTTCATGACGTTCTCCTTGTACGTACGCCTTCTGCTCATCTTCTATGGGGCTGATGACACCTTCTACGGAAGTGTTGTGACCTTCTAGGAGAGAGATTCCTTCTGAAACTTCTTCGTAGCCTTCCTCCACAAGTTTCCATAATCTTGCGAAAGGAAAATAGTCTCCATTTGAGAACTCCAATAGTCGAGGTGCTCACCGTCGAAGATGGGGATTTGGTTGGGAGAAAAAGTGAAAAACATGTTGTCAACGGATGCAAACATGACCTTTTGTGCTCTGATACCAAATTTGTTGGGGGGGTTATATGCGTAGGATTGGATAGTAAGGGAGAAGGTGGTGCAGGCTGTACTGTCGATGACCTTCTGTAGAATAGAGGAAACCTTATATAGAGCTGTTGCACCTATGAGAAATGTATATTGGAGTGTTTGGCTGCGAAAATGATTTTTTTTCTTAAAACTTTCTCTTACATGAAATGTCTACGCGTCCCTTTATATGTAGGAAGGAGTAGGAAACTCAAATGACAATAGAAACCGCTACAATAAATAGCATATTAATCATCTACTTAAATGCGCTACTTAATGACCAACTTAAATGACATGTCCGTTACTAATATTACATTGAATTGGATCGTAAATTACCTTCAACAGAAATAACATATATATTTGAAGAATTTTTCTTTAATAAAAAAAATTCTTTTTTATAAAAGAAAAAAATTGTCTTATGATATAGAAAGTTGACACACTCCAACTATCCATTGATGTCTAAATTCGAAAGAAAGAATTTAGCAAGAGGGCTTCCAAATATCAAATTTGAACGAGGGAGTTTATGTGAAGCATGCTCGCTTGGATAATAAGAAAAAGCTTCATTTAAGTCAAAGGGTGAAGTTTCATTTTCCATACCTTTAGATCTATTTCATATTGATTTATTTAGTCTTACAAGAACCAAAAGTCTAGTGAAAAATAATATGGAGTTGTAGTAGCCAATGACTACTCTAGGTTTACATGGACTAGATTTCAGCTCATGAGAATGAAGTTTTTGAAAATCTCATAAAATAACTTCATATTAAGAATGGTCATTGTCTTTGAAGCTTGAGAACATGTCATGGATTTGAATTCTAAAATCTTAATTTTACTTCCTTTTGTGATCAAACTAGTATAATTTACAAATTCTTTGCCCCGAACACTCCTAAACAAAATGATGTGGTAAAAAGAAAAAATAGGACACTACGAGACATGGCTAGGACTATGATGTGTGAAAGTAAAATTCCACATAACCTATGATTGAAGCAGTAAACACTACTTGTTATTTATCCTATCAAGTCCTTATTATGACTAAGTTAAAATACTACGATGTGCGAAAGTAAAGTTACATATAACCTATGGTTGAAGTAGTAACCACTACTTGTTATATATATAATTGAGTCCTTCTTATGACTAAATTAAATAAAGCTCCCTGTGATTGATGAGTTTTGCACTTAAGAACATATGCAAAGCAATGTAAACAACATGTAAGCATTGTTTCTAAATGATTAACAATCCCGATGAGAAGTGCCAACACCCACATACTTTAGAGGACAGTCAAGAAAGTCAGTGCGCCAACATCGACGTATAAAGCCATTACAAACATCGCAAAATGGATGGACATCAAGGTTGAGCCCGATAAACTGACCTTCGGATCCTTGTCAGAGAAGAAGCTGCTTTACTGTGACAATCATGGCCTTCTTAAATGTGCACAGCATCCTTTCAGGAAGGCCGATCGAACTTTGAACATTGGCAAGCCTTCCATCAACTGGTCTCCATGGCACTTCTGGCACCCTCCTCATGATAGCGACCCAACAACCTTATTTTTAAAAGGCTGCCGGAGGAACCTCTTTGTAATACCCCAAATTGATAATCGATTAGGCAAATTAAATCAAATATTTATTAATAACCAATCAAATAAAAATCAAAGTGAAAATGGAAGGAAAACAATGAAATGGGGTAACGTTTTCATAATCTTAGAATGATTTTGAGACAAATGTTTCTTGAAAAACGGATGATGAATCTAGACACATGGACAAAGACACACAATCTCCAATCAGACATTCCGCCTCCCACACTGGAATCGGAGGCCAACTCCTCCCCACAACAAAATGTCGAAGGCTAACTCCTTTCTACAGACAGAAACCAAAACCAATGGCTCTCCATCTTTAATGCTGACGAGTCAAACCCTCCCGACCAGCCGACACCCTCCTCTCCTACCCCCTCCTTCCATGGCCACAATCAAAGCATGGACAACGACTAACTTCAAGGCACCCCCCCCTAATGTACTCCTCAACATCCTTCTTTCTCCTCGGGTCATCCCGAGGCAAGGCAACCCATCGATGAGTTTTTGACCTATTTTCACATACTCATCCAGCCCCTCTTTCACCTTAGAGCATGGTTGGTCACCTTCTTTACCTATTTAATCCACCACATGTGGTGTGAGAATAAAAACGAGCACCGATGGAGCAAGAAAACCTTGGCCAAAAAGTAGGGGATGCAGTCGACGGACCATAACTTTCTCGTCCGGTATTAGATCGACGCGAAATCAAGTAGTATCTCTTTATTGTTTGACTATGCACCTCGAGTTAATTTGAGGTCATATGGAGTTTCATAGGCTGAGAACCGTACTTGGGAGCGGCAGAGAACTTTCAAGTTTTCCAGTTTTGTCGTCTCCCAGCTTCGCAGTCCAAAAAGCGGCATTTTTGATGGGGTCATATGGAGTTTCATAGGCTGGGAACCGTACTTGGGTGCGGGAAAGAATATTCAAGTTTTCCAATTCTGCTGTCTCCCAGCTTCGCAGTCCAAAAAAAGGCATTTTCGAAGGGGTTATGCACATCGGCTGACCCCGATTTCTTCACACCGAATGATCCTCAGTGCGTGAAGTTTTTGAAAATATTTTTATTGTACTTTTATTATGATTTAGGAGCAAGATAGGACCACGGCAGTAAATGACATACGTGCAGTCCTCTACTGATCTGCGTATTTTAGTCCCGCTTTCGTTGGATCATCTCCAAATTTTTCAAAAATAAACTAGACTGAAAGACGATTGTATGCATGAGTATTTCAATCGTTGAATTTTTGATAGATTTGGACATTAACCGATGAACAGAACACATGTGGAGGTAGACTTTCTTTACATTGCAATCCCGTTCTCGATCATTGTGAATGTCCGACTTTGCGCGTGCATAAGTCGAGATCAAACCGTTGGATCTTTGTGAAATTTGACAAATATGTCTTTCATTGATCTGTCCACTTAATAAATAATTGATTTCTCATTCTTTTGATAGCGTAACCCACCAAATTTTTGTTTTATTTTGTGTGAAAAATCAAACAATAACTCGGGGGATTTGACAAGGCGGATCTCAACGATTGTTAAAAAACGTGTGGCTCATGGGGTACAAATCACGGTGGAAGCACTCTTTTAAAGCAGCTCCAACTGACAAGCCTAGCCAAAGAAATGCTATCCTGGTAGGCCTCAGGTACATGAGGGAAGGTGCGGGCCTCCCAATCTTTATTTCATCCATCATCTCACATGAATACAGGTTCAACGCCTAGATCGGGCCTAATGTCCCTAACCTTATGACATGTGTTTGGGCCAAATTCCAGATGGTCAAAGAACTGTAACTAGAGACATGTTTTGGAGCATACGCCATCACATGTGATTGTGAAAACTGGTAAATAAGAATCACTGAATCAACGGTTATATCGACTTAAACAATTTTTTATAAAAATAAGTCGGTGACGACTCCATAATAACAATCATGGATGAGGGAAGGCGACACGACAATCCCACATCATATATTTATTTATTCACTTGTTTTTGGGTGGGGGTGTAATCTAATAACAAGTCGAACCTTCCTGAAGCTTCCTTTATTAGAACATGCTCCGTTTTTCGTCTGTCGCTTCCTAAGGAGCATAGAGACGATCGGCGAGGGCTCGGACAAGCTCGATTAGTCCCGGTTTCCTCTGCAGTGCCCCGATGCTCGAGTCGAGGCACTGATCGGAGGGCACCGAGGAGTAGATCCGGATTCTCGTGTCATCCGAACCGCACGCGCGTGCAATGCCCTGATGGCTCGCAGACACTCTCACAGAAAACAAACAATAAATAGTGTAGTAATTTATTCATCACATTTCATAGTATTTTGGACAAACTTGAATCAACTGATTTGTCAAATGACAGTTTTTATAAGATTTGTAGAATTAAAGGAAGAAAGAATTTCTTTTTCTAGGTTAATAATTTTTACCATTAGGAATTAACTTGAGGTAGAACTGGTCGCGAAGGCAAGTGAAGTTTACTTAAGATTTGTGTCTCACGAAGGGGTGGCCGTAGATAAGATAGGACATCCGAATTTTGAGTTACTATGGATTTCATACGCTAACTTCTATTATAAGAAAATCCACTATTAAGAAATTTACTAATACAAATATTTTGTACTCAAATTAGAAAAAGAAAATATGAACTTGATTGTACTACAAGCTTTTGAGTAAGAGAAAGATATCTAAATGAGTTTTTGTTAACGGTACTAGGGTTTCAATTGTGATATATAAATAGTAAAAATTTAATTATATAATTTTTATTAGATATTATATCACTAAATTTAAATTATATTGGGCCCATAGAGGCACTCGTTAACAAAATCCAACTGCAGTCACGTTGACTAGTGGGAGAGTAGTAATGTGATCATTTAACGCTAACCTTCCAGAAATCTGTCGCATCACGCGTCAAAACAAATTTGCTCGAAAGGGAAGCCGGCAAAGCCAACTTAGAAGCACGCCGTCGTCAGTATTATTGTACTTTCCGCTTAATTGTAATTGCTGATCAACGGACACGAAGCTTAATTATTACCGTCACCAATTGTGCAGGCAAATATTGGTTTACTTTAACCTTCACCAAACTAATATATATCTGGCCGGCCTGCCCCCGTCCGTTAGATTTCCGCATCGGTTTGGACTGTCACTGCCAGATCAAGGTAGGATTGTCGGAGCCCCAGGAGCAATGGCAGTCCAAATTCATCGTCACTCGATGTTTCTTGTCGTCTGTATAGTTTATGGTGTATACGCCATTGGAGGCCGACCATCTCTCGATGACCAGAAGGCACCTTCTCGTGCTCGACATTTTCTTTTCAGTTGCTTCATCATTTCTCTGATCGTTCTTCTTCCAAAACAACAGGAGTATATAGTTTACATGGGTGAATTGCCTGGGGGAGATTTCCCGGCTTCGTCTCATCATGCCAGCCTACTTGAGGAAGTAACCGGAAGGTTACCTCTTTGGAACTTTTGGTCGCTAAATCTTTCTTTGTCATCACTGCTTGGACTTTCTTTTATTGTCTGTGCTACCTCAACAGTCGTGCGACAGACTCTCTGCTCCGAAGCTACTCGAGGAGTTTCAACGCATTATCTGCGAAACTTACGCATCAAGAAATGCTGAAAGTGGAAAGTATATGCATATGTTTCGTTGATCTTCTAACTTAATTATGCCCCCTTTCATATCGTTCTTTCCACAATTGTCGATCCTTGTCGACTAATGTACTTCAGGGATGAATGGGGTGGTTTCTGTTTTCCCGAGTGAAATGAGGCAACTTCACACAACGAGGTCTTGGGACTTCATTGGTTTTCCATTGAATGTCCAAAGAAGAGCGCTCGAGAAGGACATCATCGTGGGTGTGATCGACACCGGCATATGGCCGGAGTCCAAAAGCTTCAATGACAAAGGGTTCGGTCCACCTCCAACCCGGTGGAAGGGCACTTGCCAGAGGATCAACTTCACTTGTAACAAGTAAATTCACAATTTCAAAAGGATCCTTATCATCTTTCTGATACATATACTTTGGTAATCCAACGCCTCTTGCAGTAAAATCATCGGGGCACGGTATTATCGGCAGAATCGAACCCTTGAACATGGAGATATCTTGTCCCCTAGAGACACCATGGGTCATGGAACTCACACATCATCAACAGCTGCCGGTGGTTTAGTGTCAGAAGCCAGCTTTTTCGGCCTTGCAGGGGGATCAGCACGCGGGGCTGTTCCGTCCTCCCGCATTGCCATTTATAAGGCATGCTGGTTAGACCACTGTTATGATGCGGACATTTTGGCGGCATTTGATGATGCGATTGCTGATGGAGTCGACATAATTTCATTTTCCAATGGTGGGCCGGTCGCTTTAGATTACTTCAGGGATGTTCTGTCCATCGGGTCTTTCCATGCAATGAGGAAAGGCATACTTACTTCGACTTCCGCGGGAAACAATGGCCCTAAACCTGCGTCGGTGAACAATGTCGCTCCTTGGGTAATCACGTCCGGTGCGACCATCACAGATAGGAAATTCATAAGCAGGGTTCGACTGGGAAACGGGAGAGAATATGAGGTAAAGCTCTATCTCGATCCTCCATTACTGTGGTCAATCAGTGGCTACTGATCATGAAAGAGCAAGTACTGAAGACTGTTCTCTTTTGCCCATGGTAGGGAGTATCCGTAAACGTGTTTCCATCAATGTCGAAGTCATATCCCTTAATTTATGGAGGTAATGCCCCAGATGCTTCCAAGGGTGCGAATTCGACCACATCAAGGTACCATCTGGACCAAATTGTAGGGTCATGGTCATCCAAGACGCTTTGCTAGCGACATTTTGTGGCCTTTCATGTCTCATAAACAGGTATTGCGGTACAAACACATTGGATAGCAGAATGGTGAAAGGAAAGATAGTTGTGTGTGATGCAGTCTCTTCTGCCAAAGGCGCTCTCAGTGCCGGTGCCATGGGAACAATAATGCAGGATTCTTATTACAAGGACAGTGCTTACGTCTATCCTTTACCTGCGACCTACTTGTCCTTGCAAGATGGAACGGAAGTCATCAAGTACCTCAATTCCACAAGGTATTAGGTTCATACACTTAGTTATATCATTGCTCTTACATAGATATAGTAGGCTGATCCCGTTGCTCTTCAGAAAAGCTGTGGCTTCCATATCCAAGAGTATGTGCGGCCGAGATGCGAATGCTCCTTACGTAGTATCCTTCTCATCTAGAGGTCCCAGTAACATCACTAGCGATATCTTGAAGGTAAAAGCTCTCCTTCGGAGCAGATTATGTTTCTTGAATTTTAGGACTCATGAGAACAATTATTGCAGCCCGACATAGTCGCCCCTGGCGTCGATATCTTAGCTGCATGGTCGCAAGCTGCTCATGTTACTGGAGTAGCGGGAGATGATCGGCACACGCCATATAATGTGTTATCAGGTACATCTATGGCCTGTCCCCATGTGACTGGAGCAGCAGCGTACGTCAAATCGTATCATCCAAACTGGTCTCCTGCGGCTATTAAGTCCGCTTTGATGACAACGGGTACGATGATATCTTTGCTTGGGTAGGTTCCTGTGAATCATGAACAAAAGTGTCCTTCATATCGACATTGCGCTGATGCAGCCACTCCACTGAGCCCTACCTTCAATACCGATGAGGAACTTGCCTATGGCTCCGGACAAGTGAACCCCATCAAGGCCTCCGACCCCGGAATGGTGTATGATGCAAACGAGGAAGACTATGTGAAATTCTTGTGCGGACAAGGCTACAACACCACCACCCTCAGGCTCGTCACTGGTGACAACAGAAGTTGTTCACAAAGCCTACGCCAATCCGCCCAGGATCTAAATTACCCGTCGTTCGCTTTCAAGTCTCCTCGAACGAAATCCGTGGACCAGAGGGTCTTCCACAGGACAGTAATGAACGTTGGTACCCCGAGATCGACCTACAGGGCCATAGTCCGTGCACCAAAGGGACTACAAATCAAGGTGGAACCCCAAGAACTAAAGTTTACGACATTGTCGGAAAAGAGATCGTTCCACGTCGTCGTCACTGCAGAATTGGGGAAGTATTTCATGCTATCGGGGTCGTTGACGTGGTCCGACGGGGCTCATGAGGTTAGAAGTCCCGTAATCGCATTCTAAGCTTCAGGTTTTCTCGTCCTACACGGTTTGTGCTTTGGAATGATCGCGAGATGTCCGCAAGACAAACACCAACACGTAATAACTTTGTCTATCATTTATTTACGTGAACAAATCCAAATCGAGAGAGGCGTGCATTTTTTTTTTTTAGGAAAAGAAAAGGAAAGATTAGCTCAGGATTATATTCCCGATGGAGGAAGAAAATCAAATCACGCATGGAAACGAAAATCTCGGCGAAAGCGAAAACAAAATCCTTGTAATCCTTGCTTTTTTTTCCAACACGCGATTGTCAAAAAAGATGAGCAGCAGGGTCGACGTAAAACTCCACTAGGAGAAATCAGATCGCGCCGTACCGGAACAGACGATGATCGTTATCACAATTGCCAAAGCTGGGAGATTCCGAGAATCCCACCCAATTCCGATGACGATCCACGTGATGTTATTCGTAATCTAATATCCCATCAAAATAATAACAACCGAGATTTGATTTCGAATATTACTTACTCCTTGCTTTTCCTCTTTTTTTTTTTTTTTTTCTCGACAAGTCAAAGTGCATATATGCCTCAAGTTGGCCTTCATCCATCACAGCCACCACCACACTTATTTTACTTCTTATTACATATTCCCTTCATACAATATCCCATGATTCGACCTTCCCGAAATCTTACCATAAGATAACCTACGTTTATCTTATAAATGTAGATAGGCTCATCCAAAAAGGAGGAAACCCCTCCCTTGGAATCGCAGTATTCTAGAGGGTGCGTGCGTGCGTGTGTGTGTGAGAGAGAGAGAGAGACAATTATTAGCATTATGATCACTTATTCTTGCCGGGGGTTAGTGTAGTAAAGGGAGTAGGCTGCTGGGGCCAAAACTGGATAAAAGAAATAACGGAAAGAGAACTTCATACTTTTCTTTTATGGAATATCTTATCTCAATTCCCCAGTTCCATACCCAATCCAAATGAGAAGGAGATTGAATTGGATCTCGTGTTGGGGAATGAATGGAAATATCATTAAAAAAAAAAACATGAATGGAATTATGAATCATATTCCCTCGGGATCTAATCCACAGATCTCTCTTTTCCTTTGACCCATCATCAACCCCCCCACATGCCCAAACATTTCATCTGTCGAAGAGAGGACTCAAAAAAAAAAAAAAACTCGTGGCATCGTATTCCCCCCATCTATGTCTTAATAAAAAATATGAAGATTAATGTCCTTGGACCACGATTGCTTTTTATTTCTTTTGAAGTGTAAATATTTGGGAGTTACCCATCCAACTCTAGTCGAAAGTTCTTGTTTGTTATTTATTACATTCAAGACTCGGAATTCGATCTCATCCGAGTGTTTCGATCAGACTTTTGCTTCGCCCGGAACGTGGGCAACAGAAATTCGGCTACCCTGTTATAAACTATACCATATATATCATATGGAATCTTATACCGTCCCGACAGCGCCGAATGTGGCAATCAATGATCACGTCTAATATGGCGTTTCGATTTCTCAAAGAGGACGGGAAATTGACTGACATTCTTCCTTATCGAATTGGCGACAATTAAATTCTTTGAGTCGGAGTCTATCCTCGGGTTGCGACCTGCCCTTTTTGCCCTTTGAACAGGAGGACTTCATGAGTCAAACTAGTAAGTTGAAGGCTCTTGGTCTATAATAATAAAGAAGCTTGCAGAGGTGAAGGCACACGTGGAGGATGATTGGTCAAGCAAAGGAAGAAGATCATGATTCATGCATGGCTGCGTAACATATAATATATGAGTTTTTTTTTCTTTTTTTTGAACATAAATGCTTTGGGGGCCATCTCACCCCACGTGGGAGACGAAACAAAAATTTTACATGGTCCAAAAGACAGAGAGATGATGTTGGAGAAAGGGAGAGAATTTAATGAAGGCACATGGATGGCCAAACAATAACTCCCTCGCCTATCTTAGGACACTGTGACTCTCCTCTTCCTCTTCCTACAACTTTTTTGTGCCAAACTCTTTCTCACCTCGTCAAAAGTTATTCTGAACCATTTATTATGACCATTATTCTGAGGTATGTTAACAACGTTATTCACCCAACTATTTTGTTGAAATAGGAGTTTTAATTTTAAAATTTCTTAGATGACGTCTTAAATTGGTGTTTAACATCAATTTCGTTTTTTTTTTAATTTTGTGTTTAAATATAAATTATTTTGTCAAAACTATGTTTGAAATAGAGATTTTACTTAGTAGGTTAAAATTACCGATTTCTCCAAATTTTTTCAGGTCGATATTCCAAAATAAAATATCGATATTAAAAATAAAATTCAAAATGATTGAAATACTCAAAACTTTCGATCATATCTCGTAAAATATTTTTGAGATTAATGTAGAAACAAAACTCCTATTATTCTTCATATAACGGCATGTTCTTATATATAAATCGGGAATTTAAGAAAACATAAAAAGCGGCTAAATCCGTCCATTTACTTGACCGTTGATTGAGGAGGGAATTGGGAAAACAAAATAACTTAGCCCCGGTTTAGAAAATTACGTATAGCCAAAAACCAACGAGTTAGATGGGAATTATTTTGGGGAAGTAGCGGAGAAATCACAGACACAAACACGCAAAATGAGGGTATAAGAGGGGAATAATCGAATCATTCTGGGATGTCATACATACATGCACTAAACATTGAGAATTAGGAGGAGGAGGCCCTGAATAACTCCAATGTAATAATAAAAACGGGGGATAGTCAAAGAAAAGAAAAGGTAAAAACGAAAAAGGTTAAGAATTTGACCGGGGCGAAAAGGGTGAGGAGGAGGAGGTAGACATGCATTAAATTTGGGGCTATAAGTAAGGAGGGATAGGGAGGGAGGGAGGAGGGAAAGTACAAAAGGGAGTTTGTGTTCAATCACAACACAATCACTCACCTCACTCTTTCACACACACACACACAAGAAAAACGTAATCCCCTGAAACCCTTCACGTGCCCACCCACACCCCCCCCCCCCCTAAAAACCTCTCTTCTTCTTCTTCTTCTTCTCCACCTCCTTCTCCTCCTCCCTCTGCTGCAGCGCATCTTATCCACTGCCACCCCCCCCCCCCCTCTCTCTCCCTGTCGACCGACAGAGTCATAACACTTCCCGAGACAAACGTCAGTTATTATTCGGTCGTTGCCTGGGGATTTGACCGTAACGGAATTGAAGGAGCAGGATCATCAACAAACCCCCCCCCCCTACACACAGCCCACGAAAAAAAAATAGAGAGAGGATGGAGGGCAAGAGACAGGTGACGACCACCACCACGGGATTCGGCGACGGTTCCTCTCCCTCGCGCGTTAATCCTACGTGGGGGAGCGGAACGACCACCACCAACAACAGCAGCAGCTTGGATGTCCTGTTCGGACCAAGGGATTCTGGCTACGGCTCTGGTTCCGGTAGCTTTGGATCGATTTTCCCTCCTCCATCTGCGGTAAAGGCAAACGCAAAGAAACAAAAACAAACCCTCTCGCCCCCTTTGACTTGGCTTTCTCGTTCATGACAAGTCCCTTTTGATATTTTTCTTCTTTCCCTTTGCTTTTACCGCGGATTGATTTTGAGTTTATAAGGGTTTTGTCTGATTCTTTCGGAATGATTTATAACCTGTCCTTGATCATGGGAGTGGCTCTTTCTTCTCTTCCTCCTACTCTTATTTTTAATCCTTCTCTTTAAGTTGGGGGGGAATCTCGTCAAAAGCGAAAGGTATTTTTGAGAGGTGGGAAAATAACCAAGAGGGTTTCTTTTTTTTTGGGGGGAGGGGGGGGGGGGATTTAATAAAATTTTCGTGGCCATTGATGGCCATGCGTCCTTGACTTGACACTTGGAGATTCTGGAGAAGTTTCGTTTTATTGGAAGTTAGTTTACATGGGAAGAGTTGAAGAAGAAGAAGAAGAAGAAGAAGAATAAATTGTGTGCGATGAAGATCTCCCCCGAAACAAAAATCATAGTAATTTTCTCATAGAGAATCTAGAGTTTATGCGGTGACACTGCAGTTGTTTGCTTTTGAGTATTTTAGTTTTGATGATTCCTCCTCATTTGTGTACCTTCCTTGTTCAGGTGCTTGGCAGGAATTCAAGGGCTCAGGATTCTGGAAATCCAACAGGATCTCGTAGACATGGAACTCAAGGTCTGCCTCAACTATGCCATAATACCTTTTCTTTTTGTTTTGCTTCATGGGAAGCATAGTTATGTTAAACCCGTGCTCTCTCGAATATGTGTCCGTAACTGTCTATCACGTGCTTATTTCGGACATTTTGGGTATTTCTGTGGCTTCGGAAATACTCCTACAGCGAGCCAAGGATATGGTAAGGCTGATGGGAGTGGAAAAACAAAAGGTGGCGGGATCTACCCGCAGAATGAGACGGCTGAGCCGTGTTATCTGAGTTCGTCGATCTACTATGGTGGACAGGAGAATTATTCTCCAAGAACCAGCCGGACCTCCGAATCTCATCAAATGGTATGTTAATGCGGGACTCGGTCATAGCCAGTTACGGGGCATGAATTTATATGGTGCCTTCATATAAGCTAAATTTTAAAAATTTTCCATAGTTCAAGAAAGAAGACGGGGATGGCGAATCGAGCACCATTAACTCGGACAGCGCCTCTAGAGGGAACTGGTGGCAGGGTAATGCCAACTTCACTCCCTTCTCATTTATCGTCTTTCTTAACCATGTGTTCACGGCCATTCTGACAGATTCTTCTTGTTTGACCATATGCAGGTTCCCTGTATTACTGAAGATGATGATGGAGAAGCATTTGTTCCTAACATGACAACAGCATAGTGGTGAAGTAGAAGAGTGGTTAAATAGTTTTTAGCCCGACTTTCCCAACCTTGCCGGGATCTTTTTGTCCCCGCCGGTAATAACATTGTCATGTTTTTCTTTGCCTCCTGTTAAATATCATGAACAATGTCGTATCTGCGCTGATGGACGTACTGGAAACTGTTACTTTACATCAGCGCTGTTCCGTACTTAGATTTCAGTCAATTAGAAGGTGACTTGATCGATACCATCATAAGGTTTACATGAGGCTGCCTAAGCACGGCCAAAATAATTTGCTAGCGCTCTTTTGACTTCTCGGCCCCCTCGGTTTTTGTTCGGCTTGTCACGGTTGTTCAGTGAAGGAGTGGTTGGGCCTCCGCGCCAGTCTTGACTGCCTAACCTTGGCGAGGGCGAGGGTGTGTACCATTTTGTGGGCGTCTTTGGGGCCATCTTATATGGGCTGCTCGGAAATGGTAACTTGAACTTACCTGACTTTCTGGTCAGTTCATCGACGTAGAGTACGTCATCGATCCGGGAGACCATGTCGAATGCCACGGTCTCTAGGGCTCGTGAGTAGCTCTCGAGGATAGACTTTCCAACATCCTGAGGGAAATCCAACACCTTTTTAAGCAACAGGCCTAGATGATGGTGGAAAGTTAATTTATTACCGTGTTATGCTGGATTTTGATCATATCCAAGGTTGTCTGCGCTAGATCGGGGAACCTCTGCTTCAAGTGGAGGAGAACTGATTGGGCTCTAACTGCAAGCGTCTCCCTTGCGTCCCGATCCACCATTAAGTCCTTGACGGCTTCCCACGATGACTTCACAGCTGAGCGCCAAATGTAGATTGAAGCCTCCACTCTGTTTGCGATTTCTAAAGCAATATCTCCCGATGTTAGGTCGAGGCAATCTAGTAATCGATCTTCGGAGAATGGGTCTGATGTAATGAACCGATAGAGGAAGTCCCCCAACACGGCTCTCGCGTTCTGAAATCAGAAAGATACCGGAGCCGATCCAATTGGATGAAATTTTTCCCCAACAGATACAAACAGGAGAGTAGATAAGGAGGGACCTTTGGGAGATCTCTCAAATACGAATCTGGAACTTCCATCTCAGACAACGCCATCTTGTTGATGGTGACAGCGGCCTTAACTATCTGGTTCGCACAGTCCCGCATGGAATTCAACTTGCTTCTTGATTTCTCATTTACACCACGAAGAGGGACACGGGGGACTGGTAACCACCACTTTCTGTTCTGCTTCAGCGGGTCCGGCCCGTCTGCATCAGCGGCGGGAATCCCTTTATCAATGTACCAAAAATCTTTCGACTCGAAACCGTCCAAGATCTCCTGTCATTATTTCATAGAAAAAACAATCAGAATCACCACCACGGATCTGATTTGCTCCAAATGTAATCTGGACTGCCACACGTACCAGCAGCATGTTGTCCAATTTCCTAAGAGCGGGGAGATTGACGTAAAGATCAGACCTCGGCCGGCAAGTCATGACCTATGAACAATTCTGAGCGGATGCATCAATACTTGGCCGGATTACCATATCCTTGCAATGAAAATACTTCATTAAGAAATTTTTGTTAACTTGCCTCGAGGCAAGTGCCTTCAGGGGAAGTTTGATATGAAGGTGCGAGCTCGATGATGTGATCAGCGGCGGAGAGAAGCCAATCAATCTCCCTTTCCCATGTAGACCGCTTCTGAGGAGGCAGCGGCTCTAACCTCCAGAGTTGCCCGAAGACGGACCCTTCGCGTCGAATCAAAATGCAGGTCAATCCGCAAATGGTTTCCCCAATTACATAAATGAAGTGAGGAGGATGGAGGTTGTTTTAGTCCTTACCACAGAGATTGGTAATGGAATTCGAAATGGCCAGAGCCGTGGAGACCCCATTTCCACATCCAGACATGTCCTCACCAAGCAGTAACCTAGCGAACCTCTCTTTCATTGCACCTGCGGCCTCCACACCGTCGATGACGACTTTCGATCCACTTACCTTCTTGGAACTAACCAGCTTGTCCTGGGAGTCACCTCCCTTGGGATTGTCGTGGAGGGTGGGCCCTAATTTCTTGAAAGGCCAGCCGAGAGCAGTCCTGAGGGAGCGGTGCTTGAGGTCGAGTGTCGATGTTTTAGGTTCCATTGGTCGGATTCTGACAGGTAGTGAAGTGGGGGAGTTGAGTTTGTCCAGGGTTGGTTTATATTAGAGACTAAGAGTAAGGAAGTGGCGGGTTTATCTGTTTGAAATCTCATATTCTTGTTTTGCTTTTTCTCTGAGTTGTCAAAGTAGATATTCTTGCGGGGTGTTTTAAAAGAAGGGGGTGGGGGGGAGTTCCTCTGAAACTAAAAACACCCAGTTCCAGTTTCTTTCGTTTGAAATTTTCAATCACCAACACTTTAAGACTTTTTTGCTTTTTACTTCCGACAATTCCCAATCTTTAAGAAGAGTTGCATCTCATTTGCATTACACCCTCCAATCTTTTTTACCGGAAGGAGAAAGGGGGGGTCTCCTGTGTTCTGTTTTTGGCGTGTCTGTAAAACCAGTCCCAGGACAAGACAAGAACACAAAAATGTGCCACTTAATTGTCCTCTTTCATTGCTTTTTTTCAAAGTTTCAAAAAATATGGCTCAATTTGCATAAATAGTTAAATACAGCTTGTGTATCGCGAACGGTAATCGCGATACTAAAATTATACAGAAAACGATGTTGTCAACCCTGACGGTCGAGGAATGAATGTCACCGTTGTAACCGCATCATTAATGCCTCGAGGAGTATTAACACTTAGACACTCATAAAAATTTTTAATTAAAAATACGAGTATCGCAATTAAAAATCTCATTTTTTTTATTAAATTCATTATCATGATATAACGACGACATTAAAGGACTTTTACTAACTAAAATCGTGTTTCTTAATGTTTATTAAAACTAATGATATTTCCTTATCCAGTTTCTCGGGTTTGATGGCCGCATAAATTTTTACGTGTGTTCTCTTTACTGGATTCTAATTGAATCCATTTCCCGGTTTAAAAACTTCTACTTTTTTGAAATATATAAAGCTTAGTTTTTTCCGAAATTTTATTTAAAAAAATAAAAAGAATGATAGAATTGTTATGGGGTTTACTTTGTTTGGAGTTATGTGTGAAATAATTGGATATGAAAGGAGAAGATGTTAGCAAAACGCATGTTTTGTACTATCGACGACCTTTCGTAGGATAGAAAAAACCTTCTGTAGAGCTGCTACTCCTACGAGGGATAAATATTTGATGGACTTCAAGTGTTTAGGCTGCAAACTATTTTCTTCTTTTCATTTCTTTCAAATGATTACACGCTCATCTGTATAGGGAGGAACAATAGAAACAACTACCTTAAATGACAGATTTAATTATCTACTTGACTGCTCCACTTAATGACAATTTTTGTTACTAAACTTGTATTTAATTGGATCATAAATTACCTTCAAACACCCCCTCTTAATTTATGATCTTCAAGAAGTCTTTGATTGTCTCGAACTTTTCAGAAGCCATCGCCTTAGTAAGAACATCTGCGGGTTGATCATGAGTGTTGATGAACTCTAGAAGAATCTCCTTCGGTGAAACCATCTCTCTGATGAAATGATGATGAAGTTCTATGTGCTTCGACCTTGCATGGAAAGTTGGATTCTTGGTCATACCAATTGCAGATTGGTTATCATAGAAGATTGTTGTTGGTAGGGGTAAGCATAGATTTCGGGTAAAACCGGGAACCGGTCGGAACCGGTACCATAGGGTCGGTGTCAGTATAGGTTCTCAAATAGAACGGGTAGGTTCTAGGATTTAAATTTTTAAAAACCGGCAGTACCAAGTACGGTTCTAGATTCTCACCTCGGAACCAACTTAGAGAACCCGGAATCTGACATAATATATTTTAATATATAATTTATATAATCTTTATTCTCTATTTATATAAATAATTTTTTGGGACCCTTTGCTTTTGGAATAGTTTTAAAGGAACTAGCTTCTGTTGTTTCGATGAGTTCTGTACTGTAACTTTTGTTGTTTTGAAAGTTGTACAGATGCTTCTGCTACTGCTTTTGTAAACCGGAACGTCTTAGTCATAGAAGACTCTTCCTGCCACTTCCAAGCTGCAAGTTCCTCAAAGATAGCATTCTCGACAAAACTAACTTGTCAGTTTAGATTATACAGACGATATCCCTT
This sequence comes from Melastoma candidum, assembly GCA_023653495.1. Classification (NCBI taxonomy): domain Eukaryota; kingdom Viridiplantae; phylum Streptophyta; class Magnoliopsida; order Myrtales; family Melastomataceae; genus Melastoma; species Melastoma candidum. The sequence continues at coordinate 13,907,094 of CM042884.1, read as the reverse complement.
CGATTCATCACTATATCCAATAAAAATCAACTTCTCACCTTTCTCATCAAACTTTTCTCTTCCTTGAGAATGTGTGAGTGCATATCCAACATACCCAAATACTTTCAAATGATTCACCACGGGCTTCCTTCTGTGTCACGCTTCATATGGTGTCTTGTCCCTAACTGTTTTTGTAGTGGATCTGTTCAGAAGGTAGGCAGATATGTTACCAGCTTCTACCCAGAACTTGTTGGGTAGACATTTACACTTCAACATGCTTCTAGCCATCTCTACTATGGTTCTGTTCTTTCTTTCTGCGACTCCTTTCTACTGTGGAGAATATTGCATAGTCAGCTGCCTCTATATCCCCTTCTGTTGGCAATAGTCCAAGAATGGTCTTAATAGAAACTCTCCTCCGCGATCTATCCTCAAGGTCTTAATCTTGTAACCATTTTGATTCTCTGCAAGTACTTTGAACTTGATAAAGGTAGTGAAAGAATCTAACTTCCTCTCAAGAAAATGAAGCCAAATCATTCTAGTATAGTCATCTACGAACAACAGAAAGTATCTTTTGTTACCGAGAGACGAAGTTTGAGGCAGTCCACAAATATCTGCATGAACCAGCTCGAGAGGGGCTTGAGCTCTCCATGATGTGTTTGGGAATGGAAGACGATGATGCTTTCCGAACATACATCCTTCACAGACGTCACCTTATGTAGCTTATATAGAAGGTAGTCCTACCACCATATCCATTTGATTCAATAGAGCTAGATCTTTCTTGTTCAAATCTTCATATCTGAGATGCCAAAGATGAGAATCATCTACAACCTCAGTTTTGATAATCACATTGCTGCAAGGAGTCATCTTTAATGGAAACAAATTGTTGGACGTCATCTTCACGAGCGCGACCTTCTGCCTGTTATCTCACATTAACCTTATGCAAAACCAACTTATATCCATTTTTCATCATCTGTCCCATGCTTAGTAGGTTCTATGCGATTTCTGGAGTATAAAAGACGTCGTGCATCTTCTTCTGTTGACCTTCTGCATTGAAAACTGAAACAACATATTTACCTTCTATCTTTAACTTCTTGTTATCTCCAAGTTCTAAGAGAGAGTTGTATTTATCATCAAGCTCTACAAAGTTCTTCTTGATCCCTATGACATGGTTACTACAACCACTATCGAGTAACCATATCATATTCATCACTTGCATGGAGTTAGATGAAGAATTGAAAACTTTAAAAGGTTCATCTTCCTTGGAGAAATTTACCGAGCTTATGTCATCATGCTTCTGTTCATGTATCTACTCTTTATCATTGTACTAGCAATCACGATCTGAATAAGTTGGGAACTTGCATCTCATGCCCCAAAGATGATAATCTTTTGTTTCATGGTTTTACTTTTTTCAAATGCGATATCCTGGTTTTGCTTCTCCATGATCATTTTTGTGCTGACCTTCTGGTCGTACTTCTGCATAGCCTCTGGCTCTGCCACAAGACCTGCCTCCACGTCTTCTGTTGTAGGACCTTCTGTTGTTTCCAGAACGTTCTTGCTTCTGCGCAGAAACATTTATATTTGCTTGAAATGCTTGCTCCACCTGGGCTGTGTACTTGTTGACCCGCTTCTCATGGACTTCTAGATATCCCATCAACTCATAGATGGAAACTTATGTGAGATCCTTCATCTCTTCAATCATAGTTACCACATGCTCAAACTTTTGTGGCAAGCTTCTGAGGATTTTCTCCACGACTTTTCGATCTGGAACAACTTCTCCACAACTCTTCAATTGATTGAGGATCTCCACGATCCTTGATAAGTAGTCTTTGACAGTTTTTGCATCTTTCATGGATAGATTGTCGAAGTCTCTCCAAAGGTTCTGCAGCTTTATAGAGATCACCTTCTGTGACCCTTTGAACTCCTTCTTTAGGACCTCCCATGCTTCATTCACCTTCTTCATGCCGAATATCCTCGTGTAGATGATTTTGCCCACGGATTGTTGCAGAATCCGCAGAGCCATAGCATTCTTCATGACGTTCTTCTTGTACGCCTTCTGCTCATCTTTTATAGGATTGATGACACATTCTTTGGAAGTGTTGTCACCTTCTTGGAGAGCGATTCCTCCTGGAACTTCTTCGTAACCTTCCTCCACAAGTTTCCATAGATCTTGTGAAATGAAAATTGTCTCCATTTGAGAACTCCAATAGTCGAAGTGCTCACCATCGAAGATGGGGATTTGGTTGGGAGATAAGGTGAAGAACATATTGCCAGTGGATGGACATGACCTTTTGCGCTCCGATACCAAACTTGTTGGGGGGGTTATATGTGAAAGGATTGGATAGGAAGGGAGAAGGTGCTAGCAGAACGTAGGTTTTGTACTGCCGACGACCTTTTGTATAGCTGCTGCTCCTATCGAAGAATGAATATTTGATAGAACTGAAGTGTTTAGGCTGCAAACTATTTTCTTCTTTTCATTTCTTTCAGATGATTACACGCTCTATATATAGGGAGGAATAAAAACTCAAATGACGATAGAAACCGCTACCTTAAATGACATATTTAATGATCTATTTGAATGCTCCACTTAATAACAATTTTCATTACTAAACTTATATTTAGTTGGATCATAAATTACCTTCAACATACTTGGTACAGATAAAAAAAGAAATAATAAAAATTATATTTAACTCTCAATGAATCAAATTTATAATAAAAAACAAAACTCGTAATGGTTGGTTGATATTTGGGCCTCCCTTGTCTAAATATCTCACCACTTTTGAATTTGTGACCCAGTGTCGGCCCCCCCCCCCCCCCCCCCCCCCCCCCGGTGTTTCAATGTTGCCTGGCCCGGATTGACATTTGGGCCTCATGAATGGAAATTAAAAAACAAAATAGATGAACAACTTGGTCTTTATGTCCAATTTTTTTTTTTTTGGGGGGGGGGGGGGGGTCCCACCACCCCACAAAACCCTTGAGAAGAAAGGAAACAGGGAGGTCAAAAACTCAGTTTGGTGGATCCACATCGTCACGTCACATCGCCCGCTCTAAAAGTAGTCAGAAATATTAAATATGTCATGACAATAATTTAATGATCCTAAGCAGCTGATATTACCATGATGTCCCAATCTCAAGTGTTTCCCTGAAAAACAACTGAAATAGTACAACATCGAATGACTCGTTATTACCAAATATGGCATCAGTCGTATTTTTTAAAGGTTTAGCGGAGGTTGAATCTTTTTTTTTTTCGAGACCTATTTTGGGTTGGCAAATATATTACCCCTGAACTATTCAGCCAAACCAACAAATTGGGTTATGCCTGTGAATCTACTCGCCGAACTAACCTTACTTCAAACAGTTTTTTTTTTAACTATTAATCAATTTATTAAAGTCAAATTATTAAATTTATCTTTTTTTCGATCGGTAGTTTAAAACACTTTCAAACAATATATGTATTACGTTCGTTGTATCCTAAATATATTCCGGCAGTAACGGAATCTTACGTCAGATTTACTCCCACCGTTTGTCCCCCTACCTCCATCGTTTTCACCTTCAATCCCATTAACCCAAATAACCTTCGGCCAAAAATCAATTCCCTCGAATCAACAAACCCGAAGAACTCTCCCCGTCAGCCTTCGTTCTTGTAAACCCACATTTGTAAATAAATGATTCTCTCTTTGATTCTGGTAAGCTGGTAAGTTATTTTCGAAGCTCGAACGCAAGATGGGATTGTAAGCTGCCGTCCCTGTCGACCATTTAAGTCATCCGTGTCGTCCCATAGTTGGAGCTCGTCAATCTCACATTTATAAGTAATTCGTTTTGAGTCTCTTAAAGGAGTAGGGTGTTCGTAGAAATGAAATTATTAGGGGATAAGTTGTTAAGAGGATTGTTAGCTATTTTCGAAAAGGGGGTAAGACGACGAGGAGACTCACGGTGGAAACAAATGGCGTTAAGTCCACGTGTTCCTCCGCGTAGAATTCTGTTATTGTCTCTATTAACGAATGATATATGGGATATGACAGACTTAGACCATATATTGTTTGGAAGTATTTAAAACTACGGGATAAATTGAAAAAATGACCACTTTTTATGAAGTTATTTACTTTTTATATATTTTCAATAATTTTTTTACCTTTTTTTTTTGTGAGTCATCATTCGTTTTAGAGGGAAAATTATGAGACATTCCAAGTAAGAAAAGAAAGCGCATCTCAGGGAGCCTAATCGATTAGTTACTTCTATCACAAAAGTTCAAGATATTGAGTTATAATATGCTGGAGAAACACGTATAAAGGAGAAATACATAGTATAAAGCAATAGTAATTTTCATGAGTCGAGCTTTGAACTTTTATACAATATAAAGTAATTTTCTTGTTTTACTTTTCTACCGTAATTGTAAATAACAAAATGTAGGTTATGACTTATATTTCAATTTTTTTTTTTTCAAGGAGCTTCCCGATGGTCAAAATATGGAATTGAAATTTCAAATCAACATTTAGTCCTTATTGAAATCCCTAAAATTTAAATCCTCAAATTCGCAATTTGGCAAGCGTCTTATGTTCTCAATCAATTTCATCTTATGAAAGCACACAACCACACTTTCTTTATTGATTTATCTTAGCCGATCCTATCAAAGACGAAAATCTAAATGTTCCACACCAAGAATCAAACCAAACGGAAGTGTCCCTACTCATTCAAACATTCACAATATACAATATATTCAGGTAAGTTCTCTGTCTTGCATGCAACATACATTATACACATTGAGGTATTAGGTGATAGACTTAGTCTTGTTGTGTGAACTAACTAGAAACAAATGCACTTTCATATTGTTTTCTGGCTTTATATTAGCAAAAGGATTAGTTGTTGGAGGTAAAGTTACTTAATTTGATATTAATGTTGATAGAATAGGCTACAGTACTATGAAGATACTGGCTAGAAATTTGGGTTCATCCTAAGATATCGCTTATGAAGCTTGGTTACAGTCTCGCCAAGGGGTTAACTAAAATCTTGACGGATCCCCAATTTAGTCGGATGGTAATTCTGTAGCCAAGTTTATTAATATTTTCATAAGGCAGAAAAAAAGAATGAGATTTATAAGGAGAAAGATGGGAGAAGGAAGTTAAGTAGAAGGATGAGTCATTCAAGAATTGTTGACATGCGATTAACATGATGGTTATCTTGGACCAATTTTGGGCCTAACTCTGACAAAAAGCCTATAATAGGCACGAAGCCCATGACAAGGTTGAACGCACCAGGCCTGCGTCTGTAGTCTACACGGGCTATATGGCAAAGGAAGTCTACAGGGGCAGAGTAGTAACCTCGTAATCAGGGAAGTCTACGAGCCTGCGCCTGCAAAGGACACGTGTCAAAGGGAACGGTTCCACAGCCCCGAGATAAATGGGACTTGCAACTCACTCATATGCTAGCACACGTCTTAGAAGACAATTAATTAAACCCGAAGTCAGAGGAGCCTACGACCCACGATTACACGAATGAAAGTCAGACGGCTCCGAGATTCTTGTGGGTTGTTGAGTTTGGAAGATCTTCAAAAGGTCATAACAGACCAAGTATAAAGGGGGAAGATCTCCCTTAGAGAAAATCACGATCAAATCAGCCAACAGAATCTTATCTTGCTCGTCACCCCTTAGTTTAGTTGTTAAGATTCCCCGACCTGGGCGAAACCCCTAAGGTTTCATTGGTCTTCACCTCTACCATCAGAGTGAGCAACCGTAGCACTAGTAACAACTCTTCGCCTTCGACTCCAATGCCAGGACGAGCAACCGTAGTCCCGGTACACTTCTCCGCCTTCGACTCCAACGCCAGGACGAGCAACCGTAGTCCTGGTACACTTCTCCACCTTCGACACCGCCACCAGGGTGAGCCACCGTAGCCTTGGTATCCACATCCGCCTCTACATTCAACCACAGCCCGTCCACCAAGCCCCGCACCTAAGTCCTGGCACCCGAGGAGTGCAAGTCTACAGCGCTCTATCACTAGGTCCACGGCTACGCTGACCAGATTCTCGAGTCCGGAGTGCCCAGCGTCAAGTCCACGACCTCTTTCGCCGTTCAAGTCTACGTCCCCGCTCCAAGTCTACGGAGCACAGTAGCCAGTCTACGACTTCACCACCGTCCTTATTTTTATTATTATGGCTGTAAGCTTTCGTTACTTTGTGTAAAAACATTTGCATTCAATCATATTTCTTCAATTACTTACTGGCGATCACATCTACAATCCATGTGAGTTTTATTGCCAAATATTTCCGACGTGATCCGTTTCCTGCGCGAACACTTTTTTGGCGACCACAGTGGGAGTCGTGAAACTTAAAGTTTTCAGATGGCAAAAAGTACCAGGAGCGGAGTTAATCGCGATCCTCCTCCTCCTCCATTAGATGGAGAAGATCAGCATCCACCATCAGACTTAAATGTAGAGAATCGGGCTCTAGGAAGCCAAGAGACCGCGAACCAGCCCGATTCCGGGGTTCATACTCCTTCTGAGTTTATATGTAGACTTGAATTCTATAAAGAATTCAATGATATGAGGTGCCTAATGGACAGACATATCACTGGATTACAAGACAATATGGCTCGAATTTTGGAGCAGCTCAGTACCTTATATGGGCCAAGCGTCGCGAAGCCAAGCACCTCAGTAGACAGGGAAAACTCATTCATGGGAGACGCCCGGCGCGTAGAGAGGCGCAATGTGTCATTCCAGGGGGATGACCCTTGGGGTGATGCTAACACGCGCGCTACGGAAGTCGGTGATAGGGACCGAATGTCCCCGTCGAGATCGACTACCTCTCCGTCTCCCACCTGGAGAGCAAAAATGTGGTGTACGCGGTGAATCCTGTAGACAACGAGATAGAGGCTCAGGGCGAGACAAACAGGTATGCAAGTGCCATACCCCCTCGTTGACATGGTAAAGCTCCGGTAGAGGAAATTCCTCCAGGGGAACCTCCCATTATGGGAAATTTACCACGGGCAGAGAGCTTCTACACTAACGTCTCGGTAAACCCACAGCCACTTCGAGCTACATCAAGGGTGTCGTATCTCCCAGAAAAATCGGGACGGGAATATGTTCGAGAACAGTTCGACCCTGTTCCACCACCACCACCGAATCTAAGGAAGACGATCGCTCAGGTTTTAGAGCAGATGGTACCTGGGGCAGTCAGGCAAGACGACCCTGGTCAATACAGGAGTCCATACCCTACCTACATCGACAGGGAATATCCCCTGCCTAGGGGGTATAGAGTACCCGACTTTACCCGGTTTTCGGGGGAAGATGAGATGACGCCCGTGGAGCATGTAGCCCGGTTCACTCATCAGGCAGGGGACGCTGCAGCCAATGATTTTTGGAAGCTAAAGCTATTTCCGAACTCTCTTACAGGAGATGCCTTCACATGGTATGCAAGTCTATCTCCTGGGTCAGTAACATCATGGGCAGAGATGCAGTCTTCTTTTATGAAGGCATTCGCGCGCTTAGATACGCCCATGTCGATCTTCGAGGTGATGCGGCTTAAGCAAACCGCTGGGGAACACCCAAGACAGTTCCTCATGCGCCTGCGCAAGGCGCTACTACGCTGTAGACCTGCAATTCCTGAAAGGGATCAGTTGATGATCGCGTTAAACGCGTTCTCTATGCCCTTCAAGAAAAAGTTGCAGGTAGAAAGGTTTAATGACCTGTATGATTTGTCCAGAAGGGCGACTGAGTATCATCAATTACTGATGGAAGAAGCGCAGTCTAAGCACGCTTATCAGTTGGAAACCCTTGAGGTAGACATGGCCAAATTCCTGAAAGGCGAAGCGACGGTTTGTGAGCCTCTGGCGAGGAAAAACTCAAAAGCAAAAGCATACCAAAAGTCTGGCGAAGAAAGAAAGTATTCTTTTGACGTAGACAAGGCGGATGCAATCTTTGATTGGCTCATCCAACGAAAGCGCATCAAACTTAAACTAAGCCATAGAACCCCCTAGACAGAAAGAGAAAAGACTAGAAATTACTGCACATGGCATGGGTCGTTTACGCACATGGCATGGGTCGTTTACACACACGACCAGAGATTGTCTGTCATTCAGAAATATAATCCAGGACCTTATAGAGTCCAAAGAATTATGTTTCCCTGAAGTAGACGAAGTCACTATGGTCGACGACAGGCCTTTTGACGATGAAATAGCCATTCATATGTTCGATGTTGCTGATGTAGACATCAATTTCATCGAAACTAATATGGACCTTTCAAGGGACATAAAGATCCTCGGGGAGACTTTGGTGGCGAATGCCCTCTTTCGTCGACTCGCTGATAAGAGTGTAGTCACCTGTCCAGTCAAGGAGGTTGCGCCCAGCCTTTGTTGCTGGCATATGGATGACACGCACACCACTGATAGATGCAACACGTTCAGGAAGTATCTACAGAACAATCAGGGATATACCTGGTATGATTTGACCCCACTTGAGGAGGTAGCAATGGGAGTAGTGCCCCCAAGCTCGCGAAGCGCCTCCAACAATTCACAAAGGGGGTTTAAAAGCCCCCCAAGCGCAGAGCGCTGGCCAGCAACCCGGGGAGGAAGAGGTGGCCCTCATGGTCGAGGTCAAGCACCTGAGCAACAGCCCCATGCGCCTGAACGTCTCAAGCGACATCTGGACTTTAACGATTCTTCTTCCCAACAAGGCGCCAAGTCGGGGCAAGACAAACTTGGTCATTCTGACGAATCTCGTCCCGGGAGCGCAGAAGCAGACAACCCCAGCAGAGCCCAACGGTCCGAAAGACCGCAGGAGAAAGCGAGCAAGCCGAGACATGGGATGCCTAACGTAGACATCCAAGCGCTCCGGACAGGCCCACCAATAGTTCAGTTCTTGGAAGCAAGGATGCTCTGCTAGAAATGCAAACTTATAGCTCAAAGCAGGATCCTGATCACTCTGCTCTGCACTTCCTGTTGCGTCAGCTATTTCGTCAAACTTGTAGACTTGTCCTCAAATGGGGAAATCGTGGTCAAACCCGCGCGCTCTACGGCTTCAGGTACTTGCGAAACTAACAATACTTGCTCGAACTCGCAACAGGTAGCCGCGCGATCGGTAGTAGGATATGACCCACTTGTTAGCGACTTTGTTGAGGTACGTCAAATTCTCCTTGGTTCTAAGAGATCAAGGATGATTAAAGCAATTAACCTTTCAAAATATTGGCAGAAGGCAGTAGGCAAGACCACTTTGCCACCAAGGGCAAGCAAGAGAAGGGACAGACGTCTAAGTCACGTCGCCAAGAGGCCTAGACCTACCCTCTCAGGAGCTGCCCGCCAGTTAGAGAGTTTACAAAAGGAGTTAACGCCGAGGTAGAACACATTGAGTCTACAGACCATTCAGAAGAGCCTGGCTCGAGCATTGACTATACCCCACCCCGAAGCGAGATCCCAAGTGATGTCGACGGGGAGATGAGACCAGTCGTGAGCTGCAATGCTCTTACCCTGCCTGTAGACTTCGCTTGTAAGCAAGACATGGGGACCCTAAGAGGTAAAGTGCCTCTTCCTTGTTCTCCAATTTACCCAGCGGGCTTTCCATTAAATTGGTTGGAAAAGCCGTCTGACAGCATGAAACAACCCATGCATTCATTATACATAACTGCTACCTTTGATGGTACAGTGGTGAGTCGAGTCCTTGTAGACAACGGAGCTACTATAAATGTGCTCCCTTTGTCCAGGTTTAAAATGCTTGGGTACAAGCCTCACGACTTGGTTAAAACCAACGTTGCAGTAAGTTGTTTTAATGGTAGGAAATCCGAGTGATATACATTCCTAATGGTGGGTCGCCAGGAAAGAGAAGCTGCCTTCTTTGTGATATACATTCCTACTTTCAATGCGCTGTTGGGCCGCGACTGGCTCCATAAAACTGCAGCTATTCCTTCCACTTTGCATAGAGAGTTTATGCTTTGGGTTTACTCTGAAATTGAAATTATCAAGGCCGATGAATATTCCTGTTGTGACAAAGGTATCTTGCATGCAGAGACAAGGAAGACTGTCAAGGACCTTACACTGGAACAACGCTATAAGCTTGGCGACCCTACCATTGGACCCCTTGGTCAACCATCTGGAAAGTTCGACTACATCGTACACTACGGGACATCGCACCCCAAATCGGACACAGGGCCGATCGTTCCAACTGGATGGGGAGACGAGTTGTATGCCCAGGATATAGAAGAGGTTCTCCAAGAAGTCAACTCGGGGGAAAACCCTGTAGCGACTAGTGAAGCAAAAGAAGAAGGAGTAGAGAAAGACCAACATAATGGTGCTGCGGACTTGGAGCCCGATAGACTCCTAAAGGAAGGTACTTATGGACCAGAATGAAGCAATGACCGAAGCAGTCACCGACGTCCTTCGACGGCTTCAAGTCTACCAGAGAAATCGCTGTTGTAGACAACCTATATCTTGGTTTTCAATAAACTCAGAAGCGCTTAGAGTGCCTAGTGCTTGTAATAAGCCCGTGTCTACCGACTTAGGTGGATCAGAGGAACGCGAGTCTTTGATGACTCCATGCGACCCATTGGTCAGCATTAACTTAGGAAGCGAATCCTCTCCCAGAGTTCTTTTCATTAGTTCTTCTGTGAATAAAGAACTTTTTAATGCGATTAAGGGAGTACTTGAGGAATTCAAAGATTGTTTCGCCTGGGATTACACTGAGATGCCAGGGTTGACCGTAGACCAGTAGAACACACCCTTCCTATCAAGAAGGATTTTAAACCAGTGCAACAAACACCAAGGCGCATGACTAACGAAGTCACACAGTTAGTCTTCGAAGAAGTCAAAAAACTCTTTCGAGCAGGTTACATAAGGACTTCGAGCTATACAGAATGGATCTCTAGCATCGTGCCCGTCCTTAAAAAGAACGGTAAAATCAGAGTCTGTATAGACTTTAGGGATCTGAATCGTGCCACTCCGAATGATGAATACCCTATGCCCATCGTAGACAATCTTGTAGACAAGACAGCAGGGCATCAGATTATGTCGTTTATGAATGGATTTTCTGGTTACAGCCAAATCTTCATCGCGGAAGAAGACATACACAAAACAGCATTCAGATGCCCCTTAGGAATATTCGAGTGGGTAGTAATGCCATTCGCGTTGAAGAATGCTGGCGCTACTTATCAATGAGCAATGAACACTATATTTGATGCCTCTCTTGGCAAGACAGTAGAAGTCTACATTGATGATATAATGGTTAAGTCGACAAAGGAGAGACCTTAGTCCTAGTCTACGGTCTCAGTGATGCATTCAATTAAAAAAAAGGAAAAAAAAGAGGAACAGAAGAGAGAAAAAGAGGGGCTCTAAGAAACCAAGTCTACTTCTTCTGTTTCTCGAACTTGGTTAGTCCTTCGACTGCTGCATCGTAGATTTAGCCGACTCCGCTTCCTCCTCCGCTCCTTGTTCTTCTCCTTCTGCCTTCTCGCCCTAAGAGTCGGGCAGGAGTGGATCAGCCCAGGAATACCTACGGTCTGTCGCATTGGGCAATCGCCTCTGAAAGCTAGTGGAGGCAAGGCGACTCGTAAATGCCTCCGGTCTGTCTTACTAAGCCTCCGCACCCTCTTCCCTGGAGACTGGCAGAGACGAGTCAGCTTGTAAATACCTACGGTCTTTCTCACTGGGCCAAGAGAAAACTCGCAGGCCCAGACATTGCCAGCTTTCTGCCTGGTGAGGTCAGTTTGCTGTTATGTCCGATGATGGAGATGGTACACCCCCAGGATCTTCGTTTGCCCCAGAAAGAGATCTGAGCCATCTACAACAATACTTAGTTAGCCGAACAAGCTTTTGAGGTTGTCCAGTCTTTGGATCGCGTATGGTGGCCACGTCTCGCACGAGACTGTTGTTGGAAGATCCTTCTTCGCCAAAGAACAGGGCGAATGGTGGGAAGAGGAAATCAGTCGTAGTGTATACCCTGAGGAAATCCTAATAGGACAAAGACACCATAATACAGGGATGTGCGGCCGTTTAACTTCAAACATATGGGAATCACCACCCTTGCGCCTCCAGAACTTATTATGTGCCATTGCTCTCCCAATGGAAAAGGAGAAACTATACTGAGAGGCAAAGCTTTGAAGAGAAAACCCAAGATTTGGAATTTGAAGAAAAGGAACAACATTGAAACGAGAAGTGAGGATTTTTCAGGGAACTCGCGAAGGAATTTAAAGAACGTCCTAAAGAAGGAAGATGAGAAGTCTTTCTCTTGGAAGAGAACGAAGTCAAAGGGTCCGTCTGCAAAAAGGGGAAGGCGAAAGGTTCCTGCTGCAGAGAATATCTTTTTGCAGAGAATCAAATATTTTGTCTTCTGAAGCGAGCAATATCAGAAGTGCTCAGGCGACAGAAGTCCCCTTAGCAAAAAAGGGGGCTTATGTTGACATGTGATTAACATGATGGTTATCTTGGACCAATCTTGGGCCTAACTCTGACAACAAGCCTATAATAGGCACGAAGCCCATGACAAGGTTGAACGCACCAGGCCTGCGTCTGTAGTCTACACGGGCTATATGGCAAAGGAAGTCTACAAGGACAGAGTAGTAACCCCGTAATCAGGGAAGTCTACGAGCCTACGCCTGCAAAGGACACGTGTCAAAGGGAACGGTTCCATAGCCCCAAGATAAATGGGACTTGCAACCCATGCATATGCTGGCACACGTCTTAGAAGACAATTAATTAAACCTGAAGTCAGAGGAGCCTACGACCTACGATTACACGAATGAAAGTCAGATGGCTCCGAGATTCTTGGGGATAGTTGAGTCTGGAAGATCTTCAGAAGGTCGTAACAGACCAAGTATAAAAGGGAAAGATCTCCCCCAAAGAAAATCACGATCAAATCAGCCAACAGAAGCTTATCTTGCTCGTTACCCCTTAGTTTAGTTGTTAGGATTCCCTGACCTGGGTGAAACCCCTAAGGTTTCATTGGTCTTCACCTCCACCATCAGAGTGAGCAACCGTAGCTCTGGTAACAACTCTCCGCCTTCGACTCCAACGCCAGGACGAGCAACCGTAGTCCCAGTACACTTCTCCACCTTCGACTCCAACGCCAGGACGAGCAACCGTAGTCCCGGTACACTTCTCCGCTTTCGACACCGCCACCAGGGCGAGCCACCGTAGCCTTGGTATCCACGTCCACCTCTACATTCGACCACAGCCCGTCCACCAAGCCCAGCAACTGAGTCCTGCCACCCGAGGAGTGCAAGTTTACAGCGCTAAGTCACCAGGTCCACGGCTACGCTGACCAGATTCTCGAGTCCGGAGTGCCAAGCGTCAAGTCCACGACCTCTTTCGCCGTTCAAGTCTACGTCCCCGCTCCAAGTCTACGGAGCACAGTAGCCAGTCTACGACTTCACCACCGTCCTTATTTTTATTTTTATGGCTATAAGCTTTTTTTACTTTGTATAAAAACGTTTGCATTCAATCATATTTATTCAATTACTTACTGGCGGCCACATCTACAAATATTTCCGACGTGATCCGTTTCCTGCGCGAACAAGAATATAGCGATTGAACCACATGATAGAGTATATAGGGAGTTGGACGTGGATGATGCAGATATATACTCGTATTTTGTTTGGTCTGAAGCTGATATAGAGGGTGAAGAGTAGCAAACTGTACGTGGTGAGATTACACCAAGCATGTATAATCCTAAGTGTGACTATAGGGGGTTAATGTTAAATATTAATTTGAGTTTTGATAGCCTAGAATAATTTAAGGTAGTTGCTCAAGACTGGGTCATACTAAATAAAGTTAACGTTTATGCGTTATATGTGATAGTAGGAGGATGGACATTACTTATGTGGATGGTTGTCCATATAGGGTATATGTGATTGTAAATGCTTATTGTTTGAAACATGTATACACCATGTTGTTGAAGAAATCGACAAGCTACTGCAAAATGGTTGAATTGTGAGTTTATTAGAAAGATAAAACCCCTAAAGTCAATGGAAAGAAGAGAGTTTTGGTTGATTTGATGGAGAAATATTCTCTTAAGATTAAGAAACTGCAAGGTAATGTCTCATTGGTCTTTTACGTGTGTTTAGATGGTAGATTAATTTTATATCCTTAATACGTATACTTTTGTTGCATGTTTTCTTTGGCACAATTATTATAAGTGACACCACTCATAAAAATGTGTAAAACCTTCAATAGATACATTACTTCTGATGAAGCCAATAATAGAAATATTTGATGACATTAGGTCTTCTTTGATACAAAGGATGTACCAAAAGAAAATTTTGTTTCATGGAAAAGAAGACGAGTTTGCCCAAAAAAAATTGGAGTAAGATTGAGGAGATGAAACGTACCGTTGGGAAAGGGTTTTTAAGCTATGCATATGAAACTTATTTGCGGTGGTACATAGAACAGAGAAGTACATGTGAACTTGTATAAGTCAATCAGTACTTGCTAGGAGTGAGACTTAATTGGAAAACATTGTTGTCATGCGGTAGCTTATATAAATTTCATCATGATGTAGTTGTCCGTGTAAGTGGATTTTTTCACGTAAAATACGCGTTCGCTTATGCTTATGCACGTGATCGTACAAATAATATAAAACAAATCATATATTATTTTCACGAGGACTAATCGAAATTCTACTAAGTATTACAATACGTAAAAGCTCTATTATTCAAGAGAATCAAGTTAAGAAACCAAGTAAATTAACACTAAATAAATAAAGCGAGAGTTTTTATTTTAATATAATGTCATGATGTAAAGACGTCCAAGGATACAATATAGAGGAAGAATGAAAGGGATATCTTCTTGTGAAAGCCGTATTTCTTTCGGTAAATATGCTTAACTCCACCTAATAGTTAATATCAAGTCCTATCTCAATCACCACAATCAAATCATTCATTTGATAATCTAGGATTCAAAATGTCCAAACGGCTATCGCAAGATCATTGGAATGAAATTCTTCGTAAATAGTTAACACTTTATTAATATTTGAATTAACTATCAAGAATCCTTTATGATTTAATTCTACCCAGGATGATTGAGTATATTTATGCCTTTCCCGCTAATAATCATATCTTCTAACTAATATTCCCCTTCTGAGTTCACTTAAATTTAAAAATTAATCCCATCGGTGGTCATTCAATAAGAAAGCATGACAGTTCAAATATAAATAATTAAGCATAACACATTCAAGAGTGTCTAAGGAGAGAGATTATCGACCATTTGTCAATATCCGTCCAAGTTTACGTAAACAAAGTTAGTTTGTACATATAGCAAATGAACACATAATTCAAAATTAAATAATGACAACGACATAGAGAAAAATTAACTAAGAAAGTTGAGAGTTAGTGTCACCCTACTTCCAGTTGACGTATTCCCTTTATCGTAATGACTGCTGGTGGTCGACAATAGTTGTCCCGAAGTTTATCCAAATGTCTTTTATAACTCTAGATTTTAATAACCCTTTTCAAATAAATGAAATAAAATATAAGGGATGTTTTTATGCAGGTGCAATACATTCTAGTGTAACAATATCGAACAGATTGAATTATGGACACCCGCCCGATTATTCTACTGGTGGAATTGCAACCACCAGTAGTCTTAAAGACAAATCTCTCTTCTCATTAACGTATTATTCTTCACATGGCATTCCTCATTTCTCGTCATCCCTTCTCATTTTGATTTTACCTATAAAACATATAAAAACTACGAGGGCGAAAGGTTGAACAAAATGCTCATGAAAGGAAGAAAATAAACATTGAACTCACTAAATTGCTACTGCTTAATAACTAGCATCATGAGGACAAATTGCGACACATCCACAAATGGAATTATCAATTGTTCAAGAAATACACTTACATTAAGACATATAATTTCTCTTTATGTCATTTGGATGATAGATTACATGCCCATAAATTGAAGAAGAACCAATTTGGTCTCCACCCATTAATATAAGACTAGGAATGCTGGAGAATAATAGGAGCAAAAAGGCATATAAGAAACTGAAAAATCTCGATATGTTACTAAAGAAATGGTTGAAGATGAGGTCTAACTAATGTAAATAATATGAGCAGAACATGTGAAAATGTCAAGGTCAACTTGTTATTGTTGAAGTTATTCCACTACTGCATCGGATTCACATGTCACACATGTTGTTGTCGTTTAACATGAGAATGTCTGGTAGATCATGTTGTTACAATTGTATGACTCTTATGCTTTATTTGGATAACAAGGAAAACGTAGGAAATTGATGGAAATTTTTAAATTTTAAGAGGGGACATTTTCTTAGGCGACTTGTTTTCCTAAGTTTTTCATTTATTTCCCTTAGCATCCAAACACAACGTTATTGTTTTATTATTTATGATTGAACATGTTGTCGCCAACGTTAAGCTGCTTATTCCCAAGTACCTCGAGATCCTAATGTGGAGCACACCCTAGAAAATGGACAGCTGAATAAGGAGATGGATGCCAAGTAGAGAGGAGCTTAGAAGGTGCCAACTATTCAACAAACAAGGCAGATGGAAGAGACAAGTGTCATACACCAATGAGACTCACTTGGACGATTGAGGACAAAACAAACCTCAAAGTTGTTAAAACATAGGCACTTTATTATGCATACACGAGCATGTTGTTTATGGTTGTACCTCCGTGAACAACATTGTAAACGAGCATGTTGTTTATGGTTGTACCTCCATGGCAACATATAGGGATGATGCTAGAAATTGAAAACTGCTCCATTGTCTATTGTTCATTTGGCTTAAAGAATTTGCTTAAAGTGTTTTATTTTGGATATGGATTGTTTATGGCAAAATGATTATCGTGGCCATATGGCCAGCTTGTAATTGTATTTTTTTTTAATTGTAATTGTTCATGGCGATATGACCAGCTTATAAAGGTGTTATTGTTGTAACTATGTTGATAGAATAAAGGGAATTTCACATTCACTAAGGAAAGAAATGTTGCAAGTTTACACAAATAGAATAGTCTAGAGAACATACTAAGATTCACTTAACGATATAATAAAACATTCTTTATAGCAGTAACATACCGTATACAATATATTAAGAAAAACAAAACATAATACATAACTAAGTATTAGTATCGACCTCCAACATCTCTTTCTTTACTTGTATTTTGATCGAATCCATTTCAAACTTCTTTAATTTCTTCGAAAGCAACAACATTCATCATCAACTCACTCTTGACTTTTTCTTGAAACAAAACAAACAGAGATAACCTCCGTCCATACAAAGAAACCATCGCCACCATTTACATCTTCTTAATGAAGGCATCCATAATACTTTCCACCTTTATTTGTTATGGTTTGAGTTTGTCTTCACATGACACACATTTCTGGTTTAAACATAAAAAAAAAGCCAACTATTAATTCTACCCTGAACTTTGGCCTGTTTTTCCGATCTACCCAGAACTTTCAATAATATCATTAGCTAACCTCACGTTTGTCCGTTATCTCAAAAATAACCTCCGTCCAGCCGACCCTCGGACGGAATCTGACGTGATGAGTACGTGTCCATTGACGCCGTTTAACCGCCGTCTATCAGCTGTCATGGCAAATTGAAAACCCTAAATTATTTTTCCCATTTTCGATTTCCCAAATTAAAAACCCTAAATTTATTTTTTTCCTAAATCGACCCCACATCAGACAATCGCACCAAACCAGACCAAATTCGCCCACATCATGGGACGTGGCTGCTGCGAACGGCGGGGGACGGGGCTGCTGCTGAGGCGGGGGAGGGCGGTGCTGCTGCGAACGGGAGGGACGGGGCTGCTGCTAACGGGATGGACTTAGGGCTTCCGATTTGGGGGCGATTCGGGGAGGTAGTTCCGATTTGGGGGCGATTCGGCGAGGGAGGGGGCTGCTGCGAACGGGATGGACTTAGGGCTTCCGATTTGGGGGCGATTCGGGGAGGTAGTTCCGATTTGGGGGCGATTCGGCGAGGGAAGGGGCTGCTGCTGATCTGGGGGTGGAATTAGGGATTTTGGGGCGATTTGGGGGTGAATGGTGCGATTTTGGTAGTTAAGCTTCCAATTGTCGACGTGGCTACACGTGGGAAACACGTGTATGTCATGTCATGTCATATCAGCTGATAGACGGCAGTTAAACGGCGTCAATGGACACGTACACGCCACGTCAGATTCCGTCCGAGGGTCGGCTGGACAGAGGTTATTTTTGAGGTAACGGACAAACGTGAGGCTAGCTGATGATATTATTGAAAGTTTTGAGTAAATCGAAAAAACATGACAAAGTTTAGGGTAAAATTGATAATTTGGCCTAAAAAAAAAACTAAGTTAACAACCATAAGCCACAAGATTAAGCCTCTCGAATACATCAACTACTTACATGTCAAGGAGTTGGAGGACTTGATTTCAATCTCAAACGATGGAACCCCGAGTTTTCAATTTCGAGATAATTTTTTTGAATTTGTGGATGGTTTTTGGGAGAGATATCAATTAGGTTTTGGCTGTTAACGAGTATAACGTATTCGTCAGGTCGAATGTCGTCAATTCGAGGGGGGGGAAGTCGCTTTCAACAGGTAACTGAAACCTCAGACTTTTTATAGGCACACTCCAAACGAAGCCCCCCTTCTCTTCTGTCTTCTCATAAAAACCAAAACCAATTCCCCCATTTTTATTTCTCTGGGCGGGAAGGAAATTCCTCACTCCCCATTATCATTTTCAAAGTTATTTCCTTTTAAAACCCAGTTAAAATTTAATGCGTGAATAATATTAAATTTCAATTAAAATTATTAAATACGATTGATATTTTAAATATTTCTTTTATTTTTTTTTTTTGTCCGAAGAAATCACAGGAAAACCTTAATAGAATGAATCCCTTTAACTACCCCCCTGCCCCCACTCCCATCCCTGTCCTTCACTTCACCCGCACTCCCTATCTCCTCCTCCATTTCTCTCCCTTTCTTTCTCCTGCATGGCACAGCTGCTCTGCCTTGGCAAGGTCGACGGCCCCCTCCCTTCTCCTTACGACTTCGTTGCCTTCCCTCCTCCATTCGACACCAGCGACGACGACGACAACGACGAGGACCGCTTCTTCGCCGGGCTGACTCGGAGGCTAACTCAGTCCAAGAGCTTCGCGGGCGTCCCGTCTCGTCGGCCCGCCGTTGGTTCCTACCCGGTGGACGAAAACCACGAGGTAGGGAGCTCCGATCAACGCCATCGGAAAGGGAAAAGGAAAGGCCAATCCTGGGAGGATAAAGAAAAGAAAAACAAAAAGGATTTTCTTTTTTTTTTGCTTCTTCTCTCTTCCTTGCTTTTTTTTTTTTTGTTCTCCGGAAACCACGCGGAGTTTAAAGTGGAGGGGACATTGCCTTTTGGGTCACTAGAAATTCCCCTCCTAATAATGCTTTTAGTTTAAAATCCCACAGCTAATGAATGGGCTTTTCCTTTTCCTTTCTCTGTCTTGGTCAAGTCCACATTCACCGGAACCACCAAATGCTTCGGGCCGACCGGCTTCTCGCAGTTTCGGGTTCCTCCCCCGGCGGATACCGAGTGGCTCAGTATGGAGTTCCGTGCCGGGGCCCATGATATCGCTAGCCTTAGGATGGCGTCCCAGGAGCATCCGCACATCGGAACGCGCTGCTGCTCGGGAAAGCAGGCCTCCCCTTTTGGTCTCCTACATGAACCGGACCGCCTCCCCTGGACCCAGAACACGAACCACGACCCCTTCTCGCTTCCGGTTGCTGACCCCCCTCCCCTTTCCCTGGCGTTTCCTTACATCTCTTCTGTTTGATCCTGCCACTTTCTTGTCATCTTACCCGTGCTTTTTTGTGCAGCAGCGTCGGCATGCGGGGGAAGTTGAGATCGTGAACCCGCAACACGACGCTTTGTTAATTTCCCTGCGGAGGAGACGGCAGCAGCAGCAGGTTCAGTCCCAGATGAGGAAGCTTGGGTTGGGGGAGGGCACCCGATTCGGGAGAACCCAGAGCTTCCCCCACCCGGGGTGGACACCTTCAATGGTCGGACCGTATGGAAACGGGTCCGTGCCGAGCCGCGGGTGCGCCGGCACTGGCGTCTTTCTGCCACGTGGATACGGGGAAGTGGCTCCCGAGTCACGAAGGAAATCAGGTGGTTTGGCCCGTCGGAAACATTATTTTAACAACTGTTTGCACTCGTGGTTTTCTGAATGGTTTCTGTTTTTTACCCATGTCAGGAATCCCAGGTGGTTCGCCTCCAGCAGTCATTGTGCCTGCCAAGGTGGCCCGCGCCCTGAACCTGAACGTCCACCACCTCCAGGACCACGGTAAGACTACAAAGGCGTAGTAGTAGTAGTAGTAGTCATTAGGGTAGGATGGATATTTTTTTTTTCCTTTTTTTGTTTTTTGATGGGTGGTGCTTGGTGGGTGTGTTGAACAGGGGGATCGCAGCTGGCTACGAGGGATGCTGCTTTGATGCAAGAGAGGGGATCGAGTGGAGCTGGGTCCCTGACTTACCGCCTGCCTCAGGATTGGACTTATTGATTAGGTTGAGGTGGGGTCCCGGGGGGCTACCCCCTACCTGGTGGTGCTCTCTTGTGAAGTTACATTCTGCTGCTTTTTTGCTGTGCAGGTATGAGAAGAATTAATAATAGTAGGATTATATCAGGCCGAAATATCAACGATGATGATGATGAATGTAAAGGGTATGGATAGGGTTAGTAGTGCTTACCATATGGTTTAAGGAAGTGAAGAATGGAGCTAGAGAAAATAAATAAAGGTTTGATTCTGTGAACCGGGTTTTTGGGAGGAGATGATGGTTACCGGTGGGTGGGGTGGTTGTTCTTCTGGCTTTGATTTTGAGGACAGGGCAGGGCAGGGCAGTGCATTGCAGGCGGGGTTGGAAGATGTGGTGTGTGGTCCAATCCAACTATATGTAATAAAATTGAAATGTTTTCAAGGTATTATTATTATCTACAGATTACGCCTGTGAGTGCTCTTTTGGTTTTGGGTGGTCTTTTCTTTAAAAAAAATGAATAGTAAAAGCAAGTTAATATCCTACGAATTCGAATTGCAACGATGATAGGAGCGGGAAATAAGTGAAAGTGACGGTTGTTTAATAATAATAATATTAGTTCTATTTAGAAACGCGTCATTTGAATATACATTGCGTATCTCGCACACATTTGATTTGCGGGGGGGGGGGGGGGGGGTTGCCTTTCTTTTGGTACGGTGGACAAAAACTTACTTAGTCGCGAAGCATCCGAGTTTCCCTGGTGGGGTCGGCTTCTCTCTTTACGCACTTATATATCCATTCATCTGTACAAGCAATTCCCTTTCTTAATTGTTTAAACGTAAATATACTATCGAGAAAGAACAATTATCACCTAATTTTATATATATAATCATTTGGGGAGACCACCAAAGGAGTTTGATGTGATGATTTAAATTACGGGAACGTTCATCTAACCTTCTCCCTCGTTGTAGTGCTACGACATAACTACATAAAAGAAATTATTTGAAGGTTGGGTTTTTTTTTACAATTAATTTAAAGATTTTTAGGACTTGACAAACCTTTCTCATAGGTTATTGATATAGCTCGTTTGGTTGGTAGAATAAAACTTTGAATAAAATGGAACGAGAAGTAAAAAATATAATAATTTAAAAATGAGTTGTTAAAAAAAAAAAAATAGCGTGTTAATCGGAATGAAACGAGGAATAGAATAAGTATTTCTTATCTATTTCATAAATCAAAACAAAATAAATAAAATTATTAATTTATTTTATTTATAATCGAATACTTAAACTGTAAAAAATTATATGGAGTTGACAAAACGCACTTCAGTTTTTTCCTTTTTTAAGGAAGAAATTCAAACACTAATTTACTGTTTAGAACTTTCGAAAATATTATTATTAACAAGGGTAGGTGGGGTGGGGTCCACGTTGGTAATTTCCGAGTTGACCGGGTCAACACTTCCTCCTGATCCCCCCGCCCCCTGCCATTTCACTTCTCCCAATTAATTTATTTTCCCACAATTTCAAAATTCAAATTTTTTACTCTTTCTTTTCTAAAGAAGAAAACCAAAATGTGCCGAACATAGATAGATTTTTTCCCACTTTAACTTTTGCCTCTACTTTCTTTCTGTTTTTTTATTAGATATTTGAATTTGTGTGCATGTGATCTTTCACGACTAGAGCAGGTATCTTTTGCGTGAAGTTGTCTCACGCCTTCAATTGCCCGTAAAAAGAAAAAGGTTTAAAAGAAAAAGGCAAAATATTGATTTATGAGCCTCAATTTTTAGCTAACTTTTTGTTTTGTCATTAATTTCGTTTGTTATATAATTTTGTCATTAATTTTTGTTTTTATTTTGATTTTGGACAATCTTGAATTTTATGGCGCGAAAGCCAAACAAGAGTTAAGACATAATTTTCATTTACTGACTAAAAAAGAAAAAAATTTTAAAAAAATGATAAATAATATTTAAACCTCTCATATGTTATTTTATTTTAAAGTTTTGATAGTCAGATTGAGTGAGTTGGAAGCTAGAGTTGGAGGATAGTTATTGATGCATTAAAAAATACACAAAAGTGATGAAGGTCGAATGATTACTCTATTGGGAGGTCATTGCTACGAATAAAGTGAATTATGTGGCGAACGAATGATATGTTGGAAATCCACTATTATAAGACACGAGTCAGACTATATTAAGGTTTCGTTTGGCTTTCGTTAAAAGAAGCTTAAGATTTGCCAAAATTAATATGAAAGTGAAAATTTGTGACAAAATTATATAATAAACTAAAATAATGACAAAATAGAAAATTGACTTAAAATTAAGGCCATAAACATATATTTTGCCACAGAAAAAATAGAAAGGAAGCATGGGGTGTGCGCGCGCGCGTTGTACAACGACGTGTATTGAGGGTTGGTTTGGCTTGTGTGGACGACTTCCGAAGCGCGCGATATTATCTTTTTTGGAGGCCACACTGTATTTCTTCGTGCAGACGCATTCCCCCGTATAATTATGTCTTCTTCCCTTTCTATTTACAAAAAGGAAAAGGAAAAAAAAAAATTTCTCTCATACGCTACGCTGTGGAAAGTTGTCCATTAATTTTCTCATACCAACTCGAGTTTTATTCCTTCTTTATTAGTGCTAATCCAGGAAATATTTTGTCTATTACGACACTGAATTTCAAAATTAACAACGAATTTAGTTTTTCAAAAAAAAAACAAACAACTCATTTTAATCAAACGAGTTCAGCTAAAAACAATTTCAAAACTTAGTGTCCTAATTTTTACATGTTAACGTGAAGCTGAAACATGTCTTACCAGCCAATGCCCGTGAAACAAAGGGGCCTTTTTTAGCCTTTATGAATGGGCCTGTTTGACACTGGGTCCTAGGCCCGGCCCAACAAGCTTCCAAGTCTGAAAGGAGGGGGGAGTTTTTATTTGTCACTTGTTTCTAAGTTATAATTCGCGCATATCATCGAAAAAAAATGGTATTAAAAACTTTTGTACTATTATATGCTTTCTTACATAAGTTAAAAAGTATAAATATTATTATAATTATCAAAAAATGATTTATAATAATTTATTTTCTATATGAATCGTATTAAATATGGTACGTGAATTGTTTATAATTTTTTTAAATTTACCCAAACATTTTTATCCATTAATTATTTACCTTAACAAGCGTGTTACACCAACAATTACGTTTAGTTTAAACAAAATTTCAGTAAGGACACCCCGGTGGCAAAGGCAATGAGGATTCACTTGAAAAATTTCGGGTTTGAATTTGACATGCCTGACTTACTTGATGGTTGTGTACTGCGGGATTTTGAAACGGCTCTAGGAGATATACTTACTGTGTGAGTCGGGCAAAACAATCCAGAAATCTCGTAGTTATAAAAACAAATCCCAACAATTACTGTTCATAATGATGGGAAGTGTCAAGCTGGCCCAAAATGAGCCCCGGGGCAAGCCGAGCCACCGCGGCGGACCTTGTACTTTTTTTAACTCTTTCTTTTCTAACCATTTTGCAAATCAATTTTTTTTTTCCCATCACACGGGGAAAACAGCCAAACACAGCATATGGGTGATCACTTCTGATATATAGCTAGAGAGAGAGCTACACACAACTCCCCTGTGTGTTCAGTTGAATTAGCTCTGTAATTTCAACTGCTCTGGGGCATGTTTCATTTATGCCGCCCAATATTTCTTTCTGCAAACGGAATTTCCCCTTACTATTATTTAAAACTAAAATAAAATAATTTTACCATTGTTCATGGAAACATTTCGCCACGAATGTCATCTACTCATCTTTTATTTCTTTCTTCTTTTTAAGGAAAAAAAAAATTTCCCTAGACCAAATTTCTCCGAAAGTAAATTAATTCTAACTTCGCAGCTTCGAACATAAGCGGGCTTTAGCCTCCTCGTTCCCAATGGGCCTGCTGGGCCCGGCCCGATAATTTTCGTCCCCCGCCCCCCCCCCCCCCCCCCCCCAGGAACAACCACCATATCGAAAAGTCCACAGCGACTACCCCCAATTCAATCCATCCGCCGCCCTTCCGATCTCCCCGTTCCGGCGAAGAGATCGAGAGAGTCGTCCAACCGCCGCCTTCGCTTTGTTCCCGGCACACGGATCGCAGTCCCAGGAAGGTACTTGTGTGTCGTCGTCGTCGTCCATCCTCCACTTGTGGAGGAATTTAGCAGCTTGTTGATGAGAATTAGGTTTCGATGAATTGCCTGGTTGTTTAATTTTTATTTTGGTGTATTCGTAGTGTAGGCACTACCTTTCTTTGTCTTGGGCGAATTCCTGGAGTTGATTATGGCAGGGAGTTATTTGGGGAAGGGGGGAGCGTCGGTTAACGGCACCGTTTACGTGTGTAACCTACCCGAGGGCACCGACGAGAACATGTTGGCCGAGCATTTTGGCACTATTGGTTTGCTCAAGGTAATTTATTCCCCTTTCTTGTTAGGCTGCTCAGTCGCTCGTCGCGACTCCTCAGGGAGGTTTTTTAATTGTTCTGTTGTTGTTTCTTTTGACAGAAAGACAAGCGTACTGGTCGTCCTAAGATATGGATCTATCGAGACAAGGAGACGGACGAGCCCAAGGGCGATGCCACCGTCACTTATGAGGATCCCCATGCTGCTGTGGCCGCGGTTGATTGGTTCAACAACAAAGATTTCCACGGAAGTATCATTGGGGTACACATCGCCGACAGGAAGAGTAAAGATGATGTTGATGTCGCCAATCCCGGGCCGTTATTGGAGGATGGGAGGGATTTGAATGGCGTTGCTGAGGCTGGCAGGGGTCGGGGCGATGCTGGTGGGAAAGCATGGAAGCAGGAGGGAGACTGGTTATGTCCAAATACAAGGTCTGTGATGTGATATCGGTGAGCGGCTCCTTCTTTTTGAATCTTTCTGTTTGTTTCTGGATGAAGGTGTGAACTTCACGTGGCTATAAGGGTTTCTAATTCAGCATGCTGCTAGCAGCTGTTCCAATGTCAATTTCGCCTTCCGTGGCGTGTGCAACCGCTGTGGCAGTGCTCGGCCATCTGGTCCGTCTGGTGGTTCCGGCGCTGGAGGTCGTGGAAAGGGTTGCGGTGCCAACAATGAATCTGGTGGTTTGGGACGTGCAGCTACTGGTTCTACTGGTCTTTTTGGACCAAATGACTGGCCTTGTCCCATGTAAGGTCCTTTCATATGTGCATTAATTCTGATAGTTAAACAAGTCATTGTTCACTGCGTGTATAGGTGT
Source organism: Melastoma candidum (assembly GCA_023653495.1). Classification (NCBI taxonomy): domain Eukaryota; kingdom Viridiplantae; phylum Streptophyta; class Magnoliopsida; order Myrtales; family Melastomataceae; genus Melastoma; species Melastoma candidum. The sequence continues at coordinate 13,881,456 of CM042884.1, read as the reverse complement.
TCAACTTACCGTGCTTCGTTAATATATGGCTTAATCTTTTACTTGCTTGCTTTAGCAAGAGCTATAATTTCTTTTTGTTTGTCGTTGTCATCTTATTTTGTCTTATCATGTATTCTACACCTCTTCATATGCCTGGTCTACATATGAAAAATGAGCTAATTATCTCTATTGGGAGTTGATTGGTCTAGTTTGACTTGATTGACTAAGCATGTTGAAGTGCTATATATAATATGCTTTTCTTCCCTTCAGGTGTGGCAACATTAATTGGGCAAAGCGTCCGAAATGCAATATTTGCAACACTAATAAACCAGGTCATCATGAGGGTGGTGTAAGGTACCGATGCTTGGAATGGTGAGCTTTATGTAGTTATGAGCTATTAATAGTTGCCTAACTAGCCGTTTGTGTGATTGGAGTATCCTGACCCTTGACTCTCAATTATTAATTGCTTAACATTGTGTAATGTTCTTTTTTCCTTTGTTGCTTTAGAGAAAACTGCAAGTCTCATGAAAGTCATCGAAAGGGTGTATGGTCTTGTGGGATTCCGTTTATTTAGAGTTTCGATTATTTCTATCTAATTGTTGCTTGGCTTTGGAATCTGACTTATTGGACAGAGGAGGACGTGGTGGAGGTTATAAGGAGCTTGATGAAGAAGAACTTGAGGAGACTAAGCGCAGACGGAAGGAGGCTGAGGAGGTTGCAGATCTAGCAATTCACCAAGTAATGCATGTGAAATATTACTGTTATATCGAGTTAATGCTTCTGAAATTGTGGCAGGATGATGGAGAGATGTATGATGAGTTTGGCAATCTTAAGAAGAAGTTCCGTGCTAAATCACAAGCTGAAGTTGCACGTGGTATTCCTGGCGCTGGGCGTGCTGGATGGGAGGTTGAAGAGCTAGGTATTTTAGGATTTCTTTTAGGAAAATTTCCTCCAATCTTTTTCGTTTTTAAGAAAAGAAAAATCTTCAATTCAATTATGCTTCCCACATTACTCTTTCTCTTGCCTGGTATGGGGTGATCGCTAGTCAAACATCTGATGACTTCAGAATTATGACATTTTCTTGTCTTCCTAGTAGGGGCTGTCGATAGAGAAGGAAGGGAGAAGAATAGGGATGGCAGGAAGGAGCGGCGTGATCACGATCTTGGTCGAGATCGAGACAATGGCAGGAACAGAGAACACGATGAGAGGGGCAGGCGGCGGAGTCGCAGTAGGGAGAGGGATCGAGGGAGAGAGAGGGACAACTATGATTATGATAGAGATAGGGAGCCACATGGACGGGATAGAGATTACGATCGAAGCAGATATCGTCGTTAATGGAACTCAGTTCGGTAGAAAACTCTTATGTTCTTGTTTTTATGTAGTGGCCGATCCGGTGGAAATGCGTGATCATTTAAACTCCAAACTGGCACTTGGTCCTTAGTTTAAGATCTTAATCTAGTCACTGGTGACTTTTAGTTCATGTGAAAGCTTCCTTTGGCGAGGCCTTTTTAGGCTCGGTTATGATCATGCTCCTACTACATACCTTAGATTTTGACGCTCTTACATTTTTAATATCTGCCTTTACCTGGCAATTCAAATTACTGAAGACAGTGATAAGATCAAGCTCTCCTCGCTTTAATGTCCTCCATCAAGCGATCCTGTCTCTTCCACGAGGATCCGCCTTTGCTTGCGGCATCCTTCACTGCCCTAGATATCTTGCTGGTGGAACTCGGGAACTCTTCCTTCCTATCCATCATCAGGTCATGCACCATCCTCTGCATGACCTCCCGATCACAGATGTCCTTCATGTCGAGCCCGGGTTTCCATGCCTCTCTCTCGATCCTGCTGTTGAGTTGATGGTCTGCATAGTAAGGCCAGCAAAGCATCGGGACCCCCGCCATAGGCTCTCCGGGGTTGAGTTCCACCCGCTATCCGTGAGAAATGCTCCGACCGTGCTGTGCTTGAGAACCTCCTCTTGTGTTGCCTGCCCAACCATATAGCCCCGTTCCTCAGTTGCCTTCCTCAGCTCGATCAGTTCAGACCCTTCTTCATGCCCCGCCACCAAATCAGGTCTTATCACCCACAAGAACCTCTGCCTGCTGTTCACCAGCCCGTGCCCGAACTCCATCAGTTGTTCCGTCGTCGTCCTCGTCAGGCGGCCAAAGCTGATATAAATGACTGACCTCGGGGGCTGCTTGTTGAATTGGACCTGACTTTGGGCGCTGGAAACCTGCGCAAGCCTTGACTGGAGATATTTGTGCAGGGGACTGACTGTGGAGCTGCTGGGGAAGTGCTTCCACATGTGCTCTAGGACCGTTCCATCGAGTTGGTCAAACGAGTTGAACGAGAGCCTGGGCAAGTGTGGTCTGTAGGGTCTCGGAGGTGATGTTACTGGAGGAATGGATCAGAGGTGTCAGCTACACGGCAGAAGCTCGGAAGGCCGCGGCACCTTAGGGATGTCTCCGTGCCCAGCATGCTATGAATTGTCCAGTCCATGCCTTCCTCTCCTTTGATTGGCAGGTCCCCTGTTTCGATCATGCGAGGGACGTTGAAGTACATCCAGAAGCATCGCGAGCCAATCAACCGGAGCACGATCCACAGGTTCAGGCTTCTGGAGAACGTCAGGCTAGACGAGGTCAGGGCCAACATGGACCATGGGTGGTGAACATCACTGTTACAAAAGGCTGAGATGATAAGAAGCCCGATGTCAAGTCCATCGACATCTTCGCCTAGGTTGCCTGAACCACCTCGCATAATGTGTCTGATGCTACAAATACCATGGTCTTGAAAATGTTTGGGGGATGTATAATATATAAAATTATCTTCCAATAAATATGAGCTTTTGCCGTGCTAATCTCAATCAAGAGATCAAAAGCATGGCTTTCTCAGGATTTTATGTACAAATGTGTCCTTGATGATTAAAATCTTACGAGGAAAGTACCAAATTTCAACGCTACTCGTCTTCCATACCATGTGAATCGTACAAATCTAGTGCCGCAACCTTGGATGCGTTCAGTCTCGTCGAAGCCGATCGCAGACCGATCGACATTTGCAGTTGACCGTCGTTAAAGATGCGGGGCGACACGCCGCATCCTTCCTCTTCCTTCTTCAGGTCCGCGGGCGGAAGGAAGCAGTCCATCGACAGTCCCCTGACATTGAAATCCACCTCCTCGATGCTCCAAACCTCCTCCATCCTTGCCCGGGAGTGCTCCTCGGAGTGTTCCCCGTACCTCAGCAGTGAGACCGAAGTCCGTCCCCCGTGGGCGATGTTCACGCCGTCGACGATGCGGTAGTCCTGAATGAGGGACTCCATGGTTGTCTCCCAGTACACGCCCTCAGAGGCTCCGGACGGCCGTACTCGGAGTAGGTGGGAGTCCTCCAACTGGACGAGGAAGCCTGTCCGCTGGCCGAAGTACCCCCAGATTGTGTGCCTAATTATTTGGAGATTGCTGCTGCTCCTCCTTCGCAGGGCAGAACTCTCGGCTTCGAGCTTGAGGACGAAGCAGTCCTCTCCGTTAACTGTCTTCTCGCCGATGCAGACCGAGTTCGAGAACAGGTTCGCTGTCGACCTCGGATCGAGACCCTGAATCAATTCCATTGTCAGTTGTTCTGTTCAAACTCACTTGTGTTGACTCAGTGATATTTCCACCAACCCACCCAAAGACTTTAGGACAATGAAAAATTTTATATTACAATAAAAAACATGAATTTTGGGTTATATCGGGAGGAAAAATTGGACCAAAGAGGAGTCTGAATTCAGACAGTTGTCTTTCAGATTGAAGGAAATGAATTTGCACTAATCACGGCGACAATAGTCACACGGCCGGTAAAATGAAATGACTTTTTGAGTACGGGCGTGTACCTGTAAGAATCGCCGGAGGGGCCGCGGCGGGCCACGGGAGGCATGGGAGTGGTGCCACGGAGTTTGTCTCCAGGCCACCTTCCCATCGCTCCCCGCGCTGATCTTGTACCCGGAGACGACCAGCTCGAGGCACCACAAGTCGGGTCTCTTCTGCCAGACTACGAACCCGCCCATCTCCCCCTCGCCTTTGCTCGGGTTGTGCCTTCCCTTATTCTTGTGCTTGGACGCCAGCTTGTGACTGTTCTTGCTGAGTTCGATTAAGCCGTCCTCGCCGTCGCAGAACTCGGATGCTGTCATCCTCACTTTGCCCATCGCGTACATGCTGCCGACAGAGTCCAGGGCGTGTTCTCCCCCGGAAGACGCTATGTACTGCTGTACTATGTATCTCGCCATCGACGCCTCCTATAGAAACAAAAAACCTGAATCACGCAAATCCATACTTACCAAACACAACACGTTTTGGCTGTTCTGAAATGGACTTACGATGGGATGGTCCTTGATGTCGCAGGCAGCGATCCCCGGCTCGTGGCCGCAACTAATGGGGAGGGGAATCAGGGGAGCACCGGCGACCCCAAGAAGCATCTGGACCTCGGAGCTCTTCCCATCTCCGAAGAGGGAGGCCATCACGTGGGCGGCGGACGACTTATCGTTCCCCGGCCTCATCCAAGCCTTCATCATCTGCCAGGACTTGTACATGGCGTTGTGGCCGGAGGGGGCAAACATCTCCTCGGGGATGGGGACCTCGAGGACCGTCTCGAGACCGTCCTCGCGGTCATAGTTCGGACACAGCTTCCTCATCGATGTCGAACAGAGATATGGTGTGGGGGGTATGCCAAGGGCTCAAGGGAAGGACTTGATTGCCGTAAAGTAATGTAGTAATGAAATTGAGGAGGATTGATTAATTGGGCAGGGGGTGAGAAGCCGAGCAGACCAACCGACAGACAGACCGACCCCGAGTTTGATAGACTTTCTTCTTTCTCTTCTTTCTACTAGTTTTCTCACAACAACGTGCGAAGCTTGTCGTGAAGTGGGTCGTGTGAGCAAGTTTTTTGGGTGCCCAATGGAATTCTATCATTCAACCATATCTAATATATATTCGTGAGATGAGATTGGTAACTGGATGGTACTTTGTTTTTTTTTGGCTAAAAGAAAAACAGGTGGGACTCATCTGGGGATTTCACTTTCAACAATTCCATCTCACACTTCCCATTTGTCTTTTCGCCGGCCATCACGTTTAGACATCACCAAGCTTGAATGTTACCGATAGCGTTCTGAAATCCCTACCAGATCATAGGCTTCCCACTGGTGACGATGAGGGATTAAGTGTATTCCCATTTGGATTCTTTTTATGGTCGGAGAAAGTGGGAAACACTGGGAATTTGGGGAGGGGCGTTAGGCAGTTCTCAATTAAAGAATGTTTCATTTTCTTCTTCTCCTGCGCCACCACACCCCGAAAAAAAGAAAGAAAGAAACTATCTTCATGTTGAAAATCACATGACTATACATAGTAACCTAAACTCATTTCGATCGCTGCCCCACACCTTACAACCTCATCACCATCCCTTTCTTTTTTGTATTGGTTTTGGGGGCATTTTAGCGTACGAGAAAAGGGAGCACCTAACCCCAATCCCATCAAATCCAAAGCAGCTACTTGTTAATTTAATTCTATTCACTAGGATTTCACGAGGATATTTCTTTTATCAGGCGATGGAAATGCGGAGAGCGAGTCATCGCTCGCTTTGGGAACAAAGGATAACAACTGTCGTCAATGCCATACAAAAAACACACAACCTCCTTAGCCACGCCCCCCCCTCCCCCAAAAATCGTATTACTTTCTAAAGCCCCAATTAGGACAGGATCATTTCTTTCTTTCTTTTTTCTTTTTTAACTTCCCCCAGATGGAAATGATATCCTGTACAAATGTAGAAGATTGAGAGAAGTGGATAAATATTATGTCCCATATCGGATTTTCAAGGGCACCGGGTCCCACATGATGTGTTCATTCATGCATTTCCAAGTATGACTGCAAAGTATCATGCGCACAGCACAGCCCATCCCATGATCTCTCTGCCTGTCCCATGAGCTTTGAACGTGTCCTGTTAGGGAATGAATCCCTAGGGGGGGGGGGTAAATGTTTCATGTAGGAACCCCAATATTCACATCATTCCTTTATATCCGTATAATTGAACTTTGCATTATTCCTCCTGATATTTCTTTACACTATTCCTTGGACAGATTTTGTCTAGTTTAAGTGTATTATACGCTTGTTTCGGTGCTTATTCGTAGTGTGATTGGGGGCAAAAGGGGAACTGTATTCGTCGGATGTTCTCCTTTTATAATGGGATGAATCTGGCCGAGACATGATTTACCATCTCCTTTTCTTGTATTCGTATTCAGCTGATATATGAACATACACGTTGGTGTTTATACTTCCACAAAAGGGGTAGAAACTCTTAAAGTCAAACCGGCTTGGATTTGAACCCTGTGCCATCTTGATATATATTACGTAAAATTCTTATCATTTAACTTAGAAGATTAAGTTACGAGACGAGAGTATTCGTTTATATATTTAATAAAAGGCTCTCATGAAGCAGCAATTGTTTCTGTTGACAAGGCAGAAATCTCGGGGCTAATTATGAGAAGCCCGTAAATTCAGGCCATTTTATGAAAAATCCACAAATCCATTTCGCTGACAAAGTCTACCAAGACAATTATAGAAATTTTGGGCTCATTTTACGAGGCCCATAAGTCCAGGAGTCATTAAGAGTGTTTACAAGCCCACTGTTATGCGAGCCCGCCAGAGGAAGTACTAAGTCTACGAAGGACCGTCAGGGTCAGAGTTTACGAAGGTTAGAAAAGATCTTGACTCCAAGATTTTCGAAAAAACAGTTACGGGGCCACGTTCCCATGATTTGAAATGATCTTCAGGTGGAGAACATTTGGGGACACGTCTCTAGTTATCTGATTTGATACAAGAAGGGAAAACTGTTAAGTCTACGCGAGTTCAAACTGATAATAGATGTGGGTAAGAGCAATGTCTTCTAGAATTAAGCTGTTACTGAGATTCTGGGAGTTAGTTAAGAGGGCCACGACTTGAGAAGATATTCTAAGAACGTGGCGTACATCCTAAGCATGTCAAGATTCAGTATAAAAGGGAGAAGATCTTTCTTAAACGAAGGACAACAATCATCTAAGGCCAGAAAGCGCATGGGTTGTTATCACCATTTAGTTTTTAGTTATCAGGCGTCCAGACCAGGGTGAGCTCGTAAGACCCTTGGTATCCTTTCCATCGTCAGGGTGAGCTTCCGGGCCCTTCATTCCGTCACTAAGGTGAGCTCTTAGGGCCCTTAGTGTCCAAATCAATTGCTACCTTCGTCCACACTCCGTCCATCACACCTCCAGAGAACTAGATCCCACCACTCCAGTCCGCAAGCGCAAGGCGTCGACAGCAAGTCTACAGTGTCACCACTACCCGCTTCACCAATCTTTTTCGTTTTTTCATGGCTGTAAGTTTTTTTTTTCATTTGTAAGACATCGTTTGACATCGTTTATTAATACAATTCATCTGGCGACCACATCCGAACGACTGTGAGCGCTCGTGCCAAATATTCCCAACATAATCCGTTTCCGACGCGAACAGTTTACTAGATTTTATTCTCGTGCAAGATTGCTACATATTATGATGGCGTCACACTTTCACGTGGATATGACAAGAGCATGCAATGCTACCTTCCGATGGAGCATAACAAAGTAAGGACATTGCAGACGTCTTTTGAGTCTCGAGACGACATATCGCGTCGATGATAATTAGGGTATTAATTTGAATTTTACATTTTACGAGGTGTTTTAGTTTGGGATACGGAATTGAATGTAACGATACGCAAAAAAATAATGCTAATTGTTGCGTTATTTATGTATTGCTTCTGAAAGCAAAAGGTCGTGTCGAGGCGAGAAGAGATTTCGATGTTTAGGACTAGAGGTGGGAAAAAAATTTCAGTGGGTATGAAACGATAAATCCAAGCCACGGGAACAAATTACTAATTTACATTAACATTTATAACTAAAATAGATTCAGTTTGAGGCGGGCCGATCCGTCGTCAAGTTCAGGGGTTGAACACGGTTACGTATCCACACGGTTATTCATTGATACCACTAGGAAGGCCACCTCGTTTGGTACGGGCTCAGCCCAAATCAGGTGGAGGATGAACTGGGAATGGGACGACAGTCTTCAAATTAGGGACAGACAAACTACGCCTCTTCTCATTCCATGCTCTCTCTCCCCCCAATATCTGATTGGGGGAGAGGGATTCATGAACACGATAGTTTCAAATGTACAACAGTCTTCCCCATTTCCACAACAATCCAATCATCATTCCTGAGGTCAACTTTCAACTACATCCCTCCCTTCCTCCGATAATTCCTACTCGGTTGGACTTCAGCTTTCCGTGTCCTTCCTACTTAGTACTTGCTGGGAATGTTGAAGTGGAACAGCCACGATATCACGAACGCGAACACTATGCATGCCAGCAGGAAGTTGAGGAATCTATGCCCTTCCCAGAACCCTCTGTTCTGTGGAGTGCCAGCCGATCCTACGACCGTCGCCGTTGCGTCATTTGTCGCGTTCGATCGTGCACCCGACTCTGCCTCGTTCACTCCATCCACATTACGGGCGGTGGATCCGCAGATCTCGCAGGTCCTGGTAAAAAAAACCCAGCCCAATCAAACAGCCACATGACCGTCCGTAGGCGATGCTCTCGGACTCGAAAATTGCTAGACTTACTTGTTGCCTTTAATTTTGAACCATGCCTCGGCGCAGAGCTTGTGTGCGGCAGCCAAGTCGTCCTTACAGGAACAACCCAGCTCGATAGCCAGAGCAACCCCAGGTTCAGCATGACCCCCTGCATCCAGGCTTAGGTGACAGATCCTGCACTCCCTCTCCGTCTCTGCTTTCTCGCCAACAGCTTCCAGATCCACAGCACTGACGTGGTTTGAGCTGCTGCCGCCACAATTCTCATCTGGTGGACGAAGGGCCTCGGCGGGGCCGCATTCCGGGGGATCAGGCATTTCCCCAGATCAGATTTGGTCCCTCTGTGAAATCCTGGTGTGGTGCTATTGGTGGTTCACGAGGACATGGGGGAGAGGCCAATTTTTTTTTCTGTGGATGATGGGGAACTTGATGAGAAGAGGAGAAACGCTGAATGCTGGTTGCAATTATTGTATGTCCGGGGGTTGGACAGTATATGATTGGGCATTCATCTGAGGTTAAATCATCTCTGGTTTACTCTTTCCGATCTTCTGACCCCATTATTAATCTCGAGAAAAAGGGGGGTAAAAAAAGCAGTTGAGTTATCCTGTCTGTCTTCCTTCACTGGCCATGACAACAGTGCCTCTGTTTGAGGGGGACATGTTTGTCACTTTGACATTGCACTCTCCGACTTGGGATGCTTGTCATTTGCATTCCCAACGTTGGAGATTCCGAGTGGTTATGTTTCTAAAACTGAACTGTCCTAATCACACCCAACACAGAGCAACACATTCATTATCGGACGGACAGACTGATTGCTGTCTAGGTGAGAAATAAGAACGCCCCCATGACCATACACCACCGTAACATGTTCTGCACTCGATAATATATTCAGATTACATATACTCCCTGTGTAAGGATTGAATTCGATAAACATTTGAGTTGGAACCTCCTGAGAACCAAAAAAGGTTTACCTTCATGTCACTTGCCGCGGAAAATCCTACCTGGGCATTTGGCTAACTAATGTCCCCGCGATGACCCGCAGCTTGTTCTTTCCTTCCTCGAATCGCATTGTCTGTGCCGCCTTGTTCTGTTCCAACAGCCCCGAGCACGAGTTTACTCCTTCGTCTCGTGGATTTCTCTGATGATGATATCCGTGGTCGGTTGGCATCCCAGTATATCTGTTTCCCCCTGTGTTACTCCATCTACATGCGGTGCTGTTCAAGTCCATAGCCACGGACATCAATTCCTGGCTAGAGAAAGGGGGGCTTTCCTCGTACTCAACAAACTCTGGCCCGAGCAGCAAGCTTCCGCCTCGAGAAGACTCTGGGTGGGCGCAGCACCCGAAGCCGCAGTTGAAAGGAACGACTAAATCAGGTTGAGCGCATCCTAAGCAAGACCCAAACTCTTTCGCGAAGGCATTAGTTGGAACCATCCTCGCATATATGGTGGGAGGTACACTTGGATAGACAGGGGGGTTCTTGTCAACACCACTGTAAATGCTGAATGCGCTTGCACGAGGCTGAGGACGGCAAATGTTATCGCACTTTGTGGTCCCTATTGAGGGACAGCTCCCTCCATTTTGAGCCGTACATTTTTTGTTCGCAGGTCCACCATTAGGCAGAAGAAAAACCTTTTCATCTCGTGGCTCGTCCACCTTAGAAGTATCACCACCGTACTGGCTTCCTTGAATTGGCGTTATCCCTAGGTTGTGACATTCCCCAGTGCTAGCAGGCTGGAGATTAGATATCACATCAGGCTTCAAGGAATCACCAGCATACTGGATTCTTTGATCTGGCACATTAGTCGGCACTTGACCGCAACAGTCCCCAGAGATAATATTTTGGAGCCTGGACATGCTATTTCCCGCAAATTTGCGCCTCAATGCAGAGTTCCAGTGGTTCTTTATCGAATTATCTGTTCTTCCGGGTAAGAGTTTCGCTATGACGGCCCATTTGTTTCCATGGACAGCATGAGCCTTGATTATAGTGAGTTCCTCCTCCTCTATACCTCACGAGCCCAACATGCAACCATGGAGGAAAACAATGTGAAATCTGGCTCTCATAAGACTAACGATTGAGTAGCTTGTCGAGCAAAACAGCATTAGAACGTCGAAAGGACAACTGGAATAAAATATCAAAAGCAATACTAGCATTCAACACAACTGAAAACTAGGTAAGCAATTCATCATGCTCTAATAGCAGGACCAATTAGTGAAAGCACAGTCACCTGCACATGGTCAAGTTCAGATAGATACTGTCAACAATAGGTGCTCGATTCAATCTAATATTCAGTGCAATTCGTTTGAGTTGCAAAACACGATGGTATCAATCAAGACACAGTTGAAGCACCAAAGTGTAGATGTACCGTCAACCTCCGAGCAATCATCCCATTTGTAGCATATCACCACATATTCAACAAAACACATACGTTAAACGCCAGAACAACAAAGCCCTTCAAAAACCTCCATCACATTCTCACCCGACCAACCCATACCCAACATCATCTCCCACATCAAGAACGAGCGAGGTGAACTCCCGCAAGTAATTACCGGTGAAAGGCTTCCGCTTGAGACAGGGGTCGAGCTGGTTACACCACCGGAGGCGGCAGGACTTGCCGGAGCGTCCGGGGACGGAGCGGGCGATCAAACCCCAATTCCGGGGACCCATCTGCTCGATCACCCGGCCAAGAACCTCGTCCTCCTCCTTAGTCCACGGCCCCTTCACCTTCCCCTTTTCAAAACCAGCACCAGCACCACCACCATTCCTAACCCCGTCACAACCGCCAACACCATCCCCACCTCCTTCCCTATCCTCCTCCATCTTCACTTCGGCAAAGCCAAGGACCACCTTCCCCTCCATCTCTCCACATCCAACACTTGGCATTCCCACTTCCACTTTCCGCGCGCCGTTAGGGATTCCCTCAAGACATGATGCGACCGTGGGGGTTGGGAAGCCGCCTCGCTTGTTTAAGGTTTTTAACTACCTTCGATGCTTTCTTCTAGGTTAGGTAATAAAAATAATATATATTTATTAAAGCGTGCAGGGACGTGCATTGCCGTTATGAATCATCATTACATTATTGCCCCTAAGAAACGCCTCATTTCCGGGGGTTACCCTGTGGGTTTCTGCGTAAATAAGTGGCAGTTTTTGGGGATTTTAGAAATTGGGGATGTAGGAGGGGTTTACCAACAAAGCCTGAGAAACCGCCTTGACGTTTCTAGGGACGTGTCGCGTCAACGCCCCGTTATCACGTGGCACGGAGGCCCTGTCGAACCCCGACCCCTTCTCTGAGGCCCAATTTAGATTTTTCTTTGGGCCTTAGGCCCATTACTGTGGACTAACGTGGGCTTATTTATTGTAAGGCCCACATTAGGCCCATAATATTCGCAATTCCGAAACCCTGTTATACATATATTGTTTTCAGGATTTATAAACAGCTCGAAACGTTGAGCGAAATTCATTAAAAAATTATATCGAAGGGGTGTGATTAATTCTAATGAAAGTTGATATTCGAAAAATTAAAGGTTATGCTCATCTTTGTTGATGAAAGTAGATAACATCATTTCTGTCTACGCAATCTCATTTTTTATTTGAAAGGCATAGTGTGATTTGAAACATCGTGTTCATAAATACAGAGGACGAAAAGGTTTAATGATCGAAGATAAATGTAATTACGATTCATCTATGACTTAAATATTTTTAAAAAACTTTTGAAACCTCCTAAACACAATACACCCTCCAAGATATCATGTCACTAGCGATCCTTTCACTGCTTTTGTAATAAATAAAACAAATTATTGCCGAACAAAATTTTCATATAATAATTCATACATAACTTAACAACCAACTATTAGCATCAAAATTAGTTGCAGACAAAGGTAGATGAAAAAAATGGATCAAATATAACGTGAGTTGAGAGTTTATTAAAGAATCGACCATCTTATACATCCTTCCCAACCCTCTCTACCCAATAATTATACCCCCAAAAAAAAGAAGGGAAACAGCAAATAGAAAAAAAGAGCAAAAAAGGGGGACAACCCGGCAGAGATGAGATCTTCCAGAACAAGAGTTGAAACTAATGGGACTTTTTTTTTTTTTAATGAGGTCGATATGTGTTCACCAGCCTCCATGAAAAAACTTGATACGAGCTTCTTCTTCAATATCATTAAATTCCCTATCGGATCATATCCCCTCAAACCTAGGCGATGATAGCTAGCGGGTTCCGCCCATGTTGCTATCCTCGTCCTTCTTCTAAAAAGTGGAATTGTTCATTGGACGATTGACTTAGGGTAACTTGAATTCATCATCCACGAGAACTGTCCTTTTGGGTTCCTTTCGTTTCGTTCGAGGCATGTCTTGGTGATTCTTCGTTGCCCAATGCCCTGGCGGTAGAGGATAGAAGGAGCAGCAATGTCACTTTTGGAGGGAAGGGGGGCTCAACATTGAAATGTGAGGAGGATGGCGAAATATGTTCATTAGTCATGCTCGCATCGAGTGGCATTCATCAATTCCACCATACCAATTTCACCACCTTGCCAAAGAAGGCAATCATGAAACCTTTGGCACACAAACAAACACACATCCACACACAAAAGCATTTCCTTACAACTTTTGACGTAGGAAAGGAATGTCGTCATAATGGGGACTTCTGTTCCAAACCAACAACGCCCTCTTCTTTTTACACATCCCCCCCCCTCCCCCCCTTAATTATCATTCATCACTCCTCCTCCTCTTTCTAACATTTTTGGTCTTCGTTAAATCCAAGCAGAAAAGACCAGGAAGTAAAAAAAGCTGGGCCCTTTTCCTGTTGACGAGAGGGGATGATAATGGCGATCAGCTTTAGGGGAAAGGGTTTTCAGAGAAGGGGAAAAAAAATCTCACTGGCCTTTGTTGGCCTTCCTTTTTCAGCACCGATATTATCCCCCCCCCCCCCCCCTCCCCACCTTTCTTTCTTTCTTTCTTTCTTTCTTTCTCTTTTTTCCCAGCTAAGGTTTGACGTAATAATGACAAGGGAGTTCGTCCAACACTTCAATGTAATAAACTAGGGGTTCACTCGGAAGTGTTTTACAAAGTATGACACCTTAATCCAAAAACACTGGCTTGCTAAGTATGCTTACAATTGACACAAACACACACCTACCGGAGGAGATGGAGCCAGCATGATTTGGTGGTCCGATCCCCCTTATCGTCATCGCCATCACATTCTTCCTCCCTTCAACTTCTTCTTGGAGGATTCGATTCGATTGACAATAGGGGAAAATGGGGGTTTCACTTGGGACCATTTCGTGAGGTGGAATCTTCGATCCAGAACAAAAAAAAAAAAAAAACACACAAGGTGTATCAACAAATTTGGACGGATTTGTGCTCGTCCATCTACGTTTTTGGTTATCAATTATTGGCCGAAATAATTGATCTTTGGAGAGAACTTCCAAGTGATATTCACAACCTTCACATTTCATGAGACATCAGATGCCTGTTGATGAAATAAATCCCTTCGCGCGTGACGCGTTGGATCGATCTTTGTATCCCTTAGGTCGGCTCGGACGTGTTTTATTGCCCCCGTGTTTCCCGTGTCGGGCATGTAAAGCGGAGGAGGTCGGACCAGGGAAGGGGGGGGGGGGGGGGGTGGGCATGGGAATATTTTTGGACGTGTTAGGGAAAAGTGACCGTGTCGTGTCGTCGATAACGGGAAACAAGTGCGGGGTTGGGCGTAGCCATTCATGTCCTACAAAGGAGGGACAGACGAATAACCCCAAGATGTGTACCTCTCGTATAAAGTTCAGTCCAGTGCAACACCCACCTTCTTAGGTTATGAGAGATGCAAAGGTATAATGTAAGAAAGAACTAGGGATTGTCGGTCTCTTACCTCTGTTGCAAACATCAACTCACCACCCCACCCAATTCCCTCCCTATTTTCTTACAACGGGTGGTCCAAATTCGATGGCCATATTTACCCCTGAACGAATTTGGACCGCTTGTTAAGAGAGCAAAGTTCTGGACCTGGAGGGGGAGTGTTTTAAAGCATTTTGTGTGGGTCAGGCCATGTTTCATTAGTGTGGACAAGATCTAGCACCACACATCAACGGTTGATCAGATAAGACCCCCCTCTCTCTTACATTTATTTTTTTTTTTATTTTTTATGGGCACTTTTAATTCATAGGTCTAGAGAGTATTAGTCTCCTTTCATCCCTCTCCCCCTCACTCATTAAATCGGAATTTCTCTTGTTATTGGACCACCTTGGATTAAAGAATAGGTTGGACCATTTCGCATTTACTAATTAAGGATAACATGTGACTGATTTGTACAAAGACCCGGAATGAGTTAGTACAAATTGAATAGTGCTGGAAGTCTCTTGAAAGGAAAGGAAATGTTTTAAGTAAGGCTGACATGTGGAATGATCCAATTACCAATATAGCGAATACCACCAACAGCATATATCTTTGACTAATCCTTCGATCCAATCGCCTCAATTCACGAGCTAGGCGGGGGGGGCTGTTGCTTCGAATCCCGCGTAGTTTCTTTCCAAAAACAATGATAAATAATCAAAATATTTGGTCAGTGATAATCATCACATCATTGACTGAATTTGTTCCTCTTATTTTGATAATATTTTTACTCAATTCAATATTCCCGATTTCATCGAGAGCACAACGATGATGATGGGGTGGACAACCATGATCGACTGCATTCCTTGAGAAATAAGCTTGTAATAAAGTTTAAACGGAGTGTGGCTTTCGTTTTATGGGGAGGGGCGTCGGCAGGAAGAAGGAGAACATGGGTTTAGAGTTGGGACTACCCACACCACAACATTTAATTGAAAGATATGCCAAGGACACCCCCAAAAATCTCGATGTAATGTTAAAAATGTGTGTTCTCTCCACTCACACATTATCACTGTTAATACTAATTAATTTAATTTCGTACACGAATCTTTTTTTTAATAATAATATAAAATAAATAAATGGAAACAAACCACCATATCCGACTGGTTGAGGGGATGTCCAATAAATGGATGGCTGACCCACAAAACTCCCTTGTGACTCTTTAGAATTGGGGGTCCCACCAAATTCATTTAATTTTATTCTAAGAAAATAAAAAAGATCATTCCAAAATAACCTTTTCCCCCATTATAATCTTTTTTTTTTATAAAATAGGAATTTTCTAATTTGAGGGGGAAAAATATTCAAGTAGTGTCAAAGAAAAGTGAACCTAATGAGTTCTCTTCTTATTGGACCTAAGCATTATGCCATTCCCTTCTGTAATTTATAATGTTTTTTTTTTTTTTACTTTTCTTGTTCTTATTATATTTAGGCTTAATTGGCCAGGCATCTCCTTTTCCTTTGCATTCAAGCCTTCCTCAAAGACACGAGAATGGAAAAAAGAAGAAGAAAGGAGAAAGAGTTTTTTTTTTTTTAAGGAGATTTGGCCTTTGGAGTTGTTTCTCTCTACTGCAACTCAAGTAGGTATCCAAAGGGATCGCATTGATCCGTATTAGGGTATGAGACGGATGATGATCTCGGTTCGTCCACCCCTTTTACGGTTCGGATCATGCTATCCCTTTGGATACCTCCTTTAGTGGCTGCGACCGCAGATTCCCCCTCCCCTCGGATCCTTTCGGTGGAACGCTTCGGGATCTGATTTTGGAAGATGCACGAGTTCAGGTAATCCTCCTCCTGCCCATCCTCCCTCCTTTCGTCCTATTATTAGTTTGCGATTTTTTCATCTCTGATGACTCACGGTTGAGCTCTCGGAGATCTGTGTGTCGGGTAATTATGGTCGAATCTTGCGGAATTGTGGCAACGACTTTGCTCCTGTTCAACACCGGCGGCACCACATGGTCCCAGTTTGGTATCGGCAGCCGCACGCTGGATCTGATGTTGTGGATCAAAATCTTCGGGAGATGTTGCAAATGGAAGTGAAATCATGATTTTTTTAGTACGATCTTACAAATTGGAATTTTCGTTTTTCCTTTCATTGTTTCTGAGACAAAATTTTCCCGGCATATTCACGAGGAAGATGTTTAGGGTTTTTTTTTTTTTAATTTCCAATTACTGAATCAATTAGACAAAGAATCTCTCTCCTTTTCCGTTAGAATTGTCGAAAGCTTTGAATATCCGACAATTTTCTTTCGATACCTAGGATCAAAATCACCGAGCAAGGAGGATTTCTTTTTGGACCTTTAATTCTATTTTTATTTTGATACAGATAAAAATATAAACAACAAAAAGAACCATAGATAGAATCTTTTGTGTTTTTTCATATATTTAGTGGATTGAATGAAATCAAGATTAAAAAAAATGTAAAATAAATAAAATTGTTTGAACTTTGAAAAATAAATGTCTTTCACATTCCTTGGTCAATTGACTTAATGTTTTCGTGATCATTTGCTTCAGATCGATCAGTTGCCTTAAAAAGTTCGTGAATTTGATATTGATTCACCATGTTCAATGGTTCAGAAAGGTCATCTCGATTCCATTTCTACCCTTTCTTTTTGGACTTTTTTATTCTCTAAGTCGTGGGGGAAGTGTTAGGGATTGTGGCCTTCCTTGGGGGCCATATTCATGCCAACAAGGATGGCTAGATCAACTGTGTTTTTACGACCATGGATGGGAGATAATTAAAGTGAGATTTCGGGCCGGCATTGTGGGTGGAAAACGGCTCGGGGATCTCAATGTATCTGACCATAGATTCAGGAACGCGTCATGAGTGTACCAATCCAATCGAGCCTCGAACAGGGATAAGGTAAAGGATTCGCGTATTTTGTTTGACTTTGCTTGGTTCCCTTTAGAATTGATCGCAGCCCCTGATCCAAAGGCTCATACTTAGAAAGATGCGATCCGTAACATTTCAATTCACACTGTAGAAACCTTACCGATCGACCTAAAAACTTAAGCTGTCAGGTGAGGCTTGGTTTATATTTTATATCTTAACACGCCCCCTCAAGCCGAACCGGGCAGGCATCGTTGGCTCTGGGCCCTTGGTTCAAGGCTAGGCGGGCTCTTTTTGGCCACTCGCCTTATTTTTGGGGATTTTTGCGTGCGCGGGGTTTGAACCCAGGACCGCTCTGATACCATGTAGAAACCTTACCGATCGACCTAAAAACTTAAGCTGTCAGGTGAGGCTTGGTTTATATTTTATATCTTAACACACACAATGTCATTGGAATCGAGTGTTCCACCATCGGCACGGAAGACTTTGGAACCTATCTGCACTCGTCTTAGGAGGAATTCAGTCGCCAAACCGCATGGTCATTGGAATTCATCGAAAAGAGTCTCATTAGCAACCCAAACCACATGTTAGGGAGCAGCGATTCGCTTAACAATCCAACGCAATCCCAAAAAAGAAAAAAGGAAAGAAAGAAGGGAATTCAAGTACTTAGTGATATCCCCCTCCTCCTTCAGCAATCGATCATTGAAATATGATCTCATCACTGACCAATGGAATAGAAAAGAAGAAGTCGGACAAGATACACAAAGTTAGTGAAGGATTTGGGGTTGGGAAGAAGGGGGTGGGACTCACATAGGTAGGACTGAAAATTGCCTAGGCTAGCCAATTGCAAAGGAGGCCCAAAAATGTCCCCTTTGAGGACTACAAAAGCTTTTAACCAAAAGGACAAGAGAGAATATGACAACTCAGATGAAATTTTTTGACCCACACCCTCACCTTCACCTTCACCTTCACCTTCATCATCACCAAAGGACGACATTTTGGTGGGGGCTTGACCTTTGCCTACTCCTTCTCTTTCTCGTCTTGCCCAGGGGGACATTGCATAACTGTACTAAAAACTTGTGGGTGTTGTGAGTTGGAGAGCACAGCAGGATAATGAAGAGTTTGGGGGATGGTGAGTTTGATGTTAGGGGTGTCGCGTTGAGTTAGTGAGTTCTTGGAGGCCTTCTTTTGTCATCAAGAATTGACAATACAACATCTGCCTAAGAATTGATTTCTTCATTCGTCCCGTTGCAGCCTCCTTATCCTCATCCCCATTTAGACAAATTCAGTCGCCACTTTCAGCCAAATGAATAACAACAAAATATAAAAGTTGCACATCAAAAATTAAGTACATGAGGAGGAGGGGGGTTGACCCCCCACCTCCCCTACACGTGATTGACCCAATTCAGATCATACAGTTTTTTTTCATGATCTTCCTTCTTGTCTGGCTTGCTTGTCGAGCTTGTCACATATACAACCAGGGAAAAAGATTCGCGTAGATATTCTCCTCCAATCTCCCTGCGTTTCTCGGCCGTCTCCTGCTTGGCAGCCTCGTCAGGTTTTGAGTGTATGCCCTGCACCTTGTTGTAGAATCCATCCCCAGGCGATGTTCCTGCCGTCCAAACGATCCATCAATTTCACAAACTTCCTCCTGCACAGAAGAGAATGAGATTTTAACACATGTAATGAAAAAAGAAAAGATGGACAAAACTCTAAGTGTTGGGAGTCTTTTTACTTGATAGGGATGCTTTCCTAAAGCCTTCGAACTTCCCATGCCGCTGCACAGCCTTCGTCATGTTCCCGTCGTACGTGTAGACAAGCATGTCACTCTCCAGCGTGATCAGGTAATCCCGAGCAGCAAGTCGGTTCTGTCGTCCCTTGAACTGCCTTAGCTCTTCCTCTGTTGCCAGGCTCAAGTGATCGTGTAAGTTTGGGAACTTTTCCCTCAGATCCCTCGTCCTGTTCTGCCATAAATCTTCCCTGCCACAATGTAGATCCTGGTCGAGGGAGGAAAACCGACTGCCTCGAGGAGAACCACCATCTCCCTCGGCATCTGGGCACTCACCCCATCCCCATTTCACCCTTGCATCAATCTCCTTCACCTTCCAGTGCTTAACGCGGTATCTGAGCTCCTCAGACTCGTGGTTGTGAGGCTGTGGCTGCATCCTGTAAACACAAGGATGTCTTTTTCATATCTGTGGTAGTTAGCCTAGTGTCAATGGCAAGTCCCATATTCCAATCCAAGTCAAAGTTGTGCGCAAACGACAAGCTTGATAAGAGTGTTGTTGAGTATAAGGTGTATGTTGTTGTTTTACAGTAAACTGTTACTGTAATGATACGCTTACTCAATGAATATATGAAACTAAATATTTCTTATTTACATTTTATTTTGATTTAACTTAGAATATATGTCTGAGTGTCTGAATTCGTTAAATGTGATTTAAATATCTCATTTCATATATTTAGGCAACTCAATATTACGATATTTGCTTTCCAAGTTTACCTTTGGAAACAAAATATATTATTCTGATTTTCTGCAGCAACGTTACGTTATACAGAGTTAAATCGTTAAATCAAATAACTTTGATTATGATTTAACTTTATTAATTAATCTGATAAGATTATTATTAGATTATCATCTTATAAGACTTGAAAATAATTAATTTATTTTCGAATAAGATAATGTATTTGAGGGAAGTTACCGTTTGGGGACTTACCTTCTCGGGCGCAGCGACCGTTGAGCAGACCTTTGCTCAGACTCGGCTGTAGTTTTGGAAATAAATCAAAAGATTTGTTCTAATGTATCTGGACGTCTCCCACGATTTGTTCCCCATAAAAGTCATACTTGGCTATCAGACCTGAATGCCTTTGTGCGTCTGAGTGGTCTGAGTGGTTGTCCAAAGCCTGTGTGATCTGAGTGAACCTTTGAAGATCGGCGGAGAACGGAAGGTGATAAGTGATCGCCTGGTTCTTATCTCTCGCAATCTGCGTGTGGGAGTGTCAAGGGTTGAGTGCGACCTCGATCATCGTGAGAGGGACTGAGTGTCCTCGGTGCGTTCAACGAGCGGCTGACGAATCATTTGAGGGAAGCTAAGTGAATACCATTTCTGAATTCAGTAAGCAGTTGCTAACCCATCTGCAAGAAGCCGATCTTGTCGTGTCTTTTTGCGGGGAAGTCTCGAGCCTACGGAGTTTGAGCGGTTAGACACGCACTTGCGGGTGTGCGCAGAAGTCTCGTGCCTAGGTTGCGTGGGAGCCGCCAGAGCTGAAAATTCCACCCTAGGCACTGGGTGTGTAGTGCAATGAGTCACGACGGTGGTAACCGTGCACGTCCGAACAGAGTGTATGACGGATATCGCAACTTCGCTGTGTGACAAGTCAGGTTTCGCTGTGTGAGGAACCAATCCCTGTTTTATCTCTTTTGTTCTCTGACTCTTTGTGATTGTCTCTTGAGTACTTCCAGGCTCATCTTGAGATGATACAGAAACTGTGTGGAAATTCTTTACTGAGCTTTCAAGTGCTAAAGCATTCATCTACTGTGAAACAGAAACGGGCTGCTCTTAGAGAAGTCGGTTTTCACTGTAAGGAATCATTTGTGAGGATTTATACTCTAACACAACGTTGTCATTGTGCTTTGATAGACAGGCTTACGTCTAAGCGACGACGAACTGTGTGCAAATCCTTTGAGCAATCAACTGCTGGCGTGAGCATCATTGTGCTGGAAATGAGAAGACGTCCACTGTGTGAGGAGCTGACCGTTACCCATGAGTGATCTCATCCTGTAAAGGATTTTAAATCTCACTTTGTGAGGAACAGAAACCCTAGTGCAAGGGCATTTTACACCCATTATTTTATATAGTGGAATCACCTCATTGGTGGAAAGTGAACGCAGGTCGATTAATGCCGAACCACTATAAACTACTGTGTCCCTTACGATCGCGCAAACACCCGTACGAAAATCTACTCGATCAAATCGTAACGGCTACAGCGAAACTTATCTCACTTCAGAGAAACGCTCTGCTGTGATACAGTACGCTTCCGCTTACACTGAGAAAAGGACGAAAAAGTTACGATCACTAATTCACCACCCTCTTAGTGCACTTGAACGATCCAACAGGGTCGGCACCGCAATCTCTGTTGGTAAAAATTCTTCATGAACAGATAGGAAAGCTTCAAATTTGAACGACAAGAGTGGACGCGATCTAGACAAACCAATATTAGCAAAGACCTTCACCGCACAAGTGCATTCTCTTTAAGGAATATTTTGCCCCCACTATGAAGTTGCAGCCGGGGAAGTAGCATGAATATCCCTCCAGGAGTAATGAAGATCACTAACACGCGATTCTGCAAAACCGAGTATTCCAACAATAAATCTCGAAAGGAAGATGGTGTTTAAATATTTTTTTAAGCGAGATTATTCATTTCTCCACAAGTATTATATCTTAAATAGATATAGAGACATTAAGAGGAGACATGTCATTTCACGAAGATTTATGTCTGAACAAGATAACATGTTTCTTTATGAAGTAACTCCTTGAAAAACAAGGAGTCATAGTTGTTCGTCAAACGGTGCGAACCTCAAAGATCAACGGTTGTGTTCCCTCAATGATAACCGTCTCCAATTCCCAATAGTTATCTTTGGTTGTTTTTTATGAACATATATAACCATTCAAATAACACTTCATTCATCCAACAATGTAATTTACACAAACCATTTTATTGTCAATGTGTTTGCTAGTCTGTGTGGCTACACTGAAATTTTGTGTGGCCACACTAATGTTTCTGTGAACAAGTGACGCCTTGGTGTGGCCACACCAAAGTTTTTATGAACAACATATACCCTCGTGTGGCCACACCGA
Organism: Melastoma candidum; assembly: GCA_023653495.1. NCBI lineage: Eukaryota > Viridiplantae > Streptophyta > Magnoliopsida > Myrtales > Melastomataceae > Melastoma > Melastoma candidum. The sequence continues at coordinate 13,859,300 of CM042884.1, read as the reverse complement.
AGTCTAGTGTGGCCACATCAATCCTTCTGTTCACAAAGAACTCCTTGGTATAGCCACACTGAAATCTGGTATGGCCACACCAACCATTATGTTCACCATTGACATTAAAATGTCCAACAATCCCCCACTTAGATCACAATGTTGAGAACAACATCTAAACTTGACAACACTACACATACAAGATGGTGTCATTTTAGATTAAACCACCAATTAGTACAAACGTCTCAAAGTCCTAACGAAATCTTTGGTGTCCGCAGATTAAACCTCGATCTCATATGCAAAGACCGGAGACATCGCACATGGAGCATCGTCCCAAATCCTTAAGAAATTTCCATAAACAACACGATTCTGGCCGTGTGCACTTTCCTGGCTTCATGAACATTTACCAAGTGAAAAATCCGAAACACTTTTGCTCAAGGCGGCACCACCTCGTATGTTCATATAGGCACGGTTTCCTTTCTTTCCTGCGTCCGTTGTAATAGGCAACAAAATCGAACCTTGTTAAGAGTATATACCTATCCTCTTTTCCACAATGGTATGCACTACAATCCAGAATGAAATGACCCAAGCGGTCAGTCTAGTGTCTCTAGTCACGTATCGATAACTTGTTATTACCTATTAAACCTCTAGGACAGTGGTATAATTGAGTAGAGGTTATGTTCCCGTCATCGGCAACTCAATATTGGTTTTAACCCCATTCCTTGAGAAGTCGAATCAACAAGGTCTCTACTTAGACCTTTTGTCAACGGATCAGCTAGATTTTTACACAACTTCACATATGTGATGGTTTTTACACCATCATCCAATAGTTGCCTCACATACGAGTGCCGCAAAATGATATATCTAGATTTCTCATTGTATATCTTACGCAATGTTCTAGACATCTTCGCTTCACTATCACTGTACAAAGAGATGGCTGAAACCGGTTGTGGCCACAACACTATTTCTGATAACAAATTCCTTAGTCATTCCGCCTCTTTGCCCTTAGAAGCCAAGGCAACAAACTCCGACTCCATTGTGGAGTGAGTTATACAACTTTGTTTCTTTGACGCCCAAGAAATCGCGCCACCTTCTGGTGTAAATACGTAACCAGAGGTCGACTTATCATAGCATATGCTAGTAATCCAACTAGCACCCAAGTATCCCTTTAAAATCGCTAGATATCCTTCATAATGTAATCTTATATCATTTGTCCTTTTGAGATATCCAAATACTCTCCATATTGCCTTCCAATGTAAGGCTTGGGATTACTCATATATCTTGATAGTTTGCATACCGCAAATACTATATCTGCTCTCGTACAATGCATAGCGTACAATAGACTTCCAATTGCACTTGCATACTCTAATTGTTCAATGGCCCGACTGGAGTTCCTTTTGAGTTTAACCGAGGCATCATAAGGACTGTTCGCTTCCTTAAAGTTTAGATAACTAAACTTCGAGATAATTTTGTCAATATAGTGGGCTTGACTAAGAGAATAACCCCCACTAATTATGCGAACCTTGGTTCTAAGAATCGTATCAACCTCATTGAAATCTTTCATTTTGAAACTCGAAGTAAGATACCTTTTGGTCACTTCTATGCTCTTCATACTAGTCACAACGATCAACACATCGTTGACAAATAAAGTCATATAATCACTTCGTATTCATCCGTGAACTTTGAGTAAATACACTTATCCGCATCATTGTGCGTGAATCCATTACTCAATATCAAACTATTTAACTTTCATGCCATTGTTTCGGTGCTTGCTTTAAGCCATATAAAGACTTAACAAGTCGGCAAACTTTCTTTTCATTTTCGGGGAGTACGAACCCTTCGGGTTGTTCCATATACACATCTTCCTCTAAATCTCCATTTAGGAAAACCGTCTTAACATCCATTTGATGGACATGTAACTTATAAATTGATGCAAGTGCTAATAACACTCTAATAGATGTTATCCGCGCAACCGGAGCATATGTGTCGAAATAATCGGCACCCTCTTTTTGTTTGAAACCTTTCAACCAATCTTGCCTTAAAGGTTTGTATTGACCCATCGACATTGTATTTTTTCTTAAATACCCATTTGTTCCCTATTGCTTTGGAACCAGGAGGTAAATCCACAAAAACCCAAGTATTGTTAAACAACAATGAGTCAATTTCTACATTTATTGCCTCCTTCCAAAACGACGCATCTCTTGATGACATCGCTTCCACATACGTCTTCGGATCATATCATGGGCATTTTATTTAGGACTTTCGTCCTACTTCCTTCTACGAGGAAAAACATAAACTCCGGGTCTAACCGTTTTTCTATCCGGGGTCTCTTACTTCTTCTTGGTTCAAGAAGAATTTCGACCCTTTCCTTTTCTCATTCAAGTCCCCTTGGCTACCTTCACATGTTTCATTTTCCGTTGAGTCACATACAAATTTATCTTCCATAAACTAAACATTTCTTGATTCGACAATTACATTCGAATCTAAATCCAAAAGACGATACGCTTTTGAATTTTCTGCATATCTAATAAACACAGTTTTAAGTGCTCTTTCTCCGAGTTTAACTCGTTTCGGATCCGGCACTCTATAAAATGCCAAACAACCCCAAACCTTAAGATAACTTAAGTTCGAAATCCATCCTTTCCATATCTGGAGACTTCTTAGTTCTTTTCGACGGAAGTCTATTATGGATATGACATGCCATTAGAAGCGCTTCACTCCATATATTCATTGGCAGCGTCGCACTTAATAACATAACATTAACCATGTTCTTCTCTCCGCCAAACCATTTTGATGTGGCGTATACGGCACACTTGATTGGAGTATAATTCCATTTTCTTCGCAAAACAAAGAAAATTCCAAGGAGAAATATTCTCATCCCCGATCGCTCCTTAGAGCCTAACCTTTCTTCATAGTTGATTCTCAACTTGATTCTCAACTAAGGCTTTGAATGCTTTGAATTTCTCAAAGGCCTCATCTTTGTGTTTTAACAAATACACATAAGTATAACGAGAGCAATCATCAATAAAAGTAATAAAATAGCGATTACCACCTCTCGTAAGAACACCATTCAATTCACAAATATCAGAATGATTGAGATCAAGCAATTCTATAGTTCTTTCAACTTTAGGTAAAACCTTCTTGTTCATTTTTGCTTGAACACAAACTTCGCATTTATCATTATCAAAATTCTTGCAATAGATGAAACATTTCTTTGCCATAAATTTTAACGAAGTTTTTTCAATATGACCAAGTCTCGCATGCTACAAAGTATAATCAACATCAACAATATAAGTAAAATCACTATTCTTATTCAAATCGAGTTTGTACATCCCATCACTCACATAACCCTTTTTCACACAAACACACCATTCTTGGGAATGATTATCTTGTCAAACTCAATTACGGCCTTAACACCCCTTTTACACAACAAACTTGCCGACACAAGATTCTTCCAAATATCGGGCACATGAACAACATTAGCTAGGAGCACTTTACTTCCCGAAGTGAAAAAAGGTTCAACAATTCCATTACTAAGGACTTTTGCCGGGACATTATTGCCCATGAGAACTTCCTGTCTACCAATCACCTTGTAGTCCTTGAATAATGTCTTATCATGACAAACATGTACCGTCGCTCTCGAATCGTACCACCAATCAGCCAATTTGGTTGTGGTTGCCATGTGGACCTCCGTGACCATGTCTATCTTCAAGTTGGTCACCATTGCAACAATTTCATCAATGTCGTCCACATGATTCACGTGTTCATGCTTCTTTATTTTCTTCATGAATCGACAATCCCTTTTGAAGTGACCCTTCATTCCACAATGAAAGCAAACTTTGTCCTTCTTTGGATTCATGTCATCATGTTTCCTCTTCTTCCCTATAAAGACACCCTTTTTCTCAATGTTATTGACATTGGATCCTGGAAAATTACCCTTTCCATCTCTAGATCGGGACTCCTCCTCGATCCAAATATGCTTCTCGATTTCCTCGAGATTATATGTCTCTGTAGAGTAAAGTAATTAACTCCAACTTGGAGGTAATCTGGAGATTATAACTCCCACAACAAACGACTCCGGAAGTTCAACCTTCAAGTTCTTTAACTTGGAGACCAACAATAAGTTGTGTAATTGGCTTATGATGGGAATATTATCAGTCATTTTAAACTCATCAACCTTTGAGATTAGAAACTTATCTTATCTTTGCTTTGAAGTTTGATGGCGAGCCTCGAGAATTCCCCATATTTCCTGTGGTGATTCTAGTGGGGAGACAAGGTCGTATAGTTGATCTGAGAGAGAATTGAGGATGTGTCCGCGACAAAGCACTTCGTCATCCTTTTGCTTCTTCTTTTTAGCAACAAGCGTGGGGTCTTCACTATTCAATGATGAGTTGCCCGACGTCACTTCCAAATCAAGCATGTAAGCAATCTTCAGGGCTGTCAATAAGAACATCATCTTGTCCTGCCATCGCATGTAATTGGTGCCGTCGAACCGGTCCAGTTTGGTGTAGTCGGAATGCAACGTTTTCATTGTCGTCTCGGAGGATGAAGCTATAATAATTCCTTAAAACTGTTGGGAAAACTTTTTCACGAACCGATGGGAAAGTTTCAAATTCGAACGACGAGAGCGGACGCGATCTAGGCAAATCAATGTTAGCAAAGACCTTCACCGAACAAGTGCACTCTCTTTAAGGAATTATGCGCCCCGCTATGAAGTTGCAGTCGGGGAAGTAGCACGAATATCCCTCCAAGAGTAATGAAGATAACTTACACGCGATTTTGCAAAATCGAGTGTTCCAACAATAAATCTCAAAAGGAAGATGGTGTTTAGATATTTTTTTAAGCGAGATTATTCATTTCTCCACAAGTATTATGTCTTAAATAGATATGGAGACATTAGGAGGAGCCATGTCATTTCACGAAGATTCATGTCTAAACAAGAGAACGTGTTTCTTCATGAAGCAACTCCTTGAAAAACAAAGAGTCATAGTTGTTCGTCAAAGGGTGCGAACTTTAAGGATCAAGGGTTGTGTTCCCTCAATGATAACCGTCTCCGATTCCCAATAATTATCTTTGGTTGTTTTTTATGAACATATACAACCATTCAAATAACATTTCATTCATTCAACAATGTGATCTACACAAATCATTTTATTGTCAATGTGTTTGCTAGTGGTGTGGCCACACTGAAATCTTTTGTGGCCACACTAATATTTCTGTGAACAAGTGACGCCCTGGTGTGGTCACACCAATGTTTCTATGAACGACAGTGTGGCCACACCGAAATCTGGTGTGGCCACATCAATCCTTATGTTCACAAAGAACTCCTCAGTGTGGCCACACTGAAATCTGTTGTGGCCGCACCAACCATTATGCTCACCATTGACATTAAAATATCCAACAACCTCTGTATCCAGCCCGCGATGCCATTGTCCGCGAGTTGGGACTCGAAGTGGGTGAACTTGATCACCTTGTTTTGCCTCATTAGTGGTAGCATCATGTTTCTATAATAACTAGGCTGTAGAACCAAGTAATGAAAATCATTAAACGGTTTCAAAATCATCACATCATAACGATTAGGATGAAATAGGATCGAGTAGCGTGCCTTAGACCAAGATATGGGGGCCTTCCATCAGCATGAATTTTGGTTTGTAAACCCATTTACACCTAATAGGCTTCTTCTCTGCTGCAGGGTACAGGCACTAGCTCCCAAGTATCATTATCTTTCAAAGCCTGAAGTTCAGTTGACATAGCCACCACCCAGTGAGGAAGTTCTACGGCCTGTTTATATGTCCAACATTCGAAATGGTGTTCTAAACTAACAACAAAAGTTCTATAAGAAGAAGAAAGATTAAATTATGTAACGTATGGATCAATAAAAATGAGCAGGTAAAGAGAAAGAAATAGAGCCTAGATGGTTGGACTTGACTGAGTCATACTTTGATGGACTGACAATTCTTAGAGATAGCCCATGATGATAATTTTGGAGATAATATGGTGTTTTGCGTTCTCTTTGGCTTCTCCCCAAAACAGTCTGATTAGATGTTTGTGGTGCAACAAATTTTTCATTTGGTGTAGAAAAATTTCAGTAGACAATGATTTATGTGTCATTATAAAAAAAAAATGCAAGAATAGTATTGTGATTCAAATAACTGGGTGTAGAAGACATCGGTGGTAAAGACACAGATGTAGTGCGTTTTGTAGGTATATAAAAAGGAAAAACATATTCATGAAATTGAACATACCAAGAAACACACTTTTTGTGCCAAGTCAAATAAAAAGTACTCTTTAACTTTGAGTGACTATTCAAAGAAAAGTGCATTTGACAGCTCTATCATAAAATTTTCTTCTACTTGGGTAAGAGTTTATGCAAAACCTAAAGAACCAAAAACTCTCATGGACTGAAGCGACGGCTTTTTCTTGAATAAGCTTCAAAAAGTTTTAAAAGATGTAAAACTTTAGAGGAAAGTCTACTGATAATATATATAGCAGTGCGAATCACATAGCCCCAGAATTGTAATTCCAAAGATGCTTGTTTCAAGAGTGATCTATCTATCTGAAGTAAATGTTGGTGCTTCCTTTCAACTATCTTATTTTGCCAAGGAGATTCAACACAACTCATCTAATGCAATATGCCATTGTCTTTATATAAATCTTTCATCCTGAAGTAATTGTCATTGTGTGTTCTAATAATCTTTATCATTTTTCCAAATTGAGTATGCACCAATTTCACAAATTGTTTAATGTAAGATTAGATTTCAGATTTGTACTTCATTAGATAAATCCAAGTCTATCTCGTTTTTTCATCCACCACTATCATAAAATACTTGAAACCTCCTAGAGTTTCTTGAGAATAAGGTCCACATATATCATAATGAATCATATCAAAAGGATTGTCGTAAGTACGATGACTCAATGGAAAAGCCAACTACTTTATTGGGATTCATGACAGTTGAACAAGCATTATTCATCATTGTATGGAATGATGATGACTTTGGAAAACTTTTATTTTGTCCAAGGATGCATGTCCTAATCTAAAATGCTAGATATCAAACTGACCTAACTTCAAATGCCCTTTGACTGCAACATTGTTTGAAATGATTCCTTCATTAGCCAATATCCTAGACTGTATTGAGGAGTAATAAGAACTCCCTACCTTCTTATCTCTTCCATCATAGATAGGCCATCCTTTTGTTTAGCTAACCCAATTGTCGTCCAACTCTTCAAGTCCTGAGCAAAACCACATTCTCTCAATAAAACTAAGCACAACTCACTATGCAAAATAAGTTTGCTAGCAGAAATTAGATTGAAACAAAACTTTGGAACAAGTAAAGCATCTTCAAGAGAAATTGATCATTTAGTCTGACATCATCGACATGTATTGTCAAAACATGTGAATTGTTAGGCAACTTATTTTTTAAAGGTTTCAATAACCTAGAATAAGACTCTTAAGAGAACATGTATGCTATAATGTGATAAGTAGCATTGCCCATGAATGTGATGACATAGTTAAATTCTGAGTTGAAAGAATATGATGAGATAGACAAACTCTACCAACTTGATTTTGCATAATGGAAACGCAATGAGAGTTTGGAGAAATGCTTTCTGGACTAAAGACTTCATATTTATGCGAATCTCCCTAATTAAGCATTGGCATAAGTCATTGTACTTGTTGTCTTGACAAACTCAACTCAGACAGCATGATTTGTCTTTCTGACATATTTTCTCCTTTGGATAATTATCTAACAAATCATTTTCGTATCATAGGCCTCATAAAAATATTATGTTTTCCTTTTTCTTGCCTAGCATTAGCTAGGAAACCTATAATGTGATGGTATCTTTCCTTCAAGCGTCCCTTTCTACCACAATGCTCACAAACAAGTTCTCCTCTAACTTTTTTTTTGTCAAAACCACTATTTGTAGCAAATATATGTGGTTTCTCTATTGTTGCAAGCATAACTAATCCTTTAATTGACCCAATATTAGTTTGTCTGATATCCGTTTGTGTTTTTTCCCTTTGGACAACATTATAGGCTTATCCAAGACTAGGAAATGGTTTTCTCGTTATAATTTGTGACCTAAGTGTAGCATATTCTTCATTCAAACCATTAAGAAATTTGAAGGCCATATCTTTTTGATATTGCTCAACATATTTTTTTTCATCCATCCACACTCACACTTGTTACAAATATATCTAGGCATTGGCCTATAATTCTTCAACTCCCTCAGAAGTGAGAGTATGTCATTATAATATGCAGAAACCGTTCTAGTCCCTTGAACCAAGCTATAAAACTTTAATTGCCGTGAATATATCTCAGAATCATTTGGTTCTACATATCTCTTCTTCAATTCTTCCCATATCTCTCTAGTCGAATCTAGATAAAAGATCATGGATGCAATAGGAAGAGAGAATGACCTTTGCGGCCAAGATTTCACTTAATCATTCCCCCTTCTCCAAACCAGATATAGTAAATCGGATCCAACAGGTCTCTCAAGGCTTCAATCAACAAATCATTTCTTGTTGTGGATTGAGAGTGCCACCTCAAAAGACTGACTCCAAGTACAATTCATCCAACTCAGGTGAGACTAGAGTGCCAACTTGATTATTAGATGGAGAGATGTAGAAAGGAGAGCTTGGATCCAATTCCACCGTCATTCTAGCACCACGAATAACTTTCCTTCTCATTAATTGCCACCACTAGAAATAGTTGTTTGTCTGTTACAACCACCACTGCCATGCACAACTTCTTATACTTACTTGTAATGCATTATAGATGAGACTGGGCCTATACTAACATAAAACAATAACCAACTCCATTTGCATTAGCCCATGCTACTAATAGCCCGTTTGGTTTTCGGAATGGAATTTTGGAGGGAATGTAATGGGAAAGGAGAAAAAATATAGTAATTTGGAATGAAATAGCTTAAAAATGGCGTGTTTAATTAAATGATGAAGATGAGAAGAGGAGGGGAATGAAATGAGCAAGAAAATATGCATTCCATATCATGAGCTAGGGAATGACCATTTCCTTACTCATTCCATTTCAATCCCATTTTCCTCTTCAGCTTTGAGGTAAACACACCATTTTTTTTTATCAATTTTCTTTCTAGTCACTATATTTTTTTATTCCTTCTCATTCCATTCTATTCGAAATTCCATTCCGAAAACCAAACATATTATAAGTCCGATCAGCCCAATCCTTCTTTCAACATCAAAGGTTCATTATGGCACTGCACTATGTCATTCCTTCGGCTTGTATGCAATGTTCTGTTGACATCCCATTTCAACTAGGGGTGAGCACAGGTTCTGAATAAATCGAAAATCGGTCGGAACCGGTATTATAGGGTCGATGTTAGTATAGGATATCAAATAGACAAGGCTTAAATTTTTGAAAAACGGCATTACCAAGTAAGGTTTCAAGTTCTCACTTCGAAATCAACTTGGAGAACTTGGAATTGACACAATATTTTAATATATAATTTATATACTGTATTTTTATAATATATTTTTATTTTAAAATTATAAATATCTGTTATTTATATTTAGCATTTTTGCACAAAGTCGACACCCGAACCCGCCATCCGCTTACCATTGCCCTCTTCGCCAAGGCTTGGCATTGCCCTCTTCTCCAGGCCTTGACTAATTCACTTAAGGTTTTTTTAGATTAAATGGTGTAATGTTTGAGCTTTATTTAGATTAATTGAAGTAATGGGATGGATTTAATGTAAAAGTGTATAAGGACATGGAAGGGGAACCGGTACCAGAACCGACGGATTGGTTTTTGGGTGGCTCTACGAGTCACAAAGTAGGTTATAGGTTCTAAAAATAAGTAACTGATCATTACAGGATTGATTTGAGGTTCCACGTCCGGAATCTAGCCATTCTGGTACCCGCACACCTCTAATTTCAACCCAACTTTATTTTCTCTTTTTGCTTAAATCAATTCATTTTACATGTAATAACAAATAGGTAAATATTTTGTCTTTATCCCTTGTTTTTAATATTAAATATAAACACGTAAGCATGCAAGCATGGAAGCAATAAATAGCAGGCGGCGGAGGCGACCGCGAACTACCGGCTCATTAGGCCTTGTAAGTGGGCCTAACACAACTGATCCTTTAAGGAAGCCCAATAATAGGCCCAAAAGTTAGTTTTAGGGTTAGGGTTTTAAGAGCAAATCCCCCCGTCGGCGGTGGCAGAAGCCAGTCGTCGTCTTCTTCTTCCTCCCGTTGCCGCAGCGGAGGCGTCGGCGGGAGCAGCGAGAGAAGAGAGAAAATGGTGAAGGGGCGACAAGGTGAAAGAGTCAGGTACCCTGGGATCCGTCCGCCGTTCTCATAGGCTGAAGCCGTCTTGAATTCACGCTCCCTTTTTTACGTTCTTAATTTTTCAGGCTCTATGTGAGGGGAACGATTCTTGGATACAAGAGGTACGTTTCTTTTTCTTTTTTTTTTTTCTTTACATGGATTGTGGAGGTTAGCTGGAATTAGTTGATTAGGGTCCTGTAGTTTCGTAGTTGGTTGTCGTTGGAATATGTATTGAGATCTTTCTGTATTTTGGTTATCCGAAATTTTACTTGTTATTACGGCGTTTGTGTTATTTGGATTATGAAATCTTTCCACTTGTGTTGAATTTCTGGGCGATGACGCTACCTTGCTGTTAAAATGATTTTTTAGGCCTTATTTGTGGACCGGTATCGTTGGATGGTTATAACCGGAGTATCTGCACTTCCTTGGGTTTATGGGTTGGCTGAGTTTTATTTTCTGATTTGTTATTGAGCAGATCCAAGTCAAACCAGTACCCAAACACTTCCTTGATCCAGATTGAGGGAGTGAACACCAAGGAAGAGGTCGCGTGGTTTCACGGAAAGCGCATGGCTTACATCTACAAGGCGAAGGTGAAGAAGAATGGGTCTCACTACCGCTGCATTTGGGGAAAGGTTATCAGGCCCCATGGGAACAGTGGTGTTGTTCGTGCCAAGTTCAAGTCGAATTTGCCTCCAAAGTCTATGGTAAGTTGTTGCCTTTCATCTGTGATTGTTAGTTTGGTCGTCTTGATGCTTCGAGTTCTTCATCATTTGATATTTGGACATGCGTATTCAACAGGGAAATCGAGTAAGAGTGTTCATGTACCCCAGCAATATCTAAGGTACCTCCGTTGAAATGTTTCTTTTCAAGTTAATTGTTATTGTAGTCACTTTTTTGTAGATATTCTCTGTCATTATGATGCTCTTTCTTTTCTGCCGTTCTGTTTCTGTCTAAGACGTGAGAGGTTTTGAATTGAGTCTGGTTTATTCGCAAAACTTGCTCTTGCTTTTGATAGCACAAGTGATCTTAGTTTACTCGAGTAGTTGCAGCGCATTCCTTAGGTTCTTACACTCCTTGCCTTTCTTTCTTCTTTCAGGCATGTTGGTTCCATCGGAGTGAGTCCATTCATGACTTATTTCATTTAGGTCGAGCTATAATTCCCATTCCTCGCATGTTTTGGATCCAGACCCCTTTGTAGAATCACGAGTTTTGAACAAGTGATCAAGTTTATTAGTGATTTCTGTAATGGGCAACACACTTCAGACGGTTGGATTTTTCGAAAAAGTCATCGCTGTGGGTTCTACAGTTGGGCAACTGCTGGTCCAAGTCTTTTGAGGGTGGGGTGGCCTTGTATGTCTTAGGTGAGATTTTAATGACATTCTGGCCGGGCTACAACCTTTGTGGTCTAAAGTGGCCCGGGACTCTACTGCAATTTAAGAAGGTATCCACGGTTGGCTTCAACTTCATGCCCGGCCTAGGATAGAGTACATTGGTATGACCAATATGATGTTTCATTGCCAAGTTTTGTTCTGGCTTCTTCGTGGATGAATCATGAACCTTTTGCCTCTACACTCCTCTTGGCCTGTTTGTTACCTTTACAACAATTGCAAGGTTCAGGTCAACTAACTATTCGAGTGAGGATGCACGATTAAGTAAAGGTCAAACCAAAGAACGCTCCCAAGTTAACATGCCACGACGTGAACGAGGCCTAAACCACGTTCTCAGCCTGAATCACATCCTCGTCCGCTTTTGGCCGGCGAAACTGTGGTGGGGAACATTGAATTGAATTGAATACTTGAAAATCCCAAGGCTTGGACCGTCTACCAGTGGCTAGCACTCCTCCTAGCCACGTTCCACGTGTGAACAATTTCTAACCAAAGTACACTAAATTGAAGATCTCCTCCTCCTCCTCCTCCCTCCCCCCACCATTTTCGTTGCAACCAGTAAAAAGGGGAAAGGACAGAGAGAAACCTCGACGCGCGGAGATCTGATGTCCTAAAAGGTACACATTCATTCATCCGCGACCCAACCCCACCTGCGTTTCCCTCAGATCATGACAATCTAACGCTTGCCCACGTCCCAAAACTGAAACTTTCTCCCAGACCACGAACGCCGGACAGAGATGAAGCAGCCGGGCGGGAAGCTCTTCACCGTGGGGCTGATCGCCTCCTGGTACGCTTCCAACATCGGGGTGCTGTTGCTGAACAAGTACCTCCTCAGCAATTACGGGTTCAAGTACCCGATCTTCCTCACCATGTGCCACATGACGGCTTGTTCCCTCCTCAGTTACGTCGCCATCGCCTGGATGAAGATTGTCCCCATGCAGACGTTGAGATCGAGGGTCCAGTTCTTCAAGATTGCCGCTCTCAGCCTTGTCTTCTGTGTCTCCGTCGTGTTTGGCAATATCTCCTTGAGGTTCCTGCCTGTGTCTTTCAATCAGGCCGTCGGCGCCACCACTCCCTTCTTCACGGCCGTCTTCGCCTATATCATGACATTCAAGAGGGAGGAATGGATTACTTACCTGACCCTCGTCCCGGTTGTTACTGGAGTCATAATTGCTAGTGGGGTACGACCTTTCTTGGCCCTATCTGGAACTTTTGATCCTCTTTTTCAATGTCTTTGGTTCTTTTTAATGATTGGTTTTGTCCTGATCTTGGTTTAGTGCACGGTGGATTGCTGTTGTTCTTGTTGTTTCTATAACTAGTCATTGGATTGACCAATCTTCTTGAGTTGAGTGCTTTCGGGACGATTGAGAAATATTCTGCTTTAGGATGTTAACCTTGGGGATGGTTTCAGAGCTCAATGCCATATCCCTGTCCATGATATGTTTTCTTGTGTCCTTCCTTCACCATTAGATGAACGGGGTGGTGTTTTCGAGTTCAGTGACGTGCTGAGCTATTTTCTGGGAATAAAAAACTGTTGGCATTGTCATGGAGATGCCTGGAATGTGTCGCACCGCGAGAAACATTGAATTTGAGAAAATAGTGGTCCGTATTGGCGCAACGCATTAAATTCAGAGGGCTTGGAACATTAGTGGATGGCTTTAGGCATGGATCTATGTTTTGGGTTGTGGCTGTCTTACCATTGCTTAGGTATATGGGTGCGCTTGCAGATCTTCTCTCCTTAGTGTATCCAGTGCTCAATCTTAGAATGAAAACGTGATTAGTTGCCAGCATTTCTGCATGAGCACGAGCAATTTTCAAATGGTTTTTAGTTAAGCAAGCATCTCTTTCTATTCTACCATCATAAGGTGCTTTACTGGAGCTGCTGAGAATGGAAACGCCAAGTCACATCATATTTGTATGAATGTATGACAGGGTGAACCCAGTTTTCATCTGTTTGGATTCATAATGTGCATCTCGGCTACCGCTGCAAGAGCACTTAAATCGGTCCTACAAGGGATCTTGCTCTCATCGGAAGGGTAAGGATTTCTTTACGAGCCAGAGCAAACACGTCAATTCTGGCGGATGATTCTGATGTTTTATCCTTCTTTTTCAGGGAAAAGCTGAACTCTATGAATCTTCTTCTGTATATGGCGCCTATAGCTGTCGTGTTTTTGCTTCCTGCAACACTCATAATGGAAAAGAATGTGGTTGGCATCACAGTTTCTCTGGCAAGAGACGATATGAGGATAATTTGGTACCTCCTTTTTAATTCGGCGCTCGCCTATCTCGTGAATTTGACCAATTTCTTGGTGACAAAGCATACCAGCGCTCTGACCCTCCAGGTACGCTGTGTACTCAGAGAAATCAGTGCAGTATCCATTTGGCATGTTTAACTTTAACAAACTGTGCAAATTGTTGACGGCTTGGAGGAAGGGAAGTAGTCATGGCACTTATGTTTGTTTCGCCAATCTGTTGGTTTTGCTGCAGGTGCTGGGAAACGCTAAAGGTGCAGTAGCGGTGGTGGTGTCGATCTTGATATTCAGGAATCCGGTTTCGGTCACAGGAATGCTTGGTTACAGCTTGACAGTGGTGGGGGTTGTCCTCTACAGCGAATCGAAGAAAAGGAGTAAATGATTCTGGGGATTGGATGGATATGGGGATTTAATTTTCTCTAAACCCTTTATTCCTTACACAAATTTTAGATGAACATAGGAGGGAAATCATTCACTGAGAAATGCTTTTTTAATTTTAATTTTTTTTGGTCATTTAGGTTTAGCATAAAATTAAATCTTTTTCCTTTCTTGTATACTTTTTTGTTTCCTCAAATGAGGACAGGAGAGGAGAAGGGGGGGTTTGTGGGTAATTCATCCAGATTTGTTATAAATCAGCAAAGAAAGTATGTTCATTTAATATTATTTTTCTTCTTTTGTTGGGTTACATAAACCCTATTTAACAAATATCACATCACATCCAAAAAATTAATAATAAAGCGATCACAATAAAGTATAAGATTATCATAATAAAGGATCTTGGATATGATTTGATTGTGTTTAATTTACTTACACAATTTGTATATATAGAAATTATTGCAGTGTTCCATACAAGTCTGCAGTTATTGTTGAAGTTGATGGTTTATTTGTTGTCCTGGCTGGATTTTCCTTGTCTAGGCAAGTTGGGTAATCTGAGGATTCCTTCTGCCCTTACTGCTCTTGATCACTGGTCACCAGAAGTCAAAGTTACTGATCGCATGACTCTTCAAACCTTATCCATTGTTAAGACCGTTATTGTAAATTGGGCGTAAAGTATGATGTAGTCGGATGATTTACGAGAGTAGAAAACAACTGGGCAGTGTCAATGATGCGATTATCCTGAAAACTTGGTGGCCTTGTGTCCATATCCATGTATACCTGCTGACTCTTATCTTGCCGTCTGAAGAACATTCTTCTGATGGTCGACTGCAGAGGCAACGCATGATTAGCTTAACACATCTCGGAAAAAGGGTCGGTGCTGCCAAACGTGGCTTTTATCTATATGAAACCCTTGATCCCTGCTTTCATAATCTAGTTGCCGCGGATGAAATTTGGGACACTGGTTGAGATGTCCATTGTCTTTGTATCCTCTCCTCAACAAAACAACACCCGTAGCCCTTGGTAAGTCTTTTCTTCTTCAACGGGCAGGTTATGTGTAACCATGTGTATAATTACTATAAAGAATGTGAGTTATGAGTTGCTGCTGTCCATATTAGGTTTCAAACATTGCTCAATGAGATGCTAACTCATTTGGAGCGACGGCGGAAGGATAAGGAGTGCCGCTGTGCTTGGCTTGAGTTTATTGAGCCTCTCCTGAATGCTGCTGGTCTGATGGTGCTTAAACATTTTAGGAGGATCTTCCCACTGATGATGATGAGACTACCCTTCTAGTAAAAGCTGGACATATGTATAGTAATGCTTCACAATTGTTGTCAAAGTGAAAAGATCTGACATTGCGAATCTGATATCTTCTTTCAGTGACATGAGCATAGCCGTGTAATGCTCTGCGCTGGCACGTAGTATCATGGCCAAGCGGTGTCATGGAAAATTTGATCGCAGGTCTCCATCAAGTCAAAAAGAAGAAAAAAATGCAGAATTATCTGTGGGAGGGGATTGCTCATTTTTGGCATGTTTCAGTGTTTTCAGGGAGTGGCTTGGCCAACCTTCCATCAGCTGGAAGATCCAGATCCGTAGAGGGTTCGTCAGTAGATGGTGGATCGGGTGACAATACCCTGCCAATGAAAACAAGGTTGCGGAAAAGCTTCATGTTGACATGGCTATGATAACGGGGGAGCCTCAGTCTCCTTTCGAAATATATGTAGAATTGGGAATCATGGTCATGTTATGTTTTCATTTCCAGGGGTAATTTACTGATAATGCAGATACAGCAGTTCCTGATTGTAATTCCTGGGAACAATTGCGGTTCCAGGTAGATTGGAGGGCGGGTGAAATGAATGGCAAAAGTGAAATGAAGGCTGCTACAACTTCAAGGCAGAAGCAGTCGTCACCACCACCAATCATTCATAACCACAGAAAATTCATGTGATGGAGGTTTAATCCCATACCCAATCCCATCCCTTCTTGCCCAGCCTCTTCCTAGGACAAGAAGTGACACGTGGCAGGTCGTGGTGCGGCTGCTTATCGCCTTTTGTTTCCCAGCTATTGTCAGAAACAAATCAAACGGAGTAGTAGTAGTAGTAGTAGTAGTGAGATCAGAGCAAGTCTTAGAACAACAACGCTCTTTGCCATTTTCTTTACTGAAGGGAAATAGACAGACCAGACCAGCCATGGAGGCCACCGTCACGTGCTACTCACGCGGGGCTTTCCTCCCTGCCAGTGTCTCTTCCATGCACTCCACTTCCATGGTCTCTCCCTCCTTCACCTCCAGGGTAAAGTGACTATATTTTTCAAAGGCAATTGTCCGCCGTTTCCGATGGAGGGAAGTTCCTGAGTTTTTGTATTCCGTTATGTAGTGCTTGAAGTCGAGCTCTCTGTTCGGGGAGTCCCTCCGCCTGGTATCCAAATCCTCCTCCGTCAAGGCTTCGAGGGCCAACAACTCTTCGTCGTCGGTGACCAAGTGCGAGATTGGAGACAGCCTGGTAAAGTCTGGTGCCCTTTATTCCTGTCGTTTGATGATTCATTGTGTCCTGATTGTTAGGGGTGATTTATTTTTGTGTAGGAAGAATTCTTATCCAAGGCTACTCCTGATAAAGGGCTCATCAGACTGTTAATATGCATGGGAGAGGCTCTTCGCACCATCTCCTTCAAAGTCAGGACAGCTTCTTGTGGCGGAACTGCTTGCGTTAATTCGTTCGGTGACGAGCAGCTCGCTGTCGATGTGCTTGCCGATAAGCTTCTCTTTGAGGTTATCACCCGCCTCTTAATCTTGACGGTTGCGTCGTATTGTATTGGGATTGATCTGGTTCGTGCAAACTGGGCATATCCTCCAGGCCTTGCAATACTCTCACTTCTGCAAGTACGCCTGCTCCGAAGAAGTCCCCGAGCTCCAGGACATGGGTGGCCCGGTCGAAGGTCCCTATTCTTCATGCAGCTTTGGAGATGAGGTTTTGGTAGATTATTGTGCTCCTTCATCGAGTTGCCTAATTCCAAGATCTTTCAATGTTCTAAAGGTGGATTCAGTGTGGCTTTTGATCCTCTTGACGGCTCCAGCATTGTGGACACAAACTTCACTGTTGGCACGATCTTCGGAGTTTGGCCAGGGGATAAGCTGACCGGCGTGACAGGGAGAGATCAGGTTGCGGCAGCTATGGGAATCTACGGTCCTCGAACAACATATGTCCTTGCTCTCAAGGATATCCCCGGAACTCACGAATTCCTTCTTCTTGATGAAGGTTTGGCCTCGAATCAACACGCAAAACGCTCTCCTGGTCATTTGTTAACAGTTGTCTCATTTGATTCACATGACGAATCAGGGAAGTGGCTGCACGTCAAGGACACGACTTTGATCGGCGAGGGAAAGATGTTCTCGCCTGGAAACCTGAGGGCCACTTTTGACAACACCGACTATGGCAAGGTATTCTCATTGTGCTTTTGTCAATTCGGGAGAAAAAAGGTCAGTCCAATGTTCCAGACTTGGCATGTCGATCGTTCAAAGCACCCTGCTTCTCGCAGCTCATCGAGTACTACGTGAAAGAGAAATACACCTTGAGATACACCGGAGGAATGGTTCCTGACGTCAACCAGGTCGGATCCCTTCTCCAAAGTCATTGCGGCAAACAGTATGATATCCGTCTCTCATTTTTTTTGCTATACTTCCTTCAGATCATAGTGAAAGAGAAGGGCGTGTTCACAAACGTAGCCTCACCATCCGCAAAGGCGAAGCTGAGACTTCTGTTCGAGGTTGCACCCCTGGGGTTCCTGATCGAGAAAGCCGGAGGACACAGCAGCGACGGGTACAAGTCCGTCCTGGACAAGGTAATCAACAACCTCGACGACAGGACCCAGGTGGCTTACGGGTCGAAGAACGAGATAATCAGGTTCGAAGAGACCTTGTACGGGTCTTCCAGGCTTAAGGCAGGGGGTGTCCCGGTCGGAGCAGCGGCTTAAGAATTTCTGTTTCGCATCGGGTGCTCATGCTGATTTTATTCAAAAAAAGAATGAAAAATGAGAAACGCGCCTGGTCGGGGTCGAACCTACGACTTTCTGCTTAGGAAGATTGCAAAATCTATCCCTCGACTATTAGATTTAAATATAACTTATTGTGAAGAAAGAAATATTCATATCAAATTAAATCGCGATTTTGAATTAGATTTGTGAGTAATTTTTTGCATCCTAGAGGGAGGTGGGTAGGGTAAGGGAGAGAGGATGTTGGAGATTGTGAATAACATAGGCGTCTATCAGGAGACGCGGCGACACCTTATCAAATCATAGACGTCGAGTTAGACGAAATGACTACGGACGGACGCGATATAACGGGGACTAAAGTGTTGAATGTAATGTGGTTGCCAATAATACAAAAGAAAAGATTAAAGTCAAGAATTTCACTAATACAAGGAAAGAAAACTTACAACCATCTTGCAATACTTAAAACGATTTGTAATAATAAAGTTGACAACCAAGCAGCCCTTCGAGGCATAAAATGATTGTCTATTTGTTACAATTGACTAAGGACAACTGTTGTCCTAGACACATTTAAACACGTGTTTATTACACTTAAAATTGTCATACTAGCGTCTGCGACAGAGTCAAAGTGCTCCTGCTGCGACAACGTCAAAGTGCTTCTACAACAGCAACAACTGCTGCGACGACACCCATCGATGGCACTTGCTTCTACGCCAGCCGTCGATGTAGGTGCTTCTACGCCAGCCGTCGATGAAGCTGCTTCTATCCCAGCCGTTGATGGAGCTGCTTCTACGCTAGCCACCGATACTGTACAGGGTGTTACTCTGGTTCGAGGGCAACGATGAGCTAAGCGCCGAATGAGGACGGGGCTGAGCGAGCATAAGCAACTTGAACCCGAACTCGACCTGGAAAGAGAAGTTCGCGGTAACCACGTTTGAACTGATTAGACAGAATTGAGTACTTGAACCTGAAGTTGGTTCAGGAGGGGAAGAGCCGGGAACGTTGGATGGATCCAGTGCAGTGGTGAGGGTCATGGTCCGGTTTCCCAACGAGAAGTTGGTCGACACCAGGTTAGCACATACGGGCAGTTCACACCAGGTTAGCACATACGAGAAGTCGGTCTACTCCAGGTCCGTGGGGTTCATAAGACTAGGCAGAGGAGAAGGTTGCGGTAAAGTTAACGTTGATTTGACAGAGGCGATGGATCGATCACGTAGGGTATGTAATTTGTTTAAGGGAGTTTGACATCATTAATGGATATTTTGCCTCAAGCTTACTGAAGGCAGGCGACAAATTAAAATACTTTTATGAACCTAACTAACTTGTAGATATGGCAAGTAGAGGTCCGTCCTCCCCACAGGGAATCAACAGAGAAAACTTCCCAGTGGTCGCACGATTAACTATAGCGAGATCAAGTCAACAAAGATGGAATGAGAATGAAATCGAAAATAAACGCAAGACAAAACGATAATTCGATCAAATGAGAAAAACCTAGGACCATCAACTTCCCTCGACGAATTATTCAAATCGTTCCTTCCCTTCTCCAGTTATCGAATTCTCAAGTTATTAACCAAGGGCTCGCTTTAAGGACGTATTCCCTGTATCTAGCTAATCACTCTATTCCTAAACAATTAACTAGTAGGAACCCATTATGCATCAACCATAAATGGTAAGGTGATTTGGTATATTCCTATCCTTCTCACGGATTAGCTCCATTTTCCAACGAGACGCTAACTTAGGCTATCCAATCCACGACTTAACCTAAACAACTTTTCCAATCCCGAATGGGTCTCCAGATCAAATTAATTAGTGGCCAGTCAATTAATCGCATTAAGATCAAGATATGGATAAGTAACCACACAAATTTGAATAACACGAAGAAAAGGAATTCAACCTGTTAAATAAAGTCGATAGGTTCCACTGATGTCCTAGAAAACGATATTAGTTCATAATGAAAGAAACCATCAATCCAAGTTCAAGAGAAAACGATAACAACATAGAAAGCAAGGACAAAAGGAAGATAAATGCCTTCCCGATCCTCCAATCTGGGAAGTAGTAGCCTCGCCTGAATCTCCACTTGAGCCCAAGCCGTCACCTCCTTATCTGTCTCCTGGTCGAATGCTTTCTCCCCAAAAGAACCGTCCCCTTCTAGGGTTACACTTAGAAAATAAATAGTTCCCCTAAAAAGATTTCCTAATATTCCCCAAATATAATGAGATCTAAAATAATAAAATAAACTAAAAGCACTAAATCAGTAACTAAGTGATGCTCTTTTTCCTTATACTGAACTTTGCAGGAAGGTTGAAGTGTTTGGACACGAAATTTGCACAGATTGCCGAAGGTCTCGTCCTTCATATCAGAAGGACGCGTCCTTCTACTCTATGGCCTTGATCGCCCATCTTTCTCAATTTTAGTCCAAACTTCAAGTTTCCCTTCATCCCCCTGCACCACATCAAGACAAAACCAAGATGCATCAACAAGAACACTAATTTATCCCTATCTATACTCAAAATATAATAAAATATAGGAAATTAACCAAAACCTACAAAAATTTTATCAAAACTCACACGACTAACCACATAAAGCACCATTGAGACTATGAAATAACTTTACTTTCATAGATTTATCACCCTCAATTCATTTAAAAGGCTATAGGGGTTGTGTTTACCTAGAAAACATTTTCATGATATTTTCATAAAATTGTCCGTAAAGAATGCGATCGTCGTAAAACTTAAAAAATATTAAGGAAGAATACATCACAAAAGAAACATGCAAGAAAAATAAGAACGCTTACTTTGATTGTATCTGTTTGAATGAAATTATGAAAGGTGGAAAATACAAAATCATTTAACACTTGAGAGCGAAAATGACTAAGTGTAAAAGACAATCAAGATGCTCTTTAGGGTGCAAAATGATTGCCTTCCTTTCCTTCTACACAATAGCTCTATTTATACAAACATACGCCTAGTAACGACAAACACATGACTAAACCTAGCCATAACTACCGCTAAAAAAGAAACCGTAGCATGTTTTCGAAACTTTTCAAGCCGAAGCGGGGTTTGAACACAGAACCAACTCTGATACCAAGTAAAAACTTTACCGTTTGACCTAAAAGATTAAGCTACTAAGTGAGGCTTGGTTTGTATTATATAGTTTAACATCGACAACATAAACTTAAACTGGATAACCACATTCAACTGCAGAGTCTTTAGGGCTTAACCTAGTTGGCCCAAAATCAGTTTACTGTATAAATAGGATAATCCGATCATTCTGCGATCTTCTTCCCTTTCATCATTTTTGGTACTCGATTAGTTGGCTCACAAAGTAGATGCCTACTGACATCCTTAATGGGCTCTTGTTGGGCCTTTACCTAAAGCCCGATAACTCTTTTAAGGGCTCACTCATTGGATATCATCCAGTGTAGAACACACTCGCGCACGATGAAAACCCTGTCTGGGGTTTAACCATCTTCTTACTTTATTCTAATACTGCTTTTCAAAATTTGTGTTCCTTACAGTCTATTGTCCTAAATAAATACAATCCCTAATTAGCAATGTGCAGCAAGGTTACAGTTTGTTTTGTCGCAAGCGGCGCCGCTTTCAAGCTAAAATGATATGATATTGATGTTGGTAGTCAGTTATTCCAATTAAGCTTACAACCGTCTCACCAACCTCTCAATAATTTGCTCCAAAAATAATAAACAGAACGAACCACTGGAATCATATGAATGTAACGACTAAGTCCCTGATATATGACTAGGACAATCCATTATTTCATTTCCTTCGTTACAACCCTAACTACCATCGAGCTCGATAATGTGTCGCCGCGCCCCCGAGATTTCATTGCCGCGGCTTCGTTTTCTCGAGGTCTTGCGGTTATTGTTGTGAAGGAAATCTTTGTTAGTAGAGAAGAATGAGGGGGGGGAGGGGGGGGGGGGGACATGATTGAGTTGGTCGTCACTAACATCATAGCCGGCCTAGACAACCAAATACATGGAACGTCGACTAGGGATTCGGAACACCCCCCACCATCACTACCCAAAAGAGAGAGAGAGAGGGAAAGAGGACGGAGAGGATCGATTCCAAACCCTCCCAAGGATAATAATCCAAAAATCGCCAAGGTCCAATTCAATTGGATGTTCAATGAACCCTTAAAAACCCTAGCCAAAAAAAAAAAAAGTTCAACTCAACTCTCATCATGCTCATCTCGTCAACCTACTTTTTGACCCCTCCTTTGCTATCATGGGAGAAAGCTACAGTCATTTCTTTTAGAGATATACAAATAACCAAGATTATCCTTTACACCCCCAATTTTATTTAAAAATTAAAAAAAAAATAATAATAAAAGAATTGTTTTCATGGGAAAAGTTAAAGTCTGATTTAAAAATTATGATAAAAAAGTAATCGCCTAGATAAGGGGGGGGGGAGACATTCTTGACAATTGAGGTTCCATGAATTTGGCTGAATTTGGAAAAAGTCCAATCACAGTCTTATTGGGTGGTGTCATGTCCCTTTCTTCCACGATCCACCCCAACCCAGAATAAATAAAATAAAATAGAATTCATCATTCAATACATGAGATTGGGGAGGGATGTGCCAACTTCGTCTATCCATTTTTGGTCTTTAAAAAAAAAAGCTAATGATTGTGCTTTTAACTCATTTTCCGGGATTCATTCATCCATCCATTCATAGTATAATAACAATATATCTCTACGTTGTGTCATGATCTGGTTGGGACGAATAATCTTTGTTTCAGAGTCAGGGGGGAGTTAAAAGAGTTGGTTTTCCAGTTGCAAATTATTCGAAATTTCGGTTTGCGTAACAAACATCAACGAACGACGACAGATTCTGTCCCAAGGACACGCACACACACTCTCTCTCTATTTTAGGATTAGTAGTAATGACAATAATTAGAAGAAGCATGTAATATTATTACATGCCTATGGGGGGGAGGGGGATGGTATACTTAACATCAGACCAGTAGATTTTTCTTTTATTTATGTTTTGGGAGGAAGGAAAGATGACGACGACAGCCGCCGCATTTGTCATCTTATTATCATGGTTGGGGGGGGGGGGTTGCCAAATGTCTTTTCTTCAGCAACTTTGCAGGGAGACAACAGTAAGAGTCCCTTGTGACATTTTACAAGTTGGGGGGGGGGGGGGGTGGTAGGAGGAGATCTTCACAAAAGGAAATCCCGTAAGCCAAGGAGAATTCCAATTGGATCCAACTATAATGAATCTTGTTGATTGGGGAAGGGGAGAGCATGCATCTCCACCCCAACTGAATATATTTCCTGAATGCAGCATATAAACTAGAAGGAAGATGGGGATTATATAATAATATAAATAATAGATAATATATTTGACAGCCAAAGTGAAGAAGGGCAAACACCACCACCACCACCGACAGAATCAGGAAAGTCGGCAGAGGCCGCCCCCCCGGGGGGGGAGGGGGGACTCGATCCATTTGTATAATAATAGTAATACGGTGAAGGGGAAGGGAACAGCTAGCTTAGCAGCAAGTATAGTAATCCTCTCCCCCCAAGGAGAAGCAACACTCATACCTCGACCAGCTGCTCGTGACTCATCATCATCCATGCTTTGCTTCTTCCTCACTCTGTTGTACCAAAATCACACACACACTTGCCTTCCTACATTGGGATTTGGGTTTCGTATTCAAGTGACAGCAGACATCCAGGATGCTTTACTTAATTCACTGGATAATTAATTACATCGTTACGACCACCACCACCACCATCCCCCCTCCCCTCTTATTAATTCACAAGGGTATTTATTATTAAGGGAAAAAAAGGAAAAAAACCAGTTACCAAACTCATTTAACGAAATTGCCAGCTTTGACTTTCAAGCCATTTTACATTATCCGACAAAACCAGGGTACTTTTTTGTTATGTCCTATTCGACCATTAAATACATGAACATGAGAAGGCACAAATCCAAATTCATTGTCTTTGTGTCCCTCCCAAGCAAAAATAACATTTCTTTATTGAAGAAATTTTCATCTCCCAACCCCCCCACCCCTACTATAAATACTTGTCCCCTCTCGAAAACAAACACACACACCCCCAATCTACCAAACCACCAGCATAAAAACAAGTTATCATCATCAGACCGCCAACATGAACACTTCGGTCACCGTCACCGTCGTCTCCGAGACCACCGTCCACCCCTCCCTTCCCTCCTCCCTCCCCGACCTCCCCCTCTCCTCCTCCGACCTCCCCATGCTCTCCTGCCACTATATCCAGAAGGGCCTCCTCTTCCCCCTTCCCTCCTCCCCTCCCCATCCTTCCATCCCCGACCTCCTCCGTCACTCCCTCTCCTCCACTCTCTCCCTCTTCCCTCCTCTCGCCGGCCGTCTCTTTACTTCTTCCCCTACCGGCCGTATCTTCCTCTCTTGTAACGACTCCGGAGCCTCCTTCATTCACGCCTTCGTCTCCCCCAGTGTCCCTCTCCTCCCCCTCCTCACCTCCGCCACCCGTACCCCGTCCTTTGTTACGGAATTCTTCCCTTTTGACCGGACCGTCAGTTACTGCGGCCACTCCCTCCCCATCCTTGCTGTGCAGGTCACTGAAATGGTCGATGCCGTCTTCATTGGGTGCTCTGTCAACCATGCTGTACTCGACGGCACCTCTCTGTGGAACTTCTTCAATGCGTATGCAGATGTCTGCCGGTGTGGGGTGGAGTCCGTGACGAAGCTCCCAGATTTCCGCCGCGAGAATGGCCTGATAACATCTGCGGTCCTGAAAATACCGGAGGGTGGGCCCTTGGCAACTTTTGACGAGAACGAGCCGATCGCTGAAAGGATTTTCAGCTTCAGCCGGGAAGCTATTCTGCGACTAAAGGCTAAGGTCAATAAAACGCTAATCAAGGGATCGACGGCTTCGACTGATGCAGGCAGCGCAGCCGAGGCCATGGGGAAACAAATGAATGACTTCAATTGCTGGGACATGGATGAAAAATCCATGACGAGGACAGCGAGGGGCTCGATTCCCCTCCGAGGAATCCGTGGGGTCAAGGAGACAACCTCAGAGGTGTCATCCTTCCAGGCATTGTGTGCGCTGCTCTGGAAAGCCGTGACGCGTGCGAGGAAGCTGCCAGCATCCAAGGTCACCACATTCCGAATGGCCATCAACTGTCGTCACAGGATGGAGCCAAAGCTTGACCCACTGTACTTCGGGAATGCGATACAGAGCATCCCGACCTACGCGTCCGCGGGGGACGTGACATCGAGGGACCTAAGATGGTGCGCGGAGCAGCTGAACAAGAACGTGAGGGCGCACGATGGGGATGCAGTAAGGAAGGGAGTGGAAGACTGGGAGAAAGACCCGAGGCTGTTCCCACTGGGGAACAAGGACGGAGGGGCAATCACAATGGGGAGCTCCCCGAGGTTCCCGATGTACGACAACGACTTCGGATGGGGGAGGCCGGTGGCAATAAGGAGCGGGAGGGCGAACAAGTTCGACGGGAAGATATCGGCGTTCCCAGGAAGGAAGGGAGGGGGAAGCGTGGACCTGGAGGTGGTGTTGAAGCCGGAGACGCTGTCGAGGGTTGAGGGTGACGAGGAGTTCATGCAGTATGTGACCAAGTAAAAAAAACCGAAACACTAAGCTCCTCTCTCTACGTATAAAAAAATAATGATTTTAATAATAATGCCAGTGGTTAAAAGGATTAGGTTAACCTTTATGAGAGAAGTGGGGCCCAACTGGGCAGAGTGTGGACGGCCCCAACAATCTATCTAAAAAGGTGCAGTAGGGTTGGGATGATGTACTTAATTATGTCCTCTCTGTCTTTGACTTTTTCTTAAGATTATGATAAAATAAACAATTGAGAGAATATGAATCTTGCCGTCTTTGGATTGACACCCTTCAAGACTATGTGAGGAGAACCATGTCACATGAGAATAGACCTCTTGTAATCCTAAAAAAAACAACTCCTAGTAGGCCACCCCCATCTACAAGAAGGGGTCCCCCAGTCTGCGATTGCTATTCCCATGTCCCAAACCCAGTCCTCCGTCTGTTACTCTCTGCTCCTAATCCACACATCCGATGGATGATTGCGCATAAAATTTCCATCCTTCTACTACGTTTCCATCCTAATTTACAGAAACATATGCTCCCGTGGTCTACGATTGGCTAAATATCATAGACCCCCAATCCGGCCCGGATAAGTTAACGGCAGAAGACACAAAATCGACAGCACCCGGAGCGTAAAGCCTTCAGAGTCACAGGATCTGGGCTGCAGTGTTCAATTTCTCTGCCAGACTCAATTGGGTCCTGGTGATGCTTGAAAGGTAGAGTAATAGCAATTGGTCCTGAAAGCAAAGACAAAGCAGGGGAAAGTTGGATCAGACAAGATAGAAATTATAAACCCCGAGTGTCCTGACGGTCCCAGAGCCAAATCACATTACAGGACTTTCATGCTAGTATAAATCATGGAATAACAGCCTTGACAATAAAGCTGCTCAGCAGCCATTCCACCCTCGAGCCCAAAGAGACAACCAACAATGAACTTTCACCTTGCTTCGCTAGCATTGTCTCAAGCCAGGCCTCTTTTCTATACCTATGGCAACTATCTAATGCATGCATGAACATCTTCTCACCTGTATGCCATCATTCACAAGCTTATCAAATGCTGATGGCGTCATTTTTGGGATCGAAGCAACAGCATCCGCTATGAACCTTCCAATATTGTTATTGGTTGGGGCACGGCCTTCCTGAAGGGAAGGAAAGATGGGCTCAGTCCAGAACTAACAGAAGAGAAATTATTATCACATTCATTGACGTTATACTCACCACAACATCGTCAACATACTTATAAACGTCATCAATTAAAGCTAGCAAACGCTCCATCGAAGCCTCCATACCCTCCAAATCGCTTGGAAGCTTATCTACTGACTGCTTCTTCAAGATATCAACTGCCACAGTATAGTGAGTAGTGAATGCCAAATGACAAGCAAAACAAGCGGCGATTCAAAACAGTAAGGCAGACACATACACCCAACTCTCTCAGCCTCGACCATGCGTAGATCAAGAGGAATCTCTTGAAACTGGGCAGCAAGCTGCCTGTCCCCAAGCGATAGATTGATGGCAACATAAGCTTTGATGGAAGCCTGTCCATTGCTGAATCCAGTGTCCACCGTCAGATGAACAGGATTTGAAACTTCTCTTGAATAGAACTCATGAAACAGTACACTGCCACTGGTGACACCAAAACAAGTTGAGTACCTGCAATCCAGACCATTTGATATATCCTTACAAGAATGATCCACAATAAATACAATGTTTGGCACTCAACTAATAAAGCAACGAATAAAAGACACAGGAATTTCTACATCAGCCTAAAAGCTACATTAAAATCAGTCTTTCAATTTTATCGAGGATCAAATCCATCTCCGCTTAATTAACAATTGCTTGATATTTTCAACATACTATTCCCGTGATAAAGTATAATTGTCTCTCCAGCTCTTATAGAGTAGACCTTGACAAAAATGTGCTATTGGATTCAACTAGCTTCAACACAATATCAACGATATGCTAGTATTCCAAAAATAATTAGAAAGGACATATACAATACAAGGCATGAATTCGAAGGTTACCATCCAACGATGACTTCTTTGGGATTCACCTTCTGGTGAGACAGTAACATATTGTGATGGTACTCGACATCAAGGGCAATCTGCAATCGCGTGGTAATTGCACATTAATAAATGCTCAACCAGCAAGGACATCCGCACAATTTAGCAAAAACCCACAAGAGAATTCGAATCGTTCGAGAAGCATCCAACAATTGAAGAAAAAATATATAAACTAAGCAAATCCCAAACCTGGCCAGAAGACTCGTTGTGAGGGACGGCATAGCAGTTTCTGATCTCAACTGTGCCGTCAGCAAGGACAGATCCGAGAAGAGTACCAATAACGCGGACGGCCTGGTCAGGACGCCGGACGTAGCTATCGCAGACGTTGAAGATCACTAGGGGATGAACTCTGGCGGTCAATCCGGTGGTCTGCGACGACAGATGGAGCACCGTGGAATCGCCGGCCGCCATGATCGAAGGAAAAGCGCCGACGGAGAAGGGGAAGAGGAGGTGAGGGTTAGGGTCGGCGAGGAGCGCTAGGGTTTATTCCGGGGGGTCGGATGAGGGCAGAACGGAGATTTCTCTGGAGGAATTTATAGGTGGATAGAATTGGGCTTCCGTAGCGCATTCCGGCAGTAGGCCCACACGTTGATTCGATTCGACACGCTGCCTTTTTGCAGCTTAGTCCAATGTAGGATAGCTGTTCGATATATTCGGATTACTTATTTGATATTTTCTCCATATGCTCTCTTTTTTGAAATAATTTCAAAAAGAGCCTTTTAAGATGTTTGCTAAGAAGAAATGAGACAGAGACAATATGAATTAATTTAAAGACAGAGTTGGACATATATAAAATTTAATAAATTTTTTAACTTATTAAAAATAAAAATTATGTTCATACTCATGGCCCGTGTCGTGTCCATGCAAAAGGCATGTTATTTTTAGCATTAGACATCACATTTTTTTTTTTAGAATTGGAATATTTTTACACGGCTCGAACATTGACAAGACGACGGTACTTATTTTATTCGTTCGGTGATGGTTTGGGCCAGCCACATGGGGGGAAGTTGGAAGATGGACTGCCACTTGATTCTTAGAAGGGGTGGGGTGATGATGGTATGGAAGGTGGGCTTTTCGGACAAGGGATTAAAACATTAATTCTTAAAATTCTTGAATATCACCACAATTTTTCTCACCCCCCATCACACTTTTTTTAATACATACAAAATACGAGAGGAGGAGGAAGGAGAGCAGGAGCTGTTTGTTTGACTAGGGCAAGGCTGGATGACGTCACAACACCAAATCCCTCACTCTTATTGATCTTGCTTGCCACATCTTTCTGTTCCTTTTTTTTTTCTTTTTCTTATTTATTTATTTTAAAATTCATCTGGACTTGAAAGGGATCGCCCTGATCACCACTTGATGGTACAAGGCTGCGAGTGCTGCTCCCAGGAACGGTCCCACCCAGAAGATCCACTGCCATCCAAAAAAATCGGTAATTATCATCTAGGTTTTATGTAATCAATGAATTGGGTAGGGTTTTAGGTGGATTACGTGGTCTTCCCAGCCGCGGTGTTTGTTGAAGACAATGGCAGCTCCCAGGCTCCTCGCCGGGTTTATCCCTGTCCCGGTGATCGGGATCGTTGCCAGGTGCACCAGGAACACCGCGAACCCGATTGGCAGCGGGGCCAATATCTTCAAACAAGCCAACGTCACGCCTTGATGAAACTTTCCTTGTTGCTAGGAAAAGATGGAATATGGGTTCAGTTTCAGAAGTAAAAACTCACCGGTACGTGGGAGTCTCTGGCGTTTCGTTTGGCATCGGTGGCAGAGAAGACGGTGTAGACAAGCACGAAAGTCCCCATAATCTCGGCGCCGAGTCCGTCTCCCTTCGTGTAGCCGGGGTTGACAAAGTTGGCTCCGCCCCCCGCGCTCTCGTACTGGGTCTTCTGGAAGCCCTTCACGACCCCTGCACCACATATCGCGCCTAGGCACTGCATGATCATGTAGAACAACGCCCTCGTCAAAGACAGCTTCCTCCCCAGGAACAACCCGAACGTCACCGCGGGGTTGATGTGGCCACCTGCAACCAAAACGAAATCACCCGGAGTTGCCAAACCGTCATCAAAGGCTGCCATTTCAGGACACGTTACTTCATTTTCTGCAAAATAAAGACCTACGTCACTTACCGGAGATCCCGGCGGTGCAGTACACGAGGGCGAATATCATTCCGCCAAAGGCCCAGGCGATCCCCTGTATCCCAACGGTGGTGCACTTGGTGCTGGACCTGACGACCCCCATGACGGTCAACAGAGTGATGTAAAGGAACAGGAAGGTGGCCATGAACTCGGCGATCCCGGCCCTATAAAACGACCAGGACGACAACTCCCCGGGCTCAAACAGGGGCGCATCCGGCGGATCAGAGTAGTCCTTCGAGTCCTGGCTCTGGGCCGCCGTCCCGATGGGCTGCCTCTCGGGGAACTTGTTGGCACCCAATCTAACATCCTCCTCCTTGTCCTCCATAATTCACTCCCAAATGTGGTTCAAATTAAGCTTCCCTTTTAGACTATGCACTTGAATTTGTGGGTAAGATGACATAAATGTGATAGTAATTTATATAGAGGTCTAAGAATAGGGCTGGTATTTGTGTGGTTATGTAGTATGATGGTATAATATAATGGTAGGGACCAAAAGATGATGTTATCGAAAGGAAAAAAAAAAGATTAAAATATGGCCGACCCAGTTATTATGTTACAATATCGTTGAATTTTAATGGAGCTTTTTTTTAGGGGTTCTGGGGCGGTTGGAACTTAGTGTTGGTGATAGCCGACCACTTTATTACAATAAGGATTTATCATGTCGGAAACACGAGCTTGCTGGGCTTTAAATGAAATTTATGCCTCCGTTCAATCTTTTATTGTACTTTAATGGAGAGGTCGGTCGTGATCGTGACGTGGGAATATTAATAAATGATGATGATGATGATGAATCCTATGGTTTGTAATTAATCTCGAATTCGGAGGAGTAGTTGTGGATGTCTTGTAATATTTTTTAGGTAAAATATCAATTTATGGCCTCAACTTTGAGCCAACTTTCTGTTTTGTCCTTAAATATAATTTTGTCACCAATTTTTATTTTTATTTACTTTTGGCCAATCATGAATTTCTTCTAGCGAAAGCCAAACAAAGCCTTAATAGACAATTTTCATTTATCGACTAAAATGAAAAAAGATTTTAAAAAAGAAAAAATAATATTGAGACTTTTCATTTGTTTTTTTATTATAAAATTTGGATGAACAAATCAAGTCAATTGGAAGCCGAAGTTAACGATAGTTGCTGATGTTGTCCAAAAAATATGAAAAATCGATGAATGTCGGATGATGTTCTATTAGGGGGCGACTATTACGGATAAAGTGGATTACGAGATGAATGAATGAGATGTCGAAACTCCACTATTATAGGACACATGTTAGACTATATTAAGGCTTTGTTTGGCTTTCGCTAGAAAAAATTCATGATTGGCCAAAATCGAAATAAAAACAAAAGTTGGTGAAAAAATTATATAACAAACTAAGTTAATGACAGAAGGTTGGCTCAAAGTTAAGGCCATAATCGTATATTTTGCCTATTTTTTAAATAAAATGTTGCGTCAATTCGGACCAACCAACAAGGCCCGGAATTCAAATAAAGCTACGGCCCATTGGGCTTTCGCTTAGGGATTAATTAGTAGTACAAAGAAATACAAATTTTGTATAACAATCATTTTGAAGAAAAATATATTAACAAAAGTGTGTGCATCCGGGACGTTCGTTCAATGCATCAAAGACTCGCCCAGGAATGTCTTGGCAGCGTCCAGGCTGGGGAAGTAAGTGGGCTCGAGGAAGACCCGGCTCAACGAGTCGTCCTGCTCGAACCCCATCCCGACCCCCACCCTTCCGCCTCTTCCATCGGCCTCCAGGCTTCCCACCATGACGACCAGCACCTGCCTGTACGCGAAGAAGAACCCCTTCAGGGCTGCCTCAATACCCTGCATTGCCTGGATCAGGTGCACCTTCCGGTACTCGGATTTATCTCTGTAAATCCTCATCGCCGCCTCCTGCACTCTCGGCCCTCCCATGGGGTCGACCTCCACGCCAAGGATGCCCGGCACACGATGCCGCAGGTCCTTGCATGCCTTCGCCATCTCCACCAGCGCCCTAGACCTGAAACAGAAAGCTGCATCCTCCGTTCGTATCTCGAGCCTGTTCTTTAGCTTTAGGAAGTCTTCTGGGTCCATCAGGAGGTGCAGGTCCTCAATCTCCGTCAGAAGTTTCCAGATCCTCTCCACCGTGCGGCAGTCCCTCTCTGCCTGCTCGAACCTGCCGCCATCCATTCTTGAGGGTATGCGATTCAGAATCGAGGCCGCGCAGCCCGTCCAAGACTCCACCAGTTGGTGGATGGTGTACAGGCTCTGGTTCTCATGGTTATCGATCTGCACGTAGGGGTTGCACTTCAGCTCGTGGAGCTCCGATGGTCTGCATACCCGGTCGTAGTCCAGATTCGGTTTCCGGGTCAGGTTCGGCTCCCCGATGCCAAGCGTGTATGGAGACCTCATGAAAGCGCACTCCACCGCACAAGCCACCCTCTGTGCCGCATCCTCCGACTTCTGCCAGCTCAGGAGCCGGGGGAGTAGGCTCTCCTCGCTCGTTCTGCTCACGACCGAAGACTCCTCCCCAGGGACCTTCCACACCTCGGCAGAGCTCCCATCACGAGCCAGCACGCCGCTCCCTCTACTCAGCTCTGCCACAGGCGCGGATCCACGAGACTCTGGGTCCTCCTCCTCGTTCTCGACCACCCCAGCTATCACCATGACCTGATCGACCGCCAAAGACTCTAGCCGTTGCACCCACTCGCGGCGATTGGTGTAAGGCCTCGGGTCGGAAAGGACGGTCGACATGAACCGGAAAGTAAGCTCGAGTCCCATCAGAGCTGGTTTCAGCACGGGCTCCAACTTCCAATCTGGGAAACCCCTCGACTGAAACAACCTTCTCAACTCAGGCAGGCGGACATAATGTTCGTACGTGGAGCAAGCCGGGGAGGACGCGGGGGACATCTCCGTTCGAACAACAACGGGAGCAGCTGGAACCATTAAACTGAGATTAATGGAGGGCAGCCTGGGGGACTTACTGGAGGTGTCGGAAGATGGAGTCCTCTTGTGATGCTTCCAATCAAACTCGACCATTTTCGGTGCATACATGGATTGATTGAGAGATTCCTGTGTCGGGAGGAGGAGGAGGAGGTGGGTTGGTTATATTTATATAAGAAAAGGGATGTTAAAAAGAAAAAGTAAAGGAAGACCGAAGAAACGCGCAGAAAGGAAGTCGTGGTGGTGTTGGAATAGAAAGGGAGGAGTTGCTCTATCTTATCCGGTTAAGCAAACCTAAACATGGGATGGGATGAAGTCGCGTGGACTGAAGCCCTCTCTAGCTTGGTCCAAAATGAAAGGCCCGAGCAAGGGGAAGGAGACACGTGGCAAATGAGGTCAAATGATCTGGTCCTTATTGAGAGGCCGCCTTTGTTGTCGCGTAAATTGAGGCGAGAAGAGGAGATCGGGATTTGTCGACGCAATCGGTGGTATAATCGCGTTTCCTTTCTAGATGGTCGTACGTGTCGCAAGCCGAACCAATGACCTCTCGTGCTTTGGGAAAATCTTTTTACATTTTGGGATGAGATCGATGGCCTAACACAACACCCTGATCCGATTCCATTACAGAAAATTTGAATTCCAATTCACCACGGAATAGAGTCGATTGACTACATAGAAGAAAAGTTGAAACTTCACTTAGTTCTAGGGCGGGCGGTTGTTGTCGTGACCCTCGAGGAGACGGTCGAGAAGACATCCAAAACCAAGATTGAGATATACATCAACCCTCCCAAGTCAACAAATCTTTGCGTGGAGGGTGAGAATTGGGATCAACTCTTTTCTTTTTATTTTGAATTTGAAGAGAGAATAGAATATTAGTAATAGTAATAGCAATAGTTATTTATGGGGTAACGTTGAATTGAAAAGTCAAAAAGTCTCGGGTAATTACGAAGAAGTGGACGGAAATTTACCAACAGAAGAAAAATTCTTCCACCCGGGTTGACCGAGAATCAGTACACGCGTAAGCTCCCTATTGGTCCACGGCACGTGCCCATACATGCATTTTACCTGTCTTCTTGGTAACACGTTTAGCGACACAACCCCATGGGATCGATC
Source organism: Melastoma candidum (assembly GCA_023653495.1). Lineage (NCBI taxonomy): Eukaryota > Viridiplantae > Streptophyta > Magnoliopsida > Myrtales > Melastomataceae > Melastoma > Melastoma candidum. The sequence goes on along the minus strand of CM042884.1, from coordinate 13,825,192 downwards.
CAACGAGCAGCACGCATCATCACATGCATCTCAGATTTGGACGGTGGTTGGCCCGCCCCTCCCTGCCCATGGATTCGGACAACTTGGTTTTATGTTATTATTATATATATATATAAAAGAACCTCTTCTTCTTATCCTTTCCGTAACTTATCCTCCCAAGTCACTTCGCCAAAGTTCGGGGAAAGTTGAACGAGCGAGCACAATACCCACGTTCGCTCGTCCAGTTCCCGATCGACAAGTTGCGTGTCACGTCCGCAGGGGAGATGAAAGGCTAACCAGCGACGGGGAAGATAATGATAAAAACAAAATAGTTGGCATGGAAGCTTATCTTCTCTTATCCTTGAGAAGACTGTCCTGAGTGAAATAATAGACATGACACATGACATGATTTGATTGCGCATGAACTGAGGAGGCCGGCCAATCCACATGAACCTCGGAGCCTCCAATAGAATAGGGCCTTGTATTTTCATTCATGGGCCTAATTAAGAACGCAATTGTCATACATTTCGATATTTAAGGATCAAACTATAATTTGGACAAAGAATGAGGGAATTATTCCTTCCTCGGTTCTCTCCTTGTCTTCTTCTGACAAAAGATAAGATTTTTTTCCCTCCCGAATCCCACCCCCCGCCCCCGCCCCCCAAACACTAGAAGCAAAATATCCATGGCTTCTTCCTCTCCCAATTGAACCTCCCCACCTTCGTGTATCGCCGGAAAACACTCAAATCATGAACGCTTCTTCCCATCTTGCATTCCGGGGGACCTCGGTGCCCACTCCTTTGGGGTCCTGCAGCTCTTGCTGCGATGTCCTGTTTCAGCCCCGTCTTCCGTCGTCCGTGGTGTCGTCTCGCTGTAGATTCAGGGATTTCCGGCTCGCAAGGTAATAAGGTGCCTGTTGTTTTTGCTCACGGGGCTCGTTGGGGATTCCCTAAGGTGCGATTGAGTTTGTTTCCTGGATGGTTTGGTGCGATTCGTAGTTCGAGGTCGAGGTTTTGGCGTAGAGGGAAGGTTTCTTGCAGAGTCACAACGGAGACAGAACCCGACAGTAATGAAGATAAGGTCATCCTCCCTTTTCTATACTAGTGAACTGAGATACATCTTGCTTAGGGAAGTGTGTGATCAGCAATTATGGATTAGTGATCTTCCTGCATGTTACATTTGCTTGTTCCTGATTGTTAATCAGGACGGATTAGATCAACCACCCACCGAAGATTCACCCGTGGAGCGGTTGGAAGAATCTCAGCCTATTGTGGCTAATGAAGCGACCGATGGTGGGGCAGAAAGTCGGTATCAGGATGTTGAACAGGTGCTTATTTTTTACTTGCCTTGATCTCATGAGAATCTTGCACTGGACCTGTATAACGATCCATTTTTTCCCAAACGTGAGTTGTTTTCCCTATAAATGTGCTATGACGTCTCTTACTTTTATGGCAGCGTAAAATGTGTTATGCAATGATGTCAATTATATGCTAAGACGGATAATTACAAGCCACATTGGGTGCAACCTCTGTTTGTATATAAAGTTAAAGTGCACCAATGAGATAACTTTTCCTCGAGGATATCTCCTTGCAATTATGTTTGCCCGATATAAAGACTTTAAGTTGGATGGTTCTTGAAACAGGCATCTGAAGAGATACAAATTGCTAGCGGATCGCCTTTGCCGGGCTTGAAGGTGATCATAAGTTCCAACATTATCATTACAACATTACATTCGCATGACGACATTTAAATCGACCTCATTTTGGTGTACATTATATAGACTCAACAATTGGATGAATCTATGAGGATCCCGAAGGCAACTATTGAAATTCTTAAGGATCAAGTATTTGGTTTTGACACATTCTTTGTCACTAGCCATGAGCCTTATGAGGTGAGGATATTTTGATCCTGCGAGTCTATCTTGCTTTTCTCTTTCTCATCATTTGCTTAAGAGTTGATAAACGGTTATAATCAGTGAGTCTAACTAGTACTTATCCTGACCCCTATCTCTCTGTCATGAGTAACCCTTTTCTGTCAGTTAAACTTGGTTAAACTATGTATGCATTCTTTTTAGGGCGGAGTGTTGTTTAAAGGCAACCTGAGGGGCCAACCGGCCAAAAGTTTTGAAAAGATTACTGCAAGAATGCAGGTAATAAACACACTTACCATGTTATACGGAGTAAAATGACCTGCTCTATTTGTTTCCTCAAGGTTCATTCCCTATACAGAACAAATTCGAAGATCAATATAAGCTTTTCCTTTTGGTCAATCCAGAGGATGATAAACCTGTTGCAGTTGTTGTACCGAGAAAGACTTTGCAACCAGAGACTACAGGTATTTTACTAGATACAATGGAGCAACATCTTATAATGTCTGCGTGATCTGGTTTATGATGTATTCTTTGACTACGTGGGTTACATGAATTGATTTGCAGCTGTCCCCGAGTGGTTTGCTGCGGGGGCATTCGGATTGGTGTCGGTGTTTACTTTACTTCTCAGAAACGTGCCTGCATTGCAATCGAACTTATTGTATGTTTCCATTATACACTTCTGTGATGTTATACTTTGGTTTGACCTCATTCTCCCGCTTCAATTTGCGAAGAGAGTTTTTTGGTTCCCCAAGAAGAAAATTATATTTGTTCAGTTTCATAGCCAGTCTGTATCAGAAGTGATCCCTGCAATTTCAGGTCAACATTTGACAACCTTGAATTGCTAAAGGATGGTCTACCTGGAGCCCTTGTAACTGCACTTATCCTCGGTGTCCATGAACTAGGTCACATTTTAGTGGCAAAAGACGCTGGGATAAAGCTTGGAGTGCCGTATTTTGTTCCCAGCTGGCAGGTGATAAATGCTTTTCTGAATGTCAAACTGCCAATCCGGCCCTTGAACTGACCAACTGTTTTCAAACAATTATTGTACTTAGAAGCTTGGGTGGCATGTGCATGTTGGTGTTTATCTGCCGTACATCCTTATACTCGTAAACCAGCATCCGTGTTAATATGTGCCAGCATTCTATGCCTTTCCTCTTCGATTTGTTTTTCCTGTGTAGTTGTGGTACTTATGGGTAATGAGCTCTATTGGTGGCAGATAGGCTCTTTTGGCGCCATAACAAGAATCGTCAACATTGTACCCAAGCGCGAAGACCTTCTGAAGGTCGCATTGGCAGGACCAGTGGCTGGTTTTTCCTTGGGATTTCTTCTTCTGCTGGTGGGATTCGTTTTACCACCTGCTGATGGTCTGGGGATTGTCGTTGATGCTTCCGTCTTTCATGAATCATTCCTTGTTGGGGGATTAGGTAGCTGTCAGTCACAGTACAAATTATGCTTTACCATTTGTCGCAACATGTCAATAATAAGGTCGACAGCTGTGAACGAACTTATTTTATGAATTACTTCTGTGTTCTATGCAGCAAAGGTTCTTCTTGGTGATGCATTGAAAGAAGGAACTCCTTTGTCGGTCAATCCACTTGTCATATGGGCATGGGCGGGGCTTCTCATTAATGCCATCAACAGCATCCCTGCTGGGGAACTTGATGGAGGCAGGATTTCTTTTGCCATATGGGGACGGAAGGTACAAAAATATTTTACAGAATAGATGATAGATTAAGTTAGGATTGCATCAAAACTAGTGTATATCACTGAAACGTTCAGTTCTCTTCTTTGTGTTAGACTATACCTTGCGATCAATGATGGTGAAATTGGATTTCTTATTTTTTCCTCTTTGACAGGCTTCCGCGAGATTAACCGGCATCTCAATTGTACTCCTTGCTCTGTCTTCCTTCACCAACGACGTCGCATTCTATTGGGTAGTGTTGATTTTCTTTCTACAAAGAGGCCCAATTGCGCCGCTCTCCGAGGAGATTACTGACCCCGATCAGAAGTACGTCGCACTCGGAATCATAGTTTTGTCCTTGAGTTTGCTTGTAAGTTTACCATACCCGTTCCCCTTTACGGATGAGTCAATCACAAGTTTATTGTGATCACAAGTAGTCAGGTAGGTCAGTTTTGTTTAGAAAATCATACAGGTTATGTTAATAAACGTTGTTTGAGATGCCTTTTCTAATCCGATTCATTTGGTAATTCGATGTGAGTGAGTAACTGCCATTTGTGACACATGACTGTAAGACTCGAGTTCTCCCTTGCCTGCAAATATCCCGTTGTTCGTCCTAATCGAGTGCAGCTCGGCTATTACTTCGTGTATGCTTCTCCTTTCCCTGGGGAATACCGCTGAGCATGCGAATCGGATTTCTAAATAACGGGGCACTGCTGGATAATTTCCATGCCATTCAGTAATCTCTTGATTTCTTGATTTTGTGTCTTCTGCTGTGTATCGAAGAAGTGCTGGACGAGCAATATGTCCGATGCTTTTTGGCACAGCATCATTCGAAGTTGTCATCAATGGGGCACCTGCTCGGAGAAATGGTGCCGTGTAGGAGAACTTTTAAGTATAGCCAGGCTAGTTCAATACATGTGGCTTTTTTCCAAAATGTGCATTTAGGGAGTGAAGGATTCAACGCGACCTGTCTGTGGAGCATACTTAGTCTGTTAATTCCCCAAATCTTCTAGTAGGTGAAGTAAATAAGTTCAATTAGCGCATGGAAATCGAATTCGGTAATCCACTCGTGTTATTAAGTCGAGTTAAAGTTCTAACATTTATTAGAGTTCGAGTTAAAACTCAACAAGATTTGACTTGCAAATGGTCGCCCGTGCCAGATTCATCTGTGTTTCGGGACACTCTGAACTGAAGGATTCAATTCTTCATTCTGACTGAAAGGTCTGATTTTCGAGACTCAATCGACCTCTGGGAATCATCAGCACGATATCTTCTTTTTCTAAAATCAGTGAATGTCTATCCATCGCACGCTAGAGTTGTTGAAGTGGAATGACAAAATTAGGCTTTTTATTTTATTTTATTTTCCAGTGATAAGTCTGGTATGTATCGTGAATGCCATTCATTCTATGTGAAACTGTAGTGAAGAATTTACTAGTTGAATTCAGCTTCTTTTTGCAGAACCATTCTCACGCGATAGGAGTTATAGTAGAAATATGATTCTAGTAATGATAATATTGTCGAGGGTCGTTCGACAAAATCAATTATTCGATGATATTATCATGTTCCATTCGGGCTGTTTTCTGCAGTGTCGTGTAATGATAGATGCCTTTCAGTTGCCATCTATTGTTTTGTTTGTGGCACCGACTGTTCGAGTCCAACTCCTTCACGGATTTAAGTCCCCGGTGCTCACAACGAGTTGGGAGATGTGAAATGCCTTGGCCGCAATGATCTCATGCTTACTGGTTGGTTCCTTTGCCGTTTTGACTCTATTACCGGCACCGGATGTAGCTGAAAGTACTCGGACAGAGTCGCTTGTCGTATTTGACGAATCCTGGACAATTGCATCCTTATGATAATGGTGCCCTCCGTACCTTACTGTCTTATGGAGAAAGAAAATCTAAAGTTTCTCCTTCATCTTACACCACTAATCACTATTGCTAAGCTTGGTGTGAGTAAAGACGTCGCGGGATGTCAATGTTTTGGATCCTGACCCATACTCTGAGACGGACAAAAGAATGAGATATGTGGATGGCCACTGTGACATTCCGTTTATTTTGGATAACTATTAGCGAGGCGGTCGAAGATGGCATGATGCAAGTTACAGTTGATGCCTGATGCGGCATACACGATGGTTCCCATAATGACATTACAGCTAGGTGTATCATCACTTGAGGTGCCAGCTGAAGATTCAGAAAGAGACATGGTCAACTCGTGGTTGAGAAGAAAGTTGATCGGCTTGACACCACAATTAACCCCAGGAGTTCGAAAGTGAGTGATTCTGATGGTAATCCAACACAGTTGCTACATCCATGGCAATGGTCAGGCCCTCGATCAGGCTCGGGTTCCTTCGTGCCTCCCATTCCCCTCCTTCAACTTTTGTTTAATAATCCTTAGATGCAAGGATTCCAGGCCTTTTCTATCTCCAAGAGTTGCCTGAATCATACCGAAGAACACACATCTCCGTAAACATCTAGCATCCCTAAATTCTTTCAAGTCACCTACTTCCAGGGAAGTGAACGGTCGTCTGAAAGGCGCGAGAAGAGCGATGCTATATAGTGCTGAAATGGTACACATGTTGAAACGAGAGAGAAATGTCTATATGCTATATTCAGTGCTGAAATAGGATTTGAGGAACGCGAACTTAGAAACAAATTCTTGTATTCCCCCGTTGACACGCTTCAACCGGGCGTCTGAATTGAGCTTCTTGCTCTGTCTTCCTTGGTCAACGACATATCACTCTCCAAGGAGATCAATGATCCGGACCAGAAATATCGGGATCAAAGTTCTATTTCATTATCTTTGCTGGTATTTTACCAATAACATTCCCTTCCGCAGACAAGTCGATCTCGGTTTTGCTGTGATGCAGTCAGCTTTTTGTCAGGAATTCATCTCTGTTTCGCCGAATTAAACACTAGTTTGAGAGGCTGTCTAGTCCTAATTCATTTGGTTACACGTGAAGCCTTCTTTTTTCTCCTTATAGGCGAATGTGCAGTAGCTCGTCCCTGATGGATTGCAGCTCAGCTATCACTTCGCATATGTTTTTCCTTTCCCTGGGAGGTTCGACCGAGCATGCGATTCCGATTTCAAATATTGCAACGAGTTGCTTCTGGATACCATCATAATATCGTGGGTCTCCTCGCCTTTGGTAATCTCTTGCTGTATTGTCTACTGCTCCGTATCGAATCAGTGTCGGGTGTGTAATATCTCCGACTCTTTCCGGCAAGGCTGCCTTTTTAAAGCCATGCAGAGTCTCGCTTCCATGGAAGTTTTCGTCTGTGGGTTTCTTCCCCGAGAACATTTCCAATAGGAGGATGCCATAACTAAATATATCACCGGATGCTGATGCTTTGGATCCTGAACCATACTCTGAGATGGACAAGAGAATGAGATGTGTTGATGGCCACTGTGACATTCCGTTTAATGGGTAAGCATTAGCAAAACAATCACGGGTAGGTTGATAGAAGTTCCGATCGATACCTGGTGCGGCATAGCCGATGGTTCCCGTAATGATAGTACCGCTAGGGGTATCATCAGAGGCGCCAACTGAAGATTCGGGAAGAAACGTGGCTAATCCGAAGTCGCCTAGATGACCAGTCAAGTCATTGGTCGAGAAGTACGTTACTTGGCTTGACATCTCAATGAACCACAGGAGTTTGACAGTGATTGTGAAGGTAATCCAACACACTTGCCACGTCAATGGCAATGTTCAGTCTCTCAATCAAGCCCAGGTTCTTTCGTGTCTCCTGTTCCCCGCCTCGTACGTCTGTTTCATACAAAACTGGGTTCAGCCATTCCTCCAGGCTCATGTTAGGCATGAACTCATAGATGAGAGCTTTGAAATCATCTCCCTTGAAATCAATGCTGGAGCACACGGTGATTAATTTAACTAGATTGCGGTGTCTGATGCTCTTCAGTATTTCACATTCCACTATAAAGCTCCTGGAAGCATGGAGATTTCGTGTATTCAGCACCTTGACGGCAACCACAGTTCCATCCATATCTAGTAATCCCTTGTAAACAGTACCAAAGCTGCCAATCCCAAGCAAATTGTCCGAAGAAAAGCCATTTGTGGCTTTCAGGAGATCATGATATGATAGCTTTGGAGAGGAATTCAAGGGAAAAATTGGTGACACTTCGATCTTCTTTTTCCACATTGTTCGCCAGCAGGAAAATAAAGCTAACAGAAAGAGACATAATCCTATGAAACATGAGGCTACTACAACCGCAATCCTCACAGCCGCTGGAAATTTCACCTTCTTCAAAACCATGGCGTTGCAAGTGGGAAGATGTGTTATAGAACGGGATGCCGAGCCGGAGCTGGAGCCGGAGGGGATCGAGCGGCTTAAGGGTCCTCATCAAGTCTACGTCAGGAGAAATCAGGAAAGGCAAGATTTGGCATAATTATGAAGGGATTATCGAAGAATTTTAGATTATATTTAATAGTGAAAATAATGGAGGGGATTGGGTCGATCCAAGGAGATTATATGTAAGGGGATTTGATTTGGAGGAGAGGGGTTTTTTTACTTGGTTTTCGGCCTTTGGCTTAGTTTCGGCATTTTGCTTGGAATTTCACATCGGTTATTGATTTGTTGGATCAGATAGCAACAATTTGGTTCCATTGCCGGGAAACGAAGATGGAGACACGGACGGCGACCAACACGACCAGGATATTGAAGTTAGAGACGAGAGTGGGGAAAATAGAAGGAAGACTGACGGTCGTTGATCAACGCTTGGAAACCTTGGCTGATCAGGGTGTTGATTCAAGGGCAGACACTGATCATCAGTTACAGGAAATCCTACGCATTCTTACTGCACAACAGGCACCACCACCTCCGCCACCACCGCCGACTGACGACCTGATTACCACGACGACAGGTGTGGTTCCTCCGCCAACATATGCGGCGGGGGCTGTCGTTCGACAACCTCCAGCGGCGTTGTCCCCAGCCAGGGATGCACCCGACCACCCTTATTCATCGATGAAGTCTCTTCCCGTTTTTGATCGTCATAATCCTTTGGGCTGGTTAGCAAGGGCGGATTAATACTTCGAAACACACGGGGTAGGAGAGGCACATAAAATTCAATTAGCCATGGTAGCTATGGAGGATGTGGTGTTGGATTGGTTTCGCTGGTACCGGGCACGACATACCACATTACCTGGTATGAGTTCTCGCAAGCGTTGATCGGTCAATTTGATGGTCGGTACCAAGGTAGCCCGTATGAACAACTAGCGTCGATCAAGCAAGAGGGGACTGTAGGGGACTACATCCGGGAATTTATGCGGCTCACTTCCCACATCCCGGGGTTGACGGAAGCGCACTACTTGGGATATTTTCTCAGCGGGCTGGATGAGGCGATTCGTGTGAGCATTAGAGCATGGAATCCAACTAACCTAGAGGCTGCAATGCATCTGGCGCGCAGCTTAGAACTCCAGTCGGGGGCAGCCGGTCGACCACAACGATATGCAACGCGACCTGCATGGGGGACTGTGAACCGTGCTAGCAGAAACTCTGAGCGACAGGCTGGCATGACATTCTCCACCCGGTCAGCGCAAGTTACTGAATCCCGAACTACTCACTCCATGATGGCGCCGACACCCCGGCATGGCCCTCCACTGACTAGGGGTCCTTTTCGTAAGTTGTCACAGCGGGAGTATGCCGACTTACGCACGAAGAAATTGTGTTTCTGATGCCGAGAACCATACCACCCCCGACATGAATGTGCGGACAAACAGTTGAGAGTGATCGTGAAGGGCGATGACGGGCTACCAGGATTTGAGTTGGTGGAGTGTGCGGAGTTAACTGAGGATGTGGCGATAGAAGAGTACGAGGAGGACTCAACTGAAGGCGTGACCCTCCCAATTTTTTCCACGGCGGGATTAACTAGGCTCAAGACTATGCGTGTTCGTGGGAGCATCGGGGGGAATCCTGTGACGGTGCTTATTGATAGTGGGGCCAGTCATAACTTTTTATCTCCATCCCTGGGTTCTCAAGTAGGTTTGGTCATGGAACCCACAGAGACATTTTCAGTTCAATTGGGAGATGGGCAAAGATTGCAATCATCTGGTCGGTGTCGGAACTTGCTCCTCGACCTACAGGTTTGCAAGACGGAAATTGATGGCTATTTCTTCCCTCTAGGGGGTGTTGATGTCATATTGGGGGTTGCTTGGCTAGTGACCTTAGGAGAGGTTAAGATGAATTGGAATTCCATGAGCATGAGATTTGAGCAGGAAGGGAAGCAAGTTGTGTTGCGCGGCAACCCGACGCTTTGTAGATCCCCGATGGGTCTGCGGTCATTATTGAAGAGCTCAAGCGGGGAGTTATGGGTGGTGATAGCAAAAAGTGAGGGAACCAAACAGGAGGGGAATGAGTTACCCATGGCTGTACAATCGCTCCTGGAAGAGTATTTGACGGTATTTGGAGAACCAAAAGGTTTGCCTCCCCGACGAGCAACGGAACACCGAATCGAGCTGCAGTCGGGCACGGGACCAATATCTGTTAGGCCCTACAAATACGAACATGCGCAAAAAGATGAGATTGAGCGCTTAGTTGCCGACATGCTATTGGCAGGGATAATCCAGCCTAGCACTAGTCCATTCTCGAGCCCGGTAATACTGGTTAAGAAGAAGGATGGGAGCTGGCGTTTTTGTGTTGACTATCGGGAATTAAATAAGGTCACGATTCCGAATAAATACCCGATTCCAGTTATTCAGGATATGTTGGATGAACTGGTATGAGCAACTATCTTTTCTAAGATCGACTTGCGAGTCGGGTACCATCAGATTCGTATGGCGGACGAGGATATTTCGAAGACAGCATTTCGCACGCATAACGGGCACTACGAGATTCTGGTGATGCCATTCGGCCTCACGAATGCCCCATCGACCTTCCAATCGACGATGAATGATCTGCTCCGACCTTACCTGCGGAGGTTTGTGTTGGTTTTCTTCGACGACATTTTGATATACAGCGGATCCTTGAGCGATCATTTGTTGCACTTGAGGATCGTACTAAACATTTCGGATCGCCATCAGTTTAGGGCAAACCAAAGGAAGTGTGCTTTTGGAGTTCCTGAAGTAGAATACTTGGGACACATTATCTCAGAGAGGGGAGTCGCCATGGACCTAACAAAGGTCAAAGCCGTGAGGGAGTGGCTGGTTCCACGTTCAACAAAAGGAGTTCGTGGGTTCCTGGGACTAGCAGGATATTATCGACGGTTTGTCCGTAATTATGGCTCCATCGCCCGTCCCTTGATGGAATTGCTAAAGAAAGATGCCCCCTCCCTTTTCCGTTGGACGAATGAGGCAAATTATGCGTTTCAAGCATTGAAGGGAGCTCTTACGATGGCACCCATTCTGGTCATGCCAAATTTTTTAAAATCATTTGTGGTAGAGTGTGATGCGTTAGGAACAGGTGTAGGAGCAGTCCTGATGCAGGAGCGACCGGTAGCGTATTTTAGCAAAACTTTCAGCCCAGTGACAATGGCTAAATCTGCGTATGAGCGAGAATTAATGGCATTAGTCTTGGCGGAACAACATTGGCGTCCATATTTGATAGGCCGCAGATTTACAGTCCGAACCGATCACCATAGTTTGAAGTATTTATTATCTCAGCGTATAGGGACGCCATTTCAGCAGCTATGGGTAGCCAAGCTCGTCGGATATGATTTCGAGATTATTTACAAGCCAGGCATAGTTAATTCGGCGGCGGATGCTTTGTCTCGACGGGATGATGAAGGACAGTTGGCGGCATTGAGTAGTTCGGTGTGGCCCACCGCATTAGACATCATCAGCGAGCAAGAGACGGATGAATTTATCCAAGGAATAAAATTAGACCTGAGAGTAGACCCGTCATCACATCCGGGATTTACTTTGGAGAATGGAATCGTATTTTTTAAGCATAGAATGGTGTTATCCGAACATTCGGAGTGGGTACCCCGTTTACTTTTTGAATTTCATAACACCCCGATGGGAGGACATGCAGGTGCTTGGCGGACTTATAAGTGGATTGCTGCGAGTGTCTACTGGCGTGGGATGGCGAAACGGGTCCGTAGTTATGTAGCCGAGTGCTTGGAATGTCAGAAAGCTAAGTATGAGGCTATGTCACCAGCTGGTTTATTACAACCTCTACTGGTCTCAGACAAGGTATGGGAAGACATTTCTATGGATTTCATTACGTGCCTACCCAAGCCACGGGGTTTCTCTTCTATAATGGTCGTGGTGGACCGATTATCTAAATACTGTCACCTCATAGCTTTACGGAGCCCCCTATCTGCGCGATCAGTTGAGCAGACTTTTGTTGACGAGATCGTCAAGTTACACGGGATTCCAAGTTCCATTGTGAGTGATCGAGACCCGATATTTGTGAGTTCGTTCTGGCGGGAATTATTTCGCTTGCAAGGGACAAAATTGAGGTTTAGCACTGCCTATCGCCCGGAGACAGATGGGCAAACGGGGGTCTTAAACAGGATTATTGAAGCCTACCTGCGGTGTTTTATATGTGAGCAACCTAGGAAATGGGTTGCGTGGCTTCCATGGCGGAATTCTAGTACAACACTTCTTACCAAACAAATGCAAGATTGACTCCATTTGAGATTGTTTACGGGCATCCACCACCTACTATGCATCGCTACCTACCGGGCGAGTGCCAAGTCGCCGCCGTGGCGGAGGTGTTGGGCAGCCGTGATGAAGTATTACGCCACCTCAAACTTAATTTGCAGCGGGCACAACAGAAAATGACACAGCAGGCGAAAATGACTGCTGGAATTTGTGCCGGGAGACAAGGTTTTTCTCAAAGTTCGGCCGCATCGACAGTTGTCAGTGGCCACTAGCCACTTCCACAAGCTGGCAGCCAGGTTTTATGGGCCATTCAAGGTTATCAAACGAGTGGGATCAGTGGCCTATCGTTTGCAACTTCCTGAGTCTTCTCGGATTCATCCGGTGTTTCATGTTTCGCAGTTGAAGCGTGTCCGTGGGAATAATCCCGTCGAACCTAACCTGCTAGATAGTCTTGAGGGGACATTACCTGCTCTTGTCGGACCAGTAGAGAGCCTCGCGCGACGTACACTAAGGACAAGGGGGAGGTGATCGATGACAAGTATTAATTCGTTGGCAAGGACAGTCTCAGGATGATGCGTCGTGGATAGATGTTGATGACTTATTCCAACAGTTCCCATAGTTCCGCCTTGAGGACAAGGCTGTTGTTGAGGAGGAGGAAGTTGTTACAGAATGGGATGTCAAGCCGGAGGGGATCACGCTGCTTAAGGGTCCTCTTCATGTCTACGTTAGGAGAAATCAGGAAAGGCAAGATTTGGCATAATTATGAAGGGATTATCGGGAGAATTTTAGATTATATTTAATAATGGAAATAATGGAGGGGATTGAGTCGATCCTAGGAGATTATATGTAAGGGGATTTGATTTGGAGGAGAGGGGGTTTTTTTACTTGGTTTTCGGCATTTGGCTTGGTTTCAGCATTTTGCTTAGAATTTCATATCGGTTATTGATTTGCTGGATCGGATCACAACAAGATGCAGTTCTCCAATGCCACTGCAGAGCTTGCTGTTTCCTGCAATGAAAAATGCCCTCGCATTGTAGAAAATGCCATACATCCCAACCGGACCTTCAAAGTCATTATAAGACAAATTCAGTATCTGCAAGACGAAAAAGCTCTCAAAGAACTCTGGAATCTGCCCAGATAAATTGTTAAGGGAGAGATATAAATTGTTAAGGGAGAGATCGAGCTACACCATTCCTCTTAACAAGCTAAAACTGGAGGGATGGGTCCCTCGAATAAGTTTCCCTGCATGTGCAAGGTTTCCAGACCTTCACAGTTGCCAAGAGTTGCCGGAATTGTCCCAGACAGCATGTTTCCAGAAATATCTAACATCTCTAGATTCTTCAAGTTTCCGACTTATGAGGGAAGTAGGCCACTCAAGCTATTTTGTGACAGGTATAAGAAAAAAGAAAACGAAGAGAGCTGGAAGATTTCTTTCAGAATAACTCCGGAAAGATTATTTATGGCAAGATCCAGTAAAATCAACCCGTAACACTCTCCAATGATGGGAGGAATTGTCCCTTCGAGACTATCATTACGCAAGCTCAACTTGGTTAGTGCCTTCAGGTTACCTAAAGATGAAGGTATATTCCCGCTAAACCGGTTTTCTAGTAAGTAAATCAACTCTAGCTTCTTGAGCTTTCCGAGCTCGAATGGTATATCACCCCAAAGTTGGTTTCTCCCCAGATCCAGGGCTTCCAGTCCAATGAGATTTCCGATCACATTCGGGACGTTACCCAATATGGAATTCCATGCAAGGCCAAATCCGTCAGTGTCGATGACAGATCACCAATACATTGGGGCAATTGCCCTCCGAAATTGTTATAGTCCAATTCCAACAGCTCTAAACTACTGGCATTTATCATTGTGCATAAGAAGTCCAAATCACCCATTGACCCTTTTCCGTGGAGATTGTAGGATACATCAAACCTGTAGAGTTTGTTGAGTTTCGCCAGCGAAGGGATCTTACCGGTGATGTTGTTGTATGTCCATTGAAGTTTTCGTGAGGTTGTTGCATTGCTAATGGAAGTCGGGAGACTCCCAGATATTTGGTTCTGTGCAACATCGAAGTACTCGATATTCGAGAGAGTGTCAAATAAGGTGTCCGGGATATTTGCTCCGGAAGTGACTGCGGACAAGCCGGATCCAATCACGTCGGAAATATCTGGCACTACGGGCAACTGGTGCCCGGAAGATTCGTTGAATGTGAATCGCCGTATGAAATGAAAGAAAGAAAGGAAGACAGCGGATGGACAGCCTTAAACGGAAGCACTTACGGATGCCATCGACGATGCCTTCGAGAGTGAGCAAGAACGCATGAGCACAAAGAGAGCTTGAAAGCTGGAAAGATAAATTAACAATATATGTCCGTCTGTAGAGAGGTGTTTATGTACAATGGTTAAGAACAACTAATTATACTAAGCTAGACCTACGTATATACGATAATGTAATATTGCACATATATTACGCTTCCTTTGCTGCTAGTCTCCATGGAATATCTCCTTTTCATATAAGTAAACTTAGCAACAATCTCCTTCCATATCCCGAGATCTTATGGAGCCTTCCTTAACAGTTGACTGATCGACTGTGTCGCCCATTGGCATTCACCGTAGAGTTTCCTCGTTCGTCCAGTCTGACCGTCGCTTGTCGCTTCGCCGACCTGTTGTCGCCTGTCGCTTGGTAATCCCGTCGCCTGGTGATCCCTTCGCCCAGTAAGCCTTCGCCTGGTGTGTATCCGTGGTCACCTCCTTCTTGGATTTTCCTTCCTTGGGCCTGTGTTCTGGTCCGTCGATCCACAGATTGGGCTTAAATCTATGACCCAAAATTTCTATTGCTAAACAGGTGCTCTCTGGCTTTTTGGTGCCTTCACAGTTACGAGTAAATGGTTAGAACTTTGTTTTACTCCCAATTAATAAATTAAACAACTGATTCCTCCCGTGTTCGCGTCGAAACGGATCACGTTGGAAATATTTGGTAATAGTACTCACAGGGTTTCAGATGTGGTCGCCAGTAAGTAAAAAGAAATGAATTTAACTGATCAATCAAAGTCTTACAATAAGAGTGAAAAGCTTACAACCTAAAAAATAAAGTAAAGACGATGATGCAACGTCGCAGACTTGCGGCTGGGCACTGTAGACTTGCGAACTTGGATGGTGGTGGCGCTGAAGACTTGCTGCTGGGCGCCGTAGACTTGCGAACTTGGATGATGGAGCCTGTTTGCTGGGGCTTGGTGGACGGAGTGTGGTCGAAGGTAGTGGCGGATGTGGTTATCAAGGCTACGGTTGCTCACCCTGGTGGCGGAACGAAGGCATAATTGGTTGCTAGGACTACGGTTGCTCGTCCCGACGGTGGAGTGCCTGACGAAGTTTATTTACCAGAGCTACGGTTGCTCACTCTGGTGGTGGAAGTGAGGACCAAAGAACTCTCGCGAGTCCACCCAGGCCGGGGTATCTAACAACTACGGGGTGACAAGCAAAGCAAAGTGTCTGTTTGTTTAATTGATCGTGCCTTTTTGGGAAGATCTCCTCCCTTTTATATTCGATCTTACAGGCCCGGGATGTTTGTCACGTTCTCAAAAGATCCTCCCAATCTAAACTACCTTTCGGAGATCTGAGAGTTTTTTCAACAAACTGCTTTCCATCTCTCCGAAGGCGTGTGACCTCAGGCTACATGGACTTGTGTAGACATGGGCTATAGGCTTAATATAAGCCCACATCTCATTTCGTCCCTTATATTCCTCTCTTGGGCTTTAACTCGTCCAAAAATAAGCCCAAGATAATCCGTCATATCAACATAAGCCCCCTCTTTTTGCTAAGGTGGCTTTTGTCGCCTGAGCACATTTGTCAGTCTCTAGGGTTTTTAAAGAAAAACCTTTCGTTTCCCTCCCTTCACTTATCTTTCGAGCACCAAAACTCCTTTTTCCTGAACTCTCTTGATCCTCTCTGAAAACCCTAACTTTCCTTCATGATCAAGTCTTCATTCGCGGCCTTCCAATGGCACACCCAACGTGTTGGTCCCTCTGGCGTGGTCCAGACTGCAGATTCTGGCAATAAAGGGTTAACCCTAGGTCCCGTCCTTGACCCTACTCTTTTTTCCCATCTGGTTTCTCACGAATATTTGATCACGGAGTCTCAAATCCCTATCTACCGGGAAGACTTCGTGAACCCCTTAAACTGGGAAAAAAGAAGTGGTTTCTTGTGCTTCCCCTACGTAGACAAGTCAATGGTGCAACAATGGTTTTCCCGTTGGCTTGGGAAGATGGAATCCAGACTGGAAGTTTGTGGCCTTTGGTCTTTCTTCAAGCTTTCTTAGGTTACGAAGCGCTGCGACCCCGGAACAAGATTACCATGAAGCGAACCCGGGCCAAGGTTTTGACTTTCCTGTTTGTGGAAGCAGCACGGATTGTGCCGAGACATGATGCCAAGAATTCAAGCCTCCAGGTCCCCAGGAAATGATGCCATTTTATTTTCTCTACTTACGTTTAGGTCTCAAGGGATGACACCCTTAAAACAAACTCAATTTACTTTCCATCTACCAGCTCTAGACATAAGGTCTCAAGGGATGATACCCTCTAAACAAACTCATCAGTCTACAGCTGTGTAGTGCTTTTATAAATTTACTTCTTAGTAATCCCTTCCCATATAACTGGGAAGCGTTTCCTTAGAATTTTTTCGTGAGATTCCCAGGTGGTTTTCTTATAGTGTTACAAGTATTTACCGTTAATTTTTAGAGGTTGTCTAACTCCTTCAAGGGTTGACAACCTATAGCTGTTTGCTGAATAGGCTTCGCTTACTTGATATGGTCCTTCCCAATTTGGAGACCATTTTCCTAAAATCTGGTCCTTAGACTTTAAAGGTAAGATCATCTTCCAAATAGGCTACCAACTTGAAATTGTTTATGAACTACTTTCTTGTTGTAATGTCGGGCTATCCTCTATTTGTGCACTTCTATCGTGTCTACAACCTCCAATCTTTTCCTTTCCAACTCGTCTAAGGCTATATGCATAGCTTCGTCCTGTAGACAAGGTTGACTGACATGAAGCGATTTATACCTCATTTCGATGGGTAATACTGCATCGTGACCATAGATTAGTGCGAATGGAGTTTTTCCGGTGCTTTCGTGTTTGGTAACTCTTAGAGCCCACAACGTATCATTCAATATTTCATGCCATTTCCTTTGATTAAGTCCAACCATCTTTTGAATGTTATTTTTAATTAATTTATTGGAGGCTTCGGCTTGTCCATTTGCTTGAGGAAAATACGGAGTGGAATTCAGAATTGAGAAGCCAAATTCTTCGGCAAACTCCCTTACTCTTGTGTTGTTAAAAGCCGTCTCATTGTCTACGACAATGTTCTGGGGAATGCCAAATTGATAAATGATACAGGTCTGCAAAAAACTAATGACTTCATTATGGTCAATTTTCTTGTAGACTTGTGCCTCTACCCATTTGGTGAAGTAATCTGTCGCTACCAAGATAAACGCATCCCCTCGACTAGAACGAGGATTAATTTCCCTTATCACATCCAGAGCCCAAGTCCTGAAAGGCCAAGGTTTAATTATTGGGGTAAGGTCAGCTGCTGGAGCACGAGTTGTCGGGCCATGTCGCTGGCACTCTTGACATCCCTTGGCCATCTCAATGCAATTTTTCATAATTGATGGCCAATAAAAACCATGTCTACGAATAATCCAACACATTTTATTCCCTTCCTGGTGCGACCCACAGAGTCCCTCGTGGGTTTCCAACATTATTGGAATAGCTTCATCTAAGTCTACGCATCTTAAAAGAACTCCATTCATATCCTTCCTATAGAGAACACCGTCCAATAGGATGTACGACAATGCCTGAACTTTAATTCGTTGTTTCGCTTCCCGACCAGGATCTGATAAGAAATCTATTATAGGTTTCCTCCGATCTTTATCTTGGCTCATTATGTCTATGGTCATGACGTTGTCATCTGACTGCAGATGCGATCCTATTTCAGGTATGTTATCTCGTTTGGTCCTGTTTTTGTATCCCGAAGCTAACTGCGCTAGGCTATTAGCTACTACATTTTCATCACGTCCCACAAATTGAAAAGTTATATCTTTGAATCGTGCGATTAGCCGCGGTACCGTCTCAAAATAGGGTAGCAACTTGCCTTGACATGCGCACTCCTTGTTAACCTGGTTAATAACTAACTGAGAATCTCCCCTGATTCGGGCTTGCCTTGCCTTTAGTGACATGAGTTCCTTTAACACTGTTATCAATGCTTCATACTCGGTAGCATTGTTTGTTGGTATTACTTGTAGACGAAAAGCTAATCTGATGTCTTTACCCATTGGGGATATTATGTGAACTCCTATCCCAGCTCCATTTCTGGTGGACGAGTCATCGAACCATGCCTGCCAGACTTCTTCAGTTGCTTCTTCTTGTTCTATAGACAAGGCCGGGTCATGATCGGCTAGAAAATCAGCCAGCGCTTGTCCTTTGACCAACTGTTGAGGTTTATATCTCAAATCGTATGGGGACAAAATCAAGCTCCATTTGCTAATTCGTCCACCTAATAATGGGCTCTCGAAGAAATATTTGATAATGGGCGACTTGGATACGATGTAGACTTCGCTGTTCCCGATGTAATGTCTAACTTTCATAACAGCATAAAATACCGATAGACACAACTTTTCTTTTGGAGCATACCTAACTTCAATTGGTGTCAATTGCCTTGACGGGTAATAAACGGCCCTTTCACGTCCATACTCATCCGTTTGTGCTAACATAGCCCCTATAGTCGTTTTAGTGGCAGCCACATAAAGAATGAAAGGTCTCCCGTACTACGGGGGTATTAGGACCGGTGGGTGTGTTAAGTATTTCTTTAAGGCGTTAAACGCTTCCTCATGTTTTTCAGTCCACTTGTAATCATTTTCCCCTCTTAACAGGTTAGTAAATGCCTCTGTCTTCCCTGCGACATTTCCAACAAATCTACGTAGGTAATTCACTCTCACAAGGAAAGCCTGTAACTCCCTTTTACTTCTTGGTGCAGCTAAACTTTGAGTAGCTTTTACCTTGTTTTGATTGACTTCAATGCCGCGTTGATGTACTAAGAAACCCAAAAATTGCCCCGCTTTAACTCCAAAAGCGCATTTAAGTGGGTTTAGTTCGAGTTGATGTTTTCTCATTTTTATAAAAGCATTTCTGAGATGATTGGCATGTAGTTCTTCTTTTGTTGACTTAACGACTATATCGTCGATGTAGACTTCTACTGTCTTGCCAAGAGAAGCGTCAAATATAGTGTTCATTGCTCGCTGATAAGTAGCACCAGCATTCTTTAGTTCAAACGGCATTACTACCCATTCGAAAATCCCTAAAGGACATCTGAATGCGGTTTTATGTATATCTTCTTCCGCAATGAAGATCTGGTTATAACCAGAGAAACCGTCCATAAATGACATAATCTGATGACCTACTGTCTTGTCTATAAGATCATCCGCAATAGGCATGGGATACTCATCTTTTGGGGTAGCGCGGTTCAAATCTCTAAAGTCTATACAGACTCTAATTTTGCCGTTCTTTTTTAATACGGGTACGATACTAGAAATCCACTCCGTATAACGTGATGTCCTTATATACCCTGCTCGAAAAAGCTTTTTAACTTCTTCAAAGACTAACTGTGTTACTTCCCTAGTCATACGTCTCGGTGCTTGTTGAATCGGCTTGAAATCTTTCTTGATGGGAAGAGTATGTTCTACTTGTCTACGATCCAGTCCTGGCATCTCAGTATAATCCCAGGCGAAGCAGTCTTTAAATTCTTTAAGTACCCTTTTAATCGCATCAAAAAGTTCCTTATTAACTGAAGAACTGATGAAAAGAACCCTAGAAGAAGTCTTGCTTCCTAAATTGATACTAACTAATGGGTCACAAGGCATCATCAAAGATTCACGGTCCTCGCTACTACCTAAATCGGTAGACACTGGCTTATTACAAGCATCGGGTGCTCTAAGCGCCTCCGAATTTATTGAGAGCAGAGATGTAGGTTGTTCATGGCAATGATCCCCCTTGTAGACTTGGAGTCGCTGGAGAATATCAGCAACCACTTCGTTCCTTTTTTCACTCTGGTCCATAAGTTTCTTCCTTTAGGAGTCTATCGGGATCCAACTCCGCGACGGCGCTCTGCTGACTCTTCAGAACTTCTTCTTTGCCACCTTCGTCTTCATTTCGGCTGTTTGCATCTCTCCTTGCGAGGTTTTCACCCGAATTGACCTCTTGTAGGACTTCCTCTATGTCCTTTGCAGTAAGCTCTTTTCCCCATCCTGATGGAGCGACTTAGTCCATATCTGGCTTGGGGTGCGATGTCCCATAATCCACGATATAATCAAATTTTCTAGATGGTTGACCAAGATGCCCCACAGTAGGGTCGCCTAACTTATATCTTTGCTCCAGCGTAAGATCTTTGACAGTCTTGCTCATTTCTGCATGCAAGATACCTTTGTCACAGCATGAATATTCATCAGCCTTAATAATCTCAATTTCAGAATCGAGCCACAACATCAACTCTCTATGCAACGTAGACGGGATGGCTGCGGCTTTATGAAGCCAATCGCGGCCTAACAAAGCATTAAAAGTGGGAATTATGTCTATTACGAAGAAAGCAGTTTCCTTCTCTTGGCGACCCACCTCTAGGTGCACAGAAAAGACCCCTAAACATTCAGATTTCCTACCGTTAAAACCACTCACGACAATATCGGTTTTAACCAAATGGTGAGGTTTATATCCCAGCATTCTAAACTTGGACAACGGAAGCACGTTTATTGTTGCTCCATTATCTACTAGGACCCGGCTGACCACAGTACTATCAAAAGTAGCGGTGATGTACAAAGAATGCATATGTTGTTTCATGCTATCAGATGGTTTCTTCAGCCAATGGAGTGGGAAACCTGTTGGATAAACTGGTGAACGAGGAAGAGGTATCCTACCTCTTGCAGTCTCCACTTTCCGATTATTGGCAAAGTCTACTGGCAAGGTGAGAGCGTTACAGCTCTCAATTGGTCTACTTTCGCCATCAGCATCACTTGGGATTTCACTCCGAAGAGGGGTGTAATCAAAACTCGAGCTAGGATCTTTCGAATGGTCCGTAGACTCGACATGCTCTGCCTCAGTGTTTGATTCCTTCATATACACTTCGGCAGGTAAAGCGGCCCCTGAAAGGGTAGGCCTAGGCCTCTTAGCGATGTGACTTAGACGTCTATCCCTTCTCTTACGAGCCTTTGGTGGCAAAAACGTTTTGCCAATAGCTCTTTGCCAATATTTCGAGGGGTTAACCGCTTTGATTACCCTTGATTTCTTAGAATCAAGTAAAGATTGATATACCTCGACAAAGTCTTCAGCGAACGGATCATATCCCACTACTGTCCGCGTTGGCACCAGTTGCAATTTTGGATGATTGTTAATTTCACAAGTACCTGTAGTTGCAGAGCGAGCGGGTTTGATCACGATCTCCGCATTTAACGACAGGTCTACCAGCTTTAGGAAATAGTTGACACAGCACGGGGTGCAGAGTTGAGTAATCAAGATCCTGTTATGAGCTTATTAGTTTGCATTTTTGACACAGCATCCTCTCATCTAGAAACTGGGCTATTGGTGGTCCCGTCCGAAGTGCCTGGATGTCTATTTTGGGCGTTCCATATCTTGGCTTGACCCCCTTTTCCTGTGATCTTTCGACCTGCTGAGCTCTGTAAAAAACGTTCCCTTCTGCAGCTCTGGGGCGCGTCTCACCAGTGTAACTGATTTTCTCCTGTCCTAGCTTTGCCCCTTGCTGGATGGACGGGTCACTAAATTCTAAATGTCGTTTGGGGCATTCCAGAGCGTGGAGCTGTTGTTCGGGTGCTCTGCCCCGACCATGGGGCCACCCCTTCCTCCTCGGATGGTTGGCCTGCGTTCCACGCTTGGAGGTCTTCTGAATCCCCTCTGCAAGTTATTAGAGGCACTTCGCGAACTAGGGGAAACTATTCCCATTGCCACTTCCTCAAGCGGAGTAAGATCATACCAAACATCTCCCTGATTGTTTTGCAGATACTTTCTGAAAGTGTTGCACCTGTCAGTGGTATGCGTGTCATCCATGTGCCAATAGCAAAGGTTACACGCCACTCCCCTGACTGGGCAGGTGACTACACCTTTGTCGGCTAAACGGCGGAAAAGGGCATTTGCTATCATGGTCTCCCCAGGGATCTTTATGTCCTGTAGGGAAAAGTCAGTATCAGTTTCAATGATATTGATGTCAATATCAGAAATATCAAACATATGAATGGCGACTTCATCATCGAAAGGCTTGTCGTCAACCATAGTGACTTCGTCTACTTCGGAAAAGCGTAACTCTTTTGACTCTATGAGGTCTTGAATTATGTTCCTAGCTTTCTCTCTTTCCACTTGCAATAATTCCTAGTTTTCTCTCTTTCCGTCTGAGGAGTTCTATGACACGGTTTTAGCTTAATCCGTTTTTGTTGGAAAAGCCAGTCGAAAATTGCATCTGCCTTATCTATGTCAAAAGAATACTTTCTTTCTTCGCCAGATTTCTGGGATGCTCTTGCTTTTGAATTTTTTCTTGCTAATGGCTCACAAATCGTTGCTTCGCCTTTCACAAACTCGGCCATGTCTAGTTCGAAGGTTTCCAACTGATACGCACGTTTAGACTGGGCCTCTTCCATTAACAATTGATGATACTCAGTCGCCCTCCTGGCAAAGTCATAAAGATCATTAAATCTTTCTCCTTGCAGTTTCTTCTTGAAAGGAATTGACAATGCATTTAACGCGATCATCAACTGATCCCTTTCAGGAATTGCAGGTCTACAGCGAAGCAACGCTTTTCGTAAGCGCATAAGGAACTGTCCTGGGTGTTCCCCGGCGGTCTGTTTCAGCCGCATCACCTCGAAGATTGACAAGGGCGTGTCTAGTCGAGCGAATGCTTTCATGAAGAAAGATTGCATTTCTGCCCATGATGTTACCGACCCGAGAGGCAAACTTGCGTACCATGTGAAGGCATCCCCCGTGAGCGAGTTCGGGAATAACTTTAGCTTCCAAAAGTCATTGGCCGCAGCATCTCCGGCTTGATGAGTGAACCGGGCGTCATCTCATCTTCCCCTGAAAAACGGGTGAAGTCGGGTACTCGATATCCCTTAGGCAGGGGAAAGTCTTTGTCGATGTAGGCCGGGTATGGACTCCTGTACAAACACGGATCGTCCTGCCTGACAGTTCCAGGCACCATCTGTTCCAAGACCTGAGCGATTGCCCCCCTCAAATTTTGTGGGGGTGATTGACCAAACTGCTCACGCGAAGGTAATATCGCGGGGTCTTGGCTCCATCTTTCTGGGGAATAAGGCATTTTCCCGATGACTCGAGATGGCTGCAGGTTTACTAAGACATTCGTGTAGAAACTTTCTGTCCGAGGTGGGCCTCCCATAAACGGAACCTCCCCTGGCGGTATCTCATCTATGGGTGCCTTACCAGGACGGCGAGGGAGTACGCAATTTGCATACCTGTTTGTTTCACCCTGAGCTTCGCAATTATCATCTATCGGGTTTATTGCATACACAACGTTTGACCTCTAGGACGTGGGAGGAAGTAGGTTTAGAGGGAGACATCCTGTCCCTATTGCAAGCCTCTGTAGCGCACTGATTAGCGCCGTTCCAGGGCTCATGCTCTTGAAATGACACACTGCGCCTCTCTGTGCGTCGAGCATTTCCCATAAAAGAATTTTCCCTGTCTACAGGGACATTTGGCTTTGTGGCGGTGCTTGGCCTATTTAATGCACTGATTTGATCCAGCATCTGAGTTATATTATCTTGTAGCCTAATGATACGCCTGTCCACCAAGTTCTTCATATCATGAATTCTTTATGGAACTCAAGCCTAGATATGAACTCAGAAGGAGTATGTGCCCCGAAATCGGGTTGAGTTGCAGTTAATTGGCTTCCTAGAGCCGCGGTCTCCACATTTGCGTCTCCTACTATAAACTGACCGTATCCATCTAATGGAGGTGGAGGGTCGCGATTAACCCCACTCCTAGTATTCTTTGCCATCTGTGGGCTTTAAACTTTCTCGTCTCCCACTGTGGTCGCCAAAAACGTGTTCGCGTCGAAACGGATCACGTTGGAAATATTTGGCAATAGTACTCACAGGGTTTCAGATGTGGTCGCCAGTAAGTAAAAATAAATGAATTTAACTGATCAAACGAAGTCTTACAATAAGAGTGAAAAGCTTACAGCAATGAAAAATAAAGTAAAAACGATGATGCAACGTTGCAGACTTGCTGCTGGGCGTTGTAGACCTGCGAACTTGGGTGGTGGTGGTGCCATAGACTTGTTGCTGGGCGCCGTAGATTTGCGAACTTGGATGATGGTACCTGTTTGCTGGAGCTTGGTGGACGGAGTGTGGTCGAAGGTAGTGGCGGATGTGGATATCAAGGCTACGGTTGCTCACCCTGGTGGCGGAACGAAGGCGGAATTAGTTGCTGGGACTACGGTTGTTCGTCCCGACGGTAGAGTGCTGACGAAGTTTATTTACCAGAGCTACGGTTGCTCACTCTGGTGGTGGAAGTGAGGACCAAAGAACTCTCGCGAGTCCACCCAAGCCGGGGTATCTAACAACTACGTGGTGACGAGCAAAGCAAAGTGTTTGTTTGTTTGATTGATCGTGCCTTTTTGGGAAGATCTCATCCCTTTTATATTCGATCTTACAGGCCCCGGATGTTTGTCACGTTCTCAAAATATCCTCTCAATCTAAACTACCTTCCGGAGATCTCGGAGTTTTTTCAACAAACTGCTTTCCATCTCTCCCAAGGTGTGTGACCTCAGGCTACATGAACTTGTGTAGACATGGGCTATAGACTTAGTATAAGCCCACATCTCATTTCGTCCCTTATATTCCTCTCATGAGCTTTAACCCGTCCAAAAATAGGCTCAAGATAATCCGTCGTGTCACGCCCCCGACGAATGTCAGCCAAGTTTCCCTCTAAGCAATGGCACTGCCGTCGCTGCTTTATAATAGAAAGAAAGAAAATTAAGAAGGTCAACTTATTATCGAGTTGGGCTTGATTGGGCCGATTTTCATGCCGAAGCCTAAATAGGCCTTATCAATCCTATAATGGGTCCACCTATCTTCCGGCCCAAAACCAAGACAAGCCCCGATTGGCGTCTCCCCCCCCCAAACCCGAACAACGGCCGGTAGCGGAGGGAGAAGAGAGAAAGAGAGACGAGACTGGAGATCGCATCGGAGATCGGGCGGCGAACGGGATTCGTCGATCGTTAACCCGACCTTAGTCAAATCGTAGAATTTACTGGAGGGAGAGTGATGAGAGGGGTTGTTATAAGCTGAGCCGGGTGAGAGGGACTGCCCCTCCGTTGATGCTTCGATTCGGAAAATCCAGCGAGTTCTTTTGATCTGGGTCTAATCGTTGCAAGAGAGGGGGTGTTGTCGGGGTCGAAGGTGTTGTTATCCCCTTCACCTCTGCGTGGGTGGGGGGAGTTGGAGTTGGAGTTGGCCACGGAACTCTGAATTTGTGCTCTGACTGGAGGGTAGAGTTTTCTTTCTCTTCTCTTCTACGTTTAGTTGGTTTGATTTTTGTGCATCGTAACCTTGTACTGCATACGAGATCAGGGAATCGGCTTCTTTATCCTGTTTTTGATCTGGTTTTTTTGATGCGGGAACCAGGCTGTTTAGTTGGGGCTGCGGATGAATTCTGAATCTGAGTCATGTTAGATTTTCGTGATGTTCTCGTAGTGCAGTCTATTGCTGGCACTTCAGACTCATTGGGCATTGTAGTTCCTAGGGATGTTCGAGGAGCTGTCTCATAGAATGCTTGATGAGCTTTTCCTGCTTCAAACATCTTTAGATCCCAGTACATCTTGTCCCTTTTGTTCAAGTTATATCTGTAATCATGAGCTTTAAGTATCTTGGGGATGGTCCGTCCTATCCAAATAAGCATGAGCTTTAAAGTAACGGAACTTCAACTTCAGGAATCCATCCTAACTATGAACTATAGAAGTCCTGAGAAGGAGAAGAAAGAGATTACCGGGAAGAATTAATGTCACACTTCATTTCTACACTGAAGGTTCTTGTAGCTGTTTATCATTTCATAAAGCGATTCCGTGGCATGTGTCTTGAAATTGCGTGGGAAAATCTAAACGCTTGGAAATTATGCCGACAATAAGTTACTTTAGATGGCTTCAAGTAATGTCCTCAGTTCCTAAAATGTAGGGCAGTGCCGCCTCCTGCATTATTTGACTTATGTGGAAAGGCTATTATCTCTTATTATACTTCCTTGTAATCGGCAGGAATAGTATCCATCAAACATTGACCAGACAATGAATTTCCTCTTGCGGCCCTCGCAGCAAAGTGCAATTGTTGATCAGCCTACCCTCAATGTCAGCGATGGATCTTCTGCACAGTTATCAAAATCCATGACATTAGAAGGTCTGATTGCTGAAGATTCATTTCCACAATATTATAGTGCCGATGACTCTCGTATAGAGACCGACGGAACCAGAACAGACCAAGTTAGCATTCCTGGTCCCCGGAATGATGCTCCTGTAGTTGAAAAGCATGTGGATGTTTCTGAAGAAGAAGGTTGGATTACTGTTCCACATGGTGAGTCTCATGTTGTTGATGCTTTATGCCTGGTGCGGACAACTTAATGACTTATTTGATGTTATCATGTGTTGAATCTATTTGTCTAGTGGATCAAATTGAAATAAAGGCTTAGGCTGGTTGTTTTGAGGTTTTGGCATTTATTTTCTAGCATGTATTATTAGTCAAGCAAATGGGCCAGGCAAGAGTGTATCAATTTTCTCAATTAAACTTCTAGGTAGTTAAATGAGTAATTAATCACTAGTATTCTGCCTTTGAATATTTGACAAATCTTATCTACAAACAGTTGACTGCTGTAGAAGTGCTGGCTTACTGCATTGCTGGGTGGTGTTTCTTTGTCAGTTCTGGACAGTTGCTTATGCTTCATAGAGAGGTAACTGTAACATTTATGCAGGAAAGCTCCCTGAAGCATGGCAAAGCTCTCCTGATATCCGGTCTCTACGCTCTTGGGACCGATCTTTTGTTTTTCCCGGTAACTATTCTTTTAAATAAGTTTTTGGGCCTGATGTTAGTTAACCTACATCAGTTTACATTCTCTCAAATATCTTCTTCAGGCGAACAGGTACACATCTTGGCATGCTTGTCAGCCTCTGAGCAAGATTCAGAAGTCATTACCCCATTTAAAGTTGCAGCAATAATGAGTAAAAATGGTATGGGACATGGTATTAGAAACGAGAAAGCAGGCCCAGATGGTGAAGGGTCAGAAAATGGAAACTTTCATGCCAGTCATTTAGATGCTGGGGAAAGCAATGACCACCCATCAAAAGAAGAAATTACTCCACAGAAGAACATTTCTGATGGTGAGTCTCTTCTCAAAATGGAGGATCAAAAGCGAAAGACGGAGAGATTACTTCAGAGCTTCAAGAATTCGCAATTTTTTGTTAGGTTTGATTTTTCAGGCGAGGCTCTTTGGTCTAAGAGGAGCACCCGCAAGTTTTCCTCCTATCCTATGGGAACGGACGCTGAGAATTTGGTGACCGTTTCCAGCAGTACTGATAGGCATCTGGTTGATAAGAACGTTACAGTGGAGAAAGGAAATTTTGATGCGAATACTTCTGGGGGAGTGGCTAGAAACTCTGTCCAATGCTACTCTCTTGCAAATGGAGACATAGTGGTATGAGTTACCTGGCTTATGGGTTCCTCTGGAACTTATAATTTTTTTCCTGAAGACTGGACATGTTGCCTGTGACTTTAAGTAACTTTTCTCTTCTTTTTTTTTCTGGTTTTTCAAAAGGGTGAATATCTACTCAAATAACTTTTTCTTTTTCTTTGTTTTTTTTTGGTTGCCCGCCCGGACTCAAATAACTTTTTCTTCATTGAGTTTTGTGTCTCTGGAATACATTAGCACTTTGTCCTCATCTTTTGGTTTGCTGTATGAGCTGTTACCTCAGCTAATATGCCAGTGTTAGTTTTTTATTGGCCTCATCTTATTATTATTTGTGGAAATTTTCCAAACTCGGTAAACTGCAACCTCTCTATCACTATTGCTCATTCATTCTATTTTATTGGATGGATACAGGTCCTTCTTCAAGTTAATATTGGTGATAATTTGTTGCAAGACCCTGTATTAGAAATTCGCCAATTCGAGAGGCATTCTACAGAAAGTTTATCCGATCAGGAGGGTAATGATTTGCTTAATGCCTACAATGAACCATGTGGGGAGCTACTGACATGGCTATTTCCCTTGGACAATACTTCAGCACCTCCTCGATCTCTGTCCCCTCCTCCTTTAAGCTCATCTGGAATTGGAAGCACTTCCCAGAAATCTAATTTTACTGGTTCCTCTGGCTCTCAGATATTTTCTTTTGGAAATTTTCGAAGTTACTCCATGTCTTCTCTTCCTCAAAATTCTAGTCAAGTGACTTCTGCTGTCACAACTCCTAGCTCTAAATCAAGCTCTGAGCTGGAAAATTGGGATAAGTTTTCTGGTAAAAAATTATCAAAGAGTCAAGTAGCAGGTAAAGATGGTCTCCTATCCTTTAGAGGTATCTCACTGGAGCCAGAAAGGTTTTCGGTTTGTTGTGGACTTGAAGGTGTATACATACCTGGGAGAAGGTGGAAGAGAAAACTTGAAATAATTCAACCTGTTGAAATACACTCTTTCCCTGCGGACTGCAACACTGATGATCTTCTCTGTGTACAGATAAAGGTATTCGTTCTGGCCAGATATGATTAAAGTAGTATGTCGAAATGATCTTTGTTGTTCGTTCCATTTCCTTATTGAATATTTTTGTTTTGTTTTTTTTTTAATGGCAGAATGTTTCTCCAGCACATATACCCGAGATTATAGTATACATAGATGCTATCACAATAGTTCTTGAGGAAACCTCTAGGAAGATGCCTCCATTGTCCTTGCCAATTGCATCTATAGAAGTTGGAGATGACCACAATTTGCCCAATCTACCTCTCAGGTTCTATTCTTGCAGCTCTTTCACGATCTAGCTATTTTTTTATGGATATTATCACATAAGAGCCTTTTTATTATCGTTATTCAAACTTTGATGGTACCCTGCAATGAAAGCTGACAGCATCTTCTTTCAACTACTTACAATATTTTGTGATCAACAACAAGACGCTATTTAGCTGATGTGTTTCATTGCTCACCTTTTCAGGAGAGGTGAAGAACACTCTTTTATTCTTAAGCCCGCAATTTCAACTTGGAAAAAATTGATCTCTCAAGATAGAACAGGTGCTCAGTTGTCACGGGGGGCTCTTGGTAATGCCTCAAAATCAAGTCCATTGTCAAAGCCTATGGATGGAAAAGAGAATGCTTCAAGTATGGATCATTATTCAATTATGGTGTCATGTCACTGCAATGCCTCTGGTACTCCATGCCACATAAGTTTTTCTTGTATATTTTTCTTTTGAGTATTGACAGATTTGATAACTTATTTTCTTATTGTGTCGTGTGCTATATGCAGAATCTCGATTGTTTTTCAAGCAGCCAACAAATTGGCGGCCTAGAATAGCTAGGGACATCATGATCTCTGTCGCATGCAAAACAGGAACTGAATCTAATGTTCCAAATTTGCCCGTCTCACAGCTTCCTGTTCAGGTCAATTCTATAAAAGTGGCTATCAATAGCATATATGCTTTTGTGAATAGTGGAGTCATGCTAAATCTGTTTGAAATTCAGGTACTGACTCTGAAGGCCTCAAATTTGACGTCGGAAGATCTTACCATGACAATTCTTGCACCTGCCTCGTTTACTTCATCCCCTTCTTTATTGTCCTTGAATTATTCTCTGACATCGCCTACCGGTCCCTCGAGGGGGCTTTCCAATGCTTTGGGAAAATCTAGAAATCAGGCCACTGCTGGGTCTCTACCATCAGAAAATGGTCATAGAAAGAATGACAATGATAACAGAGTAGACTCTTTAAATGACCATGCTTCCCCGGTATCTGATGCCATTCCAAGTGCTGGGTTTGGTTGTTCACACCTCTGGCTGCAGAGTAAAGTTCCTCTCGGGTAATTATTCATTAATTTGGTTATGATGAATAGGTCCGAGTTGAAACATGGTAACTCACTTTCTTATTGATTCTTAGATGTGTTCCTTCTCAAAGTACGGCAACAATCAAACTCGAGCTGCTCCCTCTGACTGATGGCATAATTACATTGGATACTTTACAGATCGATGTCAAAGAGAAAGGTATACCTGCTGATTGATTTGAATTTACATTTCATGTTGATAGTTTGGAAAATTGGAGTATTGGTGTTACCTTTCTTTTCTCATTTGAGGATCATAAGGAGAGTGAAATCACGATAAGTGTTCAAAACAAAGACCATGAACTGATTGTGTGATTACTTCTGTTGGGTGACCTTTGTAATAGAATGTAACTCTAGGTTTAGTCCATGATTTAGCTTGTTAATGCGTGCCCTCTTCATTCTAAGAGGGAATGATCAATGGGATGATGAGTGGTGTTTTATCTCTTTGAATTTGCAGGAGTTACGTACATCCCAGAGCACTCTTTGAAGATAATTGCCACTTCAAGTATTTCAACCGGCCTTTCTTAGGATCATGATCAATCCTCAGAAGAAATTAAGATTCAGTGCAGTCTGCAATATGACAGCCAGTGGTTTCTGTCAATGATCTAGAGCACGTGGTATGTATGGGGTTTTACCTGCAACTTCTGTATGGTTAGACGTTAGCATTTTTTTATCACTCCTTGAAGCGGGAAAAGGGACTCTTTGTAGATTGAAGGGAACAAATATGAGTTGAAATTTCTGGAATGGAGAAGTTAGAGAAGGAAATCACAGCATTCTGTTTTTGTGATATAGGACATGGACGAATCTCTTTAGTCATCAGGTGATGTGTCTCCTCATTCTCTTGTAAAGCAATAGAGCTTTTTTGGCATGGTTGAATGTGCCGCAGATTCCTGGTTGATATTGAATGCATACTAGTTTATCTTTAGCCTTAGATTTGTTTGAGCAAGAGGCAGAACTTGACATTCAATCGCCATCCCTCAAAGTCATCTGATGAGGCACATTCAAATATCAGATTTTTTTCATCGTGTGGTAGAATGCCTTGCTTGACTTTACGTGCTGAGTTCTTCCTAGACCTAATCATGTAATACCGTCAAGTCGCTTTAACCATCTGAACAGTTCCCATGGGTTGTTGGGAAGGTTGATCAGTAGCAGGTCATGGTCCTCCATTCATCATCCTTAAGATCCACCAACATATATATAACCCTAGCTGATGAAATAACAAAGCATCATGCTGGTTCTCCATCCACAAAAGATCTGGCAATAAGAAAGACATAGAGCAGTTCACTCTGTTCTGTTCTTTATCGGAATACGCTGTGGTAGCTACTGATGATGATCTTCCAATTTCCTTTGCCGCCCTTCAAGTCTTGTAGAGCAAGAGATGCTCGCTTCAAAAGCGATAAATCGTTCAAGGATGTCAGTAAAAGTGCCCCATCATCATCTAGGGGAGTCCCGTTCCAAAAGCTTTGGCATCACTAATCCTGTATTTCCCCCACTTCAGGACAGCAGAGGAGTAATATTTAGTTCCAACGTTCGGCCAGGGACGTGACCGAGATTTCAGAAGGTGCCATTTCAGACCAACCTGATCTTCTATTCCCAGATACAGCAACCAAATATAACTTTACCAAATCAACGATCATCAGGAATCTCCTATTAGGAGAGTGGGAGATAACTGGCTGAGCCTGTGGCCCATATGTCATCTTGGCATTTCTACCTTTGTTGCGATGAAAACTCTAAATTATGATTGGGTTTGGTACATTGCAAGGAGAATTACGGAGAAAAAATTTTCGAAATACGGTTTCACTTTTCAAAATTACCTAAATACCGATCCAACGTCGCCGTTTCAAACAGATTAAAATTTTCAAACAAAGAAAAAGTCGAAAAAATTTTTAAGTCACTCGAAGTCGCGGTCAAGAATGCCAATTTCAACATGTTTGAAATTGCGATTTCTTTTTAAATTCAAAGCCTCGGTTTAAAACAAAAAAATAATATTCAAGTAATTTTGAAAATTTCAAACATATTATACAAATTTTTTTTAATTAACATTAATTAGATACAAATCTCACATTGTACGAGGGGCTGGATCACATGTCCATTCCAGTTATCCTCATCCGACCGGTTCTCGCCATCTTCCCCGCGATCGTTCTTGCCAACTTTGTTTGTGTGGACTTCAAAACAAAATTCCCATTTGTTATTTATTATTATTATTATTATTATTACTTAAAAGCAAAGGAATTTGAAGAAAAATAAAAAGACTTGCGTCGTCTTCCCAAAATTGGAAGAAATCCGGAAGAAGAAATCGTCACAGGCGCAGGAGCGAAAAGGACATGGCCGACGGAGCCAGCAGCAGCAGCAGCAGAGTCCGCAGCGTGGTCTCCGATTGCGGTCGGCAGCGAAGCTCTTGCGGCTACTGCAGATCCCCGACTTCTTCCGGCATATCTCACGGTTTGTTGCGTTGGATACTCGATTTGTTTGTCTCGGGACTCGTTTCACGTGTTTTTGGTATTTGGGTCGCCGCCTGCGAATTTGGGTCGATGGGAAGTTGAGATCTTTTTTTTTTTTGGCCTTTTGTTGGTTCTGGTATTTTTTTTTTTTTTGTAGGATTGTGGGCGCAGAGCCTTACGGTGGATGACTATCAAGGTGGGTTGTGTCTTACAAGCATTCTGGGTTGTTGTAAATGATCGTTTGCCAGGTTTATACGGGATGGTTCTGTCAATGGCGATGATGAGTATTATTCGTGCTTTCGTTGGTTTTCCTGTGGATCCATCAGTTCTTGTCTGGACATCTGTTTCGCATCCTGCCATACAGCATTGTGGAATTTCAGACATTTTTTACGATGATTTGGTAGCTAGATCAGAAGTTTGGTTGCTCGAGGACTGATGGTTGTGTTGCACTCTCTTCTCTCTGCTCGGTTCTGGAGAGCCTAATTATCTTGCACTTGTTTTCTCTATCAAGTTTATTTGGCTTCTCTGTCTGCTTCACATGGAACTATTTTTTTCATACTCTAGAGAAATTGTCTGATAGAGAGGAGAGTTGGTGCTTCTGGGCTCCTTTCTATGCATTTTGTGCCTGCTGCGAAGTATGGTTGCCTCCAATGATGACATATCCTTTTTAATTACCTGTGACATCATGGCTTGCATTTACTAGATCTCCTTGACCGAGGATGGAGAAGATCCGGATGCTTCCTTTACAAACCGGAAATGAGAAAGACCTGTTGCCCCTCTTACACCATTCGCCTGAAGGCAGAAGACTTTGCACCATCCAAAGAGCAAACTAGAGTAATTAGGCGAATGGAAAGGTGCATTCTCTCTTATGTTGTTTTTCTGCTGCTTACCATAATCAATAGAAATATCGCATATATCCTGTTCAGGCTTTTTGTGAGCCAAATATCTGATTCTGAGCCAATTTCATCGCTGACTAGTCAAGAAGAAAGTTATTGAGAAAATTTTTGCTTGGTTAACTTGACATTGTATCAGTGTAGACATGAAAGATGTGGCTGGTCCGAATTTAAATGAACTTTGTATTCTGCTTGTATGTAGTCATATCTTCATTATCGTAATTTTTCATGATTATGCACACAATTTGATGGTAGGCTGGAAAATTTTAGTGTCACCAGGATACTATTCTTTTGAAGTGTTTAATCTTGCGGGAAATATGTCAGAGAAGTTTTACATTATTAGATTATTTATTACAGGTATCTGGATGGAGACCTGGAACCTAAAGGAACAGAAAATCTTATGGAGGGTGTGCAAAGTACAGATGTTTCTTGTAGTTGCAACTGTCATGAGATTGAATGCCCAGCAAACCAGGAATCCTCTAGTGGAAAAGATGGAGATTTGAGTACCTCTGAACGATTTGTGCAGTATCTGTCAAATGAAATTGATTTAGCTGTAATCCAGCTGATCGAGGATGGGTCTATTTCGCCTAGTCTTAGATCAACTAAATCTTCTGTTAGAGCAGTTTCTTCAGCAAAAAGGAAGAAATTAGTGGAAGGTTCAGAGGATCTTATGTATACCAGTAACATTGCTTTCCAAGTTGCAGCAGCTTTAAAGAAGTTACCAGCTGCAAGGAAGGATGAACAACTGTCAATTTCTTCCAACAACACAACAGATAGTCAGATGGCTACCGAGATATCCGCCATTACCATTTCCCAGAAATTGGCAAGTTTATTGTCTCAAGTTGGAGAGGCCACTAGCATGTCAATTCAGGGATGCAATGGGCATCTCAACTTCTATTCCACTTCAAAAAGAGGCTTGGCTGATGAGTCCGGTCACGTCATACCCTTATCTAAAGAATGCTCTAGAAAGGGTGCAAACAAAAGGAGATGTTTGGTGAAGTGCTGCGGATCTAATAAAGAAAAGAGGCGAAAGCTGGAGGTTATCTTGACGAGGTCTAGTTTTGATCTCGAGGAGTTCAAACTTTACCAAAGATATCAGATCAAAGTGCACAATGATAATCCTAATCATATCACTGAAAGTTCATATAGAAGATTTTTGGTTGACACGCCATTAGTCTACGTCCCATTCACCGGTGACGAGACAGTTCCTCCTTGTGGTTTTGGTTCATTCCATCAGAGGTACCTGGTTGATGGTAGGCTAGTGGCGGTTGGCGTTGTAGATGTCCTTCCTAGATGTTTGTCAAGTAAATATCTGTTTTGGGATCCGGACGTGGCTTTTCTTTCGCTGGGGAAGTACACTGCATTGCGAGAAATCTCTTGGGTAAAAGAAAATCAAAGCCACTGCCCTGCCCTTCAGTTCTATTATCTTGGATATTACATTCATTCCTGCAAGAAGATGAGATATAAAGCTTCATATCGGCCCTCTGAACTTCTTTGCCCCCAGCGCTACCAGTATGCTTCTCCTCTTATTATAATCATTTACAGTTTTTGTGGCATGAAACTTTTTAAATTCTTAGTTGATCTTGGAGAAGTACGTGACTCTCTTGACTTGCAAGGACTCAATTTCTACTAATTGCATCTGATTTGATGAGATGGTAATCAATTCAGGTGGGTGTTCTTTGACATTGTGAAGACTTTGCTAGATAGAAAGAAGTATGTAGTGCTGTCAGATTATGCTGGTACTGGTGACAAGCCCTTGCCACTCCCTTCATGTGATGATCCAATAGAACACGAGCATGATGAAGCTGACAACAAGGACTCGAACAACGCAATGACTGAAGATTCAGTGGTGGTTGAACCAGAAGTTGATGACTCAGACAATGAGTTGGTGGCTGAAAGCAGCGATGAGGAATCAAGTAAAATAAGCAAAGAAGAGGCTGGCGATATCCTCATCGGCTTGAGGGATCATTGCCTGAGATACAGGGTAATTATGTCTATTAGTTCCTCTGTTTGTTGATAACCTCGACGATAGAATCATCCTTGTTGTTCTGTTCCTTTAATGGTGCTAGTCAACCAAGCAAATTGAACTTCACCACCTATTGTAGATAAAACTATTCCTCTGTTTTACTTTGTGAAGGATTTACGACGGGCTTTCGGGCCAAGCGATTGGGGTTACCTTGAAGAACAACTGCAAAGCTATGTCAGAGTAGTTGGAGGGAAGCTGTCCAAGCGGATGGTCTATTCTCTGGGGTGACTTATATCCTCTTTTACTTCCCCATGATCCTCTGGAAGATACAATGCATTTTGCATGGCTTGGTTAAGTTTATGTGCCGCGGTTACTCGACTGATTCTAGATTTGTATTAAAACTGAAGATTTTGGTCTGGTGTCCCTTTTCCTTGTTATTGAGTACTGCTGCATTATCATGGAAAATTGGCATAAACTGCTGCTTGATTGAGTGCCTCGGTTCCTTCTCATGCGCCAAACATGATTTGTTCCACTAAAGATCTCATAACACCTTCCCATCAGCCTGGTGTTTTCCCTGTGGTTAAAGTCCTTGGATCGTCTTGGAAATTTAAGTTGATTAGAGAAACTAGTTTCAACACTTTCATCCCCAATCAGAAGAGAGGACTGAGTGAAACAGCGGGTATTTTTGCAAATAGTAACTGTCAAACAAGCAATTCTGATTTTTGAGCAGTTTCATATTAGTAGAAGAATAAATTTGTGTTTTACAAAAAAATGTACAGTTACCAAACGACGAACAAAATCAAAAGTCAAGCATCATCAACTTCACTTCCTCCAGTATGTAAACCAGTGCGGTAGTTGCTTTCATCAGGACCGGATACCTTAAACCTTCCCCACAAAGAAAACTCAGTAAACTGGTGGTCACAATGTCATTAGATAAGTACCGAGTCCGCAAAAACGTGATGACTTCGTTCATCGACTCTCCGCTCGAGAACGGATGTTCCTTCTTTGTACTTCTGACTCTTGTTGCGAGCAGTTTCCTGAAAAACATTTGGGAACAATAAGTTAGTTGATGCAAGGAAATAATCTGAGCTGTGCAAGAAATGGAACAGGAGAATCTCACATATGTCAACCCAACAATCGATCCACGAGATGCAGAATATATCAGTGACCGTGTGGAGTCCGGTCGTCATCACCTTCTCTCCTCTTTCGTGCCAATGGTGACATTTACCCTGTAAAAGAGGGCACAGGATGAGATTGCAGGAGTACGAAGAATGCACATAAATAAATGTCTAGAAACACCTCCCTGAAAAGATAGGCTTTCCCATGAATGACTGAATCAAAAAGTGACAAAATGGCGTTAATGATAGGAGACTCTCAGAAAATGAAAACCACACACCTAGACAAGGATAAAAATTGTTGTCGTTGTCATCATGCTAACTACTTTTGATCACTTCAAACATAACCCGCGTTTGGCACGGAACAAACCGATGGTGCAACTTCATTGCATACATTTTTCATCACAAGCACCCCTAACCATCGCTAAAAGAAGATCTGGCTGATGACAAAGATTAGCGAACAGATTTATAGTCTTAAGGGGCACAGCAGATGAGCAAGAAATGCCTTAGATTGATTCCAATCACGTTGATTAGAACTTGTAATATTTCAAATAGACGCCTCCCACGTATGAGAACTGGCTGGAAACATAATATTTTAGATCCAAATCACTAACAGCAACGCAGTTGCGTGACACCCTCATAACAGAAACCCACCGGCCAAGAAAACCTCGGTGTTTTCAAACCACCAATAGTTACCCTTCAACAAAGAGACTCAATTGTCTGAAGTTGCGCTTAAAAGCAAAGAGACCAGAAAAACTCAATTCTCGACGACGACCCCATTTCCATTCTTTTTTTCCTTTCTTTCTCCTAATTCTCAAAGTTACGGAGTATTTTCCTTCTTATTCTTTTCCTTTCCCTTCCTGGAAATCTTCCACACGACACAACCTGCGTTAGCTCCAACCTACCAGACTACACACATCACATTCTCCTCTCCGTACCCTCTAATCGACTCTGACACCTCTCAAATGTTGCGGGTGGATCCCTCTCTAGTTCCATCTAAAATAGAAAGACCTGAATTAACCCTGGACGATTACTCTTTGGATTTTAAAAATTGTCGGAGTTATTACTAGCCTATGTTGGCGCACGCGGAAGCCCTTGGTAGCGTGTTGAATCGGATCCGGTCGTTGATCAAAAGTTAACGAAAAATAAGAAGACAAAGAATTTACGTGGTTCGGTCAATCGACCTACGTCCACGGACGGAGAAGAAGATTTCATTATATTAATGGAGTACAAACTTTAGGTTGAGACCCTCTCTAACCCCATCGACCTACCTGAGTATAAGATCCCGCTTTCCCGGTAAGAAATAACCCCGAAGTATTTCGTGTATCTCTCCTCTATGGTCACATGATTTGCTCTTTTTCTTCATCTCATTCGCTTCGTCTATCGACACCTATTTATAAAATAGATGGCCTCACATATATAAAAAATCTGGCAAGTAAATATATTCGTGATATAACCAAATATCATCCAATATATCTCCCCCAAAAGATAGATTCTCTCACCTTTCGTATATTTCACGAGCAAATCTAATATACTCCAAATCACAATATATCTGACTTCGGGCTACAAAATCCTAACAAACTCCACTTGGGCCGAAGTCCACAGTACGTCTGAGGAATTGTCACTCCATGTACTAGTCTCCTTCGAGACTCACTGTGAATATCTCCATTCTTCTCGTCCAGGCTCCGACGAACCTAGTCAACGGAACATCCAAGCCCATCCAACACGGACTTGACTACCCACATCTTCTTGCTTCTCCGCGCTCGCGACCTATTACCCTGTTTCTCCGATGACCGATTACTCCTCTTGAAAGGTTCATGACGCCTTCCAGAAAACCCAACAGTGGTAATAACAACAGTACCTCTCATAACATACAAACCCTTCAATCGACTTCCAATCATCCACAACCACCTTCCTTGGAGAACATTGAGGGCTCCACCTGAAGCAGAAAATTCATATCCATTGGCTTCGAAAACACTCACGGAAATAATATTTCTCGTGATGTCAAGCACATGTCGGACACCTGTCAACTCTCTCACAGATATTTCCGTGATGTCAAGTACATGTCGGACACCTGTCAACTCTCTCATGGATCCATCCTTCATTCTGAGCCGAACCGTTCCCACACCTGCAACCTTACACTTGTGACCATTGCCCAAGCGTACCTCTCCACCTACAGTGGAACAAAATGCAGTGAACATTGCGCTATGAGGACTCATGTGGAATGTACACCCTGAGTCGAGAATACAATCCTCGTCTGATGGTCTCTCCGACTTGGTTTCAACAGTCTGCACCTCACTAGCTATGAGTACATCTCCGTCTCTAGCATCACTGTCACTGATATACACAGCTACCGTCGCTGACGCTTGCAATCCTTCATCCTTCCCTGCTAGCTCCCTGTAGTTTTTCTTTATGTATCCATTTTTACCATAATGGAAGCATCTTACCCCGCCGCTACCTTTGGATTTGGTCTTGCTTGCTGTTAATGCCTCCGCCATCGGTCGCCCTACTTCACCCTCAACTCTTTATCAATCAATCTTTTGATAAAGGGCAGACCGTACCTCGTCAACTGTGAGAACACTTCTCCCATATAGGAACGTCTACCTGAAGCTTTGGTATGAAGCGGGCAGTGAACATAATAGCAACATCACCTGGAACTCCTCATTGATCTTGTCGTAGATCCTCTCCAAATCCAAAGATGTAGACAACCAATTATCCAGGTAGGATTTAACAGACATCCCTTCCGTCATTCTGAGCATGAAGAACCTTTGCCTGAGAAGAAGTTTGTTGCTCAGAGTCCTCGTCATGTACAGACTCTCCATCCTACTCCAAAGCCTGGCCGCTGTCGTCTCCTTGAGCACGTTTGTCAGAATCTCGTTGGACAGATACAGCTGAATCGCCGATAAAGCTTTAGCATCTATCTCCTCCCACTGGTCAGAAGTCAACTTCGAAGCGCTCTTCGACTGATCTGTAATAGCCTTCTCCAAACCACCCTGTACCAATAACGCCTTCATCTTGACTTGCCACAAGCCAAAATTTATGCTCCCATCCAACTTCCCGATCTCGAACTTGGCACCAGCGATGGATCTCGAATCTGCATAACCGAGCTCTGATACCAATTGTTGGCACACGCGGAAGCCCTCGATAGCATGTTGAACCGGATCTGGTCGTCGATCGGAAGTTAACGAGAAATAAGGAGACAAATAATTTACGTGGTTCGGTCCATCGACACGTCCACGGGCGGATAAGACGATTTCACTATATTAATGGAGTACAAACTTTAGGTTGAGACCCTCTCTAACCCCCTCGACTTACCCGAGTACAAGATCCCGCTTTCCCAGTAAGAAATAACCCCGAAGTGTTTCCCCAACACACACCCTTTCTTTACTGCCGCACTCTTTGCACTCGTGTATCTCTCCTCTATGCTCATGGGATTTGCTCTCTTTCGTCCTCTCATTCGCTTCGTATGCCGACACCTACTTATAGAATAGATGACCCCACATATATCGGAAATCTAGCAGGCAAATATATTCTTGATATAATCAAATATCATTCAATATATTCCCTAAAAGATATATCCTCTTGGTATATTTCACGAGCAAATCTAATATACTCCAAATCGCAATATATCTGACTTTGGGCTATAGAATAACTAACAATCTATTTTAAGTTCAGTATAGAATAACTATAGAGATTCGTTTAGGTTCGAGAATTAGGAATTACTAAATCACATGTATATCATAAAGAAAAAGGGAGGCGTTAATGTGTTTCTAGGCACCTAAGTTTATTAGAGCTCGATTTTTGAAAAAAATGACATTACAAATAGTCTCGAGCTTAAAATCTTACGTGAATCACTTTTAAGAAAAATACTTGTTTAAAGAAATTGCTTTGGGAAAAAATGCAAAAAAACAAAATCATTTGAATTAATTCGAGGGAGAATCGAGCGTAAGACGAGCAGAGTTTGTATCATTTTGCGCTCTCCTTAAAATAAACCTTCCCCGTTAGGGTTTGTACTTCACGATGCTGTTTGTTATTAGGTATACGGTGAACCTGGCGGGCCAAGTATAGAGCTGGAAAACCGACAAGTGGTCACTGGGGAGGAGACGACTGGAAGACCGGCAGGTGGAGGTGGAAGTCGCTGGAACTGGGGTCGCCAAGTGCAGAGATGGAAGGATTGCGAATCGTTTGGTCATGGGCTTGTCCTCCACGGCTGGAGTGAGCTGTCATTGTTGAGGTCGGGATCTTCTGGTCTTTGGCCATTATAAAGGCACTTGATGCGACAGAGAAGGGCTTGTCGTCGGTGGTACGGTTTGTTTGGCAACAGAAATTCTAGGCCACATGCCTTACAGGCCTGTGAGACGGATCGGGCCAGGGATCCAAGATTGCCCACGTAAGACAATGAGGAATGGATCGGAACACCTTCAGATAAGACCACGAGGAAAGACCCATACGTCATGAACGCCTTCGCCTGGAAGAATGACCAAGCGACAGATTGAAGATCGGGCGAAGGACGGATCAGAAGGACATCAAGCGACAGATGACTTTCGAGCGACACGAGGTGTCAAGCTATGGACAGTCAACGGGCATTTTTATGTAAAGACTTAAAATGGAAGAAACAATATTTGACTTACCACGCGAGAAAGGGTTGGATGATAATATATGGGAAGGATATATTGTAAGATGGATCGGAAGGCTCCAAGACAAGAGAAAGGCGATACTTCATTGCAGGATTTAAGTCAGGGTAGAGCGCTATAAATAGGCTCCCCAACTTTCCCAACCTTGTACAATATACACATCAATACAACATACAATTTATTTATCTTAGCATGTCCCTAGTTTTTAGCTTTTGTCTTCAGCTTCCTGACAGCTTGTTCTCAACAATCAGCTTCCTTGATGGCATTCATAAGTACCTTACTTAAGCTTACCATTGTCTTTATCTTTAAATGGCGACCATAGTTACATGCAATCCTTGTAAGAGTCCCTCGGGCTTGAGGCCAAATATTCTCCAGAGCGTCGACCCCTCCAACGAAGTCCGAACACGACTGACGGAGACAGGGAGCCGGTGTTGCGCGTGGGTGTGGGTCAACATTAATAAGGACGGTGCTGTTGATA
The DNA here is from genome assembly GCA_023653495.1 of Melastoma candidum. NCBI lineage: Eukaryota > Viridiplantae > Streptophyta > Magnoliopsida > Myrtales > Melastomataceae > Melastoma > Melastoma candidum. The sequence continues at coordinate 13,783,485 of CM042884.1, read as the reverse complement.
TGACAGAAAATCTCGGGCCTAATTATAAAAGACCCACGCATCTAGGCCCATAGCCCGTTAAGCCGGTACGGGAAGAGGATTGAAGATTAAAGTAGGTCTGCAAGCCTGTACTAAGTCTACAAGGTTAGGATAAGTCTATGAAGAGTAAAACATACCGAGTTTACGAAGTTGATGTCAGAGTCTACGAAGACCAATAAATATCTTGACTCCAAGATTTTAGGAAACTAGTTAGGAAGTCCACGTTCCCATGATTTGAAATGATCTTCGGGTGGATGAAAATCAGGGAAAAGTGGCTCACGTCTCTGCATATCAAATTTAATATAAAATGTAGTAAGATTTTCTAAAACAAAGACATACATTCATCTAAGGATAGAGAGCATTGTTTGTCTAACAGCTTTTCGTTCTCAGTCCTCTAGCGCTTATCTTTCCAGCCTTTCGTTTCCAAACCTGTGCCTGGATCATCCCTTCATCAAACCTTCGTCCGCATCCACATCCACACTTAATTGGAGATCAGATTTTGCCGCATCACTTCGCCAGTCTACAACGTATGCAGCAAGCCTACGACATCTCCACTGTTCCAATTTTCAGTTCTTTTGTATGTCCTTCATCATTTTAATGGCTGTAAGCTTGTCCTTTTATTTGTAAGACGTTATTTGTTAGCACTTGTTAATACAATTCATCCACATTTCTTTTACTGGCGACCACATCCGAACCCTTGTGTTGTTCGTGCCAAGTATTTCCGACGTACTCTGTTTCCGACGTGAACATGTGCTGAGGTCAAGGGAAATGGAATGGGTAAGAGAGGCGGAACTAGAATGGTTGGGAGCTAAGTTGCTGGCAGCTAGGGAAACCAGTCTATCGCTGCTAGTTACTACTAGTCCGGGATATCAGGATTTGGAGTTTGACGACTTCGCCGTTGCCGGTGTGAAGCAGGAGCATAGTGTCGAGGCATGGAGCCCAAGGCTTGTTGTCGAACTTGGATGCCGGTTGCTATTGAATCAAAATCTCATGAAGGTGGAACTCTTGTCGACTTCCCTTAAATTGCGGCAGTAGATCCAATCTTTGCCACAAATACATTGGTGACACTCGGACAACTCCTGGTGCCACAAATACTTTGCCACAAATACATTGCCACAAGATTCGGGCGACTCTTGGTGAGGAAACCGATGGCCTGATCAAAGCAGTGACGGGTGTGGAGGTTGGTTGACTAGGGGGCGAGGTACGGTTAACTCGGGAAGACGACTACTAGCACTAGGAACTTGCTATCTCCACCAGTCAAGAACTTGAATTTGCCACTTTGGCAAGCCGCTGCAGGTGGTGGTTATATCTGTTAACGTCAAAGTCGAAGCCGTTGATCCTCAAGACCGGAAGCATCCATCGTATAAATTCCTCTGTGACACCATATTCTTCCAGACGTGTTCAAACTTGATGCGGTGTAGATATTGATGAAGAGATTTAATGAAAGACACATGAAACAAAGAAAAATAAAATGACGGGAGAAGATATACGAAAATAAAAATATGAGGGGAAGTAGTTATCCAATATGACAAGGTTAAACTGTGGCGAAGGATAAACTGAAGTCACTATGGCCTTGTCGTGAGGAGCAAGTGAAACGGGTAGCTCGACCGGCCGGCAACTTTATAAGAAGATGATGATAATAATAACCTTAAAAGGACTACCTTTTTTCTTCTCTCTTTCTCCTCCTTCGTTGTACGAATCTTTCCTTTATGTGCTTCCTTCAATTTTTCTTTCTGCGTCTATTTTCCTCTGAAAGAGTGTTCTTTTTACAGCCTTTTGGGGTCCCTTTTAGTTTTGCATTGCAATAATATTTTCATGATTTTTCGACATCTTTCACGATTTTGTGCTAATCTTTTTTTTCCTTATTTTATGTGATATTTTTATTTTATGGTGACTTTACTATTTTAGAAAAATTGGGGTATTAACATGAAGTTTGCTATTTTTCTTGTTCTCTATGAGTTTACCATCCTAGCTTAATGCAACCCAGGCCCTACATGGCTGGGGCATTACTATCCCAAGGCCTAAGGCCTAAAACGGACTGAGACAATGCTAGCATGATTCTTCATCTTGTGTAGCCTTCGTTCAACACGTTCATGTTCTGCAATTCCCTCAATCTTTCTTCCCTCTTGGTATCCCACTTATCCCCGCATCAATACCCCTCCCATAAAAACACCTTTATCCCCAAGGGTGCTGGTAGGATACTTCTACTGTAGATCAAATAAGTACTACCAAGATGCTTCTTCTGTTGGTTTGTTCTTCCACTTAACAAGCACTTGAGTTGCAGTTTTGTTCCCCCTTTTAACCATCTTCCTCTTTAATATGTATTTTGAAATTCTAGTAGCTAGTTAAGAAGCAGGAATTTCGACCACACTAACTTTGGTGGGATCCACACATTTCTTAAGCTTAGAAACATGGAATGTGGGGTATAAGAAAACCCTGATAAGATCAAGCTTATTTGCCACTTATCCAACCTTGTCAATGATTCTGAATATAAGGCAGAAAGATTATGATTTGATCTGCCCTTTACAGAAGTCTGTTTAGAAGGCTGAAATTCCCATACACACATTCACCAACCTGAAAATAACTTTTTGACCTCTTCTTATTTTCCATTTGAGTAATCTTATGTTGAGCTCAATAGAGATGAAATCGAAGCAGCTTGAACATTGCTTTTTCGTCTACTAGTTCTCTGTCCACCTTCTTGTTTTGAGTTGTTCCTTGAATGTATGGCAAGTAAATATGTGAAGCATAATCGTATAGAGCTTCAACTGGGGAAGTTTGTAGGACTGAATGGAAGTTGGTGTTATACCACCACTTAGCCAAAGAAAGCCATTTGCACCATTTTCTCGGACAAGCAATGGTCATGTAACACATGTATGTCTCTAGGCAATGGTTTACCACCTTAGTTTGGCCATCTGATTGAGGATGGCAGGCAGAAGACATGTGTAGCTCTACTCCCTGTAGCCTAAATAGTGCTTAGTGATAACTCTATGAAAGTAGAGTTATTTAGAGCAATTTCATACTTAGATTTTGGTAGATTTGTGAAATATTGCGTTAATTACATAATATTTCTAGTTATTTCACATTATTCCCGAGATATGGATTACTGTCGAGTTTTCTGATTTATTTCAAGATAAATATGCAAAAAAAAGAAGACCTCGGCGTAATTTTGAAGACTTCGTGCAGAGGGAAGATCTCTGGATGTTCTTGCAAGACCTAAAGCTACGATGGGGAGAAATTAGAAGATTTTCTTTCCTTATTTTTCTGAGATTCTCTAGGTTTAGGGGGGATATAAAAACATTTTATTTTTACCTGGAGAGACGAAGAGGAGGCTGCTGGTAACAAGGAGCCGTCGAGTGAAACTTTGGGTGTTTTTTTTCTTTTAGTTTTCCTTTATGTCGTTTTCATTGTTTACGATGGATCTGATGTTTTCGTTTACTTCGGTTATGAACTAATTTTCTTTGCCTAGGGTTAAGATGGATCTTGACAATTAGTCAAGAGTTTATCTCTTTTGACACACTTGAATGATTTAGGTTAGATTATTCCTGTTCGTTCTTAATGCTTTCTTATTGCCTGATCACCAATAGGATTGAATAGTGAATTTAGGTGAACTCGGAAGGGGAATCCTAGATTAAGCACGGGAAGAGGAATAACCTAGGTTAAACTTGGTCGGAAGACGAGATTATTAACGAGCGGGATATGAATATACCCAATCGTCCTAGGTAATCGAATTGGAATTGATTCTTAAGGGGCACTCGATAGTTAATCTACCTAGGAATAGAGTGATTACTATTTACAGAGATGTACGTTCTTATGACCTCGGGAGGGGCGTAGGAAGATAACCGAATTCCAGATTATCAACCAGATCATCTTAAGCGTGTTGATTGAGATATGACTTGCGATTAATTGTCCGGTGAAATAGTCGCACTAGGTTCTTTTCTCATTTGAATCTTAATTCAATTTACTGACTCGTTTTCTTTAGTTTTACATTTAGTTTGATTAATTCTCAACTCGTTTAGTCGGATAATAGAGATTGACGATATTTTAATAATTGGGAGAAGTTTAGATCAGTCTTCGTGGGAACGATATCTTACTTACACTTTATTACTTGTACGATCGCGTGCACTTGCGTGGTGAATACGTTTTCGACGTGACAAGTTTTTGGCGCCGTTGCCGGGGACTGTTTTCTAGATTTTTAGCCAATATTAATTTCAATCAGATCTTTATTAATTCAACTTTAACCATGATTTTCAATTTATTTGCAAGAAAAATCTTAACGCTGCATGCGCAGTAGTGAATTGGTTCCTTTTGATCCTGAAATAGAAAGAACGTTTCGGTTACGTCTAAGTGAGCAAAAGGAAGCCATACGCCAACAAACAATGGAGAACAACAATCAAGAAGTTAAACCGAGAAGCATGCGTGATTATGCCCAGCCCCATGTGCATGAACGCTCTAGCATAGTGAAGCCGACTATTCAAGCCAACACATTTGAAATCAAACCGGCAGTTATCACTATACTACAAAATTCGAGTTTCGGGGGATCTCCATTGGAGGATCCACATGGGCACATTACCAACTTTTTGGAAATTTGCGACACTTTCCGCTATAATGGAGTGTCGAGCGAGGCCATTCGGATGAGACTCTTCCCATTCTCAGTGAGGGACAAAGCACGAACATGGCTTTACTCTTTGCCAGAAGGGTCCATCACAAACTGGGAAGAGATGTCCGGAAAATTCCTATCAAAGTATTTCCCACCTAGCAAGACCATCAAGATGCGGAATGACATCACTTCGTTTCGACAACATGGAACAGAGTCACTTTATGAGGCGTGGGAGAGATTTAAGGAATTTCTACGAGTGTGCCCACATCATGAGATACCTCAATGGATGTTGGTACAAATTTTTTATGATGGATTAACTGATGCACTCCGCTCAACGATTGATGCAGCTGCAGGGGGAACAATATTAAACAAGCAGCCGGAGGAAGCCATGGAGCTATTCGAGCAGATGGCCAATAACGGTCATGGAGTATCGCGTGCCCGAGGAGTAGCTGGAGTACATTCAGTTGATGAAGTTGCTGCCCTCAATGCTAAAGTGGATGCATTAACTCGAGCTGAATGCATTAAGGGTCCTAGTCATCCCATTCATTATCCGTGTGAGAGGTGTGGAGAAAATCATGCTCCTGGTCAATGTTTCACTGGAGCCGAGTCAGCCAACTACTTGGGAGCCAACTCGAGGAACAACCCCTTTTCAAATACTTACAATCCGGGATGGAGGAACCACCCGAATTTCTCATGAGGAAATCAACAATCAGCAAAACCAACTCCTCCACCAGGACCTCATCAACAAAAGCCACAACCGCAAGAAAAAATGCCAGGTATTGAAGAACTTTTAGTCAAATATATTTCTAAAACCGACACTCTTTTGCAGAACTAATCAACTTCACTTCGAAGTTTGGAAGCCCAAGTCGGACAATTGGCACAAGCAATTAATAATAGACCTCAAGGCACTCTTCCAAGCAATACTGAGGTGAATCCAAGGAATGAAGGGAATGCACAAGTGCAAGCTATCACCTTACGGAATGGGAGAACACTTCTTGAAGCCTCAAAGTTCAAGCACGACGTTGCAACTACACCAGAAGTTACGCACAAGAGCAACGAACCTTCTGTTTAGCTGAGCCAGCCACTTTCTTAACCAAAAGAAGGTATAGAAAATGCTTCTATTGGAAAAGATAAAATTGTATATCCACCTCTTCCTTTTCCACAGCGAGCTAGAAAGCAGAATGATGAGAAGGATTTCCTGAAATTCTTAGAAGTCTTTAAAAAGCTACACATCAACATCCCTTTTGCTGAAGCGTTGGAGAAGATGCCGAGCTACGTCAAATTCATGAAAGATATATTATCTAAAAAGAGACGTCTCGGTGAGTTTGAGACTGTTGCCTTAACTGAAGAATGTAGTGCTATTTTGCAGAGAAAGTTACCTCCAAAGCTGAAAGATCCAGGTAGTTTCACGATACCCTGTTCTATTGGTTCAAATTTCAGCGGTAAGGCATTGTGTAATCTTGGAGCGAGTGTTAATTTAATGCCTTTATTAATATTTTACGAATTGGGTTTGGGGGAAGTAAAACCTACATCGGCCATGTTGCAATTAGCCGACCGGTCTCTTGCTTTTCCAAGGGGAATAATTGAGGATATTTTGGTTAAGGTAGATAAATTTGTTTTTCCCGCGGATTTTATAGTGCTTGATTTTGAAGAGGACCGTGAAATACCAATCATTCTTGAAGACCATTCCTAGCCACAAGTAGGACTTTAATTGATGTCCAAAAGGGTGAGCTAACCATGAGGGTTAATAACGAGGAGGTAACATTTAATATTCTTCTTGCAATGAAATGTCCGAATGAACCTGGTGATTGTTTTTCTATTGACATCATTGACAGGATAGCAACCGAAGAAGTTATTATTTTGAAGACAACCGATGTGCTTGAGGTAGCATTAACCTCTGAGGAAGCAACTATCGATGAAGAAACTAAGGAAATGATCAGTTGGATGGAGTGCAAATCTTATATACCTAGAGATCTGATAGCTCTCGATCCATTGGAGATGCCAGAAAAGATCACCAAACCATCCATCATAGAAGCACCAGAATTAAAGCTCAAAACCTTACCCACCCACTTAAGGTATTCATTCCTCCAAAATGCCAATCAACTCCCTGTGATTATTTCTGCAGAATTGACGGAGTTGCAGGAGGAGAAATTACTTCGAATCTTGAGGGATCACAAGAGGGCGATAGGATGGACTATTGCAGATATCAGAGGAATCAGCCCAGTAATTTGCATGCATAAAATCCTCCTCGAGGATGATCACAAACCATCAATAGAGAATCAACGGAGATTGAACCCAAACATGAAAGATGTTGTAAAGAAGGAGATCATCAAGTGGCTGGATGCAAGTATTATATATCCTATTTCTGATAGCTCGTGGGTTAGTCCTATACAGTATGCTCCCAAGAAAGGTGGAATGACACTAGTAACAAATGAGAAGAATGAACTCATCCCTACTCGCACTGTCATGGGATGGAGGGTATGTATGGACTACCGGAAGTTGAACAAAGCAACAAGAAAAGATCACTACCCGCTTCCATTCATCGATCAAATGTTGGACAGATTGGCAGGTAAAGAATATTATTGCTTTCTCGATGGTTACTCCATTGCTCCAGAAGATTAGGAGAAAACGACTTTCACATGTCCATACGGTACGTTTGCCTTCCGTAGAATGCCATTTGGATTGTGTAATGCACCTGCTACATTCCAAAGATCCATGACGTCAATTTTCACTGACATGGTAGAACGATATTCAGAAATTTTTATGGATGACTTTTCCATTTTTGGTGACTCATTTGATAATTGCTTACATAATCTTGCATGTGTACTTGAACGTTGTGAGAAGACTAATTTAATGTTAAATTGGGAAAAGTGTCACTTATGGTTCGGGAAGGTATTGTTCTTGGTCACAGGGTTTCAAGCAAAGGCATTGAAGTTGACAGAGCAAAGATTGAGACAATCGAAAAGTTATCCCCACCAACATCGGTAAGAGCTATCCGAAGTTTTCTTGGTCATGCTGGCTTCTACAGGCGATTCATTAAGGATTTCTCCAAAATATCGAAACCATTATGCAATCTTTTGGAGAAAGACATACCATTCAACTTTGATAAAGCATGCATGGAAGCATTTACAAAATTGAAAGAGAGGTTAGTCACAGCACCTATCATTGTAGTGCCTGATTGGACGTTACCTTTTGAATTGATGTGCGATGCGAGTGATTAAGCCTTAGGAGCAGTGCTTGGGCAATGTAAGAATAAGGCTTTTCATGTGATTTACTATGCTAGTAGAACTTTAGATGATGCACAGGTAAATTACACGACCACTGAAAAGGAGCTACTAGCTGTCGTATTTGCTTTCGATAAATTTCGATCTTACCTTGTGGGTTCGAAAGTCATAGTGTTCACAGATCACGTCGCGATCAAGTACTTGATTGAGAAAAATGATGCAAAGCCACGATTGATAAGATGGGTTCTCTTACTACAAGAATTCAATCTCGAAATCAAGGACAGAAATGGAACAGAGAATTAAGTAGCTGATCACTTGTCAAGGCTAGATGGTTAAAGCGACACCAAGCTCAACCAGGTAGCTATAAATGAATCTTTTTCCGATGAATAGCTGCTCTCGGTTAGTCACAAGCAAGTTCCGTGGTATGCAGATTTTGTTAATTTTCTTGTTTCCAATTTCCTACCCACTGATTTGAATGCGCAGCAAAAGAAGAGGTTTTTACATGATGTTAAGAATTATGTATGGGATGAACCGTCCTTGTTCAAGCAATGTGCAGATCAGATTCTTAGAAGATGCATACCTGAAGAAGAATGGGACCAAATTTTGTGGCAATGTCATTCATCACCTTACGGCGGACATTTTGGAGGAGATAAAACAGCTGCTCGAATTTTACAATCAAGTTTCTTTTGGCCTACTTTATTTAAGGACGCTTACAATTTTGTTGCGAAATGTGACAGATGCCAACGAACGGGAAACATATCAAGGCGACACGAAATGCCCTTGAACAACATTCTGGAGGTAGAGATTTTCGACGTTTGGGGTATTGATTTTATGGGAGCACTTGTTTCGTCTTTTAAAAATCATTATATTTTAATTGCTGTGGATTACGTGTCTAAATGGGTTGAAGCGAAAGCTTTGCCCACTAACGAGGCTAAAATAGTAGTTGAGTTTTTGAAGAAGCAGGTGTTTACAAGGTTCGGTACCCCAAGAGCAATCATTAGCGATGGGGGATCTCACTTTTGCAATAAACAAGTCGCCAATTTGTTGAACAAGTATGGAATAAATCACAAGGTCGCTCTAGCATACCATCCTCGGACTAGTGGGCAAGTGGAAGTATCAAATCGAGAAATTAAGAGAATTCTCGAGAAAACAGTAAACACGTCACAGAAGGATTGGGCACTGAAGCTAGAAGATGCATTGTGGGCTTATCGAACAGCTTATAAAACGCCAATTGAAATGTCTCCGTTTAAGCTAGTTTATGGGAAAGCATGTCACTTGCCGGTGGAATTGGAGCACAAAGCATTTTGGGCGATTAAGAAATTGAATTTTGATCTCGAGAAGGCTGGAGAGAAGAGGTTGCTCCAATTGAACGAACTTGATGAATTTTGGCTTCAACCATATGAAAACGCGAGGATCTGTAAGGAGAAGACGAAACAGTGGCATGATAAGAAGATCATTGAGCGGAAATTTGAGCCTGGACAACAAGTATTGCTATTCAATTCCAGACTAAGATTATTCCCAGGAAAGCTCAAATCACGGTGGTCTGGACCATTTCAGGTAGTTCAGGTATTCCCCTATGGTGCCGTAGAAATACGAAATCCAAGTTCAGAACATACATTCAAGGTCAATGAACATACATTCAAGGTCAATGGACAGAGGCTAAAACACTATTGGGGAGGAAACATTGAAAGGACAGTTGCCGCGGCAACATTGAGAGACACGTGATGGATATCTAGAGTCGAGCCGTAAACTATAAACCAAGCGCTTCTTGGGAGGCAACCCAAGTTATTTTCTTTTATTTGTTTTTATTTATTTCTTTTGTTTTATTAGGGGAAAAGATAGCGGGGGATGCAAGAGCAAATAGCAAGATCATCCAGCTGCATCGCTTGGACCTCCAAGGTACTGAAACTCTGTGCAGCTGCACCAAAATCTTCACCACGCGGACCTAAAATCCACAGAAACTTTGTGCAGCTGCAACAAAATCTCGTGCAGCTACACCGCTTGGAACACAAAATGCACAGAAACTTTGTATAGCTGCACGAAAATCCTGTGCAGCTACACCGGAAATTATTGTTATAAAAAAAATCACAAAATAAGAAAATCAAGTCGGGCCATTTCACTAGACAAACCCTAATCGTTTTTTTTTTTGTGATAGGGAGTAGCCGCCACCATCGCCATTATTCACGCCGTCGCCCTCCCGGGCCAAAGCCGCCGAGGATGCGGATTCAGATGATACAACGTAGTCTTACACCGAGGCAGTCGGGAGCTACACATCGGCGCATTCCGATCACCAACATATCCTGGTACTCCCGTTTTCTACTCGTCTTATCTTAAGCACCGAGGACGTTGCTCTAGTTAGGTTTGGGGGCGTGGTATGGTGTTGTTTGTTATTGAATTTTTTGGGTGAGTCCTGTCTAGGTCTTATTTTTCATCTTTTGGGTCGTTTTTCCTCGACGGAACCGTAGGAAGTCGATGTGTCTGTTTTCGATGATGAGCATATGGGTTGCATTCTTCAAGTGTGGAAAGATGAAATTCTTTGCTTAGTATGCTAAAATTTTTCGTTTAATTTTGAAAAGATCTCCCAGTAGGAAGTGTGCTTAGCAGCAACGGGTTAAATCTCCTCAGAATGCATGGTGACTAGTGGTGAGTAGAATAGCTTGAATTATCTCTAAAAAAACGACGTATTTGGTCAATGTGCCAAAAAGAAAAGAAAAAAAAAAGAAAAAGAAAAATGAGGTTGCCAAGGCTCTGAGTACCAATGTTCAGGTTTAAAAAAAAAAGAATACAGAAAAAGATATTACCTGAATATGTGCTTGTGGTGTGAGTCTTCCATGCTAGCTTGAGTGATTGATCCAAGGGGTGCTTTATCACCTAATGCCTTGGTTCAACTGAATCGGGAGTCATTGATCGAGAGCTTGCTACATAAGCTTTAGCCGGAATCAGATGAACATTTATAGTCGTGCAATCTGAAAAAAAAAATAAAAAATAAATGATGAAGTTGTTAAAACGTCGGAAAACCTGTGATGAATGAATAGTGATGTTTGTGGTGATATTTGCGAGTTACTGGTTGACATGAGCTATTTGGAGTGTATGCTTGTTAATGTTGAGTGTACAACCTACTGCGACAAAAATATTGTGTTTTAAAGCCTTTAATTGAGCATGTTAGGTAGTGAATGGAATCTAGATGCATGATGATGATGCACCCATTTCTGAGAATGTTCTAAAAGATGCTTTTACGTTTGACGGACTTGGGGTGGTCGAGGAGTCTTTTAATTTTTATTTTTTCTATCTTTGCTCGGGAGTAGCAAAATTTAGGTTTGGGGGTGTGATAACTTTATGACAGTAGAGTTATTTAGGGCAATTTCATACTTAGATTTTAGTAGATTTGTGAAATATTGTGTTAATTACATAATATTTCTAGTTATTTCACATTATTCCCGAGATATGGATTACTACCAAGTTTTCTGATTTATTTCAGGATAAATATGCAAAAAAAACAGAGGACCTCGGCGTAATTTTGAAGATTTCGTGCAGAGGGAAGATCTCTGGATGATCTTCCAAGACCTAAAGCTACGATGGGGAGAAATTAGAAGATTTTCTTTCCTTATTTTTCTGAGATTCTCTAGGTTTAGGGGGGATATTTTATTTTTACCTGGAGAGACGAAGAGGAGGCTGTTGGTAACAAGGAGCCGTCGACAGAAACTTTAGGAGTTTTTTTTCCTTTTAGTTTTCCTTTATGTCGTTTTCATTATTTACGATGGATCTGATGTTTTCATTTACTTCGGTTATGAACTAATTTTCTTTGCCTAGGGTTAAGATGGATCTTGACAATTAGTCAAGAGTTTATCTCTTTTGACACACTTGAATGATTTAGGTTAGATTATTCCTGTTCGTTCTTAATGCTTTCTTATTGCCTGATCACCAATAGGATTGAATAGTGAATTTAAGTGAACTCGGAAGGGGAATCCTAGATTAAGCACGGGAAGAGGAATAACCTAGGTTAAACTTGGTCGGAAGACGGGATTATTAACGAGCGAGATATGAATATACCCAATCGTCCTAGGTAATTGAATTGGAATTGATTCTTAAGGGGCACTCGATAGTTAATCTACTTAGGAATATAGTGATTACTATTTATAGAGATGTACGTTCTTATGACCTCGGGAGGGGCGTAGGAAGATAACCGAATTCCAGATTATCAACCAGATCATCTTAAGCGTGTTGATTGAGATATGACTTGCGATTAATTGTCCGGTGAAATCGTCGCCCTAGGTGCTTTTCTCATTTGAATCTTAATTCAATTTACTGACTCGTTTTCTTTGGTTTTACATTTAGTTTGATTAATTCTCGACTCGTTTAGTTGGATAATAGAGATTGATGATATTTTAATAATTGGGAGAAGTTTAGATCAGTCTTCGTGGGAACGTATCTTACTTGCATGGTGAATACGTTTTCGACGTGACACTTAGCAGGCCGGGCCTTACCTTACGGTCGGGCATCTCCCACAACGCTTCTAAAGAATCACTTTCTGGAGAAGAAAGAAAGATTTTATAGAACCAGAATGGGGCCGAGTTGGCAAGCAATTAGGCCTCCCAGAAAGGAAAGGACATCCCAAAGGGACTTGGAGATGGACTTAGCTTTCTTTCCCAGGTGAAAAGATGCGAGACTGAAAGGTCATTTAAGAAGACGATATCTCTATCACATACTATAGTATTACGCAATCCCTTCAGCTTGAAAACATTGTGTGAAACATCTCAACTATTGTCACAACAGAGAAAGGGCATTTAAGAGCCATGAAATGGGCATACTTAGTTATCCTATCCATCACTATCATTATCACCTCCCTCTCTTACGAATTAGGCAAACCAATTATAAATTCCATGCTGATTTCATATCATATGGCATCCGATATAAGAAGAGTTGGCAAGAAACTTGGGGAGGCTGCATTATCATACTTGGATCGTTGTTATACATCACAACGCTTAATTTGTCTTCACATCTTTCTCCAACCGTCTCTAATAATATAAACTGCCTATCCTTTTAATAGTTGCATGAACTCCAGAATGCCCCTGGACAACATTTTAGTGTTTGATGATAATGTTTATCAGACCATCAACTTCTCCTACCACCAACTTACCTTTATGAGGTGATCATGCTTCCATTCTAATTTTGAAGGCTTCCCCTCTTTGATTTGTTTAGTTACATCAACAACTTATGGTCATTTTGCCAACTCTTCTTTATCTCAACAGTGAGAACACTTCTCCCACATAAGAACGTCTCCCTGAAACTCTGGTATGAAGTAGCAGTGAACATAATAGCAGCATCACCTAGGTGGGAGAATTGTTCTCACTGTTGATGCAGTACAACCTGCCATTTTATAAAAGGAGTTAATTGATAAAGAGTTGACGGGTGAAGTAGGGTGGAAGCATTAACAGTAAGTAGGACCAAATCCAATGGTAGCGGTGGCATAAGGTGCTTCCATTACGGTAAAAAATGACACATAAAGAAAAACTACATGAGGCTGGCAAGGAAGGATGAAGGTTTGCGAGCGTCAGCGAAGATTGCTATGTATACCAGCAACCGTGATTCCAGAGATGGAGATGTGCTCATGGCTATCGAGGTGCAGGTTGTTGAAACCGAACCGGATAAACCACCAGACGAGGATTGGATTCTCGACTCAGGGAGTACTTTCCACATGAATCCTCATATGGCGATGTTCACCGCATATTGTTGCACTGCAGGTGGAGAGGTACGCTTGGAAAACAGTCACAAGTGTAAGGTTGTAGGTGTGGGAACAACATCTCGGAATGAAGGATGGAGTTGTAAGAGAGTTGGCAGGTGTCCGACATGTACCTAGCATCACGAGAAATATTATTCCCATGAGTATTTTAGAAACCGAAGGGTGCAAATTTTCTGCTTCAGGTGGAGCCCTCAATGTTCGCCAAGAAAGGCGGTTGTGGATGACTGAAAGTCGATTGAAGGGCTTGTATGTTATGAGAGGCGTCGTTGCTATTACCGTTGTTGGGTCTTCTGAAAGGCGTCATGGACCTTTCAAGAGGAGCAATCTGTCATCAGAAAAGCAAGGTAATAGGTCGCGAGTGCGGAGAAGCAAGAAGATGTGGGTAGTTAAGTCTGTCATGGATGGGCTTGGATGTTTCGTTAACTAGGCTCATCGAAGCCTAAAGGAGAAGAAGGGAGATTTTTACAGTTAGTCTCGGGGGAAGACTGGTACATGGAGGAATAATTCCTCAAATGTTCTATGGACTTCGGCCTAAGGTAGAGTTTGTTAGGATTTTGTGGCTCGAATTGATTATATTGCGATTTGAAGAATATTTTATTCGCTCGTGAAATATATGAAAGGCGAGAGAACATATCTCCCGGGACAAATATATTGGGTGATATTTGATTATATAACTCATATATTTACCTTCAGATTTCCGATATATGTGGGGCATCTATTTTATAAATAGATGTCATAATACGAAGCGTAAGACAAGACAATAGAGACCAAATCCTTAGAGCATAGAAGAGGGATACACGAGTGGAAAGACTATGGCAGTAAAGAAAGGGGGTGTGTTGAGGAAATACGGGAAATACTTTCAGAGTTATTTCTTAACGGGAAAGCGGGATCTTGTACTCGGGTAGGTCGAGGGGGTTAGAGAGGGTTTCAACTTAAGTTTATACTCCATTGTTATAGTGAAATCTTCTTCTCCGCTTGTGGACGTAGATCGATTGACCGAACCACGTAAATTCTTTGTCTCATTATTTTTCTTTAACTTTCGATCAAGAACCGGATCCGATCCAACGCGCTCCTGAGGGCTTCCGCATGCGCCAACACAATCCAACCGACTTTGATAACCATTTGAATTTAGCCTCATTGTGCAGCCTTTGCTCCATGAGATACTTTAGACTTTGATTATCTATCTTGATGACAAAAAGCCTTCTTAGCAAATAGTGATGCCATTTTTCTATCGCGCACACAATGGACAAGAATTTTTTTCATACTCATAGAGTCCCAAGTGACGAGGTGATGGGGCCTTACTACCGAATTCTATAGGATGCCCTTCCTGCATGAGAACAACTCATATCCCTGTTGAACTAGCATCTGTCTGCAGTACAAACTCCTTGGAGAAATCAGGTAAAGCTAAAGTGGGAGTTGATGTCATGACATACTTCAATTGCAGAAAAGCCTCTCGAGCCTTGTCTGACCACGTAAATGTGTCTTTTCCTCAAGAGCTAATTAATGATTTGCCGATGGTCTCATATCCACGAACTAACCTTCCGTAGTATTTGTTAGTCCCAGAAACCCCTCAGCTGTTTGACTAGTTTAGGAGCTGGCCATTACATCACTATTGCAATCTTTTTGGGTATGTGGAAAATCCATTCTCCCCTATATAATGGCCTAAATACTCAACTTTTTTTTTATAGCAAATGAGCACTTGTTGGCTTTTTCATATAAGGTGTTATCCCTTAGGGGCTGCAACACTATTAAAAAATGTTCCGCATGAGCTTGCAACGTGGCACTATAAACCAAGATGTCATAAAAAAAACCATCACATACCTCCTCAAATAAAGTCTGGATACCTCATTGATTAAACTTTGAAAAGTTGAAGGAGTATTGGTAAGGCCAAAAGGCATTAATTGAAACTCATAGTGTTCCTTCATACGTCTTGGAAAACGGTTTTGTGCACACCTTGTCCAATGACTCTAATCTGGCGAGAACCCGAGCATAAGTCCAACATAGAGAACCGACAAGCACCATGCAACTCATCGAGAAGTTCCTCAATGATAGGTATTGGAAATTTGTCTTCAATTGTTTTTTTTAACTCCCTATAGTGCACACACAACCTCCAAGTATTGTCGTTCTTCCTAAACAGAGCAATCGGGAAAGAAAAGGGCTAGTATTGTGTCTAATTAGTTGAGACTCGAGCATGTCATGTACTAGCTACTCTATGACATCTTTTTGTCAGCTATAATTCCTATAAGAGCATAAAGTAAGTCCATTCACACCTTCTTCTAAGGGTATATCATGGTCATGCTTGCGAATAGAAGGCAGTGCATTTGGTTCCTTGAAGACTTCAACAAAATCCTTAAGTACCCTCTGAATCACAATAGGGATCTCCGGCGGAGTAAAATCATCAACTAAGCCTTCATTACTAGGGATAATCAACATTCCCAACTCATTTCTCATCAACTTGGAGACTCCATCTGTCACCTTGGCAAACTCCCCATCTCCGACCACCAATTTAACTTGTCTACCCTTCAAAACATATTCCATGATAAGGTTGGGGAAATCTCATACTACCATCCCTATAGAATTAAGACACTTCATTCTGAGTATTAGATGACATTCCTTCAGTGGCATCAAAAGTACATCAGCTACAAGTTGTATTCATTGCATCTCCCATGCAAATCCTCTTACACCAGCAACACAAGCTATTTTTTCTCCGTTCGCCACCATAACTTGGTTGCAAGGAACTTTCAATTCATGTGCTTGGCTACTGTCAAATCCAAGAAATTATGAGTACTTCCTGCGTCAATTAAAATCATCAGTCACATCTTCTTATATATGCCAACTATCTTCATCTTTTTTTAAAAGACATTGCTACCCCATGGAGCGCATGCAGTGAGATCACAGGCTGTTTTGTCCTTAAGTTCCACTTCTTCTTCAATAACCTCTGTATTTTCTTCTTCTGATTCCTCCAGCTCAAATAAAATTGAATGCATCCGTTTGCCTTGACACTTATGCCCCCACGTGTACTTCTCATTGCACCAAATACACTGCCCCTTGGCTCTTTTTCTCCATCTCTGTAGAGGTCAATCTTATGGCCTGTTGTAATGTTCTGGGGTTCAAACACTACTATAAGCATATTGTTTTCCCTCCTAAGACCTCCAATGAGGAGCGCCACCAGGTCGTCGTTTGAGAGCTTGACCTTGGTCACCCATTGCCCAAATTCGTCAGCATAATCAGAATAGTTATTCCCTTCTCTCAACTCCTTCAGCCACGCCATTGGATAAGTCATCTCTTTAGGCCCAAGCCTCAATAACATCGTCGATGAATACTCTTCCCAATTCACCGCATCGTGCATATCTCTATTTTTAAAGAAGGTGTATTACCAATTGATAGCTAACCCCACTAGATACACCGATGTTATACTAGCTTTCAGTTCAGTTGGTGTATCATCTAGCTCAAAAAACCTCTCGCATTTGAACATCCATTCATGTACCTTAGTCTCGTCAAACACTAGAAACTCAATCTTCGTTTGCGTAGTCATCCTTTCACCCGACCATCCTTGTCTCGACTGTTGGTTCCCAAACACCATTTCCTCCTCAGAAAACTCCCCATGTATTGATTTTCCTTGTAAGAGTCTTTCAACTTCTCCCAACCTAGAATCAACCTCTCAAACTTTGAGTCAGTAGCTTCAACCTTTCTCACTAGCTCTTGCAGAGTCTTTGTCAACGCTTCCCACTCCATCAGATGAATCCTAGAGTGCATCCTATTTGCAACAGGCATTACCTGACTGAAGACGTAGAGTCGAAATCGCCATGATACAAAGTGTTGTGCGTAAAACCAAAGAGACTAGAAAAACTCAATTCTCGGCAACCTTATCCCCAATTCTTTCTCATTTCGTTTTCCTTATTATCAAAACTACAGAGTATTTTCCTTCCTATCTTTTTCCTTTCCCCTCCTGAGAATCTTCCACACGACTCACCCTACACCAACGCTAACTTACCATACTACACATATCACCTTCTCTTTTCCGAACACTCTAACCAACTCTAACGCCTCCCAAGTTTTTTATTTTTCTTGTTTCCTATGAGTTAACCATCTTACCCTTAATGTAGCCCGGGCCCTACATAGTTGGGGCATTACTAGCCAAAAGCCTGAGGCCTAAAACGGATTGAGACAATGCTACCCTCTTCTAATTCTTCATCTTGTGTAGTTTTCTTTCAGCACGTTCACGTTCTGCAACTCCTTCAATCTCTCTTTCCTCTTGGTCTCCCGCTTCTCCCCACATCATCTCATCATCACAAACTCGGAAAGAAAAACTAACAGATTTGACGAAATCCCGCAAACGAGAACCCAATAACACAAAATCCAGAAAACAAGCAACAACTCGACCAAAGACCCATATGAGAATAACCCCGCAGTAAGCAATGGGTGATTAGCTCAAGGGAAGGCATAAAGATCGAACCTTTGAGACAATATCTTCACAAAAAGAGAGACGAGTCTTGCAGTATTTGCAACTATAGATTTTCCCTTCTAGATTAACCACGAACAACCTCACCGTGTCCACAGCTGCCCCCTAAAGAAAGCCACAAATTAGATCAAAACCACCACTGCATCAAAACCCAAGTTTCCTCACTAATATGTAGAAAGTATAATGTTTTTCAGTGGGTGGGTAGTCCTAACGGGAACCTGCATGGAATGAATAATAGAAATCATTCACCTGCTTTCTTTTTATTTTTCTTTTTATAGATTTAGGTTAAATTATCAAACATATCCTATAGTATGGTTATTTTTTTTGCAATTTGCTTGATAACAATACATGTACTTCTACCATTATCTCGATTCTATCCTTCGTTATCCCACAAATAACGTCCTATGTGGCAGTCTACATGGTACCGACTCCATTATCCCTGTTACTCCCCTTAATTTCCATCGTTTCCATCATTTTTTGCCCCCAAAAAATTAAGTTTTCCCCAAAATCAACACTAACCCTAACCTAAATCGATCTAACACAAGGCATCAAAGTCTAGAAATAATCCACGCACCCCGACTCCCCTTACCTCCATCTTTCTTAACAATATTTGCCCCAAATTGACCACATTATCCCTAAATCGACGAAAATCCTAACACCCAGAATCGTCAGCCGAAATCCCAACGAACTCAAACCCGTCGGTCGAAAATCCTAACACCCAGAATCGTCGGCCGAAATCCCAACGAACTCAAACCCGTCGGTCGAAAATCCCAACTAACTCAAACCCATCTTCAACCCAAAGAGGATCCATCATTGGCCAAAGATTACAATAACTGGGAGCCTTAGTCGTTGTTCTTGGTCAGGGGTAGGTACGATGTCAAAACCGCAACACGCATTGGGAGTGTATGTTGTTGCTCTTGTTTATCTTCTTCAGCTTGTACAATAATGATAACGTAAAATTCTGGTATTATAGAGTTCAATGAGAATGGGATATAACAGAAGCTCTTCGAGTAGAACCTCTTCAATGAATATGTTGAAGGATGAATGCGTTATTTGCCACTGTGGAATTGAATGTCACCCAAAGGCGACTCTAACAGTGAAAAATTATGGTAAAAAATGCTATGGATGTCCTCATTACAAAAATAGGTGGTTGTGAATTTTTTTATATGGATTGATGGTGTTAGTGGTAGTGTTACTTCGAAGAAAGTCGAGAGTGATACAATGGTGAATCTTATTGCTCTTGAGGCTAAATTTAAAAAGACTGAGGTGGAATTGATCAAAGTTAAAGCAAAGATTGAGATGCTAAAGGTTGATGCTAATAGATACTTATTTATGTGTTGTGTTGTGTTTTTTTTTCTTAATATGCATTGTAGCCTATGTAATTGATGGAACAATATTGGCGCAGAATTATATTCTCCGCAACACATATCGAATTTTACAGAGAAACTTTGGTCGCCGTAAAGTAAATGAACGCAAATTGAAAAGGAAAACAACACTTGTGTTAATTCAATAGTACTGAATTACAGGACAACACTTACAGACATGGAGCGAATTGAAATACAACAAAAAAGACTAGAACGACGACGAGATGCTTCAAACGGACGGAGATGGACAAACGACGGCTACGGCGGATCCATTTAATAGAATCTACCTTGGTGGATTGGTGGCAGGATGTAGTGAGGGTGATGATGGTTTCATGACGCAAGGTCTGAACGCTTTCAGAATGCCGTGGGGAAGGCAAGAGCAATAGACCAACTTAGTCAGATTTGGACTTATGGAGTTGATCGTATCTTTTCCTTCGTTGTTTTTTCTCTTTTATGTCTCCAGAATCTTGCGGTTGAAGTTGTTCAGTTAAGACGTGATCTTTCTAGATTGCGTGCACGATTAAATCCCTATTTTATAGGATCCATGCACATTATGCTTTGGTTGACCTCTCTGGGTTTGCCAAGTGTACTGTTACGTTGACATAGGCAAACCTGAGTTGCTCCGGAGTGAACCTGCTCGTGACATCATATGCTCTCGGGCTACGACAAGCTACCTAAAGCTTGCTCGAGATAACTCGCTCGAGATGCACTTCTCGAATGATGTTTGTTCTTGTTTGGGAGGCACTTCTCGAATAACGTTCATTCTGAGATTTATCCTCCTCGACCCATTGAGGACGGAGCCCAAAACTCATGTGTCAACATTAAGCCCCCCTTGTTAAACATAATGTGGGGAACTTTATGTTTATCTTCCCTTAAAAATTTTTGTCTTTAAGTCATCAATACAGAATTCCAAAAATTTCTTGTATCGTGTTTTGACACTATATCCAAACTTGTCGAAACTTGTCAAGCAAGAATCCATTTTCCCGCTCATTTGTCGGGGTTTTGGAATACCAACCATCCTTTATCTTTCGAAACCCTCATTTCTTTTCATCTTTTAGAAACCACTTCTTATCCAAACTTGATCCTTTCCTCGTCCAGAGTTCATCCCCTGTTTTCCTCTTCTCAAAGTTAAAAACTTTCCTCTTCCGAGCAAGATATATAAGTAATGGCGCCCGGGAAGATGTTCGATCAAGCTCGATTCAGCAAGTATTATGATCTCGCTAACCAACGGGTGGTTATCCCTATTTCAGATTGTGATGCCCCTCTTTTAACGTCGGGTCCTTTGTTGCCATCGAAGATCATGAGATTCCCCAGTTATCTCCTTACCAAGCCATCCATTTCGGTATGTCATCCTGATTTTCGTGTCCCCGTCAACTGGATCAATGCGAAGGAGCGTGTAGGGTTTCCCACAATCGATGCTTCTACTTGAAGATGGTTTATGCCATGGGAAGATAAGTTAGATAAGAAGTTGCATTGCTTGGGTCTAAAGGATTTAGTGGCTATCTCAAGAAGGATGAGAGTCTGTGACCTTAAGATTTGTTCTAGCCTGATCCCTTTCTAGAACTCGAGGCTAAATGTTTTCTTTCTCCCCGAAGGTCCTATGACTGTAACTATAGAAGACGTTTGCTTACTAACAGGCCGCTCTGTCACGGGTGTTAGTATTCGACTTCATAAGGTGAAATAGGACAAGTTCCAGTACAATAATCGCAATACGGTTAGCTCTCATATGGGATTATTCAATGATGCGGGGTAAAAGTCACAGCTTGGGGCTTAGAACAAGCATTCGATTTTTATCTCGGGTGGCTCAGCAAGTACATCTTATGTTGTCCTGGAAAGCGAGCAGCCATCTACTTGTCTTTGATCAATAATTTTTTGGTTCAAACTGATGAGACCGTAGCTTTTTCACCTTTCCTTCTCCAATTAATGGATAGGAACCTCCAAAGTGCTTCCGTTCTCGAGGAAACAAAGGGTTTTCAGAGTTATTCGTCTGGGGTCCAGTATGGCTATTGCACTTGTGGGCACACATCTGGTTCTCTCAACTGACCACCTTTGACAAGTCAGTAATCACTGGCGAGAGGTGCTTTGGACTTGAAATAGCCCTTCGTGCGTGCATCAACTTAAACATTTAGTCTCCTAAAACTGTATCTCTCTTGATGAGTAAGCTAGCCGATCTCAAGAGGGAGCAGGAATGGGAACCCTATCCCCCAATAAGTTCTATGTTGCTCGGAACAACCTTATCAAGTGGTCTTACTGGGACAATGTTTTGATGCCTCGGGACTTAGTGGGAGTCTGCCCAGGGGACAAGTTCACGTTCAAAATGTACAACCCTCAACTATGTGCTAGGAAACTTCGCTTTGTCTAAGGCATCAGTGTTCCTTTCTCGAGGTCGTACAATAATTTTATGCATGGGAAGACTGCGACAAGACCTTTTAAGGAAGTAGTCGAAGTGCTATCCCGAACTGCTTTTGCTCCAATTGAATTTCCTTTATCAAAAAGTTTCTGCCTCCTAGCTTTTCCAAATCTACTGGACCACACACAGTCTGAACTGCGAGGCTTCATGACGATCTTAGACGGCAACTTGGACGATCAATATGCACCCGGTCCTGATCCAGAAAGTAAGTTTCGAAGATATAGGTTTATGCCATCAATTGTCACTTGACTTAAATCTATCCATTTTGCAGCTATGGTGAAGATTGAAATCGAAATTCTGCCTAAGGCAACCTCCGATTTGGAGTTCTCAGAACCAAAGAAGAAATGTCGGGTTCGAACTCTGAGATCCCTTGAAGAGGAAGACCTAAGAGAGGAACGGTTCAAAGCTCGAGAAGATCGTCCTTCCAAGCAACAGAATGAGGAAACAGGTCATGAAGAAATGCCTCCTCTAAAGAGGCAAAAGTGCAGTCTCATGAGACCAACGAAGCCTGTACTCGAGGAACCCGTTGTTATGGCCTCAGACGAAAGTTTTGAGGTGAATCCATCTACCTCGTTTCTCCCCGAGTTATCATTTGCCATGGGTCCTCATGAACAGCCGAGGAACCTCGAGACTAATCAAGACCTACTGGCTACGGAACCTCTTGTAGTTACAGGTCTTAGAGAAGATTCTCAAACATCTCCTAGCCTTGATGATGAGGTATTCTTATTTTTCCAAAGTTTTCATTTCTTGGAGTTCATTTTCTTTCATACTCCTTACATTAGAAAATGAAACAGGCTGCCTGCATGTCGGATCAGCTGAGACGGGGTTTCTATATGTTTCTCTATCTCCTCGAGATGCTCTGGAAACTCGAGGTGCTTCGCTCTCAAGGATGCTGAGGCGAATTGAGACAGTGTACCATCCGACGATGCTTTGGAGACTCGAGATGCTTCGCCTCCCATGGATGCTGAGGCAACTCGTGACGATGTACGGTTTGGTGAGACAGAGGTGGAGTTTGCTAACACTCATCCAGCCGATATTCACGAAGTCACACCTCCTGCCATAGAGAGGGCAGCAGGCATAGCAGAGTTGTCTTTCAGAGACACTTCAGCTGGTTTGTCTCGAGAAAACATTCCTATCGAGGTAAATCTAATTTTTTTTCTTTAAACTTTCAAGTCTCTGGATTTTCCCAACTGTTTATTTGTCCTTCCAATAGAGTCCTAGTCCTTGATCTCCCAACAGCAGACATCGTTGAGGACTTCGTGGACGACGGTTTCATTCTCGAGGCCGTTGTTAACGAAGAACCATTAGATGATGCTCAACAGCTTCAAGTGGATTTTCAGTTCGCGATCGACTTTCTCTGCACTGCAATCATCTACTCGAAAGCTAGCTTTAAGAAGTTTAGAACTGCGCTTCGAAGAACTGGTCTTTCTCCTCTAACGACAATGGATGAAATTGTCACCTACAATCTCGCTAGAAAACGTTACTGGCTCCGCTGGCACGATTACGAGCATGACCAGCACACCAAGCACAAAGCTTTACAGATTGAAGCTCAACAGAAGTTGATGGAAGCTCAGACTCAACATGAACTTGGTCTCTTGGATGTGAAAATCGAACGCAAGAGTCATCATTTATCCATTCATTGTTCATGAGAAAATGCAGAAGCTTGTCAAGCGGGGAGAAAGTTCTCTTAATATCCTTATCTAAACTCGAGAGGACTCGAGTTATGAAGTGGGCTGCTGCAGAACCAAATAAGACTCCATGGTGGGAAGCTGTATTGGCTGAGGCTATACTAAAATAAGACAAGATTCGAGAGAAGCAATGCTGAGAACTTGTCAAGCGTTTCATTGACTTCCAGCCCAAGCCATAATAATTTTTCTTTGTCTTTTATGACCATTTATGAAAGTGAACTTTTGAGTTTGACTAGTCTTCTTTTCCTAAAACGTTTTCAATATTTCCAAGAGATTTCATAAGAGTCTGCAACATTTACTCTATTTTCCTTTGAACAATTTTAATACTGTATCGCTAATCAAGGCTACCACGATTCCTTACAAAGCAAAAGCTTTTCAGATTCCTTACTGTTTCTTCACAGGACTCACAATACTAATTTCTTCACAGGACTCACAATACTAATTTCCTTACAAAGCAAAAGCTTTTGAGATTCCTTGCAGTTTCTTCACAGGACTCACAATACTAATTTGCTTGTGCCTTTCGCCTGGCTATAAATAGACTCAATTTCTATATGAAAAACACACGACTTCACACCAAATTTGTCTTGTCGAGATGTTGTTCTTCTTTCTCAAAATTCTTCTTCCTCCAAAAATTTGTCCTGCTCTTTCAAAGCCTATGTTCACAACCTTCGATCCCTTGAAAGCCTAGGTGCACAACCTTAGGGTTGTCGTTCCTCACTGTGCCTTACGGTTTTCCCCGCTCTGACATTGCAACTCAGTGTCCTTCCTCTTGCCAGATGATCCTGGGAAAAGAAGAGGAGTTGGCTTGTCAGATGGCTCGCGGAGATGGAGGGATTCATGACAACTCTTCCCTTTTACTTTAGCCCTTTGTATGGATGACTATGGAAGAAGAGAAGAGTTCTTTCGTCATGGCCTCTAGATTATGGATTAGAGTTCACGAGGAGAGGTGCTTGTTTACTGTTTTGACTAGTAGAGCAGACGAACCAGATTAATAGATGATGCCTCTACGTCGATCGCCTTGACGTTTGAGAATTAACTATCACGTGCATCTCTTCCGAATGCTACACCCTTCTCTATAATGAGAGTTGTAATATGTAATGGCCTTTATTGACAAAGAAATATCCTCCTCTTCCAACCTTATCCAGAAACTCGGTAACCTCTTTCTTAATACCTCCTTATGAGTTTCCCATAGAGTTGGCTTGTAAGACTTCAGATATTTCCCATTGATTTTTAATTCATACAACGACCTTCGAGGTCAGCTAAACGATATATGTTTTTTGTGTACACTTCCTTAATTCGAAATGGACCTTCCAATTAGGTGACTATTTACCGAGAAAGTAATCTCGAGTTCTTATCCGAAGGATCATTTTCCATACCAACTCTCCTTCCTTGAAACTCTTAGAATTTACCTTCTTGTTGTAGTACCGCATTACTCTTTTCTTTTGAACTTCCATTTTGTTTGTTGCTTTTGCGTGCAGATTCCCGAGATATTCAAGTTCTCAAGAACTGTTTTCATCCGGCCCATGTTCTGACTCGCCTGATTAACCCGAAAGGACTTATACTGGACCTTGATGAGTACAATAGCTTCTAGTCCATACACCAGGTTATAAGACACTTCCCTAGTATTATCTTTTTTAATAACCCTCAAACCCCACAATGTCTCGAGATGTATCTCATGCCATCTCCTGGGGTTATCCTCGATCATTCTCTGGACTACATTCTTAATTAGCTTATTCGTAGATTCTGCTTGGCCATTAGATTGCGGGTAATACGGTGAAGAGTTGTTAATGGTAAAACCAAATTCTCTCGAGAATTTCTGCATTTATTTTCCATTAAACACGGTTCCATTGTCCACCACTATGTTGTGTGGAAGTCCAAAACGAAAAATGATATTCACCTTGATAAACTCGATCCCCTCTTTTTGGTCGATTTTCTGATAGGCTTTTGCTTCTACTCACTTAATGAAATAATATGTGGCAACCAATATGTAGGCATCCCCTTTACTTGAGTGGGGTCTAATATCTCCTATTATATCCAGAGCCCATGACTTAAATGGCCACCGCTGAGTTATTGGATTTAATTCCATTGCGGGAGTTCGAGTTATAGGCCCAAACTTCTGGCATTTCCTACAACCCTTAGACATCTCGATACAATTCTTCTTCATATATGGCCAATAAAACCCATGTCTTTGAATCATTCGGTGCATCTTCGCTCCCGACTGGTGTGTTCCACACAAACCTTCGTGTGTTTCTAACATGATTGGTGTGGCCTCATCCATATCGACATATCTCAATAAAATGTCGTCTCGGGTTTTCTTATATAGCAAGCCATCTAAGAGTACATATTGTCTGGCTGCCAATTTAACCTTTTTCTCGACTTGTGAGTTGGGGTTTTCTAAAAATTGGAGTTATGGTATCCTCCAGTCCTTATCTGCCTTCATAACATCTATCTTATAATTTAAAGTAATCTCATTTTTTCCTTCCTTGATGGCAGGTAAACATATCTCGGGAATTGCTCCCCCTATTTCTTTCCATAGCGCTTCGTTCGATTTGTATCCTGATGCTAGCTAAGCCATGAATTGGCTATTGTATTGTCTTGTCGGCCTACATGTTCTAAGGTGACTTGTTGAAACTTCCTGACCAATCGCTGGGTTATAGCCAGGTATTTCTTCAATTCTTGTGTATGACACAGACTTAGACCATTTACTTGGTTTATAACTAGTTGTGAATCACCTCTGATTCATACAACCTTTGTCGCATTCCTAAGTAAGGTCTCTAACGTAACAATAAGTGCGCTATACTTGGTAGCATTGTTAGTTACATGTTCGACCAATTTAAAGGCAAATTTGATCTCGAAGCCGACTGGTGGACTTTATAACAATCCCATTTCCAACTCCGAGTCTTGTAGATGACCCGTCAAACCAGGCTTCCCTTAACTCTTGCAATTCTTCTTCTTGGTCTACCAAAGTCTCAGTCGAGTATTCCGCTAGGAAATCTACAAGAACTTGTCCTTTGACAGCCTTTTGAGATTTGAATTTTAGGTCATACGTAGAGAGCACCAGACTCCACTTACTAACTCTCCCAGTAAGTAAAGCGCTCTCAAAAAATGTCTTCAAGACTTGTGCCTTTGAGACCACATACACTTCACTACTTCCTATGTAATGTCTCAATTTCGTAATCGCATAATACACCGATAAACACAACCTTTCTAAAGCTGTGTATCTTGTTTTAGTAGGATTCAAGAGTAGGGACAAATAGAACACGACTCTCTCTCTTCTGGTCATCTTCTTAAGCCAAGAGAGTGCCTATCGCGGTAGCGTTTGCCACTACGTATAAGATGAAAGGCTTCCCAAGTTGGGGAAGACTGGAGACTTCGTCAGATACTCCTTTATCTTCTCGAATGCTTGCTCATGTTTATTTGTCCAGACGTATTTGTTCTTTCCTCTCAATAATGTTGTGAAGGCTTCTACCTTTCTTGATAGATTTTCGAGGAACCTTCTCAAGTAATTAACTCGTTCAAGAAAAGCTTGTAACTCTTTCTTGTGTCTCGGAGGTTGCAACTCTTGTATTGATTTGATTTTAGCTGGATCAATTTGGATCCCTTTCTGATGCACTAGGAATTCGAGGAATTGTCCAGCCTGAACTCCAAATGCACACTTCAATGTGTTTAGTTTGAAATGACGTTTTCTCATCTAGATAATGGAGCTCGGAGATCCTCGACATGCGAATCATTCATGCTCGACTTTACAACGATGTCATCAATGTAAACTTATAATGTCTTTCCTATTAGATAGTCAAAAATAGCATTCATGGCCCTCTGATAAGTGGCTCCTGCATTTTTAATCCAAATAACATTACCACCCATTTGAAGATGCCAATTGGATTACAGAAGGCAGTTTTATAAACATCTTCTTCAACTATAAAGATCTGGTTGTATCTCGAGTAATTATCCATAAATGACATAACAACATTTCCAACTATCTTGTCAATTAACTCATCAGCTATTGGCATTGGATATTCATCTTTTAGAGTTGCTTTGTTTAAATCTCGAAAATCTATGCACATTCGGATCACTCGAGATCCATTCTGTGTATCGAGATGTCCTAATGTATCTGGCTTGAAAAAAGTTTTCTTACTTCTTCATACACAAGCAACTTACTTCTCCCACCAACCTTCATGGGGCTTGTTGAACGGGTTTAAAATTCTCTCGTATCGGGTATTTATGCTCTACTAAGTTTTTATCTAGCCTGACATTTTTTTGTAATGCATCTCTACGGATTGATTGCCCCTACCTAACTACATGATAGCGGTTTAGGGAACGCAATTGCTAGAGCATGGGAGAGTGAAGAGTAATGATTTCAGCAAGAGCAGCCGGACGGATTACTATAGTGAGTCTAGTGACTACTATAGTTGAGTTGAGTCAAAAGGAATGGTTTAGCAACCTTTCCGAGCGAGCCTCTGGGAAAGTGAAGTAATCTCGAAAATCATCTAAAGCCTCTTTTAGGGCGAAGGTCAACTTGTTGTCTAAAATAGCACTCATGTAAGTGAGTCTGAGATTTTCTTTTGAACCAAGGTTAACACTAATAAAAGGGTCTGATGCTGAAAACAAGGTTTATCAACTGTGGTTGTTGAGTTGCAAAAAACACCTAAAAACGGCCTAGAATTGAAAGAAAATGAACGGTGTGATGCAATGCACTTTTTCATCACAACCTAAACATCCTAAGGGATGTGCTTCTTGGTGCACACCGACCAGATCTTCTTCTTCTTCTTCTTCTTCTTCTTCAATCTTCATAGGTGCCCTCTCATAGGAGTCTATCGGGCTTCAACTCCGTGTCACTAGCTTTATTTTGATTTCCTTCCTCATTTTGACCTAAGCGATTTTCGACCTCGACTTCCATATCTCCAATCCTGATCCCCAGCTTGAGTGAGGATGATGTTTTCTTCTGGCATTCCTCGGGGCCTCTCGCCCGTCCAGTTGCTGGGGATTCCTTCCTCGGGTACCATCAAGGATTGTTCTCGAGCTCTTCATCCCCGGGAGCTTCTACAGTGAAACTAAACAGTGGAGTGAAACTTCTAGCTCGAGGAATTCATCTTCCTCACTTCCCCATCTAGTCGGAACTATGGGAGGCTCAACTTCTGTTGCCTTAGTTGAATGGATTATACCTTACTCCATTTCGGGGTTTAGTGACCGGCCTTCGTCCTTCTTTTGCTTCTCTTTCTCGAGCTCCTGTTATTCTTCAATGAAATGTAGAGACTTAGTTTCACAAGAACAATGACTTTTATCAGCTCGTACGAGCTCTATTTCATCATCAAGTCGTATCATTAACTCTTTATACAAGGTAGAAAGTATGGCCGCCGCTTTGTGCAGCCAATCTCGACCCAAAAGAGCATTAAAGACCGAAGCAATGTCGAGCACGAAGAAAGTTGTCTCCATCACATGTCTCCCAACTTGAAGGTTCACCGAGAATACTCCCACACATTCCGTCCTTTTTCCATTGAAGGCAATAATCGACATTCTCGTATCTGTTAACTACTACCTTTCTTTGCCCATCGCGAGAAAAGTCACAAAGGGAAGAATATTCACCGTGGCCCCATTGTCAACTAACACCTCATTCATCCTTACTTCATCGAAATCTGTCATGATGTACATAGAATGAATATGCTGCCTCATCTCGATAGGGGGTTTCTCAAACCAATGAAGTGGTGATCCCTTTGAGTACTTTGTACCGTCCTAGGAACCTTACGCACTATGCCATTAGCGAGCACGATTCTTTTACCTTCTCTTGAGAAACAGGTGGGTAGCTCGACCATGTTACAAGTCACTATGGGATCTCCATCTTCTTGACAAGAATGAGGTTCTTCTTGCAATGGTGTGTAATCTACATATTCATCAACATAGTCTTCTTCTTCCTTGTCATCTACTTGTCGAGTTTCATCTCGAGACCCACTGACCTCTCTTGGTGAAACACTTTTGCTTTTCTTTATCTCCTTCTAAGTACGTCTCAGGATCCTCTTACGTACTGACTTCGAGACCAACGTTTTCTTGCAAACTTGTTGCCATTCTGATTGCGGGTCCTTTCCAGGCTCCCCAAGAATTCGCCTGAGATTTTTAACGGGGGTTTCACGTAAATGAAATCTTTTCTCTAGAGATAGCCCTTAATTTCCTGCACATTGGGCTTAATCATAACGGTATCGATATAGTTTGTAATGAAGTTACCTGCAACCTCGCTTTTGAGTTTGATCTCGATCTCTTCATTAGTTGACATCCAGACCATATTCAAGAAGTGCACCACACAACACTTGGTACACATTTGTGGGATGAATAATTTGTTTGAGGCAATCAGCTTGCACTTTTCACAGAGCATCCCTTCCTCGAGAAAACGGGCGATATGTGGTCCTTCCTGGATCAACTTAGGGTTAAGCTGAACGACCTCTTTTCCTTCTTCCCTGACAGATATAATAGGAGCTCTCGCGACTTCCGTGGTATCAAGGGCATGAGTATCTTTCCTTGGGTGCTTGTCTAACACTCTCTCTCAAGCAGTAATTCCAGACCTCTCACAATTATTCATGCTCTCGTACACACGGGTCCTGTCAACTTGGTCACTCTCATCATATTGTCTTTGGCAGCAGTCATGTCCGATAGACCCGGACGAGGAGCTTCCTGAAGGTAAGTGCTTCAGAGTCAAGTCATACGAGGGACTGAGTCAAATCGGGAATATGACGACAGCATTCCTATTGCCACCTCCTCGAACTGAGTCAAGTCATACAAGGGACTCTCTTTGTTTATCTACAAGTATATGCGGACGTTATGACAGTTGTCGGTAGTGTGGGTGGAATCCAGATGCCAATGACAATGTACATCGCGAATTTCTCGAACCTAGCAAGTCGCCACTTCTTTCTCGACCAGGCGTTTGAAAAGCCGGTTGGCAATAGTGGCTTCTCCGAATACCTTGATTCGCTGAGATACAATATTGATAAAATGCAAAAGTATCATCATCAGCATCGCACTTAACACATTTATCTTCATGCTTGAGAGAATACATCTGTATTATGGGTTCTTCACCATAGGATTATCGTTTACAATACTCGACTCATTTACTTCAGAAAATCGTAATTCTTTTGACTCAATCAAATCTTGAATGAGATTTCTAAAGTGCAGGCATTTTGAGTCACATGAGTAAAAGTCACTTACCATTTACAATATTTCTTACATTTCTCTCGATGGTTCCAGGGAAACTTATGCCTGTGCCTAAGTTTTATACGCCCTTCCTGGTATAACTAGTTGTTTGCGTGCGAAACACATCACGATATACCGGGGACTCAAGTGTTGAATGAAAAAGTAGTCGCCAATAAAGTAAACAAACAAAAGAATAGTAAAGAATTTCACTAAGTGTAAAGGAAAGAACTTACAGCCATTGTACAACACTTAAAATGATTATGGATTGTCAGGTTGACAATCAAGCAGCCCTTTACAAGCCAAAAGTAACTATTTAAAGAAATCCTAAAACAAAACGTGTTGCAATTGGAATCAACCGTTTCATCTCATCCATTTGCAAGCGCCACTTCATCCTTTGTTGTCGTGAACGTTGCTTCAGCCCTCATCGTCGACGCTACTCTAGCCTTCATCGACGCTGCTTCAGCCTTCACCGTCGACGGTGCTGCTTCTACGCCAGCCGTCGATGGTGCTGCTTCTACGCCAGCCGTCGATGGAGCTGCTTCTACGCCAGTCGTCGATGGAGCTGCTTCTACGCCAGTCGTCGATGATGATGCTTCTACGCCAGCCGTCGATGCTGCTGCTTCTACGCTAGGCGTCGATGTTGCTGCTTCTATGTCATCCGTTGATGATGTTGCTTATACACAAGCCGTCCACGATGTCCATCGACGAACCATTGAGTTTTTCATCATCAATGGCGTTTCCCTCTAGGGTTGCCGTTACACATGGTCTCGTCGATGTTAGGCTCGACCTTGCCCAAAATGTCGTTTTACCTTGTAAACATTTTGCCCCCTTCCAAAGAAAGATATCGACGTGATTGGCGGTCCATAACCACTTCCTTTTAAGGAGAGAGGCACGATATTAGAGGGCGGCCCACCCTTTGGACGAGAGTTGTCACCGTCGCTCCTTCGACGTTTAAGGACTGTTCCCGTGGGGCGAGGGCACCCCCTCTTGGCCCCTTCGACTTGGCGATGTGGAAGCTCATCGATGGTGCCTGGGTCGACGTCTCGATTAGCCATCAAGTGGTAATCGGGTTCGATCAGGGGGTAACATTCAACCCCAAAGAGCGGACCCTCATAGGGGGTGAGGGCAGCCCCCTCTACATCGACGCCCTTTCGAGGCGAGGGAAATTCCCTTTACATCCACAACCCTTCGGACCGAGGACGTTCCATTTGATCACCCTCAACTGTTATCTGTTCGTTTTCCGTAAGAATATGAGCCGGATTGAGAATCAACAAACGGAAAGTTTTCATTTTCCGACACATATTTTCTAATCGCTCCGTTATACTACGGAGGGCATTTCTTATAGATATTCGCAAATCCGACTCTTGGAGGGCAATTTTCAAAGCCTCATCCGAATGTTCATCAAGTGATCGCAAAAATCCTTCATCGTAGAAGGGATCATCTTCCCATTCACCGCTCCAAAAACGTGTTGACATTTCGCATATTCATATAAAACTCGTTTCTGACTCCCGCTGTGGTCGCCAAAAACGTGTTTGCGTGCGAAACACGTCGCGATATATCTAGGACTCAATTTTGAGTGAAAAAGTGGTCGCCAATGAAGTAAACAAAAAAAAGAACAATAAAGAATTTCACTAAGTGTAAAGGAAAGAACTTACAGCCATTTTACAACAATTAAAACGATTATGGGTAGTCAGGTTGATAATCAAGCAGCCATTCGGGATCATAGAATGATTGTCTAGTGTGTTTTATTATAAGCCAGAAGTAATTATTTATAGAAATCCTAAAACAAAACGTGTTGCAATTGGAATCAACCGTTTCATCTCATCCATTTGCAATCGTCACTTCATCCTTTGTTGTCGTGAATGCTGCTTCAGCCTTCATCGTCGACGCTGCTCCAGCCTTCATCAACGCTGCTCCAGCCTTCATCGACGCTGCTCCAGCCTTCATCGTCGACGGTGCAGCTTCTACGCCAGCCGTCGTTGGTGCTGCTTCTGTGCCAACCGTCGATGGAACTGCTTTTACGCCACCCGTCGATGTTGTTGCTTCTACACCAGCCTTCCAGGATGTCCATCGACGAACCATTGAGTTCTTCATCATCGATGGCGTTTCTCTCTAAGGTTGCCGTTACAGTCTCGTCGATGTTAGGCTCGACCTTGCCCAAAATGTCGTTTTACCTTGTAAACACTAGTCAAATATTTTATCCATCTGATCTATGTCAAAAGAGAACTTTCTTCCTTCATTAGATTTTTGAGAAGCTCGAGCTTTAGAGTTTTTCTTTACTAAATGTTCACAAATGATTGGTTCCCCTTTCACGAACTCAGCTACATTAATTTTCGCCCAAGGTTCTACTTAGCAGTTCCTAACCGAGTGGAACTCTTTTCAACACGAGATTATGATACTCAATTTCTCATCTCGAGAGATCATGAAAATATTAAAAATGCTCCCCTTGAAATTTCTTCCTTATCTCTAGTGACAATGCGCTCTGTGCTATTTCGAGTTGATTTCTCTCGGCCAAGGTAGTTGTACACTTCAACAGGTTTCTTTTAAATTTTACCAAGAATGACGCAGGACTCTCTCCAGGCAGCTGTTTCATCCTTATTATTTCTGCTAAGGAGGTCACTGAGTCTAATTTAGCAAAAGCCTTGAGGAATTGGGTTTGCATCTCGACCTATCCTAGAATAGAATTCGGAGGGAGTTTCAAGTACCAACCAAACGCATATCCAATTAGGGTTAAGGAAGAGTTTAAGCTTCAACATATCATTGTTGGACATTTCACCCATCTTATGAGTAAACCTAGCTATATGTTCCACGTGAGTCCTATCATCTTCCCCTGAAAATAAAGTAAAGGTGGGATTTCTATATCCTAGAGGTATCCCTATCTCTCGCTCTATATAAACGGGAATTGGGCTCCTGTACAAACGTACTTCCTTTGTCCTTGTACCTGGGACCATTTACGCTACAACTCGAGCAATCACACCACTCAGATCAGGGACAGGTGTAGGACTTAACTCTAATTTTGGATTTCTCTCATCTTCCCTAGGTTTATAGTAGAAACTCTCAGGGTCCTTTCGTCGACCTGGAGGTGAATAAGCTGGATACACAACATTGTGTTCAAGATCTACAAATGTGCAATTTAAGTTCTTGTTAGGCTCAGATATCGGACTTTTTAAACTTCTCACGTCGACTCCATACACTCCATTGGAATTCACAGGGTATGTTTCAACACGTTCATTAGAGGAACTTTCATTAACTTTTTGCTTCCCAATAGCTTTTCTTGCATCCCCCATGAATGAGTTTTCTAGGGACTCATTCTTCCTTTCAAGCTTGTCATGTCTAAGAAAACTTACGAGTTCCCTATGTCTTTCCAACATATCCAATCTTATTTCTCCTATAGCCTTATCTAATTCTCGTTTGGTCATGAAATCATTAGGAGAATATGATAACCAGGGGTTGTTTTGGGCTAACCTTAATTCTCCTATGGCCTTATCTAATTCTTGTTTAGTCATGATAGTCATGAATTCACTAGGAGAATAGGACAACCAAGGATTGTTATGGGGCCCTATAGGTTGGTTAGCATCAGCCGGATTTTCATTGTGTTCTTCTGTATTTTCAGAGGTACCTTCTGGCGGGTTATTTCCACCACCTCTTGTGCGCGCCATCTTTCTCGGAGTGAGTTTTCAACAATTGACTCCCACTGTGGTTGCTAGAAATGTGTTGGCGCGAAATTATGTTTCCCGTAACACATATTGAAGTTTACAGAGAAACTATGGTCGCCGTAAAGTAAATCAACGCAAATTGAAACGAAAAACAATGCTTAAATGAATTAAATAGTACTGAATTACAGGACAACACTTACAAACATGGTGCAAATTGAAATACAACAAAAGAGACTAGAAAACGATGATGGCTAGCTGGAAAATAATATAAAATTAGAAGTGATGACAACATTACATTGCTTTCTAAAGTGAGAATTTAGTTCTCACTGATCTATAAGACGAAGCTTACATTGTCAATGGTCGATCATGGAATATGTAGCATGATCTCTATTGGCTGATTCATTTCCTACAAAATTAGATGAATATCAATAACTACAAAAATAAGTGTAGAGATTTCAGAAATATTAAGAACTTTGCCTTGTTATTTTTCGTGACTTTGTGTAAATTCTTACAACAGTCACTTCCACAAAGTAGAACTTGCACAATTCTGGAGACAACGGGGAACGATAAGCATCAATGACTCTTTCATGTACACTAAAAGTTGCCTTCGAAGCTACACTTGTAATGGGAATGTCAAGGATGTCACGGGTCATTCTAGACAAGATACGATACTTCGATGCATTAACTTTCCACCATTCTAATGCATTAAAGCTGGAACTTGCACAACCAATATAATATTCCTCATCAAGATAGTTCTCTAACTCACTCTTCAAAGGTTGAGCATTCTTTGCAGGTTTAACAAACTGAGCAAACTCGGATCAACCCGATGATAAAGATAACGACTCGATGGTTACAGGATTTTGCCCACTTTGTGATAATTATTGTTCATCGTTGCTTCTGTATTCGGTCGCACATTCATCATATAAGTCATGTAAAGCATCATGAACAACTTTAATATTGGCATTTAATTCATTGGCTAAATAAAATCTTAGAAAATAAAATTCAAACACCCTAAGTTTTCATCTTGGATCTAAAATTGTCTTAATAGCCATCAACAAGTTGCAATTACCCAAATACTTGTCAAACTTTTCTCTCTTCTTATTCACCATTGAAAAGAGAAAATGATTCTCATCTTTGATTTCAGTGAACTTTTTGTCCAACATAATCTTCACCCTATGAATTTCATGAAAGAGTAAGTTAGAAGTAATGTACTCACTACCTGAGATAATATTGGTGACAGAATGGGGAACATCTTACTATTGTTGCCTAAAGGTTGAAGATTGGGTGAAAGTTGAATAAGTTTGTGAGATTTTGGGTGTTTTCAATTCTGCATATCGTGGAAAAACCACTTTGAACTTGATAGCCCTTGACAACATTTCAATGTTGAATTTCATCTCGTCTCAATCAATGATAAATCTTCTACAAGGTAAATGTACTTGTTGCATAATCT
Source organism: Melastoma candidum (assembly GCA_023653495.1). NCBI lineage: Eukaryota > Viridiplantae > Streptophyta > Magnoliopsida > Myrtales > Melastomataceae > Melastoma > Melastoma candidum. The sequence continues at coordinate 13,747,700 of CM042884.1, read as the reverse complement.
ATGAGAACATCTTCAATCGTGTCTCATTGTGACCGATGAAAACCACACTATCAAGGATATCTTCAATGATGTCTTTAATTTCAAAAAATCAATCTTGAACCATAAGATTCAATATGTGTTCACAATAATGAACAGGAAAAAGTTGTCCATCACAAAACAACCTCTTTTGCCTGGAAAAAGTATAATTCAAATTTTTGAGCACCACATTATTCTTCAAAGCATTGTCCATTGTAATTGAAAAAACCTATAGATAATATCATATGATTTCGTGGGAATAAATAAGATAATAAAAAATTTAAATCAACTTTCCATAAAAAATCAATAAGATAAAATATTACGTATCTTATTATCAAGTCCCCATTCCTTTAAACATTGATAAATCCCGTCAGAAATATGAATCCCACAAAGAGCGGGTGTAAGATGCACATAATTAAGAATTTTCTTCTGTAGTTACCAATTAGAATCCACAAAATGGGATGTTATCACCATATATTTAATTATTTGGTGATTGAATTCCACATATCAGTAGTAAAACTAGTCCTCTTCACATCTTTCAATAAACACTGCATGTTTTGTTTCTCAATTTCATAAACTTGCACACAATCCTTCTTGATAGTATTGCATGATAACTTCTCCCACCGAGACATTCCACACTTTTGCATAGTGTTGAATCCTTCTTCTTCCACAATTGAGAATGGATGTTCATGTAGTAAAATCTAATGTGCACGACCTCTCTTATTTTTATCATATTTAGCTTTCCATCTATATAAGCATACCCCATCATAGTCGAAGCAGAACCAACAGGCTTGAGTGATAACATTGGTTGTCATTGTGCTTGTCGTGCTCTGAGCTGACAAGAATTTAAGTGCCTCCTCAGGTGAGTAGTCGCGGAGCCATTGTGAGATAATTGTGTTTTACAATGGTTTGCACTCCACTTTCTTACTTCCATTTGCAAGAATTATCACTTTCATCTCCTTTCAAACCATGGAGGTCTTTGCTTTCTTCTTTACTTTAAAGTCACGGATGTTATCCTTCTTGTTGTTTCTCCACCTACTACAAATTGAATATAGTTGTCCTTGTCTACTCCAATATCTCCATGATTTTCTATTGTGTCGCCAACACTTGGATTACTAGCTTGACCAACCGATTCTTGTATGTGTGATGATACCATTTGAAAAAATATTAACAACCAACAAAAGCTAACATTAACAATGAGGAGTGTTAGAAGAAGGTGTAAGGCACATAGAAGCATAAGCCCCTCTGATCGCATTGCCAAATCTTTCCAAATGCCATCAAATGCCGATGAATAGAAACAACGGGGATTTACATCTGTTCTTACAAAAACCACAGGCGCTAAAGACTGCATCTAAACAACACGACCAATTTCTAAACTCCACGACACATCAATCGAACATAATAACAATTGGCAATGATGGCACATCCATGCCAAGCATCTAAAATAAACTCGAGACAAGCAGCCAGACGTCAAGATCCCAAATCACCAGGAATGTTTAGCATTGACTCCAAGATAGAGCGCCCAAACAAAGGTAGAGTAAAAAACGAGCAGCTAACAGGTCGAGCCGTAAATTACATCCAGCCCAAACAAACTCCAAAAGAAGATGGAGAATTAATCAGCAACGTTAAGATAACATCACCCACTAATCTTATTCGTAACAACAACAACATGGATCCTGAATCTCTCACCCAATTAATTGTAGCTGCAAAAAAAACCCACTCCTCCTTTTCCATTTCACTACTAAAAAAACTGATCCATGAGAAAAATTTATTCAAATCATGTGGCAAATTCTTGCATCACCCCAACTAACATAAAGAAGAAGAAATCTTTATTAACCAAAAGGGAGGGAATCAAAACAGAAGAGATAAACCAGGCTCACCCTAAAAAGCCACAAGGACCCGGGCAGAGAGTAGGTGGGGTGCACAGAGGTAGTTAATGTGGGTTTATAAAGAAAATGATTTGACTATTATGTCCTCATGTAATTGAGGAAGGAAAAACAAAATGAAAAAGAAAAAAGGTTTAGGGTATTGAAAATATATCTCCCACGTGTAAAGCGAACCCTTTACCATTTGAGTTATCGTACATTATATGCTCGTTTAGGCTCTCGTGAACGGTTTGAATCAGAATTTTGAAGGCTCGAGCTCGAGCTCTTTTTACAAAGAAATAGCTGGAGCTCGAGCTCCACTCGTTTATAATCGAGCAAAGTTCGAACTGTTCTTATCATTTACACCGTATGTATATCACTAAATTAGTCCTCTCTTATAAATGTTCATAGCTTTTTTGGCCAAAGGATTTTATTTATTTGTAAACGAACTTTCGTGTTGTTTTGGGGATATATATACATATATATTTATATGACATTTTAAACTTCCGAGATCATCGTTGTATTTTTCCTTCAAAAATATTTTGCACTCAATATATATCATAAGTACGGAGGTTTGTTACAAAATATCATTAACAGCGGGTTCATGGGTCAATACAGAATGTTTTTTTTTTTCTTAGAAAGAGCTTGCCGTTAAAAACAACGTAATTTTTAGGAATTGAAATCGATGTTCGTAACAGCGACTACTCGACGTTGGAAATTTTGAAAGACACCAGGCATGCGTCAGCACCTATACATGGTCTTTATTTTTGGTAAACAGTCGCCTGGGCTGGTCACTGGGAATGGCTGCTAGGTTGGAGTATTAGTTGACGTCGAGCGTCAACCAGGTTTCCGTTTCTTTCTTCCCTTTCAGGGGGTGTGCGTTCAAAATCAATCGGCATACTGGACGTACTCGGCCCAAGTATAAGTGGGTGGGCCGGCCCATATAGTGAAGAGGCCGAGGAGATGACGTAGAGGGTAGTAACCATGGGCCATGGGCCTTGTGCTTGAGAGTTTGGGCCCGTTCCCTTGAGAAACCTTAAGCGGGTAACGTCCTCGTTTTCTTTAACAATAAAAATAAAAATAAAGGAATTTGTGAGAGGGAAATGAGAAGGGCAAAATAAAAAGGAAAAGGAGACAAAAAAAAAATAGAGGAGTTGATGGGTATGATATGACAACACTGATATGTCTCTGTGTTTGTTTTTTTTCTTAAGCAAATTAAACAAGGGAGAGGTAAAGAGGGGGGGAACTGAGGAGAGTCCTATTTCTAATTTGCCTACGCCTCCCCCCCTGCAAAGGAAGTAAATAAAAACAAAAAGGAAACTAAGGAGGAGGAGATGGATAGGTCGCTGTCGGGGGTGGAAGAGAAGAAAAGCAATGTACGAATTCTAGCACACACGTGCCACCCACCTAACATGAAAGGACCCTCCTCTCCCCCTCTACTGTTTTTTTTTTTTTTTTATTTCATTCGTCTCTACTGAGTATAGAGAAAGAAAAGCAAGAAGAAGAAGAAAGTCAGGGAGAAAGATTTCACCAACCGACTGAGGCTGAGGCCATGGTTTTATTCCCCCAAAATTACTTTAAAAGAAAAAGAGAATAGACGTGAATGAACTTGCTATTCAAAAAATTAAAAAATTTCCTATATTTAATACATAACTAATTATATCCTGCCTCTCTCTAGTCTCTAGCTGGAAGAGTGGGTGTTTTTTTTTTTGGGGGGGGGGGGGGGCAATGGCTGGGCAGATAACTAAACGTGGATTGCACACGTGTGGCCTCAGACCTACGTTTGACTCCTTTTGCGGTCCCGGCGCCCCCCTTCCTCATTCCCCATTTCCCCAACCAAAAGATTAAACACACCCAACACCCACACTTGATTTTCCTGATTATAATAATGTACGTGAATTATTTATTTATTTTTTTTTTGGGGGGGGGGGGGGGGGGGTGGTTATCGTTTAGTATGAAATTCAGTGGAGAGAACTGGTTAAGGTCACGAATGGGACGACAATCATGATGGGTGTGTGTGTGTGTATGTGGTGATCCTAACTAACTAACTGTATATGAATTAAGAAATAGAATTGGTCGATTCACTCTATTTGATATTTAAGGCTGGCTTGGGTCTTCCTAACAAAACAAAAATTAGAGAAAAAGTCCACACTTGGTTACACAGATAAGACCCAAACAAGAATCAAGGACGAAGACGGGGGAAGTCAGTGGTCGCTTTCATCATCCCCCCCCCCCCCCCCAGTCGACGACGTTTCACGACTCCTTTCGAAAATAACTACTCATCCCCCCCCCCCCCCCCTCTTCTTCCTTTTATCATACAATGATACATCAAACCAAATAAAATAAAATATAAATGTATGTATAGATTTGTAGGTAGGAATTTAATTGAGCGAAAGATTCTGGAATAGATCTGGTGGTCCATTTATTGGTCCGGGGACATGTCAATTTCTAATGACACTGAATGTGGCAGCCCCCCCTCGTTTAATCGATATATCACCATTCCACCGCTTTCTTTTTTCTTCTTTGCAAATTTTATCCAAAATTTTAACACGAGCAATATTTATATTCATATCTTTAAACATTTTTTAGCACGTACGATTTTTTTTATTGTTACGGTAGCACGATATTGTACTCGTATCATGATCTATTTTAAATGGACCCAACTTCCCCCTTCTCCCGCCACTATTTCTCCTAATTTTTTAAACTAAAGTTAAAAATAAAATTCATAACTCTCATGTAACATGATAAGTTGGTGTTTTAAAAAATTCGTTTTTTATATGACCGGGTTGTTTTTAAAAAATCAAACTAGATTTTTAAAATAAATTTTAAAATTTTTCTATTATCGTTATTTTAGAACAAAATGTCTCTCTTATCCTATATCTTCCCAATTTTCGTACATGTGGTATCCCGAATTTAATTTCATTCACCATTTCCCTATCAACAGTCCCCTCCTGCCTCTTCGTCCATTTCCAAAACTCGCATCGTCATCGTCGTCATTATTTCATACCACATGTGTAATATGTAATTGAGAGAATGGCGGATGAAAGCCAACTTGTCGGCATGGCATATTTATTAGTTAGGAAATGAAAAATGTGAGACAAAAAGAGTGTCCGTATATATATATATATTTTTAATTGCCGGGTTGTCGAGGTCTGAGCACTCCAAAATTCGGGATGCAAATTTCGGTCACTATTGATTTTTGGAATCATTTTACAGAAAGGAAAATTAAGATCATAACACCTTTTTGGTTTACCGAAAAAGGGAAAGGAATTGAATAATCGTGTCGTGTCATACGGGAATTTTATGGGGTTTTCTTTTTCTTACACACGTCTGTATTTTTGGGTTAAGAATTAAGTGCCTAATAATTGCATGTGGATACCCCCAAATTAGTTTGGGGTGGGGATGGGGGGAAGTGAATTGACATATGAGGAGATAGCAATGGGGTTCATCATTATCATTTGTGTGGGCCGCCAATCAAATAATTTCGACAGCTTTGAACCGTAACTATATATATATATATAACTGATATGTATCCGACATCATCCTATCCGACCAAGTTTCTCATGTACATAGGTATTCCAATCTTTATTGTTTTTAAAAACGAGCACTGCGTTTCTTTTTTCTATTGATCACAATGATTTAGGACTACCTCTGCCCTGGCGAAAGAGAAAAGGCAATACCCGCGGGCTACATGTTCATCATGATTCCAACATGGAAAAGATGAAGGGAATTCGGCGAATTGACTCGGCGGGGGGGCGAACATAAAGTAGCAGTCACCCGATGCCATTATTGCAAAATCATAAAAACTTTTCACATCATCTCCCAGCCTGGCTTTGATGTGAAGGTTTTCAAAAGTTTCGATTCCAAAGGGTCGGAGTGATGATGATCCCTTGGGGGTTCTTTTCTTTTTCTTAAAGACATAAATCCAATCCTCATGGATGTGGTTTTAGGAGACCACTCTATTGGTGGTGGTGGTGGTGTTGTAGATAAATAGATGTCCTTTTGTGGGTGTGATGCCCATATGATGGAAGGTTGTGGGCATCTTGTTTATTTTCTTAAAAAAGTGATGGGGATTCATTTAATTAGGCTTTATTTAGGCAGATTGATTGCCTCCCCCCCCCCCTTCATGAGGACCATGTGGATCAACATGGTAGAATTGCATGGGTTCCATTCCATTCCTTGTTGAACAAAAGGAACCACAATACCATGGAAAGGGACATGAGACGATGACATCTTCCACATTTATATTAGATTATTTTTTTTAAAGGGATCGATGTGTTTGGATCTATTCACTAAGAAGAGAATCTAAACGGGTTATGGGTATTTACTTCTAAAAAAAGTGTTGTTACATCATCGGAACTCACTGTTTTTTTTATATATATTTAAACATGAGCTCGTAGTCCCCCTGCGTGACAAAATCATTACCCAAGGGGGTTGGGGGGGGGGGGGGGGGGGGGGGTTCATGATAATGTTTATTTTATATACGAAGGTCACGTCTAATCATATTTCTTTCTGGTTTTATCAAGGGATGAGGGACAATGTGGTTTGGTGTGGTGTGCATGATGGCAATCCATCTGGACGAATAATATAAAAAGTAAGTATTGAATATCTAGTAGCAAATTAATATCTTTCCTTTTTATGGGGGGCGGTCGGCTTTTCGGACAGTTCTTCCAACATCTTCTTCGATTAATAAAAAGAGGCCTTCATCAAACAAACACATGGGAAAACACTTGAAAATATATCTAAGCACTTTTACGAGGGAGTTAATGATGTCCCGACAATGGGGGAGGGGGGGAGAAGAGGCTTAAACTCCGTGGCGAACACAGGCACATGGTTCACGTAGAAAGAGGAGGATACATACAATAAGGGGAAAATGGCCGAATGATAGGGTCAAGTGGAAAGTGGAATATTACGCACTTTTGATTCCACAATAAACAAGAATTATCGTCTTCAATTTAAAAAAAAAAATCCAGAGAATGATAATGCGTCGCAAATGATCCACTAAAATCCCCCTCCCCCCACCACCTTCTTCTTTTGTTTTATAAAGTACCATGATCATATTAGATCATGCCAAAATGATTTTTAGTGCCACGTTTAGGAAGTCGCTAAAATATTCATTATATCTTTGATATCATACTAGTGAATTTACAATATTTTTTAATTTTTTTTCAATTTTTTTATATATAAAAAATTTTTTATACAATATTTCGCCTTCCCCTGTATAATCCAACGAACGGTGGTCGTCACGTTGTGCTAATCTTGAATGTTATTATGAAAATCAAAAAATGATTTTGTTAACGACTGCCTACAGAATACCCATTAAGAAGTTAATAGTGTTTTAAATTTAGTGATTTGACATTTAACAAGTTTCGCAAATTGTGTGTTTTATATTTAATATGATTTGTGAGTAATGTTTTTTTAATATATATTAAAATTATAAAATATTTATTTATTTTTATATCTATTGGTGCAGGAAACCACCCAGATAACAAAACCCAAATAAAAAAGGGAGAGGCTTCCTTTAAAACATTGAATAGAGGAGGAGGCTTCCCTTTTAAACTGTTGAGACGCTCGAGAAGAAGAAGAAGAAAAGAAAAAGGGGAATTACTAATCAGCTTTTGTTGTGGATGGAGGCATCATGACATGATCCATCCTTCCAAAGCCGTATTGGAATTCCAAATGGAAAGAAAAACAACACTTTCATTCATTCATTCACTCACCCCCCAACCACCACACACCCCCACGTCGTTATACATCCCATTCCCAACCTATTAATTACCAGTTCCATACCATTTGCTCTACACTACACGCTTACCTATTTATTTAGTTACGGGACTGTTTGCTATAAAACGACGCTCCTGATTTACATATAATTTTCCATTTTCGAAAATACCCAAAAGAAGAAGACATCATCATTCTACTGTTTGCATTCGGACCCCCACCCCCCCCTCTCGTGTCCGAGTTTTATAGCTATTCTCTTGCAACCTTAAGATTAGATTAGATTAGATTCTCTTTTGCCAAAGGATTCTCCCCCTTGCCGTGGAGATGGAGATGGTCACCTCCCTTGCCGTGGTCGTGGTCCTCGCGGCGACTTTCCTAGCTGCCCTCGCATCCCTCCTCCGTCGCCGGCGGGGGGCCGCCCCTTCCCCCCGGGAGCCTCGGGATTCCCCTTGTAGGGGAGACCCTCCAGCTGGTGTCAGCGTACAGGACGGAGAACCCGGAGCCATTCATCGACGAGAGGGTGAGGAGGTACGGGGCGCTGTTCAAGACGCACGTGTTCGGGGAGAGGACGGTGTTCTCGACGGAGCCGGAGACGAACAGGATGGTGCTGCTGAACGAGGGGAGGATGTTCGAGTGCAGCTACCCGGGGTCGATATCAAACCTGCTGGGGAGGCACTCACTGCTGCTGATGAAGGGGGTTCTCCACAAGAGGATGCACTCCCTGACCATGAGCTTCGCCAATTCATCCATCATCAGGGATCATCTCCTGGTGGACATAGACCGCCTTGTCCGGTTCAACCTGGCAGGGTGGAAGGACCGGGTCCTGTTGATAGAGGAGGCCAAAAAGGTTTAGTCAAGCCCCCCCCCCCCCCCCCGGGGAAGACTTTTTTTTAAGTTTTTTTCTTCTTCCTTTTTTCGGGTTCAATTTAAACTCGAGTGGTCTGTTGTTTTTGTTTTTTGGGTGTGAAGATAACGTTTGAGTTGACGGTGAAGCAATTGATGAGCTTCGATCCAGGGGAATGGACAGATGGAGTGAGGAAAGAGTACGTGCTTGTGATAGAAGGCTTCTTCAGTTTGCCCTTCCCCCTCTTATCCTCCACCTACCGCAGAGCCATTCGGGTATGTCTGATCACTCATTTTTTTACCACTTGGTTCTCCTCCTTCCTCGGTGTCCTAAAATCTATCTTCTTCTTTTTAACGACGGTAGTTTAAGACGAAAGGAAATTATGAGTCGGGTTGAGGAGGAGGAGGACGAGGACCGACAATATGTGACTGAGAGAGAGAGAGAGGAGAGAGAGAGAGAGAGGAGTTACATAATGAGGAGAAGAAATTGCACGTGTGATGGAGACGTCTTCTGTAATGACACATTTGTCTGGAAATTGGGATTTGGAATTTTCTCCAAAGTTATAATTGTCTCCATCCCACCCCCTCTTTGTCTCTCCTTCCGTCTGCTTTTAAGAAGAAGGAAAAAGGAGAATTGGGTTTTGATGATTTCCAATCGGATTAAAACAATAAGAGAAGAAGTCGACAGTCGTTGGTCCCCTCTCCCCTCCCCCAACCCGCCAAACTAATTTGGCCATTATCCCCTCTTCGTTTGATTAACGTAGCATCATCAAATCCCTATCTCGTTGCTGATTTTGTCTCCTTTTTTTTCTTTTAATTGTTGATGATGAAAGGCCAGGACGAAGGTAGCGGAGGCGTTGAGCTTGGTGGTGAGGCGGAGGAGGGCGGAGAACCGACCTGGTACGACGAAGAACAAGGACATGCTGGGGGCGCTGCTCGACGCGGAGGGGGGGTTCTCGGACGAGCAGATAGTGGATTTCTTGTTGGCTTTGCTGGTAGCCGGTTACGAGACTACTTCCACCATCATGACCCTTGCGGTGAAGTACCTCACCGAGACCCCACAAGCCCTTGCTCAACTTAAGGTAAAACTAACTAATACTCCCCCTTTACTTGTTTTTTACCATAATATGCATCCGAAACCTACTCAACTCAATCTGGTTATCTGATTGATCCTCGGCCGTTCGTTCTCGAAATTAAATAAGGTAAAGAACAAATGGAGGGGGCGGCAGTGGGTGAGATGGATAATAATGAGGGGGTTGTTTGGGGTGGGTAGCTTGTAACGTCACATCACGATGGACACGTGGCAAAACCCCATCTTACCTTTCAGGGTAGAAAAATCTACTTTTATTAAGGAGCACCCGACACCAGGCTAGGACTCAGATCCCAATTCCCGTGTTAATCCTTATTAATTCCTGATAGTAAAGCAACAAAGACTAACTGGCTTGAAAAGTTGGGGTTCCATTATTCTTATTATTATTATTGTTAATATTTGTATGGAATGGAGGTATTCGTTTGGATTTTGGAGAGATGAATGGAGGTAGTAGTAGGAAAAGAAAATCCCCTTGTTGTAGGGTTTGGCATATCCGACAAGATGATTCCTTTCGTTTGGTTCCCTTCCTCTCTCCCCCTTTGAAGTTAAAGAATTATTAACAGAGGGGTTTTAGTGTCGTGTCGTGTCAGGATTTCTCATCCACTTTCAGGACTTTGACCGGATTGCAGTTACTATTGTTATATAATTATTTATAAAAAATACACAAGAAACAAAAAACACAACTTATATTAAAATCCTTGTTAGATTTCAATTTCAATTTCTTTTTTTTTTTTCTGGTGTCATGGAGATGGGGATGGGGCGTGGGTGATGAAATCGAGGAATGTAGGAGGGATGGGGATGAGGAGGGGGTTTAGATTAGGACAATGCAGATGGATTCTTTTGTCTGCCTCCCCCATTTTATCTGTCTGAGGATTCGTCGGTCCTCCTTTTGACTTTCTTTAAAACCTTGTTTTTGTGAAAGCCATCCTCTCTTCTTTACTCACTTTTCTTTTTACCTTTCTACGAACAGGAAGAGCATGACAGAATAAGGGCAAGTAAAAGTCATCCTTACGATCTTAGTTGGGATGATTACAAGTCAATGTCTTTCACTCAATGTGTAAGTGAAACCCATTTCGCATGTATACATCTATATAAAAGAAGCATTTGATCGATGTGAACAAAATGTGATCAGGTTGTTAATGAGACCTTGCGCTACGCCAACATAATCGGCGGGGTTTTCCGGCGAACGACCACCGATATCGACATCAAAGGTTTGGGAATGAAGAATGTCTTCTTCATTCAAGTTAAATGACCGTGGAGTTTCTGGTAATTGACTAAGCTACACCCACCTTTTGTACAGGTTACAGGATTCCTAAAGGGTGGAGGGTGTTTGCGTCGTTCCGGGCAGTACACCTTAACCCGGAGTACTTCAAGGACGCCCGGTCGTTTAATCCCTGGCGGTGGCAGGCACGTAACCTCCCTAGCCCCTTATACTGAACTCCCCTACTTCGTTTTAATGCCATCGTAGATTCAATTACCTAAGTCGGGTAAGTTCTTGCAGAGCAACTCTGGGATGTCGACGACGGGGCAGGTCTTCACACCATTCGGCGGGGGGACGCGGCTTTGCCCAGGATACGAGCTCGCCAGGGTGGAAATATCTGTATTCCTTCACCGCTTGCTCACCACATTCAGGTACCCACAGCATCGCATTCAAAATCACTTACCACTTTTCCTCGGGAAAATCGAACTTATCCTCCCCTGATTCATTTTATCAGCTGGGTCCCGGCAGAGGACGACAAGTTAGTGTTCTTCCCAACTACAAGGACGCAGAAACGTTACCCTATCCACTTGTGCCGACATGATCCCGTAAACGATGTCGATCAGAAGCAGTCATCAAGCGAGTAAAATCTAGCATAGGATGCAATAGCAGCCGTACATAGAGATAAATCTTGGTTCTAGTTCAGTAGTGGAGCTGGGAGTAGGAGCATTTGTATTTCAAATTTTGTTCATCCCTGTTATGTGAGGGTATGACAGCATGAAGGAACATTAAGTGTAAGACCTGTGGACACATTAGTTTTAATGCAATAGCATGTATATGTCATTGGCTTACGCTAACTAAGACAAACTAAGGTCCACTGCCCTTAAGGACAACGTGGGGTGGGTCAAACTGAGAGCAGAAAGATTGTCCCCACATGTACACTATTTGCATATGAAGAAGAGATAGAGTCTCTAAAAGATCAACAACACCTTTAGCTTTCTCATCTGGGGAAATAATCATGTCTCCTGCTTCTATTCTAATTAAGACAGGACAACCTACCATTACCGGATCTCCTTTATGGGAGCAAACTTCTGTCAATAACACGGCACTATGCCCTATGATCCAACCCGTGCCTTTTGCAGACACCGAGGTCAAAATTCTACGGACCAAAAAGGCGGAGAGTCAATCAAGGCACGATAAACTAAGCTTGCAACTTGAGAGATACCTGTTTGACTATCTATTACAACTTTCTCTGGTTGTTATGGCCTTCTCCACTAATCCGGCCTTGTGCACGATCTCCTTATTCACGTTACACAGCTTCTCCAGGGAAGATTTGAGATGCGCAATTTGGTCATCATGAACGAGACTCGCCTTCTCCGGCATCTGGCCCTTGTTTTGGCGACTGAGAATATCTTCTAAGTCTCCCAGATACCGCTTCGATTGATGAAGTTAGAGATTCCAACTCCACTCCCGTAAAATAGTCTGTGAGACCAACAGAAACAATAATTTAGTGGGGCGCAGAAATGTCTATACAAGAATCAGTCGTATGAAACTATCTATTACGTTCAGGAGGAACAAAAGGCCTCAATAGAAATGACCAGACTTGAACTCTTGTTCGGCCCTCAATTAGCCTCCTCAAGGACTCTAGACGCTGATCCAGCTTATTCTGACTGTGAGAATGGCTCGATATATCCTCTCATCCAACTTACTCTGTCTGTCCTCAACTTTCTGAAGCCGCTGCCTAGCCTCCCCTACGTGTTTCTGCTGGTCTTCCATTATTCGCTTTAGCTGAGGAGCACGATGCTTCACTTCTAAATACACCTATCGAAACCTTGCACTTGTTATAATCGAGATCAGCAACCTGAAAACTGTTGATGTCAAAACTTGATGGAGTGATATCTGTACGGTTCTCACCTTATGTTCTCCTGAAAAAGTTTTAAGTATTGATGGAGAAACGACCGGCCTTCTATGAAATCAGCAGTAAGAGTTCATGAACTCAGAGCCTGAGGGAGAATAACCACTTTAGGACCATTCAGGAGCTCTTTGCTGATATCACTAAGAGTATCAGTGGTTTTTGAGCTGCCTAGATCAAAATCTTCCCTGGTCAAGTTAATAGGTACAGCAAGAAGATCATCACCAGCTTTCATCCTACAATTATGCAATCCCTGTTAAGACTTACTCCAATAAGCCAGGAATATCCACATGAATCAGATACTGAAATGTAACCACAGAGAGGAGAGGCTGAGGGAGTTTCATCAAGGCATGCGGTTATAACAGGCTTCAGTGGGTGTTCTCCGATATTCCTCCTTGCCAGTACCTTGACTGGTAAATGGAAGAAAATTCAAGATCACCGAAAGGGAGTCGACAAACATGATGATCTAGGTGTCACAGCCCATCCTTCTGGGATGAGCTAAATCAACAATGGCCAACTGTAACATCAGAGGCGGTTTCCCTATCCAAATTGTGTGCTCTGGGTTTTCATCAATTGCCTGAGAAGGCCGCTCTAAAGTTGCCGATTCACAAATCATGGCAAGACTCGTAACTCGATCAGAGGAATTGACACGAACACGAGGTGCATTATCCAGATTCCACACTGGCTGGACTTCATCAGCTACAGCATTCATTTGCAGCTGGCCACTACTCCAGGCTGTCACGAGAACAGTGTCTCTGCTCACTTTATTATAGAGAAGACTGACTGCACGGCCTTCACACTCTGCAACTTTCAAATCTGGTACAGCATCACGAGCTTTATGCATTGGTCCCTGATGATGACCAGGAATAATCGATTAGTCATCATTGGCATGTGCAGATCTGTGCCATCAACCATTAACTAGCCCTCTCCAAGAGAAAAGGCATTTGTCTGAAACAGCAGTTGGATTTAAACTCGAGCTCCACTTTACACATTCCAAGGCACCTCTAAACTGATCTTTGTACACTAAGCCATTCATATGGACTATTCCATGCAGCAGCATCGTCATTCAAATAAATCTAGAAATAATCACAAAACATGAAATCGAGATGGAGGAGGCCTCATGTTTTTCTTTTTTAAAACTGTAGATGTTAATACCTGCAAAGATAGAGATGCGTCAAATAATGCACAAGGACGTGCTACCACATTATACTGGCTTCCAGCTTCTGGTTATTTATCCAATTCGGGGAATGTGAATAAATAGCCCTCTTGGAATTACTAACTGCTTTAGAATTAGCAGATTTTAAACCATAAGCAGGAACATCCCCATATAACTCAAGCATTGAATCCCATCTGTGATCACTGATGAACAAAAAAAGCGTATTAGCTCAGGGAAAGGACATGACGTGATTAGCTCACTGTTTTTCCATGGATTGCAGCAGAAACTGTGGAAAATGGCATCCGAGATAGAGAGAATTAGGTCTAAAATTTTAAAAAAGAAATGGAAGAAGAGGATTGTAAAGACAAATCGCGAGGTACCTTCCAAATGGAGCCATAGGACAGAGTATATATATTGCACCGTCACTGAACAGAAAAAAAACCTGCATGAACAAGACAAGATGAAGAAAAAGCCTACCAATTCCAATATCGATGCTACCAGTTTCTTAAGAATAAGTCAGGTTGGGAGGACTTACACTAAACCTTTCCCACATGTGATCACCTCCAAAGCAAAAGGCCACAGGGCAGATAGATGCAGCATTTTTCGATTTACCGAGTTTACCTGGCTGTAGATAAAGTTCTTGCTCTGGATGCACTACATTGGTAGGCAAGTGAAACAGTCTGCATTTTGCAAGAGAATGAGGTGAAAAGATATCAACAGTAGAAGATGGAAATCTAAACAGCAAATGGCGACTCCCCATCAATCTCCCCTATTCTTAACTAGACGCTCGGCATTTAAAAAAAAATTTTAAAATGGAACATCTCGGTACCTGAATATAGAGTCTGAGGAGAGAATTCCGAGATGATCATCGCTGTAAGGGTGCCATGAAGCTTGCAGTGCCTTTGTTGCACCCCCTCCGTCAAAATAAATCTGAGGACCTACCACGAGAGTTCTGCAAACAATGGCATCGTCCTTGGCAGAGTTACTACATAGGTGCATTACATAAATGACATTCGAGCCAACAAGAATTAATGATGATCCTTTCTTGTGTTTTTGGTAAGTTAGGATTTGTATTAAAGCAAAAGAGGTTGAGCCGAAATTTACGGGACCGTGCCAAGAGGCCCGACTTGCAACCTCTCATCCCACTGCCTATAACCACAAATGCTACTACATCCAAAACCAATTAACGTCCATTTTGAAACAAAGGGCCGGCCGAGGCCCTCGCATCACAAACCCCTTTCGACTTGCCCGGCACCATACAGCCCGCCAGCCGAAGACCTCGCCCGAATCAAAGCCCATCAAGTAGCCCACCGGTCATCCTGCCGCCGAACACGTCGGTCCCGTCTTCCACTGGCAAAGCTCCGGCCGTCTTGCGACTCCCGCATTAGTCTTCTGCGGGCGTCCTCCATTGACGACCTTCTAGCTCCTCCGACGGTATGGCTACCCGTCGGCCTCGTCTTCCCACCAACTAAGCTCCGGCCATCTTGCGACTCCCGCGGTAGTCTTCCCCGAGCGTCCTCCGTCGACGACCTTTCAGCTCCCTCGACGGTCTGGCTCCCCGGCAGCTCCTTACCATCTTTACCGAATGGCCGTCGACACCATCCTCGTCACTCCTTATGTTTCCAACTTGGTCTCCTTGACAGTCACCGACCATCACTATTGTCCTCATTTCCCACGTCCGCCACAACCGCCGGGACACCTCGTCTCGCTCGCTACCCCTCGGTAACCATGTTACTATAAGTACGTGCACTTATGTGCCAAGACACTTACTGTTTTTGTGAATAAATAATTAATAAAGAAGAATATTTTTCATTGATTATTTTACTATTCTACACGTAAAATTATTGATGATGAAGTCTCACATATTAATGAATATATTAATCTGAAATGGTCCGTTATCGGATAAATATTTAGAGGGGAAATGAACGTCTATATCTTCGCTGAGAATAACTGAGGTTAAGATAGAACGAGGGATAATAAGTTATGCTTAGGGGTACCCTGAGATTAGGGTTATTGGACACGACACGTTTAGGAGGATATTCATTGGTCAATCCTCTTTATAAACGAGTATAACTGATTTTTTGACTTGAGACCTTTATTTATTCTATGTGTGCAGTTTACGCACTTTGACGTCGTTAAAAGCAATCTTTAACTGGATTGTGAGTAATACGATTGTTGAGTGTGTGCTAAAGCGTAGAGAGAATAATATTGAATCAATACAGGGTTTATCGTTTTTTTGGATTAAAGAGTTGACATGTAAGCCACTTGATAGAGATATCAGTGACTCTAAAATCCATGGCCGTGAAAGGAATATTGTACATTCAAATGAGTGTATTATATCTTAGTAATCAAGTAAAATAATTAATTCGGTGAAGATGTATTTTGCGCTGAATTAATTGGGATGTCAGTTAGATGAAGAGATTGAATTATATAGTAATCGGTTCATAATGATTTATGATCATTACACGTTGGATGACTAAAAACTGTTGCTAGACGGTTACCTTAGTTTATGTATGGATTTACACTGCCTTCGTGTTTAGGACGTAAAGGGTCGCAAGCATAGCATATCGACACGAACATTTATTATTGAGTGGATACTAAATATTATTTCAGAACTAGAATTAATTAGATGATTAATTTATTCTGAAATATCGAAAGCAAATATAAACCAACATTGAATATGGATTTATTTGAATCAATTTATGTTAACCTTGAAATATAATGACATTTAATTTTATGATAGTTAAATGTTATTTAAATGATTATTTGGATATTGAGTTAAAGTATCCAAGATGCTTACTTAAATAAAATAAAATTGAATATTTTATTTGACCATTTTTGTTATTCGGTTAAAGAAATTTTAATCTTTTAGGGATTAATTGTCGATGGCATCGATTGGTTTTAGGTATTATAATAATACCTAAAACCAATCTTATTTGATTTGATTTTTGTTAATCTTCAAATTTGTTAGAATTTGATTTGTAATCTATTAGATTTGATTAGAACGGGAAACCACGATATAAAAGAAAAAAAAAAAACTAAACGTAGGGGGTGCTTCCGTTGAAAGAAAAATTATGTTTAAAAAAAGAAATAGAGAAATAGTACTTTCGAGAGTTTTTCGTGTTCGTTGTGTTCGTGATGTACGATTTTTGGGTAAGGTTTTTCTAGTTGTTTTATCTCAAATATTTTATACGTACCATGATGATCTTATTATTTGGATCAAAAATTTTATTTTTACTATTTCGATCTTATTATTTGGATCAAAAATTTTATTTTTACTATTTCCGTTGTGCTCGATTTCAATTTCTGCCCCAATTTGAACCAGATTTGAGATTGTTAGTCCACAACTTCCAACCCCGATAACCATTATCTCCTGACCAACCAAGCTAGGCCACCACCGATAAGTACGGGGTGAAGCGGCCGAAACCAGCAAGCCCAACTTCACCCAGTCCCACCACAAACCCATACACCCAAACACCATATTGTAAAAACCATCACACAGAGAGAGTGTTGGCGGTATATCAATTGACCCTACGAGGGGAAGGCGAGGAGGGAGAAGGTGAATGGGTGGAGTTTGAGGGACTCCACCGGCGCCCCGGTATGGTGCCGGCAAAGCCAGATGTGAATTTTTAAAGAAAAGTAGAGAGTTTCATGTGAGAATTTTTTGAATTTAAAAAATAGGCAACAAGAATTTTTAAGAGAACATCTAATGTGAGACGATGATCCTTTCTTGTTGATGGAGACCCTATTGATTATACACTCCACCTCAACATCCGGTCGCAACATCTATAAAAAAGAAACAATAATGTTAAGCGTTAATCCTACATTTAACCCTAAAATAATGAATCCAGTTAAGAAGGAGCAGTCACCCTACACAGTACCATTCTCCGTCACTACAACTGAATCAAACTAAAGCCAAACCAAGACCCAATGGGGATACCGTTTTGAAGGACCAACTAGTCCAGAAACAAAAAACAAACTTATGTTAAACGATTGAAAAAGGCCGGACCTTGGAAGGGGAAGCGGCAAGGATAGAGCTGGGGTTGGGTTCCCCCAATAGGACGGAAACTGTGACGAGCTGAAAATTTTCAAACTTTTTCATCAGATACCACGGTTGCATTTGACCGGTCAACACAGCGGAAGACGACAAACTAGAGTCTCTACCGTGGCATTGTGACTTGTAATACCTCCGCATTGCTACGCCACGTTTATCTCCCTCTCATTTCTCTGCAACACTAAAAAAAATAATCCCCATTTGCGGTCAGCGATAAATCGCCGAGTACGCCCCACCCATGCACATACGGAAACATGAACTCCTAACCTCTTTCTAAAGTGCATCTTTGAAATTCATTTATGCATAATGCGGTTTAGGACAGCAAGAGCTATGAAATCTCATTAGACAGAACAGACATAAATCCACAACAATATAATATGTATAATTAAGTACCCATCACAAGAGACAATATATAAAGCAGTAAATAAACACACGACTCCCATGAATCAGACGTCCTTCGCGTATCAACACTTCCAAAGGTGCCAGGACCACCGTAGTGCGTCCTCTCCCACTCCTCCAGAAGCGCCCAGAAAACGGCAGCAGGCACGACCGCGAGTGGTCGTCGCCTCCCCGTACTCCTCCGACGTAACTGTCGGGTACAAACCTCTCAACACAGTAAGGACCATGCTTTGCCCTCTCGATGGTAACCGACCCCTCTCACAATAAACGAGGCTCACAAACTGTAGAGGGACAATAGCATTTCACCACGGTTCCGGCTACGGAGTTCGCTCACCAACAGCCCCCTTAATTTCCAATTTTCTTTCCCGGGCTGTTAACGAACCTCTAGTACTCTCGCACGCAACAAATTTAGTACAGACAACAGATGGGGAAACGAGTGACCGATCCTGCTCAAGCTAGACCGTCTCGTACCGCGCGCTATGCAGCCGGAAGGAGAACTCAATTTCCTCGCAGATGGCTACGGATCACCGAGCGTTGTCCATTCGCCACGGGCGTGGAGGTAGGGGAAAGAGGAACGACTCTGTGCTCGCCGACGTACAAGACCAGGGCAACGTTTGTTGCTGACCACTCTGACTGGGAAGAGCTGCAGCCACCTCAAACTTGTAACTAGTCCACAATTCCTCCATTTCTGACAGGAGCTGCAGCCTACCATTTTCTTCTCGGAGCAGAACACAACGGCACCTCTGGACCCTGCAAACCGAACAATTTCCAGCTCGCAGCAGGATGGTGGCCTCATGCACGAAGTGGAGCCAAACCATTCCAGCTGACCCGAACTTTGTATCCCTTATTCTTTCCGCCCTTCTCACCAGCCAGCGAAGCTTAGGTTCCAACTTCACGATCTCCCAGTGGCGGTTCTAAAAGGTCTAAGGTGACCCCACTTCCCAACCAAGTTATAAGCTCCCCCTCGAATTCCTCTTGGACGGACAATGGGAGGACTTGTGTACAAAGCCAACTCGCCCAATCTTGGGTCGTCGGAGTTGGAATCAACTCGAACGGAATGGTTGGAAACTCAGGCCATGGCATCCCACTGGAGGTCAGGCCAGCAGCAACGCTTTGAAAGCCAAGCAGTGCTTCCACTATTTCAAGCCAGTATAGGCTGGATTCGCCGAAATCGAAATGATCCCGGCTTAAACTCACAAACAACTCACTCAGATCCGGACGACAACTACGACATATCCCGACTTACCCACCTCCCCATCGTTCTACCCTTTCCCGACTCAAACAAGCACACTCCAAAAGAACAAGAAGAAACAGAGAAAACGAGGGGAGGGGGTGAGAACGTACACTAGTTCCGATCTCCCCCACTGCCAAGCGTATCCTTCCTCACGCTTTCCCGACAGCCCGACTCCTCCGCTGAAAAATCCGCCTCCCCCTCTTCGCGGCAACCTAGATTCACGACGGTAGCAGCCTGTGGGATGAAGGAAATCGACGGTTGAACCTGTTCTCCCGACTGACCCTTCCACCCTTTCCCTTTATCCTCTCCACCCTCACGTAATGTGTGGTGCAGGAAGGATTTTTTTAACAATTCATCTATTCCCCCTCTTATCCTGTTGCCAGCAGAAGACTTATATTTTCTAACTTAGTATATTTGTCCGCAACCTTTCTTCTTTCTTCTTTTTTTTTGTTATATCATCTCACTCACTGTAGCTAATGATTAATTATAATTCCACCGGTCAAAATCCACGATGTTAGAACAAACCTTAACGCTACTCGAATTCGATTTCGTTTAGGTCCAGATGTCCCCTTCCCCCGTGATGTAGTCACATGAAATCGAATTTGAAGTTTCGATAATATTCGTTGCTAACATCAGTTGACAACGAGAATATTAAACTCTCGTACAACGTCGGATTTTGACTCGGTCAACCGTTTGATATTTATTTAGTATTATTACCATAGCTCGTACATATTTATTCGCTCTAAAAATGCAGGTCGTTACAATCCACCCCCCTTAGTTTAAATTTCGTCCTCGAAATTTCTTATTAAATTATCTTCTTCAAACAAGTACGGATACATCTATCTCACACGGGACTCTGTTTCCCATGTTAGTTCCTCAATCTGGCCATGCGTCCAGCGTACCCGTACCATAGGAATCACTCTACGACGGAGCTGTTTCTCCATCCTATCCACAATCTCAATGGGCTCTGTGGTGACTTGCAGATTCTGAGCCACCTCAATCTGCTTATCGTGCAGTACATGCTGAGGATCCGGAACGTACTTCCTTAGCATGGACACGTGAAAGACGTTGTGAATGTCAGCTAACCTAGGTGGCAAGGCTAGTATGTACGCTACACTACCGATCCTCTCCAGTATCTCATAAGGCCCAATGAACCTCGGGCTCAATTTCCCTTTTAATCCAAATCTGAGGTTCATCTTCGTAGGAGAAACTATCAGAAAGACATAATCTCCTACCTCGAACTCGAGGGGCCTGTGCCGCTTGTCTGCATAACTTTTCTGTCTGCTCTAAGCGGCGTGAAGACGATCTTGGATAAGTCTAACTGTCTTTGTTGTCTCTCGGACCATCTCAGGTCCTAACTATGCCCGTTCTCCATCCTCGTTCCAACATAAAGGAGTTCTGCACGGGCGACCAAACAGAGCCTCAAAGGGAGCCATCTGAATGCTCTGTTGGTAGCTGTTGTTGTACGAGAACTCCACCAAAGGTATCTGATCTACCCAAGAGCCCTCCAAGTCCAAGGCACATGCTCTCAGCATGTCCTCAAGTATCTGAATGATATGCTCAGTCTGACCATCTGTCTGAGGGTGGAAGACAGTACTCATGTTTAACCTCATTCCCAATGACCGCTGTATGGTGCTCCAGAACCGAGAAGTGAATCTCGCATCGCTGTCAGATACTATTACACTAGGTACACCGTGAAGGCGAACGACCTCCTTCACTTACAGCTTGGCCAACTTGGCAACCGAGTAAGTCAAACTAATTGGAATAAAGTGGGCAGTCTTAGTCAGTCTATCCACTATCACCCAAACTGAATCATAACCTTGCGCCGTCCTGGGCAGGTTTGTCACAAAATCCATAGCAATCTCATCCCATTTCCAGTGGGGAATCGGCAGAGGCTGAAGTTCTCCCCCCGGTCTCTGGTGTTCAATCTTGACCCTCTGACAAGTCAAGTAGTGGCTCACATACTAAGCCACATCTCTTTTCATTCCTGGATCGCTCGTCTGTCAAGTACGGATCCTGAAGTTGAGCCTCGTGAATATGATCCATCCGCCCCGATCCAATAATCATGGTAGCTAGTAGAGGGCCACTGCCGCTGAATCCTACTCTAATGCCAATCTCATTAACATGTTCACGTAGTCGCCATTCCTCTACCTCGATGCTGGCCAAAGAGGCAGTTTTCCTGCTCAAGGCATCGACAACTACATTGGCTCTACCTGGGTGATAGGAGATCGTGCAGTCATAGTCCTTAATCAGTTCCATCCACGGCCTTTGCCTCATATTTAATTCGTCCTGAGAGAATAGATATTTCAGGCTCTTGTGGTCGGTGAATATCTCGAAGGTTTCACCATACAGGTAGTGTCGCCATAATTTCAAAGCAAAGACTACAGCAGCTAACTCCAAATCATGGGTAGGGTAGTTCCGTTCATGTATCTTTAATTGTCTGGAGGCATGGGCTACTACCCTGCCGTGCTGCATCAGCATAGCTCCCAATCCAAAGTAAGAGGCATTGTAGTAGACTGCAAATCCTCCGCTGCCACAGGGTAAAACCAATACTGGTGCGTAAGTTAATCGATTCTTTAATTCAAGGAAGCTCTTCTCGCAATCATGAGTCCGCTCGAACGTGGTACCCTTTTTCAGTAGCTGGGTCAGAGGTCTAGCAATCCGGGAGAATCCCTCAATAAAGCGCCTGTAATACCCAGCTAAGCCGAGGAAGCTCCGCATCTCAGTCACTGTAGTAAGGCGAGGCCAGTTTAGAACAGCTTCAACCTTGGCTGGATCTACTGCAATACCCTCAGCGGATACAATGTGACCCAAGAAGCTTACGCTGCTTATCCAGAACTCGCACTTACTTAACTTAGCATACAACTGATTCTCTCGTAATACCTTAATGCTAGTCTCAGGTGCTCCGCATGCTCCTCCATTCTTTTAGAATAGACCAAGATGTCATCAATGAACACTACTACAAACCGATCTAAGTACGGCCTGAAGATGCGATGCATCAGCTCCATAAAAGCAGCAGGTGCATTAGTCAAGCCAAAGGACATCACTAGGAATTCGTAGTGTCCATAACGCGTACGGAAGGCTGTTTTCATAACATTCGAATCACGGACTCTAATCTGATGGTATCCTGATCTCAAGTTGATCTTAGAGTACACTGCAAAGCCTTGAAGTTGGTCGAAGAGATCATCAATACGCGGCAGGGGGTATCTGTTCTTGATCGTACCTTTGTTCAATAACCGATAGTCTATGCACATCTGCATCGTACCGTCTTTTTTTTAACAAATAGTACGGGTGCGCCTCACGGAGACACACTCAGACGTATGAATTCCTTGTCAAGTAGGTCCTGGAGCTGCACTTTTAGTCCTCCTCTTTCCCTTCAGCGTTTTCTCTATGGCCTGAGCTCGGTGGTAGAGCTCCTCAACGGTTTGTAACATAAGCGGCGCCAGCTTGGCACAGATTCTCAGGTTCAGGCTCATCAGGTATCTATGAGCCTTCTGTTCTGGTGCAGCTATCTGACCCGGAGCATACCTCGCAAGCTCAGTGAACTTGCGTTTGTGTTCGTCCACCGGCATGTCTCCTGCTCGAGCATCTTGAACTCTCTGACCTTATCCAACCTAATGGTGGCTGGAAAATACTTATCCAGGAAGGCCTGGCGGAATTGTTCCCACGCCGTGCCCTGGAAGTGTGCACGGACAGCAGATGCAGAGGAGGTCCACCAGAGGTCGACGCCCCCTCGTAGGTGGTATTTAGCCACCGCCAGCTTCTCGGTTTTAGTATACTCTAGATATTTGAATATTCGGTCCCAGTCCTGGAAAAAAGTCTGGGCCTGATCTGGGCCTTCCGTACCCACAAAGGTAGGGGATTCATTTTCCCCACCTCCTTGATAATCCTTCAGCGGCGACGATTCGTTGGTGTCGCTCCAGGAGCATGAGAACTTCCGGCAGCGTTGCTTCTAATGTCATCTGCCATCTGTAGAATTCAAGGAAATGTTTAGGTAGAGTATTCGAAGTGGGACTAGTTCAGCTAATGGACTCTGAGTATTCGGGGTTGGCGTGGTTCAAACTGACGAATCCACGGCCCTTTTATACTACCAAGATTCGAAGTTCAATAATTCACGATTTATTGGAAAGTGACACTCTCACATGCAGGGCTACTATTTGCCTACTACTTATCGGTCACATGATACACAATACACGCAAACGACGATTCACTCAGAATGACAAGACTACACACTGACGATGTTTAACATGCGTCGCAAGTGGACAATTTGAATTAATCCCGGCGACCCAGCCTTTAAATTTCGAAGGCGTCTATGGCATGTTCCAGGTCCAGACGGGCAGCCTTAACGATCGCTAGATGGAAGTCCTCTACACATTTGTCCAATCCAGGGATACTATTTATATGATCCCGAAAATCTTGGCATTTCCCAAGACGGGCGATGGGATCGTCCTCTTCCTCGATCGCTGCGAGGTTAGCTATCAGACGCCTCAGTAGTGTGTTGGTAAGCGCCGGTGGAAAAGAGTCATAGTATAGGGCGGTAAGGAATCCTGTGAGGAGATCTAGACACTCCGCAACAGTGACGAACGGTGCCAAGACTTCATTATTCGGGGCCAAGTTCGGAATGTCGCCAACTCCTGCAGCTCCTGGAGCTCCACCACTTGAACCATCACTTGGGTCTGCCTTGCCTTTAAACAACTCTGGCATACATCCTGGACGTCGACCCTCGCCGCGATTTGCCATCCTAAACTGAGATCAATGGGGGGTGTTACTCGTAGTTTTTCCGGCTAGAGTATGATTTTTCCAACTGACGAGCCTTCAAATATATTTATAAAGACTTTTACTAACAATTTAGCCGTTCGTCTAGTCTTTTCATGTCACGGGTACGTTTACTGTGCCCATCACGTCTATTCGCACTCAGAAAGATTCCCTAATAGGGGAAAGTGCGCCTGTGGATCATATTTACCTTACTTTATCAGGCCCTGTCTAGTCCCGTCACTCACGGGTGGAGTTGCTATTCCTTTTTATTTAAATCTAAAGCGCTTGCTAATCCTCCTTATTACTCCGACTAACTACGCACTGATACCAACAATAACAACCTGAAAATTTTCAACTTTTTTCAGCAGATACCACGGTCGCATTTGACCGGTCAACACAGCGGAAGACGACAAACTAGAGTCTCTACCGTGGCATCGTGACTTGTATATCTCCACATTGCTACGCCACGTGTATCTCCCTATCATTTCTCTACAACACTAAAACTAAAAAAAATAATCCCCATGTGGGGTCAGCAATAAATCGCCGAGTACGCCCCACCCATGCACATACGGAAACATAAACTCCTAACCTCTTTCTAAAGTGCATCTTTGAAATTCATTTATGCATCATGCGGGTTTAGGACATCAAGAGCTATGAAATCTCATTAGACAGAACAAACATAAATCCACAACAATATAATATGTATAATTAAGTACCCATCACAAGAGACGGTATATAAAGCAGTAAATAAACACACGACTCCCATGAATCAAACGTCCTCCACATATTAACACTTCCCAAGATGTCAGGACCACCGTAGTGCATCCCCACCCACTCCTCTGAGAGCGCCCGGGAAATGACAGCAGGCACGACCGCGAGTGGTCGTCGCCTCCCTGTACTCCTCCGACGAAACTGTCGGGTACAAACCTCTCAACACAGTAAGGACCATACGCTGTCCTCTCGATGATAACCGACCCCTCTCACAATAAACGAGGCTCACAAACTGTAGAGGGGCAGCAGCATTTCACCACGGTTCCGGCTAAGGAGTTTGCTCCCCAACAGCCCCCTTAATTTTCAATTTTCTTTCCCGGGCTGCGAACGAACCTTCAGCACTCTCGCACGCAACAAATTTCGTACAGACAACAGATGGGGAAACGAGTGACCGATCCTACTCAAGCTATACCGTCTCGTACCGCGCGCTACGCAGCCAGAAGGAGAACTCAATTTCCTCGCAGATGGCTACGGATCACCGAGAGTTGTCCATTCGCCACAGGCGTGGAGGTAGGGGAAAAAGGAACGACTCTGTGCTAGCCGGCGTACAGGACCAGGGCAACGTTTGTTGCTGACCACTCCGACTGGGAAGAGCTGCAGCCACCTCAAACTTGTAACTAGTCCACAATTCCTCCACTTCTGACAGGAGCTGCAGCCTACCATTTTCTTCTCGGAGCAGAACACAACGGCACCTCTGGAACCTGCAAACCGAACAATTTCCAGCTCGCAGCAGGATGGTGGCCTCACGCACGAAGCGGAGCCAAACCATTCCAGCTGACCCGAACTTTGTATCCCTTATTCTTTCCGCCCTTCTCACCAGCCAGCGAAGCTCAGGTTCCAACTTCACGATCTGCCAGCGGCGGTTCTTACAGGTCTAAGGTGACCCCGCTTCCCAACCAAGTTATAAGCTCCCCCTCGAATTCCTCTTGGACGGACAGTGGGAGGATTTGTATACAAAGCCAACTCGCCCAATCTTGGGTCATCGGAGTTGGAATCAACCCGAACGGGATGGTCGGAAACTCAGGCCATGGCATCCCACTGGAGGTCGGGCCAGCGGCATCGCTTCGAAAGCGAACCAATGCTTCCACGATTTCAAGCCAGTATAGGCTGGATTCACCGAAATCGAAATGATCCTGGCTTAAACTCATAGACAACTCACTCAGATCCGGACGACAACTACGACATATCCCGACTTACTCACCTCCCCATCGTTCTACCCTTTCCCGACTCAAACAAGTACACTCCAAAAGAACAAGAAGAAACAGAGAAAACGAGGGGAGGGGGTGAGAACGTACACTAGTTCCGATCTCCCCCCCACTGCCAAGCGTATCCTTCCTCACGCTTTCCCGGCAGCCCGACTCCTCCGCTGAAAATTCCGCCTCCCCCTCTTCGCGGCAAGGTAGATTCACGACGGTAGCAGCCTGTGGGATGAAGGAAATCGACAGTCGAACCTGTTCTCCCGACTGACCCTTCCTCCCTTTCCCTTTATCTTCTCCACCCTCACGTAATGTGTGGTTCAGGAAGGATTTTTTTAACAATTCATCTATTCCCCCTCTTATCCTATTGTCGGCGGAAGACTTGTATTTTCTAACTTAGTATATTTGTCCGCAACCTTTCTTCTTTCTTCTTCTTTTTTATATCATCTCACTCACTGTAGCTAATGATCAATTATAATTCCTCCGCTCAAAATCCACGATGTTAGAACGAACCTTAACGCTACTCGAATTCAATTTCGTTTAGGTCCAGGCGTCCTCTTTCCCGCGTGACGTAGTCACACGAAATCGAATTTGAAGTTTTGATAATATTTGTTGCTAACATCAGTCGACAACGAGAATATTGAACTCTCGTGCCACGTCGTATTTTGACTCGGTCAACCGTTTGATATTTATTTAGTATTATTACCATAGCTCGTACATATTTATTCGCTCTAAAAATGCGGGTCGTTACAGAAACCCTGTGGACGCACCTCTCGTCGTTATCCCAGAAGTAAACCCTGGATGACTGGTGGTCCCATGCGAGCAGATTCTTCATGGTCGGCGGAAATCCACAGCCGTTGTGGACGTCGGCGGGGCGGGAGGCGAAGATAGGGTGAGACTGGAGAGGTACCCATTCGACCTCTTCCTTGCGACAACTGGAAGGGGAACCGCCGTCGTCTTCATCGAGCACCAAATCGCCCAAATCGAACTAGCATCCCATGGCTAAGTGAGTCGATGTTGATCGCTTGTTTGCACGGCATGATTGGTGCCGTGTTTCCCTCCCTTTTGGAGGAAGACGACGACGTCAACTTGACGTTGAGTAATGGGCCCGGCCCAATATTTATAATATGGGCTTTTATGTTGTTGGTGTAAGAGTTTTCGGCCCAATTATTTGCCACCGTGGCACCTACCCCTCGACGGCGTCAAATCAACGTCCCTAGAAGAACCCGTCTCCCACGAGTCTTCCCAGCGTGGACTCTTTTTGGCAGTCGTTCCGTTTCCAAAAGGCGCACGTGCGTTCCTTGTAAGTTTCATGGCCGCGCGATCCTTGTGGCGCTCACCCGCCAAGCTTCTGGCGCTCGCCACCGCCGCCGCATCTGGAGGAACAGCGGCTACCACCATCGCGATCTCCGAGGACCCCGCCAGGGCGTTGAAGCTTATTGGACGTTTGCAGAAGGTTGAAGAAAGAAGGACGAAGAAGAGGAAGAAGATGAAGACGAAGAAGAAGGAAAACCGAGGTAGGAGGAAAGCAGAGGAAGAGGGATTCTGTTTCATTCAACTAAAAACAGAAAAACCCATACAGCGCTCACACTGTCTACCCCCTTTCTTATAACAACCCTACCTCACTATTGGTTGTAACCAACTCCAGTTAAATTACAAAGTTATCCTTTTGGACTGGACCAGCTTCCTCTCTTGATCGCATGCATGGGAGAGCCGGGCTGGGTTGTGAGTCGTGAATTTGGTCTGGACTGGGCTTCACCAGTTGTCCAACACTTCCCCGCAAACTGAACTCCTCTTTTCTTTCTCCTCGAACTTCAGCTTCTGTAATTTCTCCTCCATCTCCTCCGTCGCTCCCAACATTCTCTGGCACTGTTGCTTCCCTCTCTGATATTCCATCTCCGTGAAACATAGTACTGTCGTCTTCTACACCAGCCACTCCCAGCTTCGTCACCACCGTAAGCTTACTTCGGATATTTAAGAATTTTTGAACATAAATCACCTTGGTTAAGGGATCCGCCAATTGATCCTCTGAGCTCACATGTAACACTTGGAGCTCTTCAGCAAGAACCTTCTCGCGGACAAAATGAAAGTCAATTTCCACGTGTTTTGTGCGAGCGTGAAGAACTGGATTTGCCGCAATCTGAACTGTGCTCAAGTTGTCACAGTATAAAACCGGAACCAAAGAATTCCTGGGAAAGCTTTGTGCACCATTCAGCTCCAAAAATAAACTCTTCACCCACATTACTTCTGCTACACCGTCTGCCAGCGCCCGAAACTCTACTTCTGTACTGGAATGCGAAACAATCTTTTGCTTGTGCGAAACCCAGGAAACAAGGTTTGGACCAAGGAAGGTACAATAACCACTAGTGCTTTTTCTATCGTCTGGGCAGCTGGCCCAATCAGTATCCGTAAAACAGGAGATACCACTATCATCGGCAGCAGAAATGAGAAGTCTAAAGGTCGTTGTGCCACGCAGATACCGAAGGATCCGTTTAACTACTTGAAGATGAGTTGTGGTGGGACAGTGCAGAAATTGGCACACTTTATTGACTGCGAAGCAGATGTCTGGCTGAGTAATCGTGCAATATTGAAGAGCTCCAACAAGACTACGATACTCAGAAGGATTAGGCAGGATTTCACCGTCATACTTTGATAGAGTGCTGGTAGAGGACATTGGAGTAGGTACAGATCGGCACTCCGAGAGGTTGGCCTTTGTGAGAAGCTCCCTCACATACTTCTCTCGACAAAGGTGAAGACCTCCTGCGTGACGAGTAACCTGAAGACCAAGGAAATAGGACAGCTCACGCAAGTCCTTGAGAGCAAAAGCTGTATTGAGGTGTGTCAGTAAATCAGATATGCCCTGTAGGTTGGATCCTGTGACGATTATATCGTCCACATACACCAAGAGAATGATGATTCCAGCTAAAGTATGCTGATAGAACAACGAAGCATCGGCCTTCAAGTTGGTGAAACCCAAGCTAGTCAGACAGGTGTTCAACTTCATGTACCAGGCCCTCGGGCTCTGTTTCAATCCATACAGGGCCTTCCTCAGCAAGCACACGTGATTGGGGTGAGTTGGATCTTCAAACCCGGGAGGTTGCTACATTAGACTGTTTCCTGGAGGTCTCCGTTTAAGAAAGCATTGTGAACGTCGAGTTGCCTCAGTGGCCAACCAGACGCAACTGCCAGGCACAGAACAACCGGAATTGTTTGATGTTTGACAACTGGGCTGAATGTCTTTGTGTAGTCAATACCGGGAGACTGATGAAAGCCTTTAGCTACAAGCTTGGCCTTGTAGCGTTCGAGAGAACCAGCCGATGTGAGCTTCACTTTGAACACCCATTTGCACCCAACGATCCTCTGATTTGCAGCAGCAAGAACGAGCTGCCATGTATTATTGCGTAACAGAGCCCCAAACTCGTCACTCATAGCCGCTCTCCAAATGGGTATTGCGAGAGCCTCACGAACTGAAGTTGGCTCAGTGGGTAGGGAAGATGATGACTCAGAGGATAGAGAAGAGAGAGTAGGTGGATGGGTAATATGGTAGAGTTTTGGTTTGGAGATGCCAGCTTTAGCTCGGTTAATCATTGGGTGAATGTTATGTGCAGTAGGAACCGGGTTCATGCAACTATCAGAGGTTGGTAATGATGCACTTGGATCAGCAGAGTTACTGGAGGCAGAGGTTGGAGAAGGAAGTGTTTGAGGAAGAGAGGGAGATAATACTGTATCTGCAGAAGTGGGATGTGTATCAAGCAAGACACCATTGGAACTTGAGTCGGAAGAGCGGGAAGGAGAGATGACTGAACAAGGAACAGGATTTAGAAGAACTGGTAGACAATGGGAAGAAGAGGAGAAAGAAATAGGAGACTCTGGAGACGCCTCAAATGGAAACATGTCTTCATTGAACAGGACATCCCTGGAGATATAGATTTTACCAGACTTCTGATCATAACAAATGAAACCTTTATGAGACTCCCTCTTGCCCAGATATACACAGGCAGTAGATCGAGGTTCGAATTTGTGTTTGTTGTAGGGGCGTAAAAGCGAATAACAGTAGCAGCCAAAGATACGAAGTGAGAGATAGTCTGGTTTGGAAGAGGTAAGATTCTCTAGAGGCGAAGAGAAGTGCAGTAGCTTGGAAGGTAGGATATTGATCAAAGCCACAGCCACATGGAAAGCGTACGGCTAGAATGATAATGGGACATACGCATGCGTGAGTAATGTCAGATCAACCTCAACTACATGGCGATTTTTCCGCTCAACTCGGCCATTTTGCTGGGGTGTGTAAGGACAGGAAAGTTGATGACTAATACCAAGGCTACTGAGGTAATTATGCTGAGAACGAAACTCGCCCCCAGTTAGAACGAATAGCAGAGATAGAGGTATGGAATTGATTCTGAACCTTGACAAAGAAGTGCTTAAATGCAGAGAGGGCTTGAGATTATCACGAAGGAAGTAAATCCAGGTATATCTGGTGTAGTCATCTATAAGTAGCATGAGGTAACGATCGCCGGTGAGAGAGGGCACGGGCGAAGGTCCCCAAAGGTCCGTATGTATCAGTTGGAATGGTTTTGCTGCGCGAGAGGAAGATAAAGGGAAAGATAGTCTGTGATGTTTGCTAGTGGCACACGCATGACAAAAGAAAGGTAGGACTGTAGTGTCTGAGTGTTTACATTGATGTAAGACGCGAGACAAAACATCAGCACTCGGATGTCCTAACCTGGAGTGCCAGAGACTAGAAGAAACTGTGGAGTGTTTTGGAGAGGAAGACTAGTGTACTGCCAGGACAGTGTGAGGTGAGACAGCTGCAGCTGATGAGGCAGGTGAAGAGGAGCAAGTGCTGGGAAGATTCAGGTGGATTGGGAGCGATGGAAGCTGTGTGGGGAGGGTGTACAGACCCTGATGCATCCGACCTTGGAGAAGAATACACCAAGTACTCTTGTCCTTTACAAAGAAAGTGTCAGAATGGAACTCAGCAAAAACGTTATTATCTTGGCAAGTTTTGAGATGCTAATGATCTTCCTAGCTAGAGAGGGGGCATGAAGAATGTCAGTCAGCTGAAGTAGACCAGAGGAGGTAAAAAATGGGATGTCTCCAGTATTCTGAATGCGAAGATGTGCACCATTACCAACCAGGATAGAGGCTGTA
Organism: Melastoma candidum; assembly: GCA_023653495.1. Taxonomy (NCBI): domain Eukaryota; kingdom Viridiplantae; phylum Streptophyta; class Magnoliopsida; order Myrtales; family Melastomataceae; genus Melastoma; species Melastoma candidum. Next base: position 13,716,343 of record CM042884.1, on the reverse strand, counting down.
CCTGTGTATGGGGAGAGGTTATGAAGAGCGGAAGAAGTTGGTGTCACATGGCGCCCGAGTCAATGAGCCAGGCTTCAGTGTCAGGGACAGAAGTATTGACAGGAAAACCAAGTTGTAAAGGGGGTGCAGAGCTAGAATATGAGGGTGAAGGATAGCAGGGAGCACTAGTGAGATGGGTTTGTGGCTGGAAAACAGGGGAGGAAGGTGCAGAGGATCGAGGAGTGGTATAGTGTATTGGGTTATGGTAGTCAGGAAGGGAGGGGGATGGGCTGTTGTTTTTGTAGTAACAGGAAAGGGCTGTATGACCCACCTTAAAATAAATTTGGCAGCGAGGCTTTGGCTTTGGAAACTGTGATCGACCCCCCCAATGAGGGGTACTGTCATACGAACGAAAAGGAGGCTTGCCAAGCAGACCTGTCTGTGAAGGAGAGGGAGAGAAGGGTCGATGAGGCTGCCAATGAGGTCTGCTTGGAGGGCGAGGTAGAGACATAGGTCTGGTAGGAGGGGGTGTTGGGTAAGATTCGTGAGGCCACACAGAAGGAGAGCGAAGGGATGAGAGGTTTACCTGAGGTAATGTTCCGTCTGATACATACCGTCGTTCCAGCCGCATATCGAAGTTCAGCAGCAAGTTATGTACCTCTTCTACTTTCGGCTGATCCGTTCTGCTGTAAATCACAGTCACGACCGCATCATACTCTGCCGGCAGTCCCTCCATCAGGTACCACAGGTAATCGCGATATCTCACAAGTTCACTGATGGCACTGAGTTGATCGGAGAGTGATTTAAGACCATTCAAGTACTGCTGCATGGTGCGCCCGTCCTTTCTGAGTTGTTGCATTTGCAGACGCAGATTGAGAATTCTGAAAGGAGATGCAGACTCGTATCTATTTCGCAGCACGTCCCATACTTCCTATGAATTTCTGTAGCTCACAACCTGACTTAGTGGCTCGGGGGACAGAGAGGCAAACAATAGGCTCATTACTGCCTTGTCTGTGCATTGCCACTGTTGAAAATCCGGATTCACCACTAGCCCTTCGTCGTCCAAGAACTGGGAAGGTGGTGCAGTGCTCCCAAAAATGAACTCGTCAAAACCAGAGGCTATTATTGCAGCGAGGATCTGGCCTTTCCACAGCACATAATTTCCTTCGTCTAGCTTGACAAGAGCAGTAAACACGCCCGCTGGAATTGAGCTGTGTTGAAAACCTGGAGGAGTTGAGCCTGGTGTCTGTCCAGAGGTGACAGGGGGGTTGTTGGAGTAGGTTGCTGGTCTGCCATGATTGCTGTCTCGAGGTGAGACCCATAACCGTCTTGCTCGATCTTGGTGTCAAGCCTTAGCGCTCTGATACCATGTTGGACGTTTGCAGAAGGTTGAAGAAAGAAGGAAGAAGAAGAGGAAGAAGATGAAGACGAAGAAGAAGGAAAACCGAGGTAGAAGGAAAGCAGAGGAAGAGGGATTCTGTTTCATTCAACTAAAAACAGAAAAACCCATACAGCGTTCACACTGTCTACCCCCTTTCTTATAACAACCCGACCTCACTATTGGTTGTAACCAACTCCAGTCAAATTACAAAGTTGTCCTTTTGGACTGGACCAGCTTCCTCTCTTGATCGCATGCATGGGAGAGCCGGGCTAGGTTGTTAGTCGTGAATTTGGTCTGGGCTGGGCTTCACCAGTTGTCCAACAAAGCTGTGCACCGTCATCCTTGGCCGTCTCGCTCGGGACGCCGTCACTGCCGCCTCCATTGCTTTCGGTTAACGCCTGAATTGTGCCCCTTTTTTCTTGTTACCGTGATGAAATTATGTGTGGTTTGCCATCCGTTGTTGTTCGTTCGATGTGTCTAGGCTTTGGGGTAGCTGAGGGAGTTATTGGTTTTTACGTAAGGTTGGCGTGGCTGTGCTGATTCGGAGAAATGCTTGGGAAATTAAAAGCGTAGGAATAGTTGTGTAATTTGACGCGGCAGACCATGTTTGTGCTGCACATACATTTACCAGCACTCGTTAGCGCTTAGTGGTGATATAATTTCGAGCTGGTTTTGCTTTATTAGAAACATAAGGAGCAGCTGTTTGTGTTTCACAAATTCTTGATGTTTTTTGACATTTTTCATACTAGTATTATCTTCTTCTTTGTTTTTGTTGTTAGTTTTTCTATTTTAGCTTAGTACCATGGTGGTTTGAAGATTTGCAGAGGATAGTAGGTCAACGTGAATTTCTAGGGGTGGCTGTTTAAGGGGTGTTCTTACTAATTTTCCTTCCACAATTTGTGATTTTTAACCATCTAAATTTATTTTTATTAGACTACCAGTATTCTCTGTGGGGACTCCCTGAGGAGGGCGAAGAGAGGGCTAGAGTTAAGCATGAAGTTCACCTTAGATCAGCCCTTAAAGCTTCAAAATTCATGTTTCAAAAATAGAGGAGTTTATATCAAGATAGGGCAACATATTGGACAACTGGTATACTGTTCCGGCATATCCTGAGTTATATAAGAGTGAGGGAACTTTTGGAAAGTTCCACTCTTTCATTCTTTTTCCTCATCTCTGCGTCTAGGAATACTTGGTCCCAGATGAGTATGTGCAAGTGATGAGGGAGTCAATGTTGAGTAAATGCCCCGTTTCCTCATTTGAAAAAGTGGGTGAAGTTATCAAGAAGGAGCTTGGGGAGACACCCGACAAAGTATGTAGTGTGGTGCAGTCATTTATATTCGATGGATTAGAAAAGCTAGGTATTCTTGTTGCTGTTCTGATTGGAGTTCCTACGCGGGGTTTTGAGGGCTCCTTTGTCTGGAACAGTATGTGAGACTTAAAAAAGTTTCTCTGGGATATTTTTGGTCCTTAAACTGAAAGTATTATCTTTTTTACTAAAGTGTGTGCAGATATTTGTGGAGTTTGACCCTGTCCCCGTTGCAAGTGCTTCATTAGCACAAGTTCATGTTGCTAAAACGTCAGATGGCCGGAAAGTAGCTGTTAAGGTTGTGGTATTCTTAAAACATGTTTTCTATTATCTATTAATGGCCACATTTTAGTGTTGAATTTGGTGGATTCTCTTGTCCATACTTTTCGTGCTGAAATAATTGTCGAATTCCACTCTCACATGACAGACACTACGACTGCAGATCATGCTACTATTTCTTTGATTGTGAACACCTTACATCGGCTTTTCCCATCATTTGATTACAGGTATAATTATGTCTTCTTGAGGATAATAATTAAATACAGGCCAATAAATACAGTTCTTAATGCTGGCATTGGTTAGCTGAAAGTCGTGTTTCTACCTTGTGCTGATGGTTAGTGGATGAAATTCGTGAAAGTTTATTTAAGGCAAGTCAGTCTCACTGTTCTGATTTTTCTGAATCTAATCTCGGGAATTTCTTAAGGAATCTCATGCTTCTTCCTAGATTATTTGGATAAGCAACAACTTGAAAGGGCAATTTAGCTGGATGTGTGAAATGGATGTGAACATCTGTTAATTTGCCTCATGCCTGTTATTCCAGCTCCTTGTAAATGTGTTGCTTATGTGCTTTATTGTTCTGCATTGAATTAGACGTGACATTTTATTGCTTTGACTACGGCTATCAGGAGTTAGACTTCTTACATGAGGCAAAAAACAGTGAGAAGTGTTTGGATAACTTCCGGAAGCTGTCTCCTCCTGTTGCTGATTGTGTGTATGCACCAAAAGTTTACTGGAACTTAAGCACGTCAAAATTGTTAGTTATGGAGTTTATAGATGCTACTCAAATAAATGATGTGAAGGCTATTCAGAGACTGGGAATTTAGCCAAGTGAAGTTCCAAAGCTTGTAAGTCTGGGCACTAATTCAATTGAAAAATGACTGTTTTGGGCTTGCAATGTTTCTCTATCCTTCAATTTTTCTTTTGATTAGTGCCAAGGCCGTCTAATATCTTATGAACAGGTTAGTCAGACATTTAATGAAATGATGTTCAAACATGGATTTGTGCATTGCGATCCACATGCTGCCAACTTGCTAGTTCGTCCGCTTCCTTCCAAGGGGAGGTTATTTGGTAATCCTCTTTGCTATATTGAGAAATTTGTTTGGGTTGACATCATTCAAGTAATCGCACTTGCTCAATATGAATATCACGTGTTTGTTAGTTTTTTTATATTGAACGCTATCTGGATAAGATAAATATCGCTTTCAAGGCATTTCTTAGGAACTTGTCTTCCTGACGTTTTTCTTCTTTTTCCCTCTTTCCTTTCCTCTTACCCATTATTTACCTGCCATTGTGTTTTACATAAGCTATCATGCTACTTGTTTGAAAACATGCAGGCAGAAAGAAGCCCCACTTGATACTTCTTGACCATGGTCTTTATAAGGAGCTTGATGTGGCAACTCGAACTACTTATGCGAACTTATGGAAGGTTGGCGGACCTGCAATAGTACAAATGCACTATTTTTTTTTGATGTTTTGGTGATATACAGGAAAATGTCCCTAATATGTTTCACAAGCTGATTTGGTGATAGGCGTTGGTTTTCTCCAATGCTAAATCAATTAAGGAGTACTGTGCAAAATTACGTGTCGGAGGTGACTTGTATGCCCTTTTTGCCAGAATTTTGACAATGAGACCTTGGAACAAGGTTGTGGATCGATCTGTTGATCATTTGGTCGTTCAAGGAACTGATAGGCCAGAGCTGCAGGTTATGCTTTTTCCAGACTTGTGCTTCATATTCGATGGGAATCTCCTGGAAGATATTTGTTTTTAGTGTCTTGGTAATGACATGGTACTGTCTTCCTTGTCTGGCAGATGTTTGCTTCTCAGTATTTTTCCCAGATTGCCAAGCTTATGACAAAACTACCACGTGAAATTCTCCTGTTGCTGAAGACAAATGACTGCTTACGAGCTGTTAATAATGCTTTGGTAATAAATACAACTCCACGATATTTTTCTTGAGCAATACCTTGTTGATGAAATTCTTCTTATCTGTCCAATATTTGGATAATTTCTCTGTTATATCAATGAATTATGTTTCTTCTGCTCAGATGTCCATCTTGATTAAAGAAAATTCTTGTTTCAATCCAATTTTACTAAAGTTTATCTCTTGAGGCCTTGTCCTGCATACGGAATGTTATAAATATATCCATGCAATTGAAAGATATTTTAGTTCAGTTTGCCTAATACAGGGAAGTTGCAACTCAAATAATATTGATACCAAGTTGTGTTTTATAGGCTCAAGGATCTTCACTTGAGACATACTTTATTATTGGAAAAATATCTTCACAGGCAGTTCTTCAAATGAAAAGTTTGGAAGCTAGATCTTTAGTTGGATGACTCGGAGTCTGGTTGGAGGAAATGCAGCTTGAAGCTAAACTCTTCTTGATCCAGTTAGCGCTGTGGCTTCTATGGTGCAGAAGAGCGTTAAGCCTCTAAAACCTTATTACATCCGCAGCGTCATCCGTGATTATTACACAATAATTTTTTATGAGTCAAGTATACGAACAAATACCTGCTGACAAACATTCTTTCTGTTTGTGTTGGAGTCTACTTTATCATTCGGAGTTTTCTTCAACATGGATAGCTGTGAGATGTATGTTTTATTACTCAATTTATAACTCTCCCCTATGCATGAGGAGCAAGGGAACCAAATGTTATTGAACTTTTATTTCAAATAAGCAGATACTCTGTTATCCATTTATTTGTCCAATTCTTTGGATTTTGAAAACATTTTACGATCCTATATTTCTCTGAGATGCTTGATAGAATACAGGCTGTGAATCCACTTCTTAGTTTCTCAATTACAGTTGGCTATCATACTAGTGATGACAGGAAGAGCTCTGGGTCCATTTGTGAATAATAAATGCCAGAACTCGTGTGTCGTTATTTTATCGGTTCAATTTTCCAGCTATCGGACAGCTTGTTGTTCAACTGGGATTAACACTTTGCTGAAGGAAGTTGAATTTCTCTCATCTCCTATCCGTGAAGTGAAGACTTTTGCCTGGTTAGATATATATCTCATTTCTCTTGTTGAACTGAAGTTCTCTCGTGTTCTATCGGTGGTAATATCAAGTCAGACACATGGAAACTCCTGCCTTGCATTTGAAGTACGTAACTCCTCCGGTGTTCGTAAATGGGGGGAATATGATTTCTTGGGTGTTATTTCTGTTGTGATCTTATATCTGTTGACTCATTGTGATTCTACAAGCAAATCCGTTGAAGCTAACCATAATTTTTTGTGGCTTGTTACAATCATTCTCTTTATTAGAATACTCTAGCAATCCTTCTGACCTGCCCTCCAGTAAATGATGATAGAGTTCGCCAGGACATGAGGTATGAAGATGCACTGCTGGCCTCTGTTACCTTTTGTCCCTTCTTATTGGTGCTCGTGAAATTTATTATACAGCGCCTTGTTCGGCAAGCTAATACGCAAAAGCGAATCACGTTAATTTTATGTAGAAGCATATATGGTTCTATTCTGTGAGGAGTGAAAACCATCAAGCTATTCACTGCTATCCCTGATCCCGGATAGTCCCTACTGGATGTGCAGCAATGAGCTTCGTGTCAGTGCCCATGCTCTTACTCCTTTATGCCCTTGCTCTTACTCCTTTAGGGAATCAAAGGACTGAACTAAATCATCTTACCATAAACCTGAGTCATAGATCAAGCCGTGCACCACTGGCGAAATAAAATTGTAAAATCCGTCAGACTCTGGAGTGTCATCGCAGTCGTGCCATCCTTTGAGATTTAGAATATACGGATTTCATGCACGTAGTTTGGTAAACAGAGAAATCGCAACACCAATTCACGCACAGATTGCTCAATGCAATAGATTTCTTTAAGAAGAACTCCGATATCCCAAACCGATTACATCCACGTACCAGAACAAGTTCTACACCTCCGCTTTTCCACCACTTCGACGTCTCTACCAACCACCGCCTTCCCTCCTCTGCTTAGTTCCCAAAGTCTAACTAACTAACCACGTTCCCCGCACTCCCTTCTTATCCTCTCTCATATTGGGCCGGGCCAGCCCTTAATAGAGCTCAATATCCAAATCCTACAATTATTACAGCTTCCCCCCTCAAGCCATTACTTCCTTCTCCACACAGCAGCTCCTCAGCTCTTTATCAGCAGCTTGACATTGGCCATTCTTCCAATTCTTCCAGCATCGAATTCCATGCATCAAGTGCCCCCCTTCAAGAACACTTGTCCTCAAGTGTACAATTCGGAAACTTCCTTTCCAAATTATGGAGAAATTCCCAAGTAGCTTCATCTTGAAATCCACCATTCCATTGTACCAATACCTCCTTAGCTGCTCTAGACCCCCTTTTCACCATCTTTCTTGCTAATATAGCAATAGGTACCCTCTCTTCATCTGTGCAGAAAGATGGCAAAGCAGCAGAGACACGAGCAGAGTCTGCAACACACCTTCTAAGTTTTGAAACATAGAATGTAGGATGTATAGATGACTCCAAAGGCAAATCCAACTTATATGCCACATTTCCCACCTTATCTACAATTTTATAAGGACTATAAAACAACGAAGAAAGCTTCTGATTCTTCCTGGAAGCCAAACTCTGCTGTCTATAGGGAATGAGCTTAACATACACAAATTCACCTACTGCAAATTCCCTGTTAGTCCTGTGATAGTTAGCCAACTGCCTCATACGATGATGTGCCCGTCGAAGTATTTGTACCATAGCCTCCCTGTCCCTCAAAGCTATATTCACAGCTGCCACCAGTTGATCATGAGGAAAATAAAGAATATGCACAGGCGGTGAGTAACCATACAAAGCTTCAAAGGGAGACGCCCACTTACTCCATTCCTTAGGGCAATCACCTGTCATACACCTCAGATAAGTCTCCAAGCATCTGTTAACAACTTCGGTTTGCCCATCCGTTTGAGGATGATATGCTGTAGAAAGATGCAACTCAACCCCCTGTAAAGTGAAGAATTCCTGCCCGAACTTACTTAAAAACATGACATCTTGATCACTTACTATGGTCATTGGTAGACCATGCAACTTAAAGACATTATCTAAGAAGACCTGAGCAACATCCTTAGGTGTAAAAGGATGGGAAAGAGTCACAAAATGCCCATACTTAGTCAATCTATCCTATATTACCAGAATTACCTCCTTCCCATGAGATTTAGGAAGACCTTTGATGAAATCCAGTGAAATATCTCTCCAAATGCCAGTGGGTATAGGTAAAGGCTGCAACTCCCCTAGATAAGCCATTCTCAAGTTTAAAACGAATACAGACATCACACTGCCTGATAAAGTTTCGGACATCCCTCTCCAAACCTTTCCAAAAGAAAAGTCTCCCCAACCTCTTAGATGTGGCTAACACTCCCGAATGACCCCCTGCATAACCACTGCGAAATGCTGCAATTAATTTCTTTTTAACAGTATCAACATTTCCTACCATCAATTTATAACCTCTCTTCAACAAGCCTTGTTGCCAGGTATACTTCTGGGACTGTAAACTTCCAGTCTGCAGGCCAGTGATCGCTGCTGCCAAACTTCTGTCAATCTCCCAAGTTTGTTTCACATCCTCTAACAAGGTAGGATAACAATCAGAGGTCACTAGAGATAACAATTCATGTCCTTACACTCGGGATAATGCATCAGCAGCCATATTCTCCCTTCCCTTTTTGTACACAATTTCATAGTCATAACCCATGAGATTAGACAACCACTTAAATTGGCTTTTTGTATACTGCCTCCATTCCAACATAAACTTTAAGCTCTTATGGTCTGTCCTGATAATAAAATGCCTCCCAGTAAGACAATGATGCCATTTTCCCACAGCAAACACAATGTAATACAATTCATTCTCATAAACTGATTAGCATTGATGTCTCCGTGAAAGATGTTTACTCAGAAAAGCAATGGGGTGCTCATTCTACATAAGGACTGCTCCCAGGCCAACATCACAAGCATCTGTTTCCAATACAAATACCTCAGCAAAATTGGGTAAGGCCAGAATTGCAGCGGTAATTAACAAGTCCTTCAACTGCTGAAAAAAAAGCTTGGTCATCCCACATAAAAGCATCCTTCTTCAACAGATTATTCAGGGGTCTACTAACGGCACCATACTCACGAATGAATCTCCTATAATAGCCATTTAACCCCAAAAGTCCCCGTAACTGTTTCACAAAAGTTGGAGTTGGCCACTCCTTGACAGCGTGCACTTTAGAGGGATCAGTTGAAAGTCCTGTTTTATCGATGAATTGTCTCAGATATTCTACTCGGGAACTACCAAAAGAACATTTAGAGCGTTTAGGAAACATGATATGTTCTCTTAGCACAGATAAGGCAATCTGCAGCTGAATCACATGTTCTTCCTTTGTCTTGCTGTATACCAAGATATCATCAAAGAAAACCAAGGTACACTTCCTCAAATAGGGCTTGAAAATAACATTCATCAGATTTGAAAGTTGACGGTGCATTAGTAAGCCCAAAAGGCATTACTAGAAACTCATAGTGTCCATCATGAGTATGGAAAGCTGTTTTGTGGACATCCTCCGCTCGCATCCTTATTTGGTGATATTAGAAAAGATGGTAGCCCCATGTAACTCATCCAACAACTCTTCAATAATAGGGATTGGATACTTATATTTAATAGTGTGCCTATTTAACACCCTATAATCAATACACATCCTCCAAGAACCATCCTTCTTTTTTACCAACACAATAGGGGAAGAGAAAGCACTCTTGCTCGGTTGAATCACCCTCGTATCCAATAACTCTTTGACCATATTTTTTATGACATCTTTCTGCATAGATGAGTGCCTATAAGGTTAAACACTCACCCCTTGCATCCCTTCCTTCAATAAAAGGCAATGATCATAACCTTTGAATGGGGGTAATCCTTAAGGTTCCATAAAGACATCTTCAAAAGCAGCTAAAACATTGTCAATGTCAGAGTCTACTCCCATTCCTCCATCACCTTGTCCTAACATCAAAGATTCAACCCCGATATTCGTAACCCAACAACAATTAGTCATCTGCTGTCTGCAGTCCTTAATGAAAGATTTTTTTTGCAGATATTTGCAAAAGTCTATCACCCTCACTGCTTGTCATTCCCCTAAGCTCCACAATTCCATTCTCCCACCCAAACTTCATCACAGCCTCGTGGAAATTCCACGTAATATCTCTCAACTGAGCTAACCATTTAACTCCCAAAACCATCTCACACTCTCCCAGTGCGATAACATAAAGGTCAGTAAGGAATGTACTCACCTACATCTCCCACTCAAACTTCTTCAACATACGAGTACATTCAATCATCCTTCCATCAGCCACCATATTGCTCACATGCTTAATGGAAATGGTAGCTAACTTCATTCCTTTAACCAGACTATTATCAAGAAAGTTATGCGTACTTCCAGAGTCAATCAAAATGTGCATGACTCGCTTTTTATAGTTTCCCCATATCCTGATGGTTTGAGCTCCCTTCACTCCTTCTTCACCACTTAAAACATGTAAAGTCAGTTTCATCTCTTCCCACGCGCCTTCATCATGAATATAGAATTGTTCCATTCTATATTCTTCCTCTTCTAAGTCGGGTTCCACCACCAGTGAAAAAACTTGCTTCTTAGTACACTTGTGATTCCTGTTAAAGGGTTCATTACGCCCAAAACAAAGCCCCTTCAACCTCATCTCCTCAATCTACTCCTAACTCAATCGCCTTCGAGACACAGTTGTTGGATTTGGTACTATTGAACTACCTTTCTGCTCCCCATATCTCCTTGCTGACCATTCTGGTCCTTTACTGTGAGCAACAGGCATGAATCCTCCTCCAGCAATTGTACCCATTCCCTCCTCTATTGCTAGTTCAAAATTAATTCTCTTGGAAGTGATCCTCCAAGGTTTGTGATTTCCATTCCCACTTTCCTCTGTTAACACGTTTGGACTAATAATTATGGCACTTATTTGTGCACTCAACAAGTCGGTAGGTCTGAGTAACCACATGGTTCTTCTGTATTCTTCTAGCTCACTTGGAATTGCATAGGAAGATCAATCTTCTCTAACACCCGTCTCAAACATGTATCAAACTCCTCCATATACTTGTAGAGGTTATTAAATTCTCCTTCCTGTTTTAAATTCTTCATTTTCCCCATAGGATCTTCAAAGACCTCTTTTCCAAACCTCTTATTCAACGCGCACGCACATTCTTCCCACCTCAAAACAGTCTCCTTGTTCCTGTTGCGAATATAAGTGTAGTGCCTTTGTAGAGCTCCTCCAAACATGTAAAGAGAAGCCAAGTTAACCTTCTTGTCTTCGGTACATTTTCTAACTCAAAATATCTCCGGCACTTATATAGTCAATCCTCCAAATTGGATCCATCGAAATCTGGAAAATCAACCTTGGGCATCGTAAAGCTGCCTGAACACTTAACGATCATCCACTCCCACTGTAGGTGTTTGCAACAGCGAACCGGTCCCTACTGGCTCTACCTCCTTCTCCTTCATCTTCTTTATCGCAGATAATTGCCCCTGTGTTTTTTCCCAGCTCATCTCAATCTGCGATTGCATTTCACGGATCTGTGTGGTCAATAACTCCATCCGATCCACCAATTTCTCCACCATCATAGTTGTGTTCTCCTGGTATTTCAACTCATTGTATCACGTTTCAATCACCATTACAGCCCAGATCAATGCTCTGATACCCTTGATGCACGTAGTTTGGTAAATATAGAAATCACAACACCAATCCACAAAATTCACAGCGCACTCACGCGCGGATTGCTCGACAAAAAGATTTTCTTAACAAGGACTCCGATAGCCCAAGCCAAGTACATCCACGTACCAGAACAACTTCTACACCTCCGCTCTTCCGCCGCTCCGGCGTCTCCAGCAACCATCGGCTTCCCTCCTTTGCTTAGTTCCCAAAGTCTAACTAACCAACCACTTTCCCCGTGCTCCCTTCTCATCCGCTCTCATATTGGGCCGAGCCAACCCTTAATACAGTCTAATATCCAAAGCCTACAATTAGTACATCTTCTCCCCACAAGCCATTGCTTCCTTCTCCACATAGCAACTCCTCAACTCTTTATCCGTAGCTTCACATTGGCCATTCTTCCGGTTCTTCCAATATCCAATTCCACGCATCACAGACAAACATGGTGGTGCGGGGGGATGAGCTGTATTTAGGGGACTGAAACGGTTTAGGTCTTTCTATAATTGTTGCTGGGAGGAGCGGATAGGGGGAAGTGGTGATTCGCCGTTACAGCGATTGCGTGCATTGACTGTTGGTTTCTTGATTTTGGGTATCGAGTTTCCCTCCATGTACCACCTCGGGAATGGACTTTTTCATTACCAGAAGTACCAGACCATCACGATAGGAATACACACAAAAAAGTAAGTAAAAAGAATACACCCATGATCATTGTTATTCATGTCAGCGTGAGTTGAGTAATAAGTTCTATTCTTTTGTTTAGAACGGGTTCAAAGTTTTTATTAATATATATTATAAATATAATATTCTCGGTAAAATTAATAAATTTATATACCAAAATATTCCTAATTACTCCAAAAAACGTGAAATATTCCTTCGAATCCATCTAACGAAAGAAAGTGATGATTTGACGAGGTTCGTTAAAGTGACTAGAAAAACATTGATAAATATGATTTCAGTTTTGAAAATAAATTAGATACCGTCCCTAACTTGCGGTTTCAATTTACAAAGAAATCGCGGTTTCAAACCACGACTTGGTACAATTAGTGAAACATTAAATTGAGTGAGATGTTATAATGTCTAATCGTGGTTTCACACCACGCCGTTTAAAACCACAATTTTCATAGGACACTAAAGACGTCTCATCGATTCAATTTTTTACTAAGTGTACTTAAGTCATAGTTTTAAATGACGACTTTAACATATACAAACTGCGACTTAAGGGCCAGTGTTTTCGAAACTAAACTTGTATTTCACGATTTTTTTAAATAGCACGTATAATCCTCATCATTTGTGACAAAACTTGTAAAATAACTTAGGTGGGAAAACAATTATCAAAATAAGGCATAAACATTTAAAATTCGGTAAATGATGCCCCGAACTCAGAGTTAGAAACTCGGAGTTTGATTTCCAAGGAACTCGGAGTTTCTAACTCGGAGTTTGGTTTTTGGTTTACAAAGGACTCGGTGTTTAATACCGAGTTTTCTCTCAGGTGGTCGAACTCGATGTTTGACACACAGAGTTCTCAGTTTTTCATGGCGAACTCGGAGTGCTCGAGGTTTCTAAGTCCCAATTTTACTTATTCAATTTTAAAAAGTAACAAAGCCCCTTGTTAGTTTGGAAACTTGGGAGATATTTTGTCGGGTAAGAGAGCGTGAGGAAGGCCGTCGCATTAGACAATCAATTTTCTCGACCTAATTTAGTTCGGACAACAATTGATGACCACTCCCATGTTGTCAAGCTTGCTGTTACAAACCACTTCGCTTGGGTCAATCTCGACTATTGGAAACACATGAGTGACAGGCGCCAAGTTTGCTCCGGAAGTGACCGTTGGACAAGCCGGATCCAAACACGTCGGAAATCTTTGTCACTATGAGCAACTAGTACTCGGATGTTCGTTGTGTGGTTACTGTATGAATGAAGAATGAGAGAAGAAGGCAGCGGACAGACACCCTTAAGCGGAAGCACTTACAAATGCCATCGACGATTCCTTCGAAAGTAAGCAGGAACGCAGGAGCACAAGATGCTTGAACGCTGAAATGCTTGAAGATAAAAAAGAGAATATGTCCGTCTGTAGAGAGGTGTGTGTATACAATGCCTAAGAACAACTATTTATACTAGGCTAGACCTATGTATGTTCGGTAATGAAATATTATACATATATTACACGTCCTTGTTGCCAGTTTTCATGGAATATCTCCTTTCCATTTGAGCAATCTTGGCAATAATTTCCTTCCATGTCTTAAAACCGTCCGAAATCTTCCCATAACAGCTACTGATCGATCGGATCACCCACAAGCCTTCGCCGCACAGTTTCTCCTCTCGTCCAGATGACTGTTGCTTAACCCTGGTTGCTTTGTAGCCCCGTCGCTTGGTAACTGCTCCGCCCACAAGCCATCGCCTGGTGTATTTCCATAGCTACCTCCTTACTGGACTTCTCGTACTTCGGGCGTGTATCCTAGTCCGTTGATCCACAGATGGCACTGAGATCTGTAGCCCAGAATTTCTGTTGCTAAACATATAAGCCCCCCTCGAGGCAGACAGAATGATTTGTCTCGTGTTGAAAAAGACCAAATAATCATTCCCTTACAACCCGGTAACGTGTGCAGGCGAGCATTAATCCCCAACCGTTGATATCCACGAAACATATTGGTTGAGATCTCTGGGACATCTGTTTAAATCCCCGAAATCTCTACCATAATATACATCGCCCTTGAAAATAGCAAGGTTATGAGGTCTCCCTCTTTATGTCCCTTACCTAGAACCTATGTCTATCACCTTAGCTTGCTTGAGAGCCTATGTCTACCACCTAATGCAAGTGGTTTTTCTCCCTGCAATGTCTCCACTCTCCCTTATAAAGAGCTCGACTGGAAGGGAAGAGGGTCTAATAGAAGCCTTGGTGGGTCACACTTCAATCCCGGGTTGCGTCCTGATTGGACTAACCTTTGTTGCTTCCTAGTAAACCCAAACCTCTAGGGTTGCTGGATCACCATAGGGCAACGTCGTCGTCTCGTCCTTAATTTTCCAACCTTGAGGCTATTGGGAGGTCTGACTCGAAATCAAATGCTGGGACCAAGGTCCTCCAGCTCAAGAGATTTACATCGCTGCAGTGCCTCCATTGTCCGATGAAGCTTTCGGTTGTAGCCAAGGATCTTCTCCATCTGAGGGAAGAATCGAGTACTGTGTAACTACCTTCATCTTACAAGGATAAACCCTTGAATAGCTCGGAGAAATCGAGGGATTTTCAATAGACAGTATTTCGCTAAGAAGAGGAAACGTCATCTACTGAGTCATTTATGTTTTTATCTGTACATATATCTTCAGCCAAACCCATGTAATGAACCAAAGATTTGAATGAGAATAAATGCGCATTTTAAGTCTCTTCAACTGTCTACCTTTGACTTTTGGATCGTCATCAGTTTTCAAACGAAGCAATGCTCTTTTTTGGGCCTTAGTCGTCTTGTCGGTTTTTGGACCATAAAGTCTAGAAAGGGATTGTGGTTTCCCACTCACGCAATCAGAAACTGTTTTTCTTCTCCCTTGTTTTCTCATAAACCCTAGTTTTCTTCGACCCTCATGGCTTCCGATGCTTCATCCCCAGCTGCCTTGACTCCCCAGGCCCACAAAGAGGGCTATAGAGCCGTTTTCCGATGGGTCTACGCTGAGGCCACAAAGTTCCACGTTCCCCCTTGCCAGGAAGCAGTATCAGACTTGGCATCCCGATGTCGGAACATCAAGTGTTGGGTCTGTTTGTTTATGAACCCAAGTCTCGATTCCTCTCCGTAGTGGAAAAGTCGTTCCTTTTTACTAATAAGTTACCTGCCATCTTCTCCCTTGGTGATTTCACGCCGTCGGGATGGAGTCCGTTGGTGCGAGAGAACTTCCGTCGCTTTCCATCTCCAAGGAGTTAGGCACACGACTCTTGGGTTTCCAAGTGATGATTAAGAAGCATCATGCATGGGATGCAATTGAGATCAAGATCCTAATCAACATGTCTCGCTCCTCGATTGAGCCCATCTTGCCAGTGTGTGTCGAGTGTAGGTCGTTTTGGAACCCAGTTGTCAATCACCCTGGAGGATGTCGGTTTCTTGGATGGTTTTCATCTTTTTGGAGCCCCCCGTCGATTTGACCACGAGCGCACCGACCTGAAATTTAACCATTCGGAACGCATCGGCGCCATGATCGACCGGCATCTCTCTCTGCCCAATGCAGAGTGGGGACCCCAGGAGAAGTTTGAGTTCTACCTCGAGTTGTTGTCCAACTAGGGAAAGTGCCCCAATCGCCTCATGGTTGGAGTAGCTACTAGCCTCGTAGACGCTGCCAATACGGACAAGCCGAAAGCTGTGGGCTTTGCCCCTTTTCTGTGAATTTGATATACACGGGCTGTACTAGGCAACAGCTAATCTGACCAGCTTCCTGGATGCCCAGCAGATGGTCCTCTGTTGATCATTTTATACTTCCCGTGTTTCACCTATTTTCGTCATGCGATGCCTGAACGAAGCGGTGTCATCTCGGCGAGCTCGTCCAAGTATTAGTCTCCCATCAGTGTTGCTGGCTGCATATGCAAATGATTGTCCAGGCGTTGTCTCTTGCTGGCGTCCTTTCTCCTTGAGGGATGAGTCTCCTTGAGGGATGTCGAGTACCTTCGCCCTGCGTTCTTTACAAGAGACTTGGTAGGGGTAGACTCGGCTGGTTTGACCTTTGAAGTATACAATCCTCAACTCTGCGCCTGTCAGTTGGGCTTCTGTCAGTGCTTGGCGGTTCCCTCCTTCATATCCAGGAATCAGCCACTTGATATGCGTGTCGTGTCTCCTGTGGAGCCTGGGTTTGTTGAATGCTTCCAGTCGCTAGACCTTCCCATGGCCCAGCTCCAAGCAAAACCATCTAATGGTCGGTCCCTTGTTTTCTCCAGGACTTGGTTTGAGGTCTGGGGGATGATGTAAACGTCCTCTCATCTAGAGAGGTTGATCCAGGGGGAAAGTTCAGCCCCTCCAAAGACTCTTCCTGGTCTAAGCTAGAGATCGTTGAAGAAGCAGTCATCAGGCGACGACTCGTCCTCCTCAGGTATGCTGAACCGACTTGCTAATGCTTATTAGCCTATTCACAACAGGCTAACTCTTTTATGTAGCAGGCATCAAGAGGACAAAGGCGAAGCCTTCCCGTGTAGGCTCATTCTCGCAAGGGGTTAGCTTGAAAAAGAGAGTGTCTCATAGGCCTACTCCATCATCACTGCCGCGAGTTGTTACTATACTGAGTCTCCTGTCCCTGAGAAAATATCCTCTGGGGATGTGTCAGGTATTAAGCTCTCGCACGCTTTGTTTCATGATTGAGAACTTATCAAGTAACACCAATTCCTTTTGTAAAGGCGTTGTCGGTGTTTCCTTTACTGTGGAGACTGCGGTCGATGAAGAGGTCCTCGACGACATTCCTATTGCTTCCTGGCTGGGCAGCCATGCCCGCTCTGAGCAGACAGCCAGGAATGAAGGCACAGAGGAGTCCCCGAATGAGGTGGTATATGAAGTTCTGCCCCCACCTTCGAGGAATGAAGCCGGAGCTTTGTTGGTTGATGATGCCCTTGTCGCCCAGAGTATCCCAGGCGAAGCGACGAAAGCCTCCAATGGCCCACAAGTACATGCGACCTTGGTAACGAATCCCGAGCTTTGTTTATAATTTGTTCTCAAGTCATTGTCTAACTCAAGCGCATTCATGGAAGCCCTTGTGTCCTCTACTCACTCTTTTATTGCTGTTCTCGAGTGTGGAGTTAATGCTGAGGACAACTTTATCACCGTAGCATCCGTGATAGACGAGTTGGGGCGAGTAGGTGCTGATTCACGGGAGCTGTGTGTTATACTCTCGCTTCTTCGGAGATCCTTCTCGCGTTGATGGGATGAACGACAGGAGTACTTCGCGCTAAAGGCGAGGTTGTAGAAGAAGGAGCTTGCGTGGTCCCTGCCACTTCCATCCTCCGCTCGTGTAAATGGGCTGTCTCTTGAAGGGGCGGAACTCCGCATGAAGCAAGAGGAGTTGTCGGCCACTATTCGTCGCCTCTAGGAAGAGTTGGATGCCACGGTTGCGCGCATCGCTGGGACTAACGCAGCCCTACATGCTACCAAGGCAGAAGAGGGATTGGGACATGGTTGTAGAGGTGGAGGCAAAGAAGGTTATGACGGCCAGAGTGTTGGACCAGGAGAAGCGCCTTCTGTCTTCTTTGCCTGTTGTATGAATTGTTACGTTCGTATTTGTCCCCAAATGGTGGGGAAACGTTTTGATATGATGTTTTTGTGCATTTCCCACATCATTGGCCTATACGTTTTTAGATATTTTCCATTGATCTTGAGATCGTGCACTGATCCGTCGAGCCCCCTAGGCAATATGAATTCCCAAGGTGTTATTCAATTACTTGGAAGGGGCCTTCCCAATTCGGTGTCCATTTCCCATGGAAATAATCGTGCATGCCCTCAGGCAGCCTCGGTATTAGAACCAGGACTCCTTTTCTGAACGACTGAGACACTACTTTTTTAATGTAGTAGCGGGCGATATTCTTCTTACGAGCTTCTAAGTGATTCAACATGGGGTTGTAGAGGTGGAGGCAAAGAAGATTATGACGGCCAGAGTGTTGGACCAGGTGAAGCGCCTTCTGTCTTCTTTGCCTGTTGTATGAATTGTTACGTTTGTGTTTGTCCCTAGATGGTGGGGAAACATTTTGATATGATGTTTTTGTGCATTTCTCACATCGTTGGCTTATACGTTTTTAGATATTTGCCATTGATCTTGAGATAATGCATTGATCCGTCGAGTCCCCTAGGCAATATGAATTCCCAAGGTGGGATTCAATTACTTGGAAGGGGCCTTTCCAATTCGGTGTCCATTTCCCATGGAAATAATTGCGCACGCCCTCAGGCAGCCTCGGTCTCAGAACCAGGTCTCCCTTTCTGAACGACCGAGGCACTACATTTTTGTTGTAGTAGTGGGCGATATTCTTCTAATGAGCTTCTAAGTGGTTCAACACATTGATTCTGGTAGCTTGCACATCTTTTAACTCAATATGCATGTCCTCATCACATCCCTTGTGTTCTCCAAGGTGCTCAAAAAGTCTGAGCGATCAGTATCGCACTTCTATTGGAAGCATCGCATAATGACCGTATACTAGATTGAATGAAGCGATGCCAATGCTTTCCCTTGTCGTGACCCGGAGTGCCCACAGTGTTTTCTAAAGTAGGGTATGCCATGTGCGTGGGTTGTTCCCGATCATTCTCGGTATAACCCGTTTTATGAGTTTGTTGGATGCTTACGCTTGCCCATTTGACTGGGCATAATACGGGGTTGAGTGAGTACTTTAAACCCAAAGTCTTCCGCAAACTCGTCCATAAGTATGCCGTTGAACACCTTTGCATTGTCTACCACGATACTTTAAGGAGTCTCGTATCGGTTGATGATGGTGCTCTTGATGAATTCAATTACGTCATTCTGACTGATGGACTTGTAAGCCACCGCCGCTTCCCATTTGGTAAAGTAGTCCGTGGCGACGAGTATATAGGCATCTCCCCTGCTTAAGTGGGGATGAATTTCCCCCATGATGTCTAGCGCCCATGACCTGAAAGGACATAGTTTTACTATGATGTTCATGTTCGTAGCAGTGGTGCGTTTCACTGGTCCACATCGCTGGCAAGCCTGACAGGCTCGAGCCATTTCAATGCAATTCTTGACCATTGACGGCCAGTAGAACCCGTGTCGTTTGATCCCTGCTTGATGCGCTTTACACAGCCCCTCATGTGTTTCCATCATGATTGGGATGGCTTCGTCTAAATCGATACACCTTAACAGGACAGCCTCATTGGTTTTCCTATAGAGGCTCTTGTCGATGAGTACATAGTGCCTAGCGATCACTCATATTCTCCTTTAGACTTTTACATTAGGATTTTCGAGGTATTGTCGTATTGGCTCTCACCAGTCCTTTTTCTGTTCGAATAGATCGGCCGTGTGGACCTCTTTGTCCTTCATTATTGTCGCGGAATTCTAGACATTTGCTTATGAACAAGGTTGTGCTATCCTTGAGTGAATCTGGGTTATTTATCAATCTCGGTGCCAGTTGTGCCAAATGGTTGGCCTCTTGATTGTCTTTTCTTTTCACATGTATAATCTCGGACGTACCCATTTTCGTGAAGAGTTCTTTCGTCCTGTATAGATATCGGCCCAGGTGAGGTGCGTGGCATCCACTTTGGCCTGAGAGCTGCTGGATTACCAACTGAGAATCACCGCATATCTTTACGCTTCCCTGTCCAGGGCAAGCTGCAAGGCTAGAATCAAGGCTTCATACTTTGCTACATTGTTGGTTACTCTGCCATCGAGGCGACAGGCCAACCTAGTTTCGGCGTTCCAAGGTGTCTTAATGAAGATCCCTATACCAGCTCCGAATCTGTTGGAAGACCTATCAAACCAAATGGACCAGTGCCCATGTGGGTTATCTTCCTCGCATGAAGAGTCTATGTTCCCTTCACCATAGTGGGTGATGAACTCAGCCAAGGCATGACCTTTAACTGAAGTCTGCGGTTTGTGGTAGAGATTGTAGGCAGAGAGTATAAAAACTCCATTTGCCAATCCTTCCCGTAAGTAGGGGGGTTATTGAAGAATACATTGGTCACGGTGTCTTGGAGACAACATACACATCGTTGGACCCAATGTAATGTCTGAGCTTAATTACTGAGTAATAAACAGCCAGACATATCTTTTCAGTTGGGGTGTGTTGTTACTCCGTCTCTGTGAGGAGTCGAGACAGGTAATAAACATCTCTTTCTACTTCATCTTGCTCTTATGCCAACATGGACCTAATACTGGAATGCGATGCAGACACGTAAAGGATGTATGACACCTTTGTATCTGGTAGCGCTAGCACATGAGGGTTCATCAAATAGTTTTTTATTTCCTAGAAAGCTTGCTCATGCTGCGATGTCTAGGTTTTCTGCCCCTTCTCCTTTCCTTTCAGGATTGTTGAGAAGTTTGCTGGTTTTAGACGCCACGTTGCCTATGAAGCGACGTATATAGTTGACCCTTCCGAGGAAGGCTTGGAGTTCCTTCTTGCTCCGAGGAGCAGGGTGGTTCTGGATAGTGCGAGTTTTAAAAGATCCACTCTAATTCCTTGTTGGCGTACTAGGAATCCAAGAAACTGCCCCTTTTGGACTCAAAAGGCGCACTTCAACGGGTTAAGTTTGAGGTTATGTGTGTACATCTTTTCAAATGCTTCGCCAAAATGAACGTGATGATCATGCCTTCGTTTGGATTTTACCACCACATCGTCGATGTAGATCTCCACTGTCTTCCCTATCAAGGGGCCAAAGATGTGGTTCATCGCTTTCTGGTACGCAGCTCCGACATTCTTCAATCCAAAGGACATGACGACCCATTCGAATATTCCGATAGGACATCTGAATGTTGTTTTTTGTATGTCTTCTTCGACGATGAAGATTTGATTATATCCGAAATATCCATCCATGAAGGACATTAATTCATGCCCTGCCGATTTGTCTATAATATCGTCAACAACGGGCATTAGGTATTCGTCTTTTGGTGTTGCTTTGTTTAAATCTCTGAAATTTATGCATACCCTGATCTTGCCGTTCTTTTTAACGACATGACCTATGCTAGAAATCCAATCCACGTATTTAGTCGTTCTTATATAACCGACTTTGAACAGTTTCTTATTTCATCGTAGACCATTTGGGCCACTTTTCATGACATCCTCCTTGGAGTTTGTTTCACATGCTTAAAGTTGTTATACGTCAGGAGTCGATGTTCGACCAAGTCTCGATCAAGGCTAGGCATCTCTGTGTAATCCGAGGCGAAACAATCTTTTTACGTGCGAAGGATTTTGCTAATGTCGCCTGTTTCAGCCTCGCTTATCAGTGAGATGATATATGTGACACATGGTAAATCAGCAGTCCCTAAGTTTATTTCACTCAGTGGATCGTGGAATGACAGAAGTGCTATGAACTTCTTTATTAATTGAGTAAATATTTAGCATGTCTCGGCATGCCCGAGGAAACACATTACATCGTGCTTTGTTTATTCTGGACGCCCTATAACTAGCTAGTCTTTCTAGGACGTCCGATATTGGATCAAGTGTTTCACTCTCCATTGGACGAAGGTGGGTTGAGAAGTCTGTCGGGCTCCTAGTCCGTTTCCGTCTGATGAATATCACTGTTATCTTGTATTCCGGCTTCGCGCATATTTTTCTCAAGCAGGGCCAGGTCTTCATTAGCTTCGGGTTGTAGTTCATCACCCCATCCAGTAGGACAATCGGGTGTTGAGGTGGTGCCAAAGATGGTCCCATCATATGAAATCAGGAACTCGTAGCCTACTTCACCTAAAGGCCCGATGTTTGGGTCTCCCATCGCATATCTTTGCTCTAGTGTCAAGTCTTTGACTTGACACTAGAGCAAACATGGCATTCTTACTCGCCTCTCCCATGATAACTTCTAAATCGTGTTTTCCCCATAGTAGAAGTTCTTGGTGGAGAGTTGAGGGTATGGCATCAGCCTTGTATAGCCAATCTCTCCCAAGCAGGGCACTGAAAGAGGGTTTTATGTCGATGACAAAGAAAGCCTTTTTCTTTTCGTGCATGCCTACTCGAAGTCTAGCGTATACCACGCCTAGACATGAAGGGGTAGTCTCATTAAATCCGCTGACGCTTACGTCAGTCTTTCCCAATTCGGCTATGCCATCCGTCAAGCTTTTATATGCTTGAAGGGGAAGCACATTAATGGTTGATCCGTTATCAATAAGAACATGGCGCGTCGCCACGTTATTGATCGTCGACTGAATGTGCAGCGGGAACATATGTTTCCGCTTTTAGCCATCCACTTAGGAAGTTTCACGGTATTTCAGTAATGACATTGTGATTGAAAGGGAATAACAAACTACCTTTCGTCTGGCTAACTTCTTTCCTAGCAAACTCAGCTGGTAGAATGATGACATTGCAACTAGCCCCATTCGCCTCGGGTGGAGTCCCAGACTGGACTGGGTTGTAGTCACTCAGCGTATTGGACGCGAGGTCGCTTTTGCTTGATT
This sequence comes from Melastoma candidum, assembly GCA_023653495.1. Classification (NCBI taxonomy): domain Eukaryota; kingdom Viridiplantae; phylum Streptophyta; class Magnoliopsida; order Myrtales; family Melastomataceae; genus Melastoma; species Melastoma candidum. The sequence continues at coordinate 13,693,652 of CM042884.1, read as the reverse complement.
CCATAGTCTTTTGAGTATCAGCAGCTACCAGTTTGGCGCATTTTTCCACGGTACGTCACTCTCTCCTCTCTCTCTACCTTTTGGTTCTTTCGGTGGGTATCTGGGATTGTGTTCCCGTACCCACCTTCTGCCATGTATCCGTAGCTGGGATGACATGAACTCGGATGCAACGTGAGTGTGTGAGAGGTTGCATGCGATTATCGACCTAAACAAACTCTCTCTTATGTGGGTCATAACCCTTTTTGAAGTTTCAAACGGAGGTTCCAATAGATAGATAGGTGGACTCAGAGTCAGGCAAATTATCTAATGAAGGATCGACTATCTCCACCTTGAGCTTTCCTTCGGATGCCATGTCGGCCAGTAGTACAAAGTAGTGGTTACAGTAGAGTTAGCTCATCTGGGTAATAAGTACCTTATGCACTACTATAGGTTTGCACCTTTAACAGAGCATGTCAGCGGTTAGAAATTGGGCTATCGAAGTTTCTTCTCTCATTGCATCCTTGTCGTCTCAAGAGTGATCTTGTTGACTTGTATTTTCCTTCGCTTGTTGAGGTCCAAGATGGTCGACAACACGTCGCCTGGGTAGTTTTTTAGTGCGAGGTTCTTTTCGAATTTCCTCATCCCCCCCACAATTTCATGTCTCAAGAGTTCTTTAGGGGTGTAGAGTTTCCTCGTTCCGATTGGTGGGATACCTTTTCGCTCTTGATGTTTCTCTGTGCATTGATGCACCCTTGGACCACTATTGATTCCCATGGTCATCTCCTCGAGGCAGTTAAGGTCGTACCATTCTGCTTTCCTTTCGTCTAGCAAGTACTTCCTAAAAGTATGGCATCGATCAGTGGTATGCGAGGCATCCATGTGCCATGGGTAAATGACTAGTGCCACTTATAGAAGTTCCTAGACTTCTCTCTGTCAGTGAGAGGGAGTCGATGGCCCATTTTCAGTCGAATTCGCCCGTTTTGAAGTATGAATTCAAAGATCTCATCGGCCTTCGCCTCATCGAATGAATATTTCCTTTCCTCCTGAGTTTTTGGAGATGCTCTGGCTCGTAAGTTTTTCTTCAACTTGTCGCAAGTTAGGGGTTGACCCTTCACATACTCTGCGACGTCGACGTCTACAATTAGTTCTGCTTGGTAGTTCACCAAGGGCCTTATAATCAGACTCCCTTTCGTCTAAGTTTTCTTTCTGAGGAGATCCTCACATCGGATAGCCCTTCTGGCCAACTCATTTCAATCCCTAAACCCTTCACCTTCTAGCTTCTTTCTAAGCCGAAGAATGAGAGAATCCCGAGCGATGACTATGAGCTCAGCTTCAGATGTAGAGGTTTTGCATCTCAATCTTGCCTTCCGAAGTCTAGTTAGAAAGACTGCCACGATTTCTCTAGGCTGCTGCTTCATGTGATTGAGGTCCTGCAGTGTCACAGTTGGGGCAGTCTGAGCGAACGCCATAGTGAATTTCACTTGCATATCCTCCTAATTCTTCGTCGAATTCGGGAGAAGATTCACATACCACGTAAAGGCTGCTCCTATTAGAGAACTGGAAAACAAACGAAGCTTCCAGAACCCATTAATGACAGCTTCTCCAGCCTGATGAGTGAAGCGGACGATATGTTCCGTAGAAGAAATGCCTTCTTCGCTCGAGAAACGGGCAAACTCAGGTATACGATATCCCCTTGAGAAAGGATAGTCCCGATCGATGTTGTCACGGTAACGAACTCAATAGAGTTCAACTTCATTCATCTCGTTCGCCCTAGGGATCACCTGCTCAACTAGTCGGGCTGCGTAATCCCTTATTTAGGGCATGAGACCTGGTAGAGCCATCACCTCCTGCATGGCCATCCCTCTTCCACGCATGGGTTGAGGAATGTACTCAGAGTGTCGATGGTTCTCAAGAAGGCGAAAAGGTTCGTTCTTTACCCGCCTATAGAAATCTTCCCTCCTTCGAAACAGGGGTTGAAATGCAGCCCGATGATCATGTTGCACAGTTGTTCCAACCTCGTTTATCACGAGTGGTGGATTATTATGTGCAAACCCTTTGGGCATGTGGTGATAATAGAGACGTCCCCAAGTCGGCATTTTTCTTCCCTTCGGCTATTGAGGCCCTATGAGCGTCATAGTCGAGTTTGTGTTTAGTGGCCGATTCACCCTTCTCATTACTAGGGCTGTTTATGGGCACCCCTGATATGGTTTCTAGGTTCTGGACGACGATATCCATCTTGGAGCCAATTTTCTCCTCGAAGGTGTCATGCTTGTGATCGATAGCTCCGACCCTCTCCATTAAGAGTTGGAGAGTACTCATGATAGCGGACAGCTCTCCAGCTATGGCTGGGTCCGAGTTATTCCCATCGTTGTTATTTCCCCCATTAAAGTGATTATCTCCGAGGTTGTTTGACTCAGCACCACGTTTAGTTCTCGACATTATTGGCCTAGTCTACCATTGTGGTCGCCAAAGGCATGTTCGCTCCTGAAGTAACCGCTGGACAAGTTGGATACAAACACGTCGGAAATCTCTGGCACTACGAGCAACTGGTACTCGGAGGTTCGTTATGTGATCGCCTTATGAATGAAGAAAGAGTGGAGAAGGCATCGGACAGACAACCTTAAGAGGACGCACGGATGCTATCGACGATGCCTTCGGAAGGAAGCAGGAACACATGAGCACATGATGCTTAAACGCTGGAATGCTTGAACATAAAAAAGACAATATGTCCGTCTGTAGAGAGGTGTGTGTACAATGCCTAAGAACAACTATTTATACAAGGCTAGTCCTATATATGCTCGATAATGAAATATTATACATATATTAATCGTCCTTATTGCGAGTCTTCATGGAATTTCGCTTCCATTTATTCAATCTTGACAAGAATTTCCTTCCATATCTTGAGACCGTCCGAAATTTTCCCATAAAAGCTACTAGATCGCTCATTAGCCTTTGTCGATAAGTTTTTCCGCTCGTCCAGTTAACTATCGTTTGACCCTCGTCGCCTAATAGCCCCATCACTTGATAACTGCTTCGCCTACAAGCCTTCGGCTGGTGTGTTTCTACCGACTATCTCCTTACTTCGTTTCTCACACTTCGGCATGTATCTTGAACCGTTATTTCATACTGAGATATATGACCCAGGATTTCTGTTTGGAAGCACGCTGCTTACCGCCATTGTGCCGCAAATAATAAATGAAGCCCTCGTACTCCCGTCCGAAATCTCCTTCCCGTTTTCCAATCTTACCGTCATCGTCGGACGCCGAACCTTCAGCTAGTTCAATCAAATGGCCGCCGGCCTATTCCCATCGCCACCGCCATGAACGACTCCTCTTCCGCCGCCACAGCCAAGCCCAACAACCAGTCCTCCCTCACCGCCGCCACCACCGGGATCGCCGGGGAATGCGACGCGGAGGTGTGGGAGATATTCAACAGCAGCTTCAGCCAGGTACAGGCGGTTCTGGACCGGAACAGGGTGCTAATTCGTCAGGTCAACGAGAATCACCAGTCGAAGATCCCCGATAACATGGTCAAGAACGTGGCCCTCATCCAGGAGCTCAATGCCAACATCTCCAAGGTCGTCTCCCTTTACTCCGACCTCTCCACCAACTTCTCTTCAGCTTTTCACCTCAGGTCTAGGACCTCCCACGCTGTCGATGGGTCCCCCGACCCCTCCCCCGAAGGTTAGGTTCTCCTGAATAATTATGGTGTCTCGTCGGATTATTCCCCCACGATGTCCAGAGTCCTAGTCTAATCCAGTTCGTCGAGATGAATAATGATTTGAATAATCCGTCTTGAGTGTTCGTGTTCCAAAAGGGGATGTCGCAGTTGTTATCTTGTGTTTCTGTGGGTGTGATTACAGATAGGCAGAATTGTATCTTGACCACCGTGTTGATTTGTAGCCCCTTAAAACAAGTAAACCTGATAAGTCGTCTGCTATTTGTTAGTTTTTGAAGTCGTTCCTTTCCTCTATGCTTTTGGCTACCTCTGGCTGATGCCCTAGAATCTGAAGAAAACGGGAAGATGGATTTTGATGGCTGGTAAAGGAGCACACCTAGGTGAATCCTTCTGAGTTAGGCAAGTCTAGTAGTTAACGGGGGTGGCAGTTGGGTTGCCCATTGATGGCTTCTATGATCATCAGTGCAGTATTCATATAGTGAGGTGGATTGATTGAAATAGGATCGGAGTTTGCAGTAGGAGCTCGTAGACATGTCAGAAGGAATATTTTGGGCAGAGATTGTGATTTTTGTGGTTAATGTCTACAACCATCCCAGTTGAGTTAGAGTATCGCTTTGAGTACATCTTCCTTTGGGGGAAGGCAATTCGGTAGATTTCCACACAGTAGCATGATATTAAGGATGTCGATTGGTGTCGAGAAAGGGTGATAACCTTCTGGCACCTTATGCTGTCTTAGGGATCCATTTCTATGATGAACAAGAATAACATCAAGCTTTCCATTAAGCTCCTGCTACGGAGAGCTATTTCTGGATTGGGTCTGAATGGAGACTTTCCCCTTCCATTCTGCAAGAAAGAACTAGGTAGGACATGTCCTGCCTATCTTTAAATTAAGAAAATTCTGTTAAGATTGCGTCTTATTTCTTCACAAAGTGCATCTGTACACGCCCGTCCATAAGTGGTGTTATTATTATTTGTGGAATCTTGGAACTGCCAGTGAATTTTATAGTTAATCTCTTTGCTATTGAAGGTGTGGTCACGCCAGATTCGACTCGGCCGCGTCGGATCTTCATGAAGTTAATATTAGGAAATGAGATGATGCTGTTGACAATATTGGAAACATGTTCATGAAGTTCTTCATGGACATCTACAAAGCGTGCATCCCTTTTCTAGTTTACTCATTTTGTTTGTACTTTGCAAGCATGCCAACGAGGGGGACGTGATACATAAGACTCGTGGGTAACCCAGCTCTTGCTTTTTGGTATAGTGCTCTAAGCAGATCACTCAATTAAAACACAATTCAAAATGGGGAAAGTAGAAAACTCGTTTCATTACATAATCGTGGTACATGGATTCGTTTTCCTTGAGGTTAGATGCTATACTATAATATAGAAGGAAGCCAAGGCAGGAAACCAAAGGGCACACATTTCAGGGGCTATCCATTCATATAGGTAATTCTCCGCTGTCGGCAATAACAACTCTGTTTCTGGGTTCGCCACTCTGCCTCCCCTCAGCTTCAATCTTGTGTACCACATCCATCCCCGAGAGAACCTTGCCAAACACGACGTGTCGACCGTCCAACCTATCGTGTTCCAATTAGTTGGTGAGGATGTAATCCAGCAACAGGTGTGATGGGTAAAGAAATGAATGATCATTCCATAAGATGCAACAATACAAAGTGATATGGCATAAGGAATTACCAGCTGGTTGTCACCGTGGTAATGAAGAACTGTGATCCATTAGTATCTGGACCAGCATTTGCCATTGACAGAACTCCTGTATCCAACAACATAGGGATGGATTTTGTATCAATTTAGGGTAAAAATTTTGGGTGAGATTGAGTTCCAGGAAGTTAAGGGTGAAAAACTTGTAGAGCCACTGGTAAGCAGAGTGTAGCAGCATACCAGCACCGGTGTGCTTAAGCTTGAAGTTCTCATCAGCAAACTTTGGTCCGTAAATGGATTCCCCTCCTCTTCCATCCCCTCGTGTAAAATCTCCACCTTGGATCATAAAGCTGGGAATGATTCTATGGAAAGTGCTACCTTTGAAGTAGAGAGGCTTCCCACTTGTTCCCATGCCTTTCTCCCCTGAGAGAACACAACATTATCTCTACTTATGCTCATGCGCTGCTTGTCCAATCTATATGATTTCAGGTTCCAAAGCCAAGGGTGACAGTTCATGTAAATAGCAATGAAGGTAGTAAACACTTTATAAGATCTACTTCTACGATTACTTTCCATGTTCACAGATTCTTTGACACCACGAACAATATGTGAGCTGAAAGTCACTCACAACCATGTAAAACACAACGAAATTGAACAGCCTTTTCCTAAGTTTCAAATATGTTCATTCGATGCAATTTATCTTTCTTAATCGATGGACAGTCATAGAATCGATGCAAAGAATGGTTTACACAATGGACTACAAGTTACATATGGAGAAAGCAAATGTTACATGGCTACCCGTGCACAGAGCTCGAAAATTTTCTGCACAATAAAAATTGAAAGTCCATCAGTATGTCATAATGGCAGAAGGACAGGAACTTTCTGGGACAGGAAAGGGTCGCTTACCAGCAGTTTTAGGAACAAAATTTCCAAAAAGCCCCATAACGATGCGTCCTGAAAAATGGAAGATCTGACCAATAAGCACAAAACACCAGAGATGAACCAAAAAGAATACCGACTATGAAAAACCTTCACCCAACACATAAGAGCTTCTAAGATTGATGAAGTAAACTAGAGGAAAAACTACTAATTCAGGCCAGATCAGATTACCCAACCTAAAAGCCGACCTAGCCTTTTATGTGTCTCAATTCTCAAACAAGCAAGAACATAAATTCAGATCACAACAAGTGACAACGGTCGGGAATCTCCACATGCAAGCCCCTGCTGTGAGAATCTTCACTAAATACCCTCAATAGGAATCAATCTCGAGACCCAAGATTCAGCTAAAACATCACACGGAAGTACATACCCGCAGGTTTGCCAGAAATCTCGACATCAAAGAAAACCTTGTGGGTCACGTCTTCAGTGAGCTCTTCTTTACCCTTGGAAAACAACAGATGGAAGTCAAGTCACCTTTACAGCTTCCCTCACACAAGCAGCCGCAGTCTCTCAAAACCCACATGAAAAATGGGAGATTGAACAAGTCGACCGGCATAGCCGATGAAATAGATATAATCACAAGACGAAGACCAAATAAAGCGTTCACTCATGGAGAAATTACCAACCGAGGCGATCTTCCTGTTAAGTCCCTTCTGATCAGACGAGTCCCCAGAATCTGCCAATCGGTTCTGCATGGCGTGATTTCAAGAGCACAATCAGCAAAGTCTGATGACACAACGAAACGGAAAAAACAAGGGCGGGGGGCGGAGACCTGGATGATGGCTAGGGTTCCGAACAGGATGAGGACCCAGAGAAGGGCAAGGGGGATCGCCCTCGTTTTTGCCGTCGGGGCCATGACGCTCCTCCCGACACTGGGGTGTGAATTCCTTAGTTTGAACCAGCGCAGAGGCAGAAGAGTAAAAACCGCAGCCCGACCAGCTAAAATTTCGTAAGCAGAGGCAGAAGGGTTTGGACTACTAACTTCCTTCAAGGACTTAAAAACCGTTTCCTATTTTTATTTTTTATTTTAATTTCTTTTTTAAAAGGCCAAATTATCAAATTTACCCTGAACTTTGGCCCGTTTTTCCGATTTACCCAGAACTTTCAATAATATCATTAGCCAGCCCAACGTTTTTCCGTTATCTCAAATATAACCTCCGTCCACCCGACCCTCGGACGGAAACTGACGTGGCTCCGACGTGTCCTTGACGCCGTTAAATCACCGTTTTCTCCGAAGCCAAATTATCAAATATACCCTGAACTTTGACCCGCTTTTCCGATTTACCCAGAACTTTCAATAATATCATCAGTTAGCCTCACGTTTCTCCGTTATCTCAAATATGACATCCGTCCACCCGATCCTCGGACGGAAACTGACGTGGCTCCGGCGTGTTTCTTGACGCCGTTAAATCATCATTTTCTTCCGACATTAGCTGACATGGCATACCCTACTTTCAATTTCCCCAATCTCGATTTCCCTAAATTTCGATTTCCCCAATTTCGAGTCCCTAAATTCCGATTTCCCCAATTTCTGCCCCAAATCAAACTACACCCAAACCCTAATCGAAATCAGTATTCCACCAATCCTCCTCCCGCCTCCCGTTCGCAACTCCCACCCTACAGCCTCCCTCCCGTTCGCGGTTCCCTCTTTAATCCTTTCCCCGCAGGAGCCCACTCCCCTGCGGGGGAAGGATTGAAGAGGAAACTGCGAATGGGGAGAGGGTGTAGGGAGGGAGTTGCGGACGGGAAGCGGGAGGAGGGTTGGTGGAATCCCGATTTCGATTAGGGTTGGGGTGTAGTTTGATTTGGGGCTGAAATTGGGGAAATCGAAATTTAGGGATTCGAAATTGGGGAAATCGAAAGTAGGGTATGCCATGTCAGCTAATGTCGGAAGAAAATTGTGGTTTAACGGCGTCAAGAAACACGCCGGAGCCACGTCAGTTTCCGTCCGAGGGTCGGGTGGACGGATGTCATATTTGAGATAACGGAGAAACGTGAGGCTAGCTGATGATATTATTGAAAGTTCTGGGTAAATCGGAAAAACGGGTCAAAGTTCAGGGTATATTTGATAATTTGGATTCGAAAGAAAACGGTGATTTAACGACGTCAAGGACACGTCGGAGCCACGTCAGTTTCCGTCCAAGGATCGGGTGGACGGAGGTTATATTTGAGATAACGGAGAAACGTTGGGCTAGCTGATGATATTATTGAAAGTTCTGGGTAAATCGGAAAAACGGGCCAAAGTTCAGGGTAGATTTGATAATTAGGCCTTTTTAAAAATATTTTTTTGGTTTTCAGTTTTCATTTCTCGTTTCTAAAAGACTTTATTTACAAATATATCCTAAACTTTACTCCTTTTAGCAATTCTATCCTAGCTTCAAACTCATACTTTCTGAAATTCCCTTATAGTCCTCAGGCTTTCCCTTATTATAGAGAAGTCCTCCAAGACTTAACAAAATTCTTAAGCGGCTCTGATACCAATAATCCCCCAAGGAATCGTACTTAAGAACCTTTTGTTAATTGTCTTTGGCGTCGGCGTTCTACCAACCTCAAATACTCGTTTGAGTATTTCGAACTTGCCGCAAACCCGAGATTGGATTTACCTTCAAGGAAATACTCCTCGAATTCACTCTGAACTAGAGTCAGCTCTTCTAACCTTTTAGAATAGCTTTCTATCTGCTGTGATATTTGTGATATCTGTGCCGATAGATTCTCAAGACGATCTACTATGGTATTGAGGAGACCAGTAGTAGAATCCTTGCCCACCCCGTGATCTAGATGTAGAAGATCTGGGTTAGGACAATCAGTCATAGAATGACTCGTGCCGTTGCACCACCTTAATTAAGTCGCCTTAATCAAGATCTTCTTTCTGAATTGAAAGAATCAGCATAAACAACTTTAAAACATAAAGATGTCGCTCATACCTTAATCGAATTGCTCGGAGGGTTCACCAAGCTTCCGCACCAAGAGAACTCAGGAAGAGAAACTTCAAGAGTCTTCTTCTCAGGAAATTTAGAGAAGGTGCTGGAGAGGCTCTTCTGTGCTATCTCAATGCCCATACCATGAGGGACTTATATAGGCACTCCTCATCCAAGGTTTCAGCCAGATGGCTTAGCCTTACAAGGTTTAGTCTTAATGACTTATCCTTCAAGGTGTCGATCCGCAGATCTATCCTTCAGTTAGTTTTAATCAGTTTTGATTAATTCTAACTTTCTTGGTTTCTTAAGGTATCTTTCGAAGAACAATCAGAAAACTCTAACTCGGATTTGAGATCGAGGTTTTTGTTTTAGATTTTCTTCTGGAGGACAATCAAAGAATTCTTGCTCAAAGTTTTGAGAGAGAAAATTCTCTATTAAGATTGCCTCCCCAAATGAGGTAGAGGGCTTGTGAATATATACACAAAAGAGCTGGTGCCAATGCACTGTTTGCCAGCTCAAAAGTAAAAGGAATCTAACTGTTACAAAAAGTTAGTAGGGTCCTAATGACCGACAAAATCATCCTATTCTAACAGTCTTCTCCCGTCTGCATTGGTGCGTTGTCCTGGGAGGTTCCTTCCTTGCTGTTGGCGCTTGATGGTTCGCCAACTCCTTCTTTCTCTGAGAGTCCCGGCCTGTCTTGAATTGCTTCAAGAATTTGCTGCGACATTTGTAGGGTCCTCTCATCATGCTCGATTTGCTGATTCAGGGTCTTGTCTGTGAAATCAGCAATCTTGCTCCAAACCTCGAAGGTGTCGGTTCGGAGGTGCAACTCAGAGTTCTCTCGCCTCCAGAAGCTGTCTAGAAGGTCGAGCATCCTCTGCCATCCTCGGTCTCCTGCTGGTTCGTCTATGAGACTTAGATCCGACCGAAGAATCGTGACGGTTATGATGCCATCACAGAGCACGTAGTATTCATCCTTGCGGGTTAACACATGCTCCAGCACATCTTTTAGGAACTCAACTTTTATGGCTTTTCGGACTGTTTTGTCCTTGTAGTATTTCCGCCATAAACCTCTCTGGTCAAGGTCCTGTCGCTGAGGTTCCACCAGACGTCTACTCTCACAAGGGTGGATGTTCCATACTTGCAAATTTTGCAGTATCACCTTCCCGTATAACGGATGGTCTTCTTCCTCCCTTATCGTGCTAGTAATCAATGCCGTGGCATACTTGGGTCCGTAGCCTAGGCATCCGAGTACATACCTTACCAACATCGGTAGTGTTTCCATACACTCTGGTTCAGATCTATCAATCTCCAGAATGTCTACAAACCCAGCATGAATGTAAGGTGCTGCTACTCCCACCATCTCTGAATGAATTCTTAAAGATGGCCACTTCCCCGATATCCAGTGTAGATACGGTTGAAGTACAGCGTTTTCCTCCAGCGAGGATTCGCTCATGTCTACTACTACCCTTGGGACTTCATAATTTTTGACTTCCCCTGGTATGATTGACATAGTGGTGGAGAATATCTGCTGTCTTTCTCTTTCGACTTTAGACATCTCCTCTTCATCTGAAGCCATAATCGATAGCTTAAACTCCAGATCTTTGATATACTCAACAGTCTTCTTTGCAAAGTACTCAATTTGGCGTTTGTCATCATGTTTGATGCCACCTAGGAGTCCTCCGCAGACTACAGACGCATCCCAACTCAGGGATCCATCCTCGAATGAGTCTTGATCAAAAAACCAGGATCCTTCCAGATCCTCTTGGGTTTCCCCAACATGGCTTTTGCCACCGTGACTTCCGCCACCGGACTCTCTAACCGAGTCTTTCTCAGGAATTGCTTCCTCAAGGTTTTCTTTCTTTTCAAGATCTCCTTCCAATGCTGCGTAAGCACTTCTAAAGTCGAAGTATTGCTCACACTCCATTGCAGCCGCTTCCTCAGGTTCTACCCTGGGTTCAGGGTCTACCTTTTGGACTGGCTCGCCAATCATGGCCTTGAACCTAGCCTCTTCTTCAGCATACTGTGTCTCCATTCTCTCTTTCTGTTCCTCCTTGCTTTGTAACAAAGCCTTATAGGATTTCACAGCCTGATTGATGGAAATCTTCTGCTCTTTGGCTAAGTGATTTCGGCAGTAATTGAACTGCTCCATGGTCAAAGGAGACCACCAAGGTTCTTCAACCTTACCGTCCTTCTTAGGACCTTCTTTTCCAGAAACACCCCTTTCGGGACCAGAAGACCCAAGCCTCTTGGCTTTCCTCTTCTTTCTGGCTTTCTCCTGAGACTCAGCTTTTGCTTTGTCTCCCAGATCTGCCATTTTCGCTTTTCCTTTGGAGCTTTCCTCCTTCGAATCTGCCATCTTCTCTTGAAGATTTTTCTTCACATCTCTTTCAGAGTTGGTGTTACCTTTCTCCTTCAGATCTGCCTTTCCCTCCTGGGAAACTCTCGCTTTCTCCTTAGGGTTGGTTATTACCTTTCCCTTAGATCCAGCCATCCCCTTCTGGGATTCTCTCGCTTTTCCCTTAGATCTGGCCTCAGCCTCCTTGGGATTAGCCATCTCCTTCTGGAGATCTGGTTTCGCTTCACTCTTGGAGTCAGCTTTTGCTTTCTCCTTAAGTTCAGCCTTCCCCTTCTGGGAATTCGCAGTTTTCAGCTTCTTAGGACATTCGTAAGAACGATGCCCCAGTTGCTTACACTGCCAGCAGAGAACTGCTGCCTTCGTTCCTGAAACGGAACCAGCATCACTATGCTCACTATCTCTCATGTTAGGACATACCTTTCGGGAGTGTCCCTCCTTCTTGCATCCCCAGCATATCTTTCTCTTTGCAGCAGGATCCATCTGCAGAGTTTTTTAGAAAGAGAGGTTTTTTGCAAGTTCTCTAGAGAGAGAGTCGGCTATTAAGTTGTGGTCGGACCGAATGTATTCGACCTCAAATTTATAATAGCTCAATTGTTCCTGCAACCTTAAGAGTCTAGTTTGCCTAGCTTCCTTAAGGTTCAGACTCATAAACCTTTTTACATAGGTCGAGTCAGATCGCACTAAAAATGCTTTCGGTGCCAAAAAGATGTAAAAAGCCTTTATTCCGTATTTTAATGCTAATACTTCCTTTTCATGTATCGGGTACCGTAACTCGTACCCCTTGAAGCTTCCCGACCAGTATTTACATACCGGTTCTGGTTTGCGTCCCTTAATTTTAAGGACTGCTCCCCAATGGTTTTCAGAAGCATCAACTTCCAAGACTAACTCATCTTTATCAGATGGTAAAGCTAATTGTGGCAAATTTTTCACCTTAGCTTTAATCCTCTTAATAGATTGAGTGTCTTCATCTTCCCATATCCAAGGATTCGTCGAAGAGGTTTTCCTCGAAATCCTACTCAGGTCTCGGGAAAGATCTTTCACAAACTTTCTTGCATAGTTAGCGCATCCACAAAATCTTTGGACTTGCTTTCTATCTTCAAGTTTGTCAGGAAAATTAACTATCTTCTCAGCAATATGATTTTGCAGTTTAATCTTACCCTGCTCAATCTCCATGCCTAAAAAGTTAACTGTTTCCTTAAACCATTCTATCTTCTTTTCAGACAGAATCATACCTTCCCGTCGGAAGACATCAGTCACCTGATCAAGATGCCTCATGTGTTCATCTTCAGACTGACTGTAGATTAGTACATCGTCAATATAGACCGCACAAAATTTTCGGACCTGCTTAAAAGCATTATCCATTTTGCGCTGAAACACGCCTGGAGCATTCTTCAGACCGAATGGCATAACCAACCATTCAAACATTCCTTGCGGAGCATTGAAGGCAGTTAGAGGAACCGATTCTTCCTCCATCTTGACTTGCCAGTATCCACTTTTCAAGTCAAACTTAGAGAAGAACTTTGGTTGGCTCAGACTTACTCTATCAATTAAATCTCCCGCAGTGGGAATCTTATAGCCATCGTCCTTAGTAGCTTTGTTAAGCTGACGATAATCTATAACCATTCGTGCTTTACCTCGCACCTGCTCGGCATGATTAATAACCATAAAGGCAGGACTAGAATGTGGACTGTAACTGTCCCTAATCAAGCCTTTCCCAAGCAATTCAGGAATTTGTTTATCAAACTCCTCAACCATCTCAGCCGTATACGTAATGTTTCTGGCTCTTATAATGGTTCCGGGATCTTTCAACTCTAATTTAGCCCTGAGGCCATTTCGAGTCCATAATTTTAGTGGGTCTTCACTAAAATTATCGGCCAGTTTTATTAGGAACTTATCCCATTTCGTTCCTGTTAACTTGACAGCCATGCACACTTCTTGTTTTGGAAACAAGTCGTCATACCAGTTAGAACTCCTGGTATTCGTTGGAGAAAACAGGGTTTGTTCCCATGAATTGTTCTCTTCCAGCCGTTTATCACCACGTTGAGCTCGCACTCTGAAAGCTCTTTCACATGGAATATCACCACAGTATTCTGTCCGTTTTACCGGATAAAAGCCAAATTTTAACCGAAGTCTAGGCTCTTGTAGAATACTTATTTTTACCCCACCGATGGAAACATCATTTTCATTCTGCACAAAAGGGAGGTTTTCCTTCTGTCCCTTTAAAAAGGCGTTACCAATAATGATGTCGGCCTCTAGTAAAGGATGTGCAAGAATCTCTTTAATGATGAACTTTTGTCCACCAATAAAGACAGGCACGTTGCTTGCCTTGTGACCAACGATTGTGGCCATACCATCGACGTTAACCATGTGGATGGGTTTCTGCAGTGGTTCCCACCACTCATCTGGCAGAGCATTGAGTCTAGCACATGTTATGCTACACCCAGTGTCTATCAGAGTATCCAGAGAATACTCATAGTATCCAGGAAATTTGAAAGTTAGAGCTACATATGTGCTCATGTCTTCCTTCCTAACACTAAACCCAATATTCTCAGGTACACTCTGGGATGGTTCTATCATCCTCCAGATTTCGTCTATTGGAATAGACCTTTGTTTAGCTATCTGTTCGATAACCTCACAAACTTCAGGAATCTTAGATAAAGAGTATTCCATATTGGTAACTCTTAACATCCTTATGGATTCCTCTCTCGGTTGATCCACAGGGTCTTCATAGACTGGTAGTGATACCTGTCTATACCCCACGATTCTACCCGTATGTTGAGACGGGGTCCTTGAATCAACAGACCTTCGAGACATCTCTTCTATTAGTGGAGGTGCGCTTGCAACCTCTGGTCGAGAGACTATTACATCTTCTCCCACATCACTAGCTCTTGAAGAGACTTCAGAGGGCGCTCTATTGAGCGTTTCTCTCAGGAGTGGCATCCTCACAGGCAAATGCCTGTCAGCTCTTTCGCTAAGCATAGGCAGATGCCTATCAGCTCTAGAACTGTCTCTAGACGGTTCACCCAACATCAAAGTAATCTCGTTACCTCTTTGTCGGATATTGGCCGCACTAATCGGCCTAGAGCTACTACCCGGTTCAGTCATAACCCAGTTTCTTGGCCAGGTTAACTCTAGTGGGTTTACCTCTCGCCTGTGAAACTGTTGGTAGTTATTATGACCTTCTTCGAACAACTCAGTAAGCCTTGAGATGTTCCTCACACCAGGACTAGTGGTATTTACCAATCGGTAAATTACTCTAGTGTGATACGCCAAAAACTTGGCCTGGGAATTCATTCTATCCATATTCATCGATTTGATCCTTAAGGTTAATGAATTTCCCAAACAGCGATCGTTCAGGGCCATCATGAAATTTGGATGGACCTGGAACCATACAGGGCCATGTGCTAAGTTGGCCTGTATTCCTGATATCAACTGATCTCTAAACTCTCGCCACCGTTTATCGATCACAGCTGCTACCACAGGACTATCCGCTGGTAAATGAAACAGCGGGATTAATCCTACCTGAATTAACCCAATGTGTATATAGTTATATACACCTCTCGCACGTTGCATGGTTTCCCGAATGCGTTGTACGTTGAGTAATGGTATGTCCAGCGTCTCAAGTTCTGTACTTGTGACTTGAGCCGTTGCCTCTGTTTGCGAGATGTCTATTATCGATCTAAAATTAAATCTCGATACATTATAGACTTCTCTCACATTAACATTAGGCAACCTCCATTCCAGTACTGACTGGGATGGATCTTCGTACTGGTGGAATTCCTCCAGTACCTGATTCGATGCTTCCAATGGAACCATCTCATCACCATCTTCGTTTTGCACTGCTCTCATCATGAACAGATGCATCTTCCAAAGATCAGAATCCTCTTCCGAGTCTGTATCATAATCAGACACGACCTCGTAGATTGATTCTACTTCCGAGTCTAAGTCGGAAATCTCTTGCTCGTCTATGGGTTCGTAAGCAAGGATTTCTTCCTCATGACTCCGGTCATCCAGGAAGACCATACGGAGTCTTTCTCTCCTTTGGTTCTTCTTCGGACAACTATCCGCTTTGTGGTCTTTTGAACCACAAAACCAGCAGCAATTACAACTGCTCAAAGGTTTCCCTTTTGGACATTTAGGTTCTCTGCCATGCTTTCTTTTGAAAGCATCTATCCTATCTTTGTCCTTCAGGTTATCCCTTCTCCTTACAAACCTCCTTGGTTTGTAAGCAGGTCCTCCCTTTTGCTTACGCTGGAAGTCCTTCTTGGGCCAAACTTTCCTTTTGTTGTACCCAACAAACTTCCTCTTACGAGGAAAGTTCCTTCTCTGTAAAGAGTCTCCTGAGGTACTGCGAGTATCGCATCCATACCTTCCAGGCACATACTCTATCTGAGAGCAACAGCTCTTGTTTAGGTATGGCGGCTTCTTAGCTGCCTCCTTAACTTGGAGCTCAGTACACGCCTTCCTCATCGCGTACTTAACCGCCTGAATTTTTCCTCCGAGTCCAGAGACAATCTTCTCCTCACTCAGAAGTAATTCGTAGGCCTTTTGCGCCACTTCCGGCCAGGGTTCTGGAAGTTTTGCAAAAAAGGTTCCCAATATGAACTGTTGAGAGACTACATCCAGATTGTAATAATACTTCTGGAATTCACATACGTAGCTATCAAACAAGCACATATCGCAGATCTGTAGTTTAACCAGAGCGGTTAATGACTGCTCTTTTTCCAAAGTTTCAGTGGACAATGAAAAACCACAGAACTCTCGTTTCAGGGCATCAGCGACTATTGCTAACACACCGTCAACCGTCAGCGCTTGATCTATCTTTTCTTTGATGTCTGTATGAGCCACCAAAGATTTCCAATACTTTTGCGCTGTTCCCATGAGGGCTGCCACACATAATTCATAGACTGCTCCAGGAGGTATTCCTCCTGCAGAGGCCGTCATTCGAATAAGTGATAACTACTCATCTATCTTTTCAGATACACGCTTTTCACAATCTATGTCTAGAAAAGCACCAGGGGTAACTATAGGCTTTAAAACATTATCCCTTGGAACAAACTCTTGTTTAGTTCGATGAGGATAATCTGGCCTGTAAATTTCCCTCTTCGCAGTTACCAGTTCATTAAACGTTCTGTTGTCTAGATGAACTGGAGCATCTTCTGCCAGACCTAAGGCTTTCCTTAAGTCTTTTGCCAACTCTCCACTTTGAGAGTTCAAGTTTGCACTTCGCTTTTGTGTGTCTAAAATGAAAGGAGCTACCGACTCCTTATACATTTCTTCTACACTTTTGCCTTGATTCTGTTTGGAATTTCTTCCTCCCAGATTCAATCTTTCGACTGGTTTTCCTGTTGTACTCTCCAGTCCCGAGGTTGCCTCGGCTTCAGGCCTCTTTAAACCTCTCTCTCTTTCCAGAGCGTCTAGTATGTTATTAACATACAAACCTACTTCCTTTGCCATTTGGTTTCGGCTTTCTAGACTTTCTGTACTCCCTTGAATGGTCAGCTGAGTTAACACATCGTTTATACTCTTGCTCATCCCAAAAGGAGACAATCTAGACTCTGGGACGAACTCCAATCGTGACGGAGTCCCAGAAGGATTTCCCGAAGATTTTCCTTCTCCAGCCATTTCGAGGACTTTTTTGTAATTTTCAAAAGTTGAGGACTAAATTTTTATTTTCACAAAGTCGGAGTCTGTTACTATTTTGAAAGTTTAGGATACCAGATGATATTTCTAAACTTTTGGACTGAATTGTCAAAATTTTCAAACTTCAGGCTATATTTGTTTAAGAGGCCTTTCTAAAATAGAAAACGAAAACAGAAAACCGAACATATTTTATATTAACAAACATTTTACAAGTAATGGATTCACTTTATAAGATGTTACGAACTTTTATTTTATAAATTACTAAGTGCAAATAAATGTAATAATATATGAAATTATAACAGTGCACTCTAAACTTAACTCCATCATTAAAATCGAGGACTGATTTGTAATTATCTTATTTTACTATAACCAGATTCTAGACAAAAAAAGAAGTTCGTTTAGTTTCTTTCCTTTTTGCAGATACTAACTTGGATAATTGTTTACACGTAATATTTCTGGTTATCTTGAGAAGAGCGTTTCTAAAAAATATTGTCTCTCTAAAAAATCTTTGATTAAAAAACATTATGGTACCTTTTGAGAGAATAAAAATACTATATTAAAGAGAAACTCATAAATTCCAAAGTGAAAATATATTAAAATTTATTTTCATGAAATCCCAAATTAAAGAAGATGTTCAATTAGCCATTGATAATCGCCGAAAGAACCTTATCAAGTGGAGAACGTGTACTGCTTGACGATCAACAACCGTCGAATAGAGATGAGAACATGTATCAATCAGTCGATTGAAGACTTCTATAAAATCCCAACTGAATTCCCTTTGCAAGTTGTGCAACGCCACCAAGACATTTGCGTTTTTCTTTCCTTTTCTGTTTCCAATTTCTGTTCTGAGACGATTTTTGCACCGTGTCGGCATCTAAGGCTTGCGGACCGACCATTGAATCCTATTAAATAAGTGGAATGCATTAGCTGTCCACTCTTAGGTTGAGCAGTAAGGGTCGAAGAAAGACAATAACTCATTCTTCAAACCAACATTCTTAAGACTAAAGAGTTGGTCAGAAAAGGGGGCAAAGCTCTCCGTTCCTGGTTCTCCAGTAGCTGGATCCTCCAAGAATGGGATTCCAACTGAGCATCCTTTGATATTTTGAGAAGAGTTGCTCTTTGGAGAGCACAATACGATGCTTGTTTCCATGTGAATACGCTTTTCTATTCAATGAAGCATTTGTTCGTTTTGCTCTATGAGTGGCGGCCGAGAAATAACGTCACTTTTACTCTCTTCTTCGGCAAGGACATTGGTGGTCACGATGTGTTCAACTTCTTAATGGCGACCACAACGAGTATCCCCATCGCACAATTCGATGCATGTTACGCTCCAACACTTTTAGGTGTTAACATGTTTTTGGTTACCACACTGGGAGATGAAAAATTCTAAAGACCATTCTAAAAGAGGTGGCACCAGCACGATTCTTGAGAAGAGTCAATATAATTCCTGAGTGGAATCGTCCATCATATTAGTACAAAAGAGTTCTTAAGAAAAACTCAGAGAAGCGTGTTGAAAAAATATCTTATCTTCTCAATAGAGCATTTAAGATAAGAAATTATAAAAAGCTAATCTAGTTTTACTCATTTAGAAATGAGAATTTGTGAGGAGGGCAAAATGTTTACACATGAAAATTTCTGTCTATTTGACTAGTATCTTGAGAAAATAGATTACACTTAAAAAAAAAATTTTTATCTCTTTCTTTTTCGAGAATCGTTGATTGGATGGTTTCTGGTTATCTCGAGAAAAGCGTCTCAAGGAAATATTGTCTCTCTAAAAAAAATCTTTGATTGGAAATATTATAGTACTTCTCGAGAGAATAAAAATATTATATTAAAGAGAGACTCGAGATCCGAAGTGAAAAATATAATTTCAGAAATATTTGATCAATTTTCTCCAAAATTAAAGGACACGTTCAATTAGTCATTCACAACCGCCCAAAGAACATGATAGAGGACCTGTACTGCTTGAAGATCAACAACCGTCAAATCGAGAGAGAACGTGTGTCAACCAGTCGATTGAAAATGCCTATAAAATCTCAGTTGGATTCTCTTAGCAAGTTGCGCAATGCCACCATGACATTGTCTTTTTTTCCTTCTTTGTTTTTCCAGTTTTTGTTCTTAGGCTATCTTTGCCCCTTGTCCTTTGTTCCTGTTTCCATGTGAATACGGTATTTAAGGAAACATTTGTTGCTTTTGCTCTATGACTAGCGGCAGAAAAACGATGACATCACTTTTCCTCATTTTTTCGACAAGGACATCGACGGTCACAGTGTGTTCCCTACGTGTTCCAACTTCTTAACGACGAGCACAACGAGTACCATCATCATACAATTCAATGCATGTTACACTCCGATACTTTTGGACGTCAATAAGAACTCGAGGTAAGTTACCATATCCCTCCTCGATCTTGGCTCAATTTTGAGTTGTTTATTTTGTCGACAGAAAATCACTGTAGTTGGGTGATTTTCAATCCGGTATCTCATAGGCTACTGTATTTGCATTTGATATGGTTGTTCATAGTCGTTTGATTTTGGATTCGTTTTGGGTTTCATTCGATTTCGCTGAAAAATTTGGGTTGTGGGTGAGACTTCTCAATCCCTTCTTGTCACGTGGAAAGTGTGTTCACTATGTAAGTGCACACGATCGTATAAGTAATAGAGTGTAAATAAGATATCGTTTGACTGTTCTAAACTTCTACCAATTATTAAAATATGTCAAGCCTCTATTATTCAGCTACGTGAACGAAATATTGAATTAAGGAAAACGAGAGTTCTAACGAATTAAGTTCGAGATGAGGAAACAGCTATGATAATAATTTCATCTAACAATTAATCGCAAGTCATATCTCAATAAGCACACTTAAATGATTCGTTTGATAATATGAAATTCGGTTATCTCCTTACACTGTTTCCGATGTCATAAGAACGTAACATTTTTGTAACTAGTATCCACTCTATTCATAGGTAGATTAACTATCGAGAGTCCATTAAGAATCAATTCCAATTTGATTATCTTAGACGATTAGGTATATTCATATCTCGCTCGTTAATAATCCCGTCTTCCGACCAAATTTAATTTATGTTATTCCTATTCTCGTGCTTAACCTAGGATTCTCCTTCCGAGATCACCTAAATTCACTATTCAATGTTATTGGTGATCAGTCAATAAGAAAACATTAAAAACAAAGAGAAATAATCAAACGTAAATAATCTAAAACTATCGAAAGATACAGACTTTTGATTAATTGCCAAGATCCATCTTATCCCCAAGCAAAGAAAATTCATAAAGAGTAAATGAGAACATCAATTCAATCTTAAACATTGAAAAGGACAAAAAAAACTAAAAGAAATCGGTGAAGCCTCCGTCGACGGCTCCTTGTCACCAACAACCTCCTAGGTCGACTTCATCCCTCAAAAAGATGGCGGACGATCTTTTTATATACTAAAAAAAATAACCCTAGAGAATCTTGAGAACTTAAAAAGAAAATATTATCTCCAGCGTCAGTGAAACTATACCAAATTCATGTGTAGCTGCACAAAGCTTCTATGAAATCTGCCTTCCTTGCTTCTCCTGTAGCTGTATGGTTTTTCGGTGCGGCTGCACAAAGTCTCTATGCAATTTCTTCTCTATTTCCTTCTTTTGGTGCAGCTGCACAAAGTTCCTGTAGGATTTCGGCCCCTTGTTCGTCAATGCTAGTACCATTGACCTTCATCCCTTTACTCTCATCATTACTCATTTTGCTTTTCTTCTCTGATATTCCTTCTAAAATACCTAGAAGCACAAAGATAATAGGATGAACAACACACTGAAAAGAGAAAGAAAGTAAAGACTAAATCATATAAAATGTCTAACAACTAACATCAATTAAGTCTAAAATGTGATCCCTTAACTCTATTTTTATAGACTTATCATACCCTCAGACCTAACTTTTGCTAGTCCTCGAGCAAAACTACGAAAAAATAACTCAAACGACAGTCCTCAGTAGGCCCAAGTCATTCAAACGTATAAACATCTTTTTCAACATTCTCATATAAGGTCGCATCTTTCTCATGCAACTAGATTCCAATCACCACCTAGCGTGCTCGTTCAAAATCTTTAAAATGCAACATTTTCATCCCGGCAAGTTGCACAATTAACCTTAACAAGCTCACACTCCAAGTAGTTCATGTTAACCAGTAACTTGTAAAGCTTACCACAAACATCCTTATCTACTCATCAAGGGTTGTAGAACTTCTTCATTGCATAATTCCGTTTTTTTCGATTTCACGACTCTAAATATATCATTTAATTTCTACAAGACTCATATAACAAGATCTCGATCAATGACTCGCAGTCCAGTTGGACCAAGCCATAAAGTGATAAGGCACCCCTCGAATCAATCACTCGAGCAAGCATAAAGACTCACACCACAAGCACATATTAGGCAATTTTTTTTTCTTTCTTATTTTATACATGAGCATTGGTACTCAGAGCCTTTGTAACCTCATTTTCTTCATTTGTTTCAACACATACACAAAAGTCTTTGTTTCAAGGGATAATTCAAGAAACTCTACTCACCACCAGTCACCATGCATTCTAAGAAGATGTAACTTGTTGCATTTGAGCACACTTCCTACTAGGAGATCTTATCAAAATCCAAAAAAATTAAACAACTTCATCTTTCCACATGTTAGAAATGCAACACATTGTTACCGAGGAGTAACAACACAATTTTTTTTTTGTTTTCTTTTTCTTTTTTCGTTTTGTAGACTTACCCAATACGTAGATTGACCTATCTTAAAGAAACACCACTTAACTCAACATAAAATGCAACACGTCAAAACATATCACCCCGAAACCTACGCTAAGCAACATCCTCGATGAAAACTAAAAGACAAGGGAATGACAAAAGATATTAGGGAAGAACGATACTCCTAGAGGTTACTTCTGGATCATTGTCCTTATCTTCATGGTCAAGCATGGATGGTGAGTGTTTTCAAGCGGTGATCTCCTCCAGGATGTTATTTAAAGGCATTTCATGTTTTCTTGATATGTTTCCCATTCGTTGGCATTTATTACACCTAGCAACAAAATTGTAAGAATCCTTAAATGAAGAAGACCAACAGAAATTTGATTGTAAAATCTAAGCATCTTTTTTTATCTCCTCCAAAATGTTTGTCGTAAGGTGATGCACGACAGTTCCACAAAATTTGTTCTCATTCTTCCTCGGGTAAGTATCTCTTCAAAACCCGATCTGAATATAGCTTAACAGGAAATGCTCATCCCACACATACTTCTTGACATCATGCAAAAACTTTTTCTTTTGTTGTGTTGTCAAGTCGAGAGGTATGAAATTCGAGGCAAGAAAATTAACAAAATTTGCATACCATGGTACTTGAGCATGACTTACCTCTAAAAGTTGTTCACCAGGAAAAAAAAATCATTTATGGATATCTGGTTGAGTTTGATGTCACTTTCTAATATTGACAAATGATCTGCTATTTGATTACTATCCCCTTTATGTCCTTAATCTCCTGATCAAACTCTTGTAGTAAAAGCACCCATCTAATCAATCGTTGTTTTGGGTACTTTTTATTGATCAAGTACTTGATTGCGGAGTGATCGGTGAATACAAATCTTTCGAACCCACAGGATAAGGTAAAAATTTATCACAGGAAAATATGACTACTAATAGCTCCTTTTTAGTGGTCGTGTAATTTACCCATGCATCGTCCAGACTTCTACTAGCAGAGTAAATCACATGAAAGACCTTATTCTTATGCCGCCCAAGCACTTCTACTAAGGCATAGTCACTCGATTGCACATTAATTCGAAAGGTAATGTCGTAAAATATGATATGTGCAGTTACTAACCTCTCTTTTAGCTTAGTGAATGCCTCCATGCATGCTTTATCAAATGTGAAGGGCTTGTCTTTCTCCAAGAGGTTGCATGAAGGTTTTGAGATCTTGGAGAAATCCTTGATGAATCGCCTGTAAAACCGGCATGACCAAGAAAACTTCTAATTGCTTTCACTGATGTTGGTGGAGATAACTTCTCTATGGTCTCGATCCTAGTTCTGTCAACTTCAGTACCTTTGCTTGACGCCCTGTGACCAAGGACAATACATTCTCGGACCACAAAATGACACTTTTCACAGTTTAAGACTAGGTTAGTTTTCTTACAATGCCCGAGTACACATGCAAGATTATGCAAGCAATCATCGAATGAGTCACCAAATATGGAAAAATCATCCATAAAAATCTCCAGATACCATTCTACCAGCATCTTTGAAATGTGGCAAGTGGATTACACAATCTGAATGTCATTCCACGAAAGGCGGACGTATCATAGGGACATGTGAAAGTTGTTTTCTCTTGATCTTCCAGTGCAACGACAATCTGATTATATCCTGAATAACCATAAAAAAAGCAGTAATATTCCTTACCAGCTAATTAGTCGAACATTTGATTGATAAATGGGAGTGGGAAGTGATATTTTCTTGTTGCTTTGTTCGACTTTTGGTAATCCATGAATACTCTCCATCCCGTGACAGTGCGTGTCAGGATGAGTTCATTCTTCTTAGTCGACACAATCGTCATACCACCTTTCTTGGGTATACATTGCATAGGACTAACCCACGAGCGGTTAGAAATTGGGTAAATGATACTTGTATCGAGCTATTTGATGATTTGCTGCTTTACGACATCCTTCATGTTTGGGTTCAATCTCCGTTGATTCTCTATTGATGGTTTGTGTTCTTCCTCCAGGTGAATTTTATGCATGCATATTGCTGGACTAATTCCTTGGATATCTGCAATAATCCATCATATTGCTCTATTGTGATCTCTCAAGACTCGTAATAACTTCTCCTTCTGAAACACTGCTAAATCTGTAGAGATAATCACAGGGAGTTGAGTGGAGTTATGAGGGAATGAATACCTCAAATGCGTGGGTAGAGTCTTAAGTTTTAATTTAGATGCTTCTAAAATTGATGGTTTGGTGGTCTTTCAGGCATCTTCAACATATCGAAAGCTTTCAAGTCTCTAGGCATGTAGGACATGCTCTCCATCCAATTCACCACTTCACTTGTTTCTTCCTTGATTTTTGCTTCCTCGGATGTTAATGTTAGCTCAAGCACATTGGTTGAATTTAAAATGTTAACTCTTCGGCTACTAACCTGTCAATGATGTCAATAGAAAAACAATCATAAGGTTCATTCAAACATTTTATAGCACGGAGAATATTAAATGTAACCTCCTCATCATTTACCCTCATAGTTAACTCTCCCTTTTAAACATCAATTAATATCTGACCTGTGGCTAAGATGGCCTTCCGAGAATTACTAGCATCTCACGATCTTCTTCAAAATCAAGCACAATAAAATTCGCAGGAAACACAAATTTATCAACCATAACTAAAATATCCTTAATGATTCCCCTCAGAAAAGCAAGAGATCGGTCAGGTAATTGCAATGTGACCGAGGTGGGTTTAACTTCCTCCAAACCCAATTCTCGATATATAGATAATGACATTAAATTAACGCTAGCACTAAGATCAGCTTTATCGCTGAAGTTTGAGCCAATAGATCATGGTATAGTGAAACTACTTGGATCCTTGAGCTTTGGAGAGAGCTTTTTCTATAAGATAGCACTACACTCTTCAGTTAAAGCGATAGTTTCGAACTCACCGAGACATTTCTTTTTAGAGAAGATATCTTTCATGAATCCGATGTAGTTCGTCATATTTTCCAATGCTTCAGCGAATGGAATATTGATATGTAGCCTTTTGAAGATGTCTAAAAATTTCTGGAACATCATTCTGCTTACGAGCCTGTTATGGAAAAGGAAGAGGTAGATGGATGAGTTTATCTATTCCAATAGAAGAAGTTTGCTTACTTTCTTTAGGCTGAGCAAGTTGCTGTCTAAGCTGGGCATAAGGTTTGTTGCGGTTGCACGAAAGTTCCGGTGCAGCTGCACAGTCTAGTTTATCCACTTTTGACGCTTCCGTGTGGCTGCGCTGTTTTTCTGGTGCAGCTGCACTAATGTCCTTTACCTTTGAGGCTTCTGGAAGCATTCTCCCATTCCATAAAGTAATGGCTTGGACTTGTTCTTGCCCTTCATTCCTTGGATTCACCTCCATGTTGCTTGGAAGAACACCTTCATGTCTGCTTTTAATTTGTTGAGCTAGTTGTCCGACTTGAGCCTCCAAACTACAGAATGAGGCTGATTGATTCTGCAAAAGAGTGTTAATTTTTGAAATATATTTAACCAATAATTCTTTAATACCTGACATTTTTTCTTGTGGTTGTAGCTTCTGCTGTTGAAATCCATGTGGTGTAGTCGGTTTTACTAATTGTTGATTTCCCCACAGGAAGTTCGGGTGATTCCCCCAATCAGGATTGTAAATGTTTCAAAAGGGGTTGTTCCTGGAGTTGGCTGACTCGGTGCCCATGAAGCATTGACTCGGAGAATGATTCTCTCAACTACTCTCATATGGATAATGAATGGAATTATTAGGACCTTTTAATGCAGTTAACTCCCAAGCAATGCATCCACCTTAGCATTAAGAGCTGCAACTTCATTAACAGCGTGTGTTCAGGCTACTCGCCGGGTGCACAATACTCCATGACCGTTATAAACCATCTGCTCAAATAGCTCTAGTGTTTCCACTGGCTGCTTGTTCAATATTGTTCCCCTAACAGCTGCATCTATCGTTGAGTGAAGTGCATATGCCATCCCATCGCAAAAGATTTGGACCAACATTCGCTGTGGTATCTCGTGATGGGGACACACTCTTAGAAGATCCTTGAATCGCTCCCATGCCTCAAAAAGTGACTCTGTCCCATACTGACGAAACAAAGTAATGTTGTTCCTCATCTTGATGGTTTTGCTGGAAGGGAAGAACTTTGACAAAAATTTCCCGGACATCTCCTCCCAGTAAGTGATAGACCCTTCTGAAAATGTATAAAACCATGTTCGTGCCTTATCCCTTAACGAAAATCGGAAGAGTCTCGTCCGAATTGCTTGATTAAAAATCCATCTTAATGAAAAGTGTCGCAGATTTCCAAAAAGTTGGTGATGTGCCCATGTGAATCCTCTCATGGAGATCCACCGAAACTTGAATTATGCAACATGATGATCACTGCTGGTTTGATCTCAAAGTTATTGACTTGGATAGTTGGTTTCACTATGCTGGAGCGTTCATGCACGTGGGGTTGGGCATAATCATGGTTCTCTCGGTTTTACTACTATCACGGATTTACTGCATGTCACGCATGGTTCCGGATTCTAATCCAGATGTCAAAGAATATATGAAACGGTATGTTGCTACTATTTAGAAAAAGGATTTACAATTGATTTTTTAAAATACTTTATTAAATTATATCATGATATTCTATATTATTGACCATTGGAATGCTAAAATAAATCTAGGAGAAAAATCTTTTGGAGGAAGAAGACAACAGAACTGATGTCGATGGTTATACAAATTAACCCACAGAGATAAATTTTTTTTTACGAAATACACAGGAAAAAGGGCGGTATTTGGTCCAGCCAAAGGGGCAAGATAATTATGTAAGTAAATATATTCTTAACTTTTAAATACTTATTGGCTGTTTAACATCATTTATTTAGGAACCAATGATAAATCTTTAGGAACAACCTCGTGAAGAGTTTTGTACGGAAATACGGTTAGTTTTAAAAAAATTTTGCGAAATACGGTCTCAGTTTCGTAAAATACGTTTTTACCGTCGATGGGGCGCGTTTTGAAAACGCGTCCTCCGATTTATAAAGAGGACGCGTTTTCAAAACGCGCCCCCCGGCGTGCCAAAGGAAGGCGCGGGTTTTCAAAACCCGCCCCTATGCGAGATGGGAAAATGGCATGAGGGCGCGGTCTCAAAACGCGCCCTCATGCCAGGGGCGGGTTTTCAAAACCCGCCCCTTAGACACTTGGAGAAAATTCTCCAAAGTATCGGAATGACGGGTGGGGAGAAGGGGGTTGAGGGGGGGGGCGGGTTTTGAAGACCCGCCCCCTGAAGGGGGTTGAGGGGGGCACCCCCTCAACCGCCCCCCCAACACCACTAAAACCCGCCCCCCTCAACCCCCCTCAGGGGGCGGGTGTTCAAAACCCGCCCCCCCCCCTCAACCCTCTTCTCCCCACCGTTCATTCCGATACTTGGGAGAATTTTCTCCAAGTGTCTAAGGGGCGGGTTTCCCTGGCATGAGGGCGCGTTTTAAGACCGCGCCCTCATGCCATTTTCCCATCTCACATAGGGGCGGGTAACCTTTGGCACGCCGGGGGCGCGTTTTGAAAACGCGTCCTCTTTATAAATCGGAGGACGCGTTTTCAAAACACTCCCCATCGACGGTAAAACCGTATTTTACGAAACTGAGACCGTATTTCGCAAATTTTTTTTTAAAACTAACCGTATTTCCGTACAAACCTCATCTCGTGAAGACGGAAACAGTGCTCTCACCGTAAAAGAAATTGTCGACAAAATTTTAGGACGAAAGCAAGGAAAGTTCAGAAAGCCAATTTCAACAATGACGTCTGTTGAAACAGTAGAGTCGGAGCCGATAAAAGCGTTGTCTTAACGAGGGGATAAAAGTTTACTATCTTCTCAACTCTATGACAAAATTATTATTATTATTTTTTATATATAACTGTGATACCAACTACCTTATTCATATTATTTTTTATAAGCCACAAGCATTCATGCCAAACATGTTTATAACTGAAGCAACTTTTTTATTTTTTATAATACTGTAGATTTGTGGCTTAAATATGACCGAATTCTAATGTAGACATAAGCTTAGTATCGTATACTTTTTACGTCAGAAACATGTGTTTCGATCTCATATGTGACACAAGTCAAAAATCCTTAAGGCTCTATACGAATGCGGTATAACGAAATTGTCTCTTATTGTATGTACATGATATTCCTTTTCTTTTTAAATATTTTTCTTATGTAAAACCACGAACCAGCGTCATCACATCCTCCATATCAATGCCACCTCATTGCCCATCTTCCATTTCCGATCGATTAAGCGGGAACCTTAATTATATCTCAATTGGAAAAGAATTATCTCAAACAAACACACTTCTACCTAAATAAAGAAAACAACCTCAAACCTAACCAAATAAAAAAATATCAAGATCAAAGGACCACTCGTGTCGTTTTCACAACGTCAAAGGTTGAAAAGTTGATAGAGAAAAATTTGTTGGAGGCCAACAATTCAAAGAAGTGATTTGTAAACACATCAACCATGAAGTTAAAAAACTTTTGACACTTTTGGCAAGACTCAATGCTCGATCCCTATACGTCGGGTGGTTACTATAAGTACTACTTGTTAGAATTGTTGTAGTTCAAATAGGTCAACTTAAGGTCGTAAGTTGTTTTGTCACAACACGATGAAGAAAACCAGTTCGTGGTTGTGTGTTGATGGTACCATCATACCATGTCCTTTTCTAGTATGGCGTTCGTGGTTGTGTTGGTGGTACCATGTCCTTTTATGGTATGGTTTCCTATAATGGTGGTAGGACGATTAAATTCAGAGATTTGATTTATGACTTAATTGATTACTTCACACTAATAGATTTAGCCAAAGATTATGGGTTAGGACTATAAAAGATATGGGACGGGTTACCAGGCCAAAACTTCTTGTTAGCAAAGAAAATCGTTGGAAATAATCATGTTATGGAGACGATAGGATAACGTGATGTGCAGAAAGGTTTACATGTAGATCTCCATATTGTTGATCACCTCAGCACGAGTGCTCGGCCAACTCCTATTGTCTAGACGATAATTTGTTAGTGTGTGCACGTATGTGCCAAGACACTTTAATGTATTTGTGGATAAATAATTAATAAAGGTGAGTATTTGTCATTGATTATTTTACTTTTCTGCACGTAAAATTATTAATGATAAAGTCCCACAGATTATTGAGTATATTAATCTGAAATAGTCCGTGATCGGATAGGTGTTTAGAGGGGACATGGACATCTAGATTATCGCTAAGTATAGCTGAGGTCAAGATAGACCAAGGGATAGTGTATCCAAGTTATACTTAGGGGTATCCTAATATTAGGGATACTGGACACGACCCGATTAAGAGGATACCACATATTGAACATCATTGGTCAATCCTCTTTATGGACGAGTGTAACTGATCTTTTGACTTGAAACCTTCATTTATTCTATGCGTGGAGTTTGCGCACTTTGACGTCGTTAAAAGCAGTCTTTAACCGGATTGTGAGTAATACGATTGTTGGGTGCGTGACAAAGCGTAGAGAGAATAGTGTTGAGTCAATATAGGATTCATTGCTTTCTTTGATTAGAGAGTTGACATCTAGGCCACCTGATAAAGATATTAGTGACTCTAAAATCCATGGCCATGGGAGGAATGTTTTACATTCAAGAGAGTCTATTATATCTTGGTAATAAAGTAAAACAATTAATTCAGTGATGATGTATTTTGCGCCGAATTAATTGGGATGTCGGTTAGATGAAGAGATTGAATTACACGGTAATCGGTTCATAGTGGTTTTGTGATTTATAATCATTATCCTAACACGTTGGGTGACTAAAAACTGTTGCTAGACGGTTACCTTAGTTTGTGTATGGATATACACTACCTTCGTGTATAGGACTTAGAGGGTCGCACACATAGCACGTCGACACGAACATTGTATTTTGATTATTTAGTGGATACTAAATTAATCATTTTATTATTTCAGAATTAGAATTAATTGGATTATTAATTTATTCTGAAATATCGGAAGCAAATAAATTGACCAAGATCGAATATGAATTTATTCGGGTCAATTTATAAAGGATATATATATATATTTAAAATTTTATTTATTTATTTAAATGTTATATCCAATATATAGTTTATTTAATTAAATCATTTTAATGCATGTGTCGTTGGAAGCTTTTTTAATTTCCACATGTCCACGTCACTTGCATTAAATAGTCTTAATATTATTATTAAAATATTATTATTATTTTACGTAACGAATCTTTTCCCATTAATTTTATCCATTAAATTTTTCTTCCGTTACACTAAGACGATTGATTAGAGGAAAAGTAAATTTTTGTGGCAAGAAATTTAGTGGGACGAAATAAAGGAAAAAAAAAGGTATTATGTTTTTCTCTGTGTGTCAGTCGTCAGAGGTTTTTGTGAGTTTGGAAACAAATCTCTGTAGCTTCAGAAATCAGAGAGTAAGATTTCTGAAAAGGAGAGAAATTCTTTTTGCTTTTGAAGAGTTCTCAGACGGATCCAAGAGGCTAGCACCTACCGGATCGTCAGAGGTTCGTAATCGTGTGCGCGTGGATACCGCTAGAGGAGTCACACGTGGGGCTCTCTATTAAATTGTTCCTGGTTGCGTTTTTCGCCGGAAATTTCAAGGTATGGTTTCCGGGTAAGATTATGTTGTTATTTATCTAAAATTTATACGTACCATGATACTTTTATTATTTTTGGGCATAAAAGTTTTCAATTCTTGTTTCCGCTGCGCCCTAAAACTAACAAGTGGCATCAGAGCCTACTCTTGGTTGAAACGTATATTTTTTATAATAATTTGGACGACATTGTTTTTTAATCAAAAATAAATTTTATATATCAAAATAATCTTATTTGGTTGATATATTATTATCGTCCCTCTAAATCTCAAAGAGGAGATTTTATGAAATTCTCAAAGCTGAGAATTAAATATATTTAATAATTATTTGTTGTGAACATTACGATACTTGTTCAAGAAAAATAGATAATTATATATTAGACAACCATAAATTTTTGGTTGTACAAGAATCAGAATCTCAAAGTTGAGATTTGGAAAGATATTTGAAATAAATAATTAATAATTTTAAAAATCCTACGTAGGACCGAATGTCCTGAAGAATATATGGATTTAATATCTTTAGTAACAAATCGAAGGAATTTAAAATTAATTGACCGAGAGAAATATTTGGTCAAATAAAATAAAATATTTATCCTAGAAAAATGATTTGAACTTGAAGCCTTCGGACAAATAAAAGTTGTTAATATTTTGTGATAGGCTAATTGTGATAAAATATTATAAAATCATATAGTAATGAATTATACCCAAAATCTATTATACGGAACTGCTAGTGTTGAATATTGTTAAATTCCCTAAATTTAAGACGGAATAAAATCGAAATTGAATGTCTAGAATTTATTTTGGGAATTTAATTATTAATGGGTATAATTTAAAATGATTGTGGATTCAACCGATACTATATGACAATTAATCAATTGTGCGACCAAGAAATTAAAAAATTAAAAGTTTATTATAATACTAAAAGGTCGAAACAAAAGTTATGGGCAAATGTATCCTACGATATATTCTAACGGTGAGACAACACTAAAATAAAATCCCCTAAATATTAAGTCAATATTTTTACAATAAAGGCCCACTATTAATATTTATTATAATAGTCAGATTTTTCCCATGAGTCGGTACAGCTTAGCTGTGGGCTTCTGGTAGAACATTTGTAATTTATTCTAAATGATTAATGGGTCGACTTAACTCAATTTAGTTGACTTGTTTAGCTCAGCTAACGTCAGCTTTTTGAGGGGCAAGTGTTGAGTTTAAGAGTTATTAGACTCAACCTGAAAATACCGAAAGTTACACAGATTATTGTGATTGGCGAGTTAAGGCCTACTTGTTTCGTGTGGTGTGTAGGTACAGCTCAGCTGTGTGCATACTTCATGTTTCGAGATTTCGGTCCCACTAGGAATTATTAACCAACAAATTCCCGATTTCAACAGAGGGGGCTGTTGTTTTCGAATAAAATAGTGGGAGCTATATTAAAGTCCTTTATTAATTAATATTCCACAAATACTAAAACTCTGCTTTAAATTATTATTGTAGATGGCAAACGCAAACACTCTTTCGCTGCGAAGCATTCTCGAGAAAGAGAATATCCTCATCGGTTCCAACTACCTGGATTGGTATAGAAAACTGAAAATTGTCCTAAGGCACGAGAGAAAGATTTATGTGCTGGAGGATGAACCACTTAAAGAACCTGCACCTGATGCTTCTGAGGATGATCAGTCTTACTACAGTCAATACTTGGAGGATGCGCTGGATGTTCAGTGCATCATGTTGTCTTCTATGTCTCCCGAGTTACAGAGGCAGCATGAAAACATGAGTGCTGGGGAGATTGATCAGCCCTTTCGTGAGCTCTTCCAAGAGAGTGCCAGAGTTGAGAGGTATGAGACCTCTCGGGCACTGTTTCGAACTATGCTGGTGGAGGGTAACCCAGTAGGGCCACATGTACTCAAGATGATAGGGTACATTGAGAGGCTCGAGAGCTTAGGTTCCAAGTTGGACCAGGACTTAGCAGTTGACCTGGTTTTGTCCTCACTCCCACCATCATTTTCTCAATTTGTGTTGAACTTCAACATGAACAGTATGGAGAAGAGTTTGACTGATCTGATGGCAATGCTGAAGACTGCTGAGAAGGACATGAAGGTGAATCCTTCACCACGAGCAATGATGGTCAGAAAGACCTACAAGCGTCCTGGCACCGAGAAATTCAATCCCAAGGCTAAAGCAGTTAAGAGCACCGGACCTCCAGCTCAAAAGAAGCTTAAGAAAGGGCAGTAGGTGCCCCAGTCTGATGAGAAGGAAGCTATATGCTTTCATTGTAGCAAGAAAGGCCATTGGAAGAAGAATTGCTTCCAACTCATGAAAAAGAATGCCAGTGGAGCGGATGCTTCAGGTATCTTTGTGATTGAATGCAATCTTTCTGTTTCTTCATCATGGATCATAGACTCCGGAAGTAGTTCTCACATTTGTGCGAACTTGCAGGGTCTAAGTGACTGCAGACGGCTGTCCAAGGGCGAGATGGACCTACGAGTGGCGAATGGAGCTAGAGTTGCTGCATTAGCTGTAGGGACGTATGTAATAAAGTTGCCCAGTGGATTTGATCTAAAATTGGAGAACTGTTATTTCCTTCCTAGTTTTTCCAAGAACATCATTTCGGTGTCGTGTTTAGACGCCAAGGGATTTGTATTTGAATTCAGGGACAAGTTGTGTTCCTTTTATTTGGATGGGATGTTCTATGGAAATGGTTCATTAAATAATGGTTTGTACGTTCTGAATTTGGATGAGCCGATTTACTGTGTTGAAGGGAAGAAACAGAAAACACGTGACTCAAACTTAACATATCTCTGGCATTGTAGACTTGGTCATGTAAACGAGAAACGCATCGCAAGGTTACTAAGTAACGGGTATTTGGACTCTTTTGAGTTCGAGCCCATAGATACATGTGAAGCGTGTTTACAAGGAAAAATGACCAAGAAGCCTTTTACCAAGACAGGTGAAAGGGCCAAGGAACTGCTAGAACTCATACATAGTGATGTGTGTGGGCCATTGCCCGTTCAGGCCAGAGGAGCGTATACCTACTTCGTGACTTTCACCGACGATTTAAGTAGATATGGATATGTCTACTTAATGAGGCACAAGTCTGAAACTCTGGAAAAGTTTAAAGAATTTAAGAATGAGGTAGAGAATCAACGAGGCCAGAAGATAAAAGCCCTTCGGAGTGATCGAGGTGACGAGTATCTTAGCCAAGAGTTCATTGATTACCTAAAAGAGTGTGGGATCGTTTCACAACTCACACCTCCTAGAATACCGGAGTGGAATGGTATTTCAGAAAGGAGGAACCGCACGCTCATGGACATAGTCAGATCAATGATGAGTCATGCAAGTCTTCCGTTGTCATTTTGGGGTTATGCCTTAGAAACAGCAGCATACATGCTTAACCGAGTTCCAACCAAGTCAGTAGATAAGACTCCTTATGAAGTATGGTTTGAGAAGAAACCAAACTTGTCTTATCTTAAGATATGGGGCTGTGATGCTTATATGAAGAATGAGAATTCTAATAAGCTTGCGGCAAGATCTACCAAGTGTATGTTTGTAGGTTATCCCAAGGAAACAAAGGGATACTACTTTTATCTCCCAAGCGAGCACAAAGTTATCGTTGCTTGATATGCTACTTTCTTGGAAAGAGAATTCATTTCTAAAGAGAGTAGTGGGGGTAAAGTAAGTCTTGAAGAAATTTCGGACTCTACAAACAAGTTGGAAGCTGAACATTTAGAATGCGAATCGGTGCCACTAGTACAAGCGATTCCAACTTCTGAAAATGTTTAAGGAACGCAAGATCAACGTAAGTCGACAAGAGTACACCGAGAGCCTGACAGATGTAGTTGGCTAGTAACCCAACATGGGGAAGTACTGCTCGTCGAGGATGATGAACCGTCGACTTATGAGGAAGCAATCACTTCAAATGATTCCGAGAAATGGCTAGAAGCCATGAAATCAGAGATGGACTCCATGTATACCAACCAAGTTTGGGAGTTGGTTGATGCGCCAATTGGGGTAAAACCCATTAGGTGCAAGTGGATCTTCAAGAAGAAGATTGACATGGAAGGGAATATAAGTACCTATAAAGCAAGACTTGTGGCCAAGGGTTTCACTCAACGTCAAGGAATTGACTATGATGAAACATTTTCACCGGTTGCAATGCTCAAGTCCATTAGAATTCTGCTTGTGATAGCAGCTTACAAGGATTATGAGATCTGGCAGATGGATGTAAAAACCGCTTTCCTGAATGGAAAGTTACAGGAGGAAGTGTTTATGATACAACCTCCCGGTTTCATTGAATCCAAGAATGCAGATAAAGTATGTAAGCTCAAGAGGTCCATTTATGGGCTAAAGCAAGCATCTCGGAGTTGGAATCTGCGATTTGACGAAGCAGTCAAAGAATTTGACTATGTCAAGAATCCAGAGGAACCTTGCGTTTACAAGAAGGTTAGTGGGAGCAAGATTTCGTTCCTAGTGCTGTATGTTGATGATATACTTCTGATAGGCAATGATATCCCTAGCCTAGAGTCTACCAAGACTTGGCTAAGAGAGTGTTTCTCTATGAAAGATCTTGGGGAAGCGACTTATGTCTTAGGTATTAGATTATACCGAGATAGACAAAATAGGTTGCTGGATTTGAGTCAAAATATGTATATTGACAAAGTGTTGAATAGGTTCAGCATGCAAGATTCCAAGAGAGGATTTTTGCCAATGTCACATGGTGTACATCTTTCCAAGTCTATGTGTCCGAAGACACATGAGGAGAGAGGAAGGATGGGTAAGATACCTTATGCATCAGCTATAGGGTCCATTATGTATGTCATGATTTGCACTCGTCCCGATGTCTCGTATGCTTTGAGCATGACAAGTAGATATCAGTCAGATCTTGGAGAGGGTCATTGGACTGCAGTAAAGACTATCCTTAAGTATCTTAGAAGAACAAAGGACATGTTCTTAATTTATGGAGGAGATGAGGAGTTAGTTGTCAGAGGATACACTGACGCTAGTTTTCAGACAGATCGGGACGATCTGAAATCGCAGCAGGGTTATGTGTTTTGCTTGAATGGTGCAACTGTATGATGGAGGAGTTCCAAGCAGGAGACAGTTGCAGATTCTATAGCTGAGTCCGAGTACATTGCAGCTTCTGAAGCAGCAAAGGAAGCTGTGTGGATCAAGAACTTCATAGCGGAGCTTGAAGTGGTTCCGAGCATTATTGACCCAGTGACATTATACTGTGACAACAATGCAGCCATAGCGCAGGCCAAGGAGCCGAGGTCTCACCAACGATCGAAGCACGTACTGCGGAAATATCACATCCTCCGAGAGATTATTCAGAGGGGTGACGTGTTGGTTAGCAGAGTTGATACGAGCGAGAAAATCGCGGACCCACTCACAAAGGCCTTACCTCTGCAAAAACATGAGACCCATGTGAGGAGCCTAGGACTTCGAGTCCATAGTGCTTGGCAATAGTGCAAGTGGGAGATTGTTAGTGTGTGCAAGTATGTGCCAAGACACTTTAATGTATTTGTGGATAAATAATTAATAAAGGCGAGTATTTATCATTGATTATTTTACTTTTCTGCACGTAAAATTATTAATGATAAAGTCCCACAGATTATTAAGTATATTAATCTGAAATAGTCCGTGATCGGATAGATGTTTAGAGGGGACATGGACATCTAGATTATCGCTAAGTATAGCTGAGGTCAAGATAGACCAAGAGATAGTGTATCCAAGTTATACTTAGGGGTATCCTGATATTAGGGATACTAGACACGACCCGATTAAGAGGATACCACATATTGAACATCATTGGTCAATCCTCTTTATGGACGAGTGTAACTGATCTTTTGACTTGAGACCTTCATTTATTCTATGCGTGGAGTTTGCGCACTTTGACGTCGTTAAAAGCAGTCTTTAACCGGATTGTGAGTAATACGATTGTTGGGTGCGTGACAAAGCGTAGAGAGAATAGTGTTGAGTCAATATAGGATTCATCGCTCTCTTGGATTAGAGAGTTGACATCTAGGCCACTTGATAAAGATATTAGTGACTCTAAAATCCATGGCCATGGGATGAATGTTTTACATTCAAGAGAGTCTATTATATATTGGTAATCAAGTAAAACAATTAATTCGGTGATGATGTATTTTGCGCCGAATTAATTGGGATGTCGGTTAGATGAAGAGATTGAATTACACGGTGATCGGTTCATAGTGGTTTTGTGATTTATAATCATTATCCTAACACGTTGGGTGACTAAAAACTTTGCTAAACGGTTACCTTAGTTTGTGTATGGATATACACTACCATCGTGTATAGGACCTAGAGGGTCGCACACATAGCACGTCGACACGAACATTGTATTTTGATTATTTAGTGGATACTAAATTAATCATTTTATTATTTCAAAATTAGAATTAATTGGATTATTAATTTATTCTGAAATATCGGAAGCAAATAAATTGACCAAGATCGAATATGAATTTATTCGGGTCAATTTATAAAGGATATATATATATTTTAAATTTTATTTATTTATTTAAATGTTATATCCAATATATAGTTTATTTAATTAAAACATTTTAATGCATGTGTCGTTGGAAGCTTTTTTTAATTTCTACATGTCCACGTCACTTGCATTAAATAGTCTTAATATTATTATTAAAACTATTATTATTTTACGTAACGAATCTTTTCCCATTAATTTTGTCCATTAAATTTTTCTTCCGTTACACTAAGACGATTGATTAGAGGAAACGTAAATTTTTATGGCAAGAAATTTAGTGGGATGAAATAAAGGAAAAAAATTTAGTCGTCAGAGGTTTTTGTGAGTTTGGAAACAAATCTCTGTAGCTTCAGAAATCAGAGAGTAAGATTTCTGAAAAGGAGAGAAATTCTTTTTGCTTTCGAAGAGTTCTCAGACGGATCCAAGAGGCTAGCACCTACCGGATCGTCAGAGGTTCGTAATCGTGTGCGCGTGGATACCGCTAGAGGAGTCACACGTGGGGCTCTCGATTAAATTGTTCCTGGTTGCGTTTTTCGCCGGAAATTTCAAGGTATGGTTTCCGGGTAAGATTATGTTGTTATTTATCTAAAATTTATACGTACCATGAGACTTTTATTATTTTTGGGCATAAAAGTTTTTAATTCTTGTTTCCGCTGCGCCCTAAAACTAACATAATTAACCTCAAATTAATAATATAGCTCATAAACTAAATTTCATTAAACATACTTAATGAGACATCGTAAGTTAATACTAATGTCCAATGGTTGGTAAACACGATATGTTCGTGGTTAATTCAGTTTAGTCGCCCATTTGTTTCATCTCCTTTTTGTTTTGTCCAACGAGTAGAGATAACATGTCGCTTTAGTTAAATCGCCATGCACTATAATCGTTTTTTAAGTCAAACAAAATCGTGGCCCACCCAACAATTGTTTTCAAAAAACAATAAACAAGCTATCATTATGACAGTGCAACATTAATAAAATGAGGGATAACCCTTTCTGCCCTTGGACCACATCGCAATAGGCACATAGTATAAAATCATCGCCACCTGCTCTAATTCACCATAAGCAAGTAACTCAACAAATTCCCATGGCCATAGGAAAACCCAACAGTGGGATAGAGAATGAAAACGCAACAAATCGAATCTCTCGGGCAATCCATCGTCTCCCGCAATCTCAGCCGAGGACGGGTGCCTGATGCGGAGCATAATCCATTCGAGACAATCCAAATCGAGTCTAGTCGAGAAGGAGTGATTCTACTAGTTGTCGAGTAAGATTGAACTTGAGTAAGACGTCGGTCGATCCATGTTTGATCAAGCGAAGGCCCAATTCGAGCGAAAGCTTGATTGAGCGAAGCATTGTCAAGCGAACTATTAAACTAATCGATCCTTTGGTTTAAATGGATATTTTTTGTTTCCGTTTTCAATATATCTTTAGGATCAAGTAAGCAGAAAATTTAGGAATATCTTTCAATTTATATTTCGTTTTATTTTGCTATGAACCTATATAAAGAGGGCCTTGTAATTGATCTAGACAACCTTTTTGAGAATTTATCATACTTTGATAGACTTTGTGTCTTCAACCCTCATTTTTCATTTGATAGATTTCAAGTGAAGTCTGAGTAGAGTGCGTCAACCAGTGATGATGTGTCTGTATCCGTTAAGTTGTCAGTCGACCTCGTTACTATTCATGGTGGAGCGTTGTTGTATCCATGGATCATACGAGCCGCCTATTCAAGTCACTTCTATCACAATGGTGAAGTATGTATCTATGGTGGTAGTTTCTCAACCCATCATTCACCTTACCGAGTTCGTGTTTCCACTGTAAGTTCCCTATATTTATTAACCCCTACCCATATACGTTCTTCAGACCATAACCTTCACTCTTTTCGCACCATCCTCGTGCTATGTTGGTATCAGAGCACAAGTTTACTCGATGGTCGGAAGATATTAGCCCAGAACATCATTGCATGAAGCGCACATCGCTCAGCAAGAGCGACAAATTGATGATCTTCACATTAGCTTCAAGAGCTGAGGACTACTACAGTGTCACCATCCCACAGTCAAGTGGAAAATGATTATACTAAAAAAACACCTTCAACTGATTTAGTTTCAAATATTTTTAAATTATACTCAGAAGGTCTCAAGATAAAACATGGACTTCCAAAAGTATGAAAAGAAGAAATATTTGGTTTTCTCCTCCTGTATAGTTGATAAACAGTTTTCTGTAGTGTGGGTCTTAGTAACCCTATTAGAGATAAACTAGGTTGTATTAACAACTTTTGCCTAAATGTTCTTGTTATGTCCATAAGAAATCAATTTTTCCTTTATGCTCCTTTGTTCTGGTTGAGGAGTGTAAGGAGTAGAGAAGTTATTATCAATGACATGTTCCGCACAAAAGGAAACAAAATCATGGTTTTCAAACTTTATACAACAATCCGATCTTATAAATTTTACAATGGAGCCCTTTTCATTTTCTAATTGCTTAGAAATTATGAAATTTTTAAAAGCATCACCTTTATGAGTTAGAAATTTAATGCATGTGTATCTATAGTACTCATCTTCTACAACTAGATAATATCTTCTACCACCAATACTTTGAACTTTAATAGGACCAAATGGATCCAGTAGAAGTTCCAAAGGTTCTATAGTAGAAACTTTATTCTTAATTTTGAATTAATATTTAGTTTATTTTCCAAATGAACAAGCTTCACAAAAATTGTCTTGCTCGAAATTGATATTAGGAAAGCCTTTTACCAATTCCTTTCTAGCTTGTATGGATAGCAATTGCAAGTTGGAATGTCCCAACCTTCTATGCGAAAGATAAATTCATCTTTAACAAATAAAAGGCAACTTTCTGTAATACGAAAGCTCTCTTGTGTTAAGGTGTAGATATTTCATTTCTGATTTTCAATTACTCGAACTTCATTGTCCATAATACCAAAATATTTATCTTGATCAAAGGTTATTTTATAACTTTTTCACAAAGCTGGCTAATGCTCAATTGTTATGTCTGAGTTCTGTAACCAAGTACGTGTCTTACTGCACAAACTTAATCGGTTCGTGACTTCCTAAAACAGACACTATAAGAACAACTTCTTGCTGATGTTGGCTACTAATAACCGTAATAAATACCAAAAACACAAAGCAAATCATAGATAATTCGCCAGCCACTCATTGACGCTTTGGAGGCCACATATTCTCTATTTGGAAGACTGGATTAGACAAACA
Organism: Melastoma candidum; assembly: GCA_023653495.1. NCBI lineage: Eukaryota > Viridiplantae > Streptophyta > Magnoliopsida > Myrtales > Melastomataceae > Melastoma > Melastoma candidum. The sequence goes on along the minus strand of CM042884.1, from coordinate 13,653,364 downwards.
ACTCCTACAGTCGAAACAATCACATAACTCATTCTCGTCTCACCCTACCATATTGACTGTACAAATTTATTAATTTTAATCTATGATCTCGATTCCTTTTTATAAAGGAGACCATCGTGAAAGTTTTCCAAATTCATTAAAAAATTCATTTTAATTTGTTCCTAAAAAGTATATTTATAGTGGATCAAATTCGTTTGAGAAGACTCATTCTCAATAGTTGCAATGCTTAAGGAGGAAATTTCTTATAGTTAACTTTTCATAATTTTTCATACTAATGAAAAATCAATCATATTTAAAGATAATTAATCTAACATAGAATTTATTATATCAATTATCATAATCAAACCATAATAAAAAAAAAAAAAGATTAGATTTAAGTCTTATCCCTTCCTCCGACATCTTCTCCTAACAAAATACTCATTAAAATAAATCACGATAGGCGTGTCTCCAAGGGCAACCCTAACTGTAAGGGCACTAAGATGCGAACATAAAATTGTGTCCTAAGGTACTTGTCAGGCCTTAGCTTTGGTGGGCCTGACTTACTCGGTTGTCATGGGTTATAGAGTCTTTCTACGATCCTCAGGGGATGTATTATAGTTTAATTTGGAAAAAACCCTCGAACCGATCCAAAAACCTATTAGCCATAAAACAATCGTGATAATCCAATAAGATACGCAATACGTAATATGATGGGAACGTGGGATATTCTAATTTAAAAAAAAAAACTATGATTAAGTCACAATGTAGAAACGTAAAAAATTAACAAAATATCTATAAATTATTATATAAATGTTGTCTCACACGAGCAACACGCTAGAAATATTTGGCTTTGAACACTGAATTCTTGTGTATGGTTGTGTATGTGGTCGCCGTAAAGAAAAATGAAAGGAACGACACTCTTAAGCAAAGAAACTTACGAGTGTCATTGATGAGAATGAACGCAAGAGACCTAGAGAGTAAGAAAGCTTGATAGCAAATTATTATCTATGTAGCATGATGTGTTGTTAGCGTGTTTACAAAGAAGAAAAGAAACATATTTATAATGTTTAAACCCAAGCTAATAATCGAAAGTAAATATCAATTTGCACAATCTTCATATGTTTCTCGAGTCTTCCAATCTTTCCTTGCACGATTTGACTACTTCTTATATCTCCAGATCTTCTACCTTTCCTTGTCTAATTGAGCCTTACAGTTTCTTTGTCTTCAAAAACTCCGCATCTCTTTCATCGAACGTCCTTTGACAGACGAGCATTTTGCCCATTAGCCTTCGTTCGATATGTTTCTTCGCTCGTCTCACCCAGTCGCCATCAATTATAGTCATTCGCTCCACGATTCTTTCGCGCATCGGCCTTCCCTCAATGTGTTTCCTTAATCTCTTCACTCGAAGACTCCGCTCATTTCGGGCCTCATTGGGCATTTATTCCTGTCATATTTATATGCCTTCTAAGGCTTGTGGTCTCGAATTATTGTTGTTATAGCAAAAAATATGTCAGATAGGTCCAACAAAGTAAAATTTGACAACTAATACTAATAACTGGGAGTTGCTAACACCGAATTCGATTTCCAAAGAACTCGGAATTACTAACTCCGAGTTTAAGTTTATAAAAATAGACTCGGAGTTAGTAACATCGTGTTCCTTTGATGTTGTCCCACCATGAACTCGAAGTTACTAACTCCGAGTTTCTTAGTGATTGACTGGAATGAACAAAATTAACAATAAAAGAAAAAAAGACTAAGTATACCTAACATAGAGTTGGTAACTCAGTGGTCCTCCACTCCCCGTCCCTTAGCCCCTTCTCCCCCTTTCCCTCCCGGTCCACTTCCTCTCCCTTCTTTCCCTAGCCCCCTCCTCCTATAGAATAAAAAATGTGATCCATGGAACTCGGAGTTGCTACTCCAATTTCATGGGGCTTACATGGTTCCATGGATTTGAAATTAGCAATTCCAAGGTCATATTTTTAATTTTGAACATGGAGTTTCTAACTCCGAGTTCTTTGAAAATTAAATTCGGAGTTAGAAAAGTTTTTGGCACTAGTTGACGAATTTTGCGTTTAATCAACATATTTCTTTTACCTCGATTCAAATGCCTAAGTGGTCAAATCCACATTGAATTATCAATTAATGTTGCCAGTGCATATCGTGTGCAGGTATCAAAGCAGTCTTCAACTATTGCGGTTCCCCGTGGATCCCAAGATCTTATTAACTTATGCATCAACCATTCCATTCTTCATTCCAGCGAATCTTCTCCCAACATGTCTGTGAGGGAGCACCACCCACCAAGTCTTTCCACCCTCTTCTACAACTTAAGTCCATAACCTTATGTTCTCCGAAAGCCTATGTCCATAGCCTTCGCATGTTCTCCGGAAGTCTTTCCACCCTCTTCTTTAGGGCACACTCTTCGCATGTTCTGGCGAGGACTCTGTATAAGAAAGGAAAGTGACTTTTCGTCCTTATGTAGAACACTAAAGAATCCAACCTCAATATCATGATTATTGAAGACATATGATCTCTTGCTTTCTTCTTTTCCTTTTGTTTTAGATTTGCCTTTAGTCGGTCACTTGTAACCTTTGTTTTGAAATTGTATCAAAGGCTTAGTTGGAAGTGAGTCGGTAATATTCCTTTAACTTTTTCCTCCATACTTAAGGCATTTTGTACAGCCATTGTCATCACTCAGTGAAATCGTTTCGTCACGGCATTAAGGTGATCTCACTCTTACTCCATTTAGCTTGGGCCCTGATTTGTCGACTCCTCTGATGATCTAATGGGCCTTCGGCCCCGTTCCCTTCGTAAGTTATTCTTATAAGAAATGGGGTTTTCCGTCCATTTGAGTTTCTCCCGCTTAAACTAGAGAACTACTCGCCTTATGCCTTCAATTCTTTTCTTCTCTCTAAAAAAATCATGTTCTCAATTTTCCACCGCCCAATTGGGCTAGTCGGCGTTGGGTTATCAAAGAGTACTTTTACAATGACCAAGTGTGATACAATATGTACATCATTCGATCTGATATAGTGCCTCGATTTTGTGATAGCTTAACAAACTAAAAGTCACATCATTTCTATAGACGTGTATATCTATTTTGTGAGGAGTCGAGACAAGCACTACCCACTCTACTCCTTCGAACCCTTGCGTTAACATTACTCCTATATTCAAATGAGAGGCTGCTACATACAATATGTATGGCTCGTGTGTATTGCGAGATGCCATCACCTGAGGTTTTGCAAGTAGTCTTTTATGTTAGAAATAATAATTTCATTAGATGGCCCGAACTTATGTTCACTCATACACAAACTATCCGGATATTGGGCCTGATTAAGTGATCTAATTTATATCAATATTCAGAGGGTCCAATTGACGTCTCGTTAAGTATAGGGGTATATTATGCAGATACCGCAATAATCTCTTATTCTGTGATGGGTGGAATTAAAGAGATTATTAACCTCAGGGACTTAATTGTCAACGATGGGTTATGGTCCCCAGGCCATGCGAATATAAGACAACTGTAGGGCATCCCATTACCCTGATCAGTTTTACATACGTCAGAATCGTAAAGGCCTGGAAGACCAAAACCTAGGCGTTCAGGCTTTCTAGGTTTCCAATGGATTCATCAGGTACGCTTCCGCTTCTAGACTTTGATCTTGGTAATTCGACATGTGTGTTTCCAGTTTTATGTGGATTAAATCTGACATTTTATTTATTAGAAGGTGTTTTTGTATTGCATCGTCCATATTATCTGACCCTTTTAGTTTTATCTTTTAATATGGTTAATAATGCATTGGTTTTGCACGAAACATTTCCTATGAATTGTCGTATGTAATTAACCTTCCCCAAGTAGGCCCGCAACTCTTTCTTAGACCATAGAGTTGGTAACTTCTTAATAGCATCCGCTTTATGAGGCTCTAACCCAATACCTCGTCAATAAATCAGGAGTCCCAGGAATTGTCTCTTTCGAACACTTTAGCGGGTTTCACTTTAGATTATGCATCTTCATCTTTTCATAGGCTTTGCTCAAATAACGGTAATGGTTTCACTTTGTTTAGATTTGACCACTACATCATCTATGTAGACTTCCACGGTCTTCTCTATCAATGAATTGAAAATCAAATTTGTAGCCCTCTAATACATGTCCCTGACGTTCCTTAAACCGAAGGGCGTCACCACCCATTCGAAGATCGCCATAGGGCATTAAAATGTTATTTTATGTATATCTTCTTCGACGATGAAAATTTGGTTTTAGACGGAATATCGTCTCGTCCATAAAGGACATTAGTTCATGTCCTGTCGACTTGTCTATCAAATCGTTGGCAACGTGCATAGGATGCATAACCTGATTTTACCGTTTTTCTTTAGTACTTGCATATGTTAGACATCCATTTGACGTATTTTGTAGTCTTAATGCATTGGGTGTTGTAGAACTCGTAGAGAAGCATCGAAGAACACTAGAAATTCAAAATTTCATTTGCCTAACGGACCCACCTTTGGATCATCATGCTTATACCTCTGCTTGAGTGTCATGTCTTTCACTTGCTTAACTGCTCTACACACATAGGGTGGGTTAATGTTTCTTACTACTTCTTCTAATAGGACCTCAAGGCCATATTTTCCCCATAAGAGAAATTTTTGATGGAGCATAGACAGGATGGCTCCCGCCTTATGCATCTAGTCCCATCCTAATAGTGCATTGAACGACGATTTTATATTACTTACGAAAAAATCCATCTTCGTTTGCAAGTTCCACTCTTAGGCAGATTGGAATTACCCCAAACAAGGGGAAGTCATGTCATCCACTAGGTGTTCATACACTTTCAGGGATTACACATTGACAATGGCTCCATTGTCAACTAAAACGTGGCCAACCGCGATGTCATTGAACGTGGCCTGGATGTGCAATGGATGCGTGTCTTCTGAGAAACACAGGTGGCTCCTTTAGCATCCTCTTAGGAAATTTCGAGGAATCTTTGAATTATGCCCTGGTACAAAAGAGAACGAGACATTACCTTTATTTTCTTTGGCAAATTCAGCAGGCAATGTGAGGACATTGCAATCTACTAGTGTTTCTAGTGATGGATTATCGCTCTTAAGGGGTTACAATCCTTCGGAGAGTCTGGTTCAACTTCTTTCACCCCTTTTTCATTTCTCGCTCATCTTTCATTGGTTCTTCCTGCCCGTTTCCCCTTCCGCTTCCAGTTATTCTCAGAGGATATTTGTGGGAACGATTTTGCACCAATCATCTGCCACATACTCACTGGTGTATTGGAAATGCGAAAAATTCTACGTTGAGGCAGGGGCCGTGAGCGAGTGCTTGATTGGACAAAGTTCTGGACATGAGGATCATATCCCCGTACTTCGATACTTTTTGGATGTTTCGATGTGTGGGAGTAGGGTTTTGTATGTTACCTACCGGTGTTTGAGTAATGACACTGGTTGTTATGGTCCATTCTGTAGACATCATGGCTAACAACAGAAAGTATTGATTGCAGCATGGTTGACAAATTTGAGTGATCAGGACTTTGTGGGCAATTATGGGCTTGTATATGTAGCATAACATGTCAATAGTGTGGAACTAGCCGATTGAGGTGCTGTTTTTTATGAAATTGATGTTATTAGTAAGATCGGGCAATTTTCTGTGCTGCGAAATCTCTTCCAAATTCTCCTCCATTTAATATCTTATTTAATTGGTCCACCTACAAGAGAAATAATCCTCTATCGGGGTGCTATTTGTGGTTTCCATGTCCGTAATATATGGAGTTGTGCCACCTCACAAGTTGCCCTTTAGGGACATTGTCAGTTGTCGCCTATTGAAACATCTCCATGAGTGTTAAAAGTCATTTTCTTCCTCCGCCAGCGCGACTACTCTCTCATATCGCATGTCGAGTGTTCGGGTGGGTGTCGGGTTTGTTCGAAATCCGGATGGTCCATTCACCATTCTAAAGGCCACCTCTTCTAGACCGTTCATATCCTACCACTTGACATTCTTCTAGCCCTGTAGGTATTACCTAAGAGTTTCCACTTGTTTGTGTTATGCAAAACATCCATTTGCCGGCGACATATCCCATGTTGAACTTCATTGAGATCGACTGGGCACTGCAGGACCCCTTTACTCACAAGTCGCTTAAACATCAAGTTGACGATGATGGTTTCTCCGGTCTCGGACGCATGCCCTTCGCTCTTTTGTAATAATGGCGAGTTGATGTTGAACGGAAAACAGTCTTTAGTGGCACGGTTGAATGAACCATGCCATTTGTATTAATTCCTAAATTTCTCGCACTCTAAGTGTGGTAGGCGATGTCCTGCCTTTAAATGGATTCATTTGTTCCGTAGCACGATCTCGAAAATCTCATCTGCCTTCAACCCATCGAAGGAATATTTTATTTCCTTTTGATACTTTTGAAAGGCATTTCCTGGAAAATTCTTTATTGAGAGCTCATCACATGTAAAGGGTTGGCCTTTGAAATAATCGGCTACGTTGACCACGACGGGCGGTGTCTGCCTGGTATGCGACCATGGGCCCAACAATGTAGCCACTCTTGGCTTGTAATTTTTCCTTGAGGAGGTTTTCGTAGCAATTGGCCTCCTAATGAGCTCATTCCTATCTTTGAAAACTTCTCCTTCAAGTTTCTTCTTCAGGTGAAGGAGGATAACATCTTGACCGATGACGATCATCCACTTAAGATGCTAACATCTTACACCCAATCAATTTTTTTCTAAAGCTGCTACTTCATGTGAGTAGTTTCTTGCAATTGAAGGTATTTGTCTGGAGGAAGGCAGGGGTGAGCTGCACGTGCATCTCCTCCGCGCCTCTTGGATTTGTGGTGGATATTCAACAAACTCATCATATAGCCTAGCAGGGCCGCTCCCGTGTGTCCCTGACATTGCTTTCAAATTCCGCATCACATTTTCCATCTGATTTCCTTTCCTTCTTTCGAAGGTTTCGTTTTTCATCTAAAACGCTAATCCTTTCCATCAAGAGCTGGATCGTCTCTTTGATGATTGTCAACGTCTCCTTCCCGAAATTAGAGTTTTTTTTTTTGGCTCCTCATGTTTTTGTCTTCTACATTAGCAGTATCGCCATCAAAGACTGGGTTGTTATCAGTCATACCACCGATCGTAACACCCCTGGTTCTCACCATTGTCTCCCATTGTGGTCGCAAAAAAAGTGTTGACTCGTGCCAGGAACAAGCTAGAATTATTTGGCTTTGGACACTAGGTTCTTGTGTAAGTTTGTGTGTATGTGCGGTTGTCGTAAAGAAAAAAGAATGGAACAAAACTCTTAAGTAGAGAAACTTACGAGTGCCATCTATGAGAATGAACGCAAGAGAGCTAAAGAGCAAGAAAGCTTGATAGCAAACTACTAATTATGTAGTATGATGTGTTGTTCGCATATTTACAAAGTAGAAGAAAGCATATTTATAATGTCTAATCCTAAGCCAATAACGGAAAGGAAATATCACTTTGGACAATCTTCCTATGTTTCTCGAGTCTTCTAATTTTTTCCTTTCACAATTGAACTACTTTGATGCGGGGTTGGCAAGGAATGGATGATTCCAATACCAAAACGACGGGGAACATCACTGTAGTGCGGAATGGAGACGTGGGAATGGTCAGAAGGGTAGAAGATGAAGCGGAATGGCTGAATAGATGGGTATGAAAAGATAGGTTGAGATCAACATCCACTAATACAGATTCACCACCATGAAAAAAGACTCGTATAGAACTCGCCTGTCACACGGATGCAGACAACACGGAGGTTACAGGCACACCACCACCGATTGTTACACTCTACTCAATCTGTACTTAGAGTCCACCAAATGAAGAACGAGGTTGAAAGAGAATCCACTCCTTCGGATAGGAAGACAAAAGTCTAACCTGGGTTTAAAAGTCTGAATAATCTGATTCCTCAGCCATTACAATACAAGGGCTTATATAGGCTGCCCATGGAAAGACAATAAAGGAAATGAAATAAAAGATAAGGGAAATAAAATAAAGGATATGATCAGGAAATGAGGAAATGAAATATATTATTTTCTCCCGACAAGATCTAAAAAGATAATGGAGCAGGGTAGTGGAGCAGGCGCGACTCTTGGTGTGCAAGTTGTAGACTTGAGCCGTCATATCGTAACCGTCTTTTGGGCTGCTCGTAGCATGGTTGCCCTTCGTCGCCTGAGAGTCGTGTCGCTCGATGCTCCTTTCGCCTCGCTTACTCGATGATCAGCAGATTGAGGCCTCCGGCAAGCGATGTTAGTTGAGATGCGGGCGAAGCGACGGATGCGGGTGAAGCGACGACCGTCCTTGTATCATACTTCTTTCTATACCTCCAGACTGTTTACCATTCCTTGCTTAATTAAGTCTTGTAGTTTCTATGTCTTCAAATCTCCAAACCTCGTTCCTCGGACATCCTTTGACAAACGAGCGTTATGCCCATCAACATTCACTCGATGTGTTTCTTTGCTCATCTCGCCCGGTCACCATCAATTATAGTCTTTCACTCCACGATCCTTTCGCCAAACAGCTTTCACTGGAAGACTCCATTTATTTCGGGTCTAATTGGATCTCTATTCATATTATATTCACAGGCCTTGTGGTGGACAATTGCCAATCAATGATATAAAAAATTGATTGAGATAGTGATTATATTGAAATAATACATTAATTTAATATAATTTGTAAAATGTGTCACTTTTATTCAGAGTAAAATTTATTCAATTAACCGAGATAAGAGTATCCAACGTCATCGAGCTACATCAGTTTTGAGCCATTCTGGTTTCAAAACACGGGCCGACTAATGGTTTTTTAAATGTTACACCTGGACTTACCAAGATAATGATAAAGTCATGACCACATTTATATTTACGTCGCACATGGTCTTAAATATTGAATTATAGTATAAAGAAAACAAAAGTAAAAGTTGGGAGAAAATATGACGTAAATACATGCGAAGCTAATACGTGCTCAAACGCGTTAAATTAATTAATTATGAGGGGAGGGGGGCTGTATGAAATTGGAAACCGGAACCATCCCCGACCAATGAAACCACTCCATCCAAAACAGACAACCTCAGAGTCTTCGATCCAAAGAAACAAACTCGTGTAATAACCAAAAACCTTCCCTCCCTCTCCGACGATCACAATCCCTCCCATTCCCATTGCCATTCCCCCCATCGATCCAATCCCTCCCAATGTAGCAAAACCATCACTTGCCATCACCGTCGTCATCCCCCCCGCCTTCCCATTCCTCTCCTCTCCCTCCTTCGCGATGGCCGCCAACTCCACAACGCCCTCCTCTCTCTGCAGTTACAAGATGTTCGATTACTTCAACCGTAAGTTCAAGCTCAAGGAGGCGGAGTCCCCCCTCCGATGTAAAGGACTCTTTCCTCCGTTACTCCGGCGGGGACCAACTTATGTCCCCCGATCAGTTCCGCCTGTTCCTCTCCGACCACCAGGGGCATTCCGAAGTCGACATGGCCGACGCCGAGAGGGCGATCGATCAGGTCCTCCACAACAAGTCCCAGCAGTCCGGCGGCACGACCGGGATGGATCTCCAAGGCTTCTTCCATTACTTGCTTAGGGACGATCTCAACGGCCCCGTTTTGTCCCAGGTAACGGTCAAACCCTGCTTTACCTCACTTTATGGAAAATGAACGTCTCATTTACGTTTCTCTCTTGCCCTTTTAGGCACTTAGATGGAAAACAGCATTCTTGGAATGAACGGATCATGTTGAGTATTTTCAGAAAAAGTAATTCAAATCATACATAGGAGTTACAATAGCGCGTGCCTTATTAACAGGCACAGTAGAAAAGATCAACAGATAGAAAACGTTTCTAATTACAACAAAGGAAGGTGAAACGAAGGGACACGGGAGATGAAGAGATGGGAGATGAAGAGATGGTATTATGGCTAACACCCCCCGGCAATCCCTGGCTGAGAGCATGTCAGGAGATTGGCACACACTGTGCAGCCAACTGACGACCACCAAGACGCTTGGTTAGAATGTCTGCCTTTTGCGCATTGGCAGGAACATATTTGACGAGGATACCACCCGCACGAACTTGCTCTCGAACAAAATGATAATCAATGGCGACATGCTTGGTGCGATGATGCTGAACCGGGTTAGCCGCAAGAAACGTGGCGCCGAGATTGTCACAGCAAATCTATAGAGGTCGTTAGATCGGAAGTCGCAGCTCACGAATCATGGAGGAGATCCATAGTACCTCGGCAACAGCGTAGGCCAAGGCACGATACTCAGCTTCAGTGGAACTTCTTGACACAGTGGGTTGCTTCTTTGAATACCAGGAGATGAGATGACGCCCAAGAAAAGACAGCATACCCAGTGGTGGAACGACGATTCAAAGGACAGCTTGCCCAATCAGAATCAGTAAATGTAACGAGTGTCGTTGTGTTTATAGGGCGTAAAGGCAATCCATAGTGTAATGTCCCCTTGAGATAACGAAGAATCATCTTCGCCTGTTATAAATGATAATCTTTAGGAGCATGTAAAAATTGGCTCAAAAAAATTTACCGAGAAGGAGATGTCGAGTCTTGTTAAGGTGACGTATTGGAGGGCTCCAATGATCTCACGAAAAAGGGTAGCATTTGGCAAAGGGGTCATCGGCAGCTTGAGAGGATCTTTCATGGAGAGCGGCGAGGGAGCCGTATTGTAGTCTTGCAGATGGAACTGCTCCAAAAGTCTTTTGACGTTGTGGGTTTGAGAAAGAAATAACCCATCGGAGGTCTGCTGAAGGCGAATATTGAGGAAATGAGCGGGAAAACCGAGATCTTTCATGGCAAACCTTTGCCCGAGTTCTTGCACTAGATCGTTTGCCATTTGCAAGTCTGATCTAGTAAGAAGGACGTCATCCACATAGAGCAAGAGGAGCATAATCTGGCCACGTAAGTGACAGACAAAGAGAGAGCTGTCGGAGGCTGGTTGAGTGAATCCAAGTTGAAGAAGAGCTGAACGAAATGCTTCAAACCATGCTCGGGGTGCCTGCTTTAGACCATAAAGGGATTTAACCAACTTGCAAACATAGTTCGGATAGCGAGCATGCTCGAAGCCACGTGGTTGCCGCATATAGACAGATTCGCGAAGCTCTCCATGAAGAAAGGCATTGCGAACATCAAGTTGACTGAGGTGCCATCGATGAGGCACGGCCAAAGAGAGAACAAGCCGTATGGTGGTGGGTTTTACGACTGGGTTGAATGTCTCTGAATAGTCGATACCTGCTCGTTGTTTGAAGCCTTGAGCAACGAGTCGAGCTTTATAGCGTTCGATGGAGCCATCTGTATGATGTTTGACCTTGAAGACCCATTTGCAGCCAATGAGATTTTGGGAAGCGGCTGGAGGAACAAGAACCCAAGTTCGGTTGGCAAGAAGCGAATGAAACTCGTCATGCATTGCTTGTCACCATTCAGGGAGAAGCATTGCTTGTCGTACTGAGGTAGGAGTGAGCGGCTGTGCTTGAGATAACAAGTTGAGAATGTAGCGAGGTCAAAGGTGTCCTGTTTAACAGCGAGTAACCATCGGATGAAGAGAGGGTGGTGCCACCAAACCTGGAACGGATTCAAGAGGTGCAAAATGAGTGGAGGAGCGGGAGCCGTGAGGGCATGCAGGAGAGGACACATGAGTTGGTAAATCAGGAGAGAAGACCCCAGGCGAGAGGTGTGGGAGAAGTGATTGCGGTGAAGCTGCTGGAGACGAGGGTGGTGGAGCCCTAGAAGAGGCAAGATCTTCGAGCACCCTAGCAGAAGTTGATGCACTTGACAACGGCATATGCTAGGATATGGTGTCCATATTCCGAATAAGAGTTGAAGTGGAGGAGTCCTTGTGCAGCAAACGGAAACCGGTCTTCATGAAAACAAACATGCCGACTAATGTGGATACGAGAAGTCACGAGATCATAACACCAATACCCTTTGTGCTGCGAGGAGTAGCCAAGAGAGATACAGGCAGTGGAACGAGCAGCAAGCTTTGACGTAACCAGATGACCAAGGTACGGATAATAGAGACATCCGAAAACACACAAGTCGGCGAAGTTCGGAGGGGCTCGAAACAGGAGCTCATGAGGTATCTGATTCCCAACGACAGAGGATGGTAGCAAGTTGAGAGTAACGTTGGCTGTGAGTGCGGCATCAGGCCAAAAATTCTCAGGTAGACCAGCATGCAGTCGTATCGTTCAAGCAAGAGCACAAAGATATCGATGACGACGTTCCACAACTCCATTTTGCTGAGATGTGTGTGGACATGAAAGGCGGAGCCGAATTCCATTATCTTGAAGAAATTCAGATAAAGAAGTATTGACAAATTCTCCTCCACCATCACACTGCAAGGTTAGTATCGACAACGAAAATTGTTGTTGGACAAGATGATAGAAACGCCGAAAAACATCAAAGATATCGGATTTGCTTTTAAGTAAAATAATCCACGAATAACGAGTGTAATCATCAATAAAGAGCAAGTAATAACAATGACCATGACGAGAAATAATGGGACTCTGCAATAAATCTGAATGTATTATTTCAAAAGGCTTCGAGGTCTTCGAAGATGAAGACGAAAAAGAAAGACGATGTGATTTGGCAATTTCACACGAATGATAGAAGGTAGGCTTGATGGGAACATCATTGGGAAGAAGACAACGACGACGAAGAAACTGAAGCGCCGATAGTTGAGGATGACATAAACGTTGGTGCCAGATGGTTGAGTCAATAGTCGTGACGAGGGCAGCGGGAGACATTAGAGACAAAAGATGCAGAGGATAGAGTGGTCCATTACTCGATTGACGGTGGAGGATCCGACCGTGACGATCCTTGATAAGAAAGGAGTTAGCGTCGAAAACAACAGAACAATTATTATCAAGACAAAACGTCGGACTAAGATTAAATTATGAGAGAGAGAAGGAGCACAAAGGACATCACGAAGGTTCAAAACCGATGACTGTGTTCGAATGTTAATATGACCAGAATGTGTTATTGGGAAAGAAGAACCGTTTCCGACAACAATACGCCCCGAACCACCATAAGTGCGAGGGGATAAGAGAATACCCGGCTGTGATGACATATGATGAGTAGCGCCAGAGTCGGGGTACCAAACATCAGCTAGATCTTCAGATAAGGAGAGCCCTGCAAATTGATCCGGAACATCGGCAACTCGATTGTACCTTTGATAACAACTCGTGGCGGAATGTCCCCGCTTGTCACAAATTTGACAGATGAGTGGGAATCGACTTGGAGAAGAAGTGCCTTGAGATTCAGTAGAAGACGTGAGACACCTGCTTTTGTCAATAGATCTCTAAGAACCACGAGACCCTGAGCGTGGAGAACCACGACCATTGTAACGTCTGGTGGTTCCTGATGATTCTCGCTTGGATGGAGCAGTAGCCGTAGAGTACAGTCTCGTGGCGGAAGAAGTAGCATCAAGTGACTCGCGATGCTTTAAGCGTTGCTCGTAGTTAAGCAAGTTGGCTCGAACCTGATCGAAAGTAAGATTCGGTATAGCATACGAAAAAGTCGTGACCAAGTGCTCATATTGTGAGGGAAGTCCCCGAAGTGTGTACAACAGCAACTCTGACAAAGGGACTGGGCGGCCGATGGAGGCTAGCTGGTTGGCTGTGGATTTCATGGCATGAAGGTATTCATCCATTGATTGCGTCGTAAGACGATGGGTGATGAGAGTCTCCCGAAGTTCAAGTTCCCGAGCCAGTGTACTCTCGAGAAAGCGACGATTGATCATCGACCAGATTTCATAGGCGGGAAACACGTCATAAACTTCAACCATGATCTCTGGGGTCATAGTGGCAAGAAGAAGAGCACGGACAAAATGATTAGTCCGATGCCACAGCGTGAGCCGAGGATTTGGCATGACCACACCAGTTGGAAGAGTGACGGTAGTTGGTGGGGCAGGAATCGTGCTGTCAACGTACCCCTAAAGGTCGACAGAGACCAAGTAGGATGTCATCAAGGACAACCAAAGTTGGTAGTTATCAGCCAATAATTTGACCGTAACAATAGCATTGACACCGGGTAAAGTAGACGCGACCGTAGGAACAGATTGGTCGGGCAGCTCGGAAGTGGCTGAAGGCACAAGATCAGGAGGCAAGTTGACTCCTGCAGCAAGTGATGGGGCGTCAACAGACGATACCCTGGATGGTGTCGTGACCACTGGGGATGGAGGATGAGCAAGGAAACCCAGAGGCACAGAATCGGAAGGAGCTCTGGATACCATGTTGAGTATTATGAGAAAAAGTAACTCAAATCATACATATGAGTTACAATAGCGTGTGCCTTATTAATAGGCACAGTAGGAAAGATCAACAGACAAAAAACGTTTCTAATTCCAACAAAGAAAGGTGAAACGAAGGGACACGGGAGATGAAGAGATGGAAGATAGAAGAGTTGGTATTATGGCTAACAGATCATTCATGGCATGCAACTTGTGTGTGTGGAGTATTCTGCTTTAATGGATCAGATGTGTATGCTTAGGACAGGAAAGGCTATTGAAGTATTTATTGGGCAACCAATGGAATGGATTGTCTTCCTGGAAAGATTAAACTTGTGTTGTGTTAGTAATTGGACGACATGGGGACCAATGGTTGTTTCCTGTAAAGGCTGTTGGCTTGTTAGGATTGTAAAGCACTATTACTATTTCAGTTGAGACTTTTGATTGTTGGAGGTATAGCATAGTCCAAGGTGAATTCTTGACATGGGGTTATTACATGGGTGTTGTTGCCAGGTACATCCTGATATGACTGCACCCTTGTCACACTATTTCATATATACAGGGCACAATTCCTACCTCACCGGAAACCAAGTAAGCAGCGACTGCAGCGACGCCCATATCATCAAGGCCCTTCAGAGAGCGGTTAGGGTGATTGAACTGGATATCTGGCCCAATTCCACCAAAGATGATATCCACGTCCTCCATGGAAGGTAAACTATCATCTGTCATCTCCCCTTGGTTGGCAGCTAGCTGCCTGCAATATCTTAATGGTTGGATAATTGTTGAAGAGAATTTCTGGATCGATGGAAAGATTACCAGCAGCAATAATCACCACGGCCTTTGCTTCATGCCCTAATGATTTTACATGCTAAGTGGCTTTGGTTTGTCTTGTCTTTTCATAGGACCTTAACTAGTCCACTGTTGCTCATTAAGTGTTTGAAGACTATAAAAGAGTATGCTTTTGCTAAATCTCCCTACCCAGTTATCATCACATTGGAGGACCATCTTAAGCCAGATCTTCAGGCAAAAGTCGCTGATGTACGAGCATCTACTTGCCTAGTCACTTCCTCTAGTAATATCTTCTGGCTTCTCTTTTCATAACAGTGATGACTAATGTAGATGCTCGCGGAAATATTCGGGGATATGTTATATTACCCCACGACAGAGAGTCTGGCCGAGTTCCCCTCGCCGGAATCGCTGAAGAACCGAATTATCATCTCTACGAAGCCACCAAAAGAGTACCTTGAATCAAAAGATAAGGGGACACTTTCTCCTAACGGGAAGGACTCTTCGGGAGATGACCCATTGCCGAAAGATAGCTCAGGAACTGGGTCGCCTCCGCTAACATCCTACCTCAAGGTGAGAAAACAGTGGCTCTCTTAAGCTATTCCACATGAACAAAGGTTTGGCTTGCTTTATTAAATGCACATGATTATGTGCAGTTGACTGAAGGCGATGAGGATTCTGAAGAACAATGTGAGGGGGATTCAAATGCTTGTAGAGCTAGTGCTCCAGAATACAAGCGCTTGATCACGAAACCAAAGGGTCAGTTGAAAGAGGCACTGCAATCTCATGGTGTGGATATAGTGAGGTACAATAATATAATACAAGAACGGTCATCCTTATCTTATCAGAGTATGCCTTGCTTTTCCAGTATCATCTAATTTAGATCAATCCGACTTTCATTGTGTCAAGGTTTACACAGAGAAATATACCGAGGGTATATCCAAAGGGTACAAGAGTAACCTCCTCAAACTACGATCCTCATGCTGGTTGGATGCACGGTGCTCAAATGGTTGCATTCAACATGCAGGTTAGATCACGGTTCCATGATCATATTTTATTATGTGGCAGCGAGTTAATGAAGTCTTGTGTCAATGCTCGTAATCAATAATTGGTCATGCTTTCACATAAATTGAAAGCACAAGCCTTTGCGTGCCAGCATCATTTTCATTGGCATGAACACATTTGATCTACATATGGCAGGGGTACAGCAAATCGCTATGGATCATGTACGGAATGTTTAAAGCAAATGGAGGATGTGGTTATTTGAAGAAGCCGGACATCTTGATATATCAAGGGCCTAACAAGAAAGTGTTCGATCATAAAAGGGAGCAGACTGTGAAGAGGACCTTGAAAGTGATTATTACATTTCCATTAGTTCTTCCTGGTTTGAAGTTCTTGGAATCCCTGTTGTGATTTTGATGCTCATGCTCTACTCATTACTCAGGTAAAAGTGTATATGGGGGACGGATGGAATCTTGATTTTACCACAACGCACTTTGATACTTATTCGCCCCCAGACTTCTACACCAAGGTAAAATGAGAAGAAACAAGAACTCATTGCTAGCTCGAATCTGCTACTCTGTTTTCCCGATTTGGAATATCATGATTGGATCAGATTCACATTGTCGGAGTTCCAGCAGATGTTGTGAAGAAGAAGACAAGCATAATCAAGGACGATTGGTTCCTTTATTGGGACGAAGAGTTCATGTTCCCATTGACGGTGCCAGAGCTCGCGTTGGTTAGGATCGAGGTGAGAGATTACGACAGGTCCGAGAAGGACAACTTCGGAGGGCAAACTTGCCTCCCTGTATCGGAAATCCAGCCAGGGTTTAGGGCAGTGCCTTTGTATGATAAAAAGGGGGAGAAATATAAATATGTGAAGCTCCAGATTTCAGTTCGGAAGAACTGTTTTTATAGTTGACTGACTCAGACTGCACATACTGTTATTGAACACATTACCGCATGTTTGTGCTCTTTGACGAACTGCTTTCTCCGGCCGAATATACATAATGGACACTTCGACATTGTGAAACACAAAGGTCAGTGGGTCTGTAAATTCCTCCGGAGAATGGCCACCGGAGGGGTGACTGCTGCATGCAGAGGAACGTCTTAACGGAAAACTGGTCAATAATTGGGCCTTTCATGGGCCTAAAGGGGAGCCTGTATCAGGCCCAAACCCATTGTATTGCAATGAACGTGATATTTGCCGGCACCGTTCGGAGCAAATTACAGACTGTTTCGGCGTCTCCAACTCCCTCCTACCCGGAAAATGGCAGCCCCCGCCGCCGCCTTCCCGGCCCTCCGGCGTCCCCAGCTCACGAAACCGATCTCAGACTCCGATTCCGATTCCGACGATAGCGGTTCGGGCTCCGTCCCAGTGCGGCACGCCGACCTGTCTGCCTCGATATTCCGGTCGTATGTCGATCAACAAGCCTCCAGCGAGTCCCTATCCAAGATCCAGTCCTTGCTCGCCTCATCCTCTTCCGGCGGTCTTTCCTGCCTCATCTGCCTCTCTAGGATCAAGCCCTCCGATCCGATCTGGTCGTGTTCCCTCCTCTGTTTCTCCCCGCTCCACCTCCCCTGCATCCAGTCGTGGGCCCAGCAGTGCTTCCTGCACCAATCACAGCCCACCACGTGGACCTGTCCCAAATGCCGCTCCCCTTACCCAAAGTCTCTTGTCCCCAAATCCTACTTCTGCTTCTGCGGCAAGCTGCAGGATCCTCCCTCGGACGATCCCTGGAAGCTGCCGCATTCCTGCGGCGAGGTCTGTGATAAGCTGCTGAACCCAAATTGCGGGCATCGCTGCCTGCTGCTGTGCCACCCTGGCCCCTGCCCTAGTTGTCCGCAGTCAGTAGAGGCTGCTTGCTTTTGTGGGAAGACGCGGGATGTCCGCCGCTGCAGCCACAAGTACTTCTCTTGTGGGAAGAAATGTGGGTGCTTGCTTGATTGCGGGGTGCATTCATGCAAAGGGATGTGTCACGAGGGTGTATGCCCTCCCTGTAAGGAAATCGGAGTTTATAGGTGTCATTGCGGTAGAGTGAAGGAGGAGAAGGAGTGTTGTGATAGGGACTTCCGATGTGATGCGGATTGCAGGAAGTTGCTGGCTTGTGGCAAGCATGTGTGCGAGAAGGGTTGCCATGGTGGGGAATGCGGCGGGTGCCCTTATCAGGGGAAAAGGAGCTGTCCTTGCGGTAAGAGAGTGTATGATGACATGCCATGCGATGTGGATGTTCCCCTGTGTGGTGGAACTTGCGATAAGATGTTGAGTTGTGGGTTTCATCGCTGTCCTGAGAGATGTCACCGTGGTCCTTGCATCGAGACTTGTAGGATTGTTGTTACGAAATCGTGTCGGTGTGGCAGTTTGAGGAAAGAGGTAATGATTTAGTGGAACTATGGTTTGTCGTTTTGAACGGTTGATATAATGCCGTATCATGTTTAGGAGATAAAAACGGTGAGAGTGACAAAATGAAAAATAGGTTCCTTGCTATCAAGATCTGTCGTGTGAGAGGAAGTGTATGAGGATGCGGGATTGTGGGCGGCATGCATGCAAGCGCCGTTGCTGCGGTGGAGATTGCCCACCATGTTCTGAGGTCTGCTAAAAAATGTAATTGGTGGCTTCTTGGGCTTGTTATGCCTTTTCTATATTAATTCATGATGAAGATATTCTCCAAATTGTAGATTTGCGAAAAGAAGCTCATGTGCAGGAACCACAGATGTCCTTCCCCTTGTCATAGGCAAGCTCTCTCTAATTAATTGAGTACTTGTTTTGGCGCTTGAAGTTACAATTTATGTCCCTCGGTGCTTTCATTTCATCTTCAATTTATGTCCTGGTGGTTATATTCCTTTAGAGGTCCCTGTACACCTTGTCCTTTGATGGTGACAATATCCTGTGCATGTGGTCAGACACAATATGAGGTGCGGATCTGAACTTTGTATTTTTAATTTTTTAAAATTTTATTGGTCCTGTTTTTAATTAGTTGTTCCATGATTAAATCAGGTTCCATGTGGTACTGAAATGGATCAGAAGCCTCCTGGATGCCGTAAACCTTGTGGTATTACTCAATTATGCCGGCATGCCTCAATCTCCAAGGTAATATCATTAGTCAGGACTTCCTGTTCTGCCTTCTGTCATGTAGCTCCCAAACGCTACATATGTTGTCTATGGCTAGGCAGTGTCTTATATTGATTTCCGTGTACGCCATGCTAATCTTCACTTGCGCTTCAACAGCCTCATAAATGTCATTATGGAGCATGTCCTCAATGCAAGCTCACTTGTGATGAAGAGTACCCGTGTGGTCATAGGTGCAAGCTGAGGTTTGTACATTTTGTATGCTTTTGGATGAATCACAGTCATTTGATTTTGGCACCAGGATCATAAGGACGGACCATGCTTTTGGATGAAATGCCGCGTCTCATTAGACTTCACTTAATTTAGGTGTCATGGTGCTAGACCTCCTCCCAATCCAGAATTCACTGTTAGACCAAAGAAGAAAAAGTTAGCTCGGATGATTGAGCACGCACCTGGAACTCCATGTCCTCCATGCCCGGAACTCAATTGGAGACCTTGTGTTGGACAACATGTAGGTGCGGAGAGAATGGTGAGTATTCTTTTGAGAACAACATTTGTTGGCACTGCAGTCTTCTGGTAGTTTGCCAGTAGATTAAACCATTACCCCCTTTCCTATTCTAATGCCATGTTTTTTCTTGGTCTAGATGGTCTGCTCTGATAGGAGAAAATTTTATTGTGATAATTTATGCGGTCATCCTCTCTCCTGTGGGAACCATTTTTGTACAAAGAGTTGCCATACCCTCTTGGTATCTCAGAGTCCTACAGCATCTGGGAATCGCTTTGGGGAATCGTGTGAGGAGTGCAGCCTTCCTTGTCAAAAGGTATTAGCTTCTCTATCCTTGACCATTCGTTCATTCATTCCCAGGGCTGGTTCTGGTTTTTTTCTAGTGGTAGAATTTCTTATACTTCTTCTGGTTACCAGTTTCTAATTATCCAGAGATTTTCTATTCTGTTCAGGAAAGGATTCCTAAATGCCAACACCCGTGCCCACTCCCTTGTCATCCTGGAGAGTGTCCTCTTTGCAAAGTTCTTGTGAAACGCTCATGTCACTGTGGTTCCTTAGTCCATGTATTTGAGTGCATATATTTCAACAGCCTTTCTAATGAAGAGCAATTGACGGCACGATCATGTGGTGGACCTTGCCACAGGTACCTTTTGGTTGTTGCTGTATTAGTTTGTCCATTTGGTGCTAGGGATATTAGAGACAGTAAACACATTAATTTTTTCCAGATTGGTTGCCACCTCAAAATTTTTTGTTTTAAGCAGGAAGTTGCCTCACTGCTACCACCTGTGTCCTGAGACATGCCATCCTGGTGAATGTTCTTCTCCTGAAAAGTGCAGCAAAAAGGTATTATGCCAATGAAATTAGCTGAAGTTGTCTGTTGCCTGTTTCAACATGGTCTGTGTGGTGCCTTTAATACATTGCATGCTGTGCCTCTCCCACTGGCAGTCGTGTTCCTTCATTTTGTATGCTTTTTATTTTAATGACAGTGGTGTATAGGCCACTGTAGGCTCATGTTTTTGCACTTTGGCTTTGCAAAGGTTGGGGTTCGTTGCGAATGTGGGACTCTAAAAAGGGAATGGTCATGTCAAGAAGTTCAGGCAGCATATAGGACTGCCGGCCGTAATCCAGGGGATATATCGAAAAATCTATTCGGACACGGCCTTCTTCCATGTGGTTCTGATTGTAAAAAGAAAGTCCAAGCCGTTGTCTCAGAAGTCCAGCAACGTAAACCAAAGAAATTTGAGGTGCTTCATGAACAAGCCTTGAAATTCTTTGAAAGTGACTGCTGCAACGCTTTTGGCTGAAGTTGATCACTTTGTAGCTTTGAATTTCTAGACTAATAATGTATGTCCATGTCCTGATTTTTTAAGGCAAACGAACCTCAAACGGAGAAGCGTGGGCCGAAGCGGCGGAAGAAGCGGGAGATGCTGCAAGAAACCAAATCAAGCACCACATTCCAGGTAAACAACACATTGCCCTGCTGAAGGAGGCATAAAATGACAGTGGATGGATGATGCAGGAATACAAATCTTTCTTACACGATATCATTTCAATGGGCAGGCCATATTCGTAGCCATGAAGTGGCTTCTTCTATGCATTGTGATCTCAGCAGCGGTGCTCGCCGCATCTTACTACGGTTACAAGGGTCTCCTTCATCTGTCTGATTGGATGAACGAGCTTGACAATAAGAGGCAACGAAGATACCCTCGGCTCTAGCAGAGGTTATAAACCCCATCCCCACCCAGATCAACTCGTCCGACCAACTCCGCGTGGACTGATTCTTTCTTTCCTCTCCACAAATATATTTGGTCCTGTTTGTCCTGCTCTGCTAGGAAGACTGATGCTTTTTTGGAGAATATGAAAGGGGGCTTTTCACACAGAAAAGTTGAGTTTGACCTGGTCTCCCTCTTCTTGATAAGGAAGAGTCAAAAGGTGGGGGTGGGGTCTCCCTCTTCTGTTTTCTGGTCTTCTGAAAACTCAGTTTCTTTTTGCCTTTCTTACGTCCTTGTTAAATTAGCTCAGATTAGTCTCCCCAGGTATTTATTTTGGCGACGTGAAGCTAGAAAGTGACCGTCGAGTCATACATACATACATGCCCTCACAGTTTTAGCATTCCAACTTCTGAGTCAAACATCCGAACAGCAGCAATCTCTTCTTGAAGAAGTGAGAAAACAATAGAATCGTCCCTACGGATTCCTGTGCTATACAGATTTCTGGCAAGGAATAGAGATTATTCCCCCCCAAAACGAAACAATCAGAATTAGGTAACCACAAAAATGGGTGCTCGAGGAAGAAGAATAACTACTTCCCCCGCTCCTTCCACCTCATTCCGCGATGATGGAGATGCCTTCGCTTGAAATGCTCCCGTGACTACTGCCGTTGCATATCGCCAACGCCCTTTCCAAATTCATGACGACGTCGCTCATTGTCGGCCTGTCCTTCCCTTCCAGGTTCACACAGTGCATCGCTGTGTAGGCCATTAGTTCCACCGCCTCCCCCTCGATGACATCCGGCGATGGAACCCTCTTGTCCAACACCTTCGTCAGCTCCCCTGCCATTATTGCAGGTACGGCATAATCCACCAACCTCATCGGTGCCGAGCCTTCTCCACCGTTCCTAAATATTGCACGCTTCCCCGTCAACAACTCCAGCAACACGACTCCCAACCCATAAACATCACTCTTAGCTGTCAGTACATTAAGGCCGTAATATTCGGGGTCGATGTAGCCGACGGTGCCGGCTGCCTTGAGCGGTTGTTGACCATCCAGACTCAGATCAGGCCCCATTAATGATAGGCCGAAATCGGAAACCCTTGCATTCCAGTTACCATCCAGAAGAATATTCGAGGACTTTATGTCCCGGTGAATGATTGGTGGAACCGCATAATTGTGAAGGTACTCGATCCCCCTGGCAGCGTCCAATGCAATCTTGATCCTCATCGTCCACAAATTGATTAGGCTGCCGGATTTATCCACCTCATCCATCCGGTGAAGATGGTCGTACAAAGCGCCATTCTTCATGTACTCATAAACCAATAATCTTTCGTCCATATCCACGCAGTAGCCGACCAGCTTAACGAGGTGCTTGTGGTGAAGCCGGGACAAGAAAGCCAGCTCAGAGTCAAACGCGCTTTCCTTCTCCTGGAGTTTCTTAAGTTTCGACCCAGTTTCCCCACGCTTGATAGCAACCTCCCTGCCATCCGGCAGTTTCCCTCTGTAAACTATCCCGAAGCTCCCTGCTCCAATCTTATTCTCCGTGGAAAAGTCGTTGGTCACTGCGGCAAGCTCAGAGAACGAGAACTCCTCCGCACGGTCACCATGCTTCGAGGAAGGCCCGCTCCGTTGGCGCCTCATTATTCGGGACCCCTGCCTCCGGATGGTCGATGATCTCGAGAGCGGGTTATTGTTGGAGTTTGAGCTGTTGTTGTTCGAGCTAGCTTTCGTGATTGTTGGTTGTACCGAGTTGTGCACCTTCTTCCTATGTAAACAAGACCTTGTCCAAAGAATGTAAATCGCGGTACACAATCCGAGAAACGTGCCGACTGATCCCACAATAGCAAATGCCAGCAACTTCTTGCTCAAACTCTTAGATGGGGGAGTGCTCGACGGGAATGGCCCTCGAGGAGGCAGCGCTGGTGGCATCTCCGGCTCGATCTCGCAAGGACTGCAAATTATCTCATTGCCGGAACAAAGACTCTGCGACTGAGCATATATACCACAATCACACGAGCCAACATCAACGCACGGTCCTGGAAGTATTCCCGTCAATGGCAAGAGTTGCACGGTCGAGTTTCCCGACCGGCTCGGCCACCCCGGACCCCAACACAAGATTGAGAAATTACTCGTCACCAATCCACAGGAGAAGTTCACACCAGAAGCAATTAATTCGAAGTAGACACCACCTATGTCCTTCAACGAGTAATTCCCATCACCACCCCAACAAATTACAGTCTTGTTCAGCCGCCTTATCGCGCAGCTATGGCTGGCGCCGAGAGACAACATTGAATACTCCAACGGCAGATTGAAGGGGACATCCAATTGGCCAAAGTCATTCCTCCCTTTACACACCACCAAACCAGTGAGATTGATCCCACAGACATGATGACCGCCGGCCTCGAGGCTCAACATTGGCATATCCCCAAACTCATTCTGTATGGATGCCGCAAGGCTATTGCTTCCCCAGCAACGAACCACGGAGCCGTTCGTCAAAATCCCGCAAGAAAACCCGGACCCAGAGGAAACCTGAGAGAAGTTCTGGTCCTGAGGAGGAAGGCGAAACGAATCCCCGCCTCTGAGGCAGATCAATCGGCCTGTTCCATTGAGGAGGCCGCAGAGGTGGGAGTCCCCGAGGGAAATGGTAGTGAGAACGTTGGCGGGGCTGTAGTAGATTCTCTTAGGGGGGGAGAGGGATGGGGAGGAGAGTTTGTCCCAGCAGAGGATGCTGTAGCCGCCGGACCGGAGACCGCAGATGGAGTCGTAGGCACCGGAGAGGAGGGAGAAGGAGGCGGAGGAGGGCGGCAGGGAGAAGGAGAGGCGGTGGAGGGCGGAGTAGCATCTGAGGGAGTGGGCGGACTGGTCAGCGGAGAGGCCGCAGACGGTGAGGGAGGAGGAGGAGAGGGCGAGGGTGGAGGCAGTGCCGAGGGAGTGGGAAGGGGAGAGGAGGAGGAGGAAGGAGAGAGTGAGGAGGAGGAAGGAGGAGGGAGTGGGGGGAGTCATCGAATGATGAGAAGGAGGAGTGAGTTGTTGGGGGTTGCGGCGGGGGGATTCATTTGGTTTCAGAGAGGAGTCGTCACGTCATCATAGGCCAAGAGGCTTCGGGGGGTTGAAGGAATGTTAAACACTGTATTTGGGGGAGGGAGGGAGAGAGAGACGGAAAGTCCCTCACACACACGCACAGAGTCAGAGTTTAATTTCTTTAAATAGGTTGCTGATAATAGCGAGTTGTATTAGTAGGAAAGAAAAAAAACCGCGATTTCTCGACCTTTTATTTGAACAATTATTTTATCGAATGGGGAAGCAAACTCGGGCCTTTCTAACGCGCATTATATACACATAAAATACATACACGTGGGGTGTGCGTGTGCTTTCGAAGAAGAGAAGGATATTTGGAATCTGGAAAACCTAGAATTTCTGTGGTTGTCCGATATTTTATTAGAGCCTTTAAAATGAGTTTTATATATTTTTATTTACATGAAAATGAAATGTAGACGATATTTTCGGGGATAATGGCTGGCTGATACCGAGTGGTTATGGCCGGACCTTGTACGATTTTGCGCTATACAAGTTTTTTTTTATCTAAAACTCACGTAGGTTGGTTGTTGTTTTTAAACCACGTTTTTTTTT
Source organism: Melastoma candidum (assembly GCA_023653495.1). Classification (NCBI taxonomy): domain Eukaryota; kingdom Viridiplantae; phylum Streptophyta; class Magnoliopsida; order Myrtales; family Melastomataceae; genus Melastoma; species Melastoma candidum. Next base: position 13,628,456 of record CM042884.1, on the reverse strand, counting down.
TTAGCTGGATTTGGAATCCTCCCTCTTGTTTTTTTTTTCTTACATAAATTAAATTGATAATTTTTCGACCCCAAACTACAAATCATACAAAACTTTTAAGACCTTGTTAAATTTATAGTATTATTTTTTGTAAAATTAAATTTTTAAACAAAAATAATTCCTAAGTTTCATCTTATCCTAAATGAAAAAAAAAAGTAGGTTGTTGTAGAGGACAAATTCTTGTTCTTGGTATTAATTTCCATTTTCAAGATTCTGATTTTTCTTACGAATATCTTGTTGGAAATTACTGATCTTTTTTAATTACAAAAATTTTGTAAACTTTTAGTAGTTTACGAAACTCATTAATTCTTCTTTTCTTTTATTTTCTTTTTCGTTAAATAGAACATCTTATTAGTAAAATGACGGCAGAAATGTTTTAGAATAGAATAAGAAATTTTATTCTGTAAACAATGGATATTATGCCAATTTAGTTAAAAGATTTGCTTGGAATTAACTTCCTTGCAATTTAATTCGAGTATGGATTTACACCTGATAAAATGATAACAAGTCTTATGATTTCAATCTGATCCCCACCCCTCTCAAATTAAATGTCCGATCACGAGAGTTGTGATCATCTCATCATCAAGAAAATTAAACAAAAAGAAGAAGAAGAAGAAGAATTTATGAAGGAGAAATAATTAAACAACTGAAATCCACGATCTGAAAAAGCTGTAGGATTTTATTAATTATTCTTCTATCTTTCTTCTTTTGGTTGTGGGGTGGTGGGGGAGTCACATTCACGCACCGAATTCTATTTCAAATCCAGGGAGTAATTAGAGAGCTTTAAGCATATCATCATCTCTATCGATTAGAGTCAAACATTTAAAAGGAGGAGGCTGAGGCTTTGGATTTGGAATGAGTTGGCTTGGGCTTTGTTTTCAGTTGAGGGAACCAAAAAGTCCATCCCCTTCCTTCCTTTCTGGTGCATACCTTTTTCCCTTTAGAAGGGTAAGTGAAAAGAAACAAATGCTAAAAGGGAAAAGGGAAGCCGAGACAGACAGAGAGAGAGATGGTTTGAATGTCTTTCTTGGGTGGTGGGGGGGGGGGGGGGGGAAGTAATAACTAAAGTAGGATTTTTGGCAAGGCCAATAAGAGAGCACAAACACTACTTGAAGACGCGATCATATTTAAACGGAGCTACGTCTATCTTGGCTACTCCCCCCCACACACTCACTCGACAATCCATCAATTAAATTATCTGTCTGTGTATACGAACGAGAGAAGGGTGGGTGTTTGCCTAAAGTTTGGTTAGCAAATCTCCCCCAGCATCATCATCATCGGCTCAATCACAATAAGAGAAGGTGGGTGTCATCATCATCACTGTACTTTTAACTTTTTTCCTATTAAGAAAAGGGGAGGGGACCTCTCCCCCCCCCCCCCCCCCCCCCGGGCCTGATGAAATAAAACATCTTTATTCGGGCTCGTCTTCTTCTAGTAAGGTAAACAAATGCTCCTCCAAACCAAGGCCCATCTGATCCAATCCCCCACCTCCCTTTTCTGAATTATATGACTGATTTTGTCACGACGCAGAACGATGCTTCCCTCGTGACCCGAAACGATCTCCATAAAACCCATTTTATTAACATCACCGGTCACCTCCCTCCCTCTTTTTTCAGATCTCATCAATCTATCCATCGCCCAAAAGGAGTGAGTGACCACCCCGACTGAAATGACATGGTCAGTGCAGTTTGTCTGTGGGTGGTTTAGAGGATATCCTGTCATTGATTTATGGAGCACCCAATATTCCCAAAGCTTGGAATAAATCTAAAAGAAAAAAGAAAATCCCACCCGAGAAGCATTATCCCCCCCCCCCCCCCCCCCCCAACACCATCCATCCAACCATTATTGCAAAAAGTGATTTGATGCCACAATAGAAACTCCCCCAACAAGCCATACCCCAAGTTGCGCATCCTGTCCTCCTTCATTTTCCTGGTGTGTCAATGAAAGAATGAGAAGAAAGAAAAGTTGGGTCCTCCTCCCTCCTTTTTCTCTTTTTTTTTTTTTACCTCCTCCCAGTTCTAATTCTCCCTTCCACTATCATAACCCCCCAAAAAAAGGTATGGCCAAGGAAAACCCACACATCTTCTTCATGGTGGAGGGATAAGATTCATTCGGACAAGAGGGAGCATTCCCCCCCCCCCACCCCACCGTATACAACTGGTACCTTAGTGCATAATAATACTATTCTTTTGTTAAATTATATGTTCCATTTGGAGATGGGGTCGAGTTGGGGGGGGAGAGCAGGTAGGAGTTGTTATGTACCAAAGTATGGGAAGCAAATAGGAAAGGAAAGGGGGTGGTGGTGTCTTGGCTTTTTCGAGATAACAAACGTATCCGTTTCGGATTGTTTTTACTCCCAACACAAACAACGAACAAGCACAGTAGTCGTAGTAGGATGATATGATCATATGATATCGTCGCCACTCGAGTTTGACAGTGAAAATTCATGAAAAAGTTAAGAAGGTTCTTACCGAAGAAGGTTGCCCTTCTTTGGGCGATATATGCCTTCCCTTTTAGAGAATCGGCGAAATCAGATATACCCCTTATCTTAGAGAGAAAGGATAATCCATATCTATGGCTTTTGATTACGAGGGTGATATAATTCCTCCTCCGCACATTTGTTTATTCTCGATACGATATGGTCTATTACCCGGGTTACATACTCTCTAAGATCAGGGAAGCTACCCATTGGTATTACATTCTCTCGCTGGAAGATTATTACACATTCCACTTCTACTTAAACCCCTTTCCTCATATTCGGTTGGTAAATAATAAAAGCTTTCTTTCACGTCTAACGTGCGAGGGTTCGTAATTGATCTTACTCTCCCAAGCTCGGTAGCTTTTTCTATCGGGAAACCATGTAGCGTGGCCAGCCGGTGCCCCCTGATGTCCGAGAGAATTCTGCACATTCCCTATGTTCGAAGCTTCTACATCTCCTGGCGTGGGGTCATTTTTCCATTTCCCTTTTGCCCCTTTTCTCTTCAAGACTTGGCCTATAACCTTCGATTTTACTTTCAATCCTTCTCTCAAAGATTTCTACTTATCTATTTGTCCAGATCTCGCAACCAAAAACTGAAGCATTTGCCTTATAATTGACCATCATGTTTCCGGTTCGGGGTCAAAGGGTCTTGCGAATGCAAGTCCCTCGTTTCCTTGAACTTCAACATTCTGAAGATTAGCAGTGGCATCGTTCGAATCCATGGGATTCATAGGATCATTCCTAGTTGTCTCGGTTATTCTAAGGCCTTACGTGCCATTTATCTCCCGCCATGGTCAATGTTTTATACCGCTTTGGCCAAACGAACGCTAAATTCATAGTTTGTAGATATGATCGCCAACAGAGTTTGTCGGTCAAAATTTAGAAAAAAATCCAAAAGGTTCCTCTAGAAAAAGGTTGTCCTTTGCCCTTAGAAAGAACAGGGAGTGAGAGGATTCCCTTTAAATGAGGTAAAGACCTTCGCCCTTGGAGAGATTACATGGAAATCTAAAACTCAATCAAATGAGGGATTACATTTCGCCCTTGTTAAAGGAATAAGTGAATAGAAGACAACGAGAACGTCAGACACTTCTATGCAATAAATACTGTACTTACAAAGGTCATTCGACGATCACGCAGCCAGATAACAAGAGAACCCAAGTGTAAGATTTTAAGAGAGTTTGTGTATGCAGTTGTGTGTATATCTAAACCGAAAACAAAAAGGTTGTTTATACTATGTTTAATAGGTTTTGATGATGAACATTGACCTTCTGTGAAACGGAAGTTAAACAGCTACTTACTTTGAAAACTTTATGTATAAATTATTTTTATGGAAATAAAATTAATCTGATCAAATTCTCATTTTTTTATAATAATGAGAATTATATTTTCCAAGAAATGAAATATATCATCTAATTATGGTAAGATTATATAAGGTTGATTTCAATCTTTTGTGGATCAATTTTATCACAAATGAACCGTTATTTTGGATGACGATCCACATCATCTATCTAAGTTCGTTGAATTTAACATCCTGGAGATAATGATATAAGTCTTGATGATTATGAAAGTTAATCTTGGATTATTTCCATTCGCAAAAACATGCAGATCAAATTCAACCAGAACTTTCATATCATGTTGTCGCCCATCTAAGTCTGTTAATCTATATGCATTCACTATGGAAACCTTTGTTACTTGAAACGGTCATTTTCGAGTTGGGTGTTTATTTTCGGTAAAAATAATATGTTGATCCCTCAAAGAGTTTCATTTTCCATACCTTTCTTAAATGTCTTGTACACTATTTTATCATTGTAATATCGAGCGACTTTCTCCTTATGAGCCACTAAGGTACTCAGTGAGATCGCTCGATTGGCTTCTAAATTCTCTATCTAAAAGTGCACGTCATCTTCATATTGTTCTTACACCCCCAAATGTTTGCGAACGCGAAATAATGCGGCTGCTAGTTTACGCTTCCGGAGGGCACGATCGCGTCGGCTTCTTAATGAAAGAGATGAACAACCGCAAGCTCAAGGATGAACGTTCTGGTAGTTGCTCGTTGTTTGATGCTGGATACGCTTAACTACTGTCCAGACAAGCTTCCCATCAAGACATGTCATTGGTGACAACCATTAAGGATGACGAAATCGTCCGGATGTACTACTTTTGGTGACGTCGTCGCTTTAGATTCAACCTTCAAGACTAATGCATATGACATGCAAATGGTAGTCCTCGTCGGCGTCAACCACAATAATCAAACAATTGTATTCGGGGTCGCCTTAATGGTTTCTGAGACAACGGAGGATTACAAGTGGCTGTTAAGTACTCATGCGCAGGTAATGGGAGCGAAAGTACCGGTCAGCGTGGTCACTGATGCCGATAGGGCGATGATCGCTGTCGTACGAGAAACATGGCCAACTGTAAGACACCGTCTTTGCCTTTGGCATATGAGTCGCAATATTATTTATAGTACATAATCTGACGTTCAGACAGACCATCTCTTCCTTCAAGTACAACGCAAAGTCCAGTGATGAAGTGGAACAAGAGTGGACCGAAATGCTTAAAAATATTGGCTCAGTTAATATTCGATGCCTCAATCAACTATATGAGAGCAGACATATGTGGTGGATGACATATTGTCAAGGACATTTTTTGGCTGAGCTAAGGAGCACGCAGCGTTGTGAGCGGATGTACACGTTCATAAAGGGATACTTAAAGACAAAGCACAAAGTTCACGAATTCTTACATCACTACGAACGAGCAGTGACAGATTTATGACATAAAGAAAGCATGGCAGATTACAATTCCGCAAACAAGTCATATTAGTTGCGCACTATGTTACGTAGCCTTGAGGCGGACGCAAGTAGGATCTATACTCTTACCTCGTTTTGTAAGGTACAATTGCGGATCCAAAAGGAAGCATTGTTTTTGTTGAAGGTATCATCGATGGAAATATCAATCGAGTATATCGGCTAAGCAGTTGCGACCAAGAATCTATGGGGGCTGAAGTATATTCATGCAAGTATCGACATTCGTTGAATTGTAGCTATCAACATTTTGAGGCGTATGGCATGCCTTGTGCACATATCTTTCACATTATGAACGTCGAAGGCATTAAGAGTATCCCACCACCTCTTGTGCTGCATCGTTGGCCCAAAGGAGCTAGAGTAGTAGATTTTTCTATCGCCGATGTCGATGCGTACGACATCAAATCTGAAGAATTCCGACAAGGGATATTAACGGCGGCTTGTCGTCGTTTATGTTTTCTTTGAGGAAAAAGTGAAGCCGCGTACGAGCATATTCGTCGTTCCATCCAAGAATTGACATCGCTTTAGAAAATCCGGATGTTGCTTAACGAAAAGCTTTGCCGTTTGGTGATGTCGAGTATAAACACAAGAAAGCGCATTTCAATGGTGAATTTGTGCCTAGTGTGTCATGGGTACACCAATCTGATATAAGCAATCTGGATCATGGGCAACTCAATACAATTTTAGAGATGACTTCAAGTGAAAAGCACAACGACAAGGATTATGAGGACATGTCTGTGATTGGCCAGCTGAACATATAATCCCAGGTTTTTACAAGTTGTGTTTTAACTATGTACATTAGTTGCCATCATTTTGTGCAAAAAAAAAAAAACTATTGTGCAATATATGCAGGCAGAACTATAATCGTAAAGCGACATATGAAAAAAATGAGACCTTCCTTGGTTAGGCGTCCGTATCAAAAAAGAAATTATTTTTTACAGTTTTCCAATCAGTTGTTAGACGATGGGACGATGACGGGGGGTTTTGCCTTAGTCACACGAACCTTCTTCTTTCGGCCCTTGTTCATCTTGCCCATGACAGTCGTCTTCAATCCGTTTCCTTGTCATTTTATGAGACTAACCGTCAAACGAAACCTGTCCAACGGGCTCACCCGTTGCGAGGCACAATAACGAGGGAAGCATCAGATACATATATAGCAAATTCACATACACAAAAAAGGCTTTCGTATGCTACACTAACTCACCACGTCCCCAAGACCCTCAGATGGGTCCGATATGGACATGAACTTCATAATGAAAAGTCTACAATCGGCGCTATGCAATAAAAAAGGAAAAGGTCGACGTTTTTTAGAAGAAGTTAATGATATTAGATCTAGATTTAGAGATGTAAGATAGCTTACTCGTTGCCCAACACGAATTGCTTTGGTACGTTCGCAGGGTATCGAATGGGCCATGAAGGAAGGTCTAGTACGGTGCTCGCACTTGAACGCTCGGCATTCTCTTCCAAAATTACTCATATGTAGGTCCATTCTCCCATGTAAGTTCGATGATCCCTAATGCATCGTGTCTAATATGAGGACTTCACATATGGTAAAGTTAACTACCTGGAGGGTCCAATGTGACTCCTCAACACACACATGTATGTAGATCTGTAAAAGATAAGATAAGTCAACTTAAAGATATGCAAAAACGAATTTTGGCAGAAAAAAACCATATCATTTACCAATTTGACGCGTTCATTTGTTCCGATATTGGACTTGCACAATTTCAGTAGATTTTTTCGAGCGTCTGCTGTGATCACCGGCATCTTTGAGGCGCTATAATTACGGGCCGCCAAGTTCTGTAAATGAGGATAGTTTAAGTTATTTTTTGGGGTGCATCAGTAATGGATAACTTCTGAGTGACGTTCGGTTACAGGGTATTGACATACCTCCAACCAACTCGTGAGGTCCCAGCGCGTACGACCATCCTCTAGTTGGATGCTATTCAACATTAGGCCGTGGTAGTCAATGATCTGCAATAGAGATCGTCACGATTTTATCAGGCACGGTGCAATGACTAACCACTTAACTTAATCGTTGGTAGCAGAGATAGTCACAACACAATGGCATTTTCATCCCTTAAAGTTTCGAGGACATAATAACGAACAATAAGGAACAAGGAAATCCCACCTAGGATCCAGAAGTTCACTCCAAGCATATGACAATACATTCTAATCTGCCACTGTAAACGATTTCGGATCACCTAAATCAACATTTTCTGGAATGAGTTTATCAATGTCCTATAAATTAACAAAGTCCGGATGGTTGAGAAGACTAGTTGGTACAAATTCAGCCATGCTACAGCGACGTCTACAACCTACAGGCAATGGGTGATCTTATACCTCCGGTATGGTATCACGCTTCCCTTTCGAACGCCGGAGGCCAGCCTTATCCACCACGAAAGGAGAGGTTGCGTACGTGAACGGCTTCCTTGCCGAGGCACGACGGGTCTGTATCTTTTGGGGATTGTTTACCTGATTAGTTGAAGAAATACTCTCCTATACAATCGTATTTACCAATGTAACGTCATTGTCACTTTGTGGACAATATAGGATATGAATTAAGAACGACAATGACAAAATTAAAATGATCTGTAATCTGACCTTGTTACCGACGTCGTGTTGCACAGCTATCGGTGAGGGTCTGTTACCATCCCTTGCTTCATTGCCATCCACCTCCTCAGGTGGCACCATCCTTTTATTCCCATCTTCCTCGCCTTGTGTAAAGTCCCCTAATTCTTCGTTTCTCTCCCCGATCTCACCTTGTGAGCCCCCCAATAGCTTAGCCATTTTGTCGAATGCATCGTTCACTTTTCTTTCCATTGTTTCCGAACCATCATTAGATTCAGGTGAATGCGGCTTGCCAGTATCAACTATGTACTGCGAATCGTCGAATCCCTCAGACTGCAGCAATTACCCAGCTTCAACTACTACTTTCTTCTTAACTATCGAGGGTCCTACTTCGTTCACTGGGTGCTGTCCGTCATTGTCCTGACCTTGTACGCCTCGATCCGTATCCACCTGTGCCGTAGTATTTGCGAATTCAGCATCTGGGGCAGCGATGTTTTCCGTTGGCGATTTCTCGGTATACGCTGGCTGATGGGTCGTTCTGCCATCTGCCACTACCCGAACAAGGCTCATTACTTGTATGATCTCATTGATCAATATTTGCACTTGTCGATGCGGGTCGTTCATATCATCCTCGACATTTCGTACACGCCTATCTACGGACTGAACCCCCAAAAAAATAAAGGCTTAGCATATTCTTGCACGAGTAACAAATGAACATCTAAGCATGACGGATCGTCATATACCTTTAAGTTCCTTATCATCAACTGAATTTCGTCATTCTCATCTGGGGCACCACGAACCTCAAGTAGACGTCTCAAATCCCACCTGACACTGACCATTTTTTAATAATATATCAATTGTTAGCAAGCGCGTATGTTAAAATTAAAGTTACATCAATCATATCATACCTTTTCCACATAACTCTCGTCCGACATTTTGAAAACTGCATGCAATCTGCCGTCATCCCAATCCGCACATAATGGGACCGTCCGACCATATCTTGAAAGTGGTAATCCAGGCTTAGAAATCTTGCATGCATAAAAGCCCTGTAAACGTTGTTATAAAATATATATGCAATTAAGAAGCGAAGAAAAAAAACGTCGGCACAAAATGTACGCATCCTTAAGTATGCAATAATGCATGACAAACAATATTACGATATACAATACTTATGGTAAGAAGGTGTACGCATCCGCCTATGTAACGCGGTTGTTTTTTCCCTTGAAATGTCCTCACAGCTTTGCACAGGTGATCTACCACGTGAGCCGCCCAATCGAAGCTAACAATCGATCTTGTGTCACGTGTTACCAGGAGATAGTCCTTTGGGATGTCAAAGGCAGTACCCGGACAGAGGTAGCAGCCCAGGATGAATAGTACCGGATTCTGCCTTGAATGAATCGTCGGTCTCCTGCCTATGTCCCAACTTATCCTCGACAGACTTCATGGATATCCTTCCAACTTTCAGGTGGTCGCGTAACTCGCGGTGAATAGATTGCAGTGAGCCTTTCAACGGAACGGGGACTCCCATGCAACGGACTCCAAGTATCGCTTCTACATCAGCCGGTCTCAATTTGTGTTCGACATCGTCGATGACTATCACACGCCTCAATGGATCGAAGATCTTCAAGCATAGCATCAATGCCCTACGGTTCATGTTCCTAATTGCCAAGTGAAGGAGCCCGTCAAAGCCGACTTCTCTGAGCACGGCCTTCCGGTCGTCATAGAAGAAATTGAACAGCGCACACAGCTTCTTTGGGCTACAACGGGTGAATATATAATCCTACGATAATACTGAATGGAGTTAGCTAGAAACAGTGAGGTTCCTCCGCCCCGGTCGCAGGGCGGACTGTCGAAAATTCGCCTTCTCTTGGTCAAATGCCTTGGGACGTTTAGTCACTAACCGAGGCAGCGGATCACTTCCGACATCTTCGTTGTTGCCGTCTTCACAAACATCGGGGTCCTCCATATCTATCTCTGATAGACCTAAGCAATAAAGGGGATCAATCCTTACCCTAAGCGGACGCCTCGGCGGACACACCCAAATCGGCTAGACCTAAGCAATAAACAAAATCACAAAGCCACCCCAACGCAACAACCTTCCCCCCAACCCATTCGAGCTCTCAACAAAGGGGATGAATATGTGCCCTAAGCGGACGCCATAACGAACCTACCCAAATCACAACACCACACCCTGTCCAATGCATCCACCTTCCCCAACCCGAATTCAGCCTCGCAACTAAACTCTAAACCCACAACCTCGAGAGACCACCAAATCGAACCCATGCGAACCCACTTACATCCCGTACCGACCCACGAACGTACCTCCGTTGTGTGGCCGGGTTTCCTGAAAATGCATCCAAGGAAGGTCAGAACTAGCACGGGGTGCAGAAAGTCTCAAAGTGTTGAGCTTTGGGAGAAAGTCACCAAGGAAGATCACCAAGGATGCGGGGGAATAGCTGGGTGGGGGAAGGGTAGGAGCAAAATGGTAAATTCACATCCACGACAGGTTAGGATTTAGGCTCGGTGCGATTAGTAATGTACAAACTAAATTTAGTTCTAAACAAAAATTGTTGTTTTGCAATTACTACAATTGTAATAATTTTAATGGTGAATTTGTGCCCAGTGTGTCAAGGGTACACCAATCTGATATATGCAATTTGGATCGTGGGCAACTCAATACAATTTCATAGATGACTTCAAGTGGAAAGCACAACGACAAGGATTACGAGGACATGTCTGTGATTGGCCAGCTGAACATATAATCCGAGGTATTTACAAGTTGTGTTTTAAGTACATATATTAGTTGCCATTCTTTTGTGCACAAAAAAAAAACTATTATGCAATATATGCAGGCGGGGCTATAATCGTAAAGCGACAGATGAAAAACAAAAAGAGACCTTCCTTGGTTAGGCGTCCGTATTTTTTACAGTTTTCCAGTCAGTCGTTAGACGATAGCACGATGACGGGGGGTTTTTTCCTTAGCGATACGAACCCTCTTCTTTCGGCCTTCGTTCATCTTGCCCATGACAGTCTTCTTCACTCCATTTCCTTGCCATTTTATGAGACTAACCGTCAAACGTTGTACTAGTACATTATTTGCATATTGTACTAATTTTAATAAGTACAATGCTAGTAATTACAATGTACTACTTTTACTATTCTAATTAGTAAAATGTACAAATCATGTACTAGTACAGCGTTTGTACATTGTATTAATTTTAGTTAATACAATTGTAGTAATTAGAAATGTACTAATTTCGTTTGTACAAATGTACTAAAAAAGGTCAAAATTAGTACAAATAGGGGGACGTCCCCCAAAACCCTAAATAGTGTACTAATTAGAACAGTAAACGCTTTGTACCGATTAGTATAGTTGTAATTACTAACATTGTACTAATTAAAACAGTAAAAGTTTTGTATCGATTAGTACAATTTTAATTACTATAATTGTACTAATTAAATTTAGTACAATGTACAGACGATGTACTGTTACGTATAAAGGCACATGTATAAGAAGACTATATCTGTCAAAACAATAATAGGAGAAGAAGAAGAGAAACAGCCCCAGGATGAAATCAATAAATTCCAACCACCGCCTACAACAACGACAAGTGGGAAAAAGCAAGATGTCAAGTCCTCTCCCTTTGTTTGTTTTTCTCCCGTGTGTCCTCCACCCACCACTACCCGCCACCAGGATTCATTCCCTTGCCTTTCCAGATCACCATCCAAATCTTTAGAGAGGGATTGGCATTCAATTTTCCTGTCCGCCTCCAAAACCACCAGCACACCCTCCTGCTTTTTTCTTTTGTTTGTTTTGGGATGGAAATACATGATCGTGACCAATCTCCTCCTTTCCCAACCGAGGAGCTTTGTTACTGTTAAACGTTGCTCAGTCGTTGAAATGGGACGGTTAGTTGCGGCCGCCTTGATAATACTTAAATGGTTTAGGACCTGAGTTGAGTGAATGAATGATATACTTTGGACAGCAGAACAAAGACGGGTGGGTTCTAAATGTCGCTGTTGGTTACTTTTTATCTTTGACGTCGTCTATCTGTGAACCTAATCAATCCTTCCTCACTCCCTCACTCTCGCGTGCGTTTTGTTATATATCCCTCAAAAAGAACTCGACAAATTCCCCTTTCCCCCCTCACAAACATTAATTTATTCATTCTTTCCTTTCCCCAATTCAATAAATAAAAAAGTTTCTTTTGATAAATCCTTTTAAACCGGCGATGCCGACGCCGGTCAGCGCGGCCAGGCAATGCCTCACCCCGGACGCCGCCATCGCCCTCGACGAGGCCGTCTCCGTCGCCAGGAGGAGGAGCCACGCCCAGACCACTTCCCTCCACGCCGTCTCCGCCCTCCTCTCCCTCCCTTCTTCCTCCCTCCGCCACGCCTGCTCCCGCTCCAGGAACGCCGCCTACTCCCCCCGTGTTCAGTTCAAAGCCCTTGAGCTTTGCCTCTCCGTTTCTCTCGAACGCGTTCCTTCCTCCGGTGCTCAGCTCCCTGACGACCCTCCCGTCTCCAATTCCCTCATGGCCGCAATCAAGCGTTCCCAGGCCACCCAGCGCCGGCAGCCCGAGAATTTCCACCTCTACCACCAGATGGCGCTGCAGTGCTCCTCCTCCTCCTCTTCGACCACCAGCCCTTCCTCGATTAATAACTTGATCAAGGTCGAGCTCCAGCATCTTATCCTCAGCATCCTGGACGATCCGGTGGTCAGCAGGGTGTTCGGCGAGGCGGGGTTCCGTAGTACCGAGATTAAGCTCGCCATCGCCCGGCCTCTGCCTCATCTTTTTAGGTACGGCAGGCCGAGGGGAGGCCTCCCGCTGTTCCTGCCTGACGGGCACGAGTTCGGTCCCAGTGGTCGGAGGGGCCTGGGGTTCAATTTCCCGTTCTCTGTGTTCCCAGGGTTTTCCGATGTGGACGAGAATTGCAGGAGGATAGGGGAGCTTCTCGTGAGGAGCAAGGGGAGGAATCCTCTGCTCGTGGGGGTTTGCGCTATCGATGCTCTCCGGAGCTTCGTCGAGAGCGTGAAGAGCAAGAAGGAGGGTTGTTTGCCCATGCAGTTGTCTGGGCTGAGCGTGATATCTGCTGAGGAAGGCTTGTCTAGACTAGTTGCTCAGGAAAAGGTTGATGAGGCACAATTGGAATCGGTGTTTGGTGAGGTCAGCGATGCCGCACGGCAGTGTTCCAGAGCTGGCTTGCTCTTGGATTTTGGGGATTTGAAGTGTTACGTGAGCGATCGGACAAATAGTGATGTGGTTCATCTCATGGTTTCTCGATTGGCGAGACTGTTGGAGGTATACAGCGGAAAGGCATGGTTCATCGGTGCTGCAACCAGTTATGATACGTACCTGAAGTTCTTGAGCAGATACCCATTAGCCGAGAAGGAATTGGATCTGCAGATCCTTCCGATCACGACGCTGAAACCTTCCGCATTGGAATCGGGTTCTCGGTCCAGGTGAGAAGCTTACATCATGCAACCCTTTCTCATGGATGCACTAAATATCTTTATCCGAGCTTTTCGATATCTCTAGTTCGGACAATATTAAAATTGATGTCCCAGAGTTCGGACAATATAAAAAAAAAATATGTGCATTGTTTTGTCTGTGCTTAATCTGTCCCAATGAGTTCCATCTGTTTGTCCTCTCCTGCGTAACTGAACTGGAGTAGTGATGAAGGCATCCACTAACTGGAATTGAAGATCATTCTAGCTTTCCAACTTCGAGTTTTTTTTCCTAAATAATTCAGCTTCCATTTATGGATGCAGTTTGATGGAGTCATTCGTTCCTTTTGGGGGTTTCTTTTCCACCTCGTCAGAGTTGATTATTCCGGTCTCGGGGAATCCATATCAGTGTGTGTCCCCTCAAGACATACTTAACAAGAAGACACAGGAAACCGTTTCTATGACAAGAGAAGATACTACAGCCTCAGTGGCAGATCAGTACCAGTGTAGTCTGCCTTCATGGTTGCGTATGGCTGAGCTTGGTACCAAAGCCGTCTGTGCAAAGGTTTGTTAAATGCTTTGGTCATTCGACACTTTGCAGTTTTCTTCCTTGTCCTAAGTAATTACTATGCCGGATGGTTGCATTGTTGTTAGTTGAAGTATAACCTGCCTGACTTTGACGGGTTCTTTTAGCCCAAAACTTTTGATTCATTGGGATTAAAGTCATGTTAGATCTTTACTGGGGCTCGGCTTATGTAATTTTGTTGGTTTTTGCGACAGAACAAGGATGACAGATCAAGTGAGACGGCTTGTCCGCTGCAGACAGAAACAGAATCTCTGTCTGCCACGGAGAGTCGGATGAAAGAACAAAGTCCGAGCTTGAGCAAAACTGATTCATGCCTATTTGGGAGAGGAAGTCAGACTGTCAGTTCTTCCATTTCCACAGGGTCTCAGAAAGTAATGACTTCACAACAGGTTACAGGGATATATAAGGTTCCCAAAAGTCAGAATAACAGTTTGCTGTCCAAACACATGGAGAGATATTCAAATGTTGAGCGCATGGATTCACATTCGTTCAAATCCCCCAGCCTCAGCGGGTGTAATTCAAGTGCCGATAATGGCAGACAAACCTCTCCTGCATCTGCAACTTCTATACCAACGACCAGCTTAAGTTTAGGTGCCGACTGTGCTTCTGAAGCCACAGCTTTGAATGCTCCACAAAATCAGCTGGCCTGCCATAGTCCTTGGGGAAGCAATTCATTCAAGGAAATCGTCCCCGGAAATCTACTGCGACCTTCATGCGGCCTATCTCCTGGTATCAATGTAATGGACTTCAAGATGCTTTACGGTGATCTGATCCAGAAGTTGGGAAGGCAGGCCGAGGCTGTGAGATCCATATGCGAAGTCCTTTGCCGAGCAAGAAGTGATGTACGTTGTAATGCTGCTCCGAGAGGAGACCTATGGTTTACTTTTCTTGGGAGTGATAGGATTGGGAAAAGGATAATTGCCTCTGCCCTCTCCAATATCCTTAGCAAACATCTGGTCTATGTTGACCTATGTCCCAGAGGAGAGATTCGGCTCCATGATGTGATATATGGTGAAAAGATGAAAAGTTATGATAGTAAGTACAGAGGAAAGACCACCGTGGATGTCGTAGCAGGAGAGTTGGCAAAGAATCCCTGTTCCGTTATTTTCCTAGAAAACATCGAAAAGGCCGATGAACAATTGCAAAATAACTTGTCCCAGGCTTTCTGGAGCGGAAAATTCTCAGACTCATATGGTAGAGAAGTGAGCGTGAGGAACGCTGTCATCATAGCAGCCTCCAGTTTAGTTAGGGTTGGTGGAGTCCTGTCTGCAGCGGAGGAAGTAGGCCGATACTCAGAGGATAGGGTGTTAGGGTCAGAGTGCTGGAAAATGAAAATATTGGTTGAACGTGCTACTAGGGAAGACGCTGTTGACAATCGCGATCCATTGCCGTGTATGAACAAACGAAAGCTCCATGGCACAAGTGACAATGTCGTGTTACTTGAGACCTCAGAGAGTGTCAAGCGAGCAAATATGAATCCATGTAGAGGGCTTGACTTGAATCTTCCTGCAGAAGGGAAAGAAGCTCTTCATGGCGACGACGATGGTGCAAGTCCCAATGATACCAAAGCCATCTCCGACATCTTGGTTGGATGGTTGTCTGAATTCCTCGACCAGCTGGATGGGGAGGCGAGTTTCAAACCACAAGACCTCGACGCCCTTGCTGATAACATATTCAAGGGGGTGAAGGATAGTTTCCGAAGACACATTGGCTCAGGATGTTCCCTCGAAGTGGACTCAAAAGTCCTCGACCAGCTACTATTGGCGACATACCTATCCAACAGCAAAAACACTTGGGAGGAATGGTTGAAGCAAGTCCTGGACAGGGAATTCACAGAAGTCCGGAATCGATTCAAACTCGCGCAATCCATTGTAGTCAAACTATTGACTACTGGTGACCTGTTGTCGGAAGATCAGGCCTTCGGTGGCCAGGCGCACCTCCCTTCGAGAATTATAATACAGCCATGTCCGTCGCTAGAGTTGGCTAGCTGCCCAAACTCATGACTTTTGATCTGTTGATGAAGTAAATATCGTATATATGGTAAATTGTAAAGTATATACAGGTGGTAATATTCTTCCTTAAAAAAAATATGAAGACATTAGTTTCGGTCCAATCCAAACTGGTATCGACAAGGCCCAATATGCGCGGGTTCATGATCTAAGGCCCAACATCTTGGGGACGAAACCTCGTACGGTGTCCATGTCATTCTATAAAACATACCTTAAATGGTTTGAACCCTTGCGGACTATAATATATCATCTAAAACATACCTTGAATGGTTTGAACCCTTGTAAGATACATTATAAGATGAACGCCTATCAACAAAGCTTCCTCAAAAGATCGTGGTTTGAACCCTTGTAGACTATAATGTATCCTCTAAAACATACCTTGAATACACATATTAATAAATGTCTCTTATGATAGGCGATCCTTGCAGTTCGAGCTCATATTTCTCCATCGTTGAATGTAGTTAACAACAAATTTCTCCTCCTAATGACGTGTCGATTATGGTAGAAACGATTTGAAATTCCCTCTCTATTTGCTCATAGCTGTCAATAGTACCTGGTTTGAGGTCAATATACCGGTCGAAAGTGTTTTCCTTCAAAGAGTTGACAAACTACTAATAAATTGTTTATAGTATGCTAAAGATGATGAGGATTTGCTTTCAAGCTCACCTTTCACTACTTCTTTCGTTAGTTTCATCGTTGTTTTTGTTGGAATTGGATCATCAACAACTACGTGCATTGCCAAATCATCTACATCCATGACTTTCCTCCATGGGTGTTTTGTCAACTCCTTTATTGTCGAGCTGTTGACAATGTATTCCATTTGTCGATCTTTTTGCTTCATGGAACCCATTATTGGTTCTATCACCCTTGTGAATGAGTGTCTTCCATCATCACTAGCATAATTTCAAAGTTTTTAGTTAAATTAGCTCATATAGTGGTATCCGACAAAGAGTTACTCAACGAGATGTTGTAGAGATTCATCAACGGTGTAGGAGATGGTACAACTTTATTGAGAAAAGTGTCATCAATAACTGATGGAGATGATTTAGGAGAGATGGATCTAAAGATTTCTTCTATCTTTTCGGTTTGTTTGCATATATTGGCCACTAATTAGGCATAAGTTCACTTTGGATAGCTACTCTCATTGTGAATGTTTTTTCAGTAACAACCTTATAAAATGGGGGTACCTTGGGAAAGATAGATTTAAGAAGTTCTTATATCTTTTCAGTCTGCTTATATGACTCGACCATGGATCAAGACTTAACCCAATTTGGAAACTCGATAGATGAAGAGCTCCGAGATGAGAAAGAAGGAAAACCTACAAGCCCACTGTACGCCAAAATATTCTTGACGTTGATCATCCTTGATGCAATATGAATTCCTCGAAATAAGGAGATAAGAGGTAGAGAATGTCTCACCGGGCATGCCAGAAACTTTTGAACACTAAAATCTGACGATGAGTATATAGACTGAAAATAACATACAAATTGTCATATGAAAATATAAGTGGGTTCAGTCTCTAATCACGGATAATGCGTGTGTGTCATCTAATTCGATTCTCGGAGAATGACAATTGATGAAGATGATCCAGAGTTCTAATAGAATATTTGCATAACTTTGGGTGATATGTTGTCGAAGTAGTCAAGTCATGTGGACTTGATTCGATAACATTTCGGGAGCTTGATGAAGTTGTCGGGCCTAAGTGTTTGATCCAGCAAAATCTCAACAGTTTGATGAAGTCATTGTCACATAAGGATACAGGTGCTATCGTAGAGTATAGCTGTCAACAGAGAATATAGATGTCGACAGAGAATATAGTTGTCGTAGGAGATATAGCTGTCGTCGGAGAATATAACTGTCGACGAAGAATATAGTCGCTATCGTTGGAGTATTGTCGTCGATTGAGAATATAGCTATCATCGAAGGACATAGCACCCAAGAGAATATCACTTAGAAAGAATATTGTTACGTGTAGAATATAATCACCGGGGGATATCGCTAAGGAAGAATATCGTTGTGTATAGAATATAGCCGTCTAGAGAATGTAACTACCAGGATAATATATAAGGAGAATATATCGTTGGGAGAATATCATAATCTCTGCGGGGCCTTTAGAGATATATATGTTAAGGGGCCTTCGGAGAACCACCCGTTATATAAGCCTTCACCGTACCACTCGCTAAGGGATCTTCGGAGAACCACCCGTTATAGGGGCCTTTGCCGCATCACCCGCTAAGGGGCTTCCGCACTACCGGCTAAGGGGCTTTCAAAGAGCCACTCGATTAGGGTCCTTCGCCACATCACCCTTTAAGGGGCCTTTAGAAAAAGAGAACTAGAATCATTTAATAACCCAATGGGATCTAATAAAATATGAGAAAAGAAGAGGTTTCCGTCAGTTGAACAAAACGGGAGGCGCTTTCCTTATATAATTATTTGGGGACCCTTTAAGTGCATTTTCCCCTGGACATGAGACAGGTAGAATGTCTATGGAAAAAAATCCAAATGGATCAGACCATGGACGGGTTGTGGATTAGGCTTGAATTAACCAAATATTTAGCACATCATATGATTTGGGATTGGTTTTTGGTAAAATATTACTTTCTACACCCTTCTCATCTACTCTTGGATTTGCATGTTAGAGAAAGAGTTGGTTTCTGGTATCGAAAAATTCATGCGTCGACATCGTATCAAGATTTTAACTTCTTGATATGAGGCCAATATTTTTATGTATTAATATGTAGCATTGGAAATTAGGGTGGAAGTTTAAATTTTTTTTTCTAATTTATGATAAAAATTTTTAAAACTCCTCTTATATAATATTTAATTCGCGCGTTTTTTTAAAAGGCGAATTCACAAGCATTATACAAACAACTTCGCAGCTAGTTGGGACTAAACTCGCCGTATCTTAAGGAAATTTTTCCTTGCGAATTGGGGTCAGTATGGGAGGGAAATGAGGGAGAGGGATAAGAGGTGTCCGACAAAAGGAAAGGAAGACTAAAATCAATCAATCAAAATCATTTATTTAACGCCACAGAAAAAAGGAATGTGGGTGGTTAAGTGAAAACATTATTTTGATTTTTTTTTAAAATTTTTTTATTTCCCAATAGACGATTTTGATTTTGATTTATTTTATGTTTTCAATTTTTCGTTTTCTGGAAGCGGCTAAAATGTCATATAAGTAAGCTTACTTGTCATGTACTAAATTTTATCGATTTTTAGTAATTGACGAAATTTAGTGCATGCCCAAATTCGTCATGCAGTTTTGTAAGGGCATAATACATATTTAATACAATTGAACGGACTTTTACTGAATTTGTGTCAACAAGTCCGTTAAAAGGTAATAAATAATGTTAGTAAAATGCTAAACTTTTACTTTTTAGTACATTTTAATAAAAGAACCCCTTAATAGGCTGGTAGATTAGAAAATCATTAGTA
The DNA here is from genome assembly GCA_023653495.1 of Melastoma candidum. Taxonomy (NCBI): domain Eukaryota; kingdom Viridiplantae; phylum Streptophyta; class Magnoliopsida; order Myrtales; family Melastomataceae; genus Melastoma; species Melastoma candidum. The sequence goes on along the minus strand of CM042884.1, from coordinate 13,609,087 downwards.
CAATGTACTAAGCCTATTATTGTATAATATAGTTTTTTTTACTAAAATAGTTTGGTAAATTACTAAATTACTAAAATGGTTTAGTAAAACGTTAGTATATTTTTACTAAAAAGTTTGGTAACTTACTAAGTAACCGTTCAACCTGATAAAGTATTAACGTTTTATCAAACTATTTATTTTACAGTTTAGTAAATTACTAAACATTTTAAATCCGTCCTTCCCTTTCCTTTAAATGATTTTGATTATTTTTTTAATCTAGACGAATTGGATTTATTTATTTATTGGCAAAATATCGTTATATGGCACCACCTTTAGACGGACTTTGTTTTATGGCCCGAACTTTGAAATTTTTCTTATATAGCCCTAAATCGATATTGTTAATCATATGTGGCCTTATTTTAACGACATTACGAAGTCGAACCATTTTTCAATGTTATTTTTTCACATGGCTTTATTTAATATATTAATTTTCCACGTGGTTTAACTCAGTGGCTCATCGTCTGTTCTCTTTTTTAATTGGGGCCAAAATTAAGAACCTTAAATTGAAGCTAATTTTTTGGATAAAGGGGAGGGTCGATATCGACAATTTGGAGATGAAGACTTTCTTCTCTTGATTGAATCAAGAATGAGTAAAAAAGGACCAGTGACAAGAGTGTTGGGTCCACGATATCAACCTCCTTTTACGGAAACCACAAATTCAAGCACGGGTAGGGAGTTGTCATGCTCACATCGTGAAGTAAAAACAACCCAGGCAGACGTTTCTTCGTTGCTCATTTTGGAAGGTGTTTAGTTGAATGGGTTAAATTTGTGTTTGGGAGTCGAATGATGTGAATGAAAAATTTCATTTAAGTGTTGTAATACTAATATTAGTTATCTATCTGGCTATATTGGTTTTTTGAATGTTTAGGACTATGATTGTGGCTTTTTTGAGTGGTTTGATGAGATTATCCCGATTTGCCAGAATGAAGTCATATTACACCTGTTGGAGATGAAGAAGCTATTGGAAAGCAAAGTTGAAGTAATGGAACTTCCTTACATTTTCTCCTATTTTGTTTCTTCGATCTTCCTGGTAACTTCTTGTATGGAGGAGGTTTAATTGCCTCGCCTTCAATAAGTGACCAGAATTTGCTTCCTTCTAATGGCTCCAGGACATGACTATATATTGCTCTATATGAAGCCATCTTGAAGCATGAATCAATGAAATCATCCACGCCTCGTTTCATTAAGTGTATGCAGGCTAATACATGAGCACAAGAATCTTATGCAGGTCCCAATAACGACAGCTACAACTCAATCCTCTTAAGTCCACTAAGAACCTATTATTCTCATTGAATGCCATAGACAATTCACATCTTTCAGAAATAGAAGGCTTGACAATATACTTGGCAGCAACCTCTTTGATGGCCTATATTTCCTTTCTCACATTAGGACATAGCATATCAATTGTCTTGATTGTAAATTTTTTCTTTTCCACTTATCTTACCATTAGAAAATGTTTAATGCGCAACATATCAATAAGTGGCAAGCTTCTTGCAGCAACAATATAAGGCTTGAAAGTTTCACAAATATTGTTGCTACACGTATTGCACTTACTTGAGGTGTTGAAGAAAGCCTTGCAAAAGTGCCGAGGTCCTTGTTTTATAAAATCTGCAACAGCTTCTGAGGATCTTGGACAGTCATCTCTTCCTACTTCCATTTCTCTTAAGGCATCGTTGTAGTCAACTTCATTGATACTCTTCACAACCTTGTAAAAACAACTCTTCAAAAAGAGACCCTTATGCTTCACCTTCCAATTCTGATAAATATGTCCTGAACAATTTCGAGCCTCCGCTTCCGATGCAAGAGTAGTTATAGCATTTAATAGCCCCTACAACAGTACAAATTATCAATTCATATCCAAATAATAACTCAATAACAAGATAACAAATTCATACCTTCTGTTGGTCACTTATAAATGTCCATCAGTGACCCGTCCCAACGTTCAGTTCTTTGAATAATAAAGTGAAGAACCACAACCATGAGTTAATGTTTTCACCTTCAACAACGACCCAAGCAATAGGGTATGGTATATACCCTCGTTTCCATCACGACCCACAGCTTGTCAATAATATACCTCCAACTCTATGCTTGATAAAAGTGCCATCAAATCCAATAATACGTATGCAACCTGACATAAATACCTTAACAAAAGGCTCAAAACAAATAAATAACCTCTTAAAAGTAGTGTATTGCCCTGTGGAGAGTGTCAAGTCACATGAATGATCAAAACAACTCAATGGATATTTCATCTTCAGCGTAGCCAAATAAGAATGCGGTTTCTAGAAGTGCTCATCTACCATGCCAACCATCAATCTGTCTACCAGCCAGCAAGCTTTGTAGCACTTCATCAAGGGAATTTCAATTGTATACTTCCTCATTACCTCTTCTTGAATTTCTTTGACGGTAGCACCAACTCTTCGTATATTTCCTTCTGAAAATTGTGGGGCAAGTCATTCTGTAGTTGCTTGTCTGTTATGCATGTTCTGCGAGCATGTGTGTGTTTCAAATACACCTTTAATTGCAAAACTCATCTCATTCTTCATCCCTGTGCCATATACCCTCCAAAAGAAGCCCGGTTCACATACAACCTCTTGCTTAACCTTTGAACTCCTTTTCCAACAAAGGTTATACACGTTTGCTACGTCATATTATTGTATAACACTATGCATTTGTTTTGGTGCCTCAAAAACAATCCGGACGTCAAAACTTATGTTCTTGTGATCACATTGTGGATCATAAACTGTCAGTGCAAACTTTAAATGTTGCCTCGTACACCCTATTGTCTCTTCTCTAACATCATGAATGATTTCATCATCTGAAGCCTCATACTCATTTCCCTCTCTCTGAAAATCTACATCACACAATACATGATCCATTCGAACATCGGTTGTAACTTCAACCAACTTCAGCATCTTGCATTTGCACTTCTTCAGTGCCAACTATTGCAACATTATCATGTACTTCCTCCCCAACAACATCCCTACCCCCAGTGAGATTACCACCGTAACTATAAGCCTCTAAGCTTTCTAACCCTCATTGCTAACGTTAACATCTTGACTGACCTCTCCAGTATCAAATAAGGCATCCACAATCCCTTCAGAATATATCGTCACTAAAGAACCTTGCGGACAACCATCTATCATCTCTAAGACATCCTTGTTATTAATAATTTACCTCACACATAGAAATCTTATTGAGAAGGACATACCACATTTTTACCTTAAAACCATGCTCTTATGAAACTGCTACCAACGTAAAGTAACCAATAGATCACAATCCACATCGGAAAACTCCAATACTCTACCACCATCGTAACTAATTTTGTCTCCAAATGACAATTCACCAGCTATATACATTAGAATAGAAATTCTCTTCATCCTAACCAGAAAAACATACAATTCAGCCATCTACCATCGACAATATAATATAAAAACATATCAAAACTTGTTACACACCTGGAATAGATTGGCTTTGCCCTGCCTTCGAATGTGTCGGCTTAATAACTGCCTGCTATAGTCTGCCTCGCATTCGAATGGGTCAGCTTAAGAACTTCTTGTGATGCTATTCTCTGCCCCGTTATCCTCTAATCGCGTTTCAGTACCTTCATTGAAGAAACCCGTCCCTATCTACTTCAAGCGGACCGCAAGCTCCCGTAAGAAGAATCCAAAAGAAACCAAGAAGAAGCCCTTTTGTCTCCAACAATTCTTCACCCGATCTGTCATCACTGTGATTTAGGGTTAGGCAAAACCCAAATAACAACAAAAGTAACGAGTAAAGAGAAAAATAAAAAAGCAAGTAGTATTTTTAAAAATTGGTGCTGGAATTGATAGGGTATAATACAGGTAGGAACCCACGTAGGAAATCGATATACTAAATAAAATCACGTGGGAAAATAATACTGAAAAATAGTTCGACTTTTTAATGGTTTAAGATTTAGGGCTATATAAAAAAAATTTTGAAAGCTCATGCAAAAAAACGTCCGTCTAAGGTGGTGCCTTAATATTTGTTCTTATTTATTTTTCTTTTCCGTCGTCATTTTCCCTTTCTCGTCCTCCGGCACCCCCTAACACCTGCGCCCTCCTTTTCTCCTCCTCCCATTCTAACCCCATTTGTGTAAAAGTTTGGAATTTTGAAAAGTTGGGTCGCAAATTTGTTCTCCTCGAGCAAACAAAAGGAGGAACAAAGCTCGATTTGGGAATGGGGGTGGTGGGCATGGAAGGGGCTGGCTCATGGTGGAAGGCTGAGTCACCAAAACACATTAACAAATAGGAAAAGATAGACCAAAACGCGTGTTGCATGACCAACCCCCCCTTCCCTTCTTTACGCTTACAATATCATTTTCTTTATATAAACAAAAACACGTCTTCCTCCTGCAGGCAGGTAGCCGTTGCATTCCTGCCTTATTAATTTAGTTGTAGTATAATAATTGTGGAATGGAAGGAGGGGAGGAGGAGGAGGAGGAGGAGGAGGAAGAGGATCCCGGGGCTCTTCTTCTTTCTCACCTTTGTAGTTGGGTTGGGGTGGTGGGTGTTTCCCAACACCAACTCCTCCCCTGAATCTCATCCTCAATTTCCAATCTCAATTTCGGTTCTCCAATCCCCATCCCCCCATCCACGATTCGTCGTCACATCATCATCATCACCCACCCAAACCCCAACCCCACCACCGCAAACTGAGGCCGACTCTTAAAGGAAAAATTAAAACCAAATATTGTCATGTACAAATTATGTAGACGCATTTGTTCTTCAATTAGATATTCCATGTATTATTTATTATGGACTATTTGTTTCGGACAAAAACAAAATGGGGGAGGGACAGAGACAGTGACAGGGATGGAAAGAGAAGGGAGGGAGGGACGGGATGGACAGGGCAACTCAACTCAACTCTCTTTGTTGTTGTTGTTGTTGTTGACTTGAGAACCAACCAACGCCCAAATCCCAAATGTTTTAGAAAAATAAAAAATAAAATAAAAAAATTGAGGAGGAGAAGAAAATTCACGCCTTCTTTTTCTTCACTCCCCCTCTCCCCCACTTCCCTTTTCCCCTTCCCACAATAATAAAGCTCGCGTCCCCATCCCCTATCTGTCTCTCTCTCTTGGGTTCCCTTCTTCTTCCTCCCCAGTTTGGGTTTAGAGGTAATTGTTTTACTATCACTGGTTATTGGTCTTGTGTCCTTCCAAGTGGGTGACTTTAGATTTCATGGGTTTGTTTTGGAGTATTGTTGTTGTGGTCTTTGAGGAGAGGGTGTTTTCTTCGTTTGATGGGTGTTTTCTTCGTTCCATGGGGGGTTTGTTTTGACTTGTTCCCCCATGGCGGCCCTCTTTGAGGCCTTTGCTTGCCTTGCCATTCAAGGGATGGCGACGGGTTTCTTAATTTTTTTTTTTTTTTTTTTGTTTTATACAAGAGCTGGGTCGTTGGAGGAGAGGATTGACCTTTCATGGATCTTTAATGCTAAGCTCCCTTTTTCATTGGCCTTTGAATTGTCCCTTTGGGTGGTTCAGCTTCTTGGGTTCCCCTCGGTTTGACTGCTACACCTGCCCGCTGCTTATACTTCCTGTATATCTCGTCTGGGGTTTGGGCTGATTTTGTCCTTCCGTTGTGCAGCAGGTGTGATCATTGCAAGGGGGCCGAAACCAAGCTTTTTCCTGCCGATCTCAGTCATGGGTGGGGATTACTACTGCAAGGGGGATGACCAAACTCCCTCTACTTGTTCGGTCCTGCTTGAGCTGGCTGCCTCTGACGACCTTTCCGCCTTCAGGAAGGAGGTTGAAGAGAGGGGCTGTGATGTTGATGAGGCGAGCAGTTGGTACGGGAGAGGATTTGGTTCGAAGAAGATGGGTTTGCTACAGCGGACGCCTCTCATGATAGCTGCCTTGTTTGGCAGCACCGATGTGTTGAAGTACATCATCGATTCTGGAAAAATTGATGTCAACAGGGCCTGTGGTTCGGACAAGGCCACAGCGCTCCACTGCGCGGTTGCCGGTGGTTCTTCTTCTTGCCACGATGTCATCAAGCTTTTGCTCGATGCTACAGCTGACTCTGAGCGTGGAGATGTCGATGGGAATAAACCAATCGATGTGATTGCCATTGACCCTTCTGCAAAGTCCCGTGGCAGTTCAAGGATTAGGGCCCTGAGATTGCTGCTGAAGGGATCTTCAGCTGTAGAAGACGGTGCCAGGTTTCAGGCAGTTCCTCAGCCTCCAAAGGAAGGAAATGAGAAAAAAGAGTATCCCGTAGACATCTCTCTTCCCAATATTAATAACGGGATTTATGGAACAGATGAATTCAGGATGTACACCTTCAAAGTCAAGCCTTGCTCAAGGGCTTACTCACACGATTGGACGGAGTGCCCATTTGTGCACCCGGGAGAGAACGCCAGGAGGAGAGACCCCAGGAAGTATCCCTACAGTTGTGTTCCCTGTCCTGAATTCCGCAAGGGATCGTGCCAAAAAGGCGATACTTGTGAATATGCGCACGGGGTTTTTGAGTCCTGGCTGCATCCTGCTCAGTACAGGACCAGGCTGTGCAAGGATGAAATAGGATGTGCACGCAAAGTCTGCTTCTTTGCCCACAAGCCTGAAGAGCTGCGTCCTGTTTATGCTGCTACTGGTTCTGCCATGCCAACTCCGAAATCTTACTGTTCCAATCCTATGGAAGGTCTGAGCCCGTTGTCCCTTAATTCTTCGTCTCTGCCCCTGCCTGCTTCCTCGACACCTCCCATGTCGCCTTTGGCATCCTCTCCCAGGGCCATGAGCATGTGGCAAAACAAGGTGAACCTCACTCCACCGACCCTGCAGCTACCTGGAAGCCGACTTAAGGCAGCCCTCAGCGCCCGTGACCTGGACTTGGAGTTGGAAATGCTGGCTCTGGAAAACCAAGTTGCTCGCCACCAGCAGCAGAAGCTGATGGGAGAGTTATCTGGCCTTTCCTCCCCCCCCTGGAAGAATGAATTCGGGAGGGTCCTTGGTGATCTGAAGCCGACTAAATTCGAAGATGCCTTTGGTTCTCTGGACCCTTCTATTTTGTCTCAGATGCAGGGTTTGTCCCAAGAGAAAGCCTCAACTCCTCCGCCGACCCAAATGCAATCTCCAACTGGGATGCGAATCCGCCAAAACATCAACCCACTTCGTGCTAGCTATCCGAATGGGCTCTCATCCTCTCCTGCTGGGAAGTCACCTCCTCACATGTTTGATTCATCGAGTGCTGTGGCTGCAGCCGTTATGAATTCTAGGTCATCTGCGATGACCAAGAGGAGCCAGAGTTTTGTTGACCGCAGTGCTGTCCCCCAAAGATCCAGTAACATGGGGTCGGTCAGTTCACCTACGATGAAGCCTAACATGTCTGACTGGAGCTCCCCTGATGGGAAACTAGATTGGGGAGTTCAGGGGGATGAGCTGAACAGGCTGAAGAAGTCTGCTTCCTTCGGATTTAGAAACAACGCTACAACAAGCACCGGCCCTTGGGTTTCTCCCACAGTCGACGAGCCTGACGTGTCGTGGGTTGGATCACTGGTGAGGGACGTTCCGGCTGCAGATGAAGAGATGTATAATGAAATGGGAGGTAGCCATGAATTGCTTCCTTCATGGGCAGAGCAGGTGTACATAGAGCAGGAGCAGATGGCATAAACCAAAGCTGATCTGGACTCCCTCCTGAAGTTCTTCCCGAATGGCTTAGTATATGATTCAATTGACATTATTATTTGTTAAATTCCTTACATATGATGACTCGCTAGGTATGTGGGATAGCATTCTGTCTGGGTAGGAAGTAGATTGAAGAGAGGAAACAAAGAAGCAAGAAGAGAGAATTCTTGGGGCCTTAGAGCACAGGGAATTGAGGCAAGGGAACAAAAAATTGTTCCCTGCTCTTTCTAGGAGTTGTTTTAAGAGAGACAGAAGAACAAATGAGGAAAAAAGCTCTATTCTTTTATTTCTATTGTATTTGAGTCATTCTGGTCTACACTCTTTGGATGTTGGCATATGAAAGAAATGGGGGAGTTCTTAGAAAATAGATGGTGTTTCTCCGGCATTATCTTTCTTCACTTGACAAGACTTCATTTACCCATGATGCAACTTAACAACCAACAATCGTGGACAATAGAGGCGTATCAAAGCAGACGGTGGAGTGATGCATGGAAAAAGAATCCAGTCGATGTGATATATAAGGAGGAAGGGCATTTTGTTAGTGCGTGCACTTATGTGCCAAGATACTTTATTGTATTTATGGATAAATAATTAATAAATGCGAGTATTTGTCATTGATTATTTTACTTTTCTGCACGTAAAATTATTAATGATAAAGTCCCACAGATTAATGAGTATATTAATCTGAAATAGTCCGTGATCGGATAGATGTTTAGAGGGGACACGGACATCTAGATCATCGCTAAGTATAACTGAGGTCAAGATAGACCGAGGGATAGTGTATCCAAGTTATACACCTTGATATTAGGGTTACTGGACACAATCCGTTTAAGAAGATACCACATATTAAACATCATTGATCAATCTTGTTTATGGACGAGTGTAACTGATCTTTTGACTTGATACATTCATTTATTCTATGCGTGAAGTTTACGCGTTTTGACGTCGTTAAAAGCCGTCTTTAACCGGATTGTGAGTAATACGATTGTTGGATGTGTGACAAAGCGTAGAGAGAATAGTGTTGAGTCAATATAAGATTCATCGCTCTCTTGGATTAGAGAGTTGACATATAGGCCACTTAATAGAGATATTAGTGACTCTAAAATCGATGGCCATGGGTGGAATGTTTTACATTCAAGTGAGTCTGTTATATCTTGGTAATCAAGTAAAACAATTAATTTGGTGATGATGTATTTTGAGCCGAATTAATTGGGATGTCAGTTAGATGAAGAGATTGAATTACACAGTAATTGGTTTATATTGGTTTATGGTTCATGACCTTAGTTTGTGTATGGACCTACACTACCTTCGTGTATAAAACCTAGAGGGTCGCACGCAATAGGACGTTATCACTAACAATATGTTAAGTTCTAATGGATACTGGAATTTGATCCAGAATTATAATTAATTGGATTATTAATTTATTCCGGATAAATGGAAGCTAATGCGTTCTAGAGTAGATTTACTAGACGGGCCGAGGTTTATTTTATTCAATATGGGCTAAGGCCTAACCGCCTAAGTTTGGCCCATAGAATAAAATAAATAAAAAAAAATGAAATGTTTTTATTTTAATTTTCCAATATTATAAGAGGTGATTTTGACCCTAGGGTTAAAACGACGTTCAGTTTCTCAAGATTATGCATGGATACCGTTAGAGGAGTCGCGCTTAAGGCTCTTGAAGACGGTCGTGATTTCTTTCTCCTAATACGCGTATTCAGACTAAAGGCAAAATACACTCTATAGATATTTTAATGAGCATATTTATACATACCACATTTTTTTTGGAGATTTTTTTTATGTAGTTTTATTAAAGTTTGTTGTCGTTGTGTGCGTATAAACCCATTAACTCTCTCTCCTTAGGTCGGCCAATCGGAAAGGAGTGTCAGGATTAGATTAAACTAGCGCCCAACCTATCCGCGTGGGTCTTTGAGTTCTGAAGCGTGATGAGTTGATACACCGAGATAAGGTTAAAGGATGTAGTTGGGTTGTGATGGCAATCTTAGAAAATGATGGAAGTTTATGTGCATGTGGGGGTAGCTCTATCTGGGGGACCTCCCAGAAGACTTCGGGGTCGATTTGTTTTGACATGATTACGTATAGGTGTTGTGAGGTGGGCCCTCCCTAACTGGGGATCTTTCTTTTCCAAGTTTGAGACTTTTTAAGCCGCCCCCCAATGCCATGGATTTTTCCAACCAGACATTAAATAGGCAAATAATAGTCAATGCCCACTCGATTTTATTTTCCCCTCAGAGTCTCCACTTTGTCATCGTCATCAATGGTTCTTTAGACTTTCATCCTAAGGGTAGCCACTAGACAACGTACGAGTACGACCCCACAAAAAGAAAATTTGTGGTCACTTTTCAAAAGAATTAGTGTGAAGTTTGTTCCTCATTAAATAGGAGGTTGTCTCAGCTTTTGCAAAGGATAATTCCTCTTTCTTTGCATCAATTCAATACACAAAGATAGATAGGTAGATAAAGATATGGGCCCGTTGGGCTTCCTCGTTGGGCCTACACCTAGGCCCAGTATCAGAATAGCCGTTGTTATTTTGCCCCGTTTGCCCGGGTCGGCCGTCGCCTCGCAAAATTATGCTCTTGGTGTCAGAGTATCCCCCCACCTTTGTTTGCCGTAGATTTCCATGTAAGGTCGGGTTATTCGCAGTGGTGCTGATGTTCATGCATGAAAATGCGAGCTGTCGGAGCACCAACCATGATCTTGGACATGAGAAGGAAACGTACACAAGTTAAAGAAGAAGGATGGAAAGGGAGAAGGCGTGGGACAAAAAAGTTACAATGCGAGGGTTAATTGTTCGTGTCTTTTATAGAAAAAAAAAACGACATTTATTTATGTTAAACTAGTCATGACTACCAAGACTTCGTGAGAAATTGTCCGATTTTGCAGGTAATTTCAATAAACTGTCCGAGACTGTGGATAGAGATTGAAAATCACCATGGAACGTGGATGGACTATTTGGGCTATGGAACTCGATACACTAAAGACGTCATAAACTTAACCTTCAAGCAGTGCTTTTGAATTTAGTTCGTTGTGATTGATGGAACTCAACTTGCTGGAGTTACTTCTCAAACTGAATTGTCGAACTCGATTTGCTGGAGACGCTTCCTAAACTCGACTTGTTGGAATTGCTTCTCAAACTCGAGTTTCTTGCCAAAGGTACTTCTTGATCTTGAGTTATCGTGGTCGAACTCAAGATCATTGGAAGCGCCATATTGAGTCGTTAAGAACAACTGGAACTTGAATATGATCATCTTTAGTCTTTCGCGGATGGCACTTGGCAGGAGGAATAATCCTGAGAATGTTTGCAAAGCGCCGTTGACTCTCAAGCCACAAGCTGTTGACAGCAATAGCAGTATCTGAGGATCAGATTGGATTAAGAAGGATGTGGCGCGAATTTCATCATTCATGGATGCTGTAATCTCAATTCGCTGCTAGTTGTTAAATATGGTGTTGGTCACTGTCTATCGTGTGCCTGTGGTACATGTAGTTAACTGGTTTAATGAATCCCATGAATTGAAGTGGTCAAATTTGCTTCACCTAGTTATGAGTATTATAAGTCCTGCAGGAGTATGTGCAGTTGGACAAAGATGTTCCAGGCCGATACCCGCCATTAACAGGTTCCGCTCGGACCATCCCTAATTTGGACAATCACCAGGAACATGAAAACCAAAAATGTGTAGATAGTATAATATAGCAAGTGCTTATTTGCTAACAAAAAGAAATGGGATAGATTCTAGAGTAATAATTATATATCCTACATCCTCTGCCCAATCCGCCATGTATACAACAAGATGAGTTCTGTGGCTCTTCTCCATAGCTGTGCTGCAGAAAAATGGGTGCTGGGGCAAATATGGCCCAAGTTACATTGGAGCACTGGATATAGATTTTGGTCTGAACGAATCAGTAGACTTACATGAGGTAGGGCAGGCAATAATGCATAACACTATAATCACTTGCTTAACTGATCAGTTTGATAGTACACGATATCACCCGAATCGCTTACGAAGTGATCTTCCTTCATGCTCTTTCTAAGGACATTTAACAAATGAAATGGGAAGGGTCCGGATTTCTTTGGCTCTCTGTAATACTTTCCTAGCACTGGCTTGGCTGCTTCGGTCTGTCATGGAAAACCATGAATCAGCAAAACATACATTATGTATTTAGCCGTGACTGGAAACAGAAATATCAGAAAGGACAACTCACTGCTTCAATCAAATGATAGTGTGGAATTTGCGGAAACAGGTGATGAATCACGTGGGTACCAATATCGTGATGAATGTTGTTAATCCACCCGTAATCACGATCAAGTGTTGTCAATCCTCCTCTAAGATAACTCCATTCCTGCAGCAGGATTATGAATTGCGATTACTTACATCGGCAGTTATCCAGAAGAAGTTGCCTATGTTGTTCATGAATGAATACCTGGCCACGATACCAAGGCATCTTTTCCTCATGGCCATGGTGATGCAAGTAAGTCACCAGATCTAACCACGCCACAAATACCTAGAAAATTCCAATATAGGACTTGTCAGTTGAACGCAAATAGAATTAAACAGCCTATCCTATCGTGGAATCATGGTGAAAGAAGATGAATTACCAAATAGGGTACTCCATATAACTTGAGCAATGGAACAGGACCCATAGAAAAGGAAAGATATGCCAGCACGGCAGCCATGGCCAACCAACAAGCAGTGGATGTGAGGACATCTTTCCTCTCATTAGGGACAAACAAATCGCTGTTTGGGTCGAAATGCGAACCAGTCTTCCCTGGGCTTCTACCCCACTGCATTCACAAAAATAATATCCACAAAGGAGAGAAAAAATCACCTTCAAGATCACACCATCTTCCCCATGATTTACCCAAATCAGGACGAATGGATTTACCAAATAGACAGGATATGCAAGCATAGGGAACGGCAAGGTGAACCTCAACAACTTGGTAACACTATCCAGGCTCTTGAATATCTTCTCTGGTAGCTGAAACCAACAATTAACCATTACATCAGCAAAAGGAACTACGTGAATAGTTCAATTAAAACCCATGACAGCAGAAAAGCAACCCACGAACAATTCAATCGGGACTCACCGGGTGCCATGATTCGTCCTTCTCCACGTGTCCGTGATTCTGGTGGTGTGTTCTGTGGCTAATTCTCCTGCAAGAATCACAAAAACCATATTATTCAGTTATCTTCACTGTAACGCCTCCTATGATAAACTTGCACATAACCGACATAAAACAAAGTTTTGGCACAGATTAGGCAACTGCTGACCATCCGTGATAAGGAACAAGAATGGATGAATGCAGGAGATGTCCAACCATGCTGTTAAGCTTCGAATTATTGGAGAAACTTCCATGGCCACTGCATCAACATCAATTGTTAGACTACATGATATGCAGACAATAAACAAAAACACCAACTCCCGAGCCACAACTCACAAGACACTAAACATCGGTCAATTCTACAATAGCCTATGTTGCATCCAATCGAAACATTAACACGAGATCACAAAGGAATCACAAAGAAGAGTAGAAAATCGTTACCAGTCATGACCAAGGACAAAGAGAGCCCAGAACATTGTACCCTGAGCAACCCAATAAAGGGGCCAAACAAACCAGTTGTTGAAGAAAGCAGCAACCGCCGCCATCCCAAAGACGACCAGGACATCCCTCACAACATAACTCATGGATCTCCAGGGATCCTTCACCCAACAATGCTTCGGAATGGCTGCCTTGATATCCGCCAGCTTGAATGGCGGCGGAGCGCTTAGGTCCCACCCCGACTCCAGTACAGCCGCCACCCCATCTCCTTTATCCTCAACCCTATAAACACCCGCTTCCACCCTCTCTTCTCCACCCTCTTCGTCTTCCCCGAGGGAAGGGAGCCTGACGGGGGCGCTGACGTTCAATGCCCATTTCCTCGACCCCGACCCGACATAGATACCTGCCACCCGGGCCTCGCGGGGCCTTAAAGCTCCGAACCTGACAGAGGGGAACGACGTCGGGCAGCCGGTCCGAGGTCTAGCATAGTTGCTGGGGAGCGGCTTAATGCCGCATTCGGACAGGACCCAACTCGACATTCCGACGGGGGAGACCAGAGGGGTAGGAAAGATGGTTCCTTTTCGCTACTCCGGGGGGTCTCTCCCAGGAACGGAGAGGAAGACGATCACAGCAGGAGTTGGGGATGGGGGGGGATACAGACAGCACTATATATCAAGGTGGTGGGGGGAGGGTGAGAATGGTTTTGTGGTGGGATTGAGGGGATGGTGGTACGAAGAGATAACACTGGATTGCAGAGGGCAATCCTAAGCCACAACCACAGCCAAAAAAAACACACTTCTGGTATCTGTTTCCTGAAAGCCTGGGTTTTCTTGGGGGTATCTGTCCAGTCCTCTTTTCTTCTTATGACTCACCTTCCTCCTCCTACTCCTCCTGCGGTTTGCCTTATATAAAGGGAAAGAGGGAAGTAATCAGCTTGATTCCGTGGGAGTCGATCTTCAGACAAGATGGGGAATTGACCTACCGACTTAGTCCTACGTTGTGTTAGAGTTTGGTAGCCTCTTTACTTTTTTAAAGAAAGAGAAAAAGGCATTGTTAAGTGGGGCGTGAGTGTGATAAGGGAAATGACGTGAGCAAAATGGCATTCGGCATCTTTAGCTGTGAATGAATTGGGGGGGGGGGGGGGGGGATGTCAATTGGTGTTTTGCACAGAATGAAAAACAAAGAAAAATTGAGGACGTGGGTCAGACGTGGGTTCTTATTCTCCTTTTGATTTTGTTGGATGGAATAGAAAGGTATGTTGCATTGAAATGGTAAGAATGTGTAGCCTTGGGAAAAAATTAATTAAATACAATAATAAATTTGAAAATCCTTCACCTTTTGTGCCTAACTTGTGGTTTGTAGTCAGTTGCTATGCTTATAATCTTTGAAAAATTGTACGAAAATTAAAACTAAATCGATAGGACCATGGACAACATGACTGTCTTGAACTTTTTGATAAATTGAAAAAAAAACATGGAAACGTAAAGACATGATTTCCGAATTTTAAAACTTGACTCGGCGGCTTATTTTGTGGACAAATCCGTACATAGATTTGAATGAAAATTAAGGTGTATTTTGTGACTGTCACCGGTCATTCTAAACAATGGATAAACATGACTCGTTTGGTTTCCGCGAGAGAAAATGTAATGGTAATCGAGAAAAAATATACTGATTACGAAGAAAATATATTAAAAAATAGTGTATTTAATGAAGGATAAAGAGGAGGGAAGTTGAATGAATAAAGGAATCTACATTTCATATCATGAGCTAGGGAATGTTTATTCCTTTACTTATTTCATTCTCCCATTCTCCTCTTCATCTTTGAGGTAATCAATTCCCTTCCTAGTTATATTTTATTTTTTTGTCTTTTCCCATTCTATTCATTCCGGTATTTCATTCCAAAAACCAAACATATTGTAAAAGTATGGTGACAATTTTTTTGCCAAATTATCAAATATTAATGATACCATCCTTCGAAAAATGTCATAACATAATTAAACATTACATCACGTTTATCCTCCATCGTTTACAAACACCAATGAAAGAATACGTGACACCCCAATCACGATTTTTGAAGTCATCCATATCGAACCCATCAAGCCTAGGTGGAAAGATATCGTAGTCAGTTGCTGTGAGTAGAGGTGAGTGATCCTTTTTTATTGTGATCATATTTTTGTTTTATAAATAGGTGTATGACCCAAGCTTGATGAGGATGGGTGCTGCCAGATTTTCTTCTCCTATATGAGAATGGGTACAGGGGATGATTTTGTTGAAAAATCTATCTAACCCTAATTTTCCCACACTTTTGTTCTATGTGCTATTTGTGTTAAAGAGGGAGTCGGGTCGGTGAAAGATGAAACTCACCTATGTTCTATGTTTCATGATGATTGAATCAGTTGACATTTGGTGTCACATATTCCTCATTTTTCGAAGTACAAGACAAATAGAAAAAATTCACTAAATACAAAATATACTTGTTAATTTGGCCAATTTTATTATAAAAAATCTTTTCTTTTTTTTTGTTTTTGTTTTTCTTACCTCATGTAATTATACTTTGTGACTAAGGGCAATTTTTTTTCTCAGATTAGCGTTGTAGAAATTTTCAGATTTTATAAAAATATATAAATTTAAATTTTGTGAATCAGTAATTCTTAGAAATTTTTAGGAAATTTTCGTTTAACTTTACAAAATTTATATATATCGTATATTCTAAAATATTCATTTTAGTTTATAATTTTTTTAAATTATTATTTAAAAAAACAGTTAAATTTCCCATCAAACTTCTCAAAAATATGTCACGAGAAAGAAATTCTATATTGTAAATTCCAATTTCATCTAAAACTAATTTTTATAAAATTTAAAAGAAGTTTGGTTGGAAATTTAACTGTTTTCTTAAATAATAATATAAACAAAAACTATAAATTTAAAATTTTAAAACTACAAAGATATTAAACTGATAAAAACATTTCATTTATGCTAATTACACAAGACATATTATTACGATATTATATAAAATAAAATTCATGTATGGTTTTAACATGTTTTGTAATATGTATCTGAGTGATGGATTATTTTTATTTAATTTATTTAAATGTATAGATAACGGAACGTGTTATAAAAATTTTTCAAGAAGTTTGATGTATACCTAATTAAAATTTTTATTCTCCGCAAGGATAGGTTGATTAATTATAAAATGAAATAACTAATATTTTTGTATACATTTCGAAGATAACAACAAATGGGAAACAATCATTTATTTTAATAAGAAGATAAAAAAAAAAGAATGGGCATATAATTTTAAATTTAATTCAATACATGATTAAGAAAACACAGTTGAAATGCATTTAGAAGATGACAAGATCTAATAAAATTTCGAAGAAGCACGTGACTCCCCGCCACATTGTGTTTAATTGGGTGGGGACATGGTTTTCAGGTATTTGTCGCTCAATAATTCCCCCCCAAATTATTTTATGAAACATGTAGATCAAATTAAAAATTCATTGACTATTTTCAAACAATGAGTGTTTCAAATTAAAACACCGAGTTTACTTAATTTTTTTAAAATAAACTTAATGTGAAAAATACCGAGTTATTAACATTAGTCAATGAAATATCATTTTAACTTACATGATATTTCGTGTAAGGACGTTCTTTGAGTAAAAAAGCTTTCATGCTTTTCTTTTCCAAGTGATAACATTAGGTGTTATGTTGACCCGATTACGACGGTAGCATCTTACTTATTAAAAACCAACCGCGTTCGTCATCCCCTCGTGAATTGCAAATACTTTCTATAAGACTGCCGGCCCCTAAATTCTGACCAGAGACGGCCGGTCAGTCGGGGTTTGCCTTTTCTTATATATATATATAAAAAAAGGACTCCATTCCCATTCGTGCTTCTTTCTTTTTCATCACGCGGAGTTTCAAAGTCAGTTCACTTTCATTCTTTAAGGTAAAAGGAAAAAAGATAGGAAGAATGACGAAATGAAAGAATAGTCCCGCAGGGAGAAATTCCTTGAATACCGAAACCCTTTCCGTATTCGCTCGTTTGACTCGGATTGGTTTTATGTGTAGAGAGAGAGACATCGTGTGAAAATGCTCCTTTCTTTATACCAACCACGATCGTTTTACTTTTTCTCTTTAGTTTGACCTTTTCCCAACTTGGGGCGTCTTCACCTTAAAAACTGTTCCCGCTAGTGGGAATACGACGACGTTTGAATTATTTTATCGGAGCCAAGGGTAGAGTTGATGGCAACATCTCGATCAATTATCTCGATTTTGCTTTGGGAATATTTTTCTAAAAACGGTTACGTGATGTTATTATACGCATGTGTATGAGTGTGCCTATATACAATATTGGCGTTCATACGAGGCAAAGGGGGTTGGTTAGTCGATGTTTTCCAGTGTAAATTGTTGTCCGACCGACCGGTTCGTTAACTTATGCGGATGATGTCTTGGCTTGTGGTCTTCACCGTCCAAAATGGCTGTTTTTGATCATTTCCGTCTAATTCTTGGTGTCTCCCGACCAAACATTTCTTCGTACCAACTGAAAGGACCACCAAGGAAAAAAGAAGAGGAAATGAATGAATGACAGAGGGAGAACGTGTTCCGCGTTGTGGTCGGAGCAGAACAAATATTTTGACAATACACGTGAATGTAATTCATCCATATTTTTTTAAAAAATTCTCCCCAGCCCCACCACCCCCCCAACCCACTTATTTTCACGTGGCCTTTCTGAACAGAACTTGAAAAAGATAGACAAAGAAGATAGAAAAAGTACAATACACGGTTGCTAACTCATTTATAGTTTCGTATTTTTCGGTCGGTAAGGAAAGAATCGATGTCAAACCTGCTCGGCAAGGCAGGGGCAATTGGTCTAGGATGGAATCAGAACCTGTTCCACCACTAGTTACGGTTTTCCGTGGCCTTCGCGAGCTCGCTCACCAAAGAAGCGCGGCTCCGTCCTGAAGCTCTTGTGTGCCTAAGCTAATCCCCTGCAATATGGAATATAGGAACCCACCGTTACTGCATCACGACACCCATCGACACGAAAACCCTGATCTACAACCAAAACTTCCCTTACCATCCTACCTCAAGTTTCTCTGCTTGCTCCATAAGTTTGTTCTTATCTTGTAGGGCCACAACGGATGCAACGGTAGCCTGAGGCCCTATAAATACATGATAAGCAAGACACCATCCATGACTAACGTTTCTACACCGAAAGGGGAGACACGAGGCATAAAACTGTGCCATCTCACCCCTGTCTTCTGGTATTTAGCAATAATTTCTTCGCGAGTTCTCATCCTCGGCTGCACCCTCAAATAGTCCCTCCTTGTTGCTCCTTTCATCTGCAGAGAAGCAATGTGGTCTTTCAGCCACTGGGCTCGCTGCCCAAGATAATTTACCCCTTTCGAGGGGCTTGGGTTTAGTTTGCTGAGACGATGACGAAGGAGTGGGGAGAACAGGTTCATCGATCTCAATATCATCTGCAAGAATCAAGTTCAATGTAGTAAGAACAGTCAAAGAGGATCATTTCCCAGGAGTAAGAGATTAGGTTAATAGTTTATCAAACCTATATTTAGCTCAGTGACACCATCTGGGGCGAATGATGAGGTGGATTCGAAAGTGGAATATAGCTCCTATATGTGCAGGATCAACGATATCCTCTTCCAATGTGGGAATGTCATCATCTACTTCACCTTGTATCAGGCCCTTGAAAACGCCCCCAAAAATCCCATGACCAACAATCTGCAGATAGAATAAAATAATCAGATCCAGTCAACTACTCACGACCATAAGCAAGAGAAAGTATCTGTGATGAACCATGAAATGGAACCTGTTTTTTTCCGATCAACAGATAAGTTAAAGCAAGAAGATGGGGCTGCTTCGAGGACTACATCATGGTAGAGCAGATTCTTGAAGCACCTTAATCACCAAATGACCTCGGGTTTTACCTCAATTCAATACATCCAGTTTGATAGAAAAGGACAATGCCGGTATCTGTCCCTTCTGTCTTCAGGATTCTCATCCAGCAACGTGGATGTTTGCATGAAGTTTTGGTCCATCTGATAGAACGAAAGCTGAAAAAATTTAGTAAGCTAAAGGAAAAATATCTTCCATTTGATTTTGAACTAATTAAGGGCCACCTGAATAGTACATGTCAAATGAGACAAACAGATTGAGTCCACACAGCAGAGAATAACAAGTGCCTCGGAGGGAGCACCAGTTGAAGTTGTTGCATTGACGTCATCTGTCCCAAGAAGTCCAACATTAGATTTGTGATCATACACAGACTCCCTTTATGATTTCCTCTATACATATTGATAACTTATTAACACAGAAAGGTACCGGATACTAGTAACGTTTTTAGCAAACTAGGATCGGAGACTCCCTCATTATATGCAACGATATAGCAGTCAAGCCCTTCTCAGAAATGAACTGAGACCCCATGACACCACCATCTGCACTATCTATAACCGTAATGGAGGAATTTTTGGTTAAAACTAATGTGATGCACTTGGCGGAGCTACCGACACAGTTTGATTCAGATGCCCCTCTTTTGCCCAACCTAATTTCATCTGAGATAGTGATGACATCAACAGAAACGAAGGGGAACTTGTATCAGAAGAACAGTCGGTGACTGAAAGTACTGATGGCACATCATTATCAAGAATTGCAGCCTGAAAGACATTGAGGTCCCCATTGAAACTCAACAGTGGATGTAAATCTAATATGTCCAGGAGCAATACAAAATCATACCCAACATTTTCACCTGTCCACATGCATATCCGGCGGCAAGTCTAGACCCATCTTTTGCAAATTGTACATTGAAAATTCGGAATTCTAGCACAGCTGGGCCCATCTTGCTGAACTGTGCTCTTAACTGTGCAAGAGTTTTAGATACATTAGAACCATGATTAGTACAGTTAAACTGCTGTTGGAGAATGAAATATCAACCACCACAAAAGGAGCTAACAAAATTGTAATATATTTCAGTAAGTTAACTACATCACTTTTACTCTCTGACCAATCCTCCTTGGATGGCTTCAAGTAGCAGGCTTCAAGTAGCTACACAGGATGGCCTAACAGCTGGATGAAGCAAACTGACTTCTACTCATGTTAGCCATCGCTATCAACTTCTCCACTCGATAGGCTTCAATTAGGCTACTAGGAGTAGGAACTCCGCCAGTCAAAGGCCATTTACTACCGCTTCCAGAAAAAAAAGACTTTGTAGGTTGATTTGCTTCTGAACTATCTAATTGAGAGGAGAAATTTATGAATGGCAGGTGCAACAAATCAAACTATTAAAAAACTCTTCATGAAAAGCTACAATTTTTCGGAGAGCTTCATTGATCGTACTTTAGAAAGCGTGCAAGACAATGTTCTGTCAGCATCCACCGTACCTAGCTTAGCAACAATGATTAGGGGTTCCACATTTGGGATAACAATGGTAAGATGAAGGAGAAAGTGTAGCATTTCAATCTCCATAAGACAGTAAGGTACAGAGAGCAGCATTATCATAAAAATGTAGTTGTCCAGGATTTGTCAATACGACAAGTGACTCTGCCTGAGTACTTTCAACTTCATCCACTGTCGGTAATAGAGCTATATCCGTGAAGGAACCAGCAAGCGTGAGATCCATGCGGCCCAAGGAATTTCACATTTTCCAACCCGCGTGACCACTGAAGACTTAAAATCTGTGATAATAGAAATCTACAGTTAGATAGTGGAACACATCAGTCAGTTGGACTCGAACAATCGGTGCCACAAACAAAATAACCCTCACTGCATCCTTAGCATCATGGCACAGAAAGGAGTTTATCATTACACGATATATATATATTGGAGGAGCAAACAGCCAGAATGGAACACAGCAATAACATCAAGTTATTGGTTTATCGAACGGCCTTTAACAATATTATCAGACAAAAATGTAACCTTCAAATCCTAGAAAGCGGTTTCCAGATCTACCAACATATGTTATTTACTAAAACCATATTTCTTCTGTTTGAGCTCACAGACAATAAATTCCTATTTGTGAGAATGCTTCTCCAAAAAGAAACTGAATTCAAATACTAAATGTTCCACCTATAGTTTCGGATAGAATTTTGCCTTTCGAACTTCTAAAAATGATATTTTTTCCATTCAATTTTCAAAATCTCTACAGTGTAATACACTGATTTTAGAAAAAATAAAAACAAGAAAAATGAAAAGCTGTGTTGACATAGAGTAGCAAGTAAGAGGTCACACATCAAAACTTCCTCTGAACCAATTTCATCCTCACCATAAACAAATAGATGACCTCCATAACCATTTTGTGATCTGGTCATAGACCAGTGTAAAACAATGACAGGAAGGCTTTGACTGCCTGACAACTGCAGCTTAATGACATTATCAGACATTCTTAGAATGATGGCTTCCTGTGGCTACAGAAGTTTGCATGTTCCAGAATATTATGTCCCCATCTAAGTAGCCAACAGCAAGAACAGATCCATCCGAAGCTGCCCAACATAGAGAGGTTATCTCTTTGTCCTACTGCTCATCATCTGAGATTTCTCTGAAAGACTCATCATTTCCAGAACTGGGGATATTCATTATTATTTGACTTTTCAAATGGAGATCCTTGCAGCCTTTCACCAGACTGACCTGGTTTCGAGAGATATCCCAGAGTACAAGCAGCCCTTGCTTATAAGCAATCAACATCCTGAGTAACATATCCCATCCATTATCCGTACTAAATAGATGGAGATGATATAACATGGAGTGGACGACTCAAATGCCTTTATCACAGAAATGCCAGTGGGAAAGTACATTATTTCAATATGTTGCCATGATTCACTTCCGAGTTTCTTAGAGAAGGAAAACTAACTAATGCAGGAGAATACTTGTCATGCATGGACTTTATTATATAAACAACGTATAAGGGAACTGTTTTACCCTGACCTATTTCCTTTAGAGCAAGGTTGCGTAAGAACTCCGACAACAGATTGATGGTAAGGCACTGGAATCTGAGCCGCTTCTGCAACATTCACCATTACTTGTAATTGTAATGATCAAGAATAGAGCAAAACATTAAAAAATATTTTTTAAAAATTATTATTTTTATTTACAAATTAATGCGGCTATTCCTTTAGCTTCCTTCCTTATAAAATGGTTCAGACATACATATGTTTTTAAAAGAATTTTAGAATCAGTAGCCACCTAACAATTGGAGATCCTTTCACTGCAAGCACCTATTTATATAAAGCTCTCCTGTCCGGTAATAACTACCCAAGCCAAGGAAAGTGGCCGCTGCATCAAATATTTGTTTACTTCATTACTTAACTTTTGAACACTGTATTATGCAGATAACGTTGAAAGAGGGGTTGGAGCCTCTTAGAAACTTTTATTCAACAGGACTTTTTCATCCCTTCCCTAAGGGCTGAACATACTAAAGAAGAAATAGATCTTAGACCGGCCATTCCAAACTCGGCTAAAATTCAAAGAAACAATATTCCTTAAAGTTGTGTTAACTACAAAAAGCATTGATAGTCAAAACAAAGAAAGTATAACAAATTTCCACTAATTGAATCGGCTGGAATGAGGTAAGGAAGTTGGATGAGCTGTCTCTATATGCTGTCAGACTTTAACACAGACCATACCATTCTCATCTCCGATGTTCCTGATGTTTGTAAAAGAACTACAGGCTCTATAATGCCAGACAGATGCATAAGAGGTGTGCCAACAAAATAGAGGTATGACCCGATCAAAATACATGTTTTCTGTTCCCTGGATCACCGAAAATGCAGTAATATTTGACTCCCACTCTAATGAGCAAGCAATACATCTGTTCTTTGAATCCCAAACCTGTCATATACAGCCTATTATAAAAGCCAATCCACTTTAACATGCTTTGTGACTAAACCAAAAGTGAAATTACGATATGGCTAAATCTGGAAAGTTTTAACATAATTTTGGGGCAGAGAACATGGACAAGAGCAGATCTGGACGTCAATATCGTTGGAGACACTCGCCAAAAAACCTAGGTTTTTCAAAAATCGTAAGAGATAGAGAGGATATCAAATGAATTGCCATACTTCCACAGGAATGTTCTTTTTAATTCCACTGTTGACATACCTCTAGGTGCTTCATTGACATTTGTTTCGGTGATATAAGGAGAGCATCAATATTGTTACCCCCAATCATTTGATCCTTCCATCGCTGCAGTTGTAAGAGTTATTTGTTAGGCAATGAGATTTAATCTGTCTACATCTGATGCTGGTGAGCTGGATTTTAATTCGAACTGAATAAAATGATCAATGCTTCAATAACAGAGCTCAAGCTGCAGTTTGGATGGATTAAACTATCAGTCACGTGCTGGGGTGGTGCCATCAACACAATTTTTCTGAGCAGATTACAAATCAATCCCCAGAACCAAACAAACTGCAGTCAATGATTTTTTTATTATATGTATAACCACATGACTGGGCTACAAGGTAATGGTAGGACATACGCAGCACTGGGAAGTTTCTACAATTAAGTCTGATCTGACACAGAGCATCAATGGAATTTTAGGAACACTAAACTATTCAAGAATTCTGATAAAGCACCACACATAACAGAGATACACCATAGGGGAGACACTGTACGTTGTGAAATTTCGCACTCATTTTAGTCGCCACATGAATTATCTTCCTCCTGCCACGCTTTTCAACCTCGTTGCTGGAACAGGACGCACTGATAAACAAAATTTTAAGGCCAAAGTAGCACCGGGGTTCAAATCACAGCATTCAAACAGCCAAGAGGCTCTGAATTGGATCGAACGCTAGGATCCTTGGTGTTCGGGATCCCAAAGTGAACCGTGACCCAAGGACAGAAGTCCATCCCCGCCGGTGGCGCCTCCACCTGCGGAACCCCCGAACAATACCAAGCGCATAAATCGCCGCACCAACAATCACAATGATCGCGCATGAGGACGCAACAGAATAAACGAGGTAGAATCCATCGAGCCTGAGGATCGGCTTTCTTCCTCCCGAAGCTCCTGACGGAAAAAATCCTTGGGGTGGTGATGAGGGCCCGATCGCGCTACTGGAGGAGCTGTTGGGTGTCCTTCTGGAACAATTTCTTGGGGAACATGGCGGTGCGGGAATAATCCGACGATTCCCCTCGGCGACGAATTTGGAACGGGAAAAAGGGGAAAAAGAGAGATATTTGGGGTAGGGGGTTGGAATTTCGGCCGTTGAGCGTAGCTGTTGAAAGTGGGCCCGGGGGGGCAGGGAACAAAAATGTTTAATAATGGGCTCCGCCCGAACGGCCCAATCGCAAAAACCAACAGGCAACCAACCAACCTCCAACGGAAACCATGTCACCTCCCGTGAACGAACCAATCGGCAAGCCAGTTTCAGTCCTCTCGTCCAATATCAGACGTCCACGTGGAAAACTCACGTCACTTCCCCAACCCCCAATTCCTTTTTCGTTTTCATAACGGGGGAGGGAGGAGCTCTTCTCGACGATTCTCCCAGCAAAAAGACGCGGTCGCAGCGGGAAGGGAGTGGGCTTGATCGATCGGAGGTCGGGGAAAGTACGAAGGGGATGGAGGCGCAGGGATCGGGTCTCCGGCGGGTGATGATCCTCGCATTCTGTGTCGCCGGGATCTGGTCGGCCTACATCTACCAGGGCGTCCTCCAGGAAACCCTGTGAGTCTCGATCGGACGCCCTACCGATTTTCTTGCCTAGGATTTCGAGGTTTGGTTTCGTTTTGTGAGGTTTCCGTGTCTTGTTGTTTTCAGGTCTACGAAACGGTTCGGTTTAGATGGGAGGAGATTCGAGCAGCTGTCCTTTCTGAACTTGGTTCAGAATGTCATCGGCTTGGTCTGGTCCTACTTGAGTGAGTTCTTTTCTTGTTCTGTATTCTTTCGGATTCCGTTGTTGAGTAGTCCTCCTAGTGGCGTGGTGTTGGTGTTTGTTTGCCCAAGTTGAGTGATTGTTAAATGGACGGTAGTGATAAAGGTCTGGAACGGGAAGGGGAGCGGGAGCGGGGGAGCTCCGTGGTGGGCTTACTGGAGTGCCGGGATCACCAATACCATCGGCCCTGCTCTAGGGATTGAAGCCCTCAAGTACATTAGCTACCCTGCTCAGGTATTCCCCCCATACGCCTCATGTTTTGCTATCCGTACACGGTCTAGCTGAAGAACTTCCCATCCTTAGTTGACATTGCTTCTGCTTTTCCTCCAGGTATTGGCCAAATCCTCGAAAATGATTCCAGGTAAAGTCGAGTTTGGCCAATTTATTTAAGTCGATTTAGGCTGTAGGCATGTTTTATGAACTGCAGCGTGCTTTACCAAATATTAGCCAATTCTGGTTGTGATTGGGCATCATAAGTTCTGCTCAATCATGCATGAAGTACCAGTTGTTAATCAAAATTTCTTTTCCCCAATGCAGTGATGCTTATGGGTACACTGGTTTATGGTATAAAGTACACAATACCCGAGTACATATGTTCTTCCCTTGTTGCTGGAGGGGTTTCTATATTTGCATTGCTGAAGGTAGTATTTCTCTTTCTACCTTACTGTTTTGGCTTATAAGTGCCCGATATGCTTGATTTCAAGCTTGCTAACCCTGTCATATGTTAAATTGTGCTTCGATTGGCAGACTAGTTCCAAAACTATCAGCAAGTTGGCGCACCCTAATGCTCCTTTAGGTTATTTATTTTGTTTCCTCAACCTTATGTTTGATGGATTCACAAATGCTACTCAGGACTCGATCTCAGCAAGGTGATTTGAAGTTTTTTTTTTCCACATTTTATTTTCTTTGTTCTTGCTTTGTTTGCAGTGAAAATACCTGTGACTTCCCGTTTTGTATGGATTCGTCTTCCATTGAAAATGCTCTTGTGGTTAACGTGATCAAGGAATATATCTCATGAACTTCTTTTGTTTTTCTGGAAATGGTTTGCCACAATGCTTGAGTTTTTAGAATAATCATGTCCACGGAAAGTTCCTTTATTCAAATGTAAACATTGATGGTTTTGTTCCCTTTCAGGTATCCAAAGACAAGTGCTTGGGATATCATGTTGGGAATGAACCTCTGGGGTACCGTGTACAACCTGATTTACATGTTTGGCTGGCCCCAAGGCATTGGCTACGAGGCGATCCGATTCTGCAAACAACACCCGGAAGCTGCTTGGGACATCTTCCTGTACTGCCTCTGTGGTGCAGTAGGTCAGAACTTCATCTTCCTGACCATCAGCCGATTCGGGTCCCTGGCCAACACCACCATCACCACAACTCGCAAGTTTGTCAGCATCGTCGTTTCATCACTGTTGAGCGGGAATCCCCTGTCCAGCAAGCAATGGGGTTGCGTCGTCATGGTCTTCTCTGGGCTATCATATCAGATTTATCTGAAGTGGAGGAAGCTTCAGAGGATGCAGAAGAAGAGGAAACCCCAGTGAAGCACAAGTTTTTTATGACAAGAGTTTGTGTAATTTACTGGGATCATAAATAACCCCGAAAAGGTCTTATACTACAGATTGCTTAGGACATAGTCGATTTAATCATTTGATTTGATGGTTCTCATCAATGAAATGTCTATGAAGAAGTTGGGAAAAGCTTTTGGTAGTTCTCAGCCTGAGTGACGCGGTGTCGATGCAGAAATCGTTGATATATGAATTTTGGGTTTCGTTCTTAATGGGTTGAAGACGTAAGACTCGGGATGAATATTACTCGAGGAGGGACGCGAGTCCAAGATTAATGTCACTCAAGAAGTGCTTCTCGAGTAGCTTACACATAACTTGATATAGCTTGAGACTCGGACAGTCTACCAGTACTCGAGAATCCGTAGTATTTTGAATGGACTTATACTGAACACGTCCAGTTATGTTAATGGAACATGACATATGACAAGCTTATAGAAGTTAATTGAGACATGACGTGCATGGTTCCTATAAAATAGGGATCTGATCGTGCATGCGATCTAGGAAGATCATGTACTAACTAAATAATCGCAACTATAAGATTCTAGAAATATAAAAGATAGAAAGAACAATGAGAAGGGGACGATCAACCACACGCAAACCCAGAATTTGTCTAAGTTGGTCTACAGCTTGTGCTCTCCTCACAGCGTCCTGAAAGTGTCCTGAAACAGCGTCCTGAAATCACCATCACTCCACCACATCCGACCACCGATCCACTAAGGTAGATTCAATTAAAGGAATCTGCCGTAGCCGTCGTTCGTTTGGAGCACCCCGTCGTTGTTTTCAAGCCTCTTTTGTTGTATTTTCGTTCACGTCATGTTTATAAGTGGTGTAGAATCTTGAACTTTGTAATTCGGCACTGTTTTATCAATTCAAGTATTCGTTTTCAGTTCAGTTTACTTTCTTTACTTTACAACGACCACAAATCACTGTAAAATTCGATACGTGTTCCGGGGAACGCAATTCCACGCCAACATATTTTTTGGCGACCACAGTGAGTCAAATTACTAAAAATCCACAAAGCTTCTTGAGAAGATGCCTCGTGCTAAAGCGGGAAAAATCTTGCAGAAATGGACCTTGATAAAATAGGGAAACTCAATGAAAACCAGACTGAGGGTGACCAGAACGTGCTCATAAAGCCTCTGAACAATCCTTGGCTTGCTTATTCTCCTACTGATTTCGTAACCAAGCAAGATAGTAGTGTTATGAGAGAACTAAAATTGAAATTAGTATAGGGTCATAGGGAATTGAGAATGCGAATGGATGAAAAACAGCAAGAACTTATAGATATGACAAGTCTCCTTAGGGGTGATAAATCTGAGAAAAAGGGTAAATCCTTAGGAGAAAAATCATTCATGGGAGATGCTAGGGTTGTTGGAAAGCAGAAGGTTAATGGGAGTCCTTGTAACGAGCGTGTTGAGTCATATCCCAGGAATTCCAATGGAGCGTTCGAAGTTGGTGTAGGTAGTTCAAAAAGTTCAATACCTGAGTCTAACAAGAATGTGAATCCTACATTCGTAAATCTCGAACATAATGTATACCCAGCTTATTCACCCCTAGGTCGACGAAGGAAAACTGAGAGTTTCTGTTATAAACCTAAGGAAGGTGACATCAATCCAAAACCAAGTTCTAATCATGTCCCTGACTTAAACGGACAAATTGCTCGAGTTGTAGCTCAGATGATCCCAAGTGCAAGGACTAAAGATGTGTGTCTGTATAAGAGTCCAATTCTTGATTACATAGAACGAGGGATAGAGATACCTCGAGGATATATGATTCCCAGCTTTACTTTGTTCTCGGGAGAAGATGAAATGGCTCATGTAGAACATATAGCTAGATTTACTCACCAGATGGGGGTAATGTCAAACAATGATATGTTAAAGCTCAAGTTATTTCCTAATTCCCTAATTAGGGACGCATTTAGCTGATATTCGAGACTTTTATTGAATTCCATCTTAAATTGGATCGAGATGCAAACCCAGTTCCTCAAGGCATTTAATAAACTAGATTCAATAACCTCTTTAGCAGATATCATGAGAATGAAACAATTACCAAGAGAAAATTCTGATTTGTTTTTAGTTAAATTTAGGAGGGACCTACTAAAGTGCACGACAGCCTTACGTGAAAGAAATCAACTTGAGATAGGACATAATGTTCTGTCATTAGAAACAAGGAAGAAACTCCAGGGAGAGCGTTTTCAAGACTTCCATGATCTCTTGAGGCGAGCGACTGCGTATCGTAATATCTTGTTAGAAGAGTTTCATTCAGTTAAGAACTGTCAAGTAGATACTTGGGCAGAAATTGATGTAGCCGAGTTCATAAAAGGGGAACCAACAGTATGTGAGCCCTTAGTAAAGAAAAATTCTAAAGCTCGAGTTTCTCAAAAGTTTAACGAGGAAAGAAAATTATCCTTTGACATAGATCAGATGGATAAAATATTTGATTGGTTACACTAGAAAGGGCGCAAAAACTTAGGCCTGGGCATAAACTGTCGCAGAATGATCGAGAGAAACATAGGAAGTATTGTAAATGGCATGGAACATTTACTCATGCAACTCAAGAATGCATACATTTTAGAAATCTGATTCAAGACTTGATCGAGTCAAATGAGTTCGTTTTGCTGAAGTAAATGAGTCAAGTGTTGTAGGTGATAATCCCTTTGGTGAAGAGCAAATCGAGTTATCCGAGTCCTCTATTACGGTGGTGTTACTATAGCCGTGGTGGTTCTTCTCATCCTACCCTTTATCTTTCTCATTTTTTTCCCTCTTTCAGTCGCACTCCTAAATACAACCTTCTGTCCATAGCCACGTCACTTCATTCCGCACCCTTCGTAACGTCCTCCATCTTTTTCAGTAATTGGAATCATCTATTCCTTACCGACCCCATATCATCTTTGTATTAGAGCGCATGGATGTCAATGGCCAGAAGATTCCAACGTGGTATGTCTTTAGACGAAGCACATGTTGCTTGACTTGAGCAGCAGATCGCCGATCTTCAACAACAACTACAGTCGTTGCGAACTCATCATGCATCAACTTCTCGCAGTCGATTAGACATTGATGATGAGGAGAACCCATGGCGTAGGAGTCTCAACGAGGGTCTTCACCTGAGTCTCGTCGACGAGAAAGAAGAGCTCCGACGATGAGTGTTTAGATTCAGGAGTTCGAAGGAAACTTGGACCCCGAGAAGTTCATCAACTGGATGCACACGGTAAAGCGCATCTTCGGCTATAAAGAGGTGCAGAGGAACGAAAGGTTAAGTTGGCTATATTAAAGTTGAAGAAGTACGCCAGCTTACGGTGGGGGAATACCAACTAGCAGATGCGAAGAGAAGGACGCGATAAATTTCGTACGTGGTCGAAAATGAAGAGGGCTATGACTAAGAGGTTTTTGTCAGAACACTATCGACGAGACTTCTACCTCAAGCTGCAGCCGCTTCAGCAAGTTTCAAGTGTATTGGAGTACACAAGGTTGAGCAGCCGCAAGAGAGGAGATCGAGTACCCGCCTATTTGTGAAGGTTCCGCTATTCAACAAGGGGAGTAGTTCCCAGGTGAAGCCTTTGTTGACTACATCGAGAAGAACCCCACCGTTGACTACAAGACCTGAAGTCAAGTCGAACGAGCGAGATACCGATCGACGATGTTTCAAGTGCCAAGGAATAGGACACATGGCTTCAGAATGTCCGACAAGAAGAAACGTTGTCATTAGCGAGCTGTCCGATGGAGAAGAAGAGTTTGATGAGAACGTCGATCCTATTTGGGATGTAGAGGAGTACCCAGACGAGGGAGAGTTGTTGGTCGTTTGTAAAGCCTTAAGTGTGACACTCGCTAGAGAGGAGAATCAAAGGGAAAGTATATTCCACATCAGGTGCACAATCGAAGGAAAAGTTTGTTTGGTGATTGTCGACAGCGGTAGCTGCACCAATGCGGTTTCAAAAATGGTGATAGAAAAACTTAAGCTGCTAGTCGATCCTCATCCTCATCCCTATTGACTTCAATGGCTCAACAAGGAGAGTGATGTTCGAGTGTCCTAGAGAGAGAGAGTTCCATTTTCGATTAGGAAAAGCTACAAGGATGAAGTCGTTTGCGACGTTATTTCGATGGACGTGTGCCACTTGCTCCTAGGAAGACCGTGACAGTTTGATCGATGCGCACAACATGATGGATATCGCAATACCTATTCCATCAACGTCAATGAGAAGAATGTCACCTTGATGCCATTAACCACACACCCTAGCGAAGCAACCCAGAATCGGCCTACTAATCAGCCGCTCAAAGGAGTACAGTTGGTTCGAGCATTTCACGAAGGTGAGAAGGCTTACTTTGTGGTTCTTGTTGAGCAACCCAGGGTTAGGCGACGAGTTATCCCCGAGTCGTATCCATACTCGAGGAGTTCAATGATATGTTTCCGGATGAGCTACCAATCGAACTACCACCCTTGCGGGGCATTCAACACCAGATCGTCTTAGTTCCAGGAGCATATCCACCCAACCGACCAACATATCGATGCAACCCTGAGGGAGCGAATGAACTTCAAAGGTAGGGCGACGAGTTGCTCGAAAAGGGATTGGTGCGAGAAAGTTTAAGCCATTTCTCCGCATCAGCAATATGGGTGCCGAAGGAGGATGGCACGTGGAGAATGTGCATGAACAATCGAGCGATCAACAAGATCACAGTGAAGTATCAATTTCCAATTCCTCGACTAGATGACATGTTAGATGAGTTGCATGGAGCGCAGGTGTTCTCGATAGTGGATTTACGAAGTGGTTATCACCATATTCGAATGAAGGAAAGCGATGAGTGGAAGACAACCTTCAAGACCAAGTATGGACTGTACGAGTGGTTGGTGACGCCATTTGGTTTATCAAATGCGCCCAACACTTTTATGCGGCTAATGACCCATGTCTTGCGACCATTTATGGGAAAGTTTGTGGTTGTCTACTTCGACGACATCCTCATCTATAATCGAAACAACGAGGAGCATATCGACCATTTGAGAGTTGTGTTCCGCACACTTCCAGAAGAGAAGTTGTATGGAAATCTTTAGAAGTGTGAGTTCTTTCAGCAGAGTATAATATTTATTGACTTTGTAGTATTTGCTGAAGGAATTAAGGTCGACGAAAGCAAGATCGAAGTTATCAAGGAGTGGCCAGTGCCAAAGAGTTTCTACGACGTTCGTAGCTTCCATGGCTTAGCGTTGTTCTATAAGATGTTCATTCGAGGTTTCAGCTCGATCGCAGCCCCACTTACCAAATATTTAAAAGGAGATAAGTTTGAGTAGACTTCAACATCACAAGTTAGTTTCGATCGATTGAAGCAAAAGTATGAGCGAAGCCCCGGTTCTCGTCTTGCCTGACTTCTAAAAAATGTTCGAAGTCGAATGTGATGCATCTGGAGTTGGAATCGGAGGAGTCTTATTGCATGAGGGAAGATTCACCACCTATTTTAGTGAGAAGCTTGATGGTGCCAAGCTCAACTACTCGACGCACGAGAAGGAGTTCTTAGTCATTGTTCGAGTACTCGAGACGTACGCCACAAGCTCAGTCGTCAACATGCAAAGTGAATCGAGTTTCTACAAGCTTTCACCTTTCTCTTCAAGCACAAATCTGGAGTGAAGAATGTAGTCCTTGATGCTCTTTCAAGGAAGGTGAGCCTATTATCCGAAATGGAGACCAAGCTCATTGGATTTTACTACCTGAAGAATCTGTATAAGGACGACGAAGAGTTAGGAGGAATCTTCACCCAATGCACCACTCATGCGGTCGATCTATTTCACCAGGTGAATGGATTTTTGTTTGGGATTCCAAGTTGTTTATCCCCAGGAGTTCGACTCGAGAGCTGCTTATTCATGAAGTCTATGGAGGAGGAATAGCCGGACATTTTGGAGTCGACAAGACACTGTCGATGCTGCGAGAGAATTCCTATAGGCCTCAAATGGAGAAGCAAGTGAGAAGTCTTATTTCGAGATGTGCTGTTTGTCATCAAGCGAAGAGCAGAGTCCAATCACAAGGCCTATACATTCCACTGCCCGTTCCAGAGCATCCTTGGGAGCATGTAAGTATGGATTTCGTGCTAGGATTGTCGAGAACGCAACGGAGGAAGGATTCGATCATGGTTGTGGTCGATAGTTTTTCGAAGATGGCACACTTCATTCCATGCCAGAAGATGGACGATGCAACCAATGTAGCGGATCTGTATTTTCAAGAAGTATTGAGGTTGCATAGGGTGCCAAAATCGATAGTGTCAGATTGAGACGTCAAGTTCCTTAGCTACTTTTGAAAGACGTTGTGGCACAAGCTAGGAACTAAGCTTGTCTTTAGTATAGCTTATCAGACTAATGGTCAGACAAATGTTGTCAATCGAACTATGGCTACAATCTTATGGACCTTAGTCTCGAAAAACCAGAAGGATTGGGATGTGAAGCTCACTTATGGGGAATTTGCCTACAATCGAGCTCCTAGTTCGACAACGAAGTCGTCACCTTTCGAGGTACTTTATGGACTTAATCATTTAGTTCATGTCGAACTAATGCCTATATGTGAAGCGAGATCAGTTAATCGAGATGCTGAAGAGCATGCAAAGGAGATGAGAATGCTCCATAAGAAGATTCGAGTACAGATCGAAAAAGCCAAACAACGGTATTAAGAAAAGGCCAACAGAGGACGTCGGGAGAAGATTTTTCAGCCTGGAGACTTGGTTTGGATCAATCTGAGGAAGGAGAGATTTACAGCCAAAAGATTGTTGAACGGATAAACAACAATGCCTACAAGATTGATCTCCCATGAGAGTTTGGAGTTTGGAATAAGGTCCGAATCAATTCCATTTTTTGTCCCTCTTTTAGCCGCATCCCTAAATACAACCTTCCGTCCATACCCACATCGCTCCATTCCGCACCCTTCGTGACGTCCCCCATCTTTTCGGTAATTGGAATCATCTATTCTTTACCGACCCCGTATCGGTTAGTCTCAAAGAAGTCTTTCGGCAAATTCCGGGTTTGTTAGTTCGTGTTACATTCCATCAAGTGGTATCAGAACTTGGTTTGATTGACTGTGATTTGTATCGAGTGATGGAGGCTAATACGAACAAGATGATTATGTTGACTGGTTCGAATTATTCTTCTTGAAAGTCTCGGATGGAAGATCCCCTTTATGTAAAGAATTATTACATGCATGTTTTCTCAACAAAAATACCAAAGAATAAGACAGATAACCAGTTGGTTATCTTTCATAGGCAAGTGTGTTGATTTATTAGACAATGGGTTGAAGATAATGTGATGAATAATGTAAATGGAATCAGCCATGAATAATCTCTCTAGAGTAAACTTGAGGAGTTTTATGCCAGCAATAAAAGAAGCAACAAGATGTATGTGATGAATCAGCTGTTGGGATTGAAGATTATATTAATAAGTTGTATTTCATGGGTCTTAAATTTGAAGATGAGTTGCTTGGTATGTGGTTATTCGGTAGTTTGCCGCACACTTCGGATATATTCATGACATCAGTTTCGAATTCAGCTCCAAAAGAAGTGGTCACATATAAACCTAGCAAAGGCTAACTGTATGAATGAAGAGATGATGAGAAAGTCTCTTGATTCTAATTCTTTTTCTAATTCGATATACTGTTACCAAGTCACATGGGGAGAAGTTATACCTGTGGACCAAAGAGTAGAGATGGTAATGACAGAAGTACGTCTCAAGGAAAGTTTGCTGATGTAGAATGCCATCTTTGTGGTAAGAAGGGACATATTAAGTCATTTTGTCGGCTGTTGAAGAAGAAGAATAAGCAAAGATATAAAGAGAGAGCAATGATAAGAGATTAGGTAAAAGTAGTGATGCAAAACGAGTTGCCACAACTACTGAAGATTTTCTGGTTGTCTATGATTGTGATGTGGTTAATTTGACCAACCACAAGACTAGTTGGGTGATTGATAGTGGTGCTTCTACTCATACTACCTCGCGAAAGGATTTCTTCACTTCATACACACCAAGTAGTTTTGGTTTTGTGAAGATGGGAAATGATGGTGAGACAATGGTTGTTGGCATTAGCGGTATATGCTTAGAGACTAGTGTTGGTTCCAAGTTGATTCTGAAAGATGTGAAGCATGTCCCAGACTTCAAATTGAACTTGATTTCGATGGAAAAGCTAGATGACAATTGTTATTATAGTACCTTCGCAAATGGAAAGTGAAAGCTTACTATGGCTTTGAAGATTATGGCTAGAGGAGAGAGATATTTGGCTTTATACATGCTACATGCCATGATTTCTAACTATGTTGTGAATGTGGTAGAAAATGTGGATTCTGAGTTCTGGCATAAAAAACTTGGTCACATCAGTGAGAAATATCTTTCTCTCCTAGGTAGAAAGAACGCGTTATATGTTATGAAGGATGCCCACTTGTAGAGGTGTGATCATTGTTTGACCGGGAAGCATAATCGAGTATTGTTTAAGTCTTCATCACCCTGTAGAAAAGAGAATGTTCTTGACTTGGTTCGTTTGGATTTATATGGTCCTATGAAGACCTAGACCATTGGTGGATCTCTTTAGTTTGTCACTTTCATTGATGATCATTCGAGAAAGACTTGGGTTTATACCTCGAAGCACATCAACCAAGTTGTAGATGTGTTTAAACAGTTTCATGTTTCAGTTGCGAGAGAAACTGGATAAAAGCTCAAATGCATTTGATCAAATAATGGAGATGAGTAATCGAGACCATTTGATGAGTATTGTATACAGCAGGGCATTCGTCGCCAAAAAACGCCACCCAAGACACCTTAGTTAAATGGGTTAGAAAAGAGGATGAATAGAATACTCGTCGAACGAGTAAGATGTCTACTTTCACATGCCAAGTTACCGAAGTCTTTTTGGGGAGAAGTTTTTAGCACTATTGTTCACGTGTTATATCTCACACCTTATGTTCCCTTGAAGTTTGATGTTTCAAATCGAGTTTGGAGTGGTATGGATTCCTCTTATAATCACTTGAAAATTTTTAGATGCAAAGCTTTTGTGCATATTCCAGGTAACGAGAGAACTAAGCTTGATTTAAACTCAAAGTAGTGTGTTTTTATCGGTAATGGTCAAGATAAATTTTGCTATAGATTTTATGATCCTATCTCAAATAAGATTGTTCGAAGTCGAGATGCAATTTTTGTAGATGATCAAACAATCGAGGACATTGACAAGGTGAAACCTTCTTCTATTCGTAAAACCTTCTTTGTTGTAAAAGGGAAAGAAGAGTTTGTTTGCTAGCTCAATAAAAGCCTTTACGATTTGAAACAAGCCCTTAGGCAATAGTATATGAAATTTGAGTCTTTTATGGGCGAGCATGGCTATACCAGAACTAATACAGACCATTGTGTCTTCTTTCAAAGGTTTGGTGATGATGATTTCATTATTCTCCTATTATATGTTGATTTTTGGTAGAAATATGTCTCGTATTGACCGATTGAAGAAATAACTAGGTGAACACTTCTCTATGAAAAATTTGGGTGATATAGAATCTTTATATGAGAATTATAAAAAAAGAGAAGAGAAGAAGATCATCTTATCACAAGAGCAGTACAGTCACAAAGTGTTGGAAATGTTTAATAGTGAAAATGCTAAAGCAGTAAGTTCTTCCTTTCCTTCTCGAGTTAAGTTGAGTCGCGGCCATTGTTCTTCTACTAGTGAGCACAAGGAATATATGAATAAGGTTCCTTATAGCTCTATTATTGATAGTTTGATGTATGTGATGTGTGCACGAGACTTGATATAAGCATGCTCTTAGCGTGGTGAACCGATTCTTATCTTATTCTGGAAAAAAAACATTGAAATGTGTTGAAATGGATCATGAGGTATTCGCGTGGCATCGCAAATTATGGTATATGTTTTGGAGGTGGTGAGTCAAAGTTGACGAGCTATGCATATGTATATATGGCTGAAGATATTGATACTCGTAAGTCGACATCGGGTTATCTGATTACCTTTGCAGGGGGAGCCGTTTCTTGGCAATCTAGGCTTCAGAAATGTGTTGTACTATCTACTACAGAGGCGAAATTCATTGTTGCCATCGAAACGTGCCAATAATTCATTGTTGCCATTGAAACGTTCAATCAAGAACTGTATGTTTTCTTTTGTGATAATCAAAGTGTCATTGCAAAGAATTCCATTTTTTATGGGAAGTCGAAGTATATAGATATGAAATATAATTGGATTCGAGATACTGTGAATTTCAAGTCGGTGCATATTGAGAAGATCCACACCGATGATAATGGCTTGGATATTATGACGAATGCACTTTTAAGAGAAGGGATTATTAGTTGTCGTCAAGTCGCCGATATTACGGCGAGCTCTTTCACATAGTTGAGAGGGGAAGATTTGTTGGGTTATTTTCTCATATGTGCAAGTGGCCCAAGCCAGTGTTCTCTTACATGGACCAAGCCCGAAGCCCACCATACTCTCAAGGGGTCATATAGAGTTGTCTTAAGAAGATATGCAGCCAAAGGTGAGGGGGAAATAGCCGGAGGAGAAGTGATCCTGGATTTCCACCGTGGCTTATTTCAACACGCATGAAGTTCATTGAATTGAAAGTTGCCAGATTGCACCATTGAAACTTCATGAAATTTTAAGAGAGTATTCTTGACTTAAGGTTCTTTATTTTGAACGATGAAGATTGCTATTGGAGCCTTCTAGCCGGTGATTTCGCCCTGTTTATGAGACGACCATATTTGGAGTTATCGATTTAAGCTTATTCTCTTTGTGTTGTTAAGAGTCTGATTACCAAGATGAGTTTTTGATGTTACGTTGAATAGGAAGAAGGTTCTGTGCTGGTTGTTGGGTGATTGAGAAGAACACATGTGTACTCACTTTTTTATTCATTTAGTGAAAGTTTTGATGGTGTCTTCGGACCGTAGTTTTACTCTTCACATTGAGAAGGTTTTCACATTAAAATTTAATATTATTTCTTACTTAGTTACTTATCTCCACCGTGATTAGTTGAGTTAATCTTAAATTATTAGCCGAATTCTACCCTTCCCCATGCCCCGAGCCCCGTCAGCCCAGCAGCCATCCACCCACGCCCCTTCTGTGTTGGCTTTTCACGCCCACCAAATACGTTTTCTATTTTTTTTAAAACTGAAAACAAATATCTTGAGAACGTTTCTGTTTTCTTAAAAATAGAAAGACCAGCACCTTAGCAGCCAAAGGACGCGCAAACACAGCCACCCAACAAAAGTGGACATACGGACAGCGATAATCCAAGGAAAATCCCCCAAACTCCCCAAGATCCAACACCTTACGAGGTTAGGGCAAACACTAGGAACGCCAATCTCTCCGGATCAGCAGGGGCCTTTGGCCTGGTGGTTCATTCGTTCCCTTTCCTTCCTCGAGGGCATCGTTGCTCGATCTGCCTTGACGAACGACGCTGACAAGCTCGCAAGGCGCGGTCCTAAGTGTCCACGAAGGCAAGTCTCTTCCCCTCCCGGAAAATTGCTTTCACTTTTTCGTTGGTAGCAATGGCTTGGGATGGATTTAAGATTAGGTTATCTCCAACGGAGTTGATCTAGTTTGATTTCTAGGTTCGGCTTCCTAGATCTTCCATGTAGGAGGGTTGCTGTTGTTTCTATTCGACGTCCTGTATTAGACTAGATCTGCCGTTTGAAAAGCGCACATGAATGGTCTTGGTGCAGATTATCCTGTTTCGCTCTTGGAATACTTATCGTCTGGTTTTTTTTTTCATGCTAGGTGGTGCCACAACGTTTTGTGATTATGTTCATACTTTTCTTTGAGCTTTCTGATTCGATATTCCTTGTATCCATCCGTTAGGGGCTCATGGATCTGTTTACTTGTATCGCCATCTAGCTGTTTGCTGACCCATCGAATTGCTTTATGGTTCAGTTGATTATATACCTGTCTAGATTCAGATGATTGATTCTACAGTATGTGTGAAACCGAGTATATTTATGAAAGGTTTCTATTTACCCCAATTTGTCTTAAGCCAGTGGGCATATATTTGGATTTAAAGTGACATTCCTTGCAGGTAAAGCTATGAACTGGATTCAACGAAAGGTCTACCTTTACAATGTCACGTTTGGTCTCTATATGTTGGATTGGTGGGAGCGATACCTCTTCAGTATCCTTCATAGCCATCACCATGAACATCCGATTCCTTCAGTTGCATAGCATGTGGACGGCGATGTTTGTTCACACTTATATGATTATGATTGTCGAAAAGGGAAATCGCGGTTCTAAATTATTTTTGTTCTTCTTTGATCCTTGGTAGTCTCATATTCACGTTGATGTTCCTTAACTGCAACAGATATTTTGGTAATTGTGTTAATGTGGTTCATCTTTTACAATACTTCGCGTTACGTAATACGCTTCTGGCAAAGGTACGAGACCCGGTTCCCATTAGTTTTACTTCTGTCTACTTTCGGTTTGCATGCCTGTCATTTAACCTTGTTCGGTAATGTTTGTGAAGAGTGGCCAGTGACATGATTTTGCTTCTTCCATCTGTTCTTACCGTAAGTATATGCCGAAACTCAACATGGAACTACTACTGAATATCTGCTCCCTCGATGTCGCAGCCTCCATGGCGAAACATACATGTCTCCTCAGCTTCAAGGTCACAAATGGGGTTGGCGCTTCGATTAATCGGGTCGAAACTGCAAACCTGTTCTTGGGAGTCAAGGTCTAGTTGTCCCGTGTTTCTTTCCCCTTATGCTTCTCCTTATCGCGCATTATCGATGTAAAATTCATAGTTTATCAGTTTTTACTCATAATTGTTGTAGAATCACTTCCATGGGTTATAAAATTGCTGCCTGCCCTTGCCTTTGCATTTTCTTCCAGTTTTGTTTCCTTATTATATCTTCATTGCTTACAAACTTGATCGGCGGGGGGAATATTTATTTCGGGCAAACTTCGATCATGACAGGCCAAGTTAGTTTTGGGAATTGGTTGCCTGATCGATGAGTTTTGTCCATTTCCATTTGCTTTCTTACACGAACCCACGTTATTCTTCTTGCCAACTACATTTCATTCTGTCCGTGTGATTCAAAACCCCACCCTTCAGCTTCAACAACCTCAACACCATGACATCTTAAACTCACAAGCAACAGCAACGCCTACCTAAGATGTTCTGCGCCACAGCCACCTCTCCCCCAACCGCCTGTTGACATCATCTGATCCCTCCTCTGCTGTGGATGCCGACTTCCTCTCTCACCTCATCGGTCTCCTTCCTCTGTCTCTCGTTACCCCCCCTCACCACAGTCACTTATGCTCTTCTGCCTACCGTCACCTACCCAGGTCAGGACAATGTCGATCCTTTGTTTCTCAGGGGCTTCCTCTCAGCATGTACGACTTCCGGATTCTTCCAGCTGACTAGCCATCCTGTACCTAAAGAACTGGCACTCTTGGCCGAGATAAGGATGGTTTCGATATTCAATTTGTTTACTGAGAAGAAACAGGTGTGCTTTCCCTGGAACTGGCCTTTGGGATTTGGAAATGGTGAAGATGAA
This sequence comes from Melastoma candidum, assembly GCA_023653495.1. Taxonomy (NCBI): domain Eukaryota; kingdom Viridiplantae; phylum Streptophyta; class Magnoliopsida; order Myrtales; family Melastomataceae; genus Melastoma; species Melastoma candidum. The sequence continues at coordinate 13,568,923 of CM042884.1, read as the reverse complement.
GAATCTGATGTGACAGGGGAGTTCTTTTTCTTGGATTAAGCTTGTCTTTCATATGCACAGCTGGATTAGTCTTCCCTGCGTGAGCTCATGCGCTTGCTAGAGAAAGTAGGATTGGAGGAAATATGTCGGTTATCTGATGCCGTCATGTTTGAAAGTGCAGTCAAGAAAGACCCGAACATGGTCTTTTTCTTTTATGGGTGTTAAAGGATTCTTATACGGAGGTGAGTCTCAGCGATGTATATGACAGACTTCAGGTTCGGGAAGGTTTTGCCCATTTATCCTAGGGTTGATATACCAGGCAAGCCTCAGAAGTACCTTCTGCTCCTGGATTCGGGTCCAGTCACGGTCGCCAAGCAGGTTGATTCCATCTTGGCTACTGTGACGGGTCCGAGACGCTACTACGGCCCACTCAACCTAGCAATGCGATCCGTCCAGCGCCGTGCCCACCCAAGCACAACCAGCCTACTCTCACTATCCCAGGAACACAATGACATCGACCCAAAACACCCAACCCAACAAGAAGGTGGCAATCACCGTATTATCACTCACTATAATACAAAGGGACTACAAGACTCTCGTATGTGCAACAGGCTCCCGTTAAGCACACTCACATGCTTACATAAGCTCTCGTCCCGCCCAAGTCCTCGCTCACACTTTTATAGGGGCCAAGGGGACTTACAATAAGATTACATGACAATGGACTCTTGGACACGATGCGGCCACGAGCAACCTAACAGTCTCGGAACACCAACGGTCGTCAGCAGCCAAGAACACCAAGGGTTGTAGGCACTCACGCCAAGGGACTGCAGCCTCTTGCAGCAGCCATCCGAAGGGTCGCCTGCAGCTTGCTTCAGGACTATTCCGTCAACAAACACCCACAAGCATCCTCCATGGAAACTCCGTTGTTTCCTGCGGCACGCCACAACTGCAGCTTCGCACACAAGGAACGCCCAACAACCAGATTCTTTCCCCGACCCGTACATCTCGTCGCATCCGCATTGTCTGTTGTCCAGCACGTCTCTGTCCGTGCCTTTGCCAGTTTTTCCCTTTTCCGTGAGTCCGCCCACGGTGTGTACTCGGACGCTCGCGTTCTCGTACGATTGCCTCCAATGCACGTCCCTCACCGTGCTGCCCGCCACCCGCTAGTCCGCCAACGAGTGTAGCCCAGGCTTCGTGCCTAAGCTGATCCCCACACCCAGGGATTCGGGACATGTGCTCGTGCCTCGCTCACGAACACCGCTCTTGCACTCGCACAAGAGACTTTCACATTCTGGACACGCCTCGCTCGTGCCCAGATTCGATGCCCGAGCCTCGCTCCCGGGCACCGATGAGCGCCACCCAATGCTCAAGCCCGTGGCTCCTTCACGGGCTGCCCCCTAAGCAGCCTTGCTCAAGCCTCGCTAGATGGTCGGCAAAGGGCCCCTGTCTAACCCTATGACAGCTACCATTGGAGATATTGCTCAGGCTTAGCCCTTACAACACCCATTTCGTTGATCTCAATGACCGAGATCTAGCATGATACTGATTTCTCTAATAATGAAAAGGTGTGGAGCAATGGGGGGCTGAAGAAAGACAGAGGTAGAGCAGTTCCTTCTTCAAATTCAGAAGGCTCGGAGAGTGATAACATTACAATGATGCTGCTGTTGATGCTCCCTGTGGAGAGCACGGTTTCTCCCCTTCCTCAAAAGACCCTCGGCGAAGGAGAAGAAACTGGTGCCAGGAGTGAGGATGATTGCTGGGTGTTCGATCTGTTTCTCGTTCTAGGATTATGCATGGAGGGCATACCGTGATCGCCTCATTTAGGATTATGCATGGAGGGCATACCGTGACCGCCTCGTTTCTACCAAGGATCCTCTCGATAGATATACACTGTCCCGTAAGAACTGAACATTGCATTTGCACCCTGTCCTTGCTTTCAGTCCTGGAAGGAACAACCTCAGACATTTATGTGACCTTGTTGCGTGCAATGCAACCATATTCTGGGCCATTTTGGTGGGCTACCAGCATCACTTCTACAAACTAAACAACCATGTCATGGGTTTCCATTACATACATCGTAATCCAAATCTAATCACGATCTAGACTGCGAGCATACATATTTAGCCCATGCTCCAAGAAGGTAAGACAATGTAATCATAGGGGGGGATAGCTTGATCTCCAGCCGAAGACAAGCAGAATTATGTGATCTAATAATTGCCGATGAACTTCTTAAATTCCGGTGATGGGTCAGTAACTAGGCGCGTGGGCGCGTCACGCTCTGCCGCACTAAATCAACAGGCAAGCCAAGCCAGAGTAGGATTATTTGTACATCATCCGAGGTTACACTGTAATGTCCCAACAAGATCAGCCTATCCCTCCCACCACCCTGTCTTGTCTTACAAACAAAGATAAATAGCAGAATAAAAGAAAAAAGGGTGACATCTTCAAGTAAAATTAAAGCAATCCATTTAGCGGAAGTACAGAAACTAAACAACAACTTTGGTGTAATAGAATGAATCTCCCCCTCCCCAAGGAATAGGGAAAGTTAAAAAGAGTTATCTTGGCCTTTACTTTTTCTCAAATCCAAAGTCACTAATAATCTTTTGGCTCCAAATGGTGGTGGTGGGTTAGATCAGAGCTGTGGCTGGCCTCCCTGAACTGGAGAGCCACAGATGGGGAAGAAAGCGACCAAAACTTGCTTAGGAAAATGACATTCTCATGCCCCTCAAATCCACCCTTCTCTTTATTCCATTGTGTGGGAGATTGGATGTTGAAGTTGGACCTTTTTCGGGAAATTACCGACAAAGATGAAGAGATTGACCAGAAAAATGATGACCCAATTGGCTTAAAGATCAAATTTGGATGTTAAGGTTCTCATCTCACACAAGGCCTTGTTATTTTCTTTTTCTTTATCAGTGGGGTTAGGGTGGTATCAATACTGTCATTCTCAGTCCTGCCTTCTTAACAGATCTCAAGTCATCCCCCAGTAATGTATCATGACTTGGAGCTTAGATAATTCCCCACCACCTTTTATCACGATTACCTGCGCAATCTTAAAAAAGGAATTGGGGTCATGTGATTTGAGATTCGTGAAAAAGAAGTGCTTCAAACCCAAGTGATGGAAAGCTTACAAGCCCCACTTTCCAATCGGTTCATATTTCGCCACTTCTAATACTATTAATACTACTACTAGTGCTAAATCACACGTACACACAGCCTTTACTAACCACTCACTCAACCTCCAGAATCTCAATCGCCCAAAACCTAATCGGTAGTTGACTTTATGATCAGATCCCCCTCTCACGCAGTTACAACCTGTTTAGTCCAATTGCTAGTAATGAAGCTTCTACAGAATCTCTCCTCCAATCAGCTATACATATTCATACTCATCATCATTTCATTTGTATTATATATACAATCATACCAACCTAATCGAGGGGGTGCATAGCAAAAGCTCCTCACAGTCACGTACTGATTTGATACCCAACACCAACTCTCAACCCCCGCAAGACCAAAACAAAAAACAAAAGCTTAGAACCTACTCTCTCTCTCTCTCTCTCTCTCTCTCTCCCCTTCTCCCACCTCTGGTTTCCATCAACAACAAACAGGACATAGCTCTGAGAAGGACAAGCCTACAAGAGAGATCTCCAATCAATCAAACCGCCAACCCCTCCCCTCAACAGCCAGCTTGACTCATCTGGGACGGCCCCATTTCACCAAACCTCCGATTAAAAAAAAGGCACCCGACTGTCTGTGTAATATCCCATGTAAGAAGCAATCCCCTGTCCTCTCTTATTTGACTCTCTCTCTCTCTCTCTCTCTCTCTCTCTCTCTCGTTGCTTGCTCGTTCCGTTCTCCTTCCTCTGTTATCTCCACCCTCATTCTATTCTATTCCTAATTTGTCCGCTACAAACTCTTTTCCTCCTCCGACAATGCAGCCGCCACGTCGGAAGGCTTCCCTATTCGCGGCTGACCCTCCGTTCTCGGCCATGAAGCACCATGTCCCTAGGAAGAACAACAACGTGTCGGTCTTCGTGGTCGTGTTCTCCATCTTCCTGTTCGGGGTGTTCATGTACAACGAAGATGTGAAGTCCATCGCGGAGTTCCCCTTCTCGTGGCCGCACAGCCAGGAGATGCAGGAGGAGTCCGCGGCACAGTCAGATTCCACTACGGCGACGGTCAACTTGGAGCTCCTACCGGTGGCGGAGGAACTGGAGGACGAGGAGGAAGTGGAGGTGCCGCCGAGGGAGTGTGACCTGTTCACGGGGGAGTGGGTGCTGGACAACGCGTCGTACCCGCTGTACAAGGAGGAGGAGTGCGAGTTCCTTACGGAGCAGGTCACCTGCATTAGGAACGGGAGGAAGGATTCCCTCTACCAGAACTGGAGGTGGCAGCCAAGGGATTGCTCATTGCCCGAGTAAGCAATCATCCATCACCCACCCACGCATCAAGTTCCAAACTTGAATCCACAAACATCTTCATAAAAAGAAAATCATCAAAAAGGGGTCTGTTCCATTTTTTTTTTTTGAGAATGTTAAGCCGATGATTGCTCCGTGATTTGAGGGGCGTCTAATGTTGTGGGATTACCACATGGGGAACAGGTACAAGCCGAGGTTGTTGCTGAAGAGGCTGAGGAACAAGAGGCTTATGTTCGTGGGGGACTCCCTGAACAGAAACCAGTGGGAGTCCATGATCTGCCTGGCTCAATCCATCATCCCAAGGGGCAGGAAGAGCTTGAAGAAATCCGGATCCCTTTCCGTCTTCAGGATCCACGTCAGTTCCCCCCCCCCCCCCCCTTCCCTTTCTTCTTTCTAGTTCATGAAACCTCCCACCGTTAGGAACTTATAACTCAAGCAAAGTTGGATTAAATTTAATTAATTATTTTTTTAAAAAAGGAAGTTGCCAAGTCATTTTCATTTGTCCCCACTCTTTGACAATGCTCCAAAACAAAAGGTACTACAAAAAGAATAATAGGAGGAAAAAAACAAAGGTTTAGGTTGTTACATGTGTATAGTAGAGTGGTCTAATGTCGAAGATAATCATTGTGATATGATATACTAATCGAGTAGTTGGGTTTTAAGTTACCTGCCCCCCCACAAGCCGACAAAATCCTTAAACAAAGTCGGCAGTTTTATTGAACTGTTTTAATCCTGACAGAAGTTTCCGCGTCAGAAGCTTAATCTTGATTCTTGATCATGATTAGCAACTTTTTTAAAATTTTAAGTTTGTACGATGTTGTGATTTTGGGTTCTTGTGCATCTTTAATTTAATGTTAGGATTACAACGCCACCATAGAGTTCTACTGGGCGCCGTTCCTGGTGGAGTCCAACTCCGACGACCCGAACATGCACAGCATCCTCAACCGGATCATCATGCCTGAGTCCATCGACAAGCACGGCCCCAACTGGGTTGGGGTCGACTACCTCGTCTTCAACACCTACATCTGGTGGATGAACACATTCACCATGAAAATCCTGTAAGCATAGCATGCTAAAATAACCACCCCTCAACCTAACTGCTCCGATTTTCTTCTGATTATCAGTCTTGTATTGTCTAATTTTATCTTTGTCCCTCTTTCTTTCTGTAGGCGGGGATCTTTCGACGAAGGGGCGACTGAGTACGACGAAATCGATCGGCCGGTTGCTTATGGGAGAGTGTTGAGGACTTGGTCGAAATGGGTTGAACAAAATGTGGATCCAGATCACACCAAAGTCTTCTTCAGCAGCATGTCTCCCCTTCACATCAAGTGAGAAAGCAATTTTCGGACAGAGGCCCATGTTGTTGTCCTCCTGAGTCCTAAACTGATTCTGTAATGTTTGAACAGGAGCTTGGACTGGGGAGATCCCAACGGCATCAAGTGTGCCAAGGAGACGACCCCGATCCTCAACCCGGCATCCCCCATTGACGTCGGGACGGACAGGCGACTTTTTGTGATCGCCGAGAATGTCACCCGGCACATGAGCATCCCCGTCAACTTCATGAACATAACCTCCCTGTCGGAGTCCAGGAAGGACGCCCACACCTCTGTGTACACGATCCGCCAGGGGAAGAAACTTACACCAGAGCAGATGGCCGACCCCCAGAACTTCGCCGACTGCATCCACTGGTGTCTCCCGGGGTTGCCGGACACGTGGAACGAGTTCATCTACGCTCGCATCTTGTCCGACTCTTAACAACACCCTGGCGACCTTCTCCTGATCCTCTCGACTCATAGTCCCTCCTATTCCTTCGAGGCTCGACCAATCTCTTCGTTCAGATTCATTAGCCTTTTTCTTCTTTTAACATATAGATAAGAAAGGTCGATTTTTGTTTCCATATTATGCAACAAAATGTTCATCATTCGAAGCAGCAGAAGTACATATATAATAAAAGAAGTATTATTACAAAGACAACCATCCAATGTCGCATTACGTATGACTCACGTGCCACACAAAGGTCGTTCCGCTCGGAGGAAGGAGCTTGAACTCGTTGATCTCGAAGCTGTGCCATTGCTCACCACATTCCTGGCCGGCAATGAAAGGTTCCTACCATTTACATTTATGCAAAAACATTGCATTTCCATTGATTGAATGAACATTCGTTACATACATGTGAGCTACAAGCTCAATTTTTTTCGAAAACTAAACAAGTCTTGTCCATTCATGATGCGCAGCCTAAGAACCCTTCTTTTACCTGCAAGAAACTAGAATCCATTCCATTTTAAACCCCACATACATCCACAAGAAACCACACGTTCCACACAAAACTGTCCGAGAACCGTTTTTCCCTTTTTGAGACATCATACACCCTGACCTTAAACCAATCGGTTTTCACCTTATCCCAACAATTCTCATTCGTTTCTATCATTTCTCACACCTTAACTAAGGTAGGAAGATACCCTTAAAATCTCAGAACCAAACTCCAAGCACATAGCCCCTTAGGCTAACGAAACCGTATACCCATCTCACGTTCGTTTCCCCCCTTTTGGAACATCCTGCATACTGAAACAGACACCAAACTTCAACCCATTCGGCCTTCACCTTTCCTCATCAATTTCCATTCGTGTCTGCCATTTTCAACCTCTTAGATAAGATAGGAAGACACCCTCAAAATATCAAAACCAAACTCCAAGTGCATTTCCCCTTAGGCTAGTGAAACCATGTACCCGTCTAATCATCATTTCGGCCATTTTTCGTTTTCTGTACATCCCAATGATATACCAATTCGGCTTTGACCTTCCCCCATCATTTTCCACTTGTTTCTACCACATTCCTACTCCCTTTCAAGGTGGGAATGTGGCCACAAATTTTCACGTTATAACTCCTTTCCTACAGCCCCTCATTTGAGCTCAAGTAACACTCATTATTCTTGCCCGTTTCAACCGAATGTCACCCCATTCCGTCTCACCTCCCATCCACCCCCGAGCATAACTTTTCCGTGCTTTTCTAGCACGAGGGACAGCCCTTCCAGGCCCCCGTTCCGGCCTTACAACGCCGCATAATTTCCAGCCTTTAGCCGATTTGATTTCCATGGCCAAAGCCACGCGATCACTCATTATTCTTGCCCGTTTCAACCGAATGTCACCCCATTCGGTCTCACCTCCCTAATCGCTATTTCGTCTCATTTAGTAGCTGTGTCGTGCTTATGACTTTCCTTTGTTTCCTTACACACATTCGGCCGTTGATTCCCCAAGTTCGAGTTATATTGATTCATCCAATGTCACACATGTTTCTAACCACAAAATTCGTAGCACAGCCAATGCACATTCACGACACAACTTGCCATACTTTCAATCATTCAGTTACCAAAGATAAGTGGTACTCAAACAACATTTTATCATTCACGATTACATTATCGTTCTCATGATCATTCGGGATGATTCTTTGATCTCCTTAAAACCTTCCCTATATTCTTAATTCTCAAATGATCATGTACTCTCAGTATGCACACCCATTCTCGCGCATTATATATTGTTTCCATGAAATCCTTACTTCCATATTTCACAACATCCTGGGTTATTACAGGCAATGGGGCTACGACCTTAATCTCGATTTATTAAGTTTTCTATGACTTCTGTTTAAAACAATTTCTTTTTATGGCCCGTGGCCCATTCAGGGGTTAGATCCGAAATCGTATCAAATGATGGTAGCGATCCTCCCAACAGTAATCACTATCAATTAGTTCGTGGAAAAATCTTACCGTGTCCACGATTTTTACAGTACACCTATCTAGAATAAACTCGGGAAGCCCGTCCATTCCTAAATACTGGTGACCCGTCAGGATGACTTTGTTGGCAAGTTTTGTTGGTTGGGGCTACTCTAATGAAACATTTTCATTGCAATCTTCCACGTGCCATCTTATCTTATGCACCGTGTTAAAATAAATCAACACCTACTTCTCTTACCTCTAGAATCCTCTGGAACAATTCAAGATATTTGCAAGGTGAGATGGAGAATCAGGCAACGTGTAGGGATGTTTAATTTGTGGTTAAATTCAACTCAGTAAAAGTAGGTAAAACAAATGGATAGAATGTAGGAAGCATGAGTTATTTTATTTTATTTTATTTTGTCTCATTCTCGTCGAAGTCTTGGCCTATAAATAGCGTCCTCCCCTTTATATGATGTATCAAGTTCTCTCCGAAAGAAATAGAGGGTAGTAGTGGTTGATCAACATTCTCCTCTTCTAAATCCTTTCTTAGTTCTTTCATCTAGTCTTCCCGTGAATTAGTCATATCCTCGACTGGTTCGACAGTGGTGATAGAGGGGAAATTAAGTCTCCAAAAAGGGTATCTAGTTTTTGTATGTGCGAAACTTGCCAATGCTGTAAATATGACCAGGTTGCATCTCCATGCTTGCTTCAACCACTTCCCATTCTTATTGTAAAATATATATATTAAAATACACGAACCGATTAAGGTACGACATGTTTAAAATAAGGATTACACGAAGTGCCACCCGTACAAACACCGATTGGGTAAAAGGGCTATCCCTCAAATATGCGGAATAGTCTCGCGATCTGGTTCGCAGACTTGGCAAGTTAAGTCTTGAAGGATGTTCCTGTGCTGCATGGTAGGCAACCTGTTCTCCTAGCTAAAGCCAAATCTGATATTCATTTTTGAAAGAAACCAAATTACAAATCCACTTCAGCTTAGTGGTGGGATATTGACATGGGGTGTGGGTGTTATGGCTTAGTGTGTAGGCCAACCTTGTGGAAAATTCCCCCATCATTGAAGTATTTCCCAATGAGATAATCTTTGGTTGTGCCCTCGTGGGATAGTTTAAGTGACGAGATGTGTCTCCAAATATAGTCTGGGATATGCAAGCTTAGTTCTTCTCTAGGCCAGAAGTCCTATCCAAGTTGTAAAATCTACCACCTTCCTTCATTCCTAATCCCTATTTTATGGGCCAAGGATATATATATATTCCCAAGTTTCCTGATACCAAACCGATCATCTTCCCATAAGGCTGTCCTAGTTTCAATCTTGACTATCTTCCTTACTCCTTTATTGAAAAAGATTTGGCCTTCTCTCATACCTTAATGAATGAAGGAAAATCCTTGCTTCCTCTTTTTAAAATCCTTCCTATGAACCATATCTAGCTCGTTCTGGATCTTTCTTGGTTGGCCGATGAAGGACATCGAGTGTTCTTGAATTTCTGATTTAATAACAATTGTTCTCCCGGCTTTAGATAGTAACTTAGTCTGTCAACCAGCTAGTCTGCCGCTTTCTTGCTTTTTAAATTCTTCATGGATTGTTTCTCATTTAAAAATTTGCAGGAGCTGTAGTTTCAGATTCATCTCCTTTGAAGAACAGCCAATCTGATGTTGCCGGTGTTAGTTCTTAACTTTATACACCAGACTCTCCCAACGGTGCGACTCCTCCTTCTCAAGCAGGCCCTGGACCGTCTCCAAGTACTTTCACCATCCACGCCTAAAAGATCTCCTCTGACGGCACGGGAGAGACTGAGGGCAGCAAGGGTCCTGAGCCGGTACTCAAATGACAAGCTGCCGGCCAAGTCAGAACTGGGCAGCAAATCCCTGGACGCAGTAAAGCAAAGCGAAGGAGGAAAGAGGCGATTGGGACTCGCAGAAGCCCCAACGAACTTGTTCGACGACAGCAAGCGAGGGCTGCCTAAGGAGGGCTTCACATTCCAATTCCCGGGGGGAAACTATCTGCTCGTTGTTGGATTCTTGTTTTTCTTCATCAGCACAGTCATGTTTGCAATCACTTCCATAGTGTGGAAAGTAGGTGATATTCATTTCAATGAGTTATGAGTAAACGAAGGAGCGTGTCGTTATGTCTACAATCGATATGAAGTTATGGCCTTATAACACATACATACCGCCACGCCATGTGATATGGTTTGTGAAAGATCTACTACCACACACAAGTTAGGAGCGAGGCCTGCATATACCACGACAGAACAGTAGTAGTCCTGGATTTCCAATAGGCTTGTAAGTGCAATGCCAGGATGTTGGGACCCGAGGGGGGTGGGGGGGTGGGGAGGAACAAGGGCCTTGGAAGCACCTTTGCTTTTCACAAATAAGAGATCATGATTGCCCTGGAATCATAGGCACCACATCTTCTCCAACGAAATGGGTCAATTAAGATGTCGTGTCAGTCCATTAAAGGTCAAATCTTTTGATGGAAGGGACTTAGTACCACTGTTGATTATATAGGCGCAATGAAGGCCCCCTGACCACAGTGTGTAATAAAGTTGGTTGAGGCCTATCCTTTTGTTTTCGTCTGTGATAGGCAATCTCTTGCCTGTTAGTGGAAGTGGAGACTTAAACATGGTGGGGGATCGTCAGACAGTCAACAGTGAGCTGCACATGTTACTTGAGAAGTCCATGATCCAATCATCAACATCAACCCATGTGGGGGTCCTCCTTCTTTGAAAACATCCCCAACCGGAACATGAAGCTTGATTTCAGTTCTCGACCTCATCAGGTGGGTTGGTTCTCTGACTGCAAACTCATGGGGAATTGGCCACAAGAACAAAGCCAATAGCACAGAAATAAGGTGCAGGAAAGGAAGGATTCAAAACCTGGGAGCCCCAATTCGAGCCAGTTAAAAGACTTGCATACACTACCGCCCCCTACTAATACTAATACTACCCATCATCAGCTGTGGTGGGGAGCAGCAGCATGTCCCAGTTCTTATCATTAAGTTGTGGGACACCCCCTCACCAAACAACAGAGCAAGTCCCATTAAGTTGTTTTGGAGCACTCACAGATGTTCGAAAGAAGAAGGTGTACTTATTTTGTTTGTTTCCCAGGCCGGATAAATCGGGAGGGGATGCCAAATTCAACCTCCTGCAATTTTTTTTTTCTTTTGGATCCCCTCCCCAGAAGACATCACACCAATCAACATCAGGATGCATTATTTGCACAAAAACCAGTGTACCTAAAGCAGCTATTCTGCTGTGTTCTTTGAGAGGAGATCCCCCCCTCCCCCCCCTTCACTTATAAAATCCTATCAGGAAATCAAGCACTTGAAAGTCCTGAAATCTTTGCAGGAATTTTCGATCGGCTGGGATGGAAACGAACCGTCTTTTCTCTGATCTTTCGGCCGAAGACGGCTGGGCTAATAATTGTGATGGAACACTGGGCAGGGGCTTCTTCCTTGGCCCTCCTCCTAACGGGGATGGCAGGGGTGACTCTGCCAGCGTTTCCAGGAGCCACAGCCAGGCCGAGAAGCGGCGGAGGGACCGGATCAATGCCCAGCTCGCCACCCTCCGGAAACTCGTCCCCAACTCTGACAAGGTAGATAGGTCTTTTACCACTGAGGTTTCGTGACGGGCTCGTCGAGTTTTGACAGGAGGTTTGCAGATGGACAAAGCTGCTCTGCTGGGGAGTGTCGTTGCCCAACTAAAGGATCTGAAGAGGAAAGCCTCAGAGATCGCGGAGTCGGTGGTAATTCCCTCGGAGGTTGACGAGGTAGCCATAGACTGGGAGCCAGACTCTGGGGGTCATCTACGGCTGGAGGGAAGCAACCCGAGTGGATGCATCAGGGCAACTCTAAGCTGCGACGACAGGCCGGAGTTGTTCGGGGAGCTGGTTGGCGCCCTCAAGAGCCTCAGGCTGGCGGCAATTCGAGCGGACGTGTCGAGCGTGGGCGGGAGGATCAGAAGCATGTTGGTCCTCCGCAGCAAGGATGGGGAAGAGGACCACGTGGGTGTCAACAGCTTGAAGCAGTCGCTGAAGGCAGTATTGAGCAGGATGGCCTGCTCTTCCATGGCAGCCTCATCGGATCGGCGAAGAATCCGGAGCAAGAGGCAGCGATTCTTCTTCCCTCTGCCTCCGCATCAAAGCTCATAGCTTAATAGCTCAATCCCCGCCATTCCTGTACTTTCACCGGGGGGGGGGGGGGGTGTAAGGATGGATGAAATGAAGTTGGGCTGATATAACCGCCAGAAGCAGACATCTCTGACTGATGAAATTAAAGGGATCCACAACGGCGTTGATCATCTAGAAACTTTCCCGGGAATGGTTGAGGAAGGAAACTAATGTCATCCTCCCCTCCCTCCCATGAAGACGGTTGGATTGGAGGAACAGTTTGAAAGAGTCAAAAGAAAAAGAGGGGAGGGGTTAACTGCCGAGATATTACTAGTAGTTGTGTGTGTTTGGGGGGATGGAGCAGTTTAATCAGTTACTCCCCCCACGACTCGAAACAAATCGTAATAATATCTGAGACTTACACCCACCAGAGAAAAGAAACTGAAAAGCCGGATTACGGAAACGCCTGTCCGTCCTCCCCCCCTTTTCTGTTTGAACCAGAGGGGGAAAGAGTAGTTTCTGCATTCAACTTTGAAGGCCGTTTCTTCCATGTTCATGCCAAACAAACCCCAACACCCCCTTCCTTCCTCCACCCGCTCTCCACCTATAATATTATTAGTAATTATAATAACGTTGCCCCGATGCCACCATCATCGTCTCTTCCCCCAGCCATGACCCCCGACGGATGCGATCGAGTCAAGGGATCCTGGAGCCCTCATGAGGATGTCGCCCTCCGCAAGCTGGTCGACCTGCACGGCCCCCGCAACTGGTCCCTCATCAGCGCTGCCATCCCCGGACGCTCCGGGAAGTCGTGCCGCCTCCGCTGGTGCAATCAGCTCAGCCCCATGGTCCAGCACCGCCCCTTTACCCCCACTGAAGACGCCGTCATCGTCGACGCCCATCGCATCCACGGTAACAAGTGGGCGACCATCGCGAGGCTGCTGCCAGGGCGGACTGATAACGCGATCAAGAACCACTGGAACTCTAGCCTCCGCCGCAGGAGACTGGCCGAGCTGTCGTCTGAGTCCAACACCATGGTGCTGAAGAGGTCGGCGAGTTTCGAGGACAACGACGACAACCAGGCCGAGTCGGAGACGGAATATGCAGCGAAGAGGCAGTGCCTGGGAGTCATAGACAAAGGGATGGACGGGATAAGGACTTGCCTGACGTTGTCGCCACCTGGGAAAGGCGTGGACAAGGGCGACAGGAGAGGCAGAGAAGGTGATACAAGGGAGGAAGGGATCAAACCGACGGAGAAGGACGAGGAGAGAAGTGGTGGTGCTGGTAGAGGGATGGATGAGGAATGGCTAGTGATGGTGATGAAGAGGATGATAGCGGAAGAGGTGAGGAAGTACATGCAGGTCATGTGGAGTGGGGATGATAAGGAACTGGGATTCAAGCAGCCTTCATCGTCCTCATCTGCAGGAGGAGGGTAAGCCAACATTCCCCCTAAAAGATCTGCATCCGGATTTTAGCGCCCCCCCTAAAAGATTAGTCGGACAGGGGAGAATAGAGAGAGAATATGGACTTCTTCAGCAATTTCTTGATTAATCTTCCTTGAGATTTATTTAAGATTTATGTTATTGGCCTCCCCAAAAACGCACCCAAACTCTGTTACTGCACAGCAACCAGAAAAACTAGCAGGAGATCATCGTGATCGGACGAGATTTCCATTGCCAAATCAAAAGAGAGTGAAGGGTGGTGAGCCAGGCTGAGTTCTAAGCCCATTAAGCTGCTCCCCCATGGTTGGATTGGCACCCACCCCAACTACTACTAGATACACATTGCTCGGTACAATCCAAACTTAGGAGGAGTTCTCCTCTTTTTGTCGTCACTTGGGAAAATATCTGAACACGCTCAGCCGAAAATATCTCCTCCTAAAACTTTGAACAGCTACCCCCAAGCGGGGTCGTGATCGAAATGATTGGATCCATGAGAAAAAGACCGAAATTGATCCCTTGATGACGTTTTAATTTACACAATGGCCGCTTCCAAATCCAAGCTACGGACTCCCACCTTCGTCCTACAAAGCGGGCAGGCCGTGCGCGCCAACAGCCAGCGGTCGACGCACTCCCCGTGAAACCGGTGCTCGCATGGGGGAAGCACCTTCACCTTCTCCCCTTCCTCCAACTCCCCCAGGCATATGATGCACTCGGTATCCTCCCCCACTCGTCCACCCACCTGATGGAGAACTATCGGGAGGGCGTCGATCGCGGACTTGCTGAGCCCGTGCTCCGGCCTGGAAGGCGGGGGAGGGAGGGGCAGGGGGCCAGGGTAGTCGAGGCAGCGGCAGAGCCAGCGGGCATAGAAGAAGAGGAGGGAGAAGAGGAGGACGAGGGCGAAGAGGACGACAGCATAGAAGAGGTTGCGTCCCTGGATTCGGAAGTTGTGGTCGTCCAGCTCGGTGTATTGCCAGTGGAAGGAGGAGTTGGGAGGGGACGATGTCATCTGGCGCGTTAGCTGCCGGCGGGTGCGGGGACTAAGCGACTGGCGGGGTCCTCTGCGGTGGCATGGCGACTGGTATACGGAAGGAGAGCAGTGGAGATGGCAGTGGCGTGTTAGTGAGTGGGAATGGTCGGCCAAGGCCACGCCGGGTGGGATGTATAATAATGACGGTAGGGGGGGAGGGAGGGAGGAAATTTGTCAATCACGTGACATGTCACGTGCATGGACTGGCGCCCACCATCCAAGGGAAAAAAAAAAAAAAACGAGCAGATGAGAGAAAAATCTGAAGGAGATTTGTTTTAGAGCGTGTATTCCGCGGAGCATTTGTGCCGGCCACAAGTGTCTCTATTTCTTTAGATATGTCAATGATCTCCACCCCAAGCCCATTGATGTCGTTTTCCTTTACCGTTATCGCATTCCGTCACACACTCGGATTAGTTCTTAATTTTTAAATTTCGGCTTCGTTGGCAGGTTGTACTTAGTTTTCTACGTTGTTTGAGTTATTACAGGAATTCAATTGATCTATCTGACGTGCATAACACTCTAATAAAAAATAAAAAAAAAATAAAGAGAAAAGAGAATATCGACTTAATGAGTTCAGTTAAGCGCAAAGCTCTTTGGAACACTATTTGTCAAGAAAAAAAATCAGAGATAAGTTCAGTAAGTTTTATTTCATGTTACTTGATTTAAATTTTTGGTTAACCATAGAATTTTCTTGGTCTAGCTCAAATAATTTTCAGCAATTTCTGTCATTCACACATTTTATTTCATAGTCAATAAATAACTATTACGGTGCTTAAAATATTTACATAATAAAATTAAAAATTTTAGATAAATGGCGAAATAAGCTTGGGTTTGGGACATGTATATGAATGCTTGGGAGATTAATTTGGTCAGTTTTAGGGAGTTTTAGAGTTGTGGATCGGAAAAGATAAATGACGTCAGAACAAAAAAAAACAGAAGAAAAAGGGAAACCAATTGGGCCTTAGTTCGACAGGGCTTGATGTCATTCCCCACATTAAGCCAAGCCCAAGCCCAAACTAACGGCACTTAAGTGACGGCAAGCCCTCATACATCAGGAAACCTGGATCATAATCGTGCCAGCCGTGCGGCGTCGCCAGCAATGTCGGTGCTACTCCGGAAAGTTCCCTTCTCTCGCTGCATCACCACCTCCGCCGCCGCCTACAATTTCCTACTGATGGCGTGTTATGCTAGGTGTGACGTGGGGTCTGCCGCAGGGGTGTTGGAGGAGATGGAGGGAAGGGGGAGGGGGTGAATGGGGACTCGTGGAAGTAGAGTTTCACATGGGTTTGCGGCTGGGGAATAAGCCCTGTGATCAGGGCGATGGGCAAGAAGTAGAGTTGGGTGTGTTTGTTAGATAAATAATGGTAGGTCGGGGCTGGAAAGAAAGCACTGGGAATCCTTGGCGGGGATTGTTAGATTAGGGACGCACATAGTTACAGCACTTGTATATTGTGCCGGCATACTAATTCGATTTTAGGGAATGCCTCCTAGAGTTTCTTTCTTCTCTTTTCTTGAGTAAACATTTTGTAGTTATGGTTTTACCCTGCTGTGATGCAAATAAAAGACTACGCCGGAGTTGAGTTTGAATTTGCCCTTCTGATAGGAGGAGGACTGGCGGGGGCATGACTGAGTAATGAAGGAATAAAGAGAAGCAAGAGTGAAGAGGAAGTTGACAGTAAGAGCTCAGGGACATCTAGTAGCAGAGGGAGTAATGATAGAAGAAAAGGGCGGGGGCGTGAGATTCTGGCCGTTAGTAGCCGTTGGAGGAACCGTTACGTTTTAAATAAGTGGGTTGGGTAATTAGTGGGCTTGTGCAGCGGGTCTGGCCCAGCCCGGGAAGCTATCATTATATAGCAGGAATTACGGCCGTTGGAGGAAGTTAGTTAGATCTCAGACGAAGCAGGGGAATGGCGTTGTGGGTGATGGTGGGGTGATTCGGAGTCGGATATTGTGTGCTTGGGCTATCGGGGGTTTTGGTTGTTGTTGTGGTTGTGGTTGGTGCTTGGGATTGCTGTTGTTGAATGAAACAGTAGTCGAGTTCTTATTGCAGCTGTCTGGTTGTTCTGTGACTGTGTGGTCGGACGTTTTCGCATTTACCACCGATCACCTTCTTTTCTTTAATGCAATGGGGGATCAACTGAAATCCACAATGAGAATTTTTAAGTGCTTAAAGCAAAAAGAATTGACCAGGTCAAGATTTGATTATTAGCTGAAGCCCGGGAAGGGAGGTTGCCTAACAACAGCACACACTCCATCATGCTAGATAGGAGTGTAACTGAGCGGTGTCGTCTATGTTGGATAGGGGTGTAACTGAGCGGACTGTGGCAAGGGA
Source organism: Melastoma candidum (assembly GCA_023653495.1). Taxonomy (NCBI): domain Eukaryota; kingdom Viridiplantae; phylum Streptophyta; class Magnoliopsida; order Myrtales; family Melastomataceae; genus Melastoma; species Melastoma candidum. The sequence continues at coordinate 13,551,888 of CM042884.1, read as the reverse complement.
AGTGGAGGTGACCAGCAGAGGACCTATCACCTTTGTTATGCCTAAGATTGAGTTCCCCGATTTTGACGGGAACAACATAGAAAACTGGTTATATAAGTGTCAATGCTACTTCGAACTAGAGGGTGTGCCAGAAGATAAGAAAGTCAAGCTAGCTTCTCCTTACATGTACGGCGGGGCCTTGCAGTGGCATTATACGTTCATCAAGAATAGAAGCCCGGGAGTTCCTCTGTGCTGGGAGGAATATGCAGCAGCACTCAACAGGAGATTTGGAGCTGAAGTGTTTGAAGACCCGATGGGCAAAATGAAGAATCTAAAACATGAAGGAAAATTGGATAACCTTTATTCTTACATGGCTGAATTTGATTCTTGTTTGAGGAGGGTGTTGGAGAATATAGACTTGCCATGCAATTTCAGGTGAGCTTATTCATTAATGGTTTGAAGGAGGGATACGGGAGCACACTGTGGTTACTTCGACCAGTGGATCTGTTGAGTGCTCAAGCAAATGCCAGGATTCTGAGCCAAGATGCACCACTCATTGAAATCGGGCAAGGAGCGAGGCCACCACGATTTACCAACCGGGTAACTAGGAGAGAAGTGGGAGTGAGAGGGGAACCTGCAGTTGCCACGCCTAGCAACATGGGAAACTTGAAGAATCCAGGGTTATCTGGTAGTTCTGGTAGTCCTGGCAGTCCCTACAGAGGTGGGAGTAATAGGGGATTTGCAATTGGGGAAGATACTAGAATTGCTCCTCAGGGAAGGAGACGCTTGACACAAGAAGAAATAGAAGAGAGGAGATTGAAGGGACTATGTTTCGGATGCAATGAACCATTCACCCGATCCCATATGTGTGCTAAATGACAATTCTTCTCTCTGATTGTAGAAGAGGGACCAGAAGAAGGAGAGGAATTCATGAAGGGAGATGATAACGGGGATAGATTGTCTGGAAGGCAAGAGGACATCACGGTAACCATGCATGCCATGAAGGGAATAGAAGGGAGAAACGGAGTTCAAACGATGAAGGTGATAGGGCAATTCAGAAAGAAGAGTTTAAACATACTCATTGATTCAGGGAGCACCCATAATTTTTTAGATTTGGGAGTGGTTAAGGGGATGAATTTGGCTGCGGTTCCTATAGCCCCAGTGAAGGTAATGGTGGCTGATGGCGGAAATATCTACTGTACTAGCATGTTGAAGCGATTTGAGTGGGACGTGCAGGGCCACAGTTTCATGGCTGATTTTTATTTGATTGCATTAGGGGGATGTGAAATGGTGTTGGGGGTCAAGTGGTTAGCTGAATTGGGCGATATAACTTGGAATTTTCAAGATGCTGTTATGCGGTTCATTTGGAGACAGGAGGTTGGTGGGCAACTAACGGACATTAGATAGCAAAGTGTTGCAGTTGACAGCAAAAGAGGGTAGAACTTGGAGAAATGCAATTCCAACCTTCATCTGTTGTTGGATGGAAGTACCAGTTGCAGAATTGACATAATTTCCACTGTACTGCTGTACCCTAGAGACTAAAGAAGAACAACGAGACTGGGAAGAAGTAATAGCTTCTTTTGAAGATATATTCCGGGAATCGAAGGATCTTCCCCCTTTTAAAGGACATGAACATGTGATCCAGCTGAAGGAGGGAGTGCAGGGGGTTAATGTAAGGCCGTACCGACACTCAGCAACGCAGAAGGATGTGCTTGAGCGTATGATACAAGAGTTACTAAATGCAGGGGTGATACAACCGAGCAGGAGCTCGTTTTCCTCACCTATTGTCCTCATGAAGAAGAAGGATGGATCATGGAGGTTATGCGTAGACTATAGGGAATTGAATGCCCTGACAGTGAAGGATAAATATCCAATTCCCATAATAGAAGAGCTGTTGGATGAGTTGTTTGGTGCTACAATATTCTCGAAGATTGACTTGAGGGTAGGGTATCATCAGATTAGGATGGCTCCGCAGGATGTGTACAAGACAACTTTTCGGACACACGATGGCCATTATGAATTCCTAGTGATGCCGTTCGGCCTCAATAACGCTCCTTCAACTTTTCAAGGGCTCATGAATACTATCTTTAGGCCATATCTCAGAAAATTCATTCTGGTTTTCTTCGACGACATATTGGTTTACAGCAAAACCAGGGGAGAACATGCTAAACATCTGCAATTGGCTTTGTCAATTCTGAGGCAGCATACCTTATTCGCCAAAAGCTCTAAATGTGCATTTGGGAGTGCAAAAATAGAATACCTGGGACATTTTATTGGTGCTGAGGGCGTCTCAACTGACCCAGCCAAGGTGAGGGCTATTCAAGATTGGCCTACCCCCACTACAGTGAAGCAGCTGAGGTGATTTTTGGGCTTAAATGGATACTATCGAAGATTCATGAAGGGATATGGCATTATAAGCCGGCCATTGACAGATTTATTGAAAAAAGATGCATTTCTATGGTCAACTCAAGCCCAGGAAGCATTCAACCAGCTGAAGACCTTGTTGAGTTCTGCCCCGGTTCTGGCCCTTCCCGATGTTACTGAGACCTTCGTAGTGGAAACAGATGCATGCGAAGTGGGCATTGGTGCTGTTTTAATGCAGAAGAGCCATCCCATAGCGTATATCAGTAAGCATCTCAGCCCTCGACACTATGGTTTGTCTGTCTATGAAAACGAGCTTTATTCCATTGTCTACGCGGTGGGAAAGCGGCACCATTACTTGACGGGGAGACACTTCATTATTCAGACAGACCATCGAAGTTTGAAATACTTGTTAGAGCAGAGACTCCACACGGAGAGTCAGTTCAAGTGGCTAGCGAAGTTAATGGGCTATGACTATGAAATTATGTATAAGAAAGGGAGAGCAAATGTTGCTGCTGATGCTTTGTCTAGGATTCAAGGACCGGAGTTATTCTCCACCATTACTTCGGAGTACTCCCCGACTCTGCTGGATGAGATTAAGGAGAGCTGGGTAACGGATGCCAAATGGGCTAGTTTTATAGAAGGACTCAAGAAGGGAGGACAGACTCAGCAGGCTCACTCAAAATATCAATGGCAACAGGGCTTGTTAAAACGGGGTCCAAGTTGGTGGTGGGTGATAGTAAAGAGCTCAAAAGGAAAATCATCTATTTATTCCACAACAGCCCAATTGGAGGTCACTCAAAGGTGCTAGCTACCCGTAAAAGAATCAAGAGTCTATTCTTTTGGAAGGGTGTTGAGAGAGAGGTCTGAGAGTTTATAAGAGAATGTGCTGTGTGCCTGAGGTGTAAATATCATAACGCGGCTTCACCTGAATTGCTGCAACCTCTACCAATACCCAATGAGGTTTGGAGGGATATTTCCATGGATTTCATTGAAGGTTTGCCCCTTTCGCAAGGAAAAGACAGCGTTCTGGTAGTGGTTGATAGGCTAAGCAAGTATGTACATTTCCTGGCTTTGAGACACCCCTATTCAGCCAAGGAAGTGGCACGGGTCTTTCTGGATCACATCTTGAAATTGCATGGTCTTCCAGCCACCATTGTGACAGATCGTGACACCATATTCATGAGCAAATTCTGGAGGGAGTTGATGGCCTTGTAGGGGGTAGAGCTGCACATGTCTACAGCTTACCATCCTCAGAGTGATGGGCAAACCGAGGTCTTGAATTGTTGCCTAGAAACTTATTTGAGGTGTATGGTGGGGGATTGTCCGAAGGAGTGGGGAAGATGGTTATCCTTGGTTGAATGGTGGTACAACAGCACCTACCATTCAGCCATTCAGATGAGTCCTTTTGAAGCTCTATATGGATGCCCGCCCCCAATACACATACCCTACCTTCCCCATGACCATGTATTGCCATCGGTAGATAAAAGAGCTGAGAGATCGAGAGGGAATGATCAAATTGCTGAGGTTTCAGTTGGACAGAGCGCAGCACCGAATGAAACAACAGGCTGATAAGCATAGATCTGAGAGAGAGTTTGCCATCGGAGACTGGGTGTTTGTTAAACTTCGACCCTACAGACAGCAATTGGTGGCACGGAGGAATTACCATAAGCTGTCTCCCCTGTTCTATGGACCGTATAAGGTAATTGACCGAATTGGCAAGGTGGCATATTGGCTGGAGTTACCTATGGGATCTGCTATCCACCCCACCTTGCACGTTTCAAAGCTGCGCCGAAGTGTTGCCGATGTATCTCGAGTTTCTGCTACATTACCGGAGTTCCTTGAATCACAGGCCAAGAAACCTATGGCAATTCTAGCCAGACGCATGGTTAAAAGAGGTAATCGTGCTGTTACTAAAGTTTTGGTGCAATGGGCAGGAGAATTGGAGGAAGATGCAACCTGGGAGCTTCTCTTTGAGTTAGAAAACAAATATCCCGGCTGTACACTTGAGGACAAGTGTAATGCAAGGGGGGGCGCTTGATACAAGGAGGACTGGCGGGGGCATGGCTGAGTAATGAAGGAATAAAGAGAAGCAACAGTGAAGAGGAAGTTGACAGTAAGAGCTCAGGGACATCTAGTAGCAGAGGGAGTAATGACAAAAGAAAAGGGCGGAAGCGCGAGATTCTGGCCGTTAGTAGCCGTTGGAGGAACCGTTACGTTTTAAATAAGTGGGTTGGATAATTAGTGGGCTTGTGCAGCGGGTCTTGCCCCCCCCGGAAAGCTATCAGTATATAGCAGGAATTACGACCGTCGGAGGAAGTTAGTTAGCTCTCAGGTGAAGTAGGGGAATGGCGTTGCGGGTGATGCAGGGGTGATTCGGAGTCGGATATTGTGTGCTTGGGCTGTCGGGGGTTTTGGTTGTTGTTGTGGTTGTGGTTGGTGCTTGGGATTGCTGTCGTTGTAGTCGAGTTCTTATTGCAGCTGTCTGGTTGTTCTGTGACTGTGTGGTCGGACGTTTTCGCATTTACCACCGATCACCTTCTTTTCTTTAATGCAATGGGGGATCAACTGAAATCCACAATGAGAATTTTTAAGTGCTTAAAGCAAAAAGGATTGACCAGGTCAAGATTTGATTATTAGCTGAAGCCTGGGAAGGGAGGTTGCCTAACAACAGCACACACTCCATCATGCTGGTTCATCTCCAATGAGGGTTGTTCCATGGAGAAGCTCCCCTTTGTCCAACAAAGGAATTACTTCCACCATGATAAGGAGGATAATGCTCCTGTCTTCTTTGTTCGAGGAGATACAGGATTCCAGTACCAAGATCTCTCCCGCCCTTCCTTCTATGCTTTGCTGTCTTCTCCATCCTTCAGAAGACCAAAGCTTTTCATCCAGGTTTGCAAGGACAGCAGCTGTGTCTGGTGCTTGATCCAAACCGAGCGTATTGTTAAAAGTAACAACACCTACCCATAGCTCCCTTTCTCCATCTCTCTCGGTAGCTGTAGAGAATTCTTTAAAAATATCTTTAGTCTAGAATTATCTTAGGCCAAAGTACGAAAGGTTGAAAAATAAGAAACGTGGCATTATCTTATACACATGTAATCGAAGCCTCCGCCTATAAATACGGGCGCTCCCATTCCCATTTGCGTCAAGCAATAGAAATCAAGTATAAAGGTTACATTGAAAAGTCTCAACGTCTCCTGCCCTCTTCCTCCGTTTCTCTGTTTGATTCTTGGCATTTTGTTATTGAATAAGAAGGAGTCATACAGTCAAGTGTACAAGTTCGGTACTCTACATTTGGCATCACAGCCAGGTTGTTGGGGTCCAGGCGCCGAAGTCCAGTGGAGGTTTTGTCGCAGTCTAGCGGAGAATCTGCCGAAGTCCCGAGAAGGTTCTACAGATGTACAGCGGTGGTTCTGCCGAAATACTGTCGAAGTTCTGACGAGGAAGCTGCAATCTGGGAATGCTCGGGCATAGGTTGGGGACCAGGTTATGCTTCTGGAAGTTAAATTCGATATGACGGAATTTAATACTCTCGGCATGCTAAAGAAACTAAACAACCAGAAATACAACACGTGGAAGACGTGCATGGAGTCATATTTACAAGGCCAAGATCTTTGGGAGATTACTGGCGAAAGTGAGACAATCCAACCGGAGGAGGATGCTGCCGTTTTGAGAAAATGGCGGATTAAAGCAGGGAAGGCCATGTTCACCATTAAGACTACCATAGAGGAGGAAATGCTTGAGCATATCAGGTACGCCACTACTCCAAAGGATGCTTGGGATATACTAGCGACTAGGTTATCAAAGAAGAATGATATGAGGCTACAGTTGCTTGAGAATGACTTGCTGGCAGTCAGACAAGGAGATTTAGGAATTAATCAGTTCTTTACAAAAGTAAAGTCTATCTGTCGGCAGATATCAGAGTTAGACCCAGGATCCAAGATTAGCGATGATAGGATGAAGAGGATTATTATCCATGAGTTAAGGCCAGAATATAGGGGATTTATTGCGCAAGTGCAAGGATGGCCCACGCCGCCGTCGCTAGATGATTTACAAAATTTGCTAGCTAATCAGGAGACGCTGGCAAAATAGTTAGCGGGCGTATCTTTAAAAAATGATAGGCGTTATATAGTAATAAGGGAAGAAGCTACACTAAGAATAAGAGGGTTGAGGAGAGAAGATTCCAACAAGGCGGTAGAAGAGGGCGATGTGAGCAGCAACCTAATAGCCCACAACGTGATAAGAGAGTAGGCAAACCAGCTGAACGGAAGGATACTGAATGCTTTAACTATGGAAAGAAGGGGCATTACGCTCGAGACTGCTGGTCCAAGAAGAAGAACGTTTAAGGAAATGTTACCACATCAAGCAGTCAAGACGGAAATAAATCTGAAGAAGAGTGGTACCTAGAAGCATCCCTCGCAATGCTTGGAGAAGAGCAACTATTGGAAGACCATGCTCTTGCAGTAGTTCACGATAAAACAGTGGACTATGCTCAAAATTGGATATTTGACTCAGGATGCTCCAACCATATGACCGGTGACCAATAAAAGCTGCAGGAGTTCTTGGACTACAAAGGACAACGCGTCGTCGTCACCGCCAACAACTCCAGACTGCCCATTGCCCATGTTGGGAAGACTGTTATAGCTGCCGATGATAGCTCCAGCAAGGTGCAACTACAAGGAGTCTACCATGTCCCTGGTAGAAAGAAGAATCTTATGTCAGCAACCCAACTGATAGCCCCAGGCAACTACGTGGTGTTCGGGCCAGAAGATGTGAAGGTTTACCGTGAGTGGAAGTTTTCTGGGACACCGTCCATGGAAGGGCGGAAGGTCAACTCTATCTACGTCATGTCTGCAAATTCTGCATACGTAGATAAATTGAAGAAGAACGAGACAGCGGATCTCTGGCATGAGAGGCTTGAAACGTTGGCTACCGCAAGTTAAAGGCTCTGATGAGTAAAGATATGCTGAAGGGCCTTCCACAGCTGGAGGTGAATGTCGACAATATTTGTGCTAGCTGCCAATATGGAAAAGCACCAATTACCATAAGAGGAATCCAGGTATAGGGCCGAAGAACCACTGCAACTGATACACTCTGATGTGTTTGGACCAGTGAAACACCCATCGGTAGGTGGTTGCAAATACATGGTGACCTTCATCGATGATTACTCCAGGTATGTCTGGGTAGACTTTATGAAAAAAAAGTCAGAGGCATTGCAGAAGTTCAAAGAGTTCAAGAACAAGGCAGAGATTGACTTGCAAACGAAGGTGAGTTGTCTGCGCACCGACACTGGGGGAAAATACACCTTCGGGGAATTTGAAGAATTCTTAAGAGAACATAAGATAAGGCGACAACTGACATGTCTCCCACACACCACAACAGAATGGTGTTGCAGAAAGGAAGAACAGGCATCTTGCAGAAGTTTGCCGAAGCATGTTGCACGCAAGGAATGTCCCGGGAAGATACTGGGCAGAGTGCATGAAGACCGCTGCAGATATAACAAGCAGGCTACCTCAAGCTCGCCTCGACTTCAAGACACCCTTCGAGTTGTTGTGGAAGATGAAGCCAATAGTGAGCCACTTTCGAGTCTTTGGGTGTGCTGCTATGTGTTCATCCCTAACCACCTACGAAGTAAGTTCGACAAGAAGGCGACCAAGGGTATCTTCGTAGGATACGACGCAAAGAGAAAAGGATGGAGATGTTGTGATCCTACGACCAACAAGTGCATCGTATAAAGGAACGTCGTTTTCGATGAAGCAACTTCCTGGTGGTCGCCTTCAACAATAGAAGAAGACAAGGAGCACATGAAGCAAGGGGATCAAGTAACCTTAAAACCAACCATTGAGGAGACTGAAGAAGGATCTTCTATAACAAGAAATGATGATACAGAAGAAGAGAGACCTTGGCAAACATGAGTATACCAAAACTTGTCTGAAGAGAATGCGCTAGAAGAAGAAACCGGTGAAGCAACAACTCCACTGAGAAGGTCCACAAGACAACGAAGGCCTCCAACATGATACATAGATGCAACACTTGCTGAAGACATTGTTCCTCAAGAGCCATCAACCTTTGAAGAAGCATCGAAGCACAAGGTATGGCGAGAAGCGATGCAAGAAGAAATTCGGGCCCTAGAAGAAAACCAGACTTGGGAGTTGGTTCCTAAACCCAACGAGGTAAGACCCATATCCTGCAAGTGGGTCTATAAGATTAAGACTCATCCAGATGGATCCATGGAAAGACACAAGGCTCGTCTCGTCGCTCGAGGATTCTCAAAGCAGTATGGCTTGGACTATGATGAGACATTCAGCCCAGTAGCGAAGATAACAACTGTCAGAGTTCTACTCGCCCTAGCTGCAAGTAAGTACTGGAAGCTCTGACAGATGGACGTGAAGAATGCTTTTCTATACGGAGAGTTAGATCGAGCAATCTACATGGAGCAACCCCAGGGCTTTACAGACAAGGACCATCCTAACTATGTCTGCAAATTAAGGAAAGCTTTATATGGATTGAAGCAGGCACCATGGGCATGGTACGGTAAGATTGCAGAGTTCTTACTCCAGAGTGGATATACCCTTGCAGTGGCCGACTCAAGCCTCTTCGTCAAATTCAAAGAAGAGAAGATTGCAATAGTACTTGTGTACGTGGACGATCTCATCATCACAGAAGATGACAACATGGAGATCAAGCTGATCAAAGACATCTTTCTGTGCGGTTCCACATGAAGGAGCTCGGAGAATTGAAGCACTTCTTGGGATTAGAAGTCGATCGAGTTCTAGAAGGCTTGTTCTTATGTCAAGAGAAATATGCAAGGGAGCTGCTAAAGAAATTTGGGATGTCAGAGTGCAAGCCGATATCAATACCTATCGAGTTCAATGCTAAGTTCAGTGCAAATGAAGGCAAGGATCTTGAAGAGCCGACAATGTACCGTCAGTTGGTTGGCAGTCTAATCTACCTGTCACATACAAGACCAGACATCTCTTATGCAATCGGTTTGGTGAGTAGGTTTATGCAAGCTCCAAAGAAGCCTCACCTCGAAGCAGTTCGGTGAATTCTGAGATATATCAAGGGTAGGTTCAACTATGGGGTGCTGTATAAAAGAGAAGGGGATTGCAGACTTGTTGGAAGTTGTGATGCGGACTATGGTAGTGACTGTGATACCAAAAGATCAACAACAGGATATATCTTCAGTATTGCGGGGGGTGCAATCTCGTGGTGTAGTAAGCGTCAACCCACCGTATCACTTTCAACAACAGAAGCAGAATACAGAGCTGCTGCAAATGCAACTCAAGAAGCCACATGGCTAACGCAACTCATGCGAGATCTTCATCAGCAAGTTGGCTATGTAGTTCCCTTATCGTGTGCCAACCGTTCAGCTATCCAACTAGCTGAAAACCCAGTATTCCATGCAAGGACAAAACACGGGGAGGTTCACTACCACTTCTTGAGAGAAAAAGTGCTACAAGGAGATGTCGTACTACAATATATTGGCACAGAAGATCAGCAAGCGAATATCTTCACAAAAGGATTTAATGCAAGCAAGCTCATGGAGTTTTGTGCACAACTTGAAATGACGAGAATAGAAAGTCAGTGTTGAAGGGGAGTGTTAAAAGTAACAACACATACCCGCAGCTCCCTTTCTCCATCTCTCTCGTAGCTCAAGAGAATTATTTAGAAATATCTTTAGCCTAGAATTATCTTAGGCCAAAGCACGAAAGGTTAAAAAATAAGAGACATGGCATCATCTTATACACATGTAATTGAAGCCTCCGCCTATAAATACGGGTGCTCCCATTCCCATTTGCGTCGAGCAATAGAAATCAAGTATAAAGGTTACATTGAAAAGTCTCAACGCCTCCTCCCCACTTCCTCCGTTCCTCCGTTTGATTCTTGCCATTTTCTTATTGAATAAGAGGGAGTCATACAGTCAAGTGTACAAGTTCGGTACTCTACACGTATTTCTAACCAGTTCCACGTGCTTGCCAAGGAGATGGGGAGAGAGCTCTCGACATACTGCCCTTGAGCTTGTTGAGCGTGACTGACGATACCAGGGAGCAGGTCGAGCTTCTGCGCAAGCTGGCGAAGAGGGCGGAGTCCATCGCCGATAACCGCGAAACAAAGAGAAAAGGTGATGTGCTCGAACTGATGGCTGCGAACAAACGAGAAGAATAGCAAGAACAAGGAGTTGGCTGCTTCTGGAAATTGACCCATGTTATCATTAATTTCACCAATTAATCGTATTGAGAACCAAAATTTCCAGCAGCATTGGACCCAAACAGAATCGATGGCTTAGAAGAAGCGCCCCTTTGTGTTAATCCTGGAGTGGACACGACATCTCCAAGGGTGTGAGGAGATGGAGTTGATGGTACGGATCTAGCAGACGGTCGGACGGTATTTGTTGTACCAGAGATATTGGCAGGACCAAAAGACACGGACTGACTGCTTTCTTTTCTTTCCCGGCTGGCTTATCGGGGAACCTGATCATTCCATCAGAAGGAGTTTAATAAGTCGCCACCAGCCGCAGTGCTGCTGGAAATCACCTGTCCATTTCGTCGGTGAAGAATACGCTACATATTTCGGGATTGCTGTAATGTTTGTTGCATTTTAATTATTTGTTCAGCCAAGAACCAACTCCTTAGCAGCTGGTGGATATAGCTGCAGCCCTTTTGCTTTGTATCCATCTATCAGCCTCTATATCTCCATGCTTCTTTCGATCCACTCAAGGATTTGCTCTTTGGGCTGAAGATCGTTTAATTAATCCAACACGTATTGAAATCTTTGTTTCAATGACGAATCCAGCTGCATTTCGTTGTAATCGAGCGAGTCGAATTATTCCCCGAGGAGGTTCGTCTAGCACAGCATATCGAGTGGCCAATAGTTAAGGCCGTCGTATCGGGTTGGGATATCTACAGGACATGATTGCAATCATTACATCAATCCGTAAGACCGCTCTTAACACCTCAATACACGTAGCAGCAAACAACCGATGACAGTCACATCACCATGAACAATTGCAGATACATTTGACAGATACATTTGACAGCGCACATTTGCAGCTAAATCAAATCTAAACTCTAGCCAATTCTCTCAATCACGATACAGGCGAGATCGAAGGACTTTGAATCAAGAAGAAACAAAATGAGGCTAAACTCGATGAGCTCCAATTATTAAACTATCACACTCACTCTTGGAATTCATAACACAAACAAGATTTACAATTGAATCTAAAATATGACTGTTAGAAATTTCTGATTTGGATTTTCATTAATTGTTTACTTTTAATTTACTTATATTTATTTTATTATGAGGCTAAACTCGATGAGCTCCAATTATTAAACTATCACACTCACTCTCGGAATTCATAACACAAACAAGATTTACAATTGAATCTAAAATATGACTGTTAGAAATTTCTGATTTGGATTTTCAATAATTGTTTATTTTTAATTTACTTATATTTATTTTATTTTACTTTATTAGAATATTTATAAAACAGGCTGTGACATAAGACAGTGCATGAAATCCCACTAAAGTATCGTGATCGCTAAATTTATTGGGATATGTGCATCTCGTATACTTTATGTGATTTACGGCTAGGTGTAGGCTATTTTATATCCTATAGTCTGCTAATGGATAGGACCATAGGTTATACAGATTATGGTTATTTACGACTAGGTCCCTTCCCCTGTCCTTCAGACTTTTATTTATTAAAGGGCAAAACTGACTTTTCATGAAGAAACCATATATTAGGTTTCTAGTATCTGGGTTAATCAGTCAGTCAGTTCATCAGTTTCTTTGGCCTCCTCCATCGAGAGCAACCGGAAGAAAAAGGGGAAGAAGATCTACCTTGCTCAGGTTTCTTTCTTCAGGTTTACGGTATGGCGAACATGGCGAATACGAGTACGTTTTCTTTTCCCTTAATTTTTCTCGGTGACCATAAACCCGCGTAACCGATCCACTCTTCCGCTGTTTTACTTTGTTTTTATTTTATATGATTATGTGATTTTTCACATGTAGTATCAGAGCGGATTACGCGGATTTACGATAATGAGAAGAAATTTTGGTTTTGTTTCATTGATTTTTATTGTTTTGGTTATCGAAATTGATTGAAGAACTGATGACGGCTATGGTTATCTAGGAAACCTGATTTTTTTTAAAGTATTCTATTAATTAGTTTATTTTAAATAAATTATTATTATTATTATTATTATTTAAAAAATATATAATAATAATAAGACCAAATTATCCAATTATCCTAAACTGTACCGTTTTTATCAGATTTATCATATCGTTTACATAATAATTCTATATATCCTAAACTTACTCCGTTACTTCTTATCTATCCTCCTTCCTTCGTCTGACAAACGTTAGTTGACGTGGCGCTGACATGGCCATAACGCCGTCAGTCGCCCCGCCGTCACAAAAAAATCGCCCAAGTTAACCCTAAACCCCAAATCGGGCACGGTCCTCTTCCTCCTCGGTTGTCTTCCTCCAAATTTACTCTACCCATCGGTCCTCTTCCTCCTCCACAGCTCCCGATTCCCGCCATACCTCTTCCTCTTCCCCAGCCCTCTTCCAATTCCCTTGCCTCTTCCACCATCTCCGACCTTTCCACCAACCCACCATCCCGGACCTCTCCACCGATCCACCATCCCCGACCTCTCCACCGACCCACCCCCAAATCGCAAGGAATGAGATTTCGGGTTAGACCCGAAAACCATACCCAGTTTGGTTTACTTGCTTGTTTTTGCCGAAAGTTTGCACCTTTTGAGTCCGGGGATGGATTTCGGGTTAGACCCGGTTTGAGTTCTTGAGGCTGCTTGGCTTGTTTCAAGTGCGGGGTAGTTTTGTGTTTGCTTGAGCTCTTTGTGGGTTGTATTGTTCCTATTTAGAGAGTAGAGCTTTGGCCTGGTTGAGCTTTAGTATTCTGGTGTGGTTGGTGATTCTTGGATTATTTGACCTCTGAGAAAACATAGTTCGAAATCTTGCTCCAGGTGCATGTAGGAGTGAGTGGGCTTTTAGAGTGATTGTATCCACGGAGTTTTGCATGTCGAGGAGGAGGGATTACTGCTTTCCTAGTTGCTAGTGTGTGCGGTATGTTGGTGGTTTGTCAAGAGTTGAGATTATGGTTTCGTTTTTTAGTTTTTTAAGTAGTTGATTTCTTTATTATGGCTTTCATGAAGGGATTTGAAGGTGGATCACGTTTATTAAACGGAAAAACTTGAAGAAGGAGTTCTCGAGTAGTGTCGACAGCCATGAGAACATACAGTCTTGGGTTCACTGCAAGTGTGGGATTGTTTGTCATCCCAAAGTAGCAAAACCAGAGAAGAACAAAGGTAGAATGTATGTAGTTGTCCTCGTTACAAAGAAGATGATCGAGGTTGTTGATTTTTTGTGGTTGGAATATGAAAATGCAAGAGCACATTCGAGGAAGGAAGACTTTGTTAACAATGCGTTCGAGGATTTTGCATCTGGTATATTTTTATGAAGGTTGAGATGCAATTGATTAAGTTTGAGCGAGATTGGAGATTATTAGATATATAATTGTGTCTGGTATACTTTTTATCTTTGTGATCTTTGTTGTTGGATTTTGTTTTATGACAGAGTATAAGACTATAATCTGATGTTGAGTGTTGTTGTTGTATTTTGTTGTTGGAATTTGCAATAATCTGAATGTAAGCAAAAATGTGGATTTTTTTGTTGGATTTTGTCTGGAATTGCAACCATCTGGATTTTATTGTTTGATTTTGTATGGAATTGCAAACATATAGACAATCTGGACAATCTGAAAAACACTGGTAAGCAACAATCTGGTTCATACAATATGGACAACATACTGGAAAACAAACTGGACATCCAAAACTGGATATACAAACTAAACAACGAACTGTCCAAAACTGGACAAAATTTATACAATATGTTTCATACAATGTGGACAATCGGTTGATACAAACTGGACAACATACTATTTACACAAACTGGACAACAATCAGTTTACACAATCTGTTTCAAGTCAACTCAACCAAAATCCCATCCAACAGTCAAGTAAACCAATTCCCAGTCGTCGATCCCTCTATGCTCGGGCCTGCTATTGGGCTTTCTTGTGTTCCCAAAGTTCCAACATTAAAACTACTTTGAGCACGAGAGTTGACATCTTTAAGCATCAAGTTTCCTTCTATTCCCACCAGTCCTCTTCCTCCTCCAATGCTCCCCATTCCTGCCAGTCCTCTTCCTCTTCCCCTGCCCCTTCCTCGTCTCCTTCCTCTCCCCTACAACAATCGAGAAATAATTTTGCATCCAAAAATTCAAAAATCACAAAGAAATACATAGTTCATAAAGATTACTTATAGAAACTGTAATCGCAACTATTTGCAGAGGAGCAGGTTCATCTTGAAGAACTGTTTTGCATCCTCTCTTATTATGGCCATAAGTCTTACAACAGCAACACTTCATTTCCAGTCCTGTCCTCAGCATCTTTGACTTGTTTTTTGGTTCATATGCGGCTTCTTTCTTTTTGTTTTTCTTGGGTCTTCGTGGACGAACCTTGTAAGAAGGTGGTTGAATTGGTTCCCCAACATCCTCAGGCCAAGCACTCTCCCCTTCTATAGGAACCAACGGGTACTAATACGCATTCATATAGTAGTCCCGCTTGAAATAACCATGAACATATGCATCTACATCATGCTTCATAAAATTTATACACGCAACACCTTGGCAACATGGGATGCCTGTCAAATCCCATTCCCGACAACTACATGTGCTAGCATTTAAACCAACTACATATTTTTCTTGCTTACGAATAACTTCAAATTTCTCACCAATGCAAGGCCTAGGAACCCATCTACCGACAGCCACTTTCCACTTCTCAATTTTCTTCCTAAATTCAGGACATACCACATCTTCTCGGTCATTGAAAAGCTGGTTCTTATGATACATCCTCTCCATCAAACTCAATCTAATCTCATCTAGCATGTCAACGATAGGTTTGGTCCTAGCTAATGCAATATAGCTGTTAGATGTCTCACACAAATTGTTATCGGTAGCATCACACTTGACTGATGTGTCAAAGTAAACATGTGATGTCAAACAGGTAAATATTAGATCCTGCTCTTAAAATAGCGTTAAGAATTTTCTAACAACATATCAACCTTGCAAAAATGCTCTGGCCCTTGCTTAATGAAGTCTTCTGTAGCATCATTTGATATTGCACGCAAGTTACTTAATGCTAGGTTGTAAGAGGCTTTATTAGTGCTCTTAACCGCAGACTAGAAACATCTTTTCAGGAATTGCCCTCTATGAGTTACTTTCCAATTGGCATACACGTGACGAGCACAATTTCTGTGCTCGGTTAGGGGTGCAAATTCGGCCACCGAATGTATTAACCCTTGAAAAAAGAATGTTATACGACTGTTATGATTGCAACAAAGACGAACAGACTTTAAGAAGCTTGTAATGCATACCTTTTGCTTGTCGCTTATGAATGTCCAGCCTCGTCCGTCATGAATAGCCAAATCTTCAAATAATAGGGACAGAAAGCACATCCAACTCATAGTATTCTCTCCTTCCACTGCAGCCCAAGCAATCGGGTACATGTGGTTGTTACCGTCTCTACCTACCGCCGACAGCAATATGCCTCCCGCATTTGTTTTCAAGAATGTCCCATTGAATCCAATCACCTTTCTACATCCAAGTCTAAATCCATTTCTCAACTCAAAAAATCTCACATATAGTCGTTTGAAAGTATTAAATAGACTAGCACTTGGAGTAAACTCAACTTCCAACTTAAAAGTGTTATTAGGAGACATTTTTCCAAGGTATGCAACATTCTATGGAACCATTAACCATCCTCTGAGCAAGCCATTTGGCTCTATAAACCTACAAGTTGTTCACCTTAATCGAATACTTCTCCATTAGATCAGCAACAACATCACGAGCCCTCATCGTATCACGAGGCCAATTTTGTTTAATGAACTCCCTAGCTAGCCATTTCAGGGTAGTTTGCCTATTCTTCAACACCCTTGTACACTTATGCTCTAAACAACAAGACTTCACTGAAACTGTATGATCCCTTTGCAACCAACTTGCTAGACTTGCCAAGGACAATCAACAACACATGCGCATTCCATCCTCTTATTATCTATTCTAATCCAACGCACATTCAATCCATTCATTATAGCATAATCTTGAATTGCCTCTTTCAATTATTCAAGAGAATCAGAACTCAACCCCACCTCAAATCTCAAATTCTTATGGTCACAATCAGGATCATAAATAGTTGCATCAGATCGAGCACGCAAGATACCTCCATCATCATCTGACCCTCCATGTAGTTCGGCTTCTGAACTTTGATACTCCGATCCCACATCCTCGATTTCCATAGGAACGGCAAGAACAGACTCATTTGGGCAGCCATCAACCGAATCATCATCCCTTTCCAGCTCAGCCTCTTCTTCATCAGGGTAACTATCATTACATTCGTCACCTTTAACATATATATTGATCGATTTCGCTTCCACTAACAGTTTTACCAATTTAGCTGCTTCGGAATCACTATAAATCTCCACCAAATCTTTAGCCAAACTCTTTCTAGGCCTAGCAAACCACATCCTAGTGGGATTGTTTCCAACCTCATTGACACAATTCTTCACTGTAAAGTATTCGATTTTATCCACATCAACATTTTCTATTTTACAGTTTTTTCCACCAACATAACTCACCCTACCCCTCAAACTAAGCTTACTGTCCACATGTAGAATCAAATCACCGCGACATTCCTCCATTACCGAACAACAACTCAGACCACACAACCTCACCGAATGGGACAGTGGGTGGTGGATTGGGAAAGGTGGGTCGATGTGGATGGTGTGTCGGTGGGTATCAGAGAAGGTCGGGGATGGTGGGTCAGTGGGGACGTCGGGGTGGGGGAAGAGGGCTGGCAGGATTGGGGAGCGGAAGTCGGGGATTGGAGGAAGAGGACTGAGGAGGAAGAGGACCGGGGTGGAGAGGTCGGGGATTGTGGAAGAGGCAGGGGAAGAGGAAGAGGGCTGGCGGGATAGCGGGGCGGAGGAGGAAGAGGACCGATGGGTAGAATTAATTTGGAGGAGGAGGACCGTACCCGATTTGGGGTTGTGGATTAATCTGGCCAATTTCTTTTGTGATGGCAGGGCGACTGATGACGTTAGTGTTTTGTCAGCGCCACGTCAACTTCCATTAGTCGGACGACTGACAGAGGAAAGATAAGAAGTAACGGAGTAAGTTTAGGATATATGAAGATATTATGTAAACGATAGGATAAATAGAAAAAAACCTGTATAGTTTAGGATAAATCGAATAATTTGGCCTAATCATAATAATAAGAAAAAAAACAAAATTCGAGGCCCAAGTGGGCTAGGCCGAGTCTGGTTGGGCTGAGCCAATTTATATATATATAAAAAGAATAAAGAATAATGGGGCTGTGGGCTTAGCCCACCCCATCCTGAGGGGTCGGCCCTTATGGCCGGCCGGGCTGACCGTGGGTCAGCGCCGGTCACTAAAGTGGCAGCAAGTGTTTATGGTGACAGTTGGTTCTTATTCTCTATTTAGACATGCATTTATTTACTAAAGGAACGTCATAATGTGCTGCAAATGTTTGGTTACTAAAGTGGCTCGCTTGCATGTGACAGGTGGTGGTTCCTTAAAGGTGACATGTATGAATTCCCCATAATTTTTATTATAGCACATTGTATTGTGCATGATTTCACCAAAGTGGATCGTGCATGGTGACACGTGATCGGGTGTGGGAATTCTTTGATTCTGGATCTTTGGATTAGACTATTTATTTCCCAAAGGGAATGAATTTGTCGAATATGTTGTTTCTTTATGATCCTTGTGGGAAGGTTTCTCTACTTTGTGTTTTCTCTACTCAAAGGGGAATTAACATTGGAGTATGAGGATTCTTCATAATTATTTGATCTAATTTATTAATCTTATACGGCTCATGACACTTAATGGTTGTGTTACTTTCTACAGTTTCCTTTAATATGTGCAATATGTTGCCACCATAGAGGTCCTAAGTGGTTCAAATTATAAGAGGTGGAAGCAGGACCTCAAGTTTGCTATGGGCTATATCAATCAAGATATGTGTTTTACAATTGATGAACCTGCGGTGCCCACTGATGTGAGCTCAATCCAGGAGAAAGAGAATTATGAGAAATGGGCACATGCAAATAAAATGTGCATGCTGGCCATGAAAAGGTCTATCCCGGATCATCTTCTAGTGGTTTAAAGACTAATAATGCAAAGACTCTTCTTGCTGCTATTGGAGAGTGATATCAGGTATCTGATATTGCCGAGATCACACACCTACTGGAGATGATAAATGCTTTGGCTTACAAGGATTTCGCCAATGTGAGGGAGTACATTATGAGATGGGTGCATGTGCAGTCTAAGTTGAGTGCCCACAAGATTGATTTTCTGGAGAATTACATTGTTCCTCGCATCCTCAGCTCTTTGCCTCCTGAGTTTGGAATGATCAAAACTACTTTTAATACTCAAGGAGAGAGTTGGACAGTGAACGAGTTGATCACTCGTTGTGTTGCCGGGGAGGAGAAAATTAAGAAAGATATGGGGCCGAGTGCTTTTGTAGTAACCGGTACTGGATCAAGTTTCCATAAAGGAAATGGATTTCAAAAGAGGGTTCAAACCACTGAACAGTCAAAGACCCCAGACTTTTAAGAAGTTTGGTATTGAACAGAGGCATGGCAAAACAGTTCAAAAGGATACGTCTATGAGTGCTAAAGGGGGCATTAAGTGTTTTTTTTTTGTGAGAAAATGGGGACACTTGAAGAAAGACTGTTACTGGTATAAGAATTGGCTTGAAAAGTAAAAGAAGAAGAATGTGGGAGGTAAACCATCAGCTTTGGTTTGTTTCGAATCAAATCTTGTCGATGTGTCTTTGAATACTTGGTGGATAGATGGCGGTACATCTGTTCATATTGCTATGACCTTGTAGGGATTCCAGAGGCAAAGGATGCCAATCAATATTAAGGCAAGGTAAAAGTGGGGAATAATGCATAAGCTGTCGTTGAATTTATAGGAGTAGTTAAACTTTCTTTAGATTCAGGGTTTGAACTTGTTTTGGAGAACATTTTGTCAATTCCCACTTTCAGGAGAAACTTGATCTCTATTCCTGTGTTGGACAAATTTGGATTCGGTTGTTTATTTCAGAATGACTTTATGCAGTTGTCGTTAAATTCAAAAGTTGTTGGTTTTGCGACATTGTCCAATGGCCTTTATCGATTGGATTTGGTACCTTCATATGGTGTTGAATTCTTATGTGCTAAATCTTCAGCGCCTAAAAGAGTTTTGTCGAATGAGAAGTCTTCGATGTTGTGGCACGAACGTTTGGGCCACATATTTCAAGAGCGAGTGAAACGTCTTATAAAGGACAATTTGCTTCCCTCTCTCGATTTCAGTGACATGGATACTTGTGTTGACTATATGCGAGGAACTAAACTCTGATAGATATGGTAAGGAGTATGATGGATAAGTGCAACTTGCCTAACTATCTATGGGGAGAGGCATTTAAGACAGCTGCATACATTCTCAATAGAGTTCCCAACAAGTCTGTGCAGAAGACTCCATTTGAGTTGTTGACTGGGAGAAAGCCTAGTCTTGTGTTTGGGGTTGTCCAGCTAAGGTGAGATTGTTCAATCTCGTCAAGAAGAAACAGATCGCCGAACAATTCGCGCCTTCTTCATTGGATATCCGGAAAGATCTAAAGGTTATAAGTTCTATTGTCCCTCGAGGGGAAATAAAGTAGTGGAGTGTCTTATTACGAAGTTTCTAGAGAATGATATTGCGGATGTGCAAGATTTTCCTACTATTTCATCTGATGATCGAAATTTTGATTATTCCTGTGTCGCCTTCTATGGGAACTACAATTGTAGCGACTCCTATTGAAAATATTGATTCATCAGAGGGTGTAAACGGAGAAGAGCAGGATACGATTGTTGAAAATCCTCCGGTTGTTACAGAAATGGTTCCTGTGAGGAGATCAACTAGAGTAAGGAGACATGCTTTATCTGATGATTACATTGTCTTCCTTGGCGAAGATTGCGGTGGATTAGCAAGTGATCCCATAAACTTTGAAGAAGTAGTTGGCGGACCTCAAAGCAATGAATGGTTGACCGCAATAAAAGATGAGTTACAGTTTATGGCGGCTAATGATGTGTGGGAGATCTCAGAACTGCCGATTGGACAAAAGGCAGTTGGTTGTAAATGGGTCTTCAAGACAAAGAAAGACGCCAAAGGTAACATTGAACGTCATAAGGCAAGGCTAGTGGCCAAGGGATTCACTCAACGAGCCGGTGTTAACTACACGGAGAGTTATTCTCCAGTTTCCTCTAAAGATGCATTCAGAATTATGATATCACTAGTTGCACACTTTGATTTGGAGTTACATCAGATGGATGTGAGAACAGCTTTTCTGAATGGAAACGTCTTGGACAGTGTTTATATGGAACAACCGGACGGTTTTGGTGTAGAAGGATCTGAGCACATGGTTTGCAAATTAAAGAAGTTCATTTATGGATTAAAGCAGGTTTCCCGACAATGACATTTAAAGTTTAATGTGGTGGTATCATCCTTTGGATTTATTGACAATCCGTTTATCAATGTGTTTATATGAGGACTAGTGGGAGTATTTTCATTTTTCTTGTCCTCTATGTGGATGATATCTTTCTTGCAAGTAATGATTTAGCACTGTTACACAAAACTAAGGAGATGTTGTCTAGATCCTTTGATATGAAGGACTTGGGCGAGGCTACTTATGTGCTTGGAATTAAAATTTATCGAGACAGATCTCGAAATGTGCTGGGTCTGAGCCAAAGAGGTTATATTGATAAGGTACTTGAGCGATTTGCTATGCAGTCTTACAAACCTGGAGAAGTATCAATATTGAAAGGAAATAAGTTCAGTAAAGATCAATGTCTCAAGAATGATACTGAGAAAGAGTTCATGAAAGACATACCTTATAACAGTGCAGTTGGTAGCTTGATGTATGCTTAGGTCTGTACTAGACCATATCTTGCCTTTCCTGTTAGTGTTCTTGGAAGATATTTGTCTAATCCGGGAAGGGAGCATTGGACTACAGTTAAGAAGGTAATGAGATATTTTCGACGATCTAAGGCTAACATGTTGGTCTATAAGAGAGTGGATAACCTTGAGGTAGTCGGATATACAGATTCCGATTTTGCTGATTATTCTGATGACATGAAGTCTACCTCGGGTTACATATTCATGTTGGCTGGAGGAGCTATTTCTTGGAAAAGTGTTAAACAGACTCTCATAGCTTCCTTGACTATGCAAGCAGAGTTTATTGCATCTTATGGGGCGTCTTCTCATGCTGTTTGGCTTAGAAATTTTATTTCAGGCCTTGGGGTTGTTGACTCCATTGCTAGATCATTAGTGATCTATTGTGATAATAGTGCTGCGGTTTTCTACTCTAAGAATAACTGAACTATGGGTGGTTCTATGCACATGGAGATTACGTATCTTAAGGTTCGCGAGCTAGTAAAGCAAGGCGATATTGTTGTTAAACATATTGGTACAGAGTCGATGTTAGCAGATTCACTGACTAAAGGACTTAGACCCGAAGCTTTAAGAAACTTGTTGTAGACATGGGTGTCTTAGAGTCCTTTGATGTTATCGGTAGTGTCTTAGAGTCGGTAGTTGTATCCGACATTTTATTTGTTGAACTTTCAGTGTTTTGTTAGATATTGAGTATCTTATTATCGACATTATATATTTTTGCATGCATGCAATTACTTTTATATCTTGTGCACATGACAGATGTAGATCCCCAAATCGCGAATTATTAAATCTCAGCACATAAATTGATTCGCTGGCCTTTAACACATCTGAAGTGCATGTACTGTGGCTTGTCCGGTAATGTTTTGGCCGAAGCCGCCCTGCGGTCAGATACCATCTCACGACGGATTGCTATCGATCTTTCATGGGTTCGCAAGTCAAAGTCCAAGGACAGGGAGATAGAGTTGAGTAGTCGTTGTCGTCGTCAAATTTACATGGCAGAACCGGGTTATAGTGGAAAGCTCCGTGCTCTAGTAGTTCATCCTAGATTCACTGAGATAAGGGGTGTTCGATGTTGCTTTCTAGATTGAGTCCCCGGTCTGCGGATGTCAATGACAGGGATGCATATGGCTTTGCCGTTAGGCCTCAGCATGTGGCAAAATACAAAGAATATGCAAATATCTACAAGGTGTATAATTCCATTGAATCCTCATTGCTCAGGAAGAAGCGGAAGAGAGATCAGAGCGGTGGGGTCGCTTTCTACAACATCAAGTAGAATCAGCTGAGCTGCCTATAAATGGACTCGACTCATAGTTAGACCGTGGCATATTGTCATCCGAAAATGACCATTCGAGGGGTGGCATGGAAGGAGGGGAGTCACCTCATCGAGATCCTTACCTTACCGATCATGTCGAACATGTGTCCAAGGAACAATCAACCGTCGAGAATGTGCCTGGCCCCATCATATCCAAATATGAACAGAGATTCGACCATCTCTACAAATTATTAAAGATATGATGAAGTGTCCGTATAAAGAAAAATAGCAGCAACTCTTTTGTTGATATTCTGCTGGGGGATGAGGCATGGAGCAACCCCACATGGGAACTCAGTCCTTTACGATGGAAGAAGTAGCCATCTGAGATGTGAGGAACTCTCGCCTTTGGATCCCTGTCAAAACAACCCAAAAAATAATTTAAAAATGACCGAGAGTAGTTGATTAAGAACCAGAAGAGAAGTCTCGGTCTTCAACTTCAACCGCCGATCTCCCCATCCTCATCCTTGCAGTCCCCTGCCGATTTCTCGAATAAGGGATTCTGAGACTTCTGAAGGCAATCGATGGATCCATTAATTATAACAGAATATGGATTCCTTACTGCTGTACTTATAAGTGCAGAGATGATCTGGGGTGTTGATGAAGTGAAGCGAGGGCAACCAAAGATACTGGGATTTCACCCTGTCCGCCCATATGCAACGGCTCGTGAAGTTCTCACCTATGTGCCTGGGCAGCAGCTTCGCGACCGCGTCCGACGCAGGCTTGCTCAGCCGCGACTGAGCAATCTTGCACACAGCATAGTGGCCGTCACAACCCCAGCCGCGAGCCCCCAGGAAGAACAGGAAACAGAACGCCACCACAAGCGCCGGTAACTTTAGACTCGTCATCTCGTTAACCTATATGCCTTCCTACGTGCAAGGAATGGATTCTTTATAAAGCCAAGAAAAAGAAAAGGCACCAATATGAAGGTCTCAGGAACGCCGTCTTCATCTTTGCAAGTTGTCCCATCTACAGAGTGGGGTTATTTGTCCTGTTTTATCATCAAATCAAGGATTTTCTATGGACCTTTAGTCCTCTCAGATTTCTCTTCCGGAGAAGTATCCCCGTAGCAGTCCTTTTACATCTCAGCCTACATGTAACAAGGGACAATACCCTTTGAGAGGCGCTCATGGGGCTGAGATGCTACAGGTTGCTGCACCTGAATATTCTCAAAAAGGCTTCCTGGCAAACCGATTCATTGGATGGGCTTTATGATTTCCCTCTGGTTCGTCTCGATCAGAATGATCAAGCAGAAAAGATTACTGCAAATAGAGGTCTTCCTTCAGAAGATTTGGGTAAATCCAACAACTTGCAGGAATGGATAAATCAGCTAATAAGGGATGACACAACTTGGAGTGATTTTCTTTGTGACCCCAGCAAATTAGAACATATCCAATGACCCATGATCTCTCACCTGGCAAAAGATCACCCACGTTCAGCGGACAACCTCTTCCCCACGAGAATCCCAACGTCTCCGAGATTTTGGGGAGCACCAGAAACTACTTCCGAGGAATTCTTCTAAAATATAAGATCATTTCGGAGACATACGGATGGGGGACAGCTTCGACCAGGAAAACAGAAAAAACAAAGAAAAAACATACAAGCCTCATCACTCACCTTCGGAGAAGTTACTTCTGCCAGAAGAACAACGAGTTCCTGCTCCTTCCCGACCGCATCCCCATCATTCTCCAACCAAGGTAGGTCCATGCCAAAGACATGGGGAACCCGTTCAGCCAACCCACACCAGAGTGCTTGGTCAATCAGCTCGCTGAAATGTACACGATCGGGAGGACGTCATCAGAGCCTTCGAGTCACTCCACTCACCCACTGTCTCCAGTGTCTTTCTCTGGTCATGAAATAGAGAACCGCCAACTGGCAGACTAGTGGCTTCGCAAGAAGCCTCCTTTCTGTTTGATGCATTTATTTGTTTGTGCAGGTCCACGGAGCAGTCGGCTATGCCCCTAACAGCGACAGTCCAAACACACGGCGACTGCTTGTTTCCATTCTCCAACTTCGAACGTGACACCACCTCGCCTTCGGGGAACCAGCCGCTACTGATGTCGTCACACAACCCGCAGCTCGGGACCATCATTAGCGCTAAGAGACGGAGACAACCCCGTCCTCCTCAGAGCTCTGCCTCCACCGCTCTACCCGTCTCTCTGACGAGCCAAGGACACCCTCTTAAGACTCACCAGGAGCCAAGGTCTCCCCAAAGACAACTCCTCTGTGTTCCCGACCAAATATCGAGGACAAATGGGACGCCACCTCCCCCCTTCCAGCGTCGCCAAGCCCGGCAGCAGCGAACCCGCCTTCTCTGGCGTCCTCAGAACCGCAACGGCAACGACGTCTTTCGATTCAACAGTGGCAGACCCCTGTCCTCTTGACGTCTCTAGCAGTGGCGGATCCCTGTCTTCCAACGTCTCCTGACCCTCAAATCCGCGTTGCTGAATCCCAGCTCTCTGACGATCAGATCGGTATCCTCAACCTCCTCTCAATGACCCATGGTCTCCCCACGAACAGCCCACATCCAGTAGCGCCCTAACCCACGCGGAGATGCCCAAAGTCCAGGCTTCGAGAGACAGAGAAGAGGATGTGGAGATTAGGTGAATCCGAGCTCGACAAACCCACGCCAGGAGAAGGAACTGGTTTGCAGCAAGGCGACGGTGTCTCTTATCTCTTCCTCACGATACCCCTTTACCAAACCCACGGTGAATTGCAACAGTGTCTTCGAGCATGACGAGACCACACACTTCAATTAAAAACATGAAGAAGGCGCACCTTCAGAAAGATGTGGTAATTTCTTTCCTCATTATTATTATTGTTTACTTCTATAAAATATTAATTTCGTCCGCATGTGTTTTGATAAAAACGTGAACTTAGCTAACATAACTTTAAACAGTAGGAATTATTTCAATTAAATGTCAATTTTTATGAATGTCTTTTGTTCAAATAATAGTTACATGATTAATTATTTGATTGCATCATGCTTTCTTTATGTACGTCTCTTTAAGCAATTTTCATTCTTTTACATGAGAAACATGAAATACGTAATAGAACTCATCTTTAAGTTAATTTTAATCATCGATCTATCTCATTTAAGAATTTTCTAACAAATTTCTTGGTTTATTTTGCATGGAAAACTAAACGAGAATGTCGAGGTAATTAGCAAAGAGGATCTCGAAGACTACGCCGTGTTTGATAATGGTGGAAAGCTTCACTAGAGCGCCTCCGACCAACAATTTTCAGGCGACGAGGAATGCGAGAATCCAAAAAGGCGGAGGCCAAAGATCGAAGTCTACTTGAAGGCGCGTGTATCAAACCACATAGATGAAAACCGCGATGTCAAGATTATAAAGCGGCCCCAACCGTCATTTCAGGTACATGAGGGAGGTGCGGGCCTCCCGACGTTTTGTTATTTCCACATGTAACGGGTCGTGGGCCCAAGTGCATAGGCCCACGATCACCACCCTTCCTCCCTTTGATCTAAATACTTGATCTGTAGTTGCTGTGCATGCTGTTAGGCTTTTAGGATTTTATCGTCGCATGTTGTTTGCCAAACCAATACACATGAGTTCGGGCCCAAAAAAGCTCGAATCGGGTCCAACACCCGTAAAACATTGACATGAGTCCGGAGTCATGCCCGGATCGGTCCAACACCCGTTAACCAAAAGCAAACTTTTGGAGCAAACGCCACCCTTTCGCATGTTTAATGTAAGAATTAGTAATTAGAAATCCCCGAACCAGCTGTTTTTCCGACTTAACAATTTTAAAATAAAAGTCGGTGGCGACTCCGTAATAGTTTACCTAGGTTAAACAAAACACATTTTTACAAATGGAGCCATTTTTGGATGGGTGACGGCAACACGAGCCATCCTCCCCGAATTTTCCAAGCGAGGTCTCACGCAGCCTTTTGCCCGTCGCCTTCAAGGACTGCAGGCGGTTGGCGAAACGCCCCGCAGATCCGTTCGGGAACCAAGGGAGGGTTCAACCCGGTGTCCTTCCACAGTGTTCGACGCTCGAGTCGTGACATCGACTAGATTGGGCCTCGGGGAGCGGGCCCGGATCATCTTGTTGCTGGAGCCGCCGCGCGCGTGCTAGGCCGGAAGGCGCGCGTACAATCGTTATTAAAGAAAATCTTAAGAATTGGTGCTTAATCTAGAATAAGACGGTATTGTCACTAAAGCTTGTCTCTGATAAAGTACCGTAAAGTTTGTGCGCATTTAGTTTAATGAGACATATACAGGAGCTTGCTCAAAGGTCTTTCTAGCTCGTTATGGGCGTAAGGTTACAGAAAGATTAGGACCGATTAAATTAGCATCAAATTTGATCACATAAGGGGTCCTATTTCGGTTACACCGCCACATTAACCCGTGACGCCTTGATTGCTTAGTGTTGTGATTATGGTTGTCTTGTATCATTGAGTGATGCTCTGACGGTCATAGTTCGATGCTGGGTAATTTAGTTGGTTGGGATTGTTTGAGATGTTGTCTTTATATTGGCCATACAGATGTTACAGCCTGAGAGTCATTTTCTAAAATATTTTTTGGGTATAACTAATGTTGCCCAAGTGGGAGAATGTTAGAAATTTCTTATTTGGGCTTCCATTAATTGTTTATTTTATTTTACTTTTATTTTTTATTAGAGTATATTTTATAAAACAGAGTGTAACATAAGACAATTCATGAAATCCCACTAAAGTATCGTAATCACTAAAGTTATTGGGATATGCGCATCTCGTTTATTTGATGTGGCTTACGGCTGGGTGTAAGCTATTTTATATCCCATGGTCTGTTAATGGATAGGGACATAGTTTATACAGATTATGGTAATTTATAGCTAAGTCCCTTCCCCTGTCCTTCAGACTTTTATTTATAGCTAGATTATGGTTATTTCATGAGAAAACCTTATATTAAGTTTCCTGTATCTGGATTAATAACTCAATGCGTGAGATCATCAGTTTCTTTGGCCTCCTCCATCGAGAGCAGCCGTACGGAAAGGAAAAGGGGAAGAAGATCTACCTTGCTCAAGTTTCTTTCTTCAGGTTTACGGTATGGCGAATACGGGTACGTTTTCTTTTCCCTTAATTTTTCTCGATGACCGTAAACCCGTGTAACTGATCCAGTCTTCCGCTGTTTACGTTGTTTGTGTTTTTTGTGATTATGTGATTTCTCACAATGACGCCATCGTGCTAGTGCCTAAAATCACTTCGATGCTTTGGATTTCCAAGAATGGGATCAAGAAGGCTTACTTATCCAAACCAAGCAGGTTAATCACACCGGAACCAGATCTCGTGCTTGCGAGGTAACTGGCAAGATATATCCAAGGGCGACGAGAAGCTAAAACAGGGGTGTTGAAGGAGCAGGGTTGTTTGTCCCCCGTTTCAACTCCTTCGCGATGATCAAGGCCTCCATTCTCGTCAACCTTAGCTTTTGCAACACCTACACACCTCAGATCCACGAATCAAAGTAACAATACTCATCAGTCTAATGTGACGGAATCGTTAAAGCCCACTGTCAGAGCATATCATTGAATCGAAGCAGAGCACAACTACAAACTCATAGGAAGAGTTCCTTGGACTAGAGGAAAAGAAATGAAGCTCAAAGACGTGCTCCGACGGTGTGAACTTGCTAA
This sequence comes from Melastoma candidum, assembly GCA_023653495.1. Lineage (NCBI taxonomy): Eukaryota > Viridiplantae > Streptophyta > Magnoliopsida > Myrtales > Melastomataceae > Melastoma > Melastoma candidum. The sequence continues at coordinate 13,523,537 of CM042884.1, read as the reverse complement.
GTCACGGTTTACAAGGTAAAACCACATTTTGGGCTAGGTCAAGCCTAACATCGATGTGACCATGTGTAACAACAACCACAGAGAGAAACGCCATCGATGATGAAGAACTCTATGGTTCGTCGATGGACATACTGTATGGCTGGCGTAGAAGCAGCTCCATCAACGGCTAGCATAAAAACAGCTCCATCGACAGCTCTCGTAGCAGCAGCACCATTGACGGCTGGCGAAGAAGCAGCACTGTCGATAGTGAAGGCTGAAGCAGCGTCGATGAAGGCTAGACCAGGGCCGACAATGAGGGCTGAAGCAGCGTTCACGACAATAAAGGATGAAGCGGCGATTGTAAATGGATGAGATAAAACAGTTGAATCCAATTGCAGCACGTTTTGTTTTAGGATTTCTATAAATAGTTACTTCTGGCTTGTAATAAGACACACAGACAATCATTCTATGACCCCGAAGGACTGCTTGATTGTCAACTTGACTATCCGTAATCGTTTTAAGCGTTGTGCAATGGCTGTAAGTTCTTTCCTTTACACTTAGTGAGATTCTTTACTATTCTTTTGTTCATTTACTTTGTTAGCGACCACCTTTTCGTTCAACACTTGAGTCCCCGCTATATCGCGATGTGTTTCGCCCACAAACACGTTTTTGGTGACCGTAGTGGGAGTCAGAAATGAGTTTCGTATGAATATGCGAAATGTCAACACGTTTTTTGTGTAGTGAATGGGACGATGATCCCTTCTACGACGAAGGGTTTGTTCGATCGCCTGATGAACATTCGAATGAGGCTTTGAAAATTGTCCTTCGAGAGTCGGATGCGCGAATATCTATAAGAAATGCCCTCCGTAGTATAACGGAGCGATTGGAAAATATGTATCGGAAAATGGAAACTTTTCGCATGTTGCTTCTCAATCCGGCTCATGTTCTTACGGAAAACGAACATATAACCGTTGAGGGTGATCCAATGGAACGTCATCAGTCTGAAGGGGTGTAGATGCAAAAGGAAGTTCCCTCTCCTCGAAAGGGTGTCAATGTAGAGGGGGTTGCCCTCGCCACCTATGAGGGTCCGCTCTTTGGGATTGAATGTTACCCACTTATCGAACCCGATTACCACTTGATGGCTAATCGAGACGTCGACCAAGGCACCATCGAGCATTGCCAAGTCGAAGGGGCCAAGAGGGGCACCCTCGCCCCTCGGGAAGGGCAGTCCTCAAACGTCGAAGGTCACCCCACGATTAACACTGATCTCCACTTAATGATTAATTGTAACATCGACCCGAGTAACGTCGACTAGCGTCTTCACCATGTCGAAGGAGGGATGGTGACTACCCTCGCCCCATGGGTGGAGCCGCCCTCTAATGCCAAGCCTTTCTCCTTGAAAGGTTGTGGTTATGGACTGCCAAACATAGCTTCTCTTTGTTTGGAATGGGGCAAAATGCTTACAAGGTAAAACGACATTTTGGGCAAGGTCGAGCCCAACATCGATGAGACTATGTGTAACGGTAACCCTAGAGAGAAACGCCATCAATGATGAAAAACTCTATAGTTCGTCGATGGACATCCCGGACGGCTGGCGTAGAACCTGCAGCATTGACGGCTGGCGTAGAAGCACCTCCATCGACGGCTGACGTAGAAGAAGCGCCGTTGACGGCTGGTATAGAAGCAGCACCGTCGACGGCTGGCGTAGAAGCAGCACCGTCGACGGTGAAGGTTGAAGCAGCGCCGATGAATGCTTGAGCAGCGTCTACGATGAGGGCAGAAGCAGTATTCACGACAACAAATGATGAAGCGACGATTGCAAATGGATGAGATGAAACGGTTGATTCCAATTGCAGCACGTTTTGTTTTAGGATTACTATAAATAGTTACTTCTGGCTTGTAATAAGACACACAGACAATCATTCTATGACCCCGAAGGGCTGCTTGATTGTCAACTTGACTATCCGTAACCATTTTAAGTATTGTGCAATGGCTGTAAGTTCTTTCCTTTACACTTAATGAGATTCTTTACTATTCTTTTGTTCGTTTACTTTATTGGGGACCACTTTTTCGTTCAGCACTTGAGTCCCGATATATCGCGACGTGTTTCCCCGCAAACACGTTTTCGACGACCACAGTGGGAATCGGAAACGAGTTTCATATGAATATGCGAAATGTCAACACGTCTTTGGTGCGGTGAATGGGACGATGATCCCTTCTACGACGCAGGGTTTCTTTGATCGCTTGATGAACTTTCGGATGAGGCTTTGAAAATTGCCCTCCGAGAGTCGGATGCTCGAATATCTTTAAGAAATGCCCTTCGTAGTATAACGGAGCGATTAGAAAATATGTGTCGGGAAATGGAAACTTTTCGTCTGTTGATTCTCAATTCGACTCATGTTCTTACGGAAAACGAACAGATATCCGTTGAGGATGATCCAATGAAACGTCCTCTGCCTGAAGGGGTTTGGATGCAAAGGGAATTTCCCTCGCTTCGAAAGGGCGTCGATGTAGAGGGGGCTGCCCTCGCCCCCTATGAGGGTCCGCTCTTTGGGATTGAATGTTACCCACTTATCGAACCTAATTACCCCTTGATAGCTAATCGAGACGTTGACCAAGGCACCATCGACGAGCTTCCACATCGCCAAGTTGAAGGGGCCAAGAGGGGTGCCCTCGCCCCTCGGGAGAGGCAGTCCTCAAACGTCGAAGGTTACCCTACGATTGACACTGATCTCCACTTGATAGTTAATTGTAACATCGACTCGACTAACGTCGATCAGCCTCTTCACCACGTCGAAGGAGCGACGGTGACTGCCATCGCCCCAAGGGTGGGGCCGCCCTCTAATGCCGAGGTTCTCTCCTTGAAAAGTTGTGGTTATGGACCGCCAAACATAGCTTATCCTTGGTTTGGAAGCGGCAAAAAGTTTCCAAGGTAAAACGACATTTTGGGCAAGGTCGAGCCTAACATTAATGAGACCACGTGTAACGGCAACCCTAGACGAAACGCCATCAATGATGAAGAACTCCATGGTTTATCGATGAACATCCTGGACGGCTGGCGTAGAAGCAGCTCCGTCGACAGCTGACGTAAAAGCAGCACCATCGACGGCTGGCGTAGAAGCAGCACCATCGACGGCTGGCGTAGAAGAAGCACCGTCGACGGTGAAAGCTGAAGCAGCGTCAATGAAGGCTGGAGCAGCGTTGACGATGAGGGCTGAAGCAGCATTCACGACAACAAAGGATGAAGCGGCGATTGCAAATGGATGAGATGAAACGATTGATTCCAATTGCAGCACGTTTTGTTTTAGGATTTCTATAAATAGTTACATTTGGCTTACAATAAGAAAGACGGATAATCATTCTATGACACCGAAGGGCTGCTTGATTTTCAACTTGACTATTCGTAATCGTTTTAAGTGTTGTGCAATGGTTGTAAGTTCTTTCCTTTACACTTAGTGAGATTCTTTACTATTCTTTTGTTCGTTTACTTTATTGGCGACCACCTTTTCGTTCAACACTTGAGTTCCCGATATATCGCGACGTGTTTTGCCCGCAAATAGTTACGCAAGATCGTCTCTCATCATCCAGGAATCTGCTGCAATCGTGACTAATTCCTCGTGAACGGCTCGAGAAAAGCTTAAGCTCGAGCATGAGAATTTTTATTCAAACCATTCACGAGCCACGGCTCAAATGACAGTATTTGTTTTGCGTGCAGGAGATATATGAATCCAATATATGATTAATCTCGGAGTTTGTTAGGGGATTAATTAGTTAGAAATAAAATTAGAGTTAAAATATAATCTAATGAAATTTAAAAATGCTAATAAACTTTTTGGAAGGAAACCTAGTGGATAAATGATGATCATGTCTGATGACGATAAGGTATTGGGTTAGTTATAAAATTTAATTCATTTTCCTTAATTAATTATGGAAATGGGTTTTTTATTTAAGTGGCCTTTCCCCATTTTAGCATAATATTTGAAGGCAAGGCCCATATATAATGGGTTTTCAAAACGAAATGAAATGAAATATTATCTTAATTCACTAAAAAAAATTCAAACTAATTAATTAAAAGGAATGACTTCTAAATGAATTTTGGCCATTTAGTTAATGGATTTGAAGGCACGAGTCCATAGCATGGGGCTTGGGCTTCCTTTGAAATGATTTGGGCTAAGAATATATAAAATAAACCATTTCTGTCGGCCTTGATTTGAAGTAGCAGCAATCTTTAGACGCGTCCGAGATTCTTTTGGGTCATTCTTTTCGCTTGTGCACACGTCCGAATTTATTCGTGAATTTTGACTAGGGGTTAAGTTTTGGAAATCCGATTTAGAGTTATATAGTCAGATCTGTTTTTTTTGTCTGTCAGTCTCCTGCTTAGTGTCTGTAATAAAAATTACAATATACCCAAACGACTGACTTCCATGAGTTCTATTGAAATATCCACCCTCAACTCTTGACTTCGGAACCACCCCCCTCCCCTTGTCCGAAAGCACACACCCCAACACCCACCTAATTTTGCATTCCCAACACACAACCACGATCCGACTAGCAGAAGGACAACGTTTCGGCATCGAGTACGTGCCCTCCACATCTCTTCCTCAGAATCCCTCGCTATGCGTTTGCTAGCTCACAAAGTGAGATCCAGAGTACTCCCCATCCTCAACATCTCCGCCGGGTCGTTCTTATCACGAGCTGTGATCGCTCCATCACTGGTGTCCCTCAACTTCCTTTTCTTGGAGAAAGCCGGGGAAGACAAGGACAGGCACAAGCTACTACTGGCATTTTTCTCTTTTTCCTCGTTGTCCGTGACTCCGCCGTGGGCAAAGTGTTTATGCCTCCTGCTGGTTTTCACTTGCAACGATAAGTCCAGGTCTAGCCCTTGATCCGAATGCAAAAGCAAACTAGAAACGTGTTCTGTTAGGGGCCGCTGAGATTCCTCTTCAACTTTGTCGTTGTTGACATTAAATATAAGATTGGCAGGATCGCTGGATCTACTGTCCAGCAATGAGAAGGGAGACCCCGTGGATCTTGTTCCCATCAACCTTGCTTGGTTGTGGTTTAGATTTCGATTCCCAAAATGACCTAGGTAAGGGAAATGCACCGGCCTCCATCTGTCTAGAGTAAATGATGGTTTTCCCGATTTGGTGTCGAATTTGTGTAGTGCAGATAAGATGCTGCCCCCCGACATATTATCACCCTTCATTGAAGTAAAAAAATTGCCAATCCAGTGGTACTTCTCCAAGGCCGAGTCATCATATCCAACATAACTAGGGTTGTTTGCTTGCCAATCTCGAGCGACAGCATGCACAGGCTGCCAAGATCCATCAGCATGTCTTCAATTTAAAAAAAAAAAGGAAAAATCAACAATGTTGTCCATATAATCATGTACTATATGTGTGACCAATATCATTCGTTCAATGGATTTGAGATCCCCCGGCAACATCTAAGTGATGAAACTTCATGTCTAATACTTTGTGTGGAAGTTAATTTCGCTATTACCTTGGGGACGCTCTTTGGTTAAGAGATTGTAGCATGGAGAGATGACTGAGGTTGTAAACACAATGGTCGTTAGGATCGGCGAAAAGTCCGTGGTCCTTCAGTACTGCACACAAGAAACATAAATCCGAAATGAAGTTCTTCATCATTTCTTGCTATTATCGACCTCTAACAAAATAATCGGAAACCCTAATATTGGAATCATCACAGACCTTCGGAGGCTTTACCTTGAGGAGGATCGTCGATCTTCTTGCTCCGATACATCTGAGAATCCAACCAAAGGAGAGTCGATATCATAAATAACTAGTAGGACAGTCAAAAAAATCTTGGATTCTGGAAAGACCAATGGTAGGAAGCTGAAGCTAACCTGAAGATGGCTTTTCACATGTGCGATGCTGAGACCTTTGACATTCATCATCTGAAGAACTAACTTTGGCGTGGCTCCTGCATCCACCAGGCGAATGATGATCGGCGAATTAGTATGTCTACAAATAATTATGCTTTCGCACCCCTAATTAACAACCTTCAAAAATGGTCATCCGAATTCTTTTGTAGACTTTCTTCATAGGGAAAAATCAGTATCATCCAAACAAAAAGGAAAAGAATTTACAAGATTCTTTAGGAGATTCTTACTCTCATGTCCTCCTAGTCTTTCTACAGCATGAACGAAGCAAAGATGGAGATCCGGAGTCCACCTCAGCCTCGGCATCTTCGACCGGACATACTTCCGGACAGATCCGACGCAATTTCCCGGCTTCTTCTCACTCTCTTCAACAGTACTGTTGCTCGAGCTCCTCCCGTTATTATTATTGCTCCCGTACCTCTCCTGATCCACCTCTTCACCCTCGTCACCATCATCTTCCCTTTCCAATGAAGGGCAAATGCCCGTGACCTCATCTTCCGTGCAGCTTGCGCTCTCCATGTCCCCTGCCCTCATCCCTTCTGATTCTTCATGGAACTCTCCAACTAAGAGGGGTGGGAAGGATCAGCGGAATCGATCCACAAGGGAGAAAACAAGTGATCCGAAGACCGCTTGTTTTGGGGGTGTGTTCAGGGGGGGAGTTTCAAAGGGATGAAGTATTGAACTTTCCTTGCTTTTACATCAGAGGGTGAGGAAAGACTAAAAAGAAGATTAATTCCTTCTAGACAAGGAGAGGGTGGAGATTTAGTGGGAATTTTCTCGGAAGAATTACATGTTAAATATAAATAAAAAAATGTAAAACCTATTTACATTTTGACATAGCCGGGGACCGGAAAGCTCCCAACCAACTCTATTAATTACTATATCTTTAATATTTCCTGTTTTTTTTAATCTATAATTACACATTTTATATGCTTCATGTCATTTTAGAGTCCGCATTTTGGCTTATCCGAAGCACACGTAACACTAACCTGATCATGATCATGATCGAAATGAAAAGTGTCGCTTTTGAGTATAATAATATGTCACACAACCCTAAAGACTCCTCTGATGGGCTGTGACTCATTTATTTTAAAAGAGGGACCCCTTTTTTCCATGCATCATTGCAAAGTATGCAATGCATTTATGTTGAGCATTGACCCAATTATGCGTCCGGTGACTCCGTTGATAAAACATAAAACGCCCACAGAAAATAAATAACAAAAACAACAACAACATGGTAATTCAACAGAATACCAACTTGCCCATTTACTTATTTTTAGAATAACTCTGAAAAAGAAAACATAAAAAGAGAATCACAAACATTTCCTTAATAACAAAAACCACAACGAAGTGTCTGGTATTGACATTATCAAAGTAATGAATGAAGGCATAGTAAGTTCCGGTGGATTGATTTCTAATTATGTAAGAGGCGGCAACAAAATTAAAAAAAAAAATTTCTTTTTTTCTGTGGGAAATTTTTTGGGCGAGAGAGAGAGAACGAATCAACGTCGAGAATCACGGAAAAGATGGACAGAGGCGACTGAGGGAAGCCTTCCTCTATTTTTCCATTTGTTAGTTGTTTACAGGCAGGGCAGGCTTGCACTGGAAGAAATTACGGACACCACCCCAGTTCACTTGCTTTTGCATAGCATTTATTTCATAGAAATCTTTACTACGTATATTTTTGTCCCCGGATGTTGCGGTCGATCCATCTCATTGTCTAGTCGGAAGGGGAGAGACAAAAGTCAAAATCCCCCGTCTTCTACTTCCCCAGTCATCTACTTACAATTCAATCCCCACTAATATGTGGGGGGAGTTGGACTACAGTTCAGGATTGTCGACAGGGAGTGAGTGAGTAGATACTAGTTTTAATAAGAGTTTCGATGCGTGTGTATATTGATTGTATCGATCTCTCTTTCTTATTCCTAATCCAAGACATGGATTCCCGATTCAAGACTTATATTATGATTTGTAGGGTGTTGGGGTTAGTCATAATAATAATTGTGAACTTGGTCAACAGAGTGTCACATGGTTAAGCATGCTTCCTACTTGGCAGATGGGGTGAGAGATATTAAATTCACAACTAGGTGATTTTTCTATTGTCGTGTATTTTGTTCTATCAAATGCATTCCCAAATCCCCAGTAGTTTAGATCAGCGAGGAATGATTCGAAACGGGAGTACACGCATCACATATGATTGATCCTCTAGGAGCACGAGTACCCGATGGATATGAAAGACTTGGCCGTGATGGCGAGAGAAATAACTTTAGAGTTGGCATGACAACGTCCCCAGGAATGAAGGTAAGGACATAATTCTTCGATCGTGCGTCTAAAATTAATAGATTCACGTAGTTCCCGGAACCAACTGCTGAAGTTACAGTTGATAATATCAGCCAAAGGAAAAGGAGGGGGGGAAAGGGCCTTTTCCAAACACACACGAGCAACCCGAGGGAAAGGAAAAATAATGGATGATGATTAGCCGTGTTAAGGCATAACGTTTGAGATGTAGGCTGCCGGCACATGTGAAAACAATTAAAACAAAAGGAAGCATAGAGAGCTTGCTTGCTTATTGATGACAGATATTATTATATACATGTAAATGTATATATAAGGGAAACCCAACAGCCTGTAAAGTCAACTCCTGGCAGTGTCCAACAAATACATCTGCTTTGATATTACAAATACGTGTAACAAATTAATTTAGTGCTTTGAAAAATTAATGTGATTCCTTCCCCCTGTTATTACGGATGAGAGAATCAATCCCCCACACTCTCATATTCGATTTATGAGAGGGATGTAATGTCTGTCTGTCTCTTTATCTTTCTCATTATTACCTCCTCCTCCAAACCCTCGATATCTTAATGCGTAACCTCGTGGTTATATTTGAAGTCCCGACACTGATATAGCTTCCTTTCCTAAAGAAAGGATGATGGTAGAAATTTTTATGCCAACCCATCGCTCCGGAAGTGACCGCGGACAAGCCGGATTCGAACACGTCGGAGATCTCTGGCACTACGAACAACTAGTGCCCGGATGATTCGTTAAATGTGTGGTCGCCGTATGAAATGAAAGAAAGAAAGGAAGACAGCGGATGGACAGCGTGGTGAGCGAGCTGGAGCGAGCGGATGCTGGTACGTCAGAACTGACGACCTTGATTACCCTCCTTTGGCGGTCTTTCTGATGCTCGTGGGACGAGCGACGTGAGGCTCTCACATTGAAAACGGACTAAAAGAAGAGGGAGACTGCTCTTTTGCAATCGCCTCCATCTTCTGCTCAGATAGCCGAGCTCTCTGGCAAGAAAGCTGCCCTTGTGAGGCGAAAGGAGGAGATACAAGTTGCTATCCAACGCCTCCAAGGAGAGTTGGACGCTATGTCTGCGGACCTTGCTACTGCTCGTGTGAACGAGGCGACTGAACGTGCTGTCCTTGAACATGCAAAGGCAGCGTATGAGAGGGATTGGGGCAAGGCCCTTGATTTCGAGGCGAAGGAAATCATTGTAGCTGGTGTGAAGGACGGGCTAAAAGTCATGTTGTATTCCTTGCCTCGTATCTGACTTTTTCCTACGTTTGTATTTGTCCCCACAGGGTGGGGAAATGCTTTGAAATGACACCTTTGTGTGCTTCCCACATCGTTGGCCTATACTCTTTCAAGTATTTGCCATCGATCTTAAAGTCATATAGCGACCCATCAAGCCCCCTAGGCGATATGAGTTCCCAAGATGGGACTCCACTACCCGGAAAGGGCCTTCCCAGTTTGGTATCCATTTTCATTGGAAATAGTCTCGAACTCCTTCGAGTAATCGTAGTTTCCATACCAGATCGCCAACGTTAAATGATCGAGGAACTACTTTCTTGTTATAGTAGCGGGCGATGTTTCTTTTTTGAGCTTCTAGATGGTTGAACACGTTGATCCTGGTGATTTCCAGGTTTTCTAGTTCAACATGCATGTCCTCATCATACCCTTCGTATTCTCCCAAATGCTTGAGGAGTCTGAGCGATTCGTACTGCACTTCTATTGGGTGCAAAGCATCGTGGCCTTAGACAAGGCTAAACGGGGCGACACTTGTGCTTTCCTTTTTGGTAACTCGGAGCGCCCATAATGTCTCTTGGAACAGGGCATGCCATGTTCGTGGTTTATTTCCAATCGTCCTCTGTATCACTCGTTTGATGAGTTTGATAGAGGCTTCTGCTTGCCCGTTTGACTGAGCATAGTACGGAGTTGAGTTGAGTACTTTCAACCCAAAATCATCGGCGAATTCATTCATAAATTCGCCGTTGAATACTCTTGCATTGTCTACGAAGATGCTTTGAGGTACTCCATATCGATAGATAATGAAGTCTTTAATGAATTGTATCATGTTCTTCTGGTTAATTAACTTATATGCTGTCGCCTCGACCCATTTGGTGAAATAGTCGGTGGCAACAAGTATATAAGCATCTCCTCTGGTTGAGTAAGGTATATTTCTCCCATGATGTCTAACGCTTATGTCCTGAAAGGCTATGGTTTATTACGACATTCATATCCGTTGTGGGGGTTTGCTTCACTGGCCCACATTGTTGGCAAGCCTGACAGGCTCGAGCCATTTTAATGCAGTTCTTGACCATTGACGGCCAGTAGAAACCGTGTCTTTTGATCGACCAGCTCGTTTTAATTCCGGCTTGATGTGCTCCGCACAATCTTTCATGTGTTTCCATCATGATTGGGATGGCTTCCTCTAGATCGACGCACCTAAGAAGAAGAGCGTTGTCGAGGAGTACATAGTGTCTAGCGATCACTTGAATTCTCCTTTCAACTTTTGTACCGGTATCCTTGAGGAATTGTCGTATTGGTTCTCGCCAGTCCTCTTTCTGTTCAAACTAGTCGGCGATGTGGACCTCTTTTGTTTTCTCCTCACCATCATTGTGGAACTCTGATCGTTTGCTTACAAACAACATCGCTTTGCTCTTGGATGTTTCCAAGTGACTAATCTACCCGGAAGCACACTAAGCTAAGTGGTTAACCTCCTGATTGTCGTCTCTTTTTACATGGACTACTTCGAATTTGTGTAACTTTGCGAAGAGTTCCTTTGCCTTGTGCAGGTATTTACCAAGATTGGGTGAGTGGCACTCACTCTGGTCAAGGAGTTGTTGAATTACTAGTTGGGAGTCGCCGCATATTTTTACGGTTTCCATCTTCCAGTCTAGTGCCAGCTACAAGGCTAAAATCAATGCTTCATACTCTGCCGCATTGTTAGTGACTTTCCCGTTGATGTGACAAGCCACTCTGGTTTCCGCTTTCCATGGTGTCTCATAGACGCCCACGCCAGCTCCGAATATGTTAGAGGACCCATCAAACCAAACGGTCCACCCTTCGCTCGGGCTATCTTCCTCAAGTGTGGAATCAAGATTGCCTTCACCATAATGAGTTATGAATTCGGCTAAAGCATAGCCTTTGATTGAGGTTTGCGGTTTATGATAGATATTATAGGCCGAGAGCACTAGGCTCCACATGCCGATCCTTCCCGTAAGTAAGGGATTGTCCAAGAACACTTTGGTAATCAGGGTCTTGGAGACGACGTACACATCATTAGACCCGATACATTGTCTTAGTTTCATTATTGAATAATACACCGACAGGCAAATTTTTTTTTTTAAGGTGTATCTCTTTTCTGTTTCTATGAGTAGGCGCGATAGATAGTAAATCGCCCTTTCTACTCCACCATGCTCTTGTGCTAGCATTGATCCAATAGTGGACTGGGATGCTGCTACGTACAGAATGTACGGTTGGTCCGCACTTGGTGGTGCCAGCACAAACGGATTGACTAGGTAGTCTTTTAAATTCTGGAACCCTCGCTCATGTTGTGATGTCCACTTTATCTGTCCCTTCTGTTTTCATCTGAGGATTGTCGAGAAGGCACTTGTCTTAGATGGGACATTGCCTATAATTTACCCTGTCGAGGTAGGCTTGAAGTTCCTTCTTGCTCTGTGGAGCTGGAAGATTTTGAATGGCGCGGGTCTTCCATGGGTCTACTTCGATTCCTCGTTGGTGCACAAGGAAACCAAGAAACTGTCCTTTTTGCACTCCAAAGGCACATTTTAGTGGATTGAGTTTGAGGCTATGCTTTCGCATCTTTCCAAATGATTCGCTTAAATGAGAAGGATGGTCCTGTCTCTTTTTAGATTTCACCACAACATCATCTATATATACCTCAATTGTCTTTCCTATCAGTGAGGCGAAGATTAAGTTCATCGCTCTCTAGTAGGTGGCTTCTGCATTCTTCAACCCGAAAGGCATTACTACCCATTCGAATATTGCTAATGGGCATCGGAATGCAGCTTTATGAACGTCTTCCTCAGCGATGAAAATTTGACTATACCCAGAATACCCGTCCTGCCGATTTGTCAATGAGATCATCAGCGACAGGCATGGGGTATTCGTCTTTAGGTGTTGCGTTGTTTAGATCACGGAAGTCTATGCAGACTCTGATCTTTCTATTTTTCTTGATGACCGGCACTATGCTGGAGATCCAGTCAATGTACTTAGCCATTCTTATGTATCCGGCTTTGAACAACTTCTTAATCTCATCATCGACCATTTGGGCTACTTCCTGCGACATCCTCTGTGGGGTTTGTTTCACGGGTTTGACGTTTATGTATGTTGGGAGTCGATGCTCGACTAAATCCCGGTTGAGACCTGGCATCTTGGTGTACTCCCAAGCGAAGCAATCCTTATAAGTGTGAAGGACTTCGCTTATACTGCGCGCCTTTATTTCGTTCATGAGCGAACTGAGATATGTAATACGTGGGGAATCAGCCGTTCACAAGTTTATTTCTTTCAACGGATCACAAGGGGTAACAGAAGTATTAGGGACTTCTTTATTATTTGAATAAATACTTAACATGTCCTGGCATGTTGGAATAGACAAGTTACACTGAGTCTCATTTATTATAGATGTCCTATATTTAGCTAATCTTTCTAGGACATCGGCTACTGGATCGATTTGCTCACTCTCCAGTGGATGAGGATGGGTTGAGGAGTCTTTCGAGCTTCAAGTCCGTCTCAATTTGCTGAGTGCTGTTGTCATCCCGTATCCCAGCTTCATGCATATCTTTCTCTAGTGGAGTGAGATCTTGTTTGGCTTCGAGCTGTAACTCATCGCCCCATCCTGTCGGAATAAGTGGGTTTTGAGGTGGTGCCACGGGTTGTCCGTCGTATGAGACCAGGAACTCATAGCCTGTGTCAATTATAGGGCCAACGTTTGGGTCTCCCATAGCATATCTCTGCTTTAAGGTCATGTCATTCACCTGTTTAACTGCTTCTGCGCAGACATAAGGTATGTTAGATTTCTCGTTCGCTTCGCCAGAAACGACTTCCAAACCGTGTTTTCCTCAAGTAGAAGTTCTTGGTGAAGAGTAGAGGGTATGGCGCCTGCTTTATGGAGCCAATCCCTTGCAAGCAAAGCATTAACGGAGGGCTTTATGTCTATAACAAAGAAAGCCGTCTTCTTTTCATGCGTTCCTACTCGGAGTTTAGCAGAAACTACTTCCAAGCAAGAGGAGGTAATTCCATTGAACCCACTGACTCTTACGTCAGTTTCTCCAAGCTCAGCTATGTCATCCCCTAAGCTTTTGTAAGCTTCAAGGGGTAGTAGGTTGATGGTCACCCCGTTATCGATGAGAACTCAGCATACCACCACATTATTGATTGCCGCTCGAATATGGAGGGGAAACATGTGTTTCCACATCGCCATAGAGGCTCTGTAAACCACCTATGTGGAAAATTCCGTGGTATTTTAGGGGGAATGTTAAATTTAGATGATGGAATTAGCCTACCTTTCGGTTGACAGTCTTCCCTCTTGGCAAATTCAGCCGGTAGCATAAGGACATTGTAAGGAGCTTCATTCGCCTCGGGTGGAGTCTCGGATTGAAGTGAAGTATAGTCGCTCAGCGAATTGGATGCGAGGTCACTTTTGCTCGGCTCCTTGCTTTTCTAGGCGTTAGGGACTGCTGGCTTAGCACATTTCTCTGCGGTACGTCGCGCCCTTCTTTCTCTGCATTTCCTGGTTTTCTCGGTGGGTACCTAAGGTTGCGCTCCCGTGCCCACTTTCTGCCATGTCCCTATATTTGGAAGGACGGGTACGCAGATAAAGCGTGAATTCTCGAGTGGTTGCAGGCGATTATCTCTCTTCTATGTGGGTCATAACCCCTTTTGAAATCCTTTTTAGGCAAAGTCTCCGAGTAATGAGTGAATTCGGAGTCGGACACGTTACCTGACGGAGGATCGACCTTTTCCATCTTGATCTTGCCTTCGGATGTTAATCCAGCTCGAAGCAAGAAGTATTGGTTGCAGCAGAGCTGACACATTTGGGTGATGAGCACTTTGTGAGCTGCTATCGGTTTGCACCTGAAGCAAAGCATGTCAGCTGTTAGAAACTGGGCAATTGTGGTGCCCTTTCTCATTACTTCTTTATCGCTTCGAGGGTGGTTTTGTGGTTCTGGACTTTCTTTCGCCTGTTGAGCTTCGAGGCGATCTGAGGCCCGCCGCCTGGGGACCCTCTTTGCGTGGGTTTCTTTTCGCCCAGATTCGCTTTCTCCTTCGATTCCCTATCGCATGAGCTCTTCAGGAGTACAAAGCCCTTTGTGTTCCTTCTGTGGATGACTCGTCTGTTCCGAGTGCTTATCCCCACGTTGGTATAATCTCAGACCACTATGAATTCCTACCGCCATCTCTTCAAGGCGATTGAGGTTGTACCATCTAGCTTTTCTCCCGTTCAGCAAGTATTTCCTGAAGGTATGACACTTATCGATTGTGTGCGAGGAATCCATGTGCCAGTGGCAACGATCGTGTCGCATCCAATTTAAATTAGCTGGGCACTACAAAATTCCTTTACTCACAAGCCGCTTGAATAGCATGTTGGCTATGAGTGTCTCACCGGTCTCAGGCGATTGATCTTTCCCTTCCTGCATTAGCGACGGAGAAGTGGTTAGACAATTAACGTCAAAGATATTCACATCGATTAAATCATCAAAGGGATGTGACTCTGTTAACGTCTGATCCTGTGAATCTGGGAAGCGTAGCTCCTTAGACTCAATAAGGTCCTACACCAAGTTTCTAAACGTGATGCAGTCCTTGGTAGTATGGGTGAAAGACCCATGCTATTTACAGAAGTTCCTCGACTTTTCTCTGTCAGTACGAGGAATTCTATGGCCTGATTTTAGTTGAATCCGACCGTTTTGAAGCATAAACTCAAAGACTCATCCGCTTTCGACTCATCGAAGGAGTATTTTCTTTCTTCCTGAGTTTTAGAAGATGTTTTGGCCCGAAAGTTCTTTTTTGCTTATTCGTCGCATGTCAGAGGTTGCCCCTTCATATACTCCGCGACGTCTATGTCTACGACTGGTTCAACCTGATAGGTTACCAAAGGTCCCGCTATCAAACTCCCTTTTGCCTGATTTTTCTCCCTAAGGAGATTCTCGTACCGAATAGCTCTTCTGGTTAATTCGTTCCAGTGTTTGAACACTTCTCCTTCCAGCTTCTTCCTCAGGCGAAGAAGGAGGGAATCCTGGGCGATAGCAACAAGCTCAGCCTCAGACGCGAAAGTTTTACACCTCAGTCGTGCCTTCCTCAATTTATTCAGAAATACTGCCACGGGTTCGCCTGGCTGCTGTTTCATATGAGTAAAGTCTTGTAGGGTCACCGCTGGATCAGTCTGGGCGAATGCCAGCGTGAACTGGACTTGCATGTCCTCCCAGTTTCTTACTGAATTATGGGGAATGTTTATGTACAACGTGAAAGCAGCTCCCGTAAGAGAGCTTGGAAACAAACGTAGACTAGCTACAGTGCTCCGCAGACTTCAAACGTTGTAGTAGACTTGATCGTGGAACGCTACAGGCTTGAGCTCCTCGGGTGGCAGAACTTAGCTACTGGGCTTGGTGGGCTGGGTACAGTTGAGTGTTGACGGACGTGGGTGCCAAGGCTGTGGTGATCCGCCCTGGCGGAAGTGTCGAAGGCGGAAGCGCGTACCGGGAATACGGTGGCTCGTCCTGGCGTTGGAGTCGAGGGCGGAGGGCTGTTACCATAGCTACGATTGCTCACTCTGATGGTGGAAGTGAAGGCGGAGGTCTGTTATCAGAGTTACGGTTGCTCACTCTGACGGTGGGAGTGAAGGCGGAAGGTTTGTTATCAAAGTTACGGTTGCTCACTCTGATGGTGGAAGTGAGGACCAATAAAACCTTAAGGGTCTCGCCCAGGTCGGGGAATCCTAACAACTACGCTAAGGGGTGACGAGCAAAATAAGCTTCTGTTTGCTGTTTTGATCGTGATTTTCTCTGGGGAAAATCTCCTCCTTTTATATCGGTCTGTTACGACCTTCTGAAGATCTTCCAGACTCAATTCACCCCAAGAATCTCGGAATTAACTTATTCTCACTTATTTGATCGTGGATCAGCTCCTCTGACTTCGGGTTTAATTGATTATCTTTAAGACGTGTGCTAGTGTTATGCGTGGGTAACAAGTCCCAATTATCTCGGGGCCATGGAACCGTTTTCCTTTGACACGTGCCCCTTGCAGGCGCAGGCCTATAGTCTTAATATCCTCTATAGGCGCAAGCCTGTAAACTTTGTGTCGCAGGTACAAGCCTGTAGACTTTGTGTCGCAGGCGCAGGCCCTTGATTATAAGATTACTATCCTGCCTCTATAGACTTCCTCCTGCAGACGCAAGCCTGATATGTTTGTCTCGGCTGTTGGCTTTTGTGGGTTTTGTCAGAACTAGGCACAAGATTTTCTATAGTGTCAACAATCCCTTCGCCGAGCAAGCCTTCGTATGGTGTGTATCAGTAGTCACCTCCTTCCTGCATTTTCCTTCCTTGGGCCTGTGTTCTAATCCGTCGATCCACAGATTGGACCGAGATCTGTGACCCAGAATTTCTGGTACTAAACACCCATCATAACTGCATGCATAGAAAAATAATAACAATGATCATATGAATACAAGGAAGATGGCGAGGTTCTCACACAGAATTGATTCCCCACATGAACACGATTCTGTCACGGGTATTCCTCCATTAATTCTCTCCCCCAGATGGCCGGGGTTGTCCAAGATACACAGTCAATTTTACAGAACAATGAAATAATCACATCAACCAATTGACCCCTGTTGTTTCCCCAGATCGAAAGTCCCTGAAATGGGATTTCCTTCCCTTAGCTTAAATTTTCATTTTCTTCCGTGGTGTTAGATAATATGTTCCGACTTAATCATCCTCGTTCTATTCGGAGAATGACCTCTCACTTACCCCCCCTGATTTATATTATAGAGTAGTTGATGGGATAAGCACTTGATTAGACAAGACGAAAGGAACCTTCTTCCTTGGGGGGGAGGGGGGGGGGGATATCATTTGCAATTCGAAACAACGAGGAAAATTCCTATTCAGATTCCATAATTCAATTCAAGGGAGCGGGATCGCGTTTACGAGGACATCCTCGCTCCAGCAATACTAGGAAGAATCGTCAAAGTGTTGTTTGAATTATCAAATCCTCAATATTTGGATTTATTTGTGAACCGCCGGCGGGAAGGGCGGCTGAGCAATTTGGGCCAATAGTGGGCCGATCGTGGGCTTTCACATTTTACCATGATTAGGGCTTCAGGCCTGCTGAGGGAGAGAGCGCGTAGGGGGTGGGTAGGTGCGTAAAACAAATACATGCCCCTAGTATCCAAATTAAGAAGCAAATTAAAAATGTCCTATTATTGAAACCAGATAAGATATGAATGAGCAGCCACTCAATCACACAAATCAAATAAATGTTGAGTGGTCTGGTGGTAATAAATTATAGAAGGAAGGAAGGGGGGGGGGGGGGGGGAAGCAATAGTTTCCCCGACAATGTCCAAAAAGCTAACCACAATTGACTTCCCACCCAAGAAATTAACAGCCAAACCAAGTCACGCCAAATCCCAATCCCCCACCCAACATTGACCTAAAACAAACAAGCAACAGTTTAACCATCTCCACTATAACCCATAAAATCACCATCACCTAATCCCATTAAAAAAAAAATATTACAAAATAAAGAAGAACAGTCGCCAAAAAAAGCTAGTACGAAAAAATTCGGGGGAGAGGAAACAGTATTGGTTTTTTTCAGTTGTCAAAATTAATTACAACTTATTTTTCCTTCTAATTTTGCTTTTAGAGCCCTCGGGTTATTCCCCAATTCTAGTGCTAGTCCCCTAATTTTTCTTCAGGACGAGCTCTGCTCCGGCCATCCCCCCAGCCCCACCGCAGCAGGACCCGCACCGGATCAGCCCGCTCACATTGCAGGCCGTGCAACTCCTGAAACCCGACTTCTCGCTGTACACCTTGTGGCTTCCGCTGCACTCCTCGCACACCACAAACCTCAATCCCCCACATGCCCCACAAGCCCCGGATCCCGCCGCCGGCAGCCCCATGCTCCCGATTAACTGCTTGAGCTCCCCGGTCTCGTGCATCCGGACCACCTCCTCCGCCCCTCCGATGAACCTCCCCCCGATGAAAACGCAGGGGAGGAGGACGGGCTGCCTCCTTCCCTTGCCCAGCATCCCCTGGAGCTCCTCCCTGAATCCGTCGTCCATGGACAGGTCGCGCTCGTCGATGGGGACGCGGAAACCCCTGAGGATGGAGCGGACGGACCAGCAGTCCTCAAAGGTCTTGCGGACGATCCTGAGGCTGGTGAAGTAGAGGACAATGGTGGGAGGGGGAGAGGGAGCAGGAGGGGACCAGGCTGGGGGAGGGCGGGAGAGAGCGCGGAGGATGGAGGTGGAGATGCGGACACGGTTGAAGATGGAGAGGGTGCGGGAGTGGTGGGTGGGGTTAAGAGGGGTTTCTTTGACGAGGGCTTGGATGTCCTTGAAGGAAGAGCATGAGAAGGTTGTCGATCTGTCGCCCGACGATCTGGTAGGGGAGTTGCTGGACCACCGCTTCCACATCTGGGTGTGTTGGGGTCAGGGCGTCGATTGGACGGAATTCGATGTGATCGGAGGGAATTGAGGGAAGGAGAAGGAGAAGGAGAAGAAGGGGATGAGGAAGGGGGAAGGGTTCCTTGGGAATTTTAATGGATAGAGTTTAAGGTGGGGTTCGGGTTCGGGTCGGGTCGGCGTTGGACAGCCCTCGTGGGAGACACTCGGGTCATGCGTCGGAGAGGAGGGGGTGTGGTGTGGGGTTGAAATCACGTGGCTACATTTGATTATTAACTTATTTTGAAGTGTGAATTGTGGAGGGGGGTGGGGGGGGGGGGGGGGGGGGGGGGGTTGTCGGGGTGATTAAGGAACGACCACAGTCAGTCAGTCACGAGGACAAGTGAGCTGTTTCTCTTTTGGTTTTGGCTGTCCTTTGTGTCTAAACTAATCTCTCATTGAAGAAAGGCTGGCGAATCACTCCGACAATACCTCACTACACCATCAAACCACACTTCAACTTCATTTCCCTCAATAAAAAAATATTAATTGTAAATCCTATCCTATATCCCACATGAAGCAAGGAAGACATGGAAGTTTTATCTCTTATTTTGTGTCTGTCTTTGTTAACTCTACTAAAAGAAAGGCCACCCACCAACAATCCACTTCACCTCCTCCTACTCCTCCTATGGACATCCCAAGCCCGGATCAGGCTCAGCCTCCGCCTCCACGCCAAGTGCCCGACCACCATTATCCTCAAGTCCCTCTCCTCCAACAAGTTCCTCGTCAGGGTTGCCCCCCTGGACACTCGTTAGTCCATTGACTCCCTCGATTCCTGGCTCTCCCACCCGGCCATGTGCTATGTCAAGCTCAAGGTTGCATTTGGGGTCTGCGTGCTGTTGAGACATGCTGTGGAGTGCGGGCATTTGGTCAAGCTTAGGAATTTGATGAAAAGGGATACGAGAATTCCAGCAGAGATCGGCAAGGATGATTCCCGGTAATTGCTGATGACCGCGGCCACTGTGTTCTGACAGACGCGGTGTGATGGTTAAGTTCTTGATCAACGTGGGGTTGAAGGAAGAGATGGCAAGGGATTCCCAGCCATTGGATTCCCTTGCCGATCCTTGAGGGGAAGAAACATTCACGGTTGCCAGGCGTGGTGACATGAAACTGCTGAAATCACTGCTCCACAACCGAGGAAGAAGTATCCCTGCCTTTCGTGATCGCAATGGACTCACAGCACTTCATGCGGCAGCCAATAAGGGATACGGGGAAGTACATCTCCTCATAGAAGCCGGGATCCCGATCGATGCTCAGGACAACGATGGCCACACTCCACTGCATTTGTTGGCAGGTCATGGGGGACATGGGAACGGTCCTGGTCGACAGGAGGGAAGACATCAACGCCAGAAACAAGGGAGGTGTGTCTCCCCTGGACATGGTAGTAACATAACACAGACACCATCTGCTGTGTGAGAAACTCTGTAGCCTGAAATCCTAAAGACGCTTCAAATTTCATTCCCCTAAGCCCCAACTAGTCGCCGTTAGTCGGATGTTTGGTGGAGAGGTCGTTTTCGAGATGACAACGCTCCTGCTGCCCCCCTCCCACGTTCATCAGGCCTGCAAAGCTGCAGGGGCTTGGAAGCACATGCTATACTAGCCAATGTAATAAATTCTAGCATCCTGGGCTAACAAAATGAAAACGTGCTCCAGAACACGCCCACCGTGGTGTTCGAACCCACGACCACGTTAAGAGCCTTGCCCTCTGCCGACTGGGCTGGGAATTTAAAACAATCTTTTCTATTCGACTTACTTTTCTGAAAACCAAAGAGGGTAGAAGATGCATCTAGTCTATGAAATTTCCCCCGAACAATCACCAAACCCCAAGACACGATCCATCTATGAAGATGGTCTGAAGGTCCTTTGTGTTGTTGGGTGGACGACCATCAGGCATTCAACTAAGTTTGGTGGTGCCAAGATGAAAGAAATGATGTCCAAACTGACAAGTCTTTTTATTCAGTCACAACCTTGAAAAGGCATCCTCAAACTAGGAAGACTCGACGGCAACTAATCTATGGTACTCCAAGCATTCATATCCCTGGCTACTGATTACTTCAAAGGCCTTGTTTATGCAACTGCTGCTTCCTCGCGGAGGAGCATCTGATCAAAGTGCCATACACCTGAAAAGGTTCCCAGGACAGAACCCGATCATATTATGTTCTAGTATAATTGATGGTTTTAACTGAACGGAGAAACGCCGAGGAAGCTTACCATGTCCCTTGCCAACTCTCCTCAGCTGAGCTACATATTCCGAGGTCTTCTTGATAGCTTCAACCTGGTAAGATTTTTAAACAAGAAAGAACATTTGATTCATATACGTGGAAAGAAAATATAAACGTGTTCGATGAGAGATGAAGCACGGGACAGTCCTCACTTGTTCGCCCAAAAATTCACTCTCCACGAAATCTGACAATTGCACATCGTTATTCCGATCAGCCACCTGTTGGCCAAGCATCAGAAATTGCTCTTTAACATTAGCAACACAATCTACACAGATTCCAAAAGAGGTGTTTCCGAGAAAACCGATTAAGATTGTCGTATTAGAAGAGCAATGTCTTACAGCATGGAGGTTCAAAAGCTTCTCGTTGTTCAGCTTCTCCAATGACAATGCCAACTCCATTGCTGAAACAGTAGTAGTAGTTGGTCAACATAAAAAAACTAATGAGATGGTGTTGCTATTCTTTTATGCATACAAATGGGCCTACAGGTCACGATATTGCGAACAAAGTACTCTGCATCTCCTATGGGATGCCCAACTCTAATAACAAACACCAACTTGCTATCACAAAATATGGGAAAGCTTATCAACAGGATGACAGTACAGAGGGAAGTTACTGTGTGATGCCTGCCCAAAAATATAGAATAATAATTTCAAAAGTATAATCACGGTGGTCATCACTTCCACGCCTTGCAACTACTCAAAACTGGCCCAATCAGGAAGTAAGATGCTCAAAAGGAGGCCATCCATTAATGAAGTGAAGTGGACGGTCCTTGATTCTCACCATACAAAGCATCACCCTTGTCTTCATGATCAAACTCAGAGAGCGGCATCAGGATCGATTGAAGTCTCACCCTCCCTCCACGCTTGTTCTGTCAATGAGCCACACTCGTGAGAAGCCAAGCTGGCACAAGTCTAACAAAAAAAAAAAATTCAATATAAGATTGAGAAAGTATTCCGTATAAAGCGAACCTGGTATTCCATCAGTTTCTCCGCATGCTCCCTCTCTTCCTCGCTTGACTCCTTGAAAAATCTGTGATAAGCAATTCCATATTTCATCACTCGAGCATAAGGAAGAAAAAACAATCAAAGCATCACTAAAATAGAAAAACAAGAAGTCAAGGCTAGATGAAATTACTTGGCCAAACCCTTCAGGGCAACGTTGTCTCTATCAAAGTAGGCAAACATGGCATGGTACACGTAGGACACATTGTACTCCACACTGCAGCCACAAATCAAGAATCATTTGTAAGCAAAATCATCCGATTTCACATCCGATCCGAACAACTAATTGGTCCACAGAGAATTCGCTGCTACAGGACAAACCAGGCCTCACTGCACAAAGACAACCAAAGAAGAACATCACATGACAAGAAGTTAGTTAGGCAGGAGACAAACACACTTGATCTGCTCGTTGATGGCAGCCTCGCACTCGTCGGTGTACTTCTGACGGGCAAGCGAGGCCTGTGGGACGGTCGGCACGAGATCCAGCTCCTTCTTCACCTCCTCGAAGGGCTCGAAAACAACCCCCGCGAGGGTACGACTGTTTGCATCTTTAGAGGCGGAGACCAAGAGCCCACGTCCACTGCTCTTCCCGCCGGGGAACCGAACCCCGGTACAGGAAGAAGAGGAGATGGAGGACGGGAAAAGAGGGGAAAGGACGTCCCCGGGGGAGTTGACAAGGGAAAAGGAGGGAGTGGCTCTGAGGAACATGACTGCTAGAAGGGAGGAATCGAAGGAAAAGGGAAGCGGGTTGGGCTAAAGATCGAAGATTCGTCCAGAAAACGTCGGAAAGGAGAAATCTTTGTTAGGACGGGAGGAGATCAACGGAAGATCAACGGGCTTAGGGGAGTGGTGGGATGAAGCGGGAGATTGGGATGGATGGGGAAGGGCATCTATCAGTGGGGGGAGGGGATATGATGGGGGGGCGGGGGGAAGGGATGTATTTGGGAGCATAGGATCGGGGGACACGTGGATGGATAGGATTAAGTGGTAGCGATAGGGCGCGTGGCCTCCTCGTGTTTGCGAAATCTTTTTTCTCTCTTTCTCTGTTTTTTTTTTCTTAAAGATCGGCATTCCTAGTTTTCGTTAACTTTTCTTCACTCACATTTCTTGCTTTCTCTGATTAATTTTAATACCGGAATAGTCTTCTTCTTTGCTTTTCATTTTTTTTTTACTTAATTAGGCTGACCTTAAAAATAAACCACTTTCAATGAATAATCAAATAAAACAATTATTTATAATTCGATTTAGATAAATTATTTGCTTTTTGCTTAGCTGGATTTTTAACTTCTTGTCGTTTGGATCCAAGTGGGAAGAGGAGAGGGTGACCACTTTGAACAAATATACAAAAGGGATTGAATCACTAATCAGTGATTGTGGTCTGAGTTCGATTGAGGCGGCCGACTGCTTAAATTGAGTCTTGGGCCATTCATTGTCCTCCTAACCATATATTCCTTGTAAAACATTAGTTGGGTCGGGGAATGTCAATTTGGAAGATTCCAAAAGGAATCCCCTAATACAACAATCTAACTATTGTGTGGTGGTGAGAATCCCAAATTACATTTTGAGAATATCCGGTCCATTTGCGTTTGGGCCCATGGCTAGGGGGAAGGAGGCCCTATCATCACCAACAAAACAAGATCAGATATATATTTGTGCATTCTGGATCACCGTTGAATGCCTTCGTTCGCGTTGGAGTTGTCCATAAAGGTGGGTGTTGTTCGTTGTTGGCTTCGGTTCGAACTTCACTTTGCACAGTGATCCTTAAAATAATACAGGTTTCTTGAGTGCGGGCTCATTTATTCGAACCAGGTGAGTTGTATGGAGCAGGGGTGAGCATTCGGTATTTCGATATTCGGAAATACCGATTACAGAAATATCGAATTTTAAAGATTTCAAAATTTAAGATTCCGATCCCGATTCCAAATTTATAGTTTGGTATTTCGGTATTTACCAAATTACCGAATTTTTATTACCTTCAAGCATTAGAGTAAACATTCATTGCACATTTCGAACTATTAAGTTGCACAATTTACAACACACTTGATCATACAGTGTCAGAATTTATTAAAAAAATTGAAAATTATTTTTAGATACAAAATCGAAGAAAACATCAACCCAATTTATACCGGTGTTATATTGCAGACACAGGAACATGCGAAGAATAGGTAATTATTGGGATTAATGGGTTCGACCTATTAGTTTTTTGTTAAATGGGGGCCCAAATTGTGTTAGTCCTGTAAAAATTCGGTATTCGATAAATGCCGAATTTTATTTTTTCAATACCGATCTCAATACCATATACTATTTTAATAAAAATGAACTCTTAAAATTCGGAATTGGAATCGGTATACCGAAATTTTTGCTCTCCCCTACTACAGAGGATGCACAGATCCGGGCTTTTGTAATAAAAAACAGACAGATGTCAAAAGAAAAAAAAATTGGATCGTGCACAATTAGGGATGATTAAAATAAATTTGTTTTCCCCAGAATTGTGAATCCTCGGGAGACGATGGAAGTTATTGTTTTCCAACAAATAGCCGGGCTACGTTACAAACCAAAATCAGCGACTATTTATTAATAATTGAAACAGCGGCCTTTTCTCATATAGGAGTTATAAAGTAGTAGTAGCAGTAGTAGTAGTCAATCTACCGCGAGGCGACAACAAAGTTCAACCCACGAAGACAAAGACCAAAGTAAATTGCACCCCGTTGAACTGCCGACTGTCTGTCTGAACGACATGCCTCAACTTAATGCCCCGCGGGGGTCGACAATGACCAAAAGGATTTCTCTCTCCTGCACTACAATTACACCCGCGCACGTACGTGCGACATCAATTATAAGAACAAGAGGGCACACAGCAACACGTGAATTCCCCTCCTCCACCAAACATAGCAAACATTCATCGACGACCGACTGACTACCAAGGAGTCCGTGTGATTTCTACCGAAGGAGTGGAAGCCATGACCACAGAAACAAACATAGAATAGTGATGAAGATTATGAGTACGTACGGGGTGGAAGTAATAAACAAATCACTGATAAACGAAAAAGGAAAGAAGAATCACTCCAATTTTGTGTCCAACTAGAAGAACCATAGGAAAAACGCCCCGCTCTTTCAAATGTCCCATTGGTGGGGGGGAGGGGGGAGGGATAAAGTCACCTCCTCACCTCACCTGGCCTCCGGCGTTCAATAAGTCAAACAGAGCGCCGTTTGGGGGGGAGGGGGGGGGGGGGTTCTATTGTTTTGTCCTCGCCCGGTAACATTCGACACGCGTCAACCTCCATCTCCTCCTGCCGACGGTCCCATCTGAGTTCCCTCGAAGCCTTTCGTTTCTTTGGTCATTTGCCGACTGTTGTGGCGTGTAGGGTAGGGGGGGACAAGAACACCCTCTTCTCCTCAAAAAGTGTTGCCATTTGTTGACAATCTTTAACGCGATCCTTTCTTTTTCTTTCTCTTTTCTTTGTTACGGATATAAAAGACTTGCACAAAAAACAACAAAGAAGCCCATTTTTCTTATACCCCCCCGTAATGGAGGTGGTATTTTCTTGTGGTCAGAAGGGTGTGATTTGGCTTCAACGATCGCCCTTTGCATTCCCTATGACGTATTACTTTCTTCACCCTTACACATGTATAGAAAAAACAAAGATAATAAGCAAAAGAGTATGTGGATGACATGTGCACATGTCGACAAGCGAAAAATGAGAAAAAAGGAAAAAAAAAACCCTGGCACATATTCATAGGTTGATGAAAATTGAATAAAGAAATTAATTATCAAATATGCAGTCGGGTCATTTTCAAACAAGTGTTATTTAACTTGGTCTCAACCTTCTCCGTGTCCTGTTCAGCGCATGAGTTCCAAAACCAAAAAAAAAATAAAATAAAATATGGCCAATAGCAAAAACAAGGGCAATACCACGCTTCATATGCTATTTACTTAAAGATTTTGGAGACGATCATGGCATTATGACTAGTGACATCGTCCCTATGTCATCGAGGTAGATAGAGATAGTGAGAGAGGATAGTTTTTTTTAATCTATTTCCCCATGCATCCACCATTCCCTTATTGAAATGAAAAAAAAATATAAAATAAAATCGTATATCACACACACCCAAATTCAACGACCCTTTGAATTCCCCCAAATAGGGCTTTTCTTATGTGGTTAAAAAGAGGTTCCATGAGACCATTATAAATAACTAATTGTCACTTTTTTCCTTCCCCCATGATCAATCTCTGTCTCCACTTGTTCTAACACCTCTTCCCTACTCTTCTTCTTCTTCTTCTTCCTATTCTTCTTTTTTTTTTCACCCAAGTGTCTAGAAAAGGCAAGGGTTCGTGATCAGATACATAGCAGCATGGGCGGTAACGGGAATGGGAACTCTCCTTGCGCGTCCTGCAAGCTTCTGAGGCGTAGGTGTGCCAAGGACTGCATCTTCGCCCCCTACTTCCCCTCCGACGATCCCCAAAAGTTCGCCATCGTCCATAAGGTCTTCGGCGCTAGTAACATTGGGAAAATGTTGCAGGTTTTTTCCTCCATCCGACTTTTTAACACGAAGCGAAAGTTCTTTAATCTTATTTTATAACAAGACTTGTCCCTCATTTTTTTTTCCTGAAAAAAAAATATATATTTATGTGCAGGAGATCCCGGTCCATCAAAGAGCGGATGCAGTGAGCAGCCTGGCATACGAAGCGACTGCGAGAGTAAGAGACCCCGTCTACGGATGCGTAGGCGCAATCTCCTACTTACAGAGCCAGGTCTCTCAGCTGCAGATGCAGCTCGCGCTGGCTCACGCGGAGATCCTCTCCATCCAAATGCAGCAAGAAAACCCGGCACAGGGTTTCACAGATTCAGGCGACGAGAACGCGTCCGAGTATCTGAATTGTGGGAACCTCCACGCGGAGTGCCTCAGTTTTCCCAGCCCTAGCAGCATGGTGGATTCACAGTTCTCTTAGCTCAAGAGGAACCCGTGGGTAGGAAAAGGATGTGATGACTTTTGTTTCCTTTTGTTATCTCCCAAGCTAGAGAATATTATCCCAAGTTAAGGAGAAGAAGAGAGAAAAATCACTCGCCTCTTCCTTTCTCTGCATCAACATGAAAAACCGAGCGTTAACAAGAATTGGAGGGACGTGCTGAGAGTGGGACATAACTAATTATTCGAACAAATAACATAATAATAATAATAATAATAATAATAATAATTAAAAGGGATCGAAGAGCAAAAACAAAACATCATATCACAACAAGAACATTGAAGTCAAGTTGTTGTAATAATGATCCAAATCATTTTTTTTCCCCAAGTGATCACACGCAAGAGGGTTTCCAAGAAATTTCCATCCATTTGCATTCGTAATCCTAAAACCCAACTCGTCCATCATGCCCTCCTCCCAGTTGCCTTTATCTAAGGAGATGGAGTTACTGTACGCACGATCAAACTTGGTGCTTGGGCAAGAAAACGTGGGAGGAGAAAGAGCTTATGATACAAATTATTATTATTATTTTAACCAACAAGTCAAAGGATGAAGATTTCGCCCACCAAAGTCTTTCTGAGTTTCTATTCACGTGGGAAGTCACTGCTAGAAAGTGCTCGATTCATGGTCTTAAACGAATATTATAAAAACACAATAAAACACCCATGACATCCTCCTCCTCCCGACTCTCATCTAGCTATGAATGTTTTCTGGCTTCGTTCTTGGTTAACGGGGGTGGAATTTATGTTGGGGGCAATTTGTCCTCATGAAACTAAGATTTGGGTGCATGAGTTAAAAAAAGTACAACATGGGTAAAGGTTGGAAACAAGTGTAACCTTTTTAAGTGTTCTAATCATTATTTCCCTTTGGCTTTCTTGCGATGGAATTTTGATTATGTGGGTTTGGATGATATTAGTTCACGTGCCTTCAATTTAGAGGTATTGGTAGGGCCATGAGGAACACTACTTTCCTGATTATAAACAGGTACGAGATAGACCAACATGACCCCGGTTAGTAAGAATACATGGAACCTTGAACCTAGTGGAGGATTTTCAAATTGATTTTTTTTTCGTTTCTCTTTTGGCTTGTGCAAAGAGTCAAACCCAAATTTAACTGAAAGTTGTATAACAAGACAAAAGGAAAGGAAGAAAATTCTATTATTCTATCAACCTCGAAATTCCACTTTTTTTTCCTTTTCTCTAAAAACACATCAATGTCAAACAACATGGCTCGAGGACAAATACTTCCAACAGGGTCTTTGCTGTATTCTTCCTTGCTTTGACATCCAAAGCTCCTTTCCCGCAACACTGTTCGATGAATACCTCCGAGGCTTGTCTCGGTAACCCCTAGACAAGACATCGAATGCGTCATCCTTTGTCATCGCATTTGTTGCCTCGAGATGGCCTTCAACAAGATCGTAGAGGTCGCTACGTCTGGTCTTCAACTAGAGGACCACATATTGGCGTGCAATTTGGCCATTTTAACTAATTGTGCATCCCTACATAAACCACGAATCAAAGAAGTGCAAATGACTGAGTTTGGAGAGCAGAGGATTCCAACATGGGCTCCATACTGATGGTCGCCGGTATTCTGCAAGAAGAATCTGATAGCAGCGTCGATTATCCCATGCTTACCTAGGAGCAATCAAGCAACTGGGGATTGTAGTACTGGGTGATATGGCCGTCCATCAGGGATGAACTTCTAATTTCCATCTCCTCACGTGAACTTCTGCCCCCACTCTTACATAGTCATCAATATCATATCGGATGTGACTGTATGTAGGCTCTCCGCCCTTTCCTGTCCTGTGGGCCATGACCTTCTCCATCATCCATGCTTTTCGTTAGTGTATGTGACAGTTCAGAGGAAAGCTTTCCTGTTCCATCTCCATACATAAAGCATCGGCTTCTGCAGCCTCATCGGCACTGAATGGACCCTTGAAAAGTACATGGTACACAGATATGTTACGATAACGTTAAGATATTAATTTGCTAGGATTAGATATTACCTTGATTATTTCATAAATGTCTTTATTAGTATCAGCTCTATTACGTCTTATCTTTTTCACTTCATTACGGGATCCAAGATGAGAGAAGAATTCAGACGATTTCATCTCGTTTGTATCTAGAGGTGAACTATCTTCCTTATCGAATTTATCAGAGACATCTCTAACTGACTTAGTCAGTTCATTCATCGCCTTCTGGATTTAAAAAATGACTCTCCTAGTATTATTTTTACTGTGTCTTATCTCCTCAATGTCATTATGAGACAATACGAATCAACAGAGAGATAAAGAATAACTAACTAGAATGGTTGGAAAGGGCTGCAGCACCCACTACAACAACCTCTTCTACCGGAAGTTGCTTTCAACAGAGTGGATGAACGATGGGAAACTTTCTAGACACCTTGAGACCGCACAAAGTAAAGAGAATGAAGAGAGCAAAGAGCTGTAACGATCAACTGCCTTTTGGACTTATGATTGATTATGTCTTTCTTCTGAATAAACTTCTTCCAATTATGTCTGTTAGAGTCATTAGATCATAGGTAATGTAGGTTGGTTATTCTCCAGATCTATGCAAAAGATTTTGTAGTGGATGTGTGTGAATAATATCTTAACTACATAGTCAACATGATTCAATCTTGAATTTGATCGCTCTGACGTTATACATCTTTCTCGAACTAATGAACTTTCCTAGTTCGGGCAACAATGTTATTAATAGTATAATTGTTGGCGCGGAATTATGTCCCCCGCAACACATATCGAATTTTACAAGTGTTTTCTGTGGTCGCTGTAAAGTAAATGAATGCAAGTTGAAAAGGAATACCATACTGGAATTGAATCAAACACTACTGAATTACAGGTCAACACTTACATATATGAAGTGAATGGAAAAAACAACAAAAGGACTTGAGGATGACTGTGAGGTGCTTCATGACGGTCGGTGGCAGATGGGCGGCAGCTACGACAGATCTCTTTAGTAGAATCTATTTTGGTGGATCGACGGTCGGATGTAATGAGGATGGAAGATGGTTTCAGAATGCTGGTTCAGGACGCTTTCAGGATGCTTGGAAAAGAGAGTAAAATCTGAGTTCTCTGTTTGAGTTGTTCGGTGTGTTTCTGTTTTAGTTGTGTTTAATCCCTTTTATATTCCCAAAATCTCACAGTTGCGATTATTCAGTCAGTATATGATCTTCCTAAATCATGCGCACGATCTGATTCCTATATTGTAGGAGCCGTGCACGTCGTGCTCCAACCGGCCCCTCTGGATTTGCCACGAGTCCTGCTCTCGCGACGTAACCAGACGTGGTTTGATGTGAATCTCCTCCAGACATTACAGTCTCTCGAGTACTGAGAGGCTATTCAAGTCTCGAGATCCATGGGATTTACCTTTGACATACTGGAGAAATGCTTCTCAAGTAGTGTTAATCTTGAGCCCTTGTTTAGAAGACACTTCTCGAGTAGTGCTCACACGGTCGAGTAACGTTAATATTTGAGTCCTATTCACCTCAAAATTCATGTGTCAACAAAAACCCTATGGTGTCTATTCGCTGTTGCCTGCTATCTCGAGCTTCTTTGTTCGAGTTCTAATGAATCTAAAAAATCTTGCCTTTTCTTGGCCCACGTTTACTACAAACCTCGAATCATACCCATACTTTTGGGTTACAACTTGCCTATGGGCCTAGCCTTGAAATTCTATGCGTACTCTTTGCAATCACGATATCAGCTAGCACGGCATTGACAAGTACACCATAAGTTACAAACAAGATCACAATTCTCGACACAGCATGCCCCCATAAGGGACGCGGCTAACGTCCTCCGGGGGGACATCACCCTATTGTTCTAATTTTTACCCTTTTTTAGTACATTATACTAATCAAAATTAGTACATTTTGTAATTACTGTAATTGTACTAATTCTAATTAGTTCAATGTACAAACAAAAGTTTCGTACCGATTAGTACAGTTGTAATTACTACAATTGTACAAATGTACAATGTACAAACCATGTATTAGCACAACGTATGTACATTGTACTAACTTTAACTAGTACAATTGTAGTAATTACAAATATACTAATCGGTACGAAACTTTTACTATTATGATTAGTAGAATGTACTAACCATGTACTAGTACATCGTTTGTACATTGGACTAACTTTTTTTAGTACAATTGTAGTAATTACAACTATACTAATCGGTACGAAACTTTTACCTATTCTAATTAGTACAATTTTTAGGGTTTAGGGTTTAAGGTCCCTCCACTTTGTCCTAATTTTGATCCTTATTTAGTACAATGTACGAACAGAGTTAGTACAATTTGTAATTGCTACAATTGTACTTAAGTACAATGTACAAACGCTGTAGTACACTAATTAATGTCAGTACAATTTTAGTAATTACAAACTTGCAAATCTTTTAAAGTACTAATTTCATTTTGTACGTGTGTTGGTACATTACTAATTGAACCGAGCCTAAATCCTAGCTCGTCGTAGATGTGAAATTACCATTTTGCACATACCCTCCCCCCATTGGGGCTGTTCCCCCGCAACCTTGGCTTTATTCCTTGGTGACTTTCCCCCGAAGCTCGACACTCTAAGACTTTCCAATAGACCGTGCTTGATACTCTACTTGGATGTGTTCTCAGGAAACCCAGCCACACAACGAAGGTACGTTCATGGGTAGGTACGGGATGGAAGTGTATTCGAATGGGTTAAGCGTTGATGGTCTGTCGAGGCTATGGGTTTTGGGTTTACTTGCGAGGAGGAATATGGGTTGGGGAAGGTCGTTTCGTTGGACAGGGCGTGGTGTTGTGATTTGGGAAGGTTCGCCGTGGCGTCTTCTGGCACGGATTCATCCCATTTGTTGAGAGCTGGAATGGGTTGGGTGGGGAAAGTTGGTTGTGTTGGCATGGGTTTGTGATTTTTTTATTGCTTAGGTCTAGCCGATTTGGGTGTGTTCGTTGTGGCATCCGCTTAGCGCACGGATTGATCCCCTTTATTTCTTAGATATTGAGGACCCCGATGTTCGTGAAGACCTCTACAACGAAGATTTTGGAGGTGATGCGCTGCCTCGGTCAGCGACTAAAAGTCCCAAGCCATCTGTCCAAGAGAAGGTGAATTCCCGATCGTCCGTCTAGCGACCGGGGCTGAGGATCCTCACTGTTTCTTGCTAACTCCATTTGGTATTGTCGTAGGAGTACATATTCACCCATTGTAGCCCGAAGAAGCTGTATGCGCTGTTCAGTTCCTTCGATGACGACAGGAAGGCCGTGTCATGGTCATTGACGATGTCGAATACAAATTGAGGTATTTTATGCATGCAAGATATATGTCTAACTGCGTATATATTTTACAACAACGTTTGCAGGTATTTTATGCGTGCAAGATATCTAAGCCTAGAGCACCACTTTCAATATCTTGTCGGAGGGCCCCATTATGTGCGGATTGGGATGACGGCAGATTGCATGCAGTTTTCAAACCGTCGGACGATAGTTATGTGGAGAAGGTATGATATGGTTGATGTACCTTTAATTTTAACATACGGAGCTTCGACGGAGCTTCAAACAATTGCTGTATTATTCACAAATGATCAGTTTTAGGTGGGATTTGAGACGTCTAATGTTGAGGCTCGTGGTGGCCCGGATGAGAATGACGAAATTCAGTTGATGGTGAAGAACTTAAAGGTAAACCACGATCCATCATGCTTAGATGTTTAGCTGTTACTTGTGCAAGAACATGTTGAGCCTTGACTTATCTGTGGGTTCAGTCCGTTGACAGGCGTGTACGAAATGTCGAGAACGGCATGAAAGTCCTGCAACGGCAAGTCCAACTACTGATCAATGAGATCAGGCAAGTACGGAGCTTGTTCGAGTAGTGGTAGATGGCATAACGACCCAGCAGCCAGCGTGTAACGAGAAATCGCCAACGGAGGACATCGCGGCCCCGGATGCTAAATTCGCCAATACTACGTCACAGATGGATGTGGATCCAGGCGTACAAGTTGAGGACAAGGAACGGCAGGACCCACTGAATGAAGCAAGACCCTCGGCGATTAAGAAGCAGATAGTAGTTGAAGATGGGTAATTGCTGCAGTCTGAGGGATTCGACGATTTGCAGCACACTGCTGATTTTGGGAAGCCACATTCACCTAAATCTAATGACGAGTCGGAAGCGATGGAAAGAAAGTTGAACAACGCACTCGACAAAATGGCCAAACTGCTGGGCGTGGAACAAGGCGAGATCGGGGAGGCTAACGAAGATTTGGAGAACTTGTCACATGGCCAGGAAGGTGATGGGAACAAAAAGTTGGTGGCACCTAAGGAGGTGGATCGCAATGAAGACAGATTTGGTGACACACCCTCACCGGGAGCTGCGCAACACGACGCCGGTAACAAGGTCAGATTGCATCTCATTACAATTTCGTCATTGTAATTGTTATTTCGTATCCTATATTATCCAAAAATTGACAATGTCGTTATCTTGGTAAATACGGTTGTGATAGGAGAGTATTTCTTGAACCAATCAGGTGAAGAATCCATAGAAAGTTCAGACTCGTCGTGCCTCGGCACGAAAGCCGTCCGTGTACGTCTCCCTTTGTGGTGGATAAGGCAGGCCTTCGGCGGTCGAAAAGGAAGCGTGATTCGGTATAAGATCATTCTTTACCGGTAGGTTGTAGAGGTCGCTGTAGCATAGTTGAATTTATACCAACTAGTCTTATCAAACATCCTTACTATGTTAATTTGTAGGACATTGATAAACTCATTCCAGAGGATGTTGAATTAGGAGAGCTCAAATCTTTTACAGTGGCCGATTGGAATTTATTGTCCTATGCTTGGAGTGAATTTCTCGATCCTAGGTGAGATTTTCTTGTTCCTCATTGTTTGTTATTATGTGCTCGACCCTGTAAGGGTTGAAAATGCCATTGTGCTATGACTTTCTCTGCTATGAATTTTTTTTTATTGCAGCGAACTGCTTTGTTTTGGGGCTTTTCGTTAGCATTTCAAGGTATGGAATGCTCCAAATAAGTGAATACAAAACGACTTAAGGATATTGGAGACGACTCTCTGAAGTGGTTAGTCATTGAACCGTGCCTGATGAAATGGCGACGATTTCTACTGCAGATCATTGACTACCACGGGTTGGTGTTGAATAGCGCCCAAGCAGGTGGTGGTCGTACGCGATGGTACCTCTCGAGTTGGTTGGGGGTATGTCAAAATCTCCGTAACCGAACGTCACAGATAAATTATACGTTACCGACGACAGCCTAAAAATAACTTAAACTATCCGTCATTGGCAGAACCTGGCACCCCGTAATTATAAAGCCGCAAAGATGCTGGTGGTCACTGTCGACGCTCGCGGAAATCTTCTGGAATTGTGCAAGTCCAATATCGGATCCAACGAACGCGTCAAATTGGTAACTTATATGTTCTTTTTCTTTATTACCGAATTTCGTATTTTCTTATCTATAAGTTGGCTTATATTATCATTTACAGATATACAAACCTGTGTGTGTTTC
Source organism: Melastoma candidum (assembly GCA_023653495.1). NCBI lineage: Eukaryota > Viridiplantae > Streptophyta > Magnoliopsida > Myrtales > Melastomataceae > Melastoma > Melastoma candidum. The sequence goes on along the minus strand of CM042884.1, from coordinate 13,488,995 downwards.
GGAGTCACACTGGACCCTATAGGTAGTGAATTTTTCCACAGGTGAAGTACTCCTATTAGACACGATGCATAAGGGATCATTGAACGTACATGGGAGAATGGACCTGCATATGCGAGTGCTGACCCTTGTGAGGGTAATTTTGGAAGAGAATGCCAAGCGTTTAGTTGCGAACATTGTACCAGACATTTCTTCATGGCCCATTCGCTGCCCTGCGAATGACCCACAACAGTTCGCGTTGGGCAACGAGTAAGTTATCTCACATCGTCTGTAAATGTAGATATGATATTGTTGAAATCTTATCCCAAGCATCGTCCTTACCCTTTGTCCATTGCATAGCGCCGATTGTGGAATTTTCGTTATGAAGTTCATGTCCATGTCGGACCCAACCGAGGGTCTTGCATATGTAGTGAGTTAACGCATCATATGAATAACTTTTTTTATATGAATTTGCTATATATGTATCTGATGCTTTCATTGTTATTGTGCCTTGTAGCGGGTGAGCCCATTGGACAGGTTTTGTTTGATCGTAAGTCTCATAAAATGGCAAGGGAATGAAGTGAAGAAGATAGTGATGGGGAAGATGAAGGAGGCCCGAAGGAAAAGGGCACTTGTTGCTAAGGAAAAACCCCCCTCATCGTGCCATCAACTAGGTATGCCATATATTGCACAATAAATTTTTTGTGCACAAAAAGATGGCAAGTAACATACGACAGAACTTGTAAATACCTGGGATTATTAGTTCATCTGGCCGAGCACGGACATTTCCTTGTCTGACATGTCCTTGTGCTTTTCATTTGCAGTCATCTCTGAAATTGTATTGAAATGACCCTTTTCCATATTGCATATATCAAATTGGTGAACCCTTAAGGTATTGGGCACAGATTCATCCCTCAGATGCACTTTTTTGCGTTTATACTTGTCATCATCGTACCGCAAAGCACTCTGCTCAGCAACAAAGTGGAGATATGGTAAGCTCCATCCAACCCATTCCCTGTGAAAAAGCATGTCGGGTGAGAGTGGAGATATGGTATTGAACTCGCACCTCGCGAGACCACCCAGGCTACGACATTACTTTTGACGTGCGTTTGCCCACCAACTTCCTGGCTCAGCATGGTAACAGACATTGGGTGCGCGATCTGCATGCTACAATACTTCAACTGTTGGTGACAGAGCCCCATCTCGACGAAACCAACTGTGAGGCCACTGTGGAGCATGTGCTCAGGGACATCCACCTGCCGATACTCAAACTTCTTTGTCCGGGCACAAATAAAATACTCGTGGAGCTAAACAGGCCGTCCCTACGTCTAACAACTGTGTTCTCTGAGAACAAAATCTTGTAGATGCATGTCAAGCTAGAGGTTTACGACAACACGCCAATGTGGGAGCTGATGTTAAAGGATACTAGAGGCACCGTCGACCTGGCGGTGGTAGAGGGCGTCGCAGATATGGAGATGCTCAACGAAATGTCCCGCCTCATCTAGAAATGCCCATCCTGCCCTGACAACTACTCCTTCGTAACCACCGCACTCGACTTCTTCTCTCACCAGAAGACGTGCATGACATTGGTCATTAGTCCCCCGACCTCCGCCCTCAGTGACGCAGGAAGCAAATGCGAGCATTTTCCCTTCAGCAACCATCACTATTTGAATTCTTGGCGTGGCGGCGCCTTCATCCTGTGGCGACGCCAGGAGGTGAGCATCCATTTCTTCGAGGAGCTGAACGTATCGGCCAGTGCTATTATTGTGGTACATATACGTCTAAATAGCATTACTAACTTCTCAATCACCTTTCGTACGCACCAAACTCATTTGCGTTGTATGTCTACTCATGACTACCCAAGTAACCTATTCTCGGACATGTAGCAAAATGGGGGCTGTGTGTGCCAGAAGCACATTCCTTTTGGAGGGGAGCACTGACCGCGGACTTTGAACGAGATTTTTTGCTTCCGAAGCCATCGAACGCATATCGCGACCAAGTTACTATGCAAAAGTTAACTGTGATCATGTGTATGCTTTTGCGTACAACTATAATCTGCGACTTCTGTGATACTGTGATGGTGCCCTTTGTTTCTCCCCTAATATGCTTTGACGTGCAGTATAATGGTCCACTTTGTTTTTCCCCTTTCGTCGGCTTCGATACTGCCCTGTCGCCGACTACGATACTCCCCGTTCGTCGTCACCACGACCAGCCAAATTCACAGGTTTGGATGAGTAACCGTACTCGACTGTTGTGGCTGTGGAGGGCAGTAATGTCGACGTGACGTAGAATCAATTCATAGGCTGAATTAGGCGGCTAAGATGACTTGAACAAACGCAGGAGGGCAGTAATTTAGACGTGACGGCGATCCAATTCCCCTATCATCGCATTAATTACATGAGGGGGCAATCTTCAAATTCTTTTATCCCTGTCACTTAGTCATTCCCACAGAGGACAGACGCATCCATCAACTCCTTCAGTGTTCCATGGCGAACGACGCCACACCGTCGACTAACTACCACGTCCAGGGAAGCTCCATCCGGTCCATTCCCTGTGAAAAAGCATTTCGAATGAGGGTAGAGATATGGTATGGAACTCGCACCTCGTCAGACCGCCCAGGCTACGACATTACTTTTGACGTGCGTCTGCCCACCAACTTCCCGGCTCAACATGGTAACGGACATTGGGTGCACGATCTCTGTGCTACAATACTTCAAATGCTTGATACAGAGCCCCAAATCGTCGAAACCAGCTGTGAGGCCACTGTGGAGCTTGTGCTCAGGGGTCGTGCACCTGCCGATACTCAAATTTCTCCGTCCAGGCACAAATAAAATACTCGTCCGACTGAACAGGCCGTCCCTTCGTCTAGCAACTGTGTTCTCTGAGAACAAAATCTTCCAGATGCGTGTCAAGCTAGAGGTTTATGACAACACGCTGCTGTGGGAGCTGATGTTAAAGGATAGAGGGGGCACCGTTGACCTGGCATTGGCAGAGGGCGTCTCAGATATGGATATGCACAACGAAATGTTCATCCTCATCTGGAACTGTCCAAACTACCATAACAACTACTCCTTCATCAATGCTACAATGGAACTCTTCACCGTCCAAAAGACGTGCATGGCATTGGGCAGTAATATCCCGTCCTCCGCAATGAACGATGCAGCTAGCATCTGCGAGCAATTTCCCTTCAGCGACCACCACGTTGTGCATTCTTGGCAAGGCGGCACCTTCATCCTGTGGCGACGCCAGGATGTGAGCGTCCATTTCTTCGAGGAGCTCATCGCAACGACAAGTGCCATTGTTCTGGTACGTGTACGCCTACAAAGCACTAATAACTTTTCATTCACATTTCGTCCGCTCCTAACTCATCTGCGTTGTATGTATGTCTTCGCAGGACTACCCGAGGAACCTATTCTCGGACTTATAAGAAATGGGTGCTCTTGGTGCTAGAAGCCATTTTCTTTTGACGGACATGGGTGACCGCGGACTGTCAACGCTTTTTTGGGTTCGAAGCCCTAAACGTTAATATCGCGGCCAAGTTGTTGTGCATAATGCTCCCCTGTATGCTTTTACATTGAACTGTCCCTCATAAACGTCCGACTTGTGTAGTCCCCTTGATGATCATCGTCGACTTCGTGATAACTCGAGAGAACCTATTACGCAATATTACTTTGCCGGCTATTGCGATGGTCCGCTTTCTGTGTCCCCTTTCGCCAACTTGGATATTGCCTTTACGCTGACTTTCTTACCTACCCTTCGTCGTCACTGCGATCAGCCTAGTTCACAGGCTTCGATGTGTAACCAATGAGGCTGGGGAACAACTGGGTGGCCAACTTTCTGCGAAAGTCTCCAAGAAAGCTGGGGAACAACTGGGTGGGGGGAAATGCGCAAAATGGTAAAAACGCTGGTTCGGAGTTAGGCTCGGATTTAGGCTTTATGCAAATTTGTAATTATTACAATTGTACTAATATTAATTAGTACAATGTATAAACGATGTACTAGTACACGTTTTGTAAATTGTACTAATTAGAACAGTTAAAGTTTCGTACCGATTAGTACAATTGTAATTACTACAATTGTACTAAAAAAAGTTAGTACAATGTACAAACGTTGTACTAGTACATGGTTTCTACGTTGTACATTAGTACAATTAGAGTAATTACAACTGTACTAATCGGTACAAAGCTTTCGTTTGTACATTGTACCAATTAGAATTAGTAAAATTATAATAATTACAAATAATACTAATTTTGATTAGTATAATGTACTAAAAAAGGGTAAAAATTAGTACAACAGGGGTAATTAGTAGAGTCCCTCCATAAGGTCCCGAAAGATGCGAAGCAACACGGGTTAACCAGGACGATCATAGAGCATTTATTACAAGGTTGCCGAGAAGCCGAAGGATCCAAGGTGACGAAACAGCAGATCAGGGCAGCTGTCTTGTCATTGGACTTTTGATTCAAGGTCCAACCAATTTTAAACGGGCTTTTGATTCTTTCCTAAAATCGAAATCTCATAATCAAGTTTTTGCAGGTTACAATAATGATAATATTGATAACGTAACGAAACTAAAGAAAATATGAGGGAGGTCAAGGATGTGGGGACCAACCCCGATTGTATGATGAAATATCACCCAAATGTGATCTTCACCTTATCCCCATTGGAAAAGCAAACCCCCCCCTCTTTTTCTTTCGGACACTGATATTTCGAAGGGAAAACCCAATTTTTTGGAGAAGGGGTCAGCTTCCACTCCAAATAAACCCTGCCTACTTAATTCAAGCTACAGCCGTGATAGCAAACCCACCACCAAGAAAAAGATAACTCCTCCTCATGAAATAAGATAATAATTTTTAAAATTTATCAAATAATAATTTAATTCGATATTCGATAGGAGGCGTTTAGTATGGATTAGATTTTTGAGATAAGGCTTAGATCTTAAGATAATCGCGAGCGAAGTTGGTCGTGGAAGGGGCGTCACAAATGGAGTTGGGGTCGCTCATGGGGACGCCTAGAGGGGATCCAGAGGGGGCCCAGAAGGGGGCTGCCCAGAGCAAAGGGGCGCCCAACCGAGAACAAATCTCGGCCGTAGGATGAAGAAATGAGGGAGCTTTCGTGACCCTTGGATCAGTCTTGATTGGTCAACAAAAGGACAAGAACCCCTTTTCCTTAAATCACCCATGGGGAAAAACCCATTAATTGTTTATTGCTTGATTGGGGCAAGGATGTGACCTTTGTCCAATAAAATATAATAAATCATTTCCTTTTCCCCCCTATAAGGCCGATCGGAACCCCCATCCGGAAGGGGACTCTTTCTCATTCTTTTTCACACGGACACACAAGGGGAGAGAGGAAAAAGAAAAGAGAGAAAAGCAGGAGAAAGAAGGGAAGAGGAAGAAGGCGGGCGGCCGAGCATGGAGGAGAGGAAGCTAGGCCGGCAACGTGGATCCCCGCGCAAGGAGAGCTCGTCGCTGAGCTAGCAAAAAGTTGAGGGCCGTGCAGAGGCAATCCTCAAGGGCGGAAGATGCGTAGAGGAGGCTAGAGCTCACCCACGTTTGCACAAACACGACGGAGAGGTAACCTCCCTCCCCTCACTCTTACATGCGTAGAAGTTGAAATGGTGGTTGGGAGTGGGCTTTGAATGGCAAAATGAGGCGGGTTTGGGGTGTGGCCAGACCTTGGAGAAGAGGAAAGCCGCCCCTAAACCCGTTGAAAGTGTGGTGGTACGATGTGGGTTTTAAACGTCGAAAGACAGAATGGATGAGACGTGTTTTGGTGCGCGACCCTTGAGGGGTCGGAACTCGGCTTTAGGGCTGGAAATGTGTGAGAATCCGAGGAGGGGAAAGGCACGAGAAAGCCTCCTCCAAGGATGGACTCGTATATGAGCTTTAAGAGCGGAATCGCGAGACGAAGTCTCGGAAACCAAAGCGGCCATGGGGCTAGAATGAGGAACCCGCATAGGGTCGTAAGAAAGCCGTAAGGGCCGATCTCTCGTGCCTAGGGAAGCACGGAACTCATGCTCGGGGGTGGTTGGGAGGTTGAGGCCGTAGTAAGCAAATACTCGGTCGAAACGAGCACGAACGAAGGGGACGCTTCGGGCGTCGTTGGGCTGCCCTTGTGGGGCGCTCTAGAGGAATTGTAAACCTCGACTCTTGCCTTGTTGGAGAGTGAGGGAATAGCCTGAATGGGCTAGAATAACCCCTCGTAAGGGCCGGTTAAGGAATGCCGACCGTGCGGTGGTTTGGAACGGAACGGGATGTAGAAAGCGCCCAAGGGGTGAATACCCAAATTTGAGGAATTCTTCTCATGAGCTTAGATGATTATTATGTCTTAACGTATGCGAGTCTTTTGCAGGTCTTGAGCATTCGCATGATGTGTGCAACATATATGAACATAGTCATGAGAGAGTTTTATTTCAAAAATCGAATTGTTACCGCGTTGTAATTGATTCTTGCAAGTATTGAGCAATAAAATGAAGTTTTTATAAATTGTTGAACTTGCGGTCCTTACAGTAACCACCTGTTTACCGCCGGACGAATATCCGAGTCATTTCATTTAAAATGAACCCAGACTCAGATTTTTCCGCTTGACGGTTAATGAACGGGTCCAAGCTACATCCAAGATGGTAGATAGAAAATCTCAAGCTTATCTACATGTTGTTTGGCATGATCTGAATTGATGTTTATGCCTATTCGTTTTCATATATCTCATTATACTTATCTACATTTTTTTGTCCATATTGTCTGAGTTGATGCTTCTTGTTATACATTGACCACCATTTTCTCTTACATTCAATTTCACTAACATGCCTTTTGTTCAACGAGCGAATATAAGGGAAGTGATTTCTACACCGAGATTTCTTTATGCTCGCATATTGTCACTTATGCTTGCATATTTTCGAACTTGATCATTCTACATACATTCAAAGCTTTCGAGTCGTGATACTTTAGAAAATGCTTACTCATATGCATAACTTTGATGCATATCTAAAAAAAAAAATTATTTCCAGACCTTTAGGACGATACGCATAGATTTTCAACAGACTTCGAACTCACTTGTTTTCGTCATTTTACCTTCACCTGGCTTCGACAATTTTTCTTAAAAAATCTCGGCCTTAATATTTTAAAGAAAAAGGGTATATAAGCGTTCATTGGGCGTTGACACATATTCCGTATACACGAACATAACTTTCTTCATTCGGGCTAATGCGTCATATTTTATTTTTGTTGGAGGTAACCGTATCCGTCGAAGTTGAGCAACCCATTACCCACGAAAGCTTTGGGTGTCCTCTCTCCCAAAGAGTTCAAATGTGCAATAACATCATTCCAGCTCGACTTTGTCACACCCATTTCATTTCCAAATTATTGGTTAAGGTGTATTCCTTCCAATCTTGCTTATTATTTAAACCAATTAAGCATGTCATCTACCATCTGGATTTCAATTTTTCTTATGCAGGCAGATGAACAATCCCCTCTTCCAACGTGGCATCCAGTCTACAATCACCATCAGCATTCGAAGAACAAATTGGGAAAGATTGTCATCAAGCAACTAAAATGACATCGTGGAGTTTGTTCAACAACAATGTCAAAGAAATACAACAAAGCATGTTCTCCCAACCATTGAACTCAAAAAAGGAGAGCATGATCGCTTCAATCCTAAACTGGGGCAACACTAATCTCAAAGCTTCATCCCAAAAAAATCGACAAGCCTTCAAGAATGCAAGTGCAAAGGAGGTATCGTTCTAGTTGTTTTTTTTTTTTACATTCAAAATTGAACATCTATTGCTTTTATTTTCTTTACTAGAACTGGGACAATTCATGGACAATTCCCCAATGGACTTACTCAAAGGCGAGCCATGATTTGGAGATCATCAATTCTAACGAGGCAGGCTTATTTCCAAAGAAACATACATGCTTCAAGAGCATCGACGCACTGTTGTTGGATCCTCAAAATAAGATGAGACTAACCCTATAAGGGATAGACGATTCAATTCTCTTTTCAATCTCTTCGAAATCAAAGAATATTGCACACGTTTCAATTTTATTATAACCACATTGTCAAACATTTATACTATTCTCTAATGTTTCTTTACAGAATCTTTGGATCCTTAAATCAGAACAAACACATCATCAAGCTTTGAAACTACTAAAAGTTCAAGCTCATCAACTTACTAAGCTGGGGCAACACATCCATGTCAAGTCAACCACAAAAAGCTCTCATCTATCGAATGACAACATGCATTTCAACTGGGGCAACATCTTTCAAACTGGATTGTAGTCATAAGTAGTTCTACCAACTGAGGTTATCAAGAACGCATGTCCTAAGCTTCCAACAAAAAGTCAAGCCGGTGACCTACAAGCCCGGTGACATGATTTTAAAGAGCATTCTTTCAAAAGTCAAGGATCCTCAAAGAAAGCCCATCCACAACTACGACAACATATGTTGTCAAGCAAATACTCTCAAGAGTGCTCTCATCCTAATAAAGATGGACGGAGTTGTTCCATCCCAATCAATCTATTTGTTTCCGGATCGATGGACTAGAAAAATCAACCTAGAAGACTCAACATATGGGGCTCGCAAGCCATGTCGAATAAACGGTGAAAGCAAGTATCGTTCTAATTTAAATCACATTAAATTGAAAATTAATCAATGTTACTTTCCTTCGCAGATACTTTTTACTGGAGCAACGAGCACGCATCGTCAGGTAACTGGTAAAGAAATGTATCGTTCGAAGTTTAAAATTTCTCACATTGAACTTGATTGTACATCCTATTTTTCCCTATAGAGCATCAAGTTGAGGCGAACATCATAGGTAAAATTATCATTTCATAAAACATGTGTCATGTTCTTTTGCATTCATTCTTACTAAACGATTTTATTCAAAAATTTGAAACACTTTCCCCAGTGGAACACTTGTGTCCTAGAGATAGAAAGGCAAGCCTATCCCCAAACATATACCTTTGCGAGAATCGAGTGAACACACTTGCGAGGAAATCGTACTTGATATCATTGAAGTGGGAAGGAAATCCCTTTGACGGAAAATGTTTTAGCTAGGATGACATCGAGCATTCTTTCTTATCCTCAAACACATTACCATTGCTAGTCATTCCTAGCCAAAGTGGAGGATAGTCCCGATCAATGTTGTCAGGGTAAGGAGCTCGATAGAGTTCAACTTTATTCATCTCGTTCGCCCTAGGGATCGCCTGCTCAACTAGTCGGGCTATGTAATCCCTTATTTCCGGGATGAGACCCGGTGGAGCCATCACCTCCTTTATGGCCATCCCTCCTCCGTGTTTGGGTTGATGAATGTACTTAGAGTGTCGATGGTTCTCAAGAGGAAGAAAATGTTCGTTCTCTACCGACCTAGAGAAATCTTCCCTCCTTCGAAACGGGGGTTGATATGCAGCCTGATGCTCCTGTTGCATAGCTGTTTCACCCTCGTTTATCACGAGTGATAGATCACTATGTACAAACCCTTTGGGGCCTGTGGCATTAATAGGGACGTCCCCCAGGGCTGTTTCTTTTTTGGCTATTACCGCCCTATGAGCGTCATAGTCGAGTTGGTGTTTAGTAGTCGATTCACCGTTTTCCTTACCAGGGCTGTTTATGGGCACCCCTGATATGGTTTTCAGGTTCTGGATGACGACATCCATCTTGGAGCCAATTTTCTCCTTGAAGGCGCCCTGCTTCTGATCGATAGAACCGACCCTCTCCATTAAGAGTTTAGAGTACTCATGATGGCGGACATTTCTCCAGCTATGGCTGGGTCCGAGTTATTTCCATCATTGTTATTTCCCCCATCGATGTGATTGTCACCAAGGTTGTTTGACTCAGCACCACGTCTGGTCCTCGGAATTATTGGCTTAGTCTCCCACTATGGTCGCCAAAGGCGTGTTCGCTCTGGAAGTGACTGCTGCACAAGCCGGATCAAACACATCGAAAATCTCTGGCGTTACGAGCAATTGATACTCGGAGGTTCGTTTTATGGTTGCCGTATGAATGTAGAAAGAGATGAGAAGGCAGCGGACAGACACCCTTAAGCGGAAACACTTACGAATGCCATCGATGATGTCTTCATAAGGAGCAAGAACGCAAGAGTACGGGATGCTTGAACGCTAGAATACTTGAAGATAAAAAAGACTATATGTTCGTCTGTAGAGAGGTGTCTGTATACAATGCCTAAGAACAACTATTTATACTAGGCTAGACTTATGCATGTATGGTGATGAAATATGTCCCTCCTTGTTGACAGCCATCATGGAATATCTCCTTTCCATTTGAGCAATCTTGGCAATAATTTCCTTCCATGTTTTGAGATCGTCCGAAATCTTCCCATAACAACTTTTGATCGACCGAATCGCCTAATAGCCTTCACCGCAGAGTTTCCCCGCTCGTCCAGTTGACAGTCGCTTGATCACCTCGTTGACCTCCGTCACCTGGTAGCCCCGTCGCTTGGTAACTGCTTCGCCCGTAAGCTTTCGTTGGTGTGTTTCCACAGCCACCTCCTTACTGGGCTTCTCGTACTTCGGGCCTGCATTCTAAACCGTTGATCCATGTGGCGTCAAGATCTGTGGTCTAAAATTTCTGTCGCTAAACACTAGATTCATCTATATCTAATCGACTCGCTTTCTCAGGTGACGACACAGTCACGGTGAGAAGATCCAAGTCAACACGGGCCGTCTCTCCAAGGCGAGAAAGGGTATGTCCCCCTCTAGAAAAAAACAGGCAATTCTGGGACGTCGTCAAAGAATACGATGACATATCAGATGACCATCCTCCGTTTAAGAGGAAGTTGTACTGTGGCAGCTGGAAGTTCTCGTCGACCCGAAGTACTACTATCCACTAGATGGGATCGCATCGATAGATATAACTCCTTATTAGACAGCAGGAAACTTCGCCCATGGAGGAAAACGCCGAGAGTGCCCCTAATATCCATTTTTAAAAAAGGAAAGTGACTATATTCCAACTTTAGCTAGCACTCCGGTGTTCTCCATTGGATTGTATTTCGTCAAACATCTAATTATAAAATTACGCTGGCATTCATTTAAGGCATTGTGAGGAACACACGTGAGTGTTATTTGTTCGGGTGGCAAAACACGTCGCGATATACCGAGGACTCAAAGTGTTGAAAGAAAATGTGGTCGCCAATAAAAATAAATAAAGAACGAACAAAGATTCACTAAGTGCAAAAGAAGAAACTTACAGGCATCGAACAACAACACTTGAGACGAACAGATAGGTTGATAGCCCTTCGGGGTCATAGAATGATTGTCGTGTTTTTACTATCAACTAGGGCTAACTTATTTATCGACCACTAACTAATAACCATCAACCGACGCACATTTAACACGTGCTAAAGATCCCAAGACTGACTGCTACTTATCTATTAAGACTATTCCATCGTTGATGCTTCGCGAGCCATGCCTTCGGTTCTTCAAATCCAGAGTCGAAAATGAAGTCATTTGATGAACCTTTACCTTCAAGCACCCTTTCTATCAAACTGCCCCGCTCAACTAATTCTTGACTCGAGTATCGATCCTTGCCTTGACATGTCGATTGAAGATCTCGTAGAGGGCGTCAATTCTAGCATCCATCAAAGCCCGTCACAGAAGCCCAAAATGTCGTTTGCCATGTAAACACTTAGCCCCCTTCCCCCGACGCGTCCGTTCATCTTCAGGCGTTCTCTATATAATCTCCGTCTCCTTCTTGTCTATTTCCTCAAAAATTCCTTGCCCTCGTTGCGCTACTTGTTCTTACTCCTTCTCTCAGTCAAAAAGCCTCCTTGCTCATGGCTCCTCAGGCGTACTACAACCATACGCCATTGGGAGGAATAGGTGTCTACTTCAAGAGTTTTAGAGACTTGGCAGCACAGACCACAGCTAAGGAGACAAATGATTTTGTCGATGAAGCAACGAAATCGAAGGGGCAAATTGCTTTGGGCCCCTCTTATCAGAGGTGGCAATCTCGGCGTTACAGCGGACGACAAGCACGTCCCCTACAATTATCTCCTTCCCGATGCCACGGTTATACCAATATGTAGAGACAGCTTCATCGATCCAGGTAATTGAAGTCGAGCCCCTGAAAAGAATCGATCCTCGGAGAAGAGTCAATCTTCTGAAGCCGGCGATTCAACTAGTGTTAGCTAAGTCTTGTACGGATTCCCCACTATAGGTGTAGATAAGTTTCCCGAGTGGAAAAACTCGTGGATCAGGGTTCGACGCGAGAAGTGGGAGAAGATAGGGATCTATTACTTAGTGAAAGTGTCGACATAACCGATGAGGTGCAGTCCTCGATCGCTTGCAACACTCTTATTGTTATTGAGTATCTCGACCAACTGCTTCTACCTTTCAGAAGGCCCAATGACCGTGACCATTCCAGACATAACCTTCTTGATAGGATGTTTATGATAGAGTGGCTCTCGAAATACATTTATTGCAATCGCAGTAAACAGTCGCTGAAGTACATGGCACCGATAGCGAATTGCCTAGTAAGGGCAACAAAGCCAGTGGCGATGGTCCCGTTCCTTGTTAGCCTGATCTATCGAGAACTTCGAAGCTGTTACCGTCGATTCTAAGAACTCAGGAGTTTTCCCTGTCAAACCAGCATCGGGCCCTTTGTGGATTTCCTTAGCTTGGGCACACCTGTATTTTCCTGATCTGTACCATTTTAAGCTATCGGCGGATGATGATGAATCAACATTTTATGGTTTGGAGATTGTTCGCTTCTTTCGGTACAAGAACCGGGGAAAGGAGTTTGCTTCAAGATATCTTAATCGACTCCTTTACACCGGCAACCCCTTTTGGCAGTCTTTCGTCCAAAGTATCGACCTATGCAAGCTTCGACAGTCTTTGGAGCCCCACGCATTCTAGAATCAAGTGTTGACCCCAAGGGACTTAGTCTGTAATCCCCAGTTCGCGGCGCGACAAGTAGGATTTGCTCAGAGTTGTCCTTTCCCTTTCGTCGGTTCTTTCAATACGAATCTGGAGGAAAGAGTTAGCATCGACCTTGGATATGCCGAAAGGGTAAGACCAATGGTATATGATAAGCTACGTCACTAACCATCGACTAACTCTTCCTGTTTCGCAGCTTTCTAATACCTTGAATCGATCCATTTGTAAAGTCCTGTACTCTGAGAATTTAGGAGGATGCAACGCGACCCAGGCGTTTGATTTTTGCAGGAAGAAAACCTTCAGGAAAAGCTGGATTTCCTAAGAAAGGGACCGAGCCGCTAGTTGAAAAGGAAGACTATCTTAGCGGTCTCATTGGAAAAAGAGAGAAATCGCTGATGCCAGGTATTACTTCGTCGATGCTTGATATCCACTTGGATCGACAAACACTTAGAATCACTTTCCCCAGGAGCCCTAGACAGTGCCACGCCTGCAGCGCCTGCCAAAAGAGGGAGGCTAAAGAGGAAACGAGCACATGCAGCGGCTATATCGAAGAAGCCAAATACTCGAGCTTCTTCTTCGAACAAAGGTGAATCGTCCGATGAAACCAGGGAGGAGTCCCACGTGAATCTCCAGTAACGCTCCAAAAATAAAAGGCCCGCTCCAATTCCCGAGGAAAATCTTCAACACGGAGATAACACAGTCGAAGTTGACTCACTAATTGCCGATCCTCTAATCGTCAACTCCCTAACTGCCGAAGGAGAAGGAGTTCCTCCAGAATCAGGGGAGAGGGATCAAGAGTTCAATATGGTAAAATGAAGATTGCAAATGTGTTAGAACTTCGAAACAAACTTCGTATGTGTAGGTCGATTACGAAAACTTGTTCAGACCACCATCGCCTCCAGCAGGAGATCATCCTTCGATCGTTGAGACTGCAATCGAAGAAGGAGGGAGAAATGCTTCCGAAGAGGACTCAACTGAGGGAGCTACTGGGAACATCGAAGAAGCTTTTCCTCGAGACATGGATGTTGTGCGAGATGTGGAAGTATATTTTTCAGATTTACTTCGAGCAAACCTAGATTTTTCTTAACTTCACGCATACTCAGGTATATTCACTCTCTTTTGATCCAACCATCGAAGATGCCATTCCTGAACGAATCATACAAGTCACACCCTTCGATTGTGACGATGCCCCCGTTAACTCATATCCAGAAATACATTCGCAGCTGAACATTCCTCATTCGAAAGAAACAGTATCCCCCGAGAATATCGATGCAAAATGCCAAGTCCCTGCCTCGTCAAGATTAGTACCCCCTCCAGCAAGTACGTTGCCACTTGAGAACTTAGATACATGATGCCGAACACCAGAAATGTCTAGAGGACTAGATTATCCAGCGTTTGTCGAGTTCTTCGACCAACTTCGGGTAAGAGATTTAACTATGCATTTCGCTCTAGAAATTTGTACTGAAAGTGGTATTATTTCGAACAACATGACTTAGAATTGTCACCAATGAAGGTCCTAGCGAACATTAGTCATTCCGCTTCATCAAGCAACGCAAACCAAGCGAATGTCAATCTAAACGATCCTTGTTCGCTTGCTTTAAGATTGCTCAAAACACTGCATCATGAGGAACAGTCGAAATCCACCATTGATGCAATAATCCAAGTCGATGGATTATGCAGAAGTCGATGCCAATCGCATTCCCCTCTACGAGTTAAACAACCCGGTCACATTCCAGAGAGCCGTGAACATGCTTGCCGTGAAGGCCGACACTCAGGCCCACTTTTCTAACCTGATAGCTAATCTTCTGCATGGCTCTGGACAGCAATTATTGTCGATGCTAGTTTGTCGAAGTAATCCCATCAATCGTTCCTTTTGGATTTGTTTATGTGGTGAACCCCTCCGAATGAATGGAATGTTTCGACCAACTTCTTCTCGATATATCTCATGACTTCGAACTCTTAATCGATGCGCATTTAATATGATTAAATACGATCTTCGGGAATATCTAATAATTTAATGAGGTCGTTAAGATTCTTCGGGAACTGTTGAGATTTCCCAGAGACTATTGAGATTCTCTGCGATCTATGTGGCTTAATAGCTCTGCCTATAAATAGCAGACTCATGGGACCACAAGTTCACACGATCGCGAACAAACCCAACTACAATGTCTCGCAGTGGAGCTTTCTTCCCTACTTTTCAGTTTTCCCTCTAAACACAGAGCCTTGGTTCACAACCTTAAACCCCATGAAAGCCTAAGTCGTCAACCTTAAGTAGAGGGTTCACTTCCATCGCTCAGCACCATGGCTCCAGTATCACCTTGAGCCAAGCGACATAAAATTTGCCCAGGGTACAAACGTCGCTTCACGGTGTCGGGCCATGGATTCTTTCTGGCCTCCTCGAGTGTCTTTTCCAAATACTGCTCGCTGTTAGAGCCGCAATACTAGTGGACTTTCGAGGTAGGTCTGGAGCAAACGATGCAAGGGAGATTGATGACATTGATGACATCGATGGCAACCCTAGTCGCGGATGCGCTCCAAAGACTAAGGAGTTGGTGATGTCTCCCTAGGGGCAACGACTATCGATCTTGGTGTCTACAACTGTGCCTGCGAAATCGAAGATCGACGTGTGTAATTTTATTTACTATACATCGATCCATTGTAATTGTAGTGTTTCATAGTTAATCGATTATGTGTATTGACTAAGTCTCTTCTGAAACCTCGATTATCCCTATTAATTGTGACCATAACTCATGACATCGATGCTGAATTTCTCTGGAATGTAATTCCCATAACGTTGGTCGATGGAGCTTTAAATGCTTGCCGTTAACCTTTAAGGCGTGAGGTTCGCCATTTAAGTATGACAAATGGTAAGCATTTTTCAATACACTTCATCGACCCTAAAAGGACCCTCCCAAGTAGGAGACCATTTTCCAAGGAAATAGTCTCTCTTTCCAATCGGAATGATCATTTTTCAAACCAAGTCTCCTTTTTTGAAGGACTTTAATATGATTTTCTTATTATAACTTCGAGCGACCCTTTCTTTTTGGACCTGAATTCCATTCAGGGGTTGAAAGCGTATCGCTTCTAAGTTTTCCAATTCGATGTGCATCGATTCTTGATAATCGATAGGACGATCTTCTAGACGGGTCAAAAATCGCAATGATTTGTATCGAACTTCAATGGGTAATATAGCGTCATTTCCATAGACTAAGTTGTATGGAGTCTGCCCAATGCTTTCTTGTTTAGTAACGCGTAAGGCCTAAAGTACGTCTAACAACAAAGCATGCCAAGATCGAGGGTTAACATCGATCATCTTTTGAATGGCGTTTTTTATGATCTTATTAGTAGATTCAGTTTGTCCATTCGACTGCGTAGTAAGGAGTTGAATTTGTTAACACAAATCCAAACTCAGACGCAAAATCTTTGATCAAGGTACCACAGAAAACAACCACTATGTTCTGGGGAATGCCGAATCTATATATAATGTCGGATCGAAGAAAATCGATCACTTCGCTCTGGGTGATATTCTTATAAGCCTTTGCTTCGACTCATTTAGTAAAATAGTCGGTAGCCCCACAAGGATATAAGAATCTCCGTTACTCGAGCTTGGTCTTATTTCTCCAATAATATCCATAGTCCACAATCGAAAAGGCCAAGGTATAACTACTGGATGTAAATGGGTTGCTGGTGCATGTGAAATTGGTCCATGCTTTTAACATTTTTCACATCTATTGGCCATATTGATGCGGTCTTTCATCATCAAAGGCCAAAAGAAGCCGTACCTCTTGATCGACCAACACATATTGGGTCCTACATGATGAAGGCTACAAAGACCTTGGTGTGGTTCTAACATGATAGGGATTGATTCATCCATATCAACACATCTTAAAAGGACACCATCATTCTACTTTTGATATAATACGTCATCGATTACAGTATAGAATCTTGCCGACAACTTTACTTGGCGGGTTGTCCCCTTTCCAAGATTGGAGAAGAACTCCATGAATGGTGTTCTCCAATCAGTTGTCGATCGGAAAATGGTAACGATGTTCACATGTGTAAAATTGTTGTTCAGTACAGAACGTATTGTTTGTACTTGTCCTCCGATTTCTTGCATCAATCGATGGTTTTCTTAAAATTAGAGGTATGTTGTGCCAACTCATTCGCTATGAAATTGTCTTCCCTAAGGATATGTTCGAAATGAACTTCCTTAAAGAGAGAAGACAACTCATGGACTTTGTCCAAGTATCTCTGAAGATGATTGAAGGTACACATACTCGATCCTTTGACATGATGGATGACAAGTTGTGAATCCCCTCGAACGATTGCATAAGATACTTTAAAATCGATGATGGCCTGTAAAGCAATTATTAAGGCCTCATATTCGACGGAATTATTTGTTAACATTTCGTCGATTCTGTAAACTATTTTGTGTTTTACTTTCAATGGGGATAGAATATAAACTCCTACCCCGACTCTTTCGTTGGAAACAGACCCATCAAATCAAACTTCCCAAAACTCCTTTGGATCTTGAGAACTGGTTAATTTAGAATCCGTGTATTAGGCTAAAAAGTCAACCAATATATGTCCTTTGACCGACGCCTGTGGCCGATATTTAAGGTCAAAATGAGACAAAATAAGACCCCATTTGCTGAGTCTTCCAGACAACACATGTCTATCGAACAACAACTTCAAAACAGGAGCATTCGATACTACAAAGACTGGTTTACTCCCAATATATTGTCGAATTTTCATGACAGCGTAGTACAACGAAAGGCCTAGTTTCTCATTATTATTACACCTATATTCGACGGGAGGAAGGATCCGAGACAAGTAACAGATGACTCGCTCTTTACGTTGGTTATCTTCTTGTACCAACATCGATCCAAGAACCTTATCGCCCGCAGCGATATACAACGAAAAAGGTCGATCCTGCGTTGGAGGGACCAGGACCGGTGGGTTGATAAGATACTTTTCAATAGCTTCAAAGGATTTCCGATGACTATCAGTCCATTCGAACCTGCTTTCTCCTTTCAACAAGTTAGAAAATGCCGTCGTTCAACTGCTAGATTACCTATGAATCGCCTTAGATAGTTAAGACTTCCAAAGAAAGCCTGAAGCTGCTTTTTAGTCACTGGAGGAGGTAGATCCTGAATAGCTTTAATTTTGCTCGGATCGATTTCTATACTCGATGATGAACTAAAAATCTCAAAAACTGACTAGCGCAAACGCCGATGGCACATTTCATGGGGTTTAGCTTCAAGTTGTGCTTTCTCATTTGAAGAAAGGCTTTTCGAAGATCGTCGACATGAAAATGGTCTGCCAACGATTTCACCACAATATCGTCGATATAAGCCTCGACCGACGACCTGATTAATGGGTTGAAGATAAGGTTCATTGCTCTTTGATAGGTTGCGCCAGCTTTCTTTAAAGCAAAAGGCATAATAACCTGTTCAAAAATTCCAAAGGGACAACGAAAAGCCATTTTGTTAACATCATCCTCAGCGATGAAGATCTGGTTATATCCAAAATAACCAATCATAAAAGTCATAATTTTATGTCCAGATGTCTTATCGACGAGTTCATCCGCTATTGGCATCGGATATTTGTCCTTTGGAGTTCCTTTATTAAGATCTCTAAAGTCGATGCAAACTCGAATTTTTCCATTTTTCTTTTTTACAGGGACAATGGAAGAAATCCATTTTGTGTATCGAGATGTCCTTATATACCCAGCGTCGAACAATTTCTTTACTTCATCGAAGACTTGTTGTCTATGTTAGTTTGCCAGTCGACGTGGAACTTGTTTTACAGGTTTGAAGTCTGGCTTAGTTGGTAAAGTATGTTCGACTAACCGTCGATCCAAACCAGGCATTTCAGTATAGTCCCATGTAAAGTATGGATTTATCACAAAACTTTGTTTCATTCATAATATGATGACATACAATACCAATCGAATCTACACACACTGTCAAGCCAAGATTCGACCCATCCTCTTCAGCATGCTGGTCGGGACTAACTACAGGTCTAGTTAACCTATACACTCGTAGTGGCTCTAAGACATCAGCGACTACGTCTTCCTGCTCATTTTCAAGCATCTTCCTCCGCCCGGAGGAGTCTCTCGGGCTCCAAGTCCGGGTTACGATCGGGATCCTCCTTTCCATGTTCAGTCTGAGGATTCACTTCTCCATCGACAGGTTCGACATTGACCTCTTCAGCAATAGTGGGCTACCCAACAGCTTCCTTAATGGAGCAAAGGATTGCAGCAAGCTCTGCCTCCCTTTGCCTGGGCCTCAGCTTCGACGGCCGAAGGTACTTCATCAGAGTCCCAACCAAATGGAGCATCGACTATAGGGTGCAGAGGACCTCCATATTTGACCAGATACTCGAACTTTCCTGTCGATTCTCCCAAAGGTCCGACATTTGGGTTTCCAAGAGAATACCTCTTCTTCAAACTCATGTAATCGACAGCACCAATAATATTTCCTGTACAAATTTCGACCAGGGTAAAACAAGTATTGATAGACATATCAACTTTAACAACATCAACTTCAGAATCTAGCCAAAGCATAAGTTCTCGATGAAGAGTTGAAGGGTTCATTGCCGCCTTATACAGCCAATCTCGATCCAAAAGAGCAGTGAAGGTAGTATCGATATCTACTATAAAGAAAGCAGTATTGATCGTGGATCTTCCAACTTTTAGTTTGAGTGGGAATATTCCCACACACTTCGACGTAAGGCCATTGAAACCCATTATACCTATATCGGTGTTGGTAACATCAGTCTTGTCATACCCTAAGTATTTGAGAGTGCGTAAAAGCATTACGTTGACCGTTGCGCCATTATCGACCAAAACTTTCTTCAGAACAATGCCATTAAATTCTGCCTCTATGTATAAAGAATGCATCTGAGACTGCATCGAAGGGGTAGACTTAATAAACCAATTTACTGGAAAGCCTATAGGATAACGAACGACCCGAGGAGTCGAAGTATTAAGAATACCTGGGATAGGTTTATCGATTGTAGGTCCCGCAAACTCCGTGGGTAACGTGATGACGTTACACTCCACAGGGTTGTCAGTAGCATCGAACCTGACTGGATTGTAATCCGAGTCGTCGAAGTATTAAGAATACTTGGGATAGGTTTATCGATTGTAGGTCCTGCAAACTCTGTGGGTAACATGATGACGTTACACTCCACAGGGTTGTCGGTAGCATCGAACCTGACTGAATTGTAATCCGAGTCGTTGAAGGTATCTTTAGCATCATCGTCCTCAGCAATTTTTTCTTTTTACATAGAAGAATCATCATTGGGAACAGAATCATCAATCATGAAAATATCATCGCGATCGATTTTCTCCCCCTCGACCATTGTAGGGTCAACGGATTTTTGCCGTTTCTCCTCTACTCTACTTCAACGTCTTTCCTTCCTTTTCCTACTACTCTTAGACGGAAGTGGAGACCGTTGGTTTAACCTGTCTCCACTCATCATCATCAGAACGGGAAAAGTCAAGCCGATGTCGATATGATCGATAGTATTCAGGGTATACCTGAATCCATTCTGGTGATCATACCCTTGAACTTCTCCTACATCCTCTTTATGAATAAAAACAGGCATACAATATAATGGATTTGTTTCGAACATACCTTGGACCGGATTGTCAACTAAGACGATGTCAAACTTATCCGCCGAAGACATGACGATCAGCTTCTACAGGTAATTGTACGAGCAAAGGTGACACAACTGAGAGATCAATATCTTGTTCCTTAGAATAGGACTGCATCGACGACAAGCGTCAGCTTTCTCGAGAAATTGTGCAATAAGAGGTCTATCCTTGATGGCTTGTTCATTGAGGCGGGGGGAAGGTCGAAGTCGATCCTTAACATTGCCCCTCTTAACAGTTTCTTTGGACAGATCGCTTGACTTAGCAGAGGAGTCCACATCGCTGTTGACAGTCAGCGGAGTCGGCTGTGCTTCTGGACAGCGAGGTGCTGCCTTTGCTTTTTGGACAACATGCCCCTTATCAGGAAAGACCTTGTGAGCATCTAGTATAGATCCTCTTCCCGTAGGATTTCGATTTAACGCCTTCGAAGGTTCTTTGCGAGAAATTCCAATTGTAGGTCTCTCGACTGTTGTCAGATCGAACCAGTCCTCCGTCTGGTGTGATTGGAGAAACTTCTAAAAGTGAAGCACTTGTCTGTAGTATGAGTCTCATTCATATGCCACCAGCAAACTTCATTCTTCAACTTCAAAGCAGCCACAAGGCAAGAGATGACTCCTTTGCCGAGAAGCCTCTTGAACAGCTTGTTGACCACATATGTCTCTCTTGAAACATTGGATTCCTGAAAAGCATGGCGAACAACATCAACCATGTTAATGTCAAATGTATGCACTTCACAATCAGTAACAGATTCTTGATTGACATAAGACGACTCTTCTGATTCTTTGAAACAAAGAATCTTTGATTCAATAAGATACTGAATTAGATTCCTAAAGGTAAGACAGTCGCGATTAGCGTGGTAAAAGACCCATGCCATTTACAATAGCTCTTCTTTTTCTCCCTGTCAGTCTGCGGCAGTCGATGACCGGGTTTCAGCTTGATTCAATCTCGCTTATGAAGCCAGTCGAAGATTTCATCAGCTTCGAAAGAGTCCTTTCGCTCTTTATTCGACTTCTGAGATGCCTTGGCTTTGAAGTTTTCTTCGACAATGGATCGCAAATAGTAGCCTTACCTTTGACAAACTCAGCCATATCGACCTGAACAAGTGTGGTTTCGAGATATGCTATGCGTTCCCTTGACTCTTCTCTCAGTAAATTTTCGTACTTCATAGCCCTCAAAGAGAGTTCATAGAGATCTCTGAACTTTTCTCCTTGAATTTTCTTTCGAATGCGGATATCATCTGAGTCGAGCTATGTTGACCATAGGCTATGTTGGCCACCTCATCTTCTCTGAGTCGAGCCTTTCGGAATCGCTGCAGGAAGGCCGCTGCAAGTTCTCTAGGCTGCTGTCGCATCTTAGTTGGCTCGACCAATGAAACGGTCGAATCAAGATTAGCGAAGGCCTGCATGAACCGCGTCTGCATATCCTGACAATTCTGGACTGAGTTAGATGGAAGGTGAATATACCAGGTAAATGCTGGTCTAGTAAGCGAAATAGGGAAGAGTCGAAGCTTCCAAAGGTCATTGTTTGATTCCTCACCCGTTTGGTGAGTAAATCGGGTTATGTGCTCCATCGGTGTCATCCCATCCTCACCAGAGAAACGAGTGAAATCAGGGATCTTATAGCCCCTAGGATAAGGATAATCCCGATCGATGAACTCGAGGTAAGGTGTCCTGTAGAAGCTAACCTCTTCCCTGCGCACAACACCTGGGACCATCTGTTCGATTATTCGAGCAACCATGTCCCTATAACCAGCGGGATCGACGGGTATCGGAGGGACTCTATGGACTTCCCTTTTCAAGGGATTCCTATCAGTTTTTCTGTCAAAGTTAGGCACGTCCCTATGAACATCACCAAAAAGGTTCCTCCTTGGGCGATGACCTTCCATCGATGGTCCGCGGACAGGATTATCGACAGTAGATCGCGTATAATGGCTCTCCCGTCGATGATGAGGAGGTGCATATGCCTGCGGTCGGTAAGGATCCTGCCCATCATCATCGAGGTCGATGAAATCATTATAATGATTCAATTGATCAGGCGTAACGAAGTCACCTCGATCGTCAGGGACAAAACGAGGCCTACTGCACTCAGCGCGTCGGTACTCCTGAGTCGAATGGATAGGATCTTATAGTTTGCCTCATGATCAAAACTTTCCCTTCGCTTCCCATCACGAACAGCAACCCTCCTTGCTGCCGTTTCGAGGGAATAGTCAGCATTGATTCTGGCGATTAATCCCTAAAGTTGTTTCTGTAACTCCAAGAAACTCTCCTGATTTTTTGCCTGAGTTTACAAAAACATGTCTAAAGTGATTGTCTCTGGCGCATTTGGCAAGACGTTCGACACAGGCGAAGTCCCTCGCCCCAGCGTGTGGACATTTTGTTGTCCAACATTCTGAGCATTTTGTTGCCCGTTCCGACGGCTCACACCAATGTTGGCCGTTTGTTCCTGCCCAGAATTGGTCTCCAAATCACCATGAGCATCAGACATTCTGTTTGCTGCACTCTGGGTTGTTGGCATTTCATGTTATCACACAAAACTTCGCCTCCGGCTCCTACTTTGGCCGCCAAAAACGTATTCGGGTGGCAAAACACGTCACAATATATTGGGGACTCAAAGTGTTAAAAGAAAATGTGGTCGCCAATAAAAGTAAATAAAGAACGAACAAAGATTCACGAAGTGCAAAAGAAGAAACTTACAGCCATTATACAAGAACACTGGAGACGACCAGATAGGTTAACAATCAAGCAGCCCTTCGGGGTCATAGAATGATTGTTGTGTGTTTACAATCGACCAGGGCCGACTTATTTATAGACCACTAACTAATAATCGTCAACCGACGCACATTTAACACGTGCTAAACATCCCAAGACTGACTGCTGCTTATCTACTTAGACTATTCCATCGTCGATGCTTCGCTAGCCATGGCTTCGGTTCTTCATATCCAGCGTCGAAAGTGAAGTCATTCGATGAAACACCCTTTCTGTCGAACTATCCCGCTCAACTAATTCTTGACTCGAGTATCAATCCTTGCCTTGACATGTCGATTGAAGATCTCGCAGAGGGCGTCGATCCTAGCATCCATTAAAGCCCGTCGTAGAAGTCCAAAATGTCGTTTTCCAAACACTATTATTATTATTCTGGATAGATCCTTCACATTTTCATGCCATTATGATAAAATTTCAGCGATAACTTAATATTTGTATGATTACGTGGATATGGTTTTATAACATTTTGTTAAATAATTATTATACGTCTCTTGTGTTCCTAGCCGTCAGATCCGGATATCACAATTTAGATTAGCTAAACTTTATGTAAATTAAGAAGAGATGGAGGACTCGATCTCGATCCCCGGGTGCTCGATTTTGCGAATGTGAGAAAACTCACTTCAGTTAGTTCTGTACTTGTATTGCTTTTAATTTTTCATGAAACTGACAGGGACTCTTTCTTTCCCTTCATCTTGTCCTTGCATGATGAGTCATGATGATCTAGCATCGAACACAAGTTAGTTTGGTATAAAGACAAATATTTTTATTTTTTGAATTATAGTGGGACTATTTTAATTTTTTTCTCGGATAGATCTCGAGTTTCACATTTGAAATGATTGCATTTCATCACATCTTCTTAATAGCATTATTTTTGCATTCATTTAAGAGAAAAAAAAAGAAAAAAAAATTAGAAAGGACGGCCTCGGGGTTGTGAGCAAATGCCGAGAATGATATTATTCCAGATAGATCCTTCTTATTTTAATTTTGGATTATGGAGAATTATTTTTATAATATATTTAGTATTTTAAATTAGTATAAAATTTAAAATTCAACAAACATGTTAAAATATTGGAATTTTACATTTTGATATGATTACTTAACTGTTGAGCATTTAATGTTTTAAAATTATGAACACGTGGCAGGATTAGGAGCAATGCCGTTCAGTAGCCCAATTGATTTTTTTTTTCCCTCCAAAAGTTCTCAAAATATTCGCATGAAACATGGCTTTTGTTCTTGGCTGCCGTTTTTCTGTTCGCTGTGATGTTGACGAGGGAATGGGCGAATCCAAAATGCAATGGAGTTCTTCCCCCTGGTTCGAAGGGAATTCCATTCATCGGAGAAACCATTCAACTCCTTACCACTCCCTGGACACCCATCCATTCGTCGCAAAAAGACTTACAAGGTAATTCCCTTCAGATTCATTTCGATTTCTTTTCTAATACAAGAGAAATCATGGGTACGGTAGAGCACAAGACGAAATGGTGGGCTTAAAGCATTTGTTCTCTAGGAACGGGCCAATCTTCAGAACTAGTTTGGCTGGACGGTAGGTTGTCGCGTCGACGGATCAGGAATTCATTGAATACATCATCCAACAAGAAGGGAGATCGGTCGAGCTGTGGTACACGAATGCGTTCTCGCTGTTCTCGATGGAGGGGGAATCTAAGCTGACCGGGGTAGGTGAAGTTCACCGTTATAGGGGATTGTACTCAATCAATTTGGCCAGAAGACGATGAAGGAGATACTTCCCGAGATACAAATAGTTATGTTGAGATCCATGGAAAAATGGTCGGCCCAACCTAGCGTCGATGTCCAGAAGGCGGCAACCACGGTGAGACCCTACTACCAATGGAATTCATAAAGCACCGTGTTTGCACCATATTATTTTGGGTTGTCGATTGTGATTTGAGTAGAGCACAATCGACGAATATAATAGTTGAGTCAATTTAAGGCAAGTTTAATTTGTCTGTAAAAATCTCTCCTGAAAAAATCTAACTCTGTCACGATTCTTCCCCGTCGATGGAGAGAATCTAATAAGTCGATAGAGGATTTTCCCCATCGAAGGAGAAAATTTGTCAATCGATGGAAAAATCTAATCTAGTCTCGATGGAGATTCTCCCCATCGATGGAGGATTCCCCCAGTCGATGGATAAAATCTAACCCAGTCGATCAAGACAAATCAGTCGACTAGGAGAATCTGATTTTATGGATAGATAAGATTTTACAGGTGAAGATCACAATTAGAAGGTGCGGAAATTGAAGATCGGATCGAAGGATTTACGCAAGTATGTCGGAAGATCTGAAGATAACTGTCAAGTGCCAATCAACCGCCAATCGAAGATTCTCTATAAATAGAGGGCAAGACTAGGCAATCATCGACGTGTCGGACACTTTTTGTCTTTTATCTTAGTTTAGGACAGAATCTCTAGGCAATCTTTAGGACATCCCCGTGTAGTCTATTCAGCGTTCATCAATGGAAATCTTCCTTCCTCCCTTTTCTTCGTTCCTTTTTCTTCTTGAACCCTATGGGTTCGCCACGATTCGTTTGCGACGTGTCGCGGTTTTCACCGGAAACACGTTTTTGGTGCGGTGAGTGTGGAATGAACTGCAACGCGAATGTAAATTTCATTGAGAAATTTGTTCCATCGCCCGACGAACATTCGGATGAGGCTTTGAAAATAGCCATCCGAAAGTCGGAAGCGCGAATATATATAAGGAATGCCCTCTGTAATATATCGGAGCGCCTGGAAATTATAATTCGGGAAATGAAAACTTTCTGTTTGATGACTTTGCGTTTGGCGGTTTTTACTCCGACGCATGTTCATACGGAAAACTGACAAGTAACTACCGAAAGTAATCCAAAATTATGCGACGCTTTCAAAATCCAGTCTAGTGAATCTATAATGCCACTCGAAAACTGAAAAAAGCATAATCCCAGTAACATTCGAAAAATGTTTGTTAAGGGTGATCAACTAATGCGCGACACTCCAAAAATTCAGTTAATCGAAATCGTCACGCTATTCGGAAAAACGAATTGTGAAAAGGCATATGACGATTCGATTAATCGATTAGGGACAAAACTTTCCTTGAAATATAGTGGTTTTGGACCACCTTAATAAATTAATTGATATTCGAATATTCTCAGTCGATTAATTCCTTATTTTTATAATAAAATGTTGTCTGGATGTGTGTAATTCGACTGGAGAATAAATCTTTCTAGTCGATTGATTGGGGGAGAAAATCTTTCTACCTATAAATTAGAAGGTCACGTGTTCGATCAGCCTGGTAAAATCGGCTAAAAAATACAGTCGATTGAAAAGGAAAAATATTAAACGTGTGACGGAAAAAACATTCCGTCGATTGAATTTTTTGACCATCCAAGTAAGATTCGATTAATTCAGAGATCTCCTCATTAATTGTTGTGAGGGGGCAAATGTTTGCACCAAATTATTTTGGGCTGTCGTTTGTGATTTGAGTAGAGCATAATCATTGAATATAAAGGCAAGTCTAGTTTGTCTGTACAAATCTCTCTTCATCGATTGGCAAAACCTGATTTAGTCGATGATTGACTGAGAAAATCTAACTCTATCGATGGACGATTCTCCCCTGTCGATGGAGAGAATCTAATCAGTCGATAGAGGATTCTTCCCATCGAACGAGAAAATCTGACAGTCAATGGAAAAAATCTAACTCTGGGAGAATTTATAAGAGAGTCGATCAATCACCATCGATGGAAAAATCTAATCTAGTCTCGATGGAGATTCTTCCTGTTGATGGAGGATTCTCCCAGTCAATGGAGAAAATCTAACCTACTCGACCCAGACAAATCAGTCGACTGGGAGAATCTGATTTTATGGATAGTTAAGATTTTACAGGGGAAGATTACAATTAGAACATGCGGAAATTGAAGATAGGATCGAAGGATTTGCGTCGGATGATCTGAAGATAACGGTCAAGTGTCAATCAACTGCCAATCGAAGATTCTTTTATCTTCAGATACCAGGCAATCAAGGACACATCGACACGTAGTCAGATACTTTTCTCTTTTATATTAGTTTTAGGGCAGAATCTCTAAGCAATCTTTAGGACATCCCCTGTAATCTATTCAGCGTTCATCAATGGAAATCTTCTTTCCTCCCTTTCCTTCTATCCCTTTTTCTTCTTGAACCCTATGGGTTCGCCACGATTCGACCGCGACATGTTGCGGTTTCCGCCGGAAACGCACCCACATGAAGTTCCGTGATATAATTGCCGACATTATAATACCCTAAAACATTATATGGCCGATATGTGAAATTGTTTGTAGGTCATCAAAGACCCATGAATTGTGGTTGCATTTAGACGGATAAGCCCTTGTTTGTAGGTCATTAAAGAGACATTTAGATTGGCTAATGTGATTCCTGAAACATTAAGGAGAGCTGTCCGAGATGTTCATGTCAAAGGTTATTTTTCCATCCCATTTTGAAAGGCCATGTGTGTTTTTTCTCATTTTGTTGTCGTTTTACTTCTCTTTACCATTTATACCGCAATGTCCTAGGGATGACAATCCCAGCAGGGTGGGCGATCATGCTCGTAAATTCCACGGTGCATTTGGGCCCAGATCTTTACCCCCAGCCACTGTAGTTCAATCCTCGGTGTTGGAAGGTTCGAAAAGAAAAAGTATTTTTCAACTAGAGAAACCATTTTCAAGGCAAGTAATGTATAACGACATTGCTGATTTTTTTGGGGCATGCAGGAGATCGACGCGTCAAAGAGCTTCATGCCTTTTGGTGGAGGGATTAGGCACTGTGCTGGAGCTGATTATAGCCGAGTTGTCCTGACGGTGTTTCCCAATAATCATTCTATACAGCAACGAATAAATGGCATCTCTGCCTGTGCCTGTTCAGGTGGACGAAAATCAAGGGAGAAGTTTGCCGACCCTGTGTTGGAATTTAAGGATGGTTTACATGTAAAATTTGTAGAAGCATTACCGTTTGACCTAAAAGGTTAAGCTGTTAAGTAAGCTTGGTTATACATTATATAGTTTAACACGTCCTCTCAAGCCGAACGGGGCCAGATCAAGGCGGGTTTGAACCTAGGACCGCTATGATATCATTAGAAACCTTATCATCTCACCTAACACTCTAAGCTTTTAGGTCAAACGGTGAGGTATCTATATGGTATCAGAGCGGTCCTGGTTCAAACCCCACGCACGCAAGAAACCCAAAAAGCCAGGTTCGACCTGAGGGGTTTAAACTATATAATATATAACAAAGCTTCGCCTAATAGCTTAACCTTTAGGTCAAAAGGTAAGGTTTCTACAAAATTCTTGAGGTATGAAAAACCAGAATCTCTGAGTATCTAGGAGAAGAGAAACAACGTGGTAAGCTGATCTGACGAGCCGATGTTATTGTTCTGTTCATCAATAGCTACAAATGCAATGATACAAGATTAAGAACTTGTGGAACTCATGCCTGAAGAAGAAGCTCAGGCAGAAGGGCATCGACCCCGTGACGCACAAACCGATATCGGAGGTCGAGAATGCAGAGGAAAGCAGCGGTGGAACTGACGGAGTTTACGTGCCCGAAACCGGTCTAAGCCCACCAGACTGGACCCTTATATGTAGATTGGATAGCGCTATGGCGGTTCAAGCGGTGTCGTCTTCGTTCCTGGGTTTCATCAACGACTACAACCCGGACTGGAGCTGGGAATTCTCCCTGCCCCAGCTCAATTACATTCCAGCTTGCTTAAAGTTTGACGAGGACTGTGTCACCGTCGACAATCTCCCCAACTTCCCCCCTTATCCGGGTGACAACAATGTTAATCCTTTACCCATCTACCAGCAGCGGCAGTGTCGGACCCTTCTTTGACAGTTTCGACATATACTCCTCCATCGAGAAGCAGGGTACAACTCTATACTGTAAACTCAAGTGAATAGGGTACTTTATGAACACATCCTCAGTTCCGGTATTATACAACCAGATGATGATGAAGCCCGAAAAGGAAGTGTTGCTGGAGTAAAAGGGCTTTCCGAACCCGATTTGGGTACAACTCCAGATCGAAGTGGCATCCATATCGAACAATTATGGCGGTACGCGACATGCAGAGATTAACCCGAAAAGATTATGTCGCAGGAGTTGGGAGGTGCACGTGCCTTGTAACGCCATGAACAAACCGGTTGCATTAAACCCAGAGACGTGCTGGGGGAACCAATTTTTATTTAAAAATCATTTATTCTTTAATTTTTATGTATGTTGATAACTCTAGTAAAATAGAGCTATATGATCACATTTAGGCTTAATTCTAGTTAGTTTCGAGAATTTTAATTGTTATTGTTTGCCAATTGAGCTGGAAATTGTCATTCATCACGTTTGCTTTGTGATCGTAGGAAGTAAATGAAGGCATGAAGGAAAACAAAGCAAAAGGGTGAAGGATGAAGATGAATAGAAAGCGGAGGATTTAGTGCAGCTGCACAACGAAGCTCTTGCAGCTGCACAAGTGAAGCAGAAGGACGACAGACATGCTCGTGCAGCTGCAACTCCAAGATCGTGCAGCTGCACGACGAGAGGAGGAAGGGATCAAGGGCATCGGACTGGCCGTTGCAGCTGCAACGCCAGTCCCTTGCAGCTGCACGAGTGTGACAGGGCAGAGATGAAGAGAGCTTCAGAGAGGTCGTTGCAGCTGCAACAAATTCATCTTGCAGCTACACGACATAATATTGCCCGAAAATTAGATTTTATTTTTTTAGATTTGCTTTAGGTATAAAAGATTGGATTTTAGGTTTTGAAGGGATCTCTTATCACTTCCCCTTCTGACTTTGGTTTTGGCACCCGACGACGGCTAGGAACAAGGAGACGAAGACGTTGATGGAGACTTCGACGATCCTTCTTTTCTCTTTGCTTTTTATTTCGTTTGTGATGTCGAACTAAACATCTTTTCTAGGATGATGATGAACCGACTCGTGTAGTTGGTTATCCACTCTTTCGGAATCAATTTAAGAAGATTTATCGTTTACTTGTGTTTCCGCTGTGTTTAATGCTTACCTATCGGGTTGATCGCCGGTTTGTATGAATTCTTAGTCCTAAGTGAACTCGAGAGAGACTTAGGAGTAGAAGAGGGGAAACATAACTTAGGTTAAGGCCGAGAGATCGGCTTAACTAAGAGGAGTATAGAGATATACACTCGTAGGTAACCGGGAGAACAATTGGATCTCAAGGAATTCTGATTATTCGTGATTCGCTATAGAAATATAGGTTTACGGGTGATTAGTAATTCACAGTTACAGCCTCGAGAGAGGTTTAGCGATTGTTAGGGAATTGTGGTTAGTAAACGGTAAAACGGATTGAATTGAGGAAGAGAGAGTGTGATAATCTACGAATCGATAGGGGATTCGGAGTCCTAGGCTTTTATTATTCGATTTACAACCTTGCTTCTATTTTTATTGCGATTTACTTTCTTGCACCCAACCTTTTATTACTCAACCTTCTTGGCTAGAATTTGAACTCAATAATTGACTATTGGCGGTAGATTCTGTCTAATCAGTCCTCGTGGGAACGATCTTTCTCATCACTTTATTACTTGGTGCGACCCGTATACTTGCGTGTGCGTTTTAGCGAACAAGTTTTTGGCGCCGCTGCCGGGGACTGAAACAGAATTATTTCAGTCAGTTTTCGGTTATAAGTTTTATTCTAGTCACTGATTATCTTTTCATCTTTTGCAGGTGTATGCGACATCGCAAAAGTGATAAAGAGCTACTCTTTGACCCTGAAATTGAACGAACTTTTCGGATTTTACGAAGAGGTCAAAGGGACACCATGGCGAACGCCAACAACAACAATGTTGTTGACATTGCGGCGCAGCAACAGCCGAGGACGATGCGGGACTATGCACAGCCGACTCCACAAAATCATGCTGGTTTTCTACGTCCTGAAATTCAGGCGGATACGTTTGAAATTAAACCTTCAATTATTCATATGATTGAAAATTCCAACTTCGGAGGTTTAATTAATGAAGATCCACACTGGCACCTAACGCGTTTTGAGGATTTGTGTGGCACTTTCAGGTACCACGGAGTATCAGCAGAGGCAATCAAGTTGCGGCTGTTCCCGTTCTCGCTTCGAGATAAAGCCAGAGCGTGGCTGTATTCGCTGCCAGGAGAGTCAGTCAGTTCATGGGACGACCTCCGCAAGCACTTCCTGTCCAAGTACTATCCGCCGAGCCGAACTGTGAAGATACGGAACGACATCACCTCGTTCCGCCAACTCGCCGGCGAATCCATGTACGAAGCGTGGGATCGATTCAAGGAGCTGCAGAGGCTATGCCCCCACCACGACATCCCCAAGTGGATGTTGGTTCAGAGCTTCTACGACGGGCTAGCGGAGCAACTCCAATCTACCATCGATTCAGCCGCAGGAGGTACCATAATGAACAAGACACCGGATGACGCTCTGGATTTGTTCGAGGCGATGGCGACAAATGGCCAAAGGAGAGCACCAGCAAGAGGAGGAGGACATCACCAGATAGACGCTATCACCGTCCTCAGCGCTCAGCTAGAGACACTGACCAAAGAGATGGCGGCGTTGCGTACATCGACTCAAAATGCTAACCCTTCACCTCGTTCTAATTTGCAGGTGATGGAATTGCAAGAGGCTGAAGAGGCGAACTACGTGGGAGGCACCAACAGGAATAACCCGTACTCCAACACGTACAACCCAGGATGGCGCAACCACCCCAATTTCTCGTGGAGAAATAATCAGGAGCATCAGGATGTCGGGCCTTCGCGACCTAACCAGCCACCGGGATTTGCACCACCAATGCGACAACCTGTAAGTGAACCTAAGTCTAGTGTTGAAGACTTGTTGAGACAGGTTCTGGCTAGCAATGAGGAGGTTCGGAAACAGCAAGAGGAGACGAGGAAGCAGCAGGAGCTCATACTGAAGGACCACGCAACCTCGATCAAGCAGCTCGAGATGCAGATGGGGCAGATAGCAGGATCATTGGTGATAAGACCGCAGGGGGCGTTTCCGAGCAACACAGAGCTCAACCCCAAGAATCGGGAAAACTGCAGTGCTATTACCCTCCGAAACGGGAAGGACCTGGAAGAGGAGTTTGAGCGGCAAGAGGCCGCAAAAGAGCAAGCTAGGGAGAAACGTCAGGCTAAGGTACGTGAGACGGAGTCTAGAAAGGACTCTGAGCATCAGAGTATTGAAACACCGGTACGTACTGATCCTATGCCTGTAGTTCCTATTATTCCTCAAGTTCCGTTTCCGCAGCGTTTAAAGAAGCACACTGACGAGCAGCAATTCAAAAAGTTTCTTGAAGTGTTTAAAAAGCTGCAGATCAATATCCCTTTCGCGGAGGCGCTCGAGCAAATGCCAAGCTATGTGAAGTTCATGAAGGATATCCTGTCAAAGAAGCGGAAGCTTGGTGGTCACGAAACGATCTCGTTGACCGAGGAATGCAGTGCAATTGTTCAAAGGAGACTACCGCCAAAGCTTAAGGATCCTGGTAAGTTCACCATCCCTTGTCACATTGGGACTGATTTTTTTGGTCATGCTTTATGTGATTTAGGGGCGAGCATCAATTTGATGCCATTTTCGGTGTTCAAGAAACTGAACATCGGAGAGGTAAGACCAACATCGCTGACCTTACAATTAGCTGACCGGTCTTATACTTACCCGAAGGGTATTGTGGAAGATGTTTTGGTGAAAGTGGACAGGTTCATCTTCCCCGCGGACTTCGTCATCCTCGATTACGAGGAGGACCGGGAGGTTCCCATCATCCTGGGAAGACCGTTCTTAGCAACGGGGAGGACATTAATTGATGTCCAGAAAGGAGAGCTCACCATGAGAGTCCACGACCAAGAGGTAACATTCAACATGGATAAGGCCATGAAGATGCCTAATGAAGTTGATGAATGCAGGTACGTGGACATATTTGAGGAGGTTACCGTCGAGACTATTCTAGAAGCCTATGAGTTACTGACGGAAGATGCACTCCTTGATGAGACGTCTGAGGAAGAGGTGGCCTTTGTGCGACAATTTCAAAGGGTGGAACCTCTTGACCGACCTGAAACCACCATCAAGCCTTCCATCGAAGAGCCCCCGAAGTTGGAGTTGAAGCCCTTACCAGATCACCTACGATACTCTTACTTAGGTAAGGACAACACCCTTCCTGTTATTATTTCATCTTCGTTGACTAACGAACAGGAAGAGATGTTGCTACGAGTGCTTCGGGAGCACCAGACAGCCATCGGGTGGACTATTGCGGACATCAAAGGGATTAGTCCAGCAATTTGCATGCACAAGATTGTCTTAGACAGTGAGAAGAAGGCGTCCGTTGAGCATCAACGGCGACTGAACCCGCACATGAAAGAGGTGGTAAGAAAAGAAGTCATTAAATGGCTTGATGCAGGAATCATCTATCCGATCTCGGATAGTTCATGGGTGAGTCCAGTCCAGTGCGTACCTAAGAAGGGAGGCATCACGGTGGTCGAGAACAGCAAAAATGAGCTCATTCCGACGAGGACGGTCACCGGGTGGAGGATCTGCATGGACTACCGGAAGCTCAATGCAGCCACGTGCAAGGATCACTTCCCGTTGCCCTTCATCGATCAGATGTTGGACCGTCTCGCAGGTAAAAGTTTTTACTGCTTTCTGGATGGTTACTCAGGTTATAACCAGATAGCGATTGCACCTGAGGACCAGGAAAAGACTACCTTCACCTGCCCTTACGGTACGTTCGCTTTCCGTCGTATGCCGTTTGGATTATGTAATGCGCCTGCCACGTTTCAGCGATGTATGCAAGCAATTTTTTCGGACATAATTGAGAAGACCATTGAGATATTCATGGATGATTTCTCAGTTTTTGGATTGTCATTTACAAATTGCTTGGATAATCTTGCGGCTGTCCTTGCACGATGTGAGCGGACTAACCTGATTTTGAATTGGGAAAAGTGCCACTTTATGGTGCGTGAAGGTATTGTGCTAGGTCACAGAATTTCGGAGAGTGGCATCGAGGTGGACAAGGCCAAGGTGGAGACAATCGAGAAACTACCCCCTCCGACATCAGTGAAAGGAGTTCGAAGTTTTCTGGGACACGCTGGCTTCTACAGGAGGTTTATTAAAGACTTTTCGAAGATCACCAAACCGTTGTGCAACCTCCTGGAGAAAGATGCACCTTTCCTCTTCGATGGTAAGTGTATGGAGGCGTTCCATACATT
Source organism: Melastoma candidum (assembly GCA_023653495.1). Taxonomy (NCBI): domain Eukaryota; kingdom Viridiplantae; phylum Streptophyta; class Magnoliopsida; order Myrtales; family Melastomataceae; genus Melastoma; species Melastoma candidum. The sequence goes on along the minus strand of CM042884.1, from coordinate 13,454,513 downwards.
GAAAGAGAGGTTAGTGTCCTCTCCAATTATCGTTGCCCCTGATTGGAACCTGCCTTTTGAACTCATGTGCGATGCGAGTGATTTAGCTGTAGGAGCGGTCTTAGGACAGAAGAAAGATAGGCATTTTCATGCAATTTACTATGCTAGTAGGACACTCGATTCCGCCCAAGTCAATTACACGACAACGGAAAAGGAGATGTTGGCAATCGTGTTTGCATTTGATAAGTTTAGGCCTTATTTGATTGGCTCTTCTGTGATTGTGCATACTGATCATGCTGCCATACGCTACCTGATTTCTAAAGCGGATTCCAAGCCGCGACTAATCCGTTGGGTTTTATTTTTGCAAGAGTTCGATCTTACAATCGTCGACAGGAAAGGTTCCGAGAATCAGGTGGCTGATCACTTATCACGGCTGGAGGAGGGAACAACGAGCACCACACTTTCGACGCTGATCAATGATTCCTTCCCTGATGAGCAACTGTTTGCCGTGGAGGTAGCCGCACCTTGGTATGCCGACTATGTGAACTACATAGTCGCGAATATTTTCCCTCCAGACATGTCAAGCCAACAGCGGAAAAGGTTCGTTCATGACGTAAAATTTTATATGTGGGATGAGCCTTTGCTTTTTCGTAAATGTGCAGATCAGGTTATTCGGCGTTGTGTCCCGGAGGAAGAAATCAGGCTGATCCTTGAGCAGTGTCATGCATCGCCGTATGGTGGACACCACGGCGGTCACAAAACAGTAGCAAAGGTCCTACAATCAGGTTTTTATTGGCCCTCCCTGTTTAAGGATGCTTACTCTTTTGTCGCACAGTGTGATCGTTGTCAAAAGGTAGGCAATATTTCGCGTCGTGATGAAATGCCCCTGAATAGCATTTTAGAGGTTGAACTTTTTGATGTATGGGGAATAGACTTCATGGGCCCCTTCATAGACTCGTTTAAGAACAAGTACATTCTAGTGGCTGTTGATTATGTGTCCAAATGGGTAGAGGCTATTGCGTTGCCCACTAACGATGCTCGTGGAGTTTTGAAATTTCTTAGACAGATTTTCACGCGATTCGGAACACCACGAGCCATCATCAGTGACGGTGGAGCTCATTTCTGCAACAACAAGTTCACTACACTGATGCGTAAATATGGAATCAAGCATAAGGTGGCGTTGCCCTACCATCCTCAGACATGCGGCCAAGTAGAAGTGTCCAACCGCGAAATCAAGAGGATCCTGGAGAAAACGGTAAGTGCTAATCGAAAAGATTGGTCCACCAAACTTGACGATGCGCTATGGGCATACAGGACGGCCTTCAAGACCCCGATTGGGACATCGCCATACAAGCTAGTATATGGAAAAGCCTGTCATCTGCCGGTGGAGCTAGAGCACAAGGCTTATTGGGCGGTTCGAAAGCTTAACCTGGACCCAAGCGCAGCAGGGGAGCAGCGATTAATGCAGCTGAATGAAATGGAGGAATTCCGGAGAGACGCATACGAGAATGCCCGCATTTACAAAGAGAAGACCAAGGCGTGGCATGATCGTCGACTTAAAGAGCGTAAATTCTCCCCTGGTCAGTTAGTACTTTTATTCAATTCACGGCTTCGGTTGTTTCCAGGGAAACTCAAATCGCGCTGGTCAGGACCCTTCGAAATTACCCAGGTACTACCATTCGGTGTTCTCGAATTAGTAGGTACTAACTCTTCTGACAGGTTCAAGGTGAATGCAAGTCGGGTCAAGCCATACTTTGGAGGTGTTGTCCACCGGGATCCGGGGACACTAATGATGAAAGACGCGTAAAGGACTAAAGCGTCAGGCTGACGACGTTAAATCAAGCGCTGTTCGGGAAGCAACCCGAGTCAAATTTTATTTTCTTTTCTTGGTTATTTTGTTATATTGTAGATTTTGAGTTTGATTTTGGCTAGATTTTTCAGGGAGCAGAAATTACAGAGCGATAAGATTACGGGACCGATGCAGCTGCACCATTATTTCGAGCAGCTGCATGGGGGACGAAGGAAGACCATCTGACACGGCGGTGCAGCTACACCGTCCAGGTCATGCAGCTGCACGATTAATCCAAAAGGACAAGTCTGCCAGGTCGTTGCAGCTGCAACGACCCTCTCGTGCAGCTGCATGAGACCTTCAGTCAGAGTCAAGTCACCAAAGGCGAGCTTCGTGCAGCTGCAGCCAATCTTCTTGCAGCTGCATGACCGAGGGGAGAACAAGGGCGATCATCAGACGACACCTTGCAGCTGCATCCCCAACCGCTTGCAGCTGCATCAATCTGTAGGGGGGCTGTCCGACAGGTCGTTGCAGCTGCAACGAACTCTGGTGCAACTGCACGAGGCCCTCAGAAATTCAGCCCAGAACATCCGACAGGGTCGTGCAGCTGCACGACCCGACCGGTGCAGCTGCACCGGTTCAGATCTGCGAAACAAATAGAAGAGGGGCCGGCCGCCCCAAAACCCTAAACCATTTTTTTCTCTCCCTCACTCGCAGGTCATCTCCCCAAGACGCCCCACCACCTCCGGTGCTTGACGATTTCACCGATTTCCGTCGTCCACAACCTCCCCCGGTGTAAGTATCGTTTCTTACCTCTCGAGCTCAAGCGCCCCTGTCCAAATCTCTTCGCTCGGACCTCAGGTGCGCTTTCTTTCCATCGCTTCTCCGGCAATTAGTGGGTTTTTCTGTTAGATTAGGACGTGCGTAAGTGACGATTTGGCTAGATGGCTCCTAAAAGGCAGAAAACCGGTGCCGGGTCTTCCTCGGGGCACACCGAGGAAGATAGGATTAGGGAAGCGGCAATGACCCGCTCGATCATTGAGGAGCGAGGGATCAAAGCTAATGAGTAGTATCTCGAAAATTTCCAGTACATAATTGATAAGCTAGGATGGGTAGAGTTTTGCTGGGAACCAGCTCCGGCTAGTATACCTTTGGTTAGGGAATTCTATGCGAATGCGCATGCCTATGACTCGAACGGTGAAACAATTCGAGTCAAGAATAAGAAAGTGGTATTTAGCCCGGATGCAATTGCATCACTTTATAACTTGCCCCGTTATGAAACTGATGGCTGGAATGCGTATCTCGCCGAATCCTTTGATGCCCAAGCAATATTAGAGATATTAACTAGGGACCGGGCAGGAGCACGGTGGATACTGTCGACATCTAACGAACCCATTGCACTCCAGGGTTCAGATCTCCATGCGACGGCGAAGATGTGGCAACTCTTCGTCTCTGCACGACTTATCCCAGGAACCAACGTCTCCCGTTTAACTAAGGACAAGGCGGCGCTGATATACTGCATATTGCAGTTGAAACAGATTGATGTAGGGGTAGTGATTAATGGTATGATTCATCGCTGTCTTCGTGAACTTAATCTTGGATTATGGTTTCCCACCATAATCACTGAGTTGTGTAGACAGGCAGGGATTAGGGTGGATCCGAAGGATGGGCTGCTCCAACCTCAAAAATCGCTCAACAATGCATCATGGCTCAGGATCCAGAACGAGATCACGGCCAAGGAGAGACGCGACGGGGGTATAGCGCCGGTTCAATCTGCTACTGGAGGGGAACATCCCAACCCGACCCGACTCCGGTACCGCGTTTTTCCTCTGAAGAGGACCGATGGGCTCAGATGACGACGTTCATGCAATCCACGATGGATTTCCAGCAGCGCGCCTTGGCATTTCAGCAGAGTTCCCTGGATTTTCAAGCGCGTTCGCTAGCTTACCAGCAACATACCATGGACTACCAGAGGTATCAAATGGATTGTCTCCGTCATCTCGGTGTTTCTCATGGCGTGGATTTCTCTTCATTTCAGGAGCCCGTTTTTCACTATCCTCCTCCTACGGAAGACGCAGCGGATGACCCTATCTCTGAGGATGAGCAGCCCGGCGACGATTGATCAGGGAGTACTATTTCCTTTTTCTTTTGCACTTTCCTTTCGTGTTCTACTACGGCGTTATGTTTGCACCGAGGTCGCTGCAATGTTTAGGTTTGGGGGTGTGGTGTTTGTCTGCTGGTGCGTGTTAGGCTCCTTTATGTTTATTAGAAATTTTGTTTAGTTTGTTTTCGTTATTGATCATTTATCGTTAAAAAAAAATATATATATATATATAGTTCCTAGATTCATGTCGAACCTCCTCAGGTAGCCTTAGAAATTTGAGAGCGAAGAGTCTGACTCTAGGATGATGCCTTGAGGTAGAGCACACCTAAGGAAGAGAAGGAGGTTGTTCTAAGTTAGCGTGTGGAATTTGAATAAGTAAAAAGAGAAATACTCAGTAGGGAGCATGATTAACAGTGAGAGAGCTTTACACCTTCTTTGAAAGTATAGCCACTGGGATAAGTAGGGGTTCTTAAACCAACTCTTGAAGCTAGCTCTAACCTTTGTAAAAAAAAAAAAAAAAAAGAGAGAAAGAAAACGGTTGCCAAGGCTCTGAGCACCACTATCCAGGTTAGCAAGTGTGAAAAATTGAAAAGAAGTAACGATTAGTGAGTAATGAAAAGATACGGCCTGGATATGTGCTTGTGGTGTGAGTCTTCCTTGCGGCTCGAGTTTTCGTCCTAGGGGTGCTTTATCACCAAGTGCCTTGGTCCAACTGGACTGGGAGACACTGACTGAGAACTCGCTACACGAGCGTTTGCGGGAATTGATTAGCATTTAGAGTCGTGCAATCGAGAAAAAAAAATGAAACAAGAATAATTGAGTAGAAGGTTCATGAGTAGGTGAAAGGAGGCGGCAAGAGGTAAGTCCCTGAAAATTCCTCGGTGGCTATGAAAGATTCGAGGGTGTGGGGTAATCATTGTGAAAGGGTAACCTACTGGGATGAGTTTTAAAGCAAACTGTTAATAGCACACGCTAGCGGCGAATAAACTCTGACTCTGAATGAAGTGTGCGACCTCATCTGAGGGTGTTTAAGGACAATTTACAATCAAAAGACTAAGGTGGTCTGAGGAGTGACGTTGAGTTTGTGTTTGCTTTGCTTTGGTATGTTTTATTTTGTTTTGCTCGAGGACTAGCAAAAATTAGGTTTGGGGGTTTTTGATAACTCTAGTAAAATAGAGCTATATGATCACATTTAGGCTTAATTCTAGTTAGTTTCGAGAATTTTAATTATTATTGTTTGCCAATTGAGCTGGAAATTGTCATTCATCATGTTTGCTTTGTGATCGTAGGAAGTAAATGAAGGCATGAAGGAAAACAAAGCAAAAGGGTGAAGGATGAAGATGAATAGAAGGCGGAGGATTTAGTGCAGCTGCACAACGAAGCTCTTGCAGCTGCACAAGTGAAGCAGAAGGACGACAGACATGCTCGTGCAGCTGCAACTCCAAGATCGTGCAGCTGCACGACGAGAGGAGGAAGGGATCAAGGGCATCGGACTGGCCGTTGCAGCTGCAACGCCAGTCCCTTGCAGCTGCACGAGTGTGACAGGGCAGAGATGAAGAGAGCTTCAAAGAGGTCGTTGCAGCTGCAACAAATTCATCTTGCAGCTGCACGACATAATATTGCCCGAAAATTAGATTTTATTTTTTTAGATTTGCTTTAGGTATAAAAGATTGGATTTTAGGTTTTGAAGGGATCTCTTATCAGTTCCCCTTCTGACCTTGGTTTTGGCACCCGACGACGGCTAGGAACAAGGAGACGAAGACGTTGATGGAGACTTCGACGATCCTTCTTTTCTCTTTGCTTTTTGTTTCGTTTGTGATGTCGAACTAAACATCTTTTCTAGGATGATGATGAACCGACTCGTGTAGTTGGTTATCCACTCTTTCGGAATCAATTTAAGAAGATTTATCGTTTACTTGTGTTTCCGCTGTGTTTAATGCTTACCTATCGGGTTGATCGCCGGTTTGTATGAATTCTTAGTCCTAAGTGAACTCGAGAGAGACTTAGGAGTAGAAGAGGGGAAACATAACTTAGGTTAAGGCCGAGAGATCGACTTAACTAAGAGGAGTATAGAGATATACACTCGTAGGTAACCGGGAGAACAATTGGATCTCAAGGAATTCTGATTATTCGTGATTCGCTATAGAAATATAGGTTTACGGGTGATTAGTAATTCACAGTTACAGCCTCGAGAGAGGTGTAGCGATTGTTATGGAATTGTGGTTAGTAAACGGTAAAACGGATTGAATTGAGGAAGAGAGAGTGTGATAATCTACGAATCGATAGGGGATTCGGAGTCCTAGGCTTTTATTATTCGATTTACAACCTTGCTTCTATTTTTATTGCGATTTACTTTCTTGCACCCAACCTTTTATTACTCAACCTTCTTGACTAGAATTTGAACTCAATAATTGACTATTGGCGGTAGATTCTGTCTAATCAGTCCTCGTGGGAACGATCTTTCTCATCACTTTATTACTTGGCGCGACCCGTATACTTGTGAGTGCGTTTTAGCGAACATATGTCATTGACATTGTACCAACTTAAATCTTAGTGCAGACTTTGGCATCTTTGTAAACTTTCCCGGACGCAATAGTATCCTTTACCCGGAGCGCAATGCGAGTCGGTCTAACACACACAGCCCTTCGAGGGCACAACCGTCCTTCTCAATCATCACCTTTTCCTGATCAATTTTGAAGTTCTTATTCATCCACTCTTTCGAGAACCGCCCTGAGGGATCGTACTCATCGTTCACCTTTAGGAACTCGGTGTAGTTTTCGTACTTCTTGATCACTCTGGCGAACGCAACTTTCCTGCTCTTTCCCCAGTGTGCGAGTGCCCCATACTTGAACGCCGCCATCTGATCTATCTCTTCAAGTACATCCTCGAACATCTGGGGTCATGAGGTCCTTACTCCAGTAATACGTCAAATCAATGTCGACTGAGTCCAGTTGTTTCCCCAAGTAGGCAGAGGAGGCCTTCACGTATCGCATCAGGATGCCGTTGTACATGTTCAACCCACAGAATGCTGAAGTTTGTCACATTGGAAAGAGGGACGCCGAAGGACGTCTAGTAGAAGAATTTTCTCTTGAGATGTAGATCCCACTCGTAGCCGGTCAATATGGCATCACACTTATACCTAAGCACTCATCCCCTTTCATAATTGATATGGGATATCTAACAAGCTTCCCCTTCACACATGGGGCTTATGGGCTTAACCTTCCACTCTCCAGCATTTTAGGGGAATGTTGTGAATGGATTCTGATACCACACTTGGGTGTTGTTTTGCCTTCTCAACCTTAAGAACTCATGGGGCGACGCTGCTTTCCCTCACACTTCGCACACAACGGGCTTGTGAGCTTAACCTTCCGCTCTCCGACATTTGAGGGGATTGTTAAGAACCAGGCTTACTATTGGGTGAGGTCCCAGCCCTTTCCTCAACCGATGTGGGATACCCAACAATCTCCCCCTTCACACATCGGGCTTGTGGGATTAACTTAACCTTCTACTCTCCGGCATTTTCGAGGATTATTGTGAACTTGGCTTTGATACTACTGTTGGGTGTTGTTGGGCCTTCTCAACCCTAAAAGCTCGCTCATGGGGTGAGGTTTTCCCTCACATTAGCCCTTTCCACTATGAGATACCCAAAAGGGGAAACCGTTCTTAAATAATCTATAGGACCCTTTCTGAAACATCCCCGTTATGCAACTTTGGAAAGGTTTCTTTCTTTTCCATGGAAGTGAATATTAAGATTATATCAACGCACGATCACGTTATCATGTTTAAAAGAGATTTAGAAACAGAATGACAATGTGAACCAATATCAAATATAAAATCCAAATTTTTGCCATCACACCTGACTCCTCCCGATGGTTTTCTGTTTTTTAACTAGTAATCTGTTTGAGAATGTGATTGGCTTTTACGTGTATGATGACATATACATTTAATCAGGTTCGAAAATCCCATTAATTATTTCCAAGAACCCGAAGAGGAAGTGTTAGTAGGGTCGGACAAATTTTCAAACCCGATTTGGGTACAACTCTAGGCCAAACGTTTCAAATATGGGATTGGGCCCACGACGCAAAGGGAATTAGGCGAAAAGTATTTTTATTGTTTCCAATCAAAGGCACGTGATAATAATCACATATTCGAAACGAAAGATGGCCTTAGAAAGCTTCCCGAAATTACATAATGCGGAAGCTTCAAAAAGGGTCGTATAGATTATTTAAGAACCGTTTCCTAATTTTTCCTAATCCCTAATTGTATTTAATATTATATTTTTCCTTCCCTTCATAAATAATTTTTCCCGCCTTCCCCACTCTCCCTGTTACTTAATGATGTTTACACGACCTAGTGATCGCCGACATGACTACACCTACTGCACTGCACGGGTGGTCATAACTGCACAACCTCTAGGCAGTTCGGCCCGACCTCGGAGATATATCCCAAACCCATATAATATAGTGAAAGAAACCCACATACATCAGCATTCCAACCCTTGTCAATGGCAGCCCGAATCTTCTTAGGCTTGCAAAGTTTTTGTACAACAACATGCCAGGTGGTTAATTCTGGGAATATAAACTTTTGGAAGCATCAAACCAAGCATCTTAGTTTGTAATTTGAAAATAACTGGACCACCAACTCATTTAAGAATCAATCGGCTCTCATCTAATGGAGAAGCCACTTTTCTCTTAGTGCTTTCAAGAAAATATATTACATGTCACATCAGGATCACATCCTTTTTTTAGCATGCATGCCATTTAAGAGCTCTATGGCATATGAAATGTCGCCCCGCCTACGCAATGCATTGAATAATGTGTTGTAGGTAATCTCATATCACCATTATTGCAGAGACCATTTATCATTGAACTATAAGTGATCATATCTGGGCCAAAAACTTTAGCCCATAACTCCTTCCAGAAAATCAAGGCATCTTCCAATTTCCCTGCCCAACTAAGTCCATCTTTGAATTTTTCATATCACAGTTACTTTCCATTTCTTTCCCCATAAAAGAAAGGCATTTTGGGTTCTTCCTATACTAAAGAGCCCCTTCAAAATGAGCTAGCTATATGTGGGGAAGCATTGGGCCTGAACCCCTTACTGATCATGTCTGTCAGAGCTTCCACTGCTTCTTCCGGCTTCCCTTCTCGACATAAACCATCAATTAGAGCACTATATATAACCTCGTTAAGCATATTGGTTCCCACCAAATCCTCTTTTCTCCACAAATTTAGTGACATCTAGTCCATCAACTGCCCCTTCCTTGCTTTACTAGTCATTGATAATTGTCGCATAAGTTACACATTTGGAGCGCAGTTGTTTTTCACCATCAGATTTAAAAGCTCTATAGCCTTGGGAAGCATTCCTTTCAGACATAAACCACGAAAAAGTGTAATGTAGGCTGCTTCGTCGGGAAAAGCATCCTTTAAGAAACATATTATTGATAACTTGAATGCACGCAGAATTTCACCCCTCTTACACAGCCCATTAAACAGTACATTGTATGCAACATAATTCGGAAAGCACCCCTCAATTAGCACTCATTAGCTGGCGACCTAGAAAATTTGCTTGACGCTGAGGAAGGTGAAGGGGGCGAGGTTAATGACCACAAGAATGACAGCCCTGATGGTGTCAAGGGATTAAAGATGAGGAGACATTCTTCAGTAGCCGAGGGAGGTTAAGGAAAAAGTTGAGGATGAAGTACCAGAAGCTGCTGAACTATGCAGGATGCTAATGGATGGTATGGACATTTCTCTAGCTCATTGGAGGTTAATTCACAGCCTAAATGATACGAGGACGGCAAGGAATAGATGATTCCAATACCAAAGACGAAGGGAAACGTCACTATGGGTGCGGAATGGAGTGACATAGGGTATGGACGGAAGGATGTGTTTAGGGGTGTGGCTGAAAATAGGAATGGAGTTGGGGATAGACGAAGGATAGATTGAGATTCAACCTTCACGGATACAGAAATCACCACCGTGAAAGAAGAACTTGAATAAACTCGTTTGGCCGTGGATACAGATATACCACCACGAACAAGACGAGGGCGAGGCACAACGCGGAGGATACAGATACACCACCACCGGTTGATACGCTCAACTCAATCTTCACTTGGAATCCACCAAATGAAGAACGAGATTGAAGGAGAATCCACTCACTTCGGATAAAAAGACAAAGTCTTACAAAGGGTTTATAATCTGATCAAAAGTTGTTCAAATGCTTACAAGGGCGCCTATTATATAGGGATCACCATAACAAGTACATAAATGAACTTATATAACATGCATGCATGGCCAGTTTCATGTCGTAAATGGCTTATTGGAAATGCAACAAACATAAATGCTAATGCATGAATGGAAAATGCATGAATGATCTGGGAACTAGAGATGCATTCGATGTGGAGTTGCTTCTGTTTCGACGGCTTGCTTCAACGTGTCCGTACTTTGATGGTGACTTGTTTCGATGGACTCTTACTTCAACGTTGTGTAAGTTAGTCAATGATGAGCAAGTTGACGGCTCTAGTCGATGGTGCGTCGATGGTCCTTGTATCATCGTCGATGGTTCTTATATCATCATCACCTTGTTGAAAAGAGTTTGCCCTCAAACTTGCAGAATCTTCATCTTCAACATACGGTATGAGGTCCTTGACGTTAAAAGTGGCGGATACTCCATATTCTCCTGGTAATTCGACCTTGTAGGCATTATTGTTGGTGCATTCGACGATCATGAAAGGTCCTTCCGCTCGAGGCATCAGCTTGTTCTTCCTTTTGGCATAAAAAGCGTTCCTTCCGCAGAAGAACCCACACCAATTCTCCGGGTTAAAAAATCTTCCCTCTACGTCCTCGATTGGCCCTTTCTTGATACGATGATCAACCTTCTCGATCTGTGCTCGAATCTTCTCATGGAGCAATCTCATCTCCTTTGCACGTTCTTCAGCATCCTAGCTAACTGATCTAGCATCACTCATACACATTAGTTCGACAGAGACTAAAGGATTGAGTCCGTAAACTACCTAGAAGGGTGATGACTTTGTTGTCGAACTTGGGGCTCTGTTGTATGCAAACTCCGCATAAGCGAGCTGCAGATCCCAATCCTCCGTTTGTCCATCGGTCTGCGGATTATATGTTGTACTGAAGACAAGTTTCGTTCCCATCTTGTGCCACAATGTCTTCCAAAAGTAACTAAGGAACTTGACGTCTCGATCTGATACGATCGACTTCGGCCTCCATGCAACCTCAGGACTTCTCGAAAATACAGATCTGCGACATTGGTTGCATCGTCCGTCTTCTGGCTAGGAATGGAATATGCCATCTTCGAGAATCTATCGACCACAACCATGATCGAATCCTTCCTCCATTGCGTTCTCGGCAATCCTAGCTCAAAATCCATACTTACATGCTCCCAAGGACACTCTGGGACGGGCAGTGGAGTGTAAAGGCCTTGTGGTTGAACTCGGCTCTTCGCCTGTTGGCATATAGTACATCACATTTGCTTCTCCATTCGAGGTCAATAGAAATTCTCCTGAAGCATCGACAATATCTTGTCGACTCTAAAGTGACCGGCTATTCCTCCTCCATGAACTTTTCGAACAAGCAACTCTCGCGTTGAACTCCTGGGAATGTACAACTTAGAATCTCGAAATAACAATCCCTTCACCTGATGGAATCGATCGACGGCCTGATTCGTGCATTGGACGAAAATCCTTCCAAATTCATCATCGTCCCTATACAGATCCTTCAGGTACTTAAATCCAATCAGCTTTGTCTCTATTACGGATAGTAGAGTCATCTTCCTTGAGAAAGCATCGACGACTACATTCTTCACTCCTGGTTTATGCTTCAAGACAAAGGTGAAAGCTTGTAGAAACTCGACCCACTTCGCATGTCGGCAACTGAGCTTATGCTCCATTGATGTATTTGAGAGCTTCATGATTGGTGCGTAACACGAACTCTTTGGGCAGCAAGTAATGGCTCCACGTCTCGAGTACTCGAACGATGGCTAGGAACGCCTTGTCGTACGTCGAGTAGTTGAGTTTGGCACCATTGAGCTTCTCACTGAAGTATGCAATGGGTCTCCCCTCCTGCAACAAAAATCCTCCGATCCCAACTCCTGATGCATCACATTCCACTTTGAACATCTTCGCAAAGTCAAGTAATGCAAGAAGGGGCGCTTCGATTAGACACTCCTTTAGTCGCTCGAAAGTAGCTGGTGCGACTGAAGTCCACTTGAATTTGTCTCCCTTCAAGCATTTGATGATTGGGGCTGCGATCGAGCTGAAACTTCAAATGAACCTTCTGTAAAACGATGCTAAACCATGAAAGCTTTGAATGTCGTGGAAACTCTTTGGTGTCGGCCACTCCTTGATTGCTTCGATCTTGCTTTCGTCGACCTTGATTCCTTTAGCAGATACTACAAAACCAAGAAATAGCCCACTCGGCTGAAAGAACTCACACTTTTTAAGATTTCCATACAGCTTCTCCTCCTGAAATGTGTGGAACACAACTCGCAAATGGTCGACATGCTCCTGGTTGTTTCGACTGTAGATGAGGATGTCGTCGAAGTAGACGACCATAAACGGTCGCAAGACATGGGTCATCAATCACATGACCGTGCTGGGTGCATTTGACAAACTAAAGGGCATCACCATCCATTCGTACCACCCATACTTAGTCTTGAAGGTTGTCTTCCACTCGTCGCCTTCTTTCATTCGAATCTGGTGGTAACCACTCCAAAAATCCACTTTCGAAAACACATGCGCTCCATGCAACTCATCCAACATGTCATCTAGTCGAGGGATAGGGAAACGATACTTCACCATGATCCTGTTGATCGCTCGACTATCCATGCACATTCGCTAAGTGCCATCCTTCTTTGGCACCAATATGGCTGGGACTGAACAATGGCTCAAACTCTCTCGAACCAAGCCCTTCTTGACTAACTCATCCACTTGCCTCTGCAGCTCCATAGCTTCCTCTGGATTGCATCGATAAGATGGTCGATTGGGTAAAGACGCTCTAGGAACCAAGTCAATCTAGTGTTGAATGCTTCGCATTGGTGGTAATTCGACTGGCAGCTCTCTTGAAACACCTCCTTGAACTCCTCTGTTGACCTGGTTTTGATTATGAACTTACGCAACGCGTTACTGATGGTCAGAAGTAATGTTTCACGAGTTGCGTGCTTATCCCTAGTGATGAGCTTAAGCAATGTGTTGCTGAACCACAGCTAGTAACTGTTATATGTTGTTGCGTTATAGTAAGTTGTTGCTGTGACATTACGTATACATATTGAAAGTATGGAAACAAATTTTCAATACCCTCGTTTTATTTTGGGTTATCTCAGATTATTTGTCTGAGAGTCCAAATTCAATTAATATGGTTGTCTGATCTCATTTTCTATATTTAGGAAACCAAATATTGAGATATTGGGTTACCAAGTTTATACTTGGAAACAAAATATTTTGTTCTGCAGCAGTCCTACGCTGCAATAGGATAAAATCATAAATCAGATAAGTTTGTTTATGATCTTATCTCAATTATCGATCAGAGGAGAACATCTTTAGGATGATTTATTTATAAGACTTGGAAACAATTAATTTGTTTCGGATAACAATAGTTTATTTGAGGATAGTTACCGTTGGGGACTTTCCTTCTGTGGTACAGCGAACCGTTGAGCAGACCATTGCTGAGTCATGGCTGCCGGTTTTGGCAACAAATCTCGAAGATTGCCTAGACGTCCTATGTACCTCTTTCTCCATTATAATCAGACTAGGGACGACATATCTCATTGCCTTTGTGCGTCTGAGTGGTCTGAGTGATCTAAGTGAGCTTTGTGCATCGACGGAGAGCGGAAGGTGCTAAGTGTCTCCTAGTTCTTTCTCTTACAATCTACGTGTGAGAGTGTCAAGGGGCTGAGGTCAGACCCTTTGATCGTCGTGAGAGGGACTAGGTGTCCTCGGTGCGTTCAACGAGCGGCTGGCAAATCGTCTGAGGGAAGCTAAGCGAATACCTGCTCTGAATTCAGTAAACAGTTGCTAACCCATCGGCAAGAAGCCGTTCTTGCCGTGTCTCTTCGCAGGGAAGTCTCGAACCTACGGAGTTTGAGCAGTTAGACACGCACTTGCGGGTGCGCGCCAGAAGTCTCGTGCCTCCAGGGTAGAGCAGGAGTTGGGAACGCCGCCGGAGTAGAAAGAGGTCCTCCCGAGCACAGGGGTGCGGTGCAGAAGTCTCGAACTCCTACTGACGGACAGTAGAGCAGGTTGCGTGGAAGCCGTCAGAGTAGAAAATTCCACCCTAGGCACTGGGTGTGCAGTGTAGTGAGTCACGGCTGTGGTAACCTTGTACGTCCGAACTGAGTTTAGGACGGATACCGCGATTTCGCTGAGTGAGAAGTCAGGTTCTGATGAGTGAGGAACCAAACCTTTTCTTTTGTTTTTCTGTGTGATCTAAGTGGTTATCTTTGTGGTTGTCTCTTGAATACTTTAAGAGACATAAACTGTGTGGAAGAGACAGGCTCATCTTGAGAAGAGACAGAAACTGTGTGGAAATCCTCTGCTGAACGACAAATTGCTGAAGCAATCCTTTGCTGTGAATCAGAAACGAGCTGCTCTCCAAGAAGTCTCTCTGTCACTTTAAGGATTATTATCTGAGGATCTATACTCTAACATAACGTTGTCTGTGTGCTTTGATGACAAGCTTACGTCTGAGTGACAACGTTCTGTGTGGAATCCAATGAGCTACCAACTGCTGAGTATAAGTATCATTCTGCTGGAAACGAGAAGACGTCCACTGTGTGTGGAGCTGATCGTTCCCCAGAAGTGATCATCTGCTGTAAAGGATTCTAAATCTCATTTTGTGAGAAACCAAACGCGTAGTGCAAGAGCTCTTTGCACCCATTATTTTCAAATAGTGGAATCACCTCGTTGGTGGAAAGTGGATGTAGGTCGATTAAGACCGAACCACTATAAATTACTGCGTCCATTACAATCGCGCAACACTCGTACGAAAACCTACTCGACAAAATCGTAACGGTTACAGCGAAGCAAATCTCATTATGAGAAACGCCTTGCTGAGATACAGTACGCTTCCGCTTACACTGAGAAAGGGCAAAAAAGTTATAAACACTAATTCACCCCCCTCTTAGTGGTCCTGAACGATTCAACATCCTCGAGTACGGTTATAGCTAGGGGATGGCTCGTCAATTGATCCTGGGTTGTTTCGACAAGAATCAGAAAATAAGCCTTCTCACCTTCATGGATCGCTTGAACCAATTGAACTCTTTTGAGACGCTGATTGATAGATCGATTCTGTGGTGCTATCATAGGTTGAGAGATCAGGGCGATCAAAGTGACCTTCTTCTCGTCGATGCTAATGGAATAGGTATTGCCATATCCGTCATGTTGTTCGCGTCGATCTATCTGCCACGGTCAGCAAGTGCCACGCATCCATTGGAATAACGTCGAAAACGACTTCATCTTGTAGCTTTTCTCAATAGAAAATGGAACTCCGCTCTCTGGGTAACTCGCACATCACTCTCCTTGTTAAGCCTGTAGTCAATAGGGATGAGGATGAGCTTCGATAGGCAACTTCAGTTTTTCGACCATCGTCCTCGACACGGCATTGGTACAGCTTCCGCTATCCCCAATCACCATCCAAACCTTTCCTTCGACTGTGCACCTGGTGTGGAAAATACTTTCCCTTTGATTCTCCTCTCTAGTGGGTGTTACGCTTAAAGCTTTCCGGACGACCAACAACTCTCCTTCGTCCGGGTACTCCTCAATCTTTTCTGCATCCCAAATAAGATCGATGCTCATCGAACTCTTCTTCCCATTAGACAGCTCTCTAATGACAAGTTTCTCCTCGATGGACACTCAGAAGCCATGTGTCCTACCTTGGCACTTGAAACATCGTCTAGCATTATCACGCTCGTTCGACTTGACTTCAGGCTTAGTAGTCGATGGTGGAGTTTTTCTCGTCGGTGGCTTGCTTGGGAGCTACTCCCCTTGTTGAAAGGCGGAACCTTCATGAATGGACAGGTACTCGATCTTCTCGCTTGCTACTGCTTAACCTTGTGGGCAAGCGCTCTAACATCGTCGAAGTTGAAATACTTTGAAGTTCGATTGCATCCGCGATATGAGGCTTAAGTCCTCGAAGATACCTTGGAATGGTTTGCTCTTCAGCATCTTGGACATCACACTGCAGCAAGAGTCTCTCGAACTCCCTCGTGTACTCCGATACACTTGAAACTTGCTAAAACGACTGCAACTTGAGGTAAAGATCTCGTCAATAATGCTCCAATAGATACCTCTTAGTCATAAACCTTTTCATTTTCGACCACGTTCGAATTTTATCACGCCCTTCTCTTCGTCGTTGTTGGTTGGTATTCTCCCACCACAACCTGGCGTACTTCTTCAAATTTAATGCAGCCAACTTAACCTTTCGTTCTTCGGGCACCTCTTTATAGTCGAAGATACGCTCTATCGTGTGCATCCAATCCATGAACTCCTCAGGGTCCAAGTTTCCTTCGAACTCCAAAATCTGAACACTCATCGTCGGGGCTCTTTTCACCAACCTACGATACTTCGGTGAAGATCCTCGTAGAGACTCCTAACGCCATGGGTTCTCCTCATCATCGCTGTCCAATCGACTGCGGGAGGTCGATGCATGATGTGTCCGCAATGACTGTAGCTGCTGTTGAAGATCGGCGATCTACTGCTCAAGCCAAGCAACGTGTGCCCCGTCTAGAGACAAACCGCGTTGGAATCTTCCGGCCATTTGACAACCTTGTGCTCTGATACCAAGATGATACATGAACGACAAGGAATAGATGATTCCAATACCAAAAACGAAGGGAAACGTAACTAAGGGTGCGGAATGGAGTGACGTAGGGTATGGATGGAAGGATGTGTTTAGGGGTGTGGCTGGAAATAGGAATGGAGCTGGGCATAGATGAAGAATAGGTTGAGATTCAACCTCCACGGATACGGAAATCACCACCGTGAAAGAAAAACTTAAATAAACTCGTTTGGCCGTGGATACTGATATCCCACCATGAACAAGACGAGGGCGAGGCACAACACGGAGGATACAGATACACCACTACCGGTTGATACGCTCAACTCAATCCGCACTTGGAATCCACCAAATGAAGAACGAAGTTGAAGGAGAATCCACTCATTTCGGATAGAAAGACAATGTCTTACAAAGGGTTTATAATTTGATCAAAAGTTGTTCAATTGCTTACAAGGGCGCCCATTATATAGGGATCACTAGAACAAGTAAATAATTAAACTTAGATAACATACATGCATGGCTAGTTTCATGGATAAACCATAAATGGCTTGTTGGAAATGCAACAAGAATGGAAAATACATGAATGATCTAGAACTAGAGATGCATTCGATGTGGAGTTGTATCTGTATCCACAACCAAACGAGTTTATTCAAGTTCTTCTTTCACGGTAGTGATTTCTATATCCGTGGAGGTTGAATCTCAACCTATCCTTCATCTATCCCCAGCTCCCTTCCTATTTCTAGCCACACCCCTAAACACATCCTTCCATCCATGCCCTACGTCACTCCATTCCGCACCCTTAGTGACGTTCCCCTTCGTTTTTGGTATTGGAAGCATCTATTCCTAGTCGTCCCCGTATCACTAAAGCAGTATTTTATTTTAGTATTCTTCGTATGCGCGCAACTCTAGCCGTTAATTCATATGACAACTCTAGCCGTTAATTCATATGGGCTAGTCTGGTCTCGATCTTTTGAGGGATAAAGGCTGTGTTCGGAGCTCCCCATTTTAACATTATGTTTGCATTTGTACATGACAAAGTGAAAGACTGTGAAGCTTCTTTAGCTAGCCCGTCCACAACCTTGTTCTCTTCCCTCAAAGTGGACTATGCCTCCATGGACCAACCCCATGTTGGTGATGGAAGATCTAATTGCTAATGACAACTTTCCTTTGAAGGTGATGGCTAAGAATGTTAAGATATTTGGGATGGATTGATGACTACTCTGGTTAGTTGTCTGTGTCTCTGCCTATGCTTGTTGTTACGGACGAACAAGAGATAACGCTCCCAGGATATCCTCGTTTTCCATTGATGGGTGCCTTTGAGAACATCACGCTGAAGGTATATGATGGGCTTGTCCAACGTCACAAAAAACGACCCCAAGAATCTGACAAGTAATGACTATTCTTCTTCCAATGTTAACAGCCTATACAAACACCAAAGAAATCACTTTAAAATAGAGTCCGGCTAATAATCCTCATTACAAGCAGTATGAAGAAACTTATCCAGCATAAGTTATTGCCAAGAACTCCCAAAGCAACGAGCATCAACACCATAATACCCTTAAAAGAGCTAAGCTATCTCATCTCAATAAACCGCCATCACGAAAATATTTTCTCTACCCAACAGCCATTATGACATTCCCTAAAAATAATTGGTACCCAGAGATCTAATCCGGTTACAATTCTAGCAAGAACAACAACAATGTTCACATTGCAATGAGTTGGCAACTAAGACGACAATGATCGCAATGACAAGACGCCATTCCCCCATCCCATTTTCAAATCCCCAATCTTCGGCAAAGAAAGATAGACGTCAAGAACCAAGAATCGCCACTTCCGTCACCTCATAATCATTTCTATGCACGCAAGGGACCTCCAACGCCTCGACATCGAACGAAACGAGCCTTGGTCCCCGTCCTAATCAGCCGATGCCGATCGTTCTCATCATCTTCTTCCTCATCCCCTTCGCCATCGAAATCCATCCTCGCACGGGGTGGTGTAGCCGCGAACCCTCGTCTTCCCCTTCCTCCCTTCCATCCTCACTTCCGTAATCGAACTGATGCATTCCATCAAACAGAACACCAGAAAACTCAAGCAAAAAACCTAGCAACCCATTCCCATTCATTTCTCCTCAATCTTCTTCATACCATACTCGTTCTGGGGATTACAAGTTTCTTATTTACATCCTATATCCCAATTCCCATCGTACCCCCCCAACCTCCTTAACCAACACTCGCACCATAACAGACACACTTCTCTCAACAGACCCGACACACCCCCAAGTTTGTTATTCCTGCTCTTCCTTGGAAATGACCACTTCATCCCTTTCATAACCAGAACACCCCTCCTCTTTGGGCCCTGGCAACCCAGCTGCCTCCCCACTTGGATTCGACAGCCCATCTGCAATTGGACTCTCGAGCTCATCCACCATCTTACTAGCATCCTTAACAGCAGACTCCAGAACACCATCTCCTTCTTCCTCCACATTCTGTAACTCTTCCATTTTCTTCTGCAACAATACCCTTCCCATGAAAGCACCCTTGTCCTCAAGGGTATAATGAGGAAACTTCTTCTGCAATTCTGAAAGAAATTCCCAAGTAGCCTCGGTGTTTGGTCGACCCTTCCACTTAACAAGAACCTGCGTTGCCGCCTTATTACCTCTCTTAACCATCTTCCTCTACAAAATCTCTCCTGGAAATTATTTGCAGAAACAACCTCAGGTGGATCAATGAAATTAACCTTACTAACATCCACACATTTCTTAAGCTTTGAAACATGAAACGTGGAATGTATGAGAGAATGTTTAGGCAGATCCAACCTGTAAGCCCCCATCCCAATCTTGTCAAGAATTTTATAGGGACCACAATATAGAGCAGACAATTTATGGACATGCTTGTTGTCCAGAGAAGCCTGCTTATAAGGATGGAGTTTAACATAAACCCATTCTCCAATCTTTAAACTTCTATCAGAACGTTTTTTATTGGCCATTTGAATCATCCTTTGTTGTGCTCTCTGTAAATAGAACTTGATTAACTTTAACATTTCCTCTCTGTCCACCAACTCTTTATTAACAGCCTTGTTTTGAGAAGTTCCAAGTATGTAGGTTAGATGTATCGGCAGAGGATGTCCATACAATGCCTCAAATGGAGTCCTTTGTATGGATGAATGAAAATTAGTATTATACCACCCACAGCTAGCGGTAGCTACTTGAACCAATTGCATAGGCAGTCCGCCGTCATACAACGTAAATAAGTCTCCAGACATCTGTTCACAACCTCTGTCTGACAATCAGATTGAGGATGATATGTCGATGATAACTTCGATTCCACCCCTTGAAGTTTGAACAAGGCTTGCCAAAAGTCACTAAGAAAATACTATCTCGATCACTCAATATCGAATTTGGCAACCCATGAAGCTTGAAGACATTACTGAGAAACATTTCAGCTACCACAGCCGCAGGAAAAGGGTGCTTGAGTCCTACGAAATGTACATATTTAGTCAAACGATCAAGCACCACCATTATTACCTCCCTGCCGTTTGACCTTAGAAGATTGGTTATGAAATCCATGCTGATTTCTGTCCAAACAGCAACAGGAATTGGTAGAGGTTGTAGCAGCCCCGACGACGCTGCTTGTCATATTTAAACCGTTGTCACAATTCACTGCTCAGAATGAATGCCCTCACATCTTTTCGGAGTCATTTCCATCAACAAAAGCTAGTTATCCGCTTAATAGTTCCCTGCATACCAGAGTGGGCCCCCACAGAGGAGGAATGAAACAACTTTATGATGGTTTCCCTGAGTTCTTGGTTCTTTCCCATAACCAATTTGCCATTTTCTTTAACAACCCTTGCTGCCACTCAAATTTGGATGGTTTACCTTCTTCAATATCCTTGATAGCGTTGGACAGTTGTGAATCCTCATACCAACTCGCCTTGATCCTCTCCAACAAAGTACTATCACCCACTATCAATAATATTGACATTATTTCTGTCCGCTGTATCCTTGATAATGCATCCGCTGCATGATTTTCCTTTCCTTTTTTGTACATAATCTCATAATCTAAACCAACACGTTTAGAAAGCCATTTGAATTGAGCTTCATTATGCAGCCTTTGCTCAATTAGATACTTAAGACTTTAATGATCTGTTTTGATAATAAAATGCCTTCCCAGCAAGTAGTGCCTCCACTTTTCCACCACATTCACAATAGACAAGAGCTCCTTTTCATAAACCAACAATCCTAAGTGTTCAGAAGATAAAGCTTTACCGCTAAAAGCGATAGGATGACCCCCTTGCATGAGCACAACACCTATACCCGAAGCACTAGCATCAGTTTCAAGTATGAATTCCTTAGAAAATTCCGAAAAGGCCAAAATCGAAGCTGTCGTCATTACTGTCTTCAACTGAACAAAAGCTTCTTGAGCACTCTCAGACCACTAGAAGGAATCCTCCTTCAATAGATGTGTTAGTGGCGTGCTAATAGTTCTGTATCCTTTAACAAACCTCCGGTAATAGCCCATTAACCCTAAAAGACCCCACAGCTGTTTGATTGAAGTAGGGACTGGCCATTCTAAAACTGCTGCAATCTTTTTTGTACCTATTGAAACCCCACTTTCACTAATAACATGCCCCAAGTACTCCACCTTTTGGCTAGAAAACGAACACTTGCGGGCCTTAGCATATAAACTGTTATTCAACAACAATTGTAGTACCACAATAAGATGATTCACATGGGCCTGCAATGTAGAACTATAAACTAGAATGTCATCAAAAAACACCAATACAAATTTCCTAAGGTGTGGTCTTAAAATTTCATTCATCAAACTCTGTAAAGCAGAGGCATTGATAAGTCCGAAGGGCATTACCAAAAAATCATATTGACCTTCGTGCGTCCTAAAGGCCGTTTTAGAAATGTCTTCTCCCTTCACTCTAATCTGGTGATAACCCGACCTAAGATCCAGTTTAGAGAACCAGCAAACACCATATAATTCATCCAATAACTCCACGCAAAACCTCCAAGAGTTGTCCTTCTTTCTCACCAAAACCACCGGCGATGAGAAGGGACTATTACTATGCATTATGATGCCTGATTTCAGCATATCCTTGATCAGTTGCTCAATAATATCCTTTTGAGTGCTGGAGTATCAATACGGTCGTAAACTAAGGCCCTTAACCCCTTTTTCCAAAGGAATAGCATGATTGTGCTTCCTAGAGGGTGGAAAAGTCTGGGGTTCTGCAAATACCTCAGAAAATTTTGTCAAAACCTGTTGAATCTCCACCTGCACACAATGTTGAGTCTGCGGTTCCAGATCTGGTTTCTGTTTTGGAACCACTAACATTCCCAATTCTCCTCTGGCCAAATCACAAACCCCTTCCATCACTCGAGCAAACTCCCCTTCTCTCGCCTGTAACTTAACTTGAGCTCCTTTCCACCCAAACTTCATAGTCAGACTAGGAAAATTCCATTCTACCACCCTAATAGAGTTAAGTCATTCCATCCCTAAAATGTGGTCACACCCTTTTATGGGCATTAGGAGTACATCAGCCTCAAACAACATTCCCTGCATGCTCAACTTTGATTCCAGTAGCACAAGAAACCTTGTCTCCATTAACCACCATGACTTGACTGCAAGGAACTTCTGGAATTGTACAATTCATCTTTTTTGCAGTAAACAGATCTAGGAAGCTGTGGGTGCTACCCGAATCAATTAATACCACCATCTTCCTCTTCTTATACCACCCAATCAACTTCATTGTCCTGTTCTTAAATGACATCGCTACCCCATTTAAAGCATGCAATGATACCTGAGGTTCTTTAATACCAACCACATCCTCATATTCCTCACGTTCATCCAACTTTTCCTCAATTATTTCATCTGGTTCTAGTAAGATCGAATAAACTCTCCTCCCTTGACACTTATGGCCAGGAGCGTAACTTTCATTGCACCAAAAACATTGTCCTGTCACTCTCTTCTCCTCCATCTCTACGTCAGTGAGTCTCTTATGCGGCGGTTGATAAGGCTGTCCTTTGAGAATCGGAAGGCCTTTTCCTCCCATATCCCCCTATTTGCATGTGAACTGACCCCCATCCATCGATCTTACCATATATATTAACAGGAACTCCGACTCCTCAAGTTGTTTGCCAGCGCTTATTGTTTTTTTCAAATTCCCTACGGGATTGCCCATATGTATCTTCTTCTGCTGAAAGCGTCTTGCCTAACGCTATGGCCTGCTGTAAGGTACGAGGTTTTAAAACTGTAATCAACTTCTTATTCTCCTTCTTCAATCCTCCAATGAAAAGAGCAACCTGGTCTTCAGTAGACAGCTCAACTTTTGTAACCAGCGAGATAAAAGCATCCACATACTCAGCATCGCTACCTCCCTCCTTGAGCTCTTCCAGTTGCATTATTGGTCAAGTTAAGTCATTCGGACCGAATCGTAACATCATGCCTACAGAATACTCCTCCCAACTCACCGCGCCCTGCATTTCCCTGCCTTTCAAGAATGCATAATGTCATTCTATCGCCAACCCAGATAAATACACGGATGGTGTACTGACTTCTCATCTAACTCAACATAACACTCACATTTGAACAACCACTCTTGCACCTTTGTTCCATCAAAATTTGGAAAGTCTACACTTGGTTTGTTTGGTCACCCGCTCACTACTCCAGCTCCTTGTCCTTCTTTGCCGTAGGTCAAATTCAGCCCCTTCTTCGTAAAATTCTTCTTGTCTAACATGACCCAATTACGGGACTTCAATAGCTCAAATTCTCGACTCTAACCTCTCAAACTTCATCTCAAACCCTTCAACCTTCCAGATCAATACCTGCAGCAAGTTCGTCACCCCTTCTGCCTCCATCATTTACGTACGAGAATGAGTACCAGCTGCCACCGGCATCATCGTGAGTGGGAATGACGAGCTAGGTGCTTTGATACCACGTGATGCATTCAATCAAACGAAACACTAGAAAACTCAAGCAAAAAACCCAGCAACCCCATTCCCATTCATTTCTCCTCAATCTTCTTTTACCATACTCGTTCTGGAGCTTCGAAGTTTCTTATTTACATCTTATATCCCAATTCCCATCGTACCCCCCAACCTCCTTAACCAACACTCGCACCATAACAAACACACCTCTCTCAACAGGCCTGACACACCCCCAAGTTTATTGTTCCTGCTATTCGTTGGAAATGACCGCTTCATCCCATTCGTAACTGGAACACCCCTCCTCTTTGGGCTCTGCCAACCCAGCTGCCTCCCCACTTGGATCCGACAGCCCATTTACAATTGGACTCTCGAGCCCATCCACCAACTCACGAACATCCTTGATAGCAGACTCTAGAACACCATCACCTTCTTCCTCCACATTCTCTAACTCTTCCATTTTCTTCTGCAACACGAACTTGGTCCCAATGTCCGAATCATCCTTGTCCTGGAAAACCCACCGGGACGAAGACTCGACCGAGTCCATTAAAACGAGGGACAACGGCTTCACCACTATTGCGTGGGAAACCAAGAGACCAAGCCTATGGTGGATCGGATGGTGGGCTTCGAGCGGGCCCACGTACTTCATGCAAACTCAAAGCCTATAAAGGGTGGGTCTGACCTGGGGAAAGAGCATAAAAAAAAAATGAAGGGAAAATAGGAGGAAGATGAGGATGGCGGCATCTGGGTAGAATAGTGTGAAGTGGGGTAGAGGGTCGTTGAGTGGAGATTCCGATCACTTCGACGATGGTGATCCTGTCATCAACCCTTCGACTTGTGGACGGGTGTGACTGTTCGTTGTTTTTCTTTCTTTTACTTAGTAATCGAACCAGAGATTCAGCGGCGTTCGTGTTCTTCCGCATCAAGTGGTATCAGAGCAACGTCGCTCGAACTCCTCGCAAAGGCGTTCCATATCTAACAAAGCAAGTTTGATCGGACGGAGAAGGAAATCTCTGCAATGAAGGAGATAGTGCGAGAACTTCTGAAGAAGATGGATGGTTTGGATGCCAGATTGAAGGCACTACCACATGTGTTGTTCTAGCTTAGGAAATCACGGTGGAGTCAAGGTTGTAGCAGCGGATGCAAATTTTGTTCATGTGATATTGAGAACACAGTCCAAGGACTAATGACTGAGTTAATGGAGGTTAAAAACAGTGAATTGGGTAAAATTGTTAGTGTTGGTTTCAATTACAGAGTTAGCAATATGATAGTTGAAGCATTGAGCAAGGTCAGCCAAAAAGAAGTTAGAACACTTGAGGGGAGGAGTGTTGAAATTAGTCGATATGTTTTAAAAGTAACGCAATTAGAACGTGGTTACATTTCTAAGATTCCACAAAAGATGCCCTAAGCTCCAGTAAGAGGGAGAGTCGGAATCTTGATGATATCACCATATTAGAAGACAAGGCTATAAGGGATTAGGTAGGACTGACCTTTGACAAAACTGACAAGGAGGTAATGTGCCAAGCTTCAAAAGTGTTTCTTACTGAAGGCAAAACAACAATTGTGGGTGACGGGAGCACTCAAGATGCAACAAACAAGAGAGTTGCTCAAGGTCGTAATCTCATTGCGGCTCCCAATCAAGGTTATGAAATGATAACTCTATGAAAGTAGAGTTATCTATGTCAATTTCATACATAGATTATGTTAAATTTGTAAAATATCGCATTTATTGCACAGTATTTTTTGTTATTTTACATTATTCCCGAGAAGTTTGGATACTGTCAAATTTTTGGTTTATTTTAGGATAAAAGATTAAACAAGAATATATTGGCGTATCTAAAAGGATTCTACGCAACTGAAGAGGATTTTGGTGCCGCAGACGACATGAAGAAGGAAGGACACGAGTTATCCACAGAAACTTGGTACAGCTGCACTAGAAATTCGGTGCAGCTGCACTAGAAATTCGGTGCAGCTGCACAAACAAGAAAAAAAATTATTTTCAGATTTTCTTATATTCACTAGGTTTATTTTAAAGACTATTAAAAGACTTTATTCACCTCTGGCTGAAGGAGGATGAATTTTATCAAGGAGAGAAAGGAAGTTAGACTATCGTTGGGATGTTTTTCTTTTCTTTGATTTGTGTTCCGAAATGATGTTTGGCTAAACTTTCTTTGCTAAGATTATGTTGAATCGAATTGCATAGTTGAATTTCCGGAACTTCGTTCAGAAGAGATTCGTGCTTTGGGTGTTTATTTATTTCGTTTGATCTTAACGCATACAATTTGTCAAACTTAAACTCGGAAGATGAAGTTTAGGAGAGAACAAGAACGAACTAGCCTTGATCAATATTGCGGGAGCGAATTAGCTAGTAAGTAGTATCAAGAGATATACTTCTGGGCAACCATTAAAGGATTGATTCTTAATATGCTTCTTGCTTTCATAATTCACTATAGGGATTTTAGAATAGTCCTTTGTAAACTCGAGAGAGGCACTTAGGGACTTGAGAATCTAATTAGTAAACAGAATTAATATGAATTTGGGATAAGCGAGTGAAGAGATTTAACGAAACAAGGAGGGGATATGTGATCCTAGGCTTTTCCAACTGATAGAATTTTGATTTCTTTGATTTGATTTTTGTGTTTAATTAATTAATTTCCTAAGATTTAAACCCATTATTCTAATTGGCTTGGCTACTAAATATTCTGGTTGTGTTTGCTAAAAGGTTTTACTTGCCATCGTCGTGGGAAGGAGAACTCTAATTGGCTTGGCTACATAAATATGCACCGGACGCACAGCCAAGACTTATTTGCGTTCAATCCTGAAATTGAGAGGACATTTCGAGCACTCAGAAGGAGTCAACGGAGCATGATGGCAGACAGAAATCAGAACAGTGGCAATAACAACGAGATTCAATATGTTAATCCACCAGCTTCGAGAAGGACGATGCGGAACTTTGCTCATCCGACTCCCCATGAGCCTACCAGATTTCTTCGTCCAACAATTCAGGCTCAAAATTTTGAGATCAAGCCGTTCATACTCCACATGATTGAGAACTCAAGTTTAGGAGGCTTGACAAATGAAGACCCTCACTGGCGCCTCACTCGCTTCAAGGATTTATGCGACAGATTTAGATGCAATGGAGTTTCAGCTGAGGCAGTCCATATGAGATTGTTTCCGTTTTCAATATGGGACAAGGCTCGATCATGGCTTTATTCCTTGCCAGAAGATGTAGTTGGATCATGGGAGGATCTTTCGAAGCTATTCTTGGCCAAATATTTCCCACCGAGTCGAACTGTAAGGATTAGAAACGAGATCACAACCTTCCGTCAATATTCAACCGAGTCCATGTATGAAGCTTGGGAGCGTTTCAAAGAATTGTCGCGTCTATGTCGGCATCACGAGATCTCGAAGTGGATGCTCGTGCAAAGCTTCTACGATGGCTTGACAGATCAGCTTCAATCCATGGTGGATTCCGATATAGGAGGAACTTTGATGAATAAGACACATGAGAAATCCTTGGAGTTGTTTGAACAAATTGCTAACAATGGGCAGCGGAAAACATCAACAACAGGAGTCGTCGGGCTGCACGAAATGGACACAATGACATCTATAAACGCCCAGCTTGAGAAGCTGATCAGGGAAGTTACTGCTCTTCGAACTACAAAACTGGTATCTAATAGCATAAATTATGATGTGCAGGTAGATGAGGACCAGGGAGAAGTGCCGGAGATAAATTATGTAGGATCCAATCCACGGAATAACCCGTATTCCAACACCTACAACCCCAGATGGAGAAATCACCCAAACTTCTCATGAAGGAATAACGCAGCCCCACAAGAACCAAGTCAGCCGAGGATGTACTAGCCTCCTAGTTTTATGACCACAAAACAGCCACCTACATGTGAGAATAGGTCTAACGGTGATGAATTACTAACCCGGTTGCTTGCCAATCATGAGGAAACCCGGAAACAATAAGAAGAGGTTCAAAAGCGTCAAGAGATGATTCTGAAGGACCATGCCACGTCCATTAAACAATTAGAAGTGCAAATTGGGCAAATTGTAAGTTCAATAACAAGTAGGACACACGGAACTCTACCGAGCAACACCGAGGCAAATCCGAAAAAAGAACATTGCAATGCTGTCACCCTTCGCAATTGACTTCGAAGAAGCCTTCGAGTAGATGGAGGTGGAGAAGGAACAAGGGAGAGAGAAACGCTGCAAGCAAAAAACAAGCAAAGAAGGAGGTGAAATAAATGATAAGGAGTCGAACGATGTCACAACAACAAAGGTACATACCTCAACACCCCCATTTGTACCCAAGATTCCTTTTCCGCAAAGGCTTAAAAAATCTACTAACAAGTAACAATTCAAAAAGTTTCTAGATATTTTTAAGCAATTGCATATTAATATTCCCTTTGCGGAACCTTTGGAGCAAATGCCCAAATATGCCAAATTCATGAAGGAGGTGTTGTCAAGAAAGAGAAGAATCGGTGAGCATGAGACTATTGCACTTACTGAGGATTGCAGTGCTATTTTGCCAAAAAAGCTACCACCGAAACTAAAGGACCAGGTAAGTTCACTATCCCTTGTCGCATTGGAACTCAATTTTCATGTTATGCCCTCTGTGATTTAGGTGCAAGCTTCAATTTGATGCTATTTTCTGTCTTTGAGAAGTTGAACATCGGGGAGGTAAAAACGACATCCTTAACTTTGCAACTAGCTGATCGGTCTTACACCTATCCAAAGGGCGTAATTGAAAATGTGTTGGTAAAGGTCGACAAGTTTATTTTCCCAGCTGACTTCATCATTCTAGATTTAGAAGAAGATCGAGAAATTCTAATCATATTTGGAAGACCTTTTTTAGCCACAAAATGAACTTTGATTGACGTACAGAAGGGCGAGCTTACCATGCGTGTCCATGATCAGGAGGTAACTTTTAACATCTGTAGTGCCATACGTATGCCTAACGAGACTGATGAATGCAGCTTTATGGACGTGAATGATGAAATCTTGTATGGAGACTTGTTTGAAAAATATGTGGTTGCATCAATTGAAGAGTGGCAACAAGAGGATGCACCAAAATGCGTTGCAGCGGGGAGTGATGAATCTGAGACAGAGGGGGCTGAATCATTGGAACGGCCCATCTCAGCAGCAAAACCATCAATAGAATAGCCGCTGAAGTTAGAACTTAAACCGCTACCGGAGCACCAGAGGTATTCATTCTTAAGTTCATCTAGTACTCTTCTGGTTATTATTTCGGTTGCATTATCTAACAAACAAGAAGAGATATTGTTGTAAGTGCTTCGAGAACACAAAATATCTCTTGGATGGAGCATTGCAGACATTAAGGGAATTAGCCCTGCGATATGCATGCACAAAATTAGCCATGAGGACAACAAGAAAGCATCGATCGAGCAACAGAGGAGGCTCAACCCGAATATGAAAAAAGTGGTAAGAAAAGAAATAATAAAGTGGTTGGATACAGGAATCATATACCCCATCTCAAGCAGTTCATGGGTGAGTCTGGTTCACTGCGTTCGAAAGAAAGGTGGCATGACAGTGGTGGAGAACGAAAGAACGAGCTCATCCCGATGCGGACAGTCACCGGTTGGAGAGTTTGCATGGATTATCGCAAACTAAATGCAGCCACCTGCAAAGATCATTTTCCTTTAACTTTTATTGATCAGATGCTTGATCGTTTGGTTGAAAAAAGTTTTTAGTGTTTTCTTCACGGCTATTCAGGTTACAACCAAATCGCAATTGCACCAGAAGACCAAGTAAAGACAACATCCACCTGTCATTATGGAACGTTCACCTTCCGACGAAGGCCTTACGAATTGTGTAACACACCTGCCACATTCCAAAGGTACATGACTACAATTTTTTCTGATATGATCGAACAAAATATTAAGTTATTTATGGACGATTTCTCTGTTTTTGGATTATCGTTCGAGAATTGCCTTGATAGTTTGTCTGCGGTACTTACACGATGCGAAGAAGCTAATCTTGTTCTCAATTGGGAGAAATGTCACTTTTTGGTTCGTGAATGAATTGTTTTAGGCCACCGAATTTCAGAAAGTGGAATTGAAGTCGACAAAGCTAAGGTGGAAAAAATTGAACACTTGTCACTGCCTTCATCTGTGAAGGGTGTGCGGAGTTTTCTTGGCCATGCAGGTTTTTATAAAAGGTTTATCAAGGATTTCTCCAAGATAACGAAACCACTTTGCAACCTGTTGGAGAAGGAAATCGCATTCGTCTTTGATGGCAAATGCATGAGGCATGCCTCGAGCTCAAAAAGAGGTTAGTTTCTGCACCAATTATTGTTTCACCATATTGGTCCACGCCTTTTGAGCTACTGTGCGATGCAAGTGACTTTGCTGTGGGATATGCTTGACCAGACATGCAATTTATTATTCAAGTAAAACCTTGGATAGTACTTTTGATAAATTCAGGTCCTATCTTATCGGATCGAAAGTCATTGTTCACACTGACCATGCAGCAATAAGATACTTAATTTCAAAGACTAATGCGAAACCGCGACTAAGCCGATGGTTTTATTGCTTCATGAATTCGATCTTGAGATTGTGACAGGAAAGGAGCGGACAATCAGGTGGCAGACCATTTATCAAGGCTGGAAAACGACAATAGGATCCCAGACGGAACACTTATAAATGATGTGTTTCCTGACGAACAACTGTTGGGGGTTAATGTGGCCACACCATGGTATGCTGATTACGTGAACTATATTGTGGCTAATATCCGACCACCGGATCAGTCATATCAACAAAGGAAGAGGATTTTACATGATGTTAGATATTACTTTTAGAATGAACCTCTTTTATTCAAAAAGTGTGCAGATCTTCGAATGTGTGTGTCAGAGGAAGAAATGAAGCAGATTTTGCAACAATGCCACACATCGCCTTATGGTGGACACCACGGTGGCCACAAAACTGCGGTGAAGGTTCTTCAATCAGGTTTCTTCTAGCCTTCATTATTTACGGATGCACACCAATTTGTTGTTCATTGTGATCACTGTCGACGTGTTGGTAATATATCTCGCCGTGATGAAATGCTTTTGAAAAATATTTTAGAGGTCGAAATTTTTTACGTATGGGGGATTGATTTCATGGGACCATTCATTAAATCGTTTAGAAATCGATATATTCTTGTAGTTGTGGCTTACGAGTTTAAATGGGTAGAAGCTATTGCCTTGCCTACTAATGACGCTAGTGAAGTTTTGAAGTTTCTAAAGCAGATATTCACACGATTCGGGACACCACATGCAATAATAAGTGATGGAGGTTCACACTTATGCAATGCCATGTTCAATGCCCTCAAGAAGAAGTATGGCGTGAAACACAAGATAGCATTGGCTTATTATCCTCAGACGAGTGTCCAAGTCGAGGTATCCAACAGAGAAATAAAAAGAATCTTGGAAAAGACAGTCAGCCCAAATCAGAAGGATTGGTCGAGAAAATTGGATGTCTCCTTATGGGCTTATAGGACGGCATACAATACACCAATTGGGACTTCACCGTGAACAACGGTGAACTTGAAGAATTCCGACTGGATGCATACGAGTGTTCTAGGATCTATAAAGACAAAACGAAGAA
This sequence comes from Melastoma candidum, assembly GCA_023653495.1. Lineage (NCBI taxonomy): Eukaryota > Viridiplantae > Streptophyta > Magnoliopsida > Myrtales > Melastomataceae > Melastoma > Melastoma candidum. Next base: position 13,423,312 of record CM042884.1, on the reverse strand, counting down.
ATGGCATGACCGACGTATCAAGGATCGACATTTCAAACCAGGCTAGCTTATTTTGTTTTTTAACTCACGTTTAAATTGTTTCCTGACAAGTTGAAATCTCGTTGGTCATGACCGTTCAAGATTACCTAAGTTTTTCCATGGAGCTCTAGAATTAGAGAGGCTGAATGATCAAGGTAAGTTCAGGTTGAAGCGTTATTTGGGAGAAAATGTCGAGCAAAGCCAGACGACACTGTTGATGAGCGAAACATGATTACTCAGGAACTCAAGCCGAGGACGTAAAACCAAGCGCTTCTAAGGAGGCAACCCAAGTTCCTTTCCATTTTTTGTTTTCTTATGTGTAATTCATTTTATTTTAGTTAATATTTCAATTTAATTTCTTCAATTGTCAAATTTAGAGGTGAAAGACATCAGGGAATATAAGACTAAATCAAGCAGAAGGTTCGTGCAGCTGCGAGAAACTTCGTGCAGCTGCACCACAAAGAGACACAGAAGCACATAAACTTCATGCACCTACACCATGGCGACCTCAAGGGCATAGAAACTTCGTGCAGCAACACGGAAATCTCATGCAACTGCACCACAATTTAAATTAAAAAAAATAAATAAATACAAAAACACCTCGGGTCGTTTTCCTTCTTAACCTAATCCATTTTGATTTTTTTTCAGGGAAGTGCCAACACCCCCAACCCACACATCCCTGCTCCCACGCACCCACGCATCCACAAACCCACGAAGCTAAGACGTCGCTGCTACCGTCCCGCCGCCAAGCCCACACCCTGAAACCTTGGTAATCGATATCGCTTTTCTTTGGGTGGGGGATTGTGGGTTAGTTTAAGTTCATAGACTAGTGGGTTTGCCCAATTAGTCGTCATCTTGGTTTATCTCTTCCTCCTCGAATCGTCGGTTGGAAACCCCTCTCCACCTCCACCCAACTCAAATAGCTCGACATCCGGTGAATTGTGATGGCACCCAAGAAGAAATTAGCGGTAGGGAGTACCTCCTTAGGAGAGGACGAGCCTTGTCGGATGAAGCGGCTCAAAATTACTGAGAGTCCGTGGTGCGCCGAATCTTGATTCCGGAACATGGGTTTGAGGTAAGCCATAGATATATGGAAAGTTATATGTTCCAAATTGCGCACATGGGCTGGACACAATTTTGTGCCCCTCCGGAAGCTACGATGGTTCCAATAGGAAGAGAATTCTATGCTAATGCACACACTTATGATGAAAATCGTGAAAGCATTAGAGTTCGAAAGTATGAGTGTGGTGTTTAGTGCTCAAACAATTCCTGACTTGTTTAATCTTCCCGTGTTTGATTATGACGCATTTACGAAATACCTTAATGAGTATTTTAATGTTGATTATGTGCTTGAATGTTTAACTAGACCGGGGGCAACATGGAAGAGGTTGCAAAAGAATGAACCACTGGCATTATATGGCAGGAATCTCACAGTGGATGCCAAAATATGGGTTTATTTGGTCTTAACGAGACTGATTCCGGGCACGAACATCAGTAATGTGACAAAGGAACTAGCAGCTTTGGTATTTTGCATATTAGAGGGAATGAATATTGATGTGGGAAAGCTTATTAACCAAATGCTGCATAAATCTTTAAAAGATACTCACCTTGGCATGTGGTTCCCATCTTTAGTGTTTTAGTTATGCAGGAGGGCAGCGGTACAATGGGACCCGACAGAAGAGATTGCTCACCCCAAGAAATTGTTACACTAAGAGGAGGGTGAATTAGTGTTAAAGTTCAATAAATGATTTTTAACTCCTTTTCGACAAACCCCACTGCGGAAGAAAGCTTTTGTAAAACAGAACCGTAGAGACAGGTTTCTGTAAGACAGAACGTACGAATGTCATTGCGATTTGTTTGATGAACGCAAAACTTTTATAGTGGTTCGGCAACTTGCCTACATCCACTCTTCACCCAGAAATTGGATGGTTTTCACTCAGTCATAACTTAGCAACGATTACAAAAAGTGATATACAATAGACCTTTTGTAGCACAGACCAGAATATTCTGCACCACAGAAGATTAAGTTGCAAAGCACATACCAGAAGGTTCTGCACCACAGAAGACTGAGTTGCAAAGCACAGACCAGAAGGTTCTGCACCACAAATTACTGAGTTGCAAAGCACAGACCAGAAAGTTATACGCTACAGATGACTGAGTTGCAAAGCACAGACCAGGAGGTTCTACACTACATATGACTGAGTTGCAAAGCAAAGTCCAGGAGGTTCTGCACTACAGATAGCTGAGATGCAAAGCACAAGACAGAAGGTTCTATACCAAAGGTGACTTGGTTTCACAGTACAGATCGTAAGATTCTGCACTTAAGATGTCAACCCTCTACAGCACAGACCGAAAGGTTCTATACCACAGGTGCCTAAAATTCTTAGCACAGACCGAAAGGTTCTATACCACAGTGACTCGGTGCACACTTTAACGTGGCTAACAAAAGTAACCAACCGCAATCTCCTCAGGATAACGACTTCGTGGTGTATCCCACGTGAACACGTAGCGAACTCTACGCAAGCAGACAATGACCCCTGTCCAGGGATGCTTTTTCCCTCCGGCGACTCCATGCGACAGGTACGATCTTCTCGAGATAGCGACTACGTGGCGAACCCCACGCAAGCACGTCGTAAACCCTACGCAAGCACGCAGCTAACCCCACGCAAGCAGAAAGCAGCCTCTGTCCTAGGTTTCTGCACACACAGAACGTTACACCACAGAATTTGGTCAGTCCCTCACCTTCTGTACTCTGTGGAGTTCTGCCCTTCTCTCCGACCCACTACCCATTGGTCACGCCAGCCTCCAGCCGCATGCTTCCCACCAACGTCTCCTGCAGACTCCCAACAGAGTCCCTCATGGCCCCGAGTCACTCTCCCAGAAGACATCACCAACGATGGAGCCCTTTGTAGCTAACGTCCCTCGTGTGTGACTAACTCAAACGAAAAGTTACAAGCCCATGCTCTCTGGATTTTACAAAAATGACTGACACGAAAAACATATCCAAGAATGTGGTTGAATGGTCTTACTTATACAAGAAAGTCCATAAGGTTCTACACTACATATGACTGAGTTGCAAAGCACAGACTAGAAGGTTCTGCACTGCATATGACTGAGTTGCAAAGCACATACCAGAAGATTCTATACCAAAGATGACCTGGTTTCACAGCACAGATCGTAAAATTCTGAACTAAAGATGTTAACCCTCTACAGCACAGACCGAAAGGTTCTGTACCACAAGTGACTGAAATTCTCAACACAACCGAAAGGTTTTATACCACAGTGACGCGATGCACGCTCTAACGTGGCTAACCAAAGTAACCAAGCTCAATCCCATCGGGATAACGACTTCGTGGCGTACCCCACGCGAGCACGTAGCGAACCCTACGCAAGCAGACGGCGACCCGTGTTCAAGGATGGGTTTTCTCCTCGGCAGCTCCACGTGACCTGTACGATCTCCTTGAGATAGCGACTACGTGGCAAACTCCACGCAAACACGTAATTAACCCTACGCAAGCACGCCGCAAACCCTGCGCAAGCACGCGACAAACCCCACACAAGCAGTCAGCAGCCTCTATCTTAGGTTCCTGCACACACATAGGGCGTTACACAACAGAAGCTGATCGGTCCCTCACCTTCTGTGCTCCTGGCGTTTTGCCCGTCTCTCCGGCCCATTACACGTTGGCCACGTCAGCCTCCAACCGCACGCTTCCCACCAACATCTCTAGTAAATTGCCAACCGAGCCCTCGTGGCCCCCGAGTCATTCTCCCAAAAGACATCACCAACGATGCAGCCTTCTGCAGCTAACGTCCCTCGTGTGTGACTAACTCAAACGAAAAGTTACAAGCCCACGCTCTCTGGATTTTACAACAATGACTGACAGGAAAAACATATCCAGAGAATGTGGCTGAGTGGTCTTATTTATACAAGAAAGTCTAGGCTTAATCGTAGAAGGTAATCAGAGGGATCAGCCTTCGGCAACCAAAGACAATAAAAGATTAGATTAGATTACAATATATTATTTACAAAAACGTCACACTAGTCATATATCCTTTGGGTAAATCTATCATATCAAATTGATAATGATTTGATGATTGTTTCCACGAATACTGCATTACAAAAGGTTCTGGCTAAATCAGGTCAGCAACCTTCTGCGAATGGAAATAATCAAAGATTAACTTCTATAATCATTAAAACCGATATCATTATGTCCAATAAATGTAACTGAATGTCTCTAGACGGATGACGTGGATAGACATCCCAAATAACGGTTCTTTTTTTATCGGATGGATCTACAGAAGGCTGTGGACAATCTTGTAGAATCTTACCATAAATAGAAGATTATATTTTCTTCAATGGGAAATATAATTCCTATTGGGATTTTTTGGAAATGTAATCCATTCAATTTGATCAGATTAATATCTTGATCAATTTCTTTTTATTTCGTAATTAAACAATCATTTAATTACAAAAATATTTCTTACAGAAAGTTCTCAACGTGAGCAGCTTCTGTAATGGAGATGGTGACTTCTGTGTCACAGAAGATCAAGGCTTATCATCAAAACCTATTCAACAGAAACCAATTACCGAGTCTACAATGTTGAAAATTCAACGTGAGGCGGAGCATAAGGATGATGCCCCTGCTGACATCTCTTGTGGTGACCGCCCTGAAGATGGCCCAGGCATTCCCACCGCCAGCACATCTAATGCCCGGGAAAACATGGAGTATTCAATTGCATGCCATCAAAGGTTTGCGGAAATTCAAAGGCGAATCGCTACAGCACTAAACATGGATATATCGTACCTTGGCGAGCCACCAACTCCACCATCGATGATTGATGAGGAAGATGAGGATAACGTTTCAGATGACACTGCTTAGCGAGTACCCTTATCCTCTATCTATTTTGGGTATTTCTCACTTATTCTCTTTCGCATTGAGGACGTTGCTCAATTTAGGTTTGGGGGTATGTGTTGAGCTGAGTTTGGAAGTTTTCTTTGGATCAGTCATGTTTCAGATAGTTTGTTTCTATGCATCTTTGTGTTGTTACTCCTCAGCGTAGCCTTAGAAACTCGAATAGGGAATATCTTTATTCGATGATGAGCTTAAGGTTTGCATTCTTAAATGTGGAAAGATGAAGTTCTTTGCCTATTGTGCTAAAATTTTTGTCGAACTTTGAAAAAAATATTCCAGTAGGAAGCGTGCTTAGCGGCAACAGGTTACATCTCCTTAGAATGCATGGTGACTAGTGACGAGTGGCGTAACTTGAATTATCTTTTGAAACGAAGTGTTTGGTCAATGTGCTGAAAAGAAAAAAAGGAAAGAGATAATGAGGTTGCCAAGGCTGTGAGTGCCAATGTTCAGGCGTTAAAAAAAGAAAAAAAACAAAAAAAAGATATTGCCTGAATATGTGCTTGTGGTGTGATTAATCTGAGGGGTGCCTTATCACCTAATGCTTTGGTTCAACTGAACCGTGAGTCATTGATCGGGAGCTTGCTACAGAGCTTTTAACGGAATCAAATGAAACGTTTAGAGTCGTGCAACCTGAAAAAGAAAAAGAAAAGAGAAGTAATGCTTGTCAAAAGTTAGAAAACCTTTGATGAGTGATAGAGATGTTTGTGGTGATCTTTGCAAGTTACTGATTGACATGAGCTATTTGGAGTGTAGGCTTGTTAATGTTGAGTGTGCAACATGCTTGGATGAAGATATTGCGTTTTAAAGCTTTTAATTGAGCATGCTAGGTAGTGAATGGAATCTAGACGCCTGAAAATGATGCAACCATTTCAGAGAATGCTCTAGAAAGGTGTTTCCACGTTTGAATGACTTGAGTTTGCTGAGGAGTGTCTTTGGAGTTTTATTTTCTTACCTTTGCTAGGGACTAGCAGAATATAGGTTTGGGGGTGTTGTAACTCTATGAAAGTGGAGTTATCTATGTCAATTTCATACATAGATTATGTTAGATTTGTAAAATATTGCGTTTATTGCATAATATTTCTTGTTATTTCACATTATTCCCCGAAAAGTTTGGATACTGCCGAATTTTGGGTTTATTTCATGATAAAAGTAGAAACAAGAATATATTGGCGTAACTACAAAGATTCTACGCAACTGAAGAGGATTTTAGTTCCGCAGACGACATGAAGAAGGAAGGACGCGGGTTATCCACAGAAACTCGGTGCAGCTGCACCAGAAATTCTGTACAGCTGCACGAACGAGAAAAAAAAAATTATTTACAGATTTTCTTAGATTCTCTAGGTTTATTTTAAGGACTATTAAAAGACTTTATTCACCTCTGGCTGAAGGAGGACGAATTTTATCAAGGAGAGCAAGGTAGTTAGACTATCGTTTAGGATGCTTTTCTTTTCTTTCATTTGTGTTCCGAAAACGACGCTTCGCTAAACTTTCTTTTCTAAGATTATGTTGAACCGAATTGCATAGTTGAATTTTCGTAACTCGTTTCAGAACAAATTCATGCTTTGGATGGTTATTTATTTCATTTGATCTTAATACATGCAATTTGTCTGAGCAATGAATTGTATTGATTTGTCATCTTAACTTAAACTCGAGAGAGGAATTTTTTGGGAGAACAAGAATGAAATAGCCTTGGTCAATATCGCGGGAGAGATTAGGTAGTAAGTAGTATCGGGAGATATACTTCTAGGTAACCATTAAAGGATTGATTCTTAATATCTTTCTTGCCTTCTTAATTCACTATAGGGATATAGGTTTTATGGTGGTTTGGAATAGTCTATTGTAAACTCGGGAGAGGCTCTTAGAGACATGAGAATCCGGTTAGTAAACAGAATTAGTATGAATTTGAAATAAGCGATTGAAGGGATTTAACAACAAGGAGGGAACTTCGATTTTTTGCTTTGATTTTTGCTTTTCATTAGATTAGTTTTTTGAAATTTAAACCCATTTTTCTTATTGGCTTGGCTAAAAGGTTTTACTTTCTATTCTCGTGAGAATGATAGCTCTGCTCATCTTATATTACTTGTTGCGATCCGTATACTTACGGTGTGTGAATTTAACGATCATAGCTCAATGAGAGGATTGTTAAGCTCTCATGTGGTATAACAGAGATACATGTTAGAGCACAAACCGAGACTGAGCTAAAAGAGAAGAAGCTTAGAGCGGAAGATGTTATTTATGATACTATTGCTACCGCCGAGGTGGACATTATTGTAGAGGTGGCAGTGGATACTACTGTGGTGTTGAACTATCTTCTGCAGGAGTTGTTCCATTCCTCCTTGAAGCATGTGTTTTCAATCATCACCCTTGTCATCTCCATTGAGGACAAGGGTGCTTTTTTGGGGAAGACAATGTTGTGTGGGAAATTCGGAGACCGGTGGATCGGCTGGTGGGCTTCAGGCGGGCTCACGTACTTCATGAGGGGGTGTGTCTAACCTGGGGAAAGGGCATAAAAAAAATAATGAAGGGAAAATATGAGGAAGACGAGGGATGGTGACGTCTAGGTAGAATAGCGTAAAGTGGGGTAGAGAGTCGTTGAGTGAAGGTTCCGGTCACTTCGACGGTGGTGATCCTGTCATCAACCCTCCGACTTGTGGACGGGTGTGACTGTTCGTTGTTTTGAGCTATCGACCCACTAAAAAAGTTCTTCTTTCCGTAAGTTAGTAATCGAAGAAGAGATTCAGCAGCGTTCGTGTTCTTCCGCATCAACCTTTACCTCGTCCTCCGGAGCCTCCCCCCCCCCCAAGGAGGTTGGCGCCGCCGTCGTGTTCCGGTTAATGGAATCTCTCAGATCAGGAGTAACAAAAAAGAGTTCATTTGGGAATCGACGAGACTGAAATGAACAAAGAAAGATTAGATTTTTGATTCGTTGGATTTCTTTGAGAGACGAAACAAACAGAGCGAAGAGGAGGGAAGGACGAGGTCGTTGTTTTTTTTTTTCTCTTTTGTTGTCTTCTTGTCACATGAATTTTGCTTTGCTGTAATGTTTAAGTTTGGAAAATCTGGTGTTTTGGGGTTTGCTTTTTAGCCTTTTCTGTTAATTTCCTTTACTGCTTAAGGGTTTCATATTTTGACCAAAAATCTGGGATCTGTGCAGGAAGATGGAATGATGCCACTTTTTTATGAAAAACTTTTGACATACATGAATGCATCTGTAAAGTTCATGGTCTGAGATGATTCGATGGAGACCACCAATGTTCGCAGCCAGTGGCCATCACTTCAGTAGCAACAGCTTTTGTGCTTCTCGGAGACTTCTGTCTCGAGAACAGCAGACCGGATCAGCTAGAGTCGAAGTAAGTCCAAAACAAGCAGAAGACGTTGCAGCTGATAAGTTCTTGATTCCTTCTGTCAATCCTTTCCAAACAGAAGTGCAGAAAAGGCTCGATAACTTAGCCAATTCATTGCAGAAGTAACTTACTACTGATGGGTACTATGTGATGTTGCCCTGAGGATCGAGACCCCGAATATAGCCTTACTTAGATCTTGTGCATATAGGAGGCACTCGTCTCCGGGGCGGATGTGATTTGCCTCGCTGAAGCATTTCCATCCCGTGGACAGAAACTTTACCTGTTCCTCGCAGTACAGCACCGGCCACCATCTATTGAGTTGGTCCTCGAGAATTACAACCCTTCCCACAATCGACTTCTTCACGTCTCTTGACTTGGATAATATGGAGAGCAAGTTCACCAGCAGCTCCTGCGCGAGCCCATATCGGAACACAATTGGACAATAACATTGGACTATAGCTCCTCATCATGGTTTCAATCCTTTCTGCTTAATTCCCATCGAAATAACCTCACAGAAGATGAGATCTTTGTGTGATAATGTGACCGCAGGATCCAAAACCTAATGCACTGTCTGGGAAAGATGGCACTGCCAGGGCGGCTGCAGCGACATAGAGACCATGGGATTTTCCAGTTAGGAAAACACATTCTGGCTAAATATCGGGAGCAGTTTTGAAAGGCAATCGAACGCAAGCATACCAAAACCATTGGCATCGTAGACGGCTATCGCAGGCGGATTAACACTGAGAATCTCTTCAGAGTCATCAGATGGTCCTGAAGGGTTCGATAAACACTCATGGCAAGCACTGGAAAGGATCCGACATAGTTGCGTTCAACGCTTATTTGTGGTGGATGACGGGGTTGAAGATGAAAGTGCTGTAATGAACTCCTCTCCGGGACTAGCTTCAACTACATTTGTTCTGATTACCTTCAGCATCACGATGATGGCAATTGTTTCTCTTCTATATGAAATATCATTTGATGACGAGGAAAAGGACGTGGTAGAGTTGCCGACTGAGGAAGCCTAAGCTGGGATAGAAAAGCATGTTGAAATGGGTCTAAGCTGGGATAGAAAAGCATGTTGAAATGGGTCTAGTCCGGAGGAACATGAACTTAAACAGTTAGAGGATCTTTGTCACCCTCCCATCAAAAGTCGGTCCTCTGTTCCTCCATGATGATTTGTTCATCGGGGAACATTAAACATGTAGTTGAATTGTGTTCCGTTTTCTTCTTCATGTTGTACAGGAGTATCGACTGGGGTGCAGAGCCTGGCGGCAACTGCTACAACCAGACAACGTTGATTGATTATCCCAGTTACCGGGGGTCTGACTGCAGAAAGGATGTGATGCGAGTACCAACAGAAGTTTTCAGCAAGACGCGGTTCCGGTCATGTTGAACATTACCCAGCTAAAGCTACAGGAGAGATGCTCACACCTCCATATACAAGAAGCAATGGAATCCCCTCCCCCCCCCCCCCCCCGAGCAACTCGCGAATCCCGCAAGCTACATGGATTGTGTGCATTGGCGTCTACCAGGTCTCCAGGATGTATGGAATGAACTCCTCTTCACGAGGCATTTTTACCCTTAAAAACATGAGTTTTAGAGGAATTGGAGGAATGTGGGAAGAAACGTAAATGGCGTTTCTATTTTCCAAATCCCGATTATCAAAATACTCAAATCTGTCTGCGTTCACTGCGGCATATTCTGAAATCCTAACATGGAGGGAGATCAGCGGGTGGCGGCTCCAAGGTCTCCAATTCGCCAACCCCGTTCTCCACCAGGAATGCCATTGCTAAACCCCATGTGATGTGAACGTCCAGATGACAGTGCATTAGCCAAACACCTGTTTCGGATTTTGAACCAAATCGAGATAAGTTGACAGTGGAATCTGTGATTCCTAGGAGATCTATGTGTAGTATATTTGCTGACTTACCAGGATTGTAGGCCACAAATCGAATCACTGACCATCCATTCACCGGGACCCCAACCGTGTTCCTCCTGGGAGGATCGACAAGGTTGAAGTTGTCAGGGTCCGTGCTGGGATCGAAATTACCAAACCCCTCCCCGATGATGAAGAAGTCGTAGCCGTGGATGTGAATGGGGTGATTCTCCCCCGATACAATGCTGGTGTCTTGAAGGACTATCTGCACTTTAGACCCAAACTTCAGTTTATAGACCTTGGTGTCAGGGACTGGCTGCCACAAGGACTGGCTGACGTTCCCAGTATAATCGAATTGGACTGGAGGCACTGGGGGGAAATCTGTGGTGAAGACTCCTTGGATTCCCTGCTGGTAGGCTTGGAGTATGGAATATGTTGATGGGAGGACAAACGAGACGTTGTTCATACTGGCCGTGAAACGGGTCCCATTGGGTCCCTGGCATTGTGCCGGGGTGAAGTTTGGCGGGCAATTGAAGAGTCCAAGCCCAACCGTGAAAAACAGATTCTCATCGATGTCTGTCGGGACTGGGACCTGTTGAGGGCTCTTGAGGCTCTGAGTGAAGGAGGTGACGGTCGGAGTGTCATTAAATGCAGGAAGGGAAGGCATCACAGGATACGATGGAACACCTCTCGCAGGGCAGGGAGCGGATTTATACTCGAGTATGGCTGTCGTGGTGGTGTTGTCAAATGCCGCGTTTTGTGCAGTCTGATAGGGCGATGCCGCCATGTAGTATCTCCCAGGGGACTGGTCGCCAGTGATGATGACATCCGTAGTCTGGCCGGGTCCCAACATGATCACAGAAGTGGTGAAGGGCCTCAGGTAAGAGGCGTCCACTGCAACAACAGTGAAATCATGGTTGGCAACCATGAAGAAGAGCTCCTGGTTCATAGCAGAATTGATCACTCGGAGCAGGTTCGTCTCTCCCGTGTTGATCGGAACCACTGTTGTTTCTGTCCGGTCATAGAAAAGAAAAGAAGGCAGATTTCACCGTCATCCATTTCGGTCAATGAACTACTAACGATTGGGAGACAAAACTGCATCCCAAACCTGTGTTGGAGCAGCTGTAGAGATCTCCAGGTTGACCATTGATGGTGTATGCATCTGACACATTTGGTGGGCTCCCTGAAAACGTTGCTTGTCTGACTACAGTGATGGGGTCAGCATTCCACCATTCCCCTGCAAGATCAAAGCGTGGCCGTGCTATCAGACCATGATCCAAGAGCAATTATTCAATGACAAAACGTATTTGATAATATACTGGTTGAAAGCAGCGGTTACCAAGAAGAATGGGTGTTTCTCGATCTGCCGTAGGAAAAGGATACGAGGACCCTGGTGCTGGATAAATGATCAGGGCACCATAAACGGTGGCTCTGAGCCAGGAGCTGTGCGCATGCCACCACAGGGTGCCCTCTTGATCTTCGATAGTGAACCTGTAAGCATAACTCCCTCCTGGCCTGATTGGGCATTGAGTTATGAACTCAGGGCCGTCTGCCCACGCTGTTCTCAATTGCCTTATGCCGTGCCTGGCCGCAAAACACTACAAACTTGAGATCATGACAGGCTGCCATCGTATCGAGAAGGGTATACACGGGCACTTTGGGAGATAAACTTTACCAGTGGATGGTGACGTTGTAGCGAGATCGGTTAACGACATTGACCACGAGGGCATCTCCGTTGTTCACTTCCAAGGTTGGGCCAGGGTACTGACCATTAACCGTGATGGTGCTCCTGGTTTTGCATAGCCTCTTCACTGGCGTCGCTTGAACCTGTTCTGACAACACCCGATGACCCACAAGTTAGCAATCCCAACATCCCTGATCAGTCACTTTAAGCTGAACAAACTCGAGGAGGTTATGCCGGAATATATACAACGAAATCATGGTAATGGACATCGGCATCAGCCAGAGACAGTGTCAGAGCGAGAATGAGAACGAGTAAGCCAGAGTACTTGAGGGAGGTGGCCATTTTGGGACAAAACCAAAACAGCGGAAACAGCAAGAGGATGGTCCTGAGGTGGAGGGGGAATTCACTATATAGAACGAGATGCTGTGACTTTTATGGTAAGCAGATACACCAATTGTGGGATGCTGGGTCAATCTTTTATTCAAACCAAAAGCTGGTTTTGTTGCACCAACTCGGCCTATCGAAATTGGAATAATCTTGGTAGTCATTGCCACCCCTAAAAGTCGAAGTCTTCCCCACATTCAGTTTTTCACGACAAGAAGAAAGATTAGTCTGGAAAATGTTAGTGTTCTCCACGCAATGTTCAGCTCGTGACATTGGTTGCCATCATCATCAAAAACAGCCGTTGTCAACCCATGACACAGTGGTTGTTCGTGGAGACAGAGAGATGATCATGGTGTCGGGAATTAGAGGTCGAATTCACGCTGGATTTCTGCCACAAAGGATCATCGTTTTGGTAAGGCACCGACACCGACACAGACACAGACAGCAGCTCGCGATGATTGAACCCCATAGAGATGTTGATGTTGGGAGTGGCCCATTCCCCTCTGAACAGCCATCATCTACATTCTCTCCTTTCAATCCTATTCACCATCACCAGGATCACCTGTTGATTTCTAGCATTTCTCGATAACCCACCAACGACGAGTGTGACACGGTAGCATCAAAATCTGTGTTCCTCTATGCCGCATCTCTGAAATTCTTCCAACAAAGAGGCTACGCTTCAAAGCATAATGCTATCCGCCATCGATTTCACTTACAGTTTTCTTGCAACCCCCATTTTTAAGAAGCCAGTAGAAAAATTTATACAACTCCAACCATATCTATTCTGTACTTCCTCCCTGCAGTAAGACACGGATGTAAAAGTTCCCTTGTTCAACTCGAGTTTCCAAAGAACCTGCCAATGTAAAACATCTCCTTCCCAAGCCTTTCTTTCTCACAATCTAAATGGCCAGGGATTGATCCGAGCCACCCAGGTCAAAATCCAACAGAAGCATTGGACAATAAAATTTCATTTGAAATTCTATAAAAAGAACGACATACTACCCAAGAGAAGGAATCCGAATTTGAAATCAATGTCAAGTCAAGCAATGCGCTTTCCTTCTCGTAAGTCTAGTCTACTACATGACATGAGATATAGCAATGTGATCAACCCATGAGAATGAACAGATCATCCATCAATTTAACCACGATTAAAAGCCAACAGCCACATCTTTCATCCAGTATTATAACCAGCGAGACAAGAACACTATCCATCAGTATATTACAATCAAAACGACCGGTGCACGGTGATGTCCCCCTGCCAATAAGCTTTGGGAACTAGACTTCATATCAGGGTATGCAAATTCTATGTAACCTCTCCGAATCAGTCATTTGAACTAAAAATTACTCCACAGATCTAACAACTAATTCAAATCCTCAATCACCAATTTGATCCCTAAACCTGCTTAGCTACACCCTGGAGGCCACAGCCGGAGCAACACCACCGAGGAAAGAGAGCAAACCGGCATTACTGCCAGCCTCCTGATCGTCCAAGAACAGGTCCTCAGGTACCCGGAAGGCTCCGTGGAGGGCAATAATGGCGACGCCAATCATGACGGCGGAGATCAGCAAAGATCCAACGCTGGTGAGGAAAAGGACGACGATGGAGAGGACGACGAGGAAGGCCAGGGTTTCCTTATCGGAGAAGGTGCGGTTGAGGAAGGTGACGGGCTGATCGGGAGCACGGAAGACGTAGAGGAAGGACCAGGAGCAGAGGAGGGAGAGGAGGAGGAAAAGGGAGAAGGGGTGGGTGACGAGGGAGAGGGCGAGGGTCAAGGCGAGGAGGGAGATGTAGTTGACCTTGAAGTAGGAGAGGTTCTTGCGGATGCGGGAGGTGGCGTCGGAGATGGAATCGGGGCGGGCGAAGGAAGACCTGTCGGCTAGCTCGGTCCAGGGTCGGCTCTGAGAGAGGAGTCGGCTGGAGGAGGAGGTGAGTCGGTTGAGGAAGGAACGGATGGCGGGGGTGGAGATCGACGACGGCTGGGAATCGGATACGGTGGATTGATTGGAGACAGGGAGAGTGGCTGGGGAGGAGGCCATCAGCGGAGGGCGGAGGAGGAGGAGGATCTCCTTGAAGAGACAACAAGGGGGGCGGAGATCGGGGTGTAAAAGTAAAGACCTGTTTCGGTGCGAGTTTCTGGAAAAAGGAGGAACCCCCAACCCCAACCCATGACCTCGTCGTTTTGGGCCCAAAAAAACCGAAAGAAATGTAACGGCCCAAAACAAATAATCCCTTATATTGATGCGAGAGTCTTGTGTAAACAAACTTAGTTGCTATTCATGTTCATGTGTTTGTACATTGCCATCCAAACATACTGTTTAGGGGCAAGGCTAAACTTACTTGCAAGTAAATTAACTTGGATTTTACTAATTTTCCCGTTTTCTTAGTAGAACTTTACTAAACAATATTTTTTGTTAATACATTTTTACTAATAACCTTTAGTAATAATATTATTAATTTACTAAACAGTGTCGAACTTTGTAAAAGTTTAGTACAAAGTCCAACGGGCTTAGTAAAACGTGAGAGTGATGTCCAATAATGAGCTCAGTAAATTTTACCATACGATTTACTAAAAATTTTAGAAAATTACAATATTATACTAAAAATTTTAGTCATTTTCAATTATGTACTTTACGATGTACTGTAACAATTTAGAAAAAACTTAGTAATTTACTAAACAATGTCGTACTTAGTAAAAAATTTTGTAAAAATCCCAACGGGCTTGTAAAACTAAAATGACATGCACAATAATGAGCTTAGTAATTTTTATTATACGATTTATTAAAAATTTTAGTAAATTACGTGTATTATACTGTACTAAATTTTTTTTAATAATTACAATATAGTACTAAGAAATATTAGTAATTTATAATTTTATACTATATAAATTACTATCCTAATTTAGTAAAAACTTAATAATTTACTAAACAGTTTTGAACTAGTAAAACTTTAGTAAAAAAACCCAATAGGCTTAATAAAACGAGAGATAAGAGCACAATAACACGCTTAGTAAAATTTACTATACGATTTACTAAAAATTTTAGTAAATTACAATATTGTACTATGCGATTTACTAAATTTTTTAGTAAATTACAATATTGTTCTAAAAATATTAGTCATTTCCAATTCTGTACTATATGATTTACTATAAGAGTTTAGTAAAAATATAATAATTTACTAAACAGTAAAGGGCTTACAGTGCATTGTATAGTACAAAATTGTAAATTACTAATATTTATTAGTACTATATTGTAATTTATCTAAAAAGTTTTAGTACACTATAGTACAATATTGCAATTTACTAAAATTTTTAGTAAATCAGATGGTAAAATGTACTAAGCCCATTAATGTGCATTTGTCTCTACCTTTAAAAAGCCCGTTGAATTTTTTACTAAAACTTTTACTAAGCCCATTACTGTTTAGTAAATTACTAAGTTTTTACTAAATTATTACAGTGCATCGTATAGTACATAATTGTAAATTACTAAAATTTTTAATACAAAATTGTAATTTACTAAAAATTTTATTAAATCGTATATTAAAATTTACTAAACCTATTAACGTGCATCACTCTCACGTTTTATTAAACCCGTTGGATTTTGTAATAAACTTTTACAATGTCCGATACTGTCTAGTAAATTATCAATAATGGTACAATTAGTAAAAATGTACTACAAAAAATACTTTTTAGTAAAATTTTACTAAAAGACCGGAAAATTTAATAAAACCCTTTAGCCCCACCCTACTCTTTAGGCTTAAGTTAGGTAGGGGCATCCTCCTCTCCTGAGATTGGGATACAGTTCACCCCCATTTGTTCTTTTTTTTTTGTGTGGTGGTGGGTGATATGATGCGTGTGGATGGTGTAGGTTGATCGGGGATTGGGACAAGTACCCAAAACACCATGTAATAATAAGAAAGCGACTTGATCCAAATGAGATGAAGATGAAGATGAAGGGATCATTTTAATTTAACTAGGTTTGTTACTGTGGTAGTAGATTGTAATTGAAAAGATGACAAGTCAGTGAAAAGATGTATGGAATGGAACCATACCATCCCATGAATTTAAAAAAAAAAAAAGTTTACGAGGTGTGTGTGGGGAACCAAACGCTGTAAGACCCGCCATGATGAATCAATTTGTCACCCCGTGATTACCCATTTTTTACACTGCGTTAGCCTAGATAATGTATTTTTTTTTGTTTTAAAACATAAAGCAACAGGATTTAACTGAACAACATTCACTTTGATTAAGGCATAAATCGATTAATGGAATCTTTTAATTCATAATATCCCCATTTTTATTAAGACAGAATCCGTTAAATTTGACGGGTAAACTTAAAAATGACTTAGCATCGCCCATAACCCCCCAATCACTTCCACCACTTTCCACAGAGAGATAGAGAAAGAGAAAGAGAGAGAGAGAGAGGAAGCCGCCTCCTTCCTCCTGATCCCCACGAACCAAAAACATTATCAGGAAGGCCGGCGGCATCAACCCCCTTCCCATCAAGATCCCCCCCCCCCCCCCCCCCCCCCCCCGGGTTATCTTATCTCCCCAGGATTCAATCGCCGGTTGCTTTCCTTGATGATAACCTCTCCCGGGCCTCCAATGCGGAATACCCACTAAATTTAGACTCCCCTTCCCCCCTGATCCGGTTCTTCCCCTTCCTTAAGGTTTCTCCTTTACCGCTCCCCGTATTGGGGTTCTCCTCTTTTCTTCCATTGTTGCCTTGATTTTGCCTCTTCTTTTTTGGCTGGGGAGAAGGGATTTGTTACTAGTGCTATTGTTGGGTGGGGCTGGGGGTAAGGAGTTGTGGTTTTGGTTTATGATTTTGACTTAGTTGTTCCCGTGAAGAGTTTAAGAGGTTATCGATCGTGGGTTTGTCCCCAGAAAGGTAGGGAAACATCCCAGAGATATTGATCGAATCTGGCAAGCAATGAGGGTTTCGGGACATTACTTGATTGAATCTGATAAGCCACTATTTCAAGTCAACTCCCCTACTTGTTGATTGAATCTAGTGCTCCCTGGGTTTTGATAGTTGCAGTTTCCCCATTAAGACTGAGTGGGTCATTTCTATCTGTATCGACTTTGTCATAGATGGAGGTTGTCATATGGTTTGTGCATTGACTCTTGCCTTGACTTGACATTCCGAAATGATTACCCTGCTTTATATTGGCCAAGTCTTTGAGTTGCAGCTAGTTAGGATTTCTGGGTAAACTGTTGTGCAAAATGTGTAGTCTTATAAGAATGAGCAGCTTGCCATGTGGACTCGTGTTGATACTTCTTTCATCACACCACAGCTGTTAGTTTAACCACTCGCCTTGTGCTTTCTGAGAAGTGCCTGCTTTCCTTTTTGAAGCTTGTCAACTTCTAGAGAGTAACATTGAATTTCTTTGGGAGGAACTGAAACTTGGACAATGTCACTCTCAGTTGTGTCTGCTTTTTTGAATATTTCAGTTGCTCGTGAGCCTTGATGTGTTTAGATTGTAGCAAACAGTATACAGAGCTGCTTGTTTCAAGTATGGTCTGAATTGCTATATTTCATAATAGACCCTTCAAGCTCAACTCCTGGTTTAATATCCTTTTGAGCAAGCATATCCTTGGTTGGCCTGGTTACATATTCAGAGATTGGGCCGTGACATCACCTTCTCCTTTTTTCTTGTCCTGATGTTTGCTTAGCATTTCATCTGCAGGAACTATTATCAAACAACGCGACTGCAAAAACAGATAGCGATGAGTCTGGCATGCCTTGTCTGCCACAGTGCTGAAAGCCCCTCTCATTCATTTAGGAGCTACTCTGTGTCTAGTTCAGACAATGAAGGAAGATGTTCTGCCATTGCCAACTGCCTAACCATAAAGCCATCCTTTCCTTTTCCCCCTCCAAGAGCAGGTCCCTATTCATCATCCAAGGTGACTCCACATCCAACGGCACAGATGGCTACTGGATTGACAGGTGCACCTCGACTTGTCCGTAGTCGGGCTGTAAGGAGGGATCTCGTGAGGGACTGGAACTTTGACGAGGCTATTGTGAGGACGTAGGTCGCGTCCCCATTGAAGCTATTTGCTGCCATTCTTGTCAGCAATTGTGCTTTAATCTGTGTTTGCCACTTGAAATCTAGTTATGGGTGATTTAACAGTAAACTATTCCTCTGTAGATTTAGCTGTGCTTTACATGGAGAAGCACCTATGGTGATGGTCACCCGTTAGATCTCAATGTTTGATCAGTTTTGATGGTGTCATATGCTAATGGCAAGTGTTACAAGCGAAGCACGTCATGTTTTTCTTATAAAGAAACCATGGTGGTACATTCTAGCAAATTACAGTGTTGATGTCACATTCAGCTGTTTATGACATCTACCAACCGGGACAAATAAATAAAACCCGGACAGCACTCGGTTTAATAGAGTCAAAATTACAATTAACAGCTTGTTTAGAATCCCGCTGATCTCCGGAAAGCAGGCATGTGGCTTCTCTGTCAAGGTACAGAGCATACAATGAAATCACCTTTAAATGAATTCTGCAGACAACGGAGATGTCTTGATGGAAAACCTCTGTTCTTGCTTTCACTGCCTAGGACACATACACGAGCATCTCATCTCATTAATATAACGATGTATGTAATAACCCAAGAATGAAAGGTGTTTGACACACTAAGACACATACATATTGAACGTCACCTAGTTCAGTTTCCAGCTTCAAGCGCTTCAACAGTTCTCTACATTACAAACACTACCAAGTTACGTGGATCGTGCATACCAACCTATTGCTCGAGAACCAACACATCAGCATGGCAATAGACTGAACTCCGAATCTTTATATAATGTAAGTTCATGATTCTGAAAAAAAAAATGTCATGTCATGCAATCACAATTATACCTGACAAATCAGATAACATATCGGATTTGTGTTTAAACTTGATTTTGATAAGATCTGATAAAGCTATCGGCATCAGACTCATTTACCGTTCCATATCAACTCATTCAATTCGAACAGCAATCATTTAGTTTCAGATAGACATGATCCAAACCAATAGACATGAACAAACCCATACATACACAACAATGAAATAACTTAATCAAAGTATAAAAGACATAGCAAGACAGAATCCAAAGCAACACACAAAAGATCCATAAGTTCAAGATAATTTGATAACTTAGGCAAATTGAATGGGACAAAGCCGACCATATAATACCTAATGGACCACGATAGCTTTAACTCTTGCTAAGTTGAATGTCCTTGAATTCAATGAGAGAAAAATGGAATGTTTTGATTTTGACTGAGCTAGGGTTACAAGGGCTAGATGGAAAAAAAAAAAAAGAAAGAAACTGGATAATTCGACCCATTAGAAACAAAAATGTAAACAGGTCTTACAGATCAATTTCACGCTTAGGAGACACAAAGTGGATAAACATGCATCGGATAACACTTGATTCAGAAAATAACAAAGTGGATCTTTTTCATGTCGTGCAAAAACTTCTTGGATATAATCACAGTCTCATTCATCAAGCTTTCTCACCCAGAAAATTGATAATGTATGTATGAGAAAAGAATCATCATTCACCAGCTAATAAGAATTATCAGTTAAAGATAACATTATCACCAGCCTGATGGCATGTTGGAATGATAAAATGCACTCACTTGTCCGTTACGAAGGGGCAGCCTTATCTTCCTCTGAATCCGAGTCACTTGCATTGTAACCTGCAACATATCATAAGAGTTGTCAAGCACCAAAAAGGTAGAGAAAGCAGGTTTAGAAACCAATCCAGCTTAGGCCAGGAAAGAGTTTGGTTTCAGGATGGCACCTGGTCGTTTATCACCTAATCTCCAAACAGAAGACCGAGCTCGGGATGCTTTATTGATCCAAGCACGACCCTAACCAGAGAATGGGCAGAAGATCGTCAAAGACCTAGCACTCGACTGAAAAAAGCTCACTGACCCAAGCACTCAGTGTGAAACAACTGACAATTAGAATGCCCCTCCATCTCCCTAAATGATATGAGGATAAACATCACTTGGCCCCTCCGATTACATGGGCCACCCAAGATAAATACGCAAAAATATGAACTCTCAACCTAAAATCACATAGGGAAGCCAGCAAGTCTGACAAAAACAACCTGAAGAAGCGTGCAATCGATTTCCAAATCACAGTAAGCTCTTAAGCGATCGCCTATTCCAAACATCACCACACCAAAGAACAATAATAAGAACGAGTCAATACCTTATTGGGATCTTTGGGGACGCCATAACCGCTGTTATACATCTGACCGACCAAGACCTGCATGTTACAGTCCCCAGCCTTGGCCTCCTTGAGCGTTTCCTGGAACCACCTCTTCACACAATCCGACACCACGCGAGCCAGAGGCAGCCTACAATTCCCCTCCATCGTGGTGGTGGTGGTGGAGGACTCGACCTCCAACCCCTTGTTGCTCTCCATCTTATCCTTGGGCAACGCCGTCGACTTGACCCTCTCCTTACCGGACGATTGGATGCTGACGGCGGCGGGAAAGGCTGGACTGGAGGCCGTGGCGCCTCTCGGGGGGATGGAAAGCCGAGTCCTGGGGTGCTTCCGGTTGAGTTCGGAAGACGAGAGGGGCTTGGAGGAGGAGATGATGTTAGCGAGGTGGTGGAGTTTGGTCGTCGTGGATGGGAATGATTTCCCCATACAAATTAATGGGTGAAAGCCAAAAATTCAGAGACCACGGGGGAAATGACTGGGACATTCCACCACCAACGTCGTCGTTGTACTTTTGCCCGTCCGACCGGCCCATAAACCTAAATTGGCTTAATGGGCCTAAGCCCGTTTCAAATCGAATTTATACGACGTGGTTTGATCGCCTCGACGGAGTAATTGGACTGACGACGAAAGTGATGAAAAAGAGGGAGATAGGATTGGGGTTGGCAAATATAATTTAAAATTTGCAAACGATATCCTATGATTGAGTTGAAACCCCAATGAACAATCTTTGAGAGTATGCAGATAAAATTTATATTTTTTTTATCTGTCCGGAAGAACGTGTGTGGTTGAATATATCATCAGACTATGCCCCATGGTTAATGCCCCCTCCCATCTTTATAATTTCCAATAAACTTCTATATTCTGCAAGCAACAACAAATTAAGTTTCCACCTGACATAATTTGTCTGTTTATGTAATTTTAAGTGAAAAAAAATACCTACAAATAAATGACTGACATTAAATATCATGGTCTATTAAAATTTTAGAAATTAAAGAGGAGAGATAAGAGATGGATTCGGGATGGTGTTAATAATAAGGATGACAATTGGGATGGGTCCTTAGTTGACAAGACACTTGGTTGGAGGAGGAGATGAGATGTTGTGGGGAATATGATTCCCTCCATTTCCAGTCAATTGAATACTCTCCCTTGAGATAAATTCATTTTTGATTGGACGGTCATTATTATGATTAACCTTTTAAAATTACTGTGATATTCTTAATGTATAGATAAATAAATAGTTTGGATTTATAAATTATGTTTTAATAATTTAAATTTATGATTTAACATTTGGGATTCATGATGTCTAATTTATGCTTTAAGATTTAAGATTTATAGTGTAATAATTTAGCTTTTAACCTTTAGAATTTTGGATTTAATATTTAAGATATGTGTTTTAGATTTTAAAGTTTGTACTTTAACAGATATGTTTCATTGAATATAATTTAATAGGATTTATTATTAATAAATTAAACAAATTGCTTTTGCAGTCATACACTTATTGGATCGTGCGTACTTTGATTAGATTTACGAGGGAGAAATAGATCCGAAAGTGAAAGACGGTTTGTATGCTTGTATCGACAAGTTTTCTCCAACTATTAAGCTTCCTGGTAAGATCCTTGTTGAGCTTATATACCACAAGCTATCTGAAAGGAAATTTGGTACGACATTAGCCAATAGATCAAGAAAACAAAGATCGCCAAGTACTTCATTCTATGACTATTTCGAATTTTCATGGTTTAGAGTTAATATCACGACGAATACTAATTCGAGATGACATCGGAATAGTAGGATATATTTGGGTATCATACTCCAAATCTACAACGTCTTCTGGTCAGAATTCTAAGCTTGATTTCCAGTGAAAGGGGTTGTGAATGCAATTGGAGTTTGAGCACGTAAATCTGTTATTACACGGACTCTTATTATTCTTAAATAGAATATTGATATCTTTCTTTTTTGTAGATTCATACAAAAGCGGAACCTCCTTGAGCATTACATATTACTTGATCCGCTAACTTTAGATGACACTAATGCAAATAACATATGGATGGTGGGAAAATGGATGATGAGGCGGGAGAAAGTAATGTCTAGTTTTTCCTGACGATACTTTGACGTGGAGAACGATGAAGAGAGCATTACGAGTCAATGAACTTGTTTGGATTATAAGGTGACATGCAAATTCGAGTAGCTCATAAAGAATTCTTCAAGATGAAGAAGTCGACCCCGATGCCGAAGAGGACTTTGAAGTCCAACTAAAAAACGATAACTTGCTTGAAAATGAAGTTTATTTGGATAATGACGATCATCATTGTGATTTCGATCTTGATATTTAGATGAAGATAACTTGAATGAATGCTGAGAACCTTGTTTTTTTTTTTCGTTTCATAAAGACATTTGTATTTGTCATTTCAAATATAAAAAATTATTTTATAAATTATTTGGCCTTAACAACACCGGCGTTTTCCAGCCACTTAGGCAGGGAAAAATTGAAACTTTTGTTGTAAGCGTAAAGTGAACTTGCTCTTAAAAACAACGTTGTTCCTTGTGACTACAAAGCTTGTTGATTTCTTGGGGGACAAAATATCATATGAACTTGCTGTTTTAAATATAAAGTTCATGGATTTCATGCCAGACACATGTATTTGTTGTTTGAGAAAAAAACTTTTAAATATAATAATGAAACTTACTGTTTTAAACAATAGAATTTTTATAATTGAAATTCCTATAACAATAAGTTCGTGACAGTATTAGGGGAATTTTAAATCTTAAATAATAAATTATTTTACGGATTATTTAATAACAAAGCTCTTCTGAGCTAACCCTACAAATCAGAATATGTAATTTGTCCGTATGTTTCCGACACGACCCAACGCTGAATGGCTTGGACACAGTAGAAACAGGCTTTCGGTCCTTAGAGAGCATATTGTAGCTTCTTCATATATGAATACTACAATCTTTGTGCTCCATCTCCATGCTTCCCCGCTTTTACATCCCCGAGCTTATTGTACACGGCGACAGAAACTCCATCCAATTTCATACAATCTGTTGCTAAACCCATCAGACACTAAAAACGAAAGAGGCCCTCCAATAAACCAGGCCCTCCAATCACTTGTCGGAAGAGGCTAAAGTCCCTCGCAGTTGAAATTAAGTCATTTTTTACATTTTACGAAAACTTTTCATATATTTTTTGCAAAATATTTTAGTTTTACGAAAAATTTTCGTATTTTATACCATTGTTATTGTTAGCGTTTATACATTTTTACGAAGCCCATTTCAAAATTTCATAAAAGCACGTATATGTTTACGAAGATTTTAAAAAGCTTCTAGACCCATTACGAAAATCTTTCGCAAAAAAAAGGAGGGAGCTACTGTTCCTAATGAATAGTTAATAAAAAGTGAAAGTGGTTCGTAAATTTATAGTAATTTAAAAAAACAAATCGTAAAAATATACGAAAAATTTTCATAAAAATTCAAATTTTTCATAAATTTTCAAAATTTTCGTAATTTCTTTCGTAAATTTTCGTAATTTCTCCGCTTCGGAGTACGTTTGAAAATTTACGAAAATTTTTCATATATTTTTTACGAAAATATTTTGTAAATACTGTAGATTTACGAATCTGATCACTATTTATTAACTATTCATATGGATTTTTCGTAATTATCAAAAAATTACAATTTGAGTTAGTACATTTTTACGAAACCCAATACAAAATTTCGTAAAAACCCATATATTTTTACAACCCATTACGAAAATTATTCGTCCAATTACGAAAACTTTTCGTCTCGTTACGAAAATTTTTTGTAAAATAAAAAAATTTCATATTTTACGAAATTGTTACGGTTAGAGTTTACACAATTTTACGAATCTCATTTTAAATTTTCTTAAAAGCCCGGATGGTTTTACAAATATTTTACGAAGCTTTTAGGTGCATTACGAAAATATTTCGTAAAATTAAAATATTTCGTGAAAGATATACGAAAAAATTTCATAAAATGCAAAAAACGATTTAATACTCCGAGATTTTAGCCGCTTCCTCAATTGACTGAAAAATAAGGCATCAGGGAGAGCAGACATGTAAACCCAAAGATATCTCAATCTCCGTGTGCATCTCCATGCTTCCTTCATTTACGTCAACAATCCAGAACATCGGCTTATTTCACACGGGATCCATATCCAAAGAACAATCTATTCAACAAACTACAAAAGAAAATGTTTGGATTTGGTTGTTGTCTTCCTCATCTGGTCGTATATTTTACTTGGGGGAGGCGCCGTTTATTTCTGAAGGAAGAAGGGCGCCCTAGGGTTTTGTAATGATTCTGCATTGGGCCTCCCAGAGGGTTATTGGGATGTCAGTTGGGCCTCATGTTATAATGGGCCCAAATTTAGGCCCTTCGTCTGAGGCCCATTCGCCCCACCCCGTCATGGGCAGGTAAAATTATCTTCTTCCTGGTCGGTTATAAATTAGATAAACATGCCCATGTCTGGTAAATAGTAATATAAAAGGCCAGAAGTACATACATATATGGAGGGACATACACCAGAGAGTTCAAAAGTCGTCCTACTAATATACTATTGCTTGTAACGTGTCCTCTGAGCCCAAAAGTGTAACATACGTGGTCTAACTATCATGCTAGAGGTTACATTTCCTGCCTAAGATATGTTCTAACCAAAATGCATGATCGTCGCCAAATGACAGACATCAGGCAATAACAGAAGCTCATACACGGATTCAGTAGCAGTCCTACTTTCCTCGCCTACCTCTCTTCCTCTGCAATGGTCCCTCCCCTGATGTTTTTTCCCTGCTACGAGTCCATGGTCATCCCCATTTGGTCGGCTAAATTGGGACTTCTGGTAGATTACCACTGATAATATCAGAATCCATAACTTTGAAAATATTTCCAATCATATGGGGGGGGGGGGGGGGGGGTGTGTTCCGGAGCCAAAATGAAGCTTTGGATCAGAAGGAAAATAAGGAATAAATAATTCCGAAAACAATTCAGCAAGATTTCACACAATCATTTCCGAACAACACAACTACAACATCATACTCAAGCGTTCATTCCCAAATCCAAGGATTCGCCAAATCAAACATCCATCCACAAGTTTGAGGATTCGCCAACCTTCCCTCTCAAGCTACAAATTAGTGATTCCAGAGGCCGTCACAGTCCAACGTTCACCATCACTTCTTCCTCCTATCTCAAAGCCTTGTGAACATCAAGAAGAAGCAGGGGAATCGGTCTCAGCTTTTATTATGATAGGATTAATCAAAGATTATGGTGGGGCGCACACAAAGCATTACGAGGATGGCTCTGTGTGTGGAGATGTTAGGGCCATCACCCGCTTTTATTCGTATATCGGTGCGGATCACGTCCCTGAAGGCAATGAACGGACTGGCCAAGAAGTCGATTCTCTCCACAAGCTCCTCCTCCGAACCCTTCACATGCTTCAACAAATCCGGAAGACGTGCTGCTCCCAGTGATGGGCACAAAACCAAGAAGGCAGAAGAGAGGTACCCAAAGTCATATCACCAAGCAATTCTTCCATGGGTTTGATATCAAAGACGGGCTTGCCTTTCCGAGACGAGGAGCGGGAGTAGTTGGGTGATCAATACATGGTAATTGCATGGTCCACGTGGGTGGTGGTCTTTCATTCGATGGTGCTAGTGATGAAGCTCATGGAGCTAGTGATCCCTTCATGGCTGGAAAAATGAACAAAAGAAGAGAAAGAGACCAAAACGTGGGGGAAGAGGAAGAAGAGACTGTTTGTTTAGCTTGTAGATGAAGTCAATGGTTGGTTTGGCTTTATATTCGACTGCAGGGAAGTCCATTTTTTGGGTTTGGTCGGGAGGTTTGTATGAATACAATGTTAGTTTAAAAAATAATGTTTTAAAATACGATTTAAGAGACCTGTGAAAGATTTTTAAATAAAAAAAAAGGAGTCGGATTTTGAAAACGGAAGTGCTGGTTCCAAAAAATGCCTTCCAATTTTTAACATACCCGCCCTTTCCTATATTAAAAAAATATAAGTGTTTGAATATTTTGGTCGGCAGGTATGTTTCAGTATATGGGGTGGTGGTTGGTACTTGGGTGAGGAGTGCGGGAGTTCCTTTTATTTTAAGAGAAGTAATTTTGTAAGGTTTGTACCGAACCAGGCACCACTCACGCTCGCCCATCTTAATCTTCACAGTATGATTATCGGTGGCTGGCTTGATAAACTATTATGATATTTGGGCCCTAAAGCAGCAGCCCATGGGGCCTTTTTTAACCTACCTCAGAATGATTTTGCTTTAGCAGGCAAGAACTGTTGACAGTTCAGGAGGATGGATATGTACTTGCTGATTTTTTTTTCAAAGAAAATTAGGACATCGTAAAAAAAGTGTCTCATAAGAGTGATATTTAAGAAGTTTATGAAATTCTTATTTTTTTCTTGTGAACCGGTAATAATGTTGCACATCAGACATTTGAGTCCTGCGCTCTCTCAAGGCATGCAACCTGAAAGAAATTTATCAAGGGTGTTTCATAATTTCGGCCAAAAATGCAGATCAACGTCAAGCATTCCACCATTGTAATTGTTGATTCGGCCTTTCACATAAACTAGTGGAAATCATCTATCCAACTTAATCCCCAGTGAAATTACTTGTTGGTTGTGGTCATGTGTCAGAAAACATTCCACTTCAACTGAGGAAAGACGGCGACAGAGAATGGCATCCGAAACAGCTCAAGTGAGCATGACTTAAGAGAGACAGTTTAAACCCGATTTCGGGAATGACTGAGAGCCCTTCAGATCAGAAGAGACTTTTTTAAGCATCGGACATGTAGGCACAAATACTTGTGATCACTCTTTTGTGCACATAACCCACCCATGCTTATGACCCCTTCCTCTACAGGAATAAAACCCAGAAACCCAAAAACACCTTCTGCTCAAAAAACAACATTTGAGGATGTGGGTCATAAACCAGGCCCTCCAATCAACTGCCAAAAGATGAATTTAGGCATCAGGGAGAGCAGACATGCAGACCCAAACGGAATCTCTCAATCTCCGTGTACATCACCATGCTACCTTCATATTATGAATCCAGAGCATCGGCTTATTGTACACGGGTTCTTACACCAAAAATAAAACAACAATGGTGAATGAAAAACAGAGATCTCATAGAAAAAGAAAATTGTATGCCGACGCTGGTGGGGTGGACGGGGGCTGCGTCGTTTATATATAACTAAGCAAAGGAATGGCACCCCTCACCCCCCCTAGGGTTTTGTAGATGTTTCTGGATGTGGGCCGCCAACACGGTTGGATTGTCTATAGGCCCATTAACCCCCGGTCCCAACATTCGCTATAGAAACAATTGCTCATATACATTTGATAATCTGATTTAGTTATACTTTTTTAAATTGGAATATTGGGTATTGATCGGATTAAGTGTTATCTGGTATCGTTCTGAAGATGGTGTAAGAGTATTTATAGAATTAAGGACACGTTGTAACGCGACTTGTAATTCCCGTCCAATTATATTCGACATCATTTGCAGATATTTACATTTTTATTATACACGCAGAGTTCACTTAAAATTTATGAAAATTTTCGTGACTAACCACTATAGTCCGGGAAGACGCAATGTCCAAAGACCTTGGTTGCATTCCCCTATAAAAGAAGCTTTCATTCCCACTCCGCCGCTGATGGCTCAATATCATCTTCGAGTAGTGCACTTAACGTTACTCCAAACATTTTCGAAACCTTTTATGCAATCCGAAACCCCCAGTAGTAAAATGTTTCTGCTCTCAAGCCGGCCAGACTTCATTCTTACATGCTAGGTGACTATTTCCTTCGATCATCGGAAGGAAGTTACACGAAATTTGAAGGCGAACTCTTGCAAAGAATTGATGCGGGTCTCATCCAACGACATACACGAAGCTAACTCATAAATTGTCTGTGAGATTAGTTTGGTCAACAAATGTTTTGCACTATTACCCCGAACAATATTAGTTTTCATATTCTCATTGTGAACAAATACCATGTCATACTGGCCACCTTTATATATTTTTTGGAGTGATTTTGCATGAAAAATAAAATTGGTTGAAAAAGTGTTAAATTTAAAGTAAATTATGATGGATCTTAAAAAATTGAACGAATAAATAAAATTTTTTGTGACGAATTTTCAAGTTTTGGGACGAAGAAGTTGTTGAAAATGAAAATATATAGTATGCCACGCTTTCACTTAATAGTTCGAACTTTTGAAACAGTTAGCATTCTCCACTGTATAATAGTGGTATCAGAACCAGAGATCGAGGGTTCACGCCCCACCAGGCCTGACAAAAAAGGCCAAAGAACTCTTCTAATAATAGAATTTGTGACAAATTTTAAAATTTTAATGTAGAATTTTTATTTTTACAAAGATTATAACTTACAATTTTTTAATATTTCACTAACTTTTCAGTTTTTATTTAAACTTCATTTGGATAATTCTGAAAAAGGCAAAAGTCAGTATTTTATTCTTTTCTGTCGACATATAAAATTAAAAGATTAAAGTATGTGAATTTTTATGAAGCCGCAATTTAAGGATAATTCTTTTTTCTTAAACTAAAAACACTTGAAATTTGTTACGAGGGAATTCTTTTTTCTTAAACTAAAAACACTTGAAATTTGTTACGAGGGAAGACTGAATCGAAATTATGTAATGTTTCCATTACAAGTTTTATTCCGCCTTATTTTAACATCACTAGATTAGAAAATTTTCTAAATTACAAAAATATTCACTTATGAGATATTTGTTTATGAATGTATCGAAAGAATCAGTTCCAAACTGCAATGTAAAGATATCCATTCATCAATAAATTAGTAGTACAAAATATTTTAAGGTTTGCGTATTATAAACAAAAAAATTAAAAAATTAATTTAACGATTAAATTTACAAAATTTCGTCATATATGTACAAGTCCAACGAAATTTCACTTTAAAACCAATTGGCTGTCAAGGGAATAGCCCGCTTAGGCTTATATATAGGCCATATTTTTTTTTCTTTTCAATGTGGGATTTGGTTTGCCACATTTTGATGACAACTCTTTCTAACATGCCCCTCAAACCTAAGCCCACATATGGGTTCACAAGCAGCACTCATTTTGGTAACTCTTCTAACTCATCTATCCATGCAGGAAAGGACATATTACCTCCTCCTAGTTCCTGAATTCTTGATTCTGGTTCGTCTTTTCATATGATTGGTTCTTCACGTTTTCTATCTCATATAAGCCCTTCTTCTTAGTCTAAAGTTATTGTTGCTAGTGGACAATTTTGTCCTGTTAAAGGTTATAGTGTTACTTCCCTCTAGTCTTCGATGTCACTCTTTTATGTTCTCCTTATACCTAATGTCCCTGTGAATTTGATTTCTATGAGTCAATTCACCAAAAAAAGTCAATTGTTCCCCTATATTTTGTCCCTCTCACTGTGTTTTGCTGGATCTCCAGAATGGGAAGACGAATGGTTCGGGTATTTACACGATGATATATACTATTTTGGTGGTTCTTCTACATCAACTTTGACTACTACTCCTAAGTCATCTTCTATTTTATGGCATCAACGTTTGGGTCATCCATCGTTTCATAGCCTTTCTCGTGCTTTAGGGGATTCCATTCCACTTTCTAAGTTTTCTTGTGAGTCTTGCTAGTTAGGAAGAAAACATCGATCTTCTTTTCTGTCTCGTTTTATGTCTAGCGGCGTTGCTCCTTTTGAATTAGTACATTCAGACATTTGGTGTCCATATAGATATATATTTGTCCAGGGATACCGTTACTTCATTAATTTTATTGATGATTTTACTCGTGTCACCTACGTTTATCTTTTGCATGATAGGAGTCAAGTGCCTCATGTACTACTATGTTAACTATATAATGAAATAAAAAAAAATCATTTTGATGATTTTATTAAAGTGTTACGTATTAATAATGCCCTTGAATATGTGCATAATAATATTTCTTCATTTTTGTTCCGCACACGATATTCTTTGTCAAACTACTTGTTCATATACTTCTCAACAAAATAGAGTTGTCGAATGCAAACATCATCATTTGTTAGATGTTGCACGCACTATCTTGGTTCAAATGCATGTTTTGCGTCACTTTTGGGCTTATGCAATTCTCACTGCTTGTCATCTTATTAACTGCATGCCTTCTTTTGTGTTAAGTGGTGGTATTCCTCTTCAAGGTCTTTTTCCTTCATAACCTTGTTTTCAGTTTTACCTTGTGTTTTTGGTTGTCTATTTTGTGCATGATTGTCGCCCGGGAACGGACAAATTGGCTCATCGAGCGGTAAAGTGTGTATTTGTAGGATACTCCCGCACTCAAAAATGCTACAAATGTTTCGATCTATCTTTGAATCGATATTTTGTTTATATTGTTATCAGTTTTTTTGAATCCCAACTATATTTTACGTCACCACAATCGAAAAATATTCCTCATGTACCTCTCCCGGTACCATGAACTCCTCAACTAGTTCCTCCAGTGCATGATTCTTCTACTTCTTTGACGTTAATGTCTCCACCATTACGGGTTTATACCCGTCGTTCACAGACTCAACCGTGTTCAGTTGCTCCAACTGATCCGTAAAACACATCGGTGCCAGCCCCATCTTTTGATCATGATCTTCCTATTGGTCAACACAAAGGTAAATGTTCCACTTGACATCCCATTTTTAACTACATCTCTTATGACCGTTTCTCTACATCATCGAGATCGTTTGGCTTGTCCTTGTCTACTACCTCTATTCCATGGAACTATGAGGAAGCTATCCAAAGTACTGCTTAGAAAGCTTCTATGGATGAGGAGGTGAGTGCTCTGGTTTGGTGGGGAACATGGTTGTCGGTACATCCTCCTTTAGCAATTGACATTGTTGAATGTCGGTTGGTATTTACTATGAAATATAGGCCTGATGGTACTATTGATCATCAGAAAGCTCGCCTTGTAGCCAAAGGGTATTTTCAAACTTATGGCATTCATTATATAGAGACATTCTCTCCCACTGCTTGTCTTAACTCCATTCGCGTTTTGTTCTCCATTGCTATCTAATTGCAATGGTCTATGCTACAACTGGATGTTAAAAATGATTTTCTCTATGAAGATCTTTTGAAGGATATGTATATGGAGCAACCTCCTGGGTATGTTGCTCAGGGAGAGATGGTATGTAAGCTTCGTAAGATCCTCAAGCCTAGTATCAAAAGTTTAGCAGTGTTGTGGAATCGATCGGCTTTAAGCCATGTTCCTATGATGATTCTGTATTCGCAAAGTCCGATACTAAGGGCTTGGTAGTTTTGGTGGTTTATGTAGATGATATTCTACTAACAGGAAGTGACAACATTGGGATTCTTCAGACACGAGACTTCCTCCAAACCCAATTTGTAGCTAAAGATTTGGGAAAACCAAAATATTTTCTTAGTGTGGAGTTATCACACAACAAGAATGGTGCTATATTGTAGTAGCAAAAATATGCACTTGATTTGCTAAAGGAGACATGCCTCATTGATTGCAAACCAGAGCTCACCCCAATTGAACCCGGTCCAAAGCTTTGGGATGATTCTTCAGAATTGCTTGATGATGTGGGCAAATATCGGAGGTTAGTGGGTAAACTCATATACTTGATAGTCACACATTCGGATATCAACTTTGCTGTAAGTGTTGTTAGTCAATTTATGCAAAACCCTAGGAAGATCCATTGAAAGGATGCTATGCGTATTCTAACTTACGCCAAGAGCTCTCCGGGTAAGGTTTGCTCTACAAAAACCATGGTCATTTGAAAGCTGAAGGATATTTAAATTCAGGATATGCATAATAAAAAGAGGATCGTCGTTCAATGACTGGTTATTACACATTCATTGGTGGTAATTTGGTAACTTGGAGAAGTAAAAGTAGAATGTAGTGTCTAGATCAAGTGCGAAAGCGTAGTATCATACAATGACTCACATTGCAAGTGAGTTCTTATGGGTTAGAAATCTTCTGAGTGAACTTGGTTTTTCTGTGCCTACTGCCATGCAAATATGGTGTGATAATCAGTCAGCTATTTATATTACTAAAAATCTGGTATTTCATTAGAAGACGAAACACGTAGATGTGGATTGTCACTTTGTCTGGATATGGTGATGAATGGAACTTTTGAGACTCCTTTTGTTCGATTAGGACAATAGTTAACAGATATTTTCACAAAAGAGTTAACGGCGAGGGTGTTCATGAAGTTATGTAACAAACTTTGCATATATGATGCATATGTTCCAGCTTGAGGGCGAGTGTTAGAATAAAATGTATGTAGACATAAAGAGAGTTAGGTTCAAAGGTTAGACATTTGCCTCTATCCTATATATATCTTGTAATTCTGAATATTTTGTAATATACACACAAAAACACATTTTCCAAATGTTCCTTTACATGAAGCTTCGAACGAATGTCTAGAAACGCAACAAAGAGAGCCCTTTGGTTAGACCATCAGCAAAGTAATAGTCAATCTTTGTGTTTGGTCCGTACATGAAATACAAGATTCGTTGCAAGATAAATAGCCAAAACATCGTCACACCAAAGTGTAGGAAGGTAACTCTCAGGAATTCATAATTCTCAGAGAAGTGCTATATCCATAATATCTCAGCTCTAGCATTGGCAAAAAATTGTACTCCAATTTAGTATTAGACCGAGAAACTGTGTGTTGCTTCTTGGAATTCCAAGAGACCGGGTTACAACCAAGAAGTATGACAAACCCACTAACGGACTGAATACTAGCCTAGTCAAACATTAGAAAAGCCATGTAGTGAGGGAAATTTGACAGGTGATATATGTATCCCATATGTGATGGTTCCCTTAAGATGCCCTAGAATGTACTTCACGGCGGACCAATGCGGAATCGTTGGTCGATGCATAACTTGGCAGACTTGATTGACTGCGAATGTAATGTTAGGTCTGATCAATGAGAGGTATTATAGACAACTAACTATTCTCCGATAAAGAGTGGGATCAGAGAAGAGTTTGTCATCGTGAAGAGAGAGGCGACCATCAGAGGGAACTGGAGAGCTAATAGACTTGTAGTCCTACATAAAACTTCGAACGAGAATATCATAAATATACTTGGATTGTGTAAGCAATAGTCCGATATGGTCAAAGTGAGCTTCCATCCCAAGAAAATAATGCAAAGGGTTGAGATGCTTCATAGCAAACTCCTTTTATAGCGTAGCAATGATGGAGGCAAGAGGAGCACCTGGTGTCCCTGTTTGAATAATATCATTGACATAGACAAGTAGATATACTAGGAAATATGAAGTATAAACAAAGAGGAATCAGCCTTGGAGTCAGAAATCTAAGACGCTGCAGAATGCTACTGAGTTATTGAAACCATGTATTGGGAGCTGTTTGAGTCAGTAAAGAGAGCGTTGAAGTCGAAAAATGTAGTAAGGGTGAACTGAGTCAACAAATCTTCAGTGAGATATCTGCAAAAAAATGCTTTCTTCACGTCTAGCTGTCGAATGGGCCACCTCGAGGACATAACGATAGAAAGGACTATTCGAATAGTGACCGGTTTGATAACTGTAGTAAGGGTCTCTGAATAATCTATACCCTCCCTCTGATGAAACCCCTTGGAGACAAGACGGGCCTTGTATCGATCAATTATACCATCTGCTCTCTGTTTGCTTCGATAAACCACTTACAACCGACTACATTCTGTTGGCTTGTGGGTGGAACAAGATCCTAAGCGTAATTCTGAAGAAGGACATGATATTCCTCTTTCATGGCCTTATGCCATGGTGGCACTTTGCTGACTAGAGAAATGTTTGGGGTTTTTGAGAAGTAGTAGATATAGTGAAAGTAGAGGGATGCCGAGTTATAGGAAATTGAGGTGGAGGGAGAGTGCCATCCTTTGATCGTGTTGTCATAAGATTTTTATTCTATTGCACAGCAACTGTAGGACATGACGAGTCATCCACTTATACTTCATGATTTGTAGACTGGTTAAGAACTTTAAGAGGCACAACCAATGTACTAATAGGGGCATTAGTAGGTGGAGACAAAATGGAGGTAAATTGTGGAACTGGAAGATCTGATAGAGAAAGAGAGGATGGAGTCGTACCAGGAGCATGTGCTTGGCTAGAGGAGGACATTGGAGTACCAGGCGCACTCT
The DNA here is from genome assembly GCA_023653495.1 of Melastoma candidum. Lineage (NCBI taxonomy): Eukaryota > Viridiplantae > Streptophyta > Magnoliopsida > Myrtales > Melastomataceae > Melastoma > Melastoma candidum. The sequence goes on along the minus strand of CM042884.1, from coordinate 13,388,727 downwards.
TGCATAAAGGAAACATATGTTCATCAAATATGACTTGTGTAGTAAGAAAATGACAACCAGTGGTAAGGTCAAGACATCGATAGCCCTGATATAGATACCCAAGAAAGATACATGGATGAGAGCGAGATTCTAACTTATGACAAGTGTGTGGACGGAGTTAGGGATAACAAATACAACCAAATAGTCTTAAGGTAGAATAATCAGGACTATGATTTAATTGAATTTCTTAGGGAGATTTAAAAGATAGTGATTTAACAAGTAACCTATTGATGACGTAAACAGTTGTTTCAAATGCTTAATCTCAATACTTCCATGAAGGGAGGAATAGAACAAAAGAGTTAGGCCCATGTCAACAATTTGGCGATGCTTTCTCTCCGTAGAACCATTGTAATGTAGAACATGAGGACATGAGATACGATGAGAAATGCCCCGACTCTACAATTCAGATTGAAATGTAGTAGATAAAAATTATTTGGCATCATCAGATTGAAGATATTTAATTCAACAACCATAAAGATTTTCAATTTGTATCCAAAAGGCACGAAAGACAAAGAAAACATCAGAACGTGATTTGAGAATATAAAACCAAGAGAATTTACTATAATCATCCGAAAATTGAATATAGTAATGTGGCCAGAATGGGAAGTAACATGGGCAGGTCTCCAAATGTCTATATGAATGAGGTCAAATAAAGAATTGCTACTGTGAAACATGGAAGGAAAGGAGTTATTGATAATTTCGCCCTGTTGACATGCAGAACATACATGATCCTTATTGAGAGAAGTTGAGAGACCCAAAATACGGTGAACGATAGGAAAAGAGGGATGCCCTAGTCGTTGATGCCATAGAACGCTGGAATTGGACACGGAGATGTGAGCTTGAGGCCGAGTGCACCTAGAGTTCGAGTTGAAGTAGTAAAACCAATCCTTAACTGGGCTTCGTAGAAGCTCCTGGTGAGTGAAACGATCTTTTACAATTCACGTGAAGCTCAAATAAACGTGAATTATCTTCGGCAAACTTGGAGATGGAAATAAGATTTTTCGAAATATTTGGAGTATAAAGAATAAGTCTCAAATTTAATGAATGAGAAGATAATTTTAGGGTAGAAGAACTAGAAGCTAAGATCGGGAGAGAGTTACTATAACCGGCAAGTAACTGATAGTAATTTGGTGTGTCATCATCTATGGTGAGGTTAGAGAGATATGATGTCACATGATGTGTGGCTCCCGAGTCCATATACCGGTCATAATCATTAAGTGGCGGAGAAGAACTATATGTCAGATGAGCTTGTGCCAGAGAGATTTGATTGAGTTGACAGAAAGGAGCGATGTGGCCCGATCGGTTGCATATTTGACACAGAACTGAGAAGTTGTTGAACCTGTATGTCCCAACATCATTTGAATTTGACATTGGGCTAGAAGCTGGCTTAGCGAGGGGGAAGCTCGTCCGATGTTGAGAAGTCGAGTGCCGACCAATTTGAGGCCACTCAGATGAGTTGGAGTTTCCTGACCTGGATTGCCGAGCCCCATTAAATCTTCCACTTGACATGTCCTAAGGTCGTCGAGCAGCAGAAGCTGCCCCAAACCAGTAGGATCATTCACTTTTCTACCACCTCATCTTCCAGTCCTGCCTCTATCTCTGCCCCTAAAATGACTGCCTGATCCTATCAGCTAGGTGAGCATCGCTTGCGGTGGAACCAAGGATGCCAGATAGAGAAACACTAGGTGGGAGACCACCAGAAGTAAGGGTTTCATTGTGGCTTGTTGCGTAAAGACGATGCTCCTCGTGGCCAACCAAAAGCTATTCAAGTTCTTCAATGCTTGAGTTCAAGCATTCGTTTAGCTTGTGTGAGTATGAGAGGTTCCTACTCAATTGGCAGCTCGGTATAGATTTGTCGATTAATGTTAGCCTGCGATTTTGGCTTACCAATCTGAGCGTATCAAAGGGCATGTTATTTCATGATGTTGATGTACGCTATCACTGATTGTTGTCCCATTTTTTGCCGAGCAGATCTTCCTGGATAGCTGTGTGTCTTACAAATGCCATGTCGAGTCGAGTCCAAGCCTCATAGATGTTTTCGAGGTAACAATGGTCACTCCAATGTCTTCTGTGACTGCAAGTATAAGACATGTTAAGTCAAAATTATCTCTTGATTCCCACCTTAGGTAGTCTGAATTGATAGTAGTGACACCATCCGAGTTAATGATGGTTTTGCCTGGAGCAATGATACGACCTTCAACATGATTTAGCAATCCATAAGTAGCTAACAATGGGATCATCACGCCTTTCCAATAAATGTAGTTTTTCTCATCTAACTTGACGGGAATTGTTGGAATCGACGTTGGGGTTTGGATGATTGAGAAGGTATGAGAGGAAGATGAGAGTAATGTAGAGGATGAAGATGAGTAAAGTGAGGAGAATGTATTGGTCATATACGACAAATAATAGCGAAAGAGATGATGTTATTCAATCTATGGCTCGCTCTGATACCATAAAGATTGAAGTAAAGACAAACGACAAGAGAAGAATGGATGAATTCTCCCACACCGTGAGAGAGGTTCAATATATTTTTATATAGGGCGTAGACATTATATAAGGTTATTATACATTCCTAACATGACTAATCTATGTATAGAAACAAGGATTACTCTATTATTATAGGCAACCTATTTATGGAGTCTTAGATTCCGGTCTATCTATAAGATTTATCTCTATTAACATTCATGACTTTTCAGTGGAATTTGTATAAAATTCCTAATGATTATGTTTGACACCGAGATTCTTTTATATTTTACAAAAATACATGCTTTAAATTCATACAAAACTTTTTATTTAATATTGTAAATACAAATTCTCGAAATATCTAATTATGAAAAAGTTTGTAAAGTGTTTTAAAGATTTATAACCAAATTTCTTACAATATTTACAACTACCTGGTTTCATGTGATTCCAATGTCCGGAGCTCATATGTGAGTGTAGAACCAATGATTAAATGGACTGTTCACCCTTGATCATCGTCGAGACCTTGTCTCTGAGGCATTTTCAAGTAATACATGCATAAAATTGAAGGGAAAGTAAGCAAGAAATGCTAAAACATGTTCAAAGCAAATAAATTAACAACTTTCATGAAGAAATAAAATTCAAGAGAAGGATTTACGTGACGCTTTTGATCTCATTAGTTGCTTCGTATTCATGGGCACGATCAGGATCAACACGTTGATGTTCACATTCAAAATCAAAAAGAGGTAAAGAAAGAAAACTAGCAAATTCATGTTAATTAATTTAGAAATTTGAAATATGGCATGACAATGCAATCCAAATGTAAATTATCACATGTCGAGTTCAAGCAATAAGGATTGACAATGTACCATCTACAACATCTTTGATACTTCTAAGAAAACATAACTTTCAATAAAGAGTATGAAAATGTGGCTCCCTGAACTTCAAACAAAGCTCTTTCAAGTCTGGATCTAATATCACAAATTTCATGTCAATCTGAGTTGTAAAGCTCAAGTTACAAGCTAAGAAGTATACCTACGACGTGTAGTGCTGCCTTGCGGCCGAGACTAAGCTGTCATACTTCCCATACAGTATCTCTTGGTTTTGTCCGAAACATGTCAAAACACAAAGAGAGAAAAGAGAACACAAGAGGGACGGGAGGGACATAAAAAAGGTGTCGGATTCATGAAAAATTAGCCAGATGCATTTAATTGGGTGACGTGAGATTGATCATCATCACGAAAACTTGTTCTCGACCAAGGTTTGTCCGATCACGCATAACTGTACCAAGGGTGATCCCATCGTGCCATTATCATGCAAATTACGTCAAGACGCATATACAGGCAAGGTATACGAGTGTGACACATATGAGGATTAATACAAATGAAAATCAAAGTGTTGGATTTTTTTCTCATTTAGCCTTGTATTAATTGCATAGTTTTACTTTACTTTTATTTTGTTATATTTTATTAAAGTATATTTTATAAAACGGGTTGTGACATAAGACATATGGTTCGTGGATATATAGGACATATATTACGACATATTACGGCTAGGCCCGTTCCTCTGTCCTTCAAACTATTATTTAATTAAGGCCAAAATCTGACATTAAATAAAAAGGAAATCCTTTATTAGGTTTTCTACCAGGGTTTCTGTGGGTTACACTTATAGACAATTAGTTTCACCAATTTTGCCTCCTCTATCGAGAGCAACCGTACGGGAAAGAAAAGAGGAAGAAGATCTTACCGGTGAGGTTTCCGCGATCGTCTTATGATGGCGTTAACAGGTACACTACTTTTTCTTTAATTTTCTCGATGAACGTAAACCCGCGTAATTGATCAAGTCATCCGCTACTTTTTTGTTTTTGTAATATGTGATTGGATGATTTCTTACATGTGGTATCAAAGAGGACTATGCGGATTTACGATCCTAAGTTTAGAATTTTTTTGAAAATTGAAGAATGTTTATTCCATGCCATAATACTGACTGTTTGTTTTATTTTCTCCCTAATCCATGGGGTATTGTAAAATTGTTTTGAGGGCTTACGTTTCTTTATGATTTGGGTGTTATAAATTTTTGATAAATTTCATAAAATCTGGAATACGCTTTAAAAAGATTGAATTAGGATTAAGGTTATTAAGAAGAGAGTAAAAAAAAAAAAATCTTCCCGAATCGGGTATGATCTGGGATGGGGATTCTCATGATGGCCCGTCCAGGCCCAAGCGGGCCTAGCCTTATTCAACCCAAATGGGTTGTATATTAAAAAAATAAATAATAATTACAAGCCCCATCCGACCAAATGGGATGTATATTAAAATAAATAAATAATAATTGCAAGCATAATCCAAGTGGGTCAGGTGTAGAGCCACAGCGGCCTAGGCCGGGCCTGGCTTTGCTCAGCCCAATCAGCTTACCTATTAAAAAAATGGAGGCCTAGCCTAGTAAGCAGCCCACATGAGATTTCTAATGGCCACCGGCTGATCCGTGTCGGTGGGCAGTCGACACCGGTCAACGATTAATTGAAGTCATAAATATAGGTCGCACGTCATAAATATTATTTTATGCAACATTTTCAGACTAGTGTGAGGAGATATAAAATTATTTAGACATGAGTGTAGCTCGTACACACAATATTTTGATGTGACAAATGTTATATGTCTAGTGAGAAATGACCATGTTGTGCTATGATGGCTGGTTTGCCAAAGTGAACCGTTTATGGTGATAGTTGATTCTTGTTTTCTATTCAAACATGCATTTATTTTTGGGAGTAAAATCATAATATGCTGCAAGTGTTTAGTTGCCAAAGTGGCTCGCTTGTACGTTACATGTGATGTTTCCTTAAAGGTGGTATGTATTGATTTCCCACAATTTTGATTTCACATTGTGTTGTGTATTATTTCACCAAAGTGGATCGTGCATAGCGACACGTGATTGGGTGTGTGAATTTTTGATTATGAATCAGTGGATTATAATGTTTATTCCCTAAAGGGAATGAATTTGTAGAATATGTTGTTTCTTTATGATACTTGTGGGATGATTTCTCTGCTTTGTGTTTTCTCTGTCCAAAAGGGAGTTGACATTGGAGTATGAAGATTCTTAATGATTATTTAATCTCATTGATCGATATTTTGAGGCCCGTAACATTCAATGGTTGCGTTACCTTTATTTTACATTTTCCTTCAATATATGCAACATTTCTGCCACTATTGAGGTTTTGAGTGGTTCAAACTATAAGAGGTGAAAGTAGGACCTCGAGTTTGTTATGGGTTATATCAGTCATGATATGGGTCTTATTACTGATGAACCTCCGGTGCCCAGCGATGCGAGTTCAATCCAAAAGAAGAAGAACTATGAGAAATGGGCACACATGAATAAAATGTGCATGCTGACCGTGAACAAGTCTATCCCAGATCACCTTCTTAGTCGTTTTTTGGAAACTAACAATGCAAAGGCTCTCCTTGCTGCTACCTCATCCGATGATCGGAATTTCGTTATCATTCATTTGCAGCTTCTACTGGAACTACAGTTGTTGTCGCTCCTATTTGGAAATATTGATTCATTAGAGATTGCGCACAGAGAGGGGTATGATACGGTTATTGAAAATCCTCTGGTTGTTCTAGAAATTGTTCCCGTGAGGAGATCAACCAGAGTACGAAAATCTACTTTATCAGATGATTACATTGTCTTCCTCGAAGAAGATTGTGGTGCATTAGTGAGCGATCCCATAAACTTTAAGGAAGTAGTAAGCAGACATCGAAGTAATGAATGGTTGGCTGCAATGAAAGATGAGTTGCAGTCTGTGGGCTATAGTCATGGGTGGGAGCTCTCTAAATTGCCTGTTGGTCAAAAGTAAGTTGGTTGTAAATGGGTCTTCAAGACCAAGAAAACGTAAAAGGAAACATTGAACGTTATAGGCAAGGCCAGTGGCTAAGGGATTCACTTTACGAGTCAGTGTTGACTACACCGAGACTTATTCTCTAGTTTCCTCTAATGATGCAAGATGTCGATTGTTGCGCATGTTGATCTAGAGTTGCATCATATTGTTGTGAAAATAGCTTTTTCGAATGGAAGACTCTTGGAGAATGTTTATATGTATCAACTAGAGGGTTTTGTGGAAGAAAGATTGTTTGCAAATTGAATAAGTCCATTTGTGGACTAAAGCAGACTTCTCGACCATCGTACTTAAATTCTATTGAGGAGGTATCATGTGGGAGTAGTTTCATTTACCTTATCCTCTATTTGGTTGATATCCTTTTGTCAAATATTGGTTTAGCACTGTTGTAAGAAACTAAAGAGATGCTGACTAGATCAAAGGATTTAGGTGAAGCTGCTTATGTGCTTGGGATTGAGATTTGTCAAGACTGATCTCGAGGTATTTTAGGGCGGAGCCAAAGGGCTTATATTGATAAGGTGCTTGAGAGATTCTCTATACAGTCTTTCAAACTTGGAGAAGTATCAATAGTGAAAGAAGATAAATTCAGTGAAGATCAATTGCCAAAAAATGATATTGAGAAAGAGTCCATGAAAGATGTACCCTATAACAGTGCAATTGACAACTTAATGTATACTCAAGTCTGTAGTAGATCAGATCTTGCCTTTTATGTTAGTGTTCTTGGCATATATTTGTTTAATCTGGGAAGGGAGCATTGAACTGCTATTAAGAAAGTAATGAGATATTCACAACGAACGAAGGCTAGCATGTTGGTCCATTAGAGAGAGTGGATAACATTGAGGTGGTTAGATATGCAGATTTCAACATTACCGGGTATTCTGATGACAATAAGTCAACATCAGGTTATATATTCATGTTGGCTAAAGGAGCTATTTCCTAAAAAAGGTGTTAAACAGACCCTTATAGCTTCCTCGACCAAACATGCATAATTTGTTGCATGTTATGGAACATCTTCTCATGCCGTTTGGCTGAGACATGTTATTTCGAGCCTTAGACTTGTTGATTCCATTACTAGGCCATTGGTGATATATTGTTGACTCCAAGAATAACCAAACTACTGGTGGTTTCATGCATATGGAGATTAGGTATCTTAAAGTTTGCGAGCCAGTAAAATAAAGCGGTATAGTTGTTGAGCCTATCGATACGGAGTCGATGTTGGCAGACCCACTGACTAAGGGACTTAGACCCGTAACTTTTAAGAAACATGTTGTACAAATGGGTGTCTTAGAATCTTTTGATATTTTTTGGTTAGTGGGAGTTTATGATACTCTTTTGGGTTGTTTTTGACATTTTCTAAACCTTCAGTTTATTTTGGATATTGAGTATCTTATCATCGAGATTATGTAGATTTTTTCATGCATGCACTTACTTTTATATCATGTGTAGATGACATGTACTAAAGAAAATCTTGAGACTTGATGCTTAGTCTCGAGTAGGATGTTATTACCAATAAATTTTGTCTCTCATAAAGCACTGTAAAGTTTGCGCGCATTAAAGGTTATGAGACAAATAAGGGAGCATCATTTGCTCAAAAGTTTTTCTGGCTTGTTATGGGCGTAAGTTTATAGAAAGATTAGGACCGACTGAAGTAACATCATATTTAATCACATAAGGGATGCTATTTCGGCTACACAACCTCATTGACCTTTGATAGTATGATTGCTTATTGTTGTGATTATGATTGTCTTATATCATTGAGTGATGCTCTGACGGTCATAGTTCGATATTGAGTAATTTACTTGGCCGGAGTTGTTTGAGATGTTGTCTTTGTATTGGCCACACATATGTTACATCCCAAGTGTCATTTTTAAGAATATCTTTCGGATACAATTGTTGTCAAAATGAGAGAATGTTGGATTCTTTCCGAAGTTGGGCTTTCACTATTTGCATATTTTTACTATATTTTTATTTTATTTTATTGAAGTATATTTTATAAAACGGGTTGTGATATAAGATAGTGCATGAAATTCCACTTGAGTATCGTGATCAATAAAGTTATTATGATATACACATCTCGTTTTTTTAATGTGGTTTACGCCTGAGTGTATGCTATTTTTTAACCTATGGTCCATTGATGGATACAACATAAGTTACGGTATATTACGGCCAGGTACCTCCCAGAGCAACCGAATGGGAACGAAAAGGGGTAGAAGATCTTGCAAATAAGGATTTCACGTTGCGATAGCGTCAACCATAAACCTGCTTAATCGATTCGGTCCTTTTTTTTCTATAATTTGTGATTGGGTGATTTATTAGCCAAAGTTACGCTCAAACAAGGATGAATCATTTGCCAACCCTTGTTAGAGCACAAGGGATTTGTCATTCATCGTTATGCATATGAGATCATTCTTTACAGATTCGGTTAGACAGATATTAAATATGGACGCATGATCATAAGTATGCAATAGAAATTGTAAATATTTCAGCGAAGTTGCAGCCAGAGAAAATGAACGGACCATCAATGAAATAGTAGCGAAGTCATAACTGATCTAATAATTCTTGGAGTAGTAGCCAAGGCACTATTATTATTATTTGGACACGAAACACAAATCTAATAATTCTACATTCATGTTGACTGATAATAAATTTTTAGGATTTTTGTTGTACTTAATCCGTTTTTTTTTTCAATTTCCATACTAAGGATAACATCATGTCAATACATAATATTAATTATTTTAACTACTCAAACTTTTCTTTTTCCAAAATGAACATATTCTTTAAAAATCATATCGAAAGACTGCAAAAGTTGAAACAGCAACTCCACCAGTCGTCATAGTTTGTAGAGTATTGCGATTTTATATTAAGTCTATGTGAGACTAAACCTTTAAATCAACACGAAAATTCTATAGTTATAAAAAGAACTTTCGTTATGAATGAAAAACTAAGAAAAGGAATTGATTATGGGAATACACTTTCATAAGAACTTTCTATTTCTCCAACTAATTATGCATCGTAGGGTTGTCGGTTTCTAATCAATAGGGACTTGTAAATTCCCAAGTTTCGCTCATGAAGAAGTGTCGACTCCTGAAAATCACACCACTAATCAAATTCAACCTTTCACGGCAGTCGGTATTATTTTCGTCAAATATTTTATACACTAGTCAGAAGCATATTCCTCTTCTTATTCCCTATGATATTATCTCTAATATATTTTAGTATTTGGTGTTTAAAAAGTAAATTGATTGATTAAAATTTAATAACACGATTGGCTATTTAAGATTCGTGGTGAGTTTTTTTTTTGTCATATTAAAAGGGTGTAAGTGGGTCGTCATTCTCCACTTAATGAAATAAAAGAAAAGATACACCGGTTATATATATATATATATATAATATTAAATTTCTTCATTAACGAGGGTTGAGACGAAATCGAAAATATCGAACGCGTAGTCAATTTTTTTCTGTGACTTAATGAATCAAACAGAAATTATCGCATGTTAAAAATAACAAAAACTGATTGTAAATGTTGCAGCTCGTGACATAAATGAGATGTAACGAAAATTTGCCATCGATCCCTTTGTTTCAGATTAAGGCCGTGTCCTGTATGTGACGCTAACGTTGTACTAAGAACGTCATCCCAATGTTTCACTTTCATATCATGTCTATTTAAAGGAGCTAATTTTCGTAATAACTATTTATTTTGTCGGTGGAATCATTGACAACATCTTCTAGTAAAATAGAAAAAAAGGAATATCTTCGTACGTGAGATGATTAGGAAGAATTATTTGGTTGGACGGAGCGGATGAGTCAAAAGTTACGGCAAAATTCCGAACATCGATTCACACAATGCGTACATGATATTTGTCCACGTTGAAATCATTCAAAAACCAATCACGTGTCGTGTCGACGTTGAAATCATTCAAAACCGATCATCGATTTCACACAATATGCACGTCGCGCGTGCTCGAAAACTTGTTTCAAATCCTAGGTAGCGAGTTTCGAAATGATGATCGGAACATGAAGGTTAATGCACTTAGATTTTCGCCCATGTCATTATTTCGGACATGAACCATTGCAAGAAACATCCTACGTTCGTGCTAAAAAGTCCACCACCCCATCCCCACATCACATTAACCACTATTTGGCTTGAACTTTTTTAACAAGTCTTTCGCCAACTAAATTTCGTGTCCCAAAGTCTTTCGTCTCCTCCAATATATATAAAAAAAGACACTGGGGACTACTCCTCCAAAACGCTGAATGATCCAATATTTATCACTCCTTGTCCGAAAGGAAAAAAAAACGTTAGATAAAAGCAATTATGACTAGCATATAATTCATATCCTTGCGTCTTTTGCTTTTTATTTCTTGGGTTTTGTTTTGTCTCCCCAATTTTACTTTGCCTTTCTTGAGTACCACCTAAAACCATCCCAGATCTTGGACTCCAACGGCTGGTTGTCGGACATAGCCTAAACAGGGCTATATCGTGGTTTCGGAGAGAAAAATGGAAGGAAGAAGCCCTAGTTCGTCTTCCAGGCCCGACCGCAAGACGATGGAAAAGAAGCGGAGGAATCAAATGAAGGCCCTCATCTCCGACCTCAACGCCATCGTTCAACGGCACAATTCTTCCGGGGTTAATTTCCATCTTTCGCCATGATGATGTCTTCGTTGATTTTAGTCGTGTTATGTGAATTTGTCCGTCCGGATTATGTTTCATTAGGACTTGGTTGTTTTGCCTGTTTAAGGCTTCGGTATCTTTTCCGAGTGTTGTGCCGCTCCGTCTCACTCACCCTGTTGATGCGAATCATTACTGTCTCAGCAATCTTCTGCGGGCAATGGCGCGGTTCCAGTGCCGGATCAGATCGAGGGTGCCACGAGGTACATAAAGAAGTTGCAAAATAGGATCGAGAGATTGAAAGAGAAGAAACAAAGCCTTGTGATGCACGGAGATCTCGGCAAGAGAGGCAGAGGTTCCATGGTGCCAAAGGTCGAGATCCAAAGAATGGGGACCTCCCTCGAAGTCACCCTGATTTCCAGCTCTGGCAGTAAGCTGATGCTTAAGGAAACGCTTGGGGTGCTCGAGGAAGAGGGAGCCGAGATCTCGAACGCAACGTATTCAAGTGCCTGGGAAACAATACTTCTCAGCATTCACTGTGAGGTTAGGAAACCATTTTTGCCCTAATTGGTGTTCGAATTATGTGCCCATGGGCCATGATCTTCTTTCTAATTGGGTTTTGGATTTATCTTGGGAAACATTTCAGGTTGGAGATATGGAATTTACATCCTTTACATGTGATAGGATATCTGAAAGGTTAAGACAAGTGGTGTCACTTCAAAACTAGATCATCCATATCTACATCTGCCTATGTTACTAAAATACAATGATGCTGGTCCTAAAATTGAATTACATGCCTCATTAGATTTTTCTTCAATTCATAGTCATATCCACCCAGGTCGATAATCTGAGAACACAACTTCTCATTTTATGTCTCCCCCGGCCTTCTGAGCATCAACCAACACAGATTACAATCCACTATTTTAGTGCTGATGCAGTTGTAGGCCGGAGCAAGACTGCTAATCGCGTGATCCATGACCGGCAAATCACGACAGTCATGAGCTATGTAATTCCTGACGAGCGACAAACCCTAGGTAAGCTTAATCTAGTTTTGCTTATGTATTGTTTGCTCCCTTAGTTTTTTCCGATAGTTCGTTACGGATTCGCCAACGCGTAACGACAAAATTGCCTCGAACCAAAGCAGACTAAATGGCAATTTGAATGCCATTCGATGAAACTATCAAGACATTCATGATCCTATAGTTTCGAGCCACGTTTTGTGCTGTGGCATATCATAAACTCCCCACCCCCAACAGTTTTCCACGGATGCTGACATATCGTAAAGCATAAGTGTCTCATAACTCTACGAAAGTAGACTAATTCAGATCAATTTTAAATCAAAATTATGTTAAATTTGTGAAATATTGCGTTCATTACATAATATTTCTTGATATTTTACATTATTCTCGAAAAGTTTGAATACCGTCGAATTTTGGGTTTATTTCAAGATAAAAATGGAAACAAGAAGATTTTGGCGTATCTATAAAGATTCTATACAGCTGCAAAGGATTTTGGTGCCGCTGCACGACATGAGGAAGGAAGGACACGACTTATTGCAGAGATTTGGTTCAGCTGCACGAACGGGAGAAAAAATATTTTATTATAGATTTTTAAGATTTTCTAGGTTTTATTTTTAGGCTTTATAAAAGTTCTTTATTCACCCCTTGCCAAGAGGAGGACGATTTTTTTTTATCAAGGAGAGCATGGAAGTTAGACTGCGTTTATGATGCTTTTCTTTTCTTTATGTGTTCCGAAAACGATGCTTAGCTAAACTTTCTTTTCTAGGATTATGTTGAACATAATTATGTATTTGAATTTCCGGAACTCGCTTTATAACAAATTTGTGATTTGGATGTTTATTTATTTCGTTTGATCTTAATGCATGCAATTTATCTGATCAATGAATCGTATTGATTTGTTATCCTAATTTAAACTCGGGAGAAGAATTTTAGAAGAGAACAAGAACGGAATAGCGTTGGTTAATATCGCATGAGCGAATTAGCTAGTAAGTAGTATCTGGAGATATACTTCTAGGCAACCATTAAAGGATTGATTCTTAATGCGTTTCTTGCCTTCGTAATTCACTATAGGGATATAGGTTTTATGGTGGTTTGGAATAGTCCTTTATAAACTCGAGAGAGGCACTTATGGACATGAGAATCCGGTTAGTAAACATAATTAGTATGAATTTGGGATAAGCGAGTGAATGGATTTAATGAAACAAGGAGGGGATACGTGATCATAGGCTTTTCCGACTGATTAAATTTTGATTTCATTGCTTTGATTTTTGCTTTTCGTTTAGTTTTCAAAGTTTTAATAAACTTATTTCTTTTATTAGTTTGGCTACATAAGAATCAGAATTGTATATGCTAAAAGGTTCTATTTTCTATCCTCGTGGGAACGATAATTCTATTCATCTCTATATTAATTGTTGCGATCCGTGTACTTGCGGTGTGTGAATTTAACGACCAAGTTTTGGCGTCGCTGCCGGGAAAAGGTTTTAGAATCTTTTACTTGCGACGAAAGTAATTTGTGTTGATCAAGTCGTTTAATTTTTTGTTCTTTCTTTCTTTTTCAGGTGTATGTGCCGGACGCGTAGCGAAGATTTGTTTGCGTTCGATCTTGAAATTGAGAGGACATTTCGAGCACTCAGAAGGAGTCAACGGAGCACGATGGTAGACATAAATCAGAACAATGGCAATAACAACGAGATTCAAGAAGTTAATCAACCAGCTTCGAGAAGGACGATACGAGACATTGCTCAACCTACTCCCCATGAGCCCACTAGATTTCTTCACCTAGCAATTGAGGCTCAGAATTTTGAGATCAAGCCGTCCATACTCCACATGATTGAGAACTCAAGTTTTGGAGGCTTGACAAACGAAGACCCTCGCTAGCACCTCACTCGCTTTGAGGATATATGCGACACGTTTAGATGCAATGGAGTCAGCCGATGTAGTCCGAATGAGATTGTTTCCGTTTTTATTATGGGACAAGGCTCGATCATGGCTTTATTCCTTGCCGGAAGAGACAGTTCGATCATGGGAGGATATTTCAAAGCTATTCTTGGCTAAATACTTCCCACCGAGCCGAACTGTAAGAATCAGAAATGAGATTACAACCTTCCCTCAACATTCAACCGAGTCCATGTATGAAGTGTGGGAGTGTTTCAATGTATTGTTACGTCTTTGTCCGCATCACGAGATCCCGAAGTGGATGCTCGTGCAAAGTTTCTACGATGGCTTGGTAGATCAGCTTCAATCCACAGTGGATTCCGCTGCAGGAGGAACTTTGATGAATAAGACACTTGAGGAATCTTGGAGTTGTCTGAACAAATCGCTAATAATGGGCAGCCGAAAACATTAACAAGAGGAGTCGTCGAACTGCACCAAATGGACACAATGACATCTATAAACACCCAGCTTGAGAAAGTGACGAGGGAAGTTGCTGCTCTTCAAACTACAAAATTGGTATCTAATAGCATATATTCTGATGTGCAGGTAGATGAGGACCAGAGAGAAGTGCCGAAGATAAATTATGCAGGATCCAATCCACAGAACAACCTGTATTCCAACACCTACAACCCCGGATGGAGAAATCGCCCAAACTTCTCATGGAAGAATAACGCAGCCCCACAAGAACCAAGTCAATCGAGGATAAGCCAGCCTCCTGGTTTTATGACCACAAAACAGCTACCTGCAGGTGAGAATCAGCCTAACGTTGATGAATTACTAACCCGGTTGCGTGCTAGTCAGGAGGAAACCCGGAAACAACAAGAGGATGTTCAAAAGCATCAAGAGATGATCCTGAAGGACCATGCCATGTCCATTAAATAGCTGGAAGTGCAAATTGGACAGATTACAAGTTCAATTACCAACAGGCCACACGGAACACTACCGAGCAGCACCAAGGTAAATCGGAAAAGAGAGCATCGCAACGCTGTCACCCTTCACAATGTTCGTGACTTCGAAGAAGCCCTCGAGAAGATGGAGGTGGAGAAGGAACAAGCAGAGAGAAATGCCGCAAGCCGAAAACAATCGAAGAAGGAGGCGAGACAAATGATAAGGAACCGACCGATGCCGTAACCACAAAGGTACATACCTCAACACCCCCATTTGTACCAAAAATTCCTTTTCCGCAAAGGCTTAAAAAATCTACTGACGAGCAACAATTCAAAAAGTTTCTAGATGATTTAAGGAGTTGCAAATTAATATTCCCTTTGCGGAAACGTTGGAGCAAATGCCCAAATATGCCAAATTCATGAAAGAGGTATTGTCAAGAAAGAGAAGAATCAGTGAGCTTGAGACTATTGCAGTTATTGAGGAGTGCAGTGCCATTTTGCAAAAGAAGCTACCACCGAAATTAAAGGACCCAAGTAAGTTCCCTATCCCCTGTCGCTTTGGACCTCAATTTTCATGTCCTCTGTGATTTGGGTGCAAGCATCAATTTGATGCCATTTTCTGTCTTTGAGAAGTTGAACATCGGGGAGGTAAAACCGACATCCTTAACTTTGCAACTAGCTGATCGGTCTCACACTTATCCAAAGGGCGTAATTGAAAACGTGTTGGTAAAGGTTGATAAGTTTATTTTCTCAGTTAACTTCGTCATTCTAGATTATTAAGAAGATCGAGAAATTCCGATTATATTGGGAAGACCTTTCCTAGCCATAGGACAAACTTTGATTGACGTACAAAAGGGCGAGCTTACCATGCGTGTCCATGATCAGAAGGTAACTTTTAACATCTGTAATGCCATAAGTATGCCTAAAGAGACTAATGAATGCATCTTTGTGAACGTGAATGATGAAATCTTGTATGGAGACTTGTGTGAAAAATATGTGGCTGCATTAATTGAAGAGTGGCCAGAAAAGGATGCACCGGAATGTGTTGCAATGGAGAGTGATGAATTTGAGGCAGAGAAGGCTACATATATGTGTCATGTGCCACGGGCTGAACCATTGGAACGCCCCATCTCTACTGTAAAACCATTAATAGAAGAGCCGCCGAAGTTAAAACTTAAATCGCTACCGAAGCACTTGAGGTATTCATTCTTATGTTCATGTAGTACTCTTCCGATTATTATTTCGGCTGATTTATCTAACAAACAGGAAGAGAGACTGTTGCAAGTGCTTCAAGAACACAAAACAACTCTTGGATGGAACATTGCATACATTAAGGGAATTAGCGCTACGATATGCATGCATAAAATCAGGCTTAAAAACAATAAGAAAGCATCGGTCGAGCAACAGAGGAGGCTTAACCCGAATATGAAAGAGGTGGTAAGAAAAGAAATAATAAAGTGGTTGGATGTAAGAATCATATACCCCATCTCAGACAGTTCATGGGTGAGCCCGGTTCAGTGCGTTCCAAAGAAAGGTGGCATGATCGTGGTGGAGAACGAAAAGAACGAGCTCATCCCAATACGAATAGTCACCGGTTGGAGAGTTTGCATGGATTATCGCAAACTAAATGCAGCCACCTGCAAAGATCATTTCCCTTTACCATTTGTTGATCATATGCTTGATCGTTTAACTGAAAAAAGTTTTTATTGTTTTCTTGACAGCTATTTAGGTTATAATCAAATCGCAATTGCACCAGAAGACCAGGAAAAGACAACCTTCACCTACCCTTATGTAACGTTCGCCTTCCGCTGGATGCCGTTCGGTTTGTGTACCGCACCTGCCACTTTCCAAAGGTGTATGACTGCAATTTTTTCTGATATTATTAAACAAAGTGTAGAGGTATTTATTGACAATTTCTCTGTTTTTGGATTATCTTTTTAGAATTGCCTTGATAATTTGTCTGTGGTGCTTACTCGATGTGAAGAAACTAATCTTATTCTCAACCGGGAGAAATGTCACTTTATGGTTCGTGAAGGAATTGTTTAGGCTATCGAATTTCAGAAAGTGGAATTGAAGTCTACAAAACTAAGGTGTAAACAATTGAACGCTTACCACCGCCTTCATTTGTGAAGGGAGTGTAGAGTTTTCTTGGCCATGCAGGTTTTTATAGAAGGTTTATCAAGGATTTCTTCAAGATAACGAAACCACCATGCAACCTGTTGAAGAAGGATACCGCATTCGTCTTTGATGGTAAATGCATGGAGGCGTTCTTCGAACTCAAAAAGAGGTTATTTTTGTACCAATTATTGTTGCACCAGATTGGTCAATGCCTTTTTTAATATCAGTGGGGTTCGTGGTGGACTTACTTTTTGCGAGCCCTCTCACGAGGCTCGGAGGCTCTTTGACAAGCCTGCGAGCCTCAGCCCGGCCCCACTACATCCCCTCTGGGCTCGACTTGAAGCCTACTCTTCTGTCTGTCCAATTTCAGTTGAGGCCCAAAGGCCCAGCAGGTGGGCGGTTCTTGGGCTTTATTAACCATCACCCAAGTGACCAACCGGAAATCCAAGTGGAGTGTGCATGGTGGGGTTCGAACTAGGAATCATGATAAGGTTCCAAACACCCACCACCCACCTTACGCCACTTGGGTGTTCTCGTAAAGACAGTCAATGCCTTTTGAGCTAATATGTGATGCAAGTGACTGTGCTGTGGGAGGTGTGCTTGGCCAAAAGAAAGATAAGGTATTCCATGCAATTTATTATTCAAGTAAAACCATGGATAGTGCACAGGTAAACTACACAACCATGGCGAAAGAAATGTTAGCCATAGTTAATAAATTTAGATCTATCTTATTGGATCGAAAGTCATTGTACACACCGACCATACAGCAATAAGATATTTAATTTCAAAGGCTAATGCAAACCACGACTACTCCGATGGGTTTTATTGCTTTTTCAACAATTCGATATTGAGATTGTGGACAGGAAAGGAGTGAACAATCAGGTGGCAGACCATTTATCAAGGTTGGAAAATGACTGTAGGATCCCAGACGGAACACTTATAAATGATGCGTTTCCTGACAAACAACTGTTTGGGGTTGATGTAGCCACACCATGGTATGCTAATTACGTGAACTACATTGTGGCTAATATCCTACCACCGGATCAGTCATACCAAGAAAGGAAGAGGTTTTTACATGACGTTAGATATTACTTTTGGGATGAACCTCTTTTATTCAAAAAGTGTGCAGATCAGATCATTCGAAGATGTCTGCCAGAGGAAGAAATGAAGCAAATCTTGGAACAGTGCCACGCATCGCCTTATGGTGGACACCACGGTGGCCACAAAGCTGTGGTGGTGGTTCTTCAACCAGGATTCTTCTGGCCATCATTATTTAAGGATGCATACCAAGTTGTGATCGCTGTCAGCATGTTGGTAATATATCTCGCCGCGATGAAATGCCTTTGAAAAATATTTTAGTGTTCGAATTTTTCATGTGTGGGGGATTGATTTCATGGGACCATTCGTTGAATCGTTTAGAAACCGATATATTCTTGTAGCTGTGGATTACGTGTCTAAATGGGTAGAAGCTATTACCTTTCCTACTAACGATGCTAGTGGAGTTTTGAAGTTTCTAAATCAAATATTCATACAATTCGAGACACCACGTGCAGTAATAAGTGGCGGAGGTTCACACTTCTGCAATGCCAAGTTCAATACCCTCATGAAGAAGTATGGCGTGAAACACAAGATAACCTTGGCTTATCATCCTCAGATGAGTGGCCAAGTTGTGGTATCAAACTAAGAAATCAAAAGGATCTTGGAAAAACCGGTCAGTCCATCATCGAGAAATCGAGAAAATTGGATGACGCACCATCAACTAGATCTGTCACCTTGCTCATCATCGACTGATTTGCCTACCATCAAAGTACGGACAAGATCGAGACCTCGTCGAACGAAGTACTTGTCGAAGCAAGCCTGGTCTCGAAGTAGAAGCAACTCCACATTGAATGACAAAAGTGAAGTTTAAGAGTCGCAAAGCCGAAGAGTCGCCTGGAGAAGCTGAATCGTTTCCCTTTTCTCCATTCATGCTTCTACTCATTAATGCGCCTGTATGTAAGTTTGTGTAATTCCCAATAAGTTATTTATAGTTCGTCCATGAATATGGCCATGCATGCATGTCATCTAAGTTCATCGCCTTGCATTTATGTTCTTCTTCAGGTGATCCCTATATAATTGGCGCCCTTGTAAGCATTTGGATATAATATCTTGAATTGAAAAACCCCTTTGTTAGACTTGTGTCTTCTATCTGAAGTGAGTGAATTCTCCTTCAACCTCGTTCTTCATTTGGTGGATTCCAATTTCGGATTGAGTTGAGCCTAACAACTGGTGGTGGTGTATCCGTGCCCTCCGCATTGTGCCTCGCCCTCGTCTTGTTCATGGTGGTGTATCTGTATCCACGATACAAACGAGTTTACGTGAGTTCTTCTTTAACGATGGTATTTCTGTATCCGCGGAGGTTGAATCTCAACCTATCCTTTTCCCCTTATTCCTTCCCCATTCACCATATACACAACCTTTCGTCCGTATCCCACGTCACTCCATTCCGCACCCTTATTGACGTTTCCCTTCCATTTTGGTATTGAAATCAACTATTCATTGTCGTCCTCGTATGAACTACCTTGTTAGAAGTGTTGGTAAGGTGTTAAAAATTGATGCGATAAGTTATCGTACGAGGAATGTTGGCATTGCTGAGGTGCAAACCGAATGTCAGGTTGGGCTTTTGCGAAAGGATGCAATTGAAGCTACAAGGCAGGAAACATATGACTTTGAAGTGAAATTGGTCTATGAGAGTTGGTTGCTGCGCTATGAGAATTGTCAAGTCTTTGGCCACTCCGATTCTAAATGCCCTGCTAAACAACCACAAACAGGCCCTTTGAAGAACGACAAGCTTGAATCTGTCTAGAAATTGTTTGTAGGAAAAGGCTCATGTTGGTGATGAACCAAGGAATGAGGAGATTAACAGGTTAGAGGCTGTGGAAGAGGAGATGAACAGATTAACGGTATTGGTAGAATCAGAGTGCTTTAGGATGGTAATAGATGTGAGGTTGAAGTATTAAGTTTTTCAGCCCAATGGGTACATATGAAGCTCACAATCGTAGAAGATAACACATGTTTTCGACTCACTTTCATATATGGAACCAATAACGGTAATGAACAACATGCCTTATGGAACTTCTTACTTAGTGAGTCTGTGGATGAGGGCCCTTGGTGTATCACTGGAGACTTTAATGCAGTTCAGACACCTTCGGAAAGGTTTAGTGGCATATTAACGTGGATCGACAGGGATGAGACCCTGAATAATGTGCTGCTCCGGTCCGAGTTAGACAATATAAGGAGGATTGCATCTTTCTTCATGTGGTCTAACATGCGATCCCCCCCGATTCTCAGGAAGCTTGATCGCGTTGTCTCCAACTTGAAGTGGACTATGAGATTTAATCATTTGGTGGCTGACTACCTCCCTTCTAGGTTTTCAGACCACTCCTCTCAAGGAACCAGAGAGGAGGATAATCCTCTTTAAAATTTTCAATTTCTAGAGACACCATCCGTTATATATGGAGGTGATTCGGGAAGGATTGAGCAAAGAGGTCCAAGGTACAACCATGTTCAAGCTTTATTAAAAGCTTCGTAATATGAAGTATCTATCGAAAAAACTCCATAAGGAACATATGACGAACTTGTCGGCTAAAGTAGTAGAAGCTCGGGTAAAACTTGAGAAGGTGCAGAAGGGTAGTATGCTTGGAATGGATAATTCCGAGGAGCTTAAACAATCCACGAGAGATTTCTTCTTATTAGCCACAACGGAAGAGAGTATCTTGAAGCAGAAGTATAGGGTGAAATGGCTACAATTTGGGGACCAAAACACCAAATTTTTCTGTAGCAAGGTTGTTGAAGTGGTTTTGATGATGAGTCTTGATCTTCTGTGAAACAGCAGTAAACCCTCTACACGACATAAGTTACTCTTGATTAGAACCTTTTATAAGGAAATATTTTTGTAATTAATATATAATTATGAAATCAAATGTGACTATCCCATGAAAATTATCCAAATTGATCAGGATAATTATCTGTTTACCAAAGAAAAAAAGAATAATATATTTCCAATTGAAGGAAATAATTATCTACTTATGGAAGGTTCTACATGATTGATTATATATCATACTAATGATATCTTCCATTAATAATTTTTCTTCGAATACCAAAAACTTGTTATTTGTCTGGATTTATCAAAATAAACTAATGAATGTGACGAAATAACTTGAGGAAATTAATTTTAAATGTTTCCATCCATTGAAGGTTATTCGTAATTAGCAACCTTCTGCATCGTTTATTCAGGGGATATGATTAAATTAATTATTCTTAATTAGATCTCATCCCCAACGGATACTTACCAATGGGAGACGTCATTTGCATATTAATGTAAGAATATCAATGATGTATTCGTTTTCCATTTAATTGTAGAAGCTATATTAGTCAATTCTACCTTCTATGCTTAGAGTTTTGTAATTGTGTATAAAGAGGGGTTTGGTTACATTGTAAATAGTGTAGAAACATCAGTCATACTTGTCAGACACTAGAGCTTATAATTTTTCGTTGGTTTGAGTCCTGTTAGTCACACACAAGGGACGTGAGCTACAGAAGGCTGCATCATTGGTCAAGTCTTTTAGGAAAGTGACCTGGGGGCCATGAGGGACTCTTGGTTGGAGGCTGCAGGAGATGTTGTAGGAGATGTGCGGCAGGTTTCTAGCGTGACCAACTTGCAGTGGGCATAAGAGAATGACAGATACCTAAGGAGTACAAAAGGTAAGGGACTAACTAGCTTTTGTGGTGCATTCTGTGTCTGTAGGATAACTTTGGGTAGGGGTTCTGTGTCTGCTTAGCCATAGTCTCGAGGGACCACACAGGAGAGGAGAACCTTGGGCAGGGGTTTTATGTCAACTTAGTCGCTGTCTCGAGGGATCGCGCAATGGAAGTCGCAGTAGGTTGCTGTACAGGTTGGGACGCCGCCGGAGTGAAAAGTCTGGAAGGAAGTCGCAACAAGTTACTGTGAAGGCGAGAACATCGCCTGATGGAAATGTCCAACAACTGGTTACTATTTGTTAGTGACGTTAACACGTGCAACGAGTCACCTTTGGTGCAGAACCTTCTGGTATGTGCTGTAGAAGGCGGATCGCGCATCACCTTCTGTATCACTACTACATTACATTTTAGTGATAACCATCTAAATTCTGGGTGAGAGTGGACATAGGCAAAGCTTTCCGAACCACCATAAATATCATTGCGTCCATCAAACAAATCGCAATCACATTCGTACGTTCTGTTTTACGGAAGCCTGTTCGCAAGGTTCTGTTTTATAGAAGCTTTTTTCCACTGCGGAGTTTGTTGAAAAGGTGTAAAAAATTATTAATTGGACTTTAATACTAATTAATCCCATATTAGTGTAACAAAGGTTGTTAGTAGATCGAGCCATAATGTTATCACTTCCATTCAAGACAATGGAACTCACCTCACTAGGAAGGAAGAGATCAAGCTCGCCGCAATAACTCACTTCTAGAATCTGCTTTGCCCTGCATTATCAGACGAGCAGCTTCCCAATCTTATAGTTATAGTGGTCGCCATGCTCGATCCTCTATAGCAACAGAATTTGATTAGAGAAGTTACTTCAGGGAAGATCAAAGCTACCTTCTTTAGTATGCCCAAGGACAAAGCACCTGGCCCGGACGGTTTCACTGTTGAATTTGTTTGCTCCGAATGAGACACTGTTGGTGAAACTATTATTACTACGATTAAAGAGTTCTTTAAGGGGAATAGACTCTTGAAGGAGGCAAAAGCCACCCTTATCACGTCGATTCCCAAGAAAATTGGAGCGCAGGATTTCACGGATTACAGGCCAATTTCGTGCTGTAACGGCACGTATAAATGCATTGCGAAGATTATAGCGATGAGAATGAAAGAAGTCCTTCCCAATTGGCTTAGAATAAGCAGCCTTTGTCCTAGGTAGAAGGATAGTCGATCATGTTCCCTAGGCCCAAGAACTCATCTCCAGTTATCACACCAGGATAGGCCCTAATGGTTATGCAATCAAACTTGATCTCGCAAAGGCTTTTGATACAGTAAGTTGGGATCTTCTAGTACATATATTAAGGTCGCTGCATTTTCCTAAGGTTCTGATTTCGTGGGTTTGGAACTGCATCTCATATGCTATGTTTTCAGTTAATATTAATGGTGAACCTTGTGGTTACTTCCCCAGTAGCAAAAGATTGAGACAAGGCGACCCACTGTCTCCGTATCTTTTTGTTCTCAAAATGGAGATGCTCTCAAGGCTTCTATGGAGGGCCTCTAAATACAGATGAGTTTTGCTTCCACAGCAAGTGCTTCGTGATTGGCATCATACATCTATGTTTTGAGGACGACATCATGTTCTTCTTGAAGGCGGACCCGACTTCTGTACGCTGCCTCCTAGACTCTATAGATTTATTTTCCTAGTGGTCTGGATTGACTATAAATAAGAGCAAAAGTGAAGTCATTATAAGAGATTCATGCTTCAAAGTGGGTGACATACCCAAGGATTGTAGGCCACTTATTAATACTATCACTAGCAGAATTAGCTCTTGGACATCCAAGAAGCTGTCTTATGTAAGAAGAGTACAGTTGGTCAAGCCTATTGGTCACATATCGTCCCATTGCCTATTGAGGTTTGTAGCAAAATTGATCGTCTCATGACTAGCTTTCTGTGGGGGCTGACATGTTGGGACACATAAAGGCTAATGTTAGTTGGAAACATGTTTGTAAGCCTAAAGACGAGGGAGGATTAGATCTTAAATGACCTATTGAGTGGAGCCAAATTGTCGTGTTAAAACATCTTTGGGTTCTCTTAGACTCTCCGGAGTACTCTCTATGGACGCGTTTGATACATAAGGAGGTAATTAAGGGGAAAAACATTTGGATTGTGGGTACCTCATCTTCTAATTCTTGGTTGTGGAAAAGGTTGATCAAATCTAAGTACACCCTCCGAGAATTTTTGGCATGGCGAGTCGGTGACGAAAGCAAAATATCGTTCTGGCATGATCGTCGGGCCTCCTGTGGTATTCTCTCTTGTATCTTCACTGAGGAGTAGCACATGCAATCCACATTCCCGTTGGGTGCCAAGGCAAAGGATGTCTTCGAGAGTACAAGTTGGCTAGTTTATTATGCGAGTAACACGTAGCTAGAGGAGTAGGAGTTGTATATGATGTTGTCAGATGCTGATAGACCAAACATGGGAAGGATAATCTGTTATGGAAAGGTGATGGTACACGATCGTTTACCATTACCTCAGCATGAAAAACCCTTAGAGAAAGAGGAAACAAGGTTGAGCGGGCAAGTTGGATACGGGGGAAGGATATCCCGTCGAGAATTTCCTTTTTACTTTGGATTATTACGAACGAAAGGCTCCAGTTGAACCACTGTGGACTCACCCAATTATCAAGTGTGTTCCCTTCACCCTGAGTCTGTTGATGATCTCTTATTCACTTGCCCATTTGCTCACTCTACCTGGGGCTATCTTGGGAGACTTTTGCAGTACCCCCTCATTATGAAGGCTTGGGAGGACCTGAGCAAATTATTCAGGTCCATTATAGGCTCTAAAGGTGGGCTCAACCTTTGGCCGCTTCTCTGGCTTTTACGGCCTTTTGTCAAGCATAGCTCAAAAGCCAATTTTTAGGATGATGAATGTGGATGGGGGTCGATCAAGCTTCATTTAAGAATGGTCAAGATGAGCATGCCAAGGACTGCATTGCTGGGATACTTGCTGGAAGGACAAGAACAATAACTGGAGGAGCTCGACTTGCCACCACACCAACCACCTTGGAGTGGCCTAAGAATCTAACTGAGATGCGACCCTCTACTGCTTCATTTTGTGAATGTCCTGGATCCGATTGTTTCTTTTGGTAGTTGGTTCGTTTAGGCCTGGGGTAAATAACTAGCTTAATTGTGAAGGGGGACAGTAGTTAGAGATTGCACTTGGGCCCTTCTTAGGGCCTGGAGATAGATGTGGAACTTGATTGGGTCGTGGGATTTAGTGGTAGATAGGTGTGAGCTTGGGTTCCCTAACCCGAGTCTTCCATACTTCTAATTACTTTTTTGTTTCTTTTCTTTATAATATTTACCTACCAAAAAAATGGTTGATTGCTAGTCCATTGTGCGGCATCCTCAAAGTCCCATGATCGATATGCATACATAGACAACATTAAAATGTGGTTAGATAATTCTAATGTTAGCAAATGTGAAATAATGGACTCGAAAAGGAATGAGGAAGCAAGACTTATAGGGTTATGCGATGGGCATGAACTCGTGATGGGCGATTGGGACATATCTCGTACCTCTTGAAGACGTGTGCATGATGGGAAACTCATGGCAAATGTCGAGAGGGGCTTCCAAATGCTGAGCTCACGATGGGAGTGTCAAAGAAGCGAAGTCCATGAGCTTCTCCGCCCAAGCATGTGCCATCTAGAATCGCGTAATACTTTATCATTGTATATGCAAAAGGGGACACATAGAGCAGGAATGAAGGGGTAGTAATGCTCAATAACATATAATTGAATGAGCAAAAGGAGGGGAAGAAAGCATGGTTATTTTGGGTTTCCGCAGGAACATGTTGCTCATAGGGAGGGGACTTAAGTGAAGCCATCTCCAAGGCAAGAAGACTCGAGGACTTGAACGAAGCCATAGATGTTTCTCACATTGATGTTCTATATACACAAAAGTTGCGGGATTATTTACTAACACACTCTGTTCGCCTCATGTCACGAGCAGATTCTCTCAAGTACATCATGCTTAAAAGCCAATATTATCTGGTCATCTTGTGAAATGGGCACTATTGCTCCAAGAAGTGTGAAAGACCAAGCATTGGTTGATTTCTTAGCAGATCATCTTATACCAGATATTTGGAAGATTTTCGAAGAATTACTCGATGAGGAGGTGATGTTAGTGGATATTCCCCTACATGGAAGATGTTCTTTGATGGACTTGCTACTCAAAGAGGTGTAGGAGCCAGAGTTGTGATCAATCAACTTCTATCTACTTATGAAGTTGGCAAGCCAGAGCTTTTGTTGTACCGTAACTATGCAAAAAAACTCGATGGGTGGTTTCTAGAGATTACACACAAAGTGAGAAAGAAAAGTGCACAAGCAAATACCGAAGAAAATCTCGCTTCTTCACTCAATTTAGTAGATAAGGAGGTCAGCGTCAGGTTATACCATGCATGGGTGATTCAACCAATCTCTAATAAAGAAGTTAAGGTGGGAAATGACAAAGTCAATTCATATCCAACTATAATGTGGAAGATCAAGACTTGAGACGACCACTCATTGACTTTCTTGAACATAAAAAGTTACCTGATGATCTTCAACAAAAAGTGAATGTTAGAAGACGAGTTCCTCGATTCATATATTTCGATAATACTCGTTACTGGCGACCTTCAAATGAGGGTAAGAAGAAGAAGAAGCGCATTCCATAAAAAATTGTATGGAATATGCAAATAAGGGTCAAGCTTGCAGTTTCTCGCCAACTTCATCCATCAATCACCTGAGGTGTTGCATCCTACTATAGCGTTATTGTCAATTGAAGCATGGGGATTGGATGTTGTAGGACCCATCACTTCTAAATTTTGTTAGGGGATCATTCATAATGGGTAGAATCCAAACCTTTTTTGAGAAATGAAGAAAGAAGCGGTCATCTCTTTTATAAGAAAAATTATCATCTATCGATATGGCGTGGCTCGGTATATCATCATAGACAATGGCCGAAACTTTTCTAATAATGCCACGAACAAGCTTTATGAGCACTTTGAATTCAAACAATACAACTCCTCCACATATAACACTGCTGCAAATGGATTGGCAAAGGCATTAATAAAACCATTTCTAATATGTTGAAGAAAGTAGTTGATAGAGCCACGAGAGATTGACAGAGCGAGTTGGAGAAGCTTTGTGGGCATATCGCACCACATATCGAATTGCAACTCAAATGACTCAATATTCTCTGGTATATGGTATAGAAGTATTCTTACCCCTAGAGAAACATATTCATTCATTATATAAGATGGTCTTTGTTGGTAAGACAATGCTCGTCTATGATTATAGGAGTTGGAAGCCTTAGATGAGAAGTGTTTAGAAGCTCAGCAGTGAATCCAGTGCTACCAATTGAGAATGTCCAAATCGTTTCACAAAAAAGTCTGTCAACACTCTGTCCAAATAGATGACTCTGTTCTATAAGTGAGAAGCCCTATAAAGCCACGCATCGAGCTGGAATAAAATTTGTGTCTACATAGGATGGCCCGTACGTTGTCCATGAATCTTATACTTGGGGCGCTTATTACATTGTTGACCAAGATGTATTGTGCATCAAACCCATCGACGGAAAATTCTTGAAGCGATATCATGCCGAAAGAATAATGCTCGATGTTACATAAGCCTAAAATGCTCGACACTTATAATAAACAAAATCATATAATATCGGAATCTGATTCTTAAACTGTCCCAGAATAGAGGAATCATACATAAATTAATCTAAATTAGCTATATGCTTACGGAGACTTCAAATCTGTAAGACATGACACACACAAACAAACGTTAGTTTAGAAGACTACGTATGAACCCTATAACGATTCCCACGAGTCTCTTTTGTCTGTCCAACTTCATATCACTTCAACCGAGTCCAAGCTTACAAATCTGACTCATACTATCTCGATTGATTCCCGTGGAGCAACACACCTCAAATATAATGTGACGCATCCGGGCACAGATTCCCGCCCCTTATTGCTTCCCGCAAGGTCCATTCCGCCTTGCAAATTCCTTTGCATTTGTTCTCTGTGATCACGGACTGGACTCGTCCGATCATGTCACCCACGAAGAAATTCCTTCGTTTATTTTGGACCACAAATTTTCGGTCCAATAGTATGACCTTAACAATACCAGGGCTTTCCGGGGATGATTACAACCACTTGTGTCCCGCTCTCCTTCGCATCTAAGTAGGTGGACCAAGTCCCTCTTCAACACGCCCGGTCATCCCCATCTTAAACCATCTATAATAGCCCCTTCGCTGGGCACACAAAGGCATACTCTAGCACATCATCCCAATCGCACGCGACGGGTAACACAATCACATGCACATATGTATAATTACATACTCTAGCACATCATCCCTCTCTTTTGTCTTTCTTCTCACCCAGAAAGAGAATGCGGGAGTGGGAATGAGAGATTGTCATTTTCCCTCCATTTTGCTTTTCTTTTATCCTGATAATCTAACATCCACGTGGCTCTAGGAGGTCTGTTCATTATCATGGCTTGTTAAACATGTTTTCCACTCCAAATTTATCTTAATAATTCATTTTGAGTTGTTTTGGTCCGATCAAATAGGTTGACTCAGCTACCTTACCCAAGTACTTCTGGATAAATCTACGAGAGGCAGCTAATCACGAGTCTACAAGGGGAAGTTCCCAGCGAATCTATGATGGTAAGCTGTCAGGGAGTCTACGAGACTAAGTCTATAGACTCAAGTCTTCGAGACTCGAGCGAGTCTCTGTGCTCACAATAAGTTTACAAGAGACACTTACAAACATGAGATTATAAAAGACGGGTCATAACATTGAGGGCCCGGGTTGCCTTGTTGAGGACTCCATGCGTAAGACATGAAATACTCTAACACACGTAGCTTCCATGTGAATCTTTATTCACATTATGCACTTAATAACATATATATGCTACATTTATACCTTTATATATGTAATAGAAATATTGTTTGTTAGATTCTTCCGCGTTAGGGAATTTCGTCCCCAAAATCTTACTCCTCAAATAGGGAAGGATATTTACCCCTCATCTCCGCTTCACGCTTCCATGTTTGTTGTTCCTTCCCAACACCACTCCACAGCACACAGACCAGCAACACTGCCTTTCCACGGAGTGTTAGCTTGCTACGATCAACAATCTGTATAGGTTGTACCGTTGCACTCATATTGTCATTCACAGCTGCCTCTGTAGTCTCTACCCTCAATTTCAGGTGGGGTTCATACCTGCGAAACATAGAAACATGAATAACATCGTGACAATGAGAAAGTTTCGATGGAATCGCCATGCGATAGGCCACCGTCCCTATTCGCTATGTAATCTTAAACGGTTGCCCTGAACATTGATTTTATCGGTGATAACTTCAGGAATACTTCATCATCAACTTTAAACTCCAAGGATCTCCTATTGTGGTAAGCATAACTCTTCTGGCCACTTTGTGCAGATTTCATCCTCTCCCTAACTGTGGTCCCCACGCCCGAAGTTTCCCATATTAACTCAGGCCCGTTGAACGCTTTTTTCCCTGGTTCATTCCAACACAATGATGATATACAATTCCTCCCAGAAAGAGCTTCAAAGGGTACCATTCATATGCTTGTATGGTAGTTGTTGTTATATGCAAATTCCACCAACGGTAAGTGATCAACCCAACATCCTTTCCACTCAAGAGCACACGCCATGAGTATATCCTCTAATGTCTGGATTGTCCGTTCTGTCTACCCGTCTGTCTGTGGATGGAAAGTTGTACTCATCTGTAATGTCATTTCCAGCGCTTCCTTTAAGTTACTCCATAGCTTCGAACGATCGGAGGCAATAGTATGGGGTAGGCCATGATACCTCACTATCTCATTGATATACAACTTAGCCAACACAATGACCAGTTAATCTAAATAAGAGTAAAGTGTGCAGATTTCGTGAGTCGATCAATTACCACACATACCGAGTCCATATTTAGAACTTCTTTGGGCAAATTCATCATGAAATCCATAGCTATATCATCTTATTTCCACTTTCACATCGGAAGTGGTTTTAGCAGTCCTCTTGGTCATTGGTGCCCACTCTTCACATGTTGGCAAATCTTATAGTGACTCACATACCTAGCCACCTCATTTTTCATCTTTGTCCTTGCGTAGGTTCCGGTACATTCTTGTAATACCTGGATGCACAATATATTTACACTTATGCATTTCATCCATCAAAACGTCCGGGACAAAAATCCCACCACGGAACCTTAACATCCCATTAGAAGCCAATTCGAACTGAATATACGTTTTCATTCCAATCCCTTCTCGTACTATTCTCAAGTATTCATCCTGAGGTTGTGCTTCGCGATTCATGACCATTAATTCGGGTTCCACTTGCTCTCTTTGATTCTTCGAGACGCAAGTCCAAATTACTCAATTGTTCTATCATCCGTGACTCATCTACCAAGAGATACATAAGAGACCAATGCTTCCCGCTAAAGGCATTTGCCACCACATTTGCCTTTCCCGGATGATACTAGATGGTACATTCGTAATCCTTCAGAACCTCCATCCACCTCCATTGCCTCATGTTCAACTCTTGTTGGGTAAAAGAGGCACTTCAGACTCTTATGGTCAGTATACACCTCGAATTTCTCCCCATTGAGATAGTGCCTCCACAGTTGTAACGAAACACCACTGTGGCGAATTTTAAGTCATGAGTCGGATAGTTTTCCTTGTGCTTCCTCAACTGCTGAGAAGCATACGTCCCAACTTTACCGTGCTACATCAACAAGCAACCCAATCCTTGAGTGGACGCATCACAATACACTACGAATCCTCCGGATCCGTATGGGATGGTCAACATTGGAGCGCTAGTCAATCTCCTTTGCAGCTCTTTGAAGCAATCATCGCATTCGTTCGCCCATTCAAACCGGACATCCTTCCACTGCAGTTTTGTTATAAGGGCAACGATCTTGGAGAATCTCTCTACGAATCTCCAGTAATAGCTTGCTAGTCCGAGGAAACTCCTTACTTCCGACACCGTCGTCGGTTTTGGCCAATTCTTAATCGCATCTATCTTTGTAGGATCCACCCCACGCCTAAGACCGATATGACATGCCCAAAGAACGCTACTTTTTCAAGCAAGAACTCACATTTACTTAGTTTGGGAAACATTTTTGTTTTCCCGTAACGTCCTCAGTACCATCGCCAAATGCTCCTTGTGTTCTTTCTTACTCTTCGAATACACAAGTATATCATCTAAGAACATCACCACAAACTGATCTAGATACGGTCGAAACTCCTTA
Source organism: Melastoma candidum (assembly GCA_023653495.1). Taxonomy (NCBI): domain Eukaryota; kingdom Viridiplantae; phylum Streptophyta; class Magnoliopsida; order Myrtales; family Melastomataceae; genus Melastoma; species Melastoma candidum. The sequence continues at coordinate 13,357,734 of CM042884.1, read as the reverse complement.
TTCATCAGTCCCATGAATACTATTAGTGCGTTAGTCACTCCGAGTGGCAAAACTCTAAACGCACAATGTTTGTATCTCGTTCAAAATGCGGTTTGCATGATGTCTTCATCCTATACTCCAATCTGATAGTAGCCCGATCTCAAATGGATCATGGAATACACTAAAAATCCCTATAACTGATAGAATAGATCGTCTATGCGAGGGAGTGGTTATCGATTCTTGATTGTATATTGGTTAAGCAACCTGTAGTCAATGCACAGTCTCATCGACCCATCTTTCCTTTTCACAAATAATACGGGAGCACCCCACGGGCTTACACGAGTATGAATCTAGTTTTTATCTACAAGTCCTTCTTCTTGAGTTCTGCTAAACACATTCTACACGGAGCTCTAGAAATGGGGTTAGTCCTCGGAATGAAGTCTATAACAAATTCTACCTCCCTATTAGGCGGTAGCCTCAGCAAATCCTTGGGAAAGACATAGGTGAAGAAGACCCTTGCCACCTCAATCCGCTCTAGCTCCGGTAGTCTAGCTTCCTTGTTTAGCACAGTTGCCAGGAATGTTTCGTGCCCCTTTTGTACAAGGTTGCTTGCACCTATCGCTGATATCATCATAACTTGGTCGCATCCTCCATGGCCTATGTATTCACGAGAATCTCGATACTCCGTGCTGACCAAAATGCGCTTCCTTCCACAATCTACTTGGGCATGATAGGAAACCAACCAATCCATGCCTAGTATGACCTCAAAGTCACAGATCCAAAACACCAATAGATTAACAATGAATCTCAACCCATCTACTATCAGTTAATAGCCCAAACACATCTCATTTAGGGAACATTCAACTCCAGTAGGCAATATAACTCACAAACACTTTTCTAACTTCCCTACTGACCATCCATGCTTTCTCACACAATCATACGAAACAAAAGAATGCATAGTATCAGTATCAACCAGAGCATATACTAGTTCACCTTGGAGTTGAACCACACCTAAAATATTTTTTGATAAGTCAACCATATGTGGGATTACTTCACGAGATGCAGTAGCATCCGCTTCTGTGGTCCCATTTAACCTTGTCGTCTCCATGGGTCCACTCACCGATCCCCTAGTGGCGGATACAGTCGGCCTCGGTCTCGTCCTCCTCTCAATCGTGGAGCATTGGATCTAGTCATCCCACTCCTGGCCGTCCCACTCCCTGGGGCATTCCCTACGCATGTGCCCCGCTCGGCCACACCGATGACTTGTCACTTCCTCGCACGCAAGAATCTACATAGTGGCAGCTCCCACATTTCTGGCGAAGGGAAGGTCCACTCATCCTCGCTCCTTGGCTCCTCCCTTGAGCATATGAACGTGCCAACATGGGAGCTATATAAGAACGGGCATCCTGAAACCGAGGATCAGAGGAAGAAGGCCCCTCGGACCTGAACCTCTTCCTTGGAAGGGGTCCCATTCCCAGCATTCTCCTGGTAGCACCCTCCTCCCCCGCCGCCCTCATATCAACCCATGCCTCCTTCGAACTCTATGCCCTTAAGAAATCTCCTTATATGTTGTGAGCATCAGCGTCCTCAGCTAAAATCTAATCTCGAGATTCAATCCCTTCTCAAACATTTTTGCCCTCCCTTTCGCACTCATAGGCGGCCCATATCTAGACAGAGCTGAAAACTTCGCATCATACTCCTCGACAGTTATGCCTTCTTGCGCAAATACATAAACCCACGTGCCTTCTTCTCACGAAACATGTACAGGTAGTGCTTCCCAAGGAAGGTTGTCTTAAAGATGGTCCAATCATATCCAAAGTAGAGAGTTCGAGCACCATCCTTGCTCACCTGCGACCAAGCTTCTGCCCCCCGTTTCAGGGAGTGTTGAGCCAACATCATCTTCTCCTCTACTGAACATCCAAGTATATTGAAAGCCTTTCCCAGTTCGCTGATGAGCTCTTGTGCTTTCTCTGGTCCCTCCTCCCCTGAGTAGTTCGACACTTCCAGTTTCCTACGATCACACTATTCACAACAAGAACATGTGTGATCCTTCACTTCATTCCCATGAAGCCGTCCTATCACCATGCCACACACGCACACATGTTAAAGCTTCATTTCTATGTATATTTCGTGAAAGAACCTCCAAGTATGGACGCCCACCCCTCTAATTCCCAAGGGGTCGGCCTCCCTTTCATCTATGGCTTGCCGCTCCATTCATAGTTTAGCCCTCAATCCCTCACAAAATCCGTGAAGAATAAGTCTAAAACGAGATGTCGAGAATGCCTTACCTACCCTTCTAGGTTCGGCTAACCCCCATCTGACCTCTCACAACCCCGGTGTCTGCGACACCCCAAATTCAATATGAAATCGCACACGATAATCGGAACACATTTCGCAAAAACAATTAACGCTTGCATTTCCTCGATCGCTTCCCCGGATTCATTCGTAAACTCATCAAATGTTTAATTACCCCACTCATTCGCTTGAAATTCTATTTCTCGAGCCTAAAATTGACTCATTTTCATTCAGGAACTCTAACCCTATTAGTCAGAGTTTAACCTAGCTCTGATACCACGTGAAATGTTCCAAAATTTTATATTTTTTTACAGTACTGGAATATGATTCTTTATTTAATTGAGAAAATGTTATACATTATACGTATAATGTCCTAGTAATAGAGGAATCGTCCATAAATTAATCTAAATTATCTATATGCTTATGGAGACTTCAAACCTATAAGACATAACACGTACAAACAAACGTGTATATATATATACGGGTAGTTATAATACTCTTATCTTGCACGAGTATAAATTGTGAACAACTTAATAAAAAAATCGTTACATAATACTCGGTGAATTACACTAGACAGGGTGCTCGATGAAGAAAGTATAACGTTCTCAAATTTTATCAATTTAAAACTCAGAAACAACTTACATTCATTAATTAGGGCTATACAAAATCTATTACATTCATATGTCCTAAAATTTTGTTACAAATTCATGTTTATGAATCTACGTACTAATCTAACTCAATATGCACATACTCCAAAAGTTTCTCCTAGGCTTCACCTAAATGCACATTCTAACAAAAAAACACAAGGAGAAAGATGTTAGCAAAACGCTCAGTACGAACACACATCCACCTCAAGTTTATGATGTTAAGTCTACGAGACTTCAGTCTTCGAGACATCAGTCTATAAGACTTGAGTCTATGTGGTATACACTGCAATGAACTCGACTAGAAGGGAACCCACATTGCGTCCTCTAGGTAAGTCTATGAGGAGTAAGCTCACAACAAGTCTACAAGGAACTCATACCTAGTTGAAAATGAATGAACCCCCTGAGACTACGAGGAAAATGAATCCAGGTTAAAATTTACGGAGGCCAATCGATACCACCGATCATCCATCTTCTTCTTTTCGATTTACTTATTTTCCATTCCGAACATAATGGAATCATCCATGTCCACTTCCAGATTATTTCAATTTCGCGGATCTCACGACTTCTTCTATTGACTCTCCTCAACACAAAGGTCAAATTCAACATCTGATCAACTCTCCCGTACATGGAGGTCGGTATTATTGTATCATCTCTCAATACTCGCCTTCAGCAAAGGGGAGGTCTTATTCAGTCCACTGTGGTCCTTGAAAGCACCACATCAATACCACCGCCCTCAAAGGACCGCACACGCATACATACATATCTACACCTTTCTCATGGGCTCCCTCGCGGCCAATGTTGCTCCGCAGTACAGTACATGATCACTACCTCATTTCTCATTATCCTTAGAGTCTCACACATTCCTAGACATCTCAAAGTAGCCAATTGATAATAATTCACAATCGTTGAAGAACTGCACACACGCGTACGACATCATACAATATTATCGAGCTTCATACTTGTGGTAATGTCTTACCGCTTCTCAAATTGTCACATCCCTTTTATTTCTTTCCACTAAAGTCAATTCATATACTACATTTAAAATCTCAGTCATTCAACTAGTCTAATATAATCATACAACAGGAATATTGCCACCTAAACTATGTATTCGTAAACGCGTGTGCGGATGGCAAAGAATAGGAGTATTCATACCTCAACTCCAGCCCCTATTCTCATTGTCCCCCCCTTCTACCAAAGTCTCTTCCATTTCTCCTTTCTCAACTCCAAGGGTGCTCTTCCATCCTTGAAGCACTCAAGTCCTCGTCCGTGAAATCAAGAGTTCGCGAGTGGAGTATTTTCCTCGATCGAGCTCTCTTCTTCCTCCTTGTCCCTCCTCTCTTTTCTTTCTCTTTCCTTTTCTTTTTCCTCCCCAAATGCCTCATTCCATGATCAAGAAAAAGGGTAACGAGGTAGATGTAGGGACTCGCCAATTCTTATTTTATGTGACAAAATTATTCCATTTTACGAGTGTTAGTCTCTCTTCTTTCCAAGCACCTTACTAAGCCCCGAGGTGGCAGAAAAACCTTCCTAAAGCGGTTCCATTAAGATGGTCTCTCAGCTAAATGAAAATCATTTTAACGCAAGTTGCAAGTTGATGATGTCATGAATGACATCATACTTTACTAACATCATTACCTAGCTACGTCATGCTTGGTTTAATTTGACCTTAAGTACCTCAGGCCTTTTTAACTCATAAGGATAATTTATATATTCTTCCGTTCGTAAGCCTACGAGATCGCAAGTCTACAGGTAAACTCAGGTTCGCCAGTTTCTCGACTCTACCCAGAACAAGTCTATGAGGGTGATCTGTCCAAATCCAGTCTACTGTGTAGATTAAATAAGACAAACTAAAATAAGTCAGTCTCCAACATTCATTTCACATTATTTTATAATCCCTAATACATACATAACAAAACATGGGTCATTACAGAAAGCCTTTTGCTTGGGTAACAAATACATACTAAATAGGAGGCACAGCGAAGAAATCTTCCACCTTGGTGCTAACACCCTATAGGCATGAAAGTCACATAAAACACTCTAGTATATATATATATATATATGAATAAAATTATGTTATAAAAAATATAGTATCTCATTTGTGATATTCTCCTTATTTAAAATTTAATACATGTATTAAATTTTGTAAAATCATGTTAGTGTTGTGTGTAAGTACCTATAAAAGCTTTCAAATCCAATACAATTTCAGGGATCGATGGAAAGCTGATAAATAATAGAAATTATGTAATTACTTATCTATAAAAAAATAATCAAATTAATTTGTATAATAATTTTTTAAAATTTTTAAATAAATTTATTATAAAATTTTGGGTTAATAACTCAAATTCTTGGCATGTAAAATTGTTTTATGTTTGGACATTTTCATAAAAAAATTTACGATCATTTTGTAAAACATCTAATTAATTAAAAATTTGCTACCACTTCTGAAAATTTGTAAAATGACTAATATAGGCAATTTTACTTAAGTAAACTATAGTTTTGGTAATTAAGTTTTCAAAATTAATTATTTATAATTTTCTTTGTATTCTTAATTAAAAAAAAATAACATTCTCTTAATACTTAGTTTCTTTCTTTTAAATTTAGTAGTTTCCTTAAAGATTGTAATTTTTCTTAAATTTTGTACTTTCCATTATCTTCAGCAATGTGTGCATTATCAAACCAATTTACTTAATTCTTAATTCTTAAAATCTAAGTATATTTTGTAATAGTTATTTACTATTAGTAAAAAAAAAATGAACGGGACGATCCCTTTAAGGAGCCGTAGAAGCAACTGGTCTCAAGGGTGGACAATGAACTCGCCAACAACTCTTTTATTATTTGCCATTGATCTAATGTCTGAATGCTTACTTGCAATATCAGAGTCCAAACCATTAATGAGAAAGCAAAGACAGGGGCATAAGCATCTTCAAGCAAGGGAAGAAATTAAAATTAATAAACTAATAAGTTCTCTATACTTTTCATCCGGTATTAGCCGATTTAAAGGATAAATTAAGTAATTACAAAGTGATCGAACGTTCTATTTTTTTCCTCTCCTAAGTTATCTCCTAATAAATCAAGACTCTTGATTCAACTATCTATATTTTATATAAGCCTTTTCATGTAATAATATTGTTTATTATTATGTCGACGCATGTTACTTAGTTAAAATGATTAACGTGCAAGAGTAACATTCGACCTTGTTTAGGGTTGAGGGAACTTATGACCGAGAGAGCAAACCAATAGAAACATCTGGCGTGATTTCGGGATCCCCTTGGAATCGACCTGTTAGAACTGCAGCAACTGCTACACTGGAGATTTTGATCAACACCTTTCTCTATTTCAGATGCCCTTTTGAAAAAACTCTTAGAAGTCGATTCTTGAGCTCGATTCGGATATGTATGTTAAGAGTTCAAGCATGCCAAGGTCCTAAACAACGGTTGGCGGATAGAAAAGAAAGATTGTCAGAATAGTATGCCAACAATTTATGATCAAAGACCGGAAGTTGATTTAAACTGCTCAACTAATACCAATGCAGGCATTTATTCGATGGATTCTAGAGCGACACCAATCTAATTCAAGCCTATGCATCGTTGGGGGATTTTGATTTGTACTTCACCAAATTAGGTGAGATCGTTTGAAACTCCGAGTCCTTTTGATTAACAAGTCCAAGCTGCTTGTCTAGAAGTGGAAGTGTGATTGGAAATAACACCCTCCAGAACAAAAGTCGTTTGTGAAAGTCGCATGCTTTTTTTTTTTTTTCAATATAAAGCCTCGTCTAAAAATTAATTTCTCCTCTTGACACCACTCTCTTTCCCCTCCCCCCTTCATTGCAACTTGGAATTTGTAGCCACAGCCAGAGGGAGTTAGGTTACCGACCTGACCCCACACTTATCACCACCCTTCCTTATGTTGACCTCCTCCTATATATAAAAACCCCTCCAATTGAGCCTATCCTCCAATCATCGTCTTTTTCTTTTTTCTATTAATAGAAGTCGTTAGAAAGTTATGGCATCAATATCAAACACATCTTTGGCTTTGACTACTGTTGTTTCCCTTTTGCTGCTCGTGGGAAGCTCCAACGCCCAGCTTTCCACTAACTTCTACTCCAAATCATGCCCCCAGGTCTTCACCACCATCAAGCCCGTCGTTCAGTCCGCGATCAAGCAGGAGGCCCGCATGGGCGCCTCCCTCCTCCGTTTGTTCTTCCACGATTGCTTTGTCAATGTGATCTTCTAACCGTGTTGTTTCCCGCCAATAACTCTTATGAGCATGCCAAGATATGTTTCCTAACGTGTCTGGAATAATTTCTGATTTTTTTTCCACTAAAAGGGATGCGATGGGTCGATCCTTCTCGATGACACTTCCACCTTCACGGGAGAGAAGAATGCAGCACCAAACAAGAACTCTGCCAGAGGGTTCAACGTTATCGACAATGTAAAATCTGCTGTGGAGAAGGCCTGCCCCGGCGTGGTCTCGTGTGCTGACGTGCTCGCTATAACCGCCAGGGACTCCGTCGTCATTGTAAGTTGACACTACTAATTAAGAAAGTCATTACGACACGTCCCATGCTAATGGATTATTGATTGGTCAAGCTGGGCGGGCCAAGCTGGAACGTGAAGCTGGGAAGAAGGGATTCGAAGACCGCCAGCCAAGCTGCCGCGAACAACAGCATTCCGCCTCCGACTTCCAGCCTCAATAGGCTCATCAACTCCTTCCAAAACGTCGGCCTCTCCACCAAGGACATGGTCGCTCTATCGGGGGCTCACACAATCGGACAAGCCAGGTGCACCAGTTTCCGGGCACACATCTACAACGAGACCAACATCGACAGCTCATTTGCATCCACCAGGCAGAGCAAATGCCCGAGACAGTCAGGTTCGGGAGACAACAACCTGGCACCGCTCGACCTGCAGACCCCGACGGCGTTCGACAACAACTACTACAAGAACCTACTCCAGAGGAAGGGGCTCCTTCACTCCGATCAGCAGCTTTTCAATGGGGGGTCGACCGACTCCATTGTGAGAAACTATGGCAGTAGCCAGAGCACCTTCAAATCTGACTTTGCCGCGGCAATGATCAAGATGGGGGATATCAAGCCTCTCACCGGATCCAGCGGAGAAATCAGGAAGAACTGCCGCAAGACCAACTAATCCGGATCATACTCCTTATGTTTTTATTATATGCTTCTATGCAGAGATGGGCTTGTCGGATTAAAGTGGTGATTGAATAAATGTTTCTATAATCAAAACAATATTTCATACGAGTGATTACTCGAAGTCATTATGTGATGTTGGTGTACAACATCGTGGCATTTGAATATTTTGAATCCAATTCGATCGTCCCATGTAAATATTGGTTGTTGGAAGAGTAGCTGCAGATTTTTTTTCTTTTGGGGGGGGGGGGGGTTCATTATTACATTACTCACATTAGAATTACATATGGGCCTTCTTCCTGTAGTGTAAGCCCAATTAAACATATAAAATTATGGGCCCCCGTTAACAAACAACCATAGAGCAGATGTGGACAAAATGATGCACGAGGCCCAAATCACCTTTGCTTACCGGTGCCGTTCCTCTGCCTCGACATCATCATGCTCCGACCCATGTAATAATCCATCGTCGTGGGCACCGTATTGAAATCATGGACACGGAACCTGGATCTCGAGTAGTCTGTGGCCGAGGCCGAGGGGGCCAAATACGACCTCGACCAGTTTGATGAAGATGACGAGGACAACCACGACGACACTGACGACCTCGAGGGCGACGTCTTTATGTGTGCCTTCCTGGTTTTGAGCCGGGAAAATATCCCACAGAGGACTGCCCTTGGCCTCAATTTCTTCTTGTATGGGACCATCGGGGTCATCCCGGATAGCAAGCCGGAGTGGTAAGACGGGGGAGGAGTGAGGGGAGGAAGATAGGCCATGGCCATGTCCTCGTCCAGATCTGCGAGCACGGTCTTGGCGTGGATCGGGGTCCCCGGCTGGGACTCCCAGATGAAGGGAACAGCGCCCGGGGCATCGCCATAGTAGAAAATACGGGAGGAGGAGTTGGACGTGCAGTTCTCCCTGGAGAGGAGCTTGGAGAAGAACTTGTCGTCGTGCTTGATGCGAAAGGACTTCTGGGAGAACATGATGATCCCTAGGCAAACAAAACCAATTCAAGGGAACGAGGAAAGAAGGAGGGAGCTGTCCGAATCTCTCAATGGTGCGAAGCTTTTTTCAGTAAATAAGAAGGGCAAACAAGATTACTGCTAGTAGCAGAGAGGATGGAGGGGATTGAGATATTAAATCAAGTCAAACCTAACACCTCCAAATGAACCGGGGGGGGGGGGGGGGGGGGGGGGGAGGGGGGCGGGCACACAAGTGTTAAAGCGGCTGTCGCCATTTCTTTGTTGAACATCTTTCATTACATCATGAACCCCAAGGTCCCTCCCCTTGCCTTGGCCATAAGAGGACCTTTTTCAGTGGTGGGTTTTTTACGCAAGCGTGGTAGATTTCAGGGAAATTCAATGTAATGGTGGAAAAAGCAGTTGGGGTTGGGGGAACGTAGCCGTAACGTAAATAAAGAGAAGGGGGAGAGTGTGAGTGGGGGGTTAGGATGGATCGATGGGACATTATTAAGGCGGGGGGTGGTCCATCCAGTCCATCTCCATCTCCAGGAATTCAATTCAGGGATAGCAAAGGCTGCCATTTATTGTTTATCAATGTTTACAACAATCATCTCATTGGCCGCGCCAATCATTTCTCTTTGGTCTTGCCCCCGCGCTCGAGTTATGATGTTCTCACTACGGCATGAATACAAGGGGCTTGTATGCATAAAGAAGTTGGAATGTTGTTTACACACTAAAGTCATTTTGGGCTTTAATGATGGCAAGGCCCATTATTGTGATGGTCGATGCCGTCGAAGTTCAAAGACATCCAAGCAGGGCGCGTCGAAGCAGGACATGCCGAAGTACGGAGGAGGCGAAGTTCGATTGAGACCTGGTCGAATGAAGTAACAATCGAAGGAAGAGTTTCAATTGAGGTTTCATGACTTAGCTGATTTTCGATGGGAATTTCATCGGAATTTGGTCAAAGTAGATGGTGTGCAATTAAAACATGTGCAAAATGTGTATAGCGGTTGTGTTGGCAGTTACGTCAGCGATTTTATTTGCGGTTATTGTCCAGATAGGATTAAATGTTAGTATAAATATGCGGTCAGTCATTTGTAATAAACACACGACAATCATTCAAAAACCTCGAATGGCTGCTTGGTTGTTTTCTTGTAATCTTTTCTCCAGAAATGGAAGTAAGTGTTTGCGTTCATGTGCTTTTGTTCTTGTTCTTCACAGTCTTGGGGACCACATTTCTTGAACGTTTTTAGTCTCCGTAATATCGCGATGTGTTTCGTCCGCAAACACGTTTTTGGCGACCACAGTGGGAGTCGAAAACGTGTTTCATGTGAAAACGCGGAATGCCAAGAACGATGATCGTAGTGAGAATGGTTGCAAATCGTAGTGATTCTGAAACAAACACAGCGGGGGATCAGACCAACCTTGTTGTTGATCCCCAGAATGGGCAGTAGAATGTCCTGGAAAATCTGCAAGATCCGCCTATCTCACGATCTGATAGTTCGAATTCTCCAGGAACTGTCAGTATTGATGTGATTATAAGAATGTAGATGCAAATTCAGGAGAATTTGTTGGATATGCACAGGCAAGTTCAGGGCATGACTGAAAGAATTGATGAATATTCTCCAGCCACTTCGGCGATGAGGATGTCAGTTTTGGAAAAAAGCGCAAAGTCGGTTTTGATTAGAATTTGGATTAAGAAAATTTTCAACCAAGTGATTAGTATCATGTTGGAACGAGTAGGCCTAGGGTTCCACAAGAAATTAAAGGGCCCTATGTTAACCATAAGAAATTAGAGTCATATGTCTCATTTACGAGCCCGATTTGTGTTAGATATCTGATACTTATTTCCATATATAGTTAATTTGCATGTTATTTTCGATTTAGTCGTGTTGCATGGGCACTTTCGGATTTTGTGGTTTGCATTGCAGGTGAAGTGATCGATACAACGCGAGAATCATGTTTAAGAAGATATCTTGATAGATGAAGGCAAAGAAGGCAAGGCCTTTTAGTGAGGAAGTTGCAGAAAGACGACAGGCGAAGGCTTGCAGGCGAAACAGTTACCAAGCGACAAAGGTCACCAAGCGACACGAAGAGACGAAGCGACAGCCAACTGAGCGAAAGAGGAAACATCTGCAGGCGAAGGTTAATGGGAGATAAGGTTTATCGGTGGCTACCACGGAAAGATATGGAAGATCTCAGGAGCATGGAAGGAAATAGTTGTCAAGAGTATTCAAAAGGAAAAGAGATATTCTACTAGAGGTGCAAACTTGACAGAATGATCATTGTGGCCACACGAGCAAACCAGCCTACCGCATTAGGTGAGAAGATTTTTTGGAATATTTCTAGAATATTTCCTAATCTTTCGAGATTTACCCTACCTATAAAAAGGGCTTGAACGTGAGTTAAGTGGAGCGGACCAGAGGAGAGGCGTTGAGAAGGGAGTTCCAGTTTTCTTAGTTTTTGTTTAGGATGAGTTTTACTTTTATTTTTTGGTTTTTCGTCAGTCACATGATGAACTAAGTTTTTGTTCTGGGGTTATGACGGAACTCGATATGTAGCCGGATTACTTTTGACTCTCTTTGATTAATTAGTTTAAGACTTCGTTTATTTATTTTATTCTATGCTTAATGCTTGCGGTTGCCTGATCACCAATCAATATTGATTTCTTAACCTACTCGGAAGGGGAATTTTAGGTTTAGAAGGAGGATAAAATAGCGTAGGTTAACGTTGAGGAATCAAGTTAATTTAACGAGTACTATAGGAATACATGTGCTTGTCTTAGATAGCCAGATTAAGATTGGAACTTAATGAACTTGATTCAACTATTAATTCCCAATGGAATAAATGGAGTTTGATTGGGTTAGGTATTTCTCTTGTGTAGGTCGGAAGATGCATAAGAGTGGCTGAAAATCTTAAGTTAGTAAACAGGTTTTGGTTAATTTAATGATAAAGAGGGGGTTGAATGATCTTGAAATATCGAGAGAAGTCGCGGTCCTAGGTTTTTCTCATTTGATTAACTCTCATATGTTCTGCTGTTTAGTTTCTTGTTAGTTTATTTTCCTAAATCCTTATTTTACTTGATTTGACTACTTCACAATTGTTTACCGTTAATCGCTAGGATATTTCTAAAATAATTCTCCGTGGGAACGACTTTTACTCATTACTCTATTACTTGTGCGACCCGTGCATTTGCGGGACTCAAACCATCGAACACCCTATACTCTAGTTTCGCATGGTCAACACTTGAGACAGAACTTTGACTATGACAATGAGGGCGAGTATAGGCCAACTACTTGTGTGCCGCCCCATCGTCGACGGGAGAGTTTTTACACTCGATCGACAGTCGAAGATGCTGAAAGGTTTCCCCTTGCAGATGTCCCGATTAGAAGGAACCTTTTCGAAGAAGTTCCCAGGAAACGTCCCGTTACTTTTTGTCGGCGTTTGCTACGTTGGATTCAACCATTGCCATAGGTGAATTAACTCAAATGAAGCAACAACCTAGAGAGTTGGCTGCAACATTCTTACAACGGTTTTGGAAGGCTCGATGTGGATGTAAAACTTCTGTTACTGATGAGGAAGTTGTTGAAATAGCACAAGATGCTCTAGATATTCGAATTCGAAAAGAGATCCAAGGCGAAAGGTTCAGAGATTTATGCGATCTTGCCCAAAGGGCCACTAAGTATGAAAGCCTTTTAAGAGAAGAATCGAAATGTCAGTCAGAAACTTCCCTTAGACATGGCTGAATTCGTCAAAGGAGAATCGACCGTCTATGATGTTTTAGCCAAGAAAAACTTCAAAGCGAAGGCTTCCCAAAAATCGAATGAAGAGCACAAATATTCATTCGATGTGGATAAAGCAGATGAAATTTTCGATTGGTTTAAAGATCGGGGTCGAATCAAGCTTAAACCTGAACAACGACTGCCATAAATTGATAAGGAAAATAAGAAGAGTTATTGCAAGTGGCATGAGTCCTTTACACATGCGACCCGCGATTGCTTAACTTTTAGGAATCTCATTCAGGACTTGAGGGAGTCTAAAATCCTCTCTTTTAAAGAGTCAGACGAACCCGCCACTGTCGACAAAAACGTTTCCCTAATTGTGAGGTACATACTTTCGAAGTAAACGTAGTTGATGTTGTCGATTCCGCCTTGCAGGGATCGCCTATTTTCAGTGAAACTTACGTGGCCAACAATCTGTTCAAACGACTCCTGAAGAATGGAATGTTTCGTGTCCTGTTCAAGCTTCGAAGTCAGGAATGAAATTTGTTGGTGGCATATGGATGACACCCATCCCACGGATAGGTGTTTTACTTTCAAGAAGTTTCTCCAATCTCACCAAGCTGTTCGATCTTACCCCGGTCGAGAAAGCTACGTTGGGGATCAATCACAAAGGACTTATAAGGGCTGTTGATTGGTTTTTCCCTTCTGGGCCCATAGCTAAAAGTTTGATAAGGGAAGGTTGGTCGAAGGAAAGCAGGACTTTGTCAAGCCTCAGAAGGGGGCCACTCGCATTGTTGCTGACAGCGGGATGATCACTCCTGCGACTAGTGACTCTGCTTCGATTGAGAAGGGCAGCGATGTTTCTAAGATATCTGAGGGTCAGGCTAGCCATGCTGCTAAGTATGCTTCTCGAGACGTTAAAGATAGGTTAGGACCTGCTCCTAGGCTCGATACACGAGTGCTCAAAGATGGCCCATTTATTGCTCATCCTAGAGGCTAATGTTGTGTGCAACAGATGCCGTCCTATTCTCAAGCATAAGATCTTGATCTCACAACTCTGCAATCTGTGCTCTTACAACTATTTCCAGAAGTTGATTATCATGTCTTCTACCAACATGTTCGAGATCACACGCATAAAGACGCCAAAATTAGGTACGAGAGAGATTAATCAAATGTTTTGTGTCGATGCTGTTAATAATGTAATTTCTCCTGTAGAGGGATACGATCCTCATTTGAGGTAGTACATCCAGATATACCCTGATTTCACTAGTGACTTGTGTCGACCAAAGGTGTATAAAGTTAGAAATCCCATTGATGATAGTTAGCAACAGGTGAGTAAACATGGGTCTGATACCTTTCGAAGTAACAAGAGAAGGAAGGAAAGACGTCGTAGGCGTGTAGAGGAAAAAAGGATGAAGTTGGATTGAGAGGCTAATGATGTCTGTTGGGTCGACCCGGAAGAACCTGCTATTGACATAGCACCCCGTAGACCCATGATTCAATTCGATCCTCCTACTCATCTGGGTGACGATGAGTTCGATGACACGGATTATAATCTTATCAAGGATGGTTTCTCGAGTCCGAACGTTGGCCCCATCGAATGTAGTATGATAATGCTTGCTGCAGAATTTGCGGACAAAAGTATGAATCGACATTATACAGGTAACCCTGGACCTTTGACTTCGCAAGTTGTTCGCTAGCCTATGGGCTTTCTTGTTCACTAGTTTTCAAAACCCACTGCTTTGATGTAGTATCATATGCATTCCTTATATATTGAGGTATATTTCAATGACATTCGACTTAAGAAAATCTTGATTGATAATGGAGCCATAGTGAGTGTGCTCCCTTTGAGTACGTTCAATTTTCTTAATTTGAGTCGAGGTGACCTTTAGACCACATATGTAACTATAAGTGGCTACAATGGCTTGATGTCCAAGAGTATAGGCGCAATCTCGATTCAACTAAAAGTGGGGCGCACTTGGTTATGAATACTGCATTTTTTGTCATCGATGTTGCGACTACTTTTAATGCTTTGTTAGGGAGAGATTGGTTGCATAAGGCTACTGCTATTCCTTCTACTCTTCATCGATAATTAATGCTTTGGCTAGAATCGGAAGTGGAAGTCATTTAAGCTGAATCGATTCTTATTCCCAATTTTAACATAGTTGAAATCTTTACGGGAGATGTTGTCGAAACTATTAAAGGTCTCCACTTGAAGAAGATGTATAATCTTGGTAACCCAAATGTTGGCCCACTCGATGAGTCATTCGGGACCTTTGAGTATCTTGTCGCATATGGAGGTCCCCCTCCCCCCTCACCCAGACGTCAATGCACCTACTGGTTGGGATTCTAACCAAGTCCCTAAGGAAGTTGAATCCGCTGCTCAGGCTCGACGTGAGGAAAATTTGGCCGAAAGTCTCTAGGCAATAAAGACAGCTCTTGGGCTCGATGATAATGAAGGGAACGTTCCTAGTGCGGAAGGAAATGAAGTTACTAACCCGGATGTGGAGCCCAACAGACTCCTCCGGGAGGAAGGCGATGCTTAATGATGAGAAAGAAAACGTAGTCGCCAATGTCATGGAGCGACTACGAGTGTATAGACTAATAAGGCCCAAAGTTAGTCTAGGGTCGTGTTTAGGTGCCAGTTCGTTGGACGTTGATAGTCCCGACCAGCGTGCTAAAGAGGATGAGTCGAACCTTTGTTCGAGGAAAAACTTTTCCATTCGATCTTGCGAACTCTGCAAGATTTTGAAGATTGTTTTGCTTAGGATTATACTGAAATACCAGGTTTAGATAGAAGTTTGGTGGAACATAAACTCCTAACAAAACCCAACGTAAGAACGGTCAAGCAAGCTCCGTGACGTATACCAGCTTAGAATAGCCAAAGTGTGTAAAACGAAGTAAAGAAACTCTTTGACGCAAGATATATTCGAACTTCCAAATATACCGATTGGATATCATCGATTGTACTTGTAAAGAAGAAAAATGGTAGGGTGAAAGTATGTATCGACTTCAGATACTTAAATAAAGCGACACCTAAAGATGAATATCCTTTGCCGATTGCCGATGAATTGATCAACAAAACTTCTGGTCATCCAATCATGTCCTTCACGGATGGATATTCTAGATACAACCAAATCTTCAATGCCGAGGAAGATATTTACAAAATTGCATTTCACTGGACTTTTGGGATTTTTGACTGAGTAGTCATGCCATTCGGATTGAAAAATGCCGGGGCAACATACCACAGAGCGATGAACCTTATTTTCGATTCTTTGATTGAGAAAACTGTAGAAGTATATATCGACGATATTGTTGTCAAATCCATATCAGATGATTGTCACGACGATATTTACGACTAGCTTTCTCACACATGAGGAAACATAACCTAAAATTGAACCCCTTGTGCGTTCGACGTTCGATCGGGGCAATTCTTTGGTTGTTTTTTTTATATCAACGGGGTTTGTGGCGGACTTACTTTTTGCTTGGTACATAAAAAGGGGATTCAGATTGATCCTGAAAAGATTATGACTATTCAAGATCTTTGTCCTCCTTCGATAAAGTAATAATTGCAAGGTTTCTTAGGTCGAATAAATTATCTAAGATGTTTTATTGGCAATATCACTGGAAAGACAAAATTTTTTTCCACTTTATTGCGAGGTAAGGCTGATTTTGTCTGGACAAAGGATCATCAGCTGGCCTTTGGGACAATCAAAGCTTACCTTACTAACCCTCCAGTGTTGGTGTCTCCATGGTTTAGATTATCCACCAGAAGAAGATGAATATTGGGAAGCATGGTTTGATGGTTCTGCATCGACACATGGATGTGTGGTGTCGGTATATACTTTTTGTCTCCATTGCAAGTTCACCATAAGTTAACTTATAATGTAGATGGTGAATTTACAAATAACTCGATTGAGTATAAAGCTGTCACTTTGGCTTTATGTATTTTGATCGATCTCAAAGCTCATTGTTCTACCATTTATGGTGATTCACAATTAGTAATTAACCATGTTAACCATGTTAACATGTGTACCTTTGAGCACTTACAATTGTATTTGGATAAAGTGCATGAATTAATCTCGTTGTTTAAAGTGGTTAAGTTCACGCACATGCCTCGGAAAGACAACGTCGTAGCCAATGAATTGGCGCAACATGCGTCTGGTTTCCGACTTAGTACACAATTATTTCAATAATTTGGAGATATTCAACATGTTTCCTCTGCTTTGCATGATACTGTCGAAACAGAACGATAACTTTTTATTAAGCTGTGTCGATATGGAAGAAGCAATTCCAATAATGCGCACAAGGGATTATGTGGTCTACACTTGTCAGGACCGAACATGTGTTGGTCCATTAGAAGACATGGTTTTTTCTGGCCATCGATGATGAAGGACTACATTGACATGACTTGAGGGTGTGAAAAATGCCAAATGCATGGTCCAATCTCTCATGTACCAGTCACGCTATTACATCCAGTTATAAAATCATGGCCTTTTAGATCTTGGGCTATGGATAGGATTGGAGAAATAAGACCAAGTTCGACGAAGGGTGACGCTTATATATTAGTCACGACAGACTATTTTACTAAATGGGTCGAGGCTAAAGCATATAAGAATGTTACCCAAGCGGATGTGGTCGATTTTTTGAAGAAAGACGTTATATATTGATTTGGTATCCCTCAAAATATTGTCGTTGATAACAATAGTGTTTGATGGCACTGTAATTAAAGACTTTGCGAAGTTCGATCGAGACCCCGTCAAAGGAAGTAACAATCGAAGGAAGAGTCTCAATTGAGGTTTCAAGACTTAGCCGATTTTCGATGGGAACTTCATCAGGGCTTGGTCGAAGTAGATGGTGTGTCGTTAGTGTCAATAAAACATGTGAAAAATGTGTATAGCAGTTGTGTTAGCAATTACGTTGGCGGTTTTATTAGTGATTATTGTCCACATAGGATTAAGTGTTAGTATAAATATGCGGACAGTCATTTGAAATAAACACACGACAATCATTCAAAGACACCAAAGGCTACTTGGTTGTCTCCTTGTAATCTTTTCTCCAGAAATGGAAGTAAGTGTTTGCGTTCATGTGCTTTTGTTCTTGTTCTTCACATTACTGTCTGTTTAAAAGTCTTGGTGACCATATTTCTTGTACCTTTTTAGTCTCCGTTATATCGCGACGTATTTCATCCGCAAATAGATGTACCCAAAAAGTAGTTGGATTTTTTACTACACATAATTAATTAATTGACACGTTTTCACGCATATGCATAAAGATGAAGCCGAGCAGACAAAATAATGTAGGGAAACATCATTTAGTGTTGGGTTTGATAGGTGGAAAACAAAAGAATGGCCACATGAACTTAACCCTAGAAAAAATTACCATCTCTTTGGGGAGAAAAAACAAATACTCATTCCGCTGAAGATCTTTCGATTTCCATTCGATGTAGTCTTTTTTTTAAAAGAAAAACAACAAATATGAGTATATTTTACCATGCAAAAACAAATCGAAAGTAGTTAGGAGTTGGGGGGGATTCCACTTTCCTCAGCTCTTGGGCTTCCGAAACTACATGGTGATGTTTTTTTGTTGTCTCTTGTCAATTGTTGAATTGTGGACGGCAGTGGGTGGGACAGAGGTAGGTATTGGCATTCCCTCCTCCCACGAGATCTGTTGGATACGCATCAGTCGGAATGCTTTCACCACGTTTACCCCCTCCCTCCCTTCCTTAGCGGTAAAATCTGAATCGATTGGAAAATGGTACGACCAATAGAGACCGAATCAAAGGACATAAATAATTTAGAGAACCGGCAGTACCGAAATGGTTATAGGCTAGGCTGTCCATCACCCAACATTTTATATAGTATACAATGTTTAACTATATTAATTCTGAACATATGCATAACCCTCCTAATAAAAATTCATCGGATCCTTCGTTTTATGATTTTCTTTTTTTCCTTCTACATAAATTTTACAGGATTATTATTTTTGTTTATATAATGTAAATCTTAAAGTTGTTTGATATGATAATATATTATTTTTTAATAAATAAATTTATAGGAACAGTATTAATAGTTATGGACCTAACCTCCTAACTGAGAAATTATTAGGTAGGTGAGGCATGCCCATGTACGACATAAATTGTCGTACTAATAAGTTTTCTAAAATGATTTTTTTTCTTCTCTCAATTGCTGCTATTCAATAAATAAATTGTCATTTTCATACTAACCGTCTGAATGGAGCACACCCTCCGTTCAGACGATTCTCGAAAGGAGAGCAGGGAAGGGTGGGCAGCAGATAGCACGGCACGAGCCCACTGTCAGTCCCACGCACCGTCCAGAAGTAACTGCAGTTCATCGGTTCCGCTGAATGCCCCTAACTCCTGAATCTCTCCTCAAAGTCGAGTGCAAATGTACAATAGTGTTAACCTTGATTTTGATGATGAGCTTGAGAAGCTATGTTATAAATTCATCGTAATGTGTTGCTGTAACACTTCGCTTGTCTTTGATGATGAGTTTGAGGAATGTGATGCTGCGTTACAATAAGGTGTTATTGTAATACTGTGTCTGTTCTTTTGTACACGTGGAAATAATTAATTTTCTAAAATAATTCGAATTGTCCAGATTAATCCCATGTTTAATCATTATCTGGATGTTCGAAATATTCTAATTTAATTTAGAATATATTCTACCATAATTATGTTATAAATCCTCTAATTATGGAAGTTAATCAAAATTTTTTTTATTAATTTCATTCATAAGAGGAAAGCTTATTTTTAGTGATTAGCTTTAGTAAAGTGTTGCTGAGTCACAACTAGCGTGTGCTGTACCTTAATGGCTGCCAGTAACCTATTACTATGACGTTACGCTTACACATTGAAAATATGGAAATAAATATTTCCTACTTGTATTATACTTTGATTTACCTCAGAGTATTTGTCTGAGTGTCTAAATTCACTGAATGTGATTTAACTATCTCATTTCATACATTTTGACAACTCAATATTATGATATTTGCTTTCCAAGTTTATATTTGGAAACAAAATATTTCATTCCGATATTCTGCAGCAGCGCTACGCTGTAATAAAATAAAATGCTAATTCAAATAATTTTGTTTATTATTTGACTTCAATAACCGATCAGATAAGGTTATCTTTAGGTTAATTGGTTTAAAAAAGATATAAAAACATCATCTTGTTTGGATGAGATAGGGAAGTTACCGTTGTGGACTTAACTTCTCGGGCGCAGCGACCGTTGAGCAGAACTCTCAGGTGAACTAAGAGGGGGTTTAATTAGTGATTGTAACTTTTTCGCCCTTTCTCAGTGCAAGCGGAAGCGTACTGTATCACAGCAGAACGTTTCTCAGAAGTGAAATCAGCTTCGCTGTAACCGTTACGATTTGATCGAGTAGATTTTCGTACGAGTGTTTGCGCGATCGTAACGGACATAGTAGTTTATAGTGGTTCGGCCTTAATCGACCTAAGTCTATTTTCCATTGTAGAGGTGATTCCATTATAAATATAATGGGTGCAAAATGCCCTTGCACTAGGCTTTCGGTTCCTCACAAAGTGAGATTTAAAATCCTTAAAGGAGATCACTCCTGGGCAACGATCAGCTCCTCACACAGTGGACGTCTTCTCGTTTCCAGCAGAATGATATTCACACTCACCAGTTGATTGCTCAAAGGATTTCCACACAGCACGTTGTCGATTAGGCGTAAGCCTGTCGATCAAAGCACAAAGATAACGTCGAGTTAGAGTATAAATCCTCGCAAATAATTCCTTACAGTGAAGAACGACTTCTCAAAGAGCAGCCGTTTCTAGTTCACAGTCGTTGTATGCTTCAGCACTTAATAGCTCTACAGAGGATTTCCACACAACTTTTGTCTCTTCTCAAGATGAGCCTGTAAGTACTCAAGAGACAACCACATAGAGTCTCTTAGAACAGAAAAAAATAAAAGAAAAGGTTGTTTCCTCACACAGCAGAACCTGACTTCTCACTCAGCGAAGTCGTGGTATCCGTCCCACACTCAGTTCGAACCTGCACGGTTACCACAGCCGTGACTCACTGCACTGAACACCCAGTGCCTAGGGTGGAATTTTCAGCTCCTACGGCTCCCACGTAACCTATTCTACTGTCCCTCCGGAGGTCGAGACTTCTGCACAGGACCCCGTGCTCGGGAGGACCTCGTTCCACTCCGGCGGCGTTCTCAACTCCTGCTCTATCCTGCAGGCACGAAACTTCTGGCGCACCCGCAAGTGCGTGTCTAACTGCTCAAACCCCGTAGGCTCGAGACTTCTCTGCAAAAGGACACGACAAGAACGACTTCTTGCCGATGGGTTAGTAACTAGTTACTGAATTCATAACAGGTATTCACTTAGCTTCCCTCAGACGATTCGTTAGCCGCTCGTTGAACGCACCGATGACACTCAGTCCCTCTCACGACGATCAAGGTCGCACTTAGCCCGTGACACTCCCACACGCAGATTGCAAGAGATAAGAACCAGGAGACCACTTAACACTTTCTGTTCTCCACCGGTCCTCAAAGCTTTACTCAGATCACACAGGCTTTGGGCAACCACTCAAACGACTCTGACGCACAAAGGCCCTTAGGTCTGATAGCCAAGAATAACTTTTATGGGGAACAAATCGTGGGATACGTCCAAATACATTAGAGCAAATCTTTTGATTTGTTTCCAAAACTACAGCGGGGTGTGAGCAAATGTCTGCTCAACGGTCGCTGCACCCGAGAAAGTAACTCCTCAAACGGTAACTTCCCTCAAATAAATTATCTTATCCGAAACCAAAAGTCTTGTAAGATGATAATCTAATAATAATCTTATCAGATTAATTATAAAGTTAAATCATAATCAAAGTTATTTGATTTAACGATTTAACTCCGTATAGCGTAACGTTGCTGCAGAAAATCATAATAATATATTTTGTTTCAAAAAATAAACTTAGAAAGCAAATATCATAATATTGAGTTGACTAAACGTATGAAATGAGATAGTTAAATCACATTTAATGAATTTAGATACTTAGACATACATTATGAGTTAAATCAAAATATACGAAATATTTATTTCCATATATTCATTAAGTAAGCGTGTCACTACAGTAACAGCTTACTGTCAGGCAGCAACATACAGCTCACGCTAGTTATGGCTCAACAACACTTTGCTCAAGCAAATTACTAAAGATAAGATTTCCTCTTATGAATAAAATTAATCAAAAAGATTTTGATTAACTTTCATAATTTGAGGCTTTATAACCATAATTATGGTAAAATATATTCTAAAATAAGTTAGAATATTTTGAACATCCAGATAATGATTGAACATCAAATTAATCTAGACAATTATAAATATCAATTAATTTCACTAGTTTATTCTGAAAAATTAATTATTTCCGCTTTTACAAAAGGACATACGGAGGATTACAGCGACACCTTACTATAACGCAACGTCTCATTCCTCATGCTCATCGTAAAAAACAAGCGAAGTGTTACAGCAACACAATGTTATGGAGTGATTCCATACGGACGTTGGCCGATCAATGACTATGGCTGGTGTTCATACAGTCAACATCTATATGATAAATAATAAGTATAAATTAATCGATTTTTTAAAATTTTTTATATTTTTCTAGTTTAAATCCTTTATTTAGACTTTTAAAATGTAATAGTTTAATTATAATAATTTCATAATTTTATTTTTAACATTACAATTCATTATTCAAAAATATCATTTCCGATTCACCTTACGAATCTCGATTTGATAAACATGAAAGGACTCCCTCTTTAAGCATCCTCCTTACTTCAACTTGGGCTTATGATTTGGGCTTGGGTGAGTGTTGTTCCCTGAATTCATCGCTGCATTAACACAATCCATTCTCTCGCAGGAGATGCACAGTTACGCCGTGATTCCCAACTCCCCCCAGCCTCACTTCCAATAGCTACACGTAGTTGGGGGGGGGGGGGGGGGGGGGGGGAGGTTGATTCTCCCCCTTAGCCACACGTCGATATGATATGACGGAGAGGTCAGGTCGTTACCAAGAACCATATCCTAAAGCAAATGACAAAACAACTACGTATCCAAAGGAATCAACCCCTTATAAATGTGCAAATCAATCTAACACATGGTGGGAACATCCGAGACTACCCAAAAACCATACAGTTTGATACTGGGAAATGGGAATAGACTTGTTAACGTGTGCCTCCACTTGATTGGCGATAAGTCATAAAGAACCTCACCCAACCCCATCATAAGCCCGACGCAACTCGTGTCATCCCAAAAAAGATCTAGTCCTAGTCACTCCCGACGTGTGTTTCACATTACATCTATTCCCACCCCCCACCACATTATTATTATTATAATTCCTCAACACCCTAGGATCGGAACACCCCCCCCCCCCCCTCCTCCAATTAGATAAAGCCGATTTATATATATTTGTTTATGCTAGAAGAGCTGTCGGGTTCGGCCAAAAGCTTTACCGATATTATCTTTTGGGTTTCGTTTTCAATAAGGTTATTGTGTCGGAGCAACAAGCGGTTGTTTGCATTCGCATCCCTTTCGGAATCAAATCTTCTGACTACTGATCCATTTTTTGTCGTGGATGTGATGATGGTAGCAGATCGTCACTAAAATCAAATTGGGTAGAATAGCGATTGGTTGTGTTTCATTTTATTAGGTTAAATCAGCTGTTATGGAACCTGTAGTATATGATCTCATCTACTGACTGTTTGCCCTGTACTCAATCATATATCATAACAGAAGAAAAAAGGTTGCTTACCCTCGGCAAGTTTAAGTTTCACAGCGACTCTCCAACTGAATGGACATCACTAACATCGGTGAAAAGGGATCGGAAGGGGACAGATGTCTCGGGGGGCATGTTTATGCCAAGAGAACCGAACCCTATGTTTTTGTGCTTCCAGTTCATTATCGTTTTTTTTTTTTCTTTTTTGAGGTTGATGGATTCCTAATCGATATTTTACGTTTCCACTCGAAGGGACAACTCACATTGGAACCATGAAACGGAGGACAAGGAAGGAAACCCAGTGGGCTAATATCAGCTTTTCACGTGACATGTGTTCCCACATCTTCCTCCAGCAAACTCGATTCCTTGCAGCTGTTATTCCCCAACATTGTCGGACTTTTTTCGGAACTGGGGTTGGAGATGACCATCTTCCCATCTACTGGGGACTGAAACGCTAAGCCCTTTTGAGAAATTGAACACACACATTAATCCATCCCACCTACGGTCGCAACAAGTTTGTTTGATATTTCCTCAACGAGAGGGATCGGCCACTGAGAAAGTATTGGGGGTTATGTATGAAAGGATTTAATAGTAAGGGAGAAAGTGCTAGCAGAACGTAGGTTCTGTACTGCCTGCGACCTTCTGTAGGATAGAGGAAACCTTCTGTAGAGCTGCTGCGCCTACAAATAATGTATATTGGAGTGTTTTAACTGCGGAAATGATTTTTCTTTCTTAAACTTTCTCTTACATGAAATGCATCACGTCCCTTTATATATATGAGGAAGTAGGAAACTCAAATAACAATAGAAACCGACATATTTAATAATGTTAGGATTTTGTGGCCTAAATTCAGATATATTGCGATTTGGAGTATATTAGATTTCCTCGTGAAATATACGGAAAGTGTGAGAATATATCTTTTGGGGGAGATATATTGGATGATATTTAATTATACCACAAATATATTTATTTGCCAGATTTTCGATATATGTGGAGCGATATATTCTATATATAGGGGTCGGTATACGAAGCGAATGAAGAGACGAGAGAGAGAAAATCCTGGTAGCATAGAAGAGGGATACAAGAGTGCAAAGAGTGCGGCGGTAAAGAAAGGGTGTGTGTTGGGGAAACACGGGAAATACTTCGGGGTTATTTTTTACAGGGAAAGTGGGATCTTGTACTCGGGTAGGTCGAGGGGGTTAGAGAGGGTCTCAGCCTAAAGTTTGTACTCCATTGAATACAGTGAAATCTTCTTCTCCGCCCGTGGACGTAGGTCGATTGACCGAACCACGTAAATTCTTTGTCTCCTTATTTTTCGTTAACTTCCGATCGAGAACCAGATCCGGTTCGACTCACATCCGAGGGCTTCCGCATGCGCCAACAATTGGTATTAGAGCTCGGTTGTGCATATTCGAGGTCCATGGCTGGTGGCAAGTTCAAGATCGAGAAGTTGGATGGTTCTTGAATTTCGGCTTGTGGCAAATCAAGATGATGGCCCTACTGGTACATAGTGGTTTAGAGAAGGCTCTTACAGATGAATCGAAGAGCACTTCAAAGTTGACTTCTGACTAATGGGAGGAGATAGATGCTAGAGCGTTATCGGCGATTCAGCTGTGTCTATCCAATGAGGTTCTGACGAACATGCTCAAGGAGACGACAACGGTCAGTCTTTGGAGTAGGCTGGAGAGTCTGTATATGACGAGGAATTTGAGCAACAAACTTTTTCTTAGACAAAGGTACTTCATGCTCAGAATGATGGAAGGTATGTCCGTTAAATCCTACCTAGATAATTGGTTGTCTGCATCTTTGGATTTGGAGATGATCGCTGACACGATCGATGAGGAGATCCAGGCGATGCTGCTATTATGTTCACTGCCTGCTTCATACCAGAGCTTCATGGAGACATTCTTGTATGGGAGAAGTGTTCTCACAGTTGACGAGGTACGGTCTGCCCTTTTATCAAAAGATTTGATTGATAAAGAGATGACGGGTGAAGCAGGGCGGCCGATGACGGAGGCCTTAACAGTAAGTAGGACTAGATCCAAAGGTAGCGGCGGGGTAAGATGCTTCCATTATGGTAAGAAGAGACACATAAAGAAAAACTGCAGGAAACTAGCAGGGAAGGATGAAGGATTGCAAACGTTAGCGACGGTTGCTGTGTATACCAGTGACAGTGATGCCAGAGACGGAGATGTACTATGGCTAGCGAGGTGCAGACTACTGAAACCGAGTCGGAGAGACCATCAGACGAGGATTGGATTTTCGACTCAGGGAGTACTTTTCACTTGAGTCCTCATAGGGCGATGTTCACCGCATACTGTTCCACTGCAGGTGGCGAGATACGCTTGGGCAATGGTCACAAGTGTAAGGTTGCAGGTGTGGGAATGGTTCGGCTCAGAATGATGGATGGAGCTGTGAGAGAGTTGGCAGGTGTCCGACATGTACCTAACATCACGAGAAATATTATTTTCGTGAGTGTTTTAGAAGCCAAAGGGTACGAATTTTCTGCTTCAGGTGGAGCCCTCAATGTTCACCGAGGAAGGCGGTTGTAGATGACTGGGAGTCGATTGAACGGCTTTTATGTTATGAGAGGTGCCGTTGCTATTAGCACTGTTGGGTCTTCTGGAAGGCGTCATGAACCTTTCAAGAGAGTAATCAGTCATCGGAGAAACGGGGTAATAGGTCGCGAGCGCGGAGAAGCGAGAAGATGTGAGTAGTCAAGACCATCGTGGATGGGCTTGGATCTTCCATTGACTAGGCTCGTCAGAGCCTGGAGGAGAAGAAGAGAGATATTCGCGGTGAGTCTCGGAGGAAACTAGTACATTGAATGACAATTCCTCAGACGTTCTATGAACTTCGGCCCAAGGTGGAGTTTGTTAGAATTTTGTGGCCCGAAGTCAGATATATTGCGATTTGGAGTATATTAGATTCGCACATGAAATATACGGAAGGTGTGAGAATATATTGCTTGGGGATTATATATTGGATGATATTTAATTATCTCATGAATATATTTCCCTGCCAGATTTTTGATATATGTGGGGCAATCTATTCTATATATAGGTGTCGGTATACGAAGTGAACGAAGAGACAAGAGAGAGCAAATCCTGAGAGCATAGAAGAGGGATACACGAGTGCAAAGAGTGCGAAGTAAAGAAAGGGTGTGTGTTCGGGAAACACGGTAAACACTTCGGAGTTATTTCTTATCAGGAAAGCGGGATCTTCTACTCGGGTAGGTCAAGGGGATTAGATAGAGTCTCAACCTAAAGTTTGTACTCCATTGAATATAATAAAATCTTCTTTTCCGCCCGTGGACGTAGATCGAGCGACCGAACCACGTAAATTCTTTGTCTCCTTATTTTTCGTTAACTTCCAATTGACCGAACCATGTAAATCCGATTCGACTCGCTTTCGAGGGCTATCGCGTGCGCCAAGAAATAATCTATTTAAATGCTCTACTTAATGACCCGCTTAAATGAAATTTCTGTTACTAATATTACATTGAATTGGATCATAAATTACTTTCAACACCCCCTCTTAATTTATGATCTTCGGGTAGTCTTTGAATGTCTCGAACTTCTCCGAAGACACCGCATTGGTAAGAACATCTGCTGGTTAATCATGGGTGCTTATGAACTCTAGAAGAATCTCATTCTGCGAAACTATCTCTTTGATGAAATGATGACGAAGTTCTATATGCTTCGTCCTTGCATGGAAAATTGGATTCTTGGTCATAGTAATTGCAGATTGGTTATCACAGAAGATTGTTGTTGGCTCGTCCACCTTCTATTGTAACTCTAGAAGTAACCTCCTGAGCCAGACAGCTTCTCTTGTTGCTTCATTTGATGCGATGTACTCAGCTTCTGCAGATGAGAGAGTAACAGTGTTTTGCTTCTTTGAACTCATGAAATGGGCTTTGTTCCAATCCAGAACAAGTATCCTGATGTGCTTCTGCGATCATCCAAGCTTCCTGCCCAATCACTATCTACATAACCCACTAGATCATCCTTCTTCTCTTTTGTATACTTCAGTTCGACATTTTGTGTGCCTTTTAGGTAGAGTAGAACCCTTTTTGCTGCTGTGAAATGAGTTTTACTAGGGTTGCTCATGAATCTAGACAACAAACTCATAGAATGAACAATACAAGTCCGAGTGTGAGTGAGATAGATAAGAGAACCAACCAGTTCTCTGTAGATCTTCGAGTTAAATCTTCCTTCTGTAACTTACCATTGAGTTACATTAGAGTAGAAATTAGCTTCGCATTCTCCATACGAAACTTCTTCAACAGATCCGCTATGTACTTCTCTTGAGAAATGAAAATCTCCCCTTTCTTCTGCTCCACTTGAAATCTGAGAAAGTACTTCATCAAGCCAAGGTCTGTCATCTCAAACTCTTCCATCATGGCTTCCTTAAACTTCTGCAGCAAGCTTCTGCTGGTGCTAGTGTAGATCAAATCATCTACATAAAGACATGCTATTAGAAAATCAGGACCAACCTTCTGTATGTATAACGAACGTTCTATTGAGCTTTTGGAGAATCCTTTCTTCCGTAGGGAAGAATCAATTATGCAAATTCCACGTTTTTGGTGCTTCAAACCATATAAAGCCTTATGCAGTCTGTAGACTTTATCTTCTGTCCTTCATCACGAATCATTGTGGTTGTTCTACGTAGACTTGTTTTTCTAGTACTCCATTCAAAAATGCTGACTTGACATCAAGCTGGAATACTTCAAGCTCCTTCTGTGTTGCAATGTCTCCATCCTTGCTACAGGAGCAAAAGTTTCTGTAAAATCAATGCCGGGCTTCTGTGAATAGCCCTTTGCTACGATGCGAGTTTTATGCTTCTGCACGCTTTCATCTTCATTATACTTGGTCTTGTAGACCCATTTCAAGCCGATATCTTCATTTTCTTTTGGGAAATCGACCAATGACCACGTGTCATTCTTCTATATAGAAGTCATCTCCTCCTTTGCCATTTTTCTTCTTTGGCTGCCTTCTCAAAATTCTGTGGCTCAAATGCAGCAAGAGCAAAGTTAGCTTGCTCATAAATTTCAGATGCTTCCGCTGCTGCTTTTGCATACTGGAATATCTGAGTCAAAAAAGTCTCTTCCTGCCACTTCTAAGCTGCATGTTCATCAAAGATAACGTCTCTCGACAGAACTAACTTGTCAGTATTCAGATTATATAGACGATATCCCTTCGATTCATCACTATATCCGATGAAAACCAACTTCTCACCTTCCTCATCAAACTTTTTCCTTCCTTGAGAAGGTGTTAGTGTATTTCCAATACATCCAAATACTTTCAAATGATTTACCACGGGCTTCCTTTTATGCCACGCTTCATATGGTGTCTTGTCCCTAACTGCTTTTGTAGGGGATCTGTTCAGAAGGTAGGCAGATGTGTTAACAGCTTCTACTCAGAACTTGTTGGGTAGACATTTACCCTTCAGCATGCTTCTGGCCATTTCAACTATGGTTATGTTCTTTCTTTTTGCGACTCCATTCTGCTGTGGAGAATACTGCACTACTGCTTTGTATCCCCTTCTGTTGGCAATAGTCCAAGAATGGTCTTGACAGAAACTCTCCTCCGCGATCTATTTTCAAGGTCTTAATCATGTATCCACTTTCATTCTCTGCAAGTTCTTTGAATTCATAAAGGTGGCAAAAGCATATGACTTCCTCTCAAGAAAATAAAGCCAAATCATTCTAGTATAGTCATCTACGAAAAACAGAAAATATCTTTTGTTATTGAGAGACGGAGTTTGAGTCTGTCCACAAATATCCGTATGAACCAGCTCGAGAGGGGAATGGAGGACGATGATGCTTTCCGAAGACACATCCTTCACAGATGTCACCTTCTGCAGCTTGTATAGAAGGTAGTCCTATCACCTTATCCTTCTGCTTCAATAGAGCTAGACCTTTCCTGTTTAAGTGTTCATACCTGAGATGTCAAAGATGAGAATCATCTACAATCGCAGTTTTGAGAACCACATTCATGCAAGGAGTCATCTTTAACAGGAACAAATTGTTGGATGTTATCTTCATGACCGCGACCTTCTGTTCATTTCTATCTGTTATCTCACATTGAACTTCTGCAAAAAAACAACTTATATCCATTTTCATCATTTGTCCCACACTTAGTAGGTTCTGTGCGACTTTTGGAGTGTAGAAGACGTCGTGCATCCTCTTCTGTTGACGTTTTGCACTTAAAACTGAAGTAACACATTTACCTTCTATCTTTAACTTCTTGTTATCTCCAAGTTGTAAGAGAGAATTATATTTCTCATCAAGCTCCACAAAGTTCTTCTTGATCCTTGTGACATGGTTGCTACAGCCACTATCGAGGTACCATACCTGATTCATATCTTGCACGGTGTCACAAGAATAGTAAAAAACTTTAGAAGGTTCATATTCCTTAGAGAAATTTACCGAGCTTCTGTCATCATGCTTCTGTTCATGCTTCTGTTCTTTATCTCTGTACCAGTAGTCATGATCTGAATGAGTTGGAAACTTGCATCTCTTGCCTTGAAGACGATAATCTTTTGTTTCATGATTATTCTTTCTATAGATGCGGCATCCTGCTTCTGCTTCTCCATGACCGCTTCTGTGCTAACCTTCTGGTCATCCTTCTACATAGCCTCTGCCTCTGCCACGAGACCTGCTTCCACGTACTCTGCCATAGGACCTACTGTTGTTTCCAGAACGTCCTTGCTTCTGCTCAGAAACATTCAACTTCGCTTGAAATGCTTGCTCCACCGGGGTTGTGTACTAACCCGTTTCTTTTGGGCTTCTAGGGAACCCATCAATTCATAGAAGGAAACTTTTGTGAGATCCTTCATCTGTTTAATCATTGTTATCACATGTTCAAACTTCTGTGTCAAGCTTCTGAGGATTTTCTCCACGACTTTTCGATCCGGAACAACTTCTCTGCAACTCTTCAATTGATTAAGGATTTCCACAATCCTTGAGAAGTAATCCTTGACGTTTTCTGCGTCTTTTATGGCTAGATTGTCGAAGTCTCTCCAAAGGTTCTGCAACTTTATAGAGATCACCTTCTGGGACCCTTTGAACTCCTTCTTTAGGACCTCCCACGCTTCATTCACCTTTTTCAGGCCGAATATCCTTAGGTAGATGGTCTTGCTCACGAATTGTTGCAGAATCCGCAGAGCCATGGCATTCTTCATGACGTTCTCCTTGTATGCCTTCTGCTCATCTTCTGTGGCGTTGATCACACCTTCTGCAGAAGTGTTGTCACCTTCTGGGAGAGAGATTCTTTCTGGAACTTCTTCGTAGCCTTCCTCCACAAGTTTCCATAGATCTTGCGAAAGGAAAATGGTCTCCATTTGAGAACTCCAATAGTCGAAATGCTCACCGTCGAAGATGGGGATTTAGTCAGGAAAAAAGGTGAAGAACATGTTGCCCGCGGATGCAGACATGACCTTTTGCACTCTGATATCGAATTTGTTGGGAGTTATGTGTGAAAGGATTGGATAGGAAGGGAGAAAGTGCTAGCAGAACGTAGGTTCTGTACTGCTGCATAGAGGAAACCTTCTGTAGAGCTGCTGCACCTACGAAGAATGTATATTGGAGTGTTTTGGCTGCGGAAATGATTACTCTTTCTTAAACTTTTTATTACATGAAATGTCTACACGTCCCTTTATATATAGGTAGGAGTTGAAAACTCAAATGGCAATAGAAACCGACATATTTAATAATCTACTTAAATGCTCTACGTTTTCGTTACTAATATTGTATTGAATTGGATAATAAATTACCTTCAACGGAAAGGAGGTAGGTCATGCTAGGAACTGGTGGCATTGGTGCGTGGATCTCATGTTTCCATGTATTAATCAGAAAATAGTAATGAGGATAATGAAAAGAAGACGGCTTTTTGCCTAACTTTCAAGCGCACGATCTCGATCGAGAGAGGCCCACCCAACTCCCTTCCTCGATTCAAGATAAAAAATGTTTTGGGAAGTGGGGTCGTATCACGAGGGTTTTGTCCTAGTCGGGGGTTGGGAAGACTCTCCTTTAAACCTGTGTCATCATTCGAGTTGCATTCGGCTTTGTCCTGCGGGGTCCATTATCCTTTTTTATTTTATTCTTATTTAACTATCATTTTAAATATTATTTTATTGCAATGAACCCAGCCTTTATTTTACCACCAAGGCATTTTGTCAAATTACCACGAGCTATTCCCACAATCTACTAAACTACTTGATTAGTGGAGCACACTTGTGTGTGTCATCTTTCTGGGAGATGGTAAATCATGTCATTACCTAACCTATTCCCACCATCCCAACAAAAGTAGTAGTAGTAGGAGATCGAACCCTTTTGAGAGTAAATAGAAGATGCTTCTCCCCTTGTTGTTACTTTATTTGTCCTAATGGAACCCAAAAAACACAACTCCTCCTATGTGGGTTGTCTTGTCGTGGCCATCTAGGTTTAGTCTCGAAACGAGATCGAACAAGAGTCGCCCCTCTCGAACGTCCCGTCCAAAAGTGTCGGCATGTGTGGACGATATTAGTGAACGAGGACGAGTGAAATTTGTACCTTGGATGGCTCACCGGGCCAAGACAACTGACCAGCGACAACCCCGAGGCGGTCATCGTATCATTATTTCATCTGGTTAGTTCAAAAAGGAAGAAGGGAGGAAGATGAGAAGGCATTGAATTCAACATCGAAAAATTCATTACAAATCCAGCCTGCGATGAGTCCCATTTTTATTTCTCCTTCGTTTTTACATGTGGAATTTTCGAGAATGAGCTTATTCAAGAAAAACGCATTCATTTAAGAAAATTCATAGCAAGAAAACAAACATTTATAATTTCAAGGAAATCTCATGGTAATTCAAGATATACAATCCATTCGAATCCGAACGAAACCCAAAATTTCCTTTCGCGAATGTCGAGTTTTTTGGGACTCAGGTAAGCCAAGTAATAAGTGCTCGAAATAGATGTAAACTAAAGGAATTTAAGAGGAGAAACAGGGACTCGAGATATGAAATGATAATTATAGCAGTACTCGGAATGAAGAGTTATTAAAACTCAAGAGGAAAATCTCATGACGACAGAAGGGTTGCGAATGACGAGATATTATTATAAATATAGTGTGAATGTCCATTTATTGTAATTATTTATTATTTATTTAGTTATAATTCTTTAGATTCTTTCTGTTGTAAAATCTTTATAAATAGAAAGGATATCTATTGTATACATATGATGATATTGGAAATCAATAAGAAATTCTTCCCCCATTTTCTCTCCATATTCTCTCGTTTTCCCTTTTCCTTTTTTCCGTTCTTTGTTTTACAATACGTTATCAACATGAAGCTCAATCCTCCTCCTCTTTCGTGGAAACTAAGTCGATTGAGGTAGACGACGGTAACCTCGAAAAATTTCGGTTTTATTTTTAAACTCATCATTATTTTTTCTTATAGTCATCATGTCGAATATCACAAAATTGGAGTTCACGGCTCTTGACATCAGCGGAAGGAATTACCTTTCATGGATTTTAGATTCTGAAATTCATCTTGCGGCAAACAATCTTAGAAATACCATCAATGATCAAAACACGGCATCCGACCAAGATAAGGCCAAAGCAATGATCTTTCTTCGTCGTCATCTTCACGAAGGTTTAAAATTTGAGTATCTCATCATGAAAGATCCCTTGGTCATGTGGAATAATTTGAAAGAAAAGTATGATCATTCAAAACAATCATTCTTCCAAAGGCTTAGTTTGATTGGCTGCATTTGCGCATTCAAGATTTTAAATCGATGAGCGAATACAATTCGACATTATTTTGAATTACTTCTCAATTGAAATTATATGGAGAAACTATTACTAACGGAAACTTGTTGGAAAAAACATTCTCCACTTTTTATGCATCGAATGTGCTCATGCAGTAGCAAAATCATGCAAAAGGTTTTAAAAAATATTTTGAATTGATTTCATGTCGCCTTTTGGCCGAACAAATCAATGAACTTTTGATGAAGAATCATGAGGACCGTCCGACCGGATATGCTCCATTCCCTGAAGTGAATGTGACATCATATGGAGGACGACAACAACGTAGTCATGGTCGTGGTCGTGGTCCTAGTCATGGCCGTGGAAATGGACGTGGACGTGGTTATGGCCGAGGATGTGGTGTTGGTCGGTATTATTTTCGTAACAATTATCTCCAATATGAGGAAATGGGGAAGAGTGACAAAGAGATGTATGACGACAAAAATGGTCAATTCAACAAGACTGTGGAGAATAAATGTTATCGTTGCGGCATGAAGGGCCACTGGTCACGTACCTGTCGTACGCCAAAACATTTGACCGATCTCTATCAAGAGTCGCTAAAAGGAAAAAGGGCGATCAAAACGAAATTCGTTTCCAATGAAGGAAAAGTGGCTTCCGGTGATGTCAAAATAGATTTTGGCTTTGATGATTTCTCCCAATTTGATATAGTTGACTTTCTTGTTGAGCATGAAAATAATAATAATGTTATTTAATTTTATTTCTCTTGATGTATTTGTTTATTTTTAAATGAAATTTTATGATTACCTAATTAAACGTTTTGTTGTGCAAATTAAACTTTTAATTAAAATAATTAAAATTGTATTATCTGAGAGTGATATTTTGGATTCTTTTTATTATTATTGTTTATTTTCTTATGTGCTTTTGTATATCATTAAAAATTAATATTTTACTTATGAAGAAAATGGAGCTTCCCGGAAGCTAATTCTCGACCAATGAAAATTGCGACTGTCTCATAGATAGCGCATCGACACATACTATTTCGAAAATCAAGAAATTCTTTTTCACCCATGATCTCTAGAAGAGTGCTGATATTGTTGTTCAACAAATACGTTCATCAGAAAATCTAGCAGATTTATTCGCAAAGGTTTTGCCTACAATAATTTTTGAAAGGCTAGTGCGTAAAATTGGAATGCGCAAACTTGGAGATTTATAGTAATATTACTTAGAGGGGGGTAAACATGCTGTACTCTTTTTTCATTTACCATGGTTTTTTCCCACAGGGTTTTCCTGGAAAGGTTTTTAATGAGTCAGTATTGGAATAGACATTCAAGGGGAGTATTATAAACATAGTGTGAATGCTCTTTTATTGTAATCATTTATTATTCATTCGGTTACAATTCTTTAGATTTTTTCTGTTGTAAAATCTCTGTAAATAAAAGAGATATCTATTGTTTATGTATGATGATCTTGGAAGTTAATAAGAAATTCTCCCCCCCCCCCTTTTTCTCTCCATAGTCTCTCGTTTACCTTCTTCCTCTTTCCCGTTCTTTGTTTTACGACAGATATAGCGTTTAAGATGCGACTTCGATAGGAAGATCTCATGACGTTGGAATGATTAAGATACTATATCTTAAATATAATTCCTATAAAAGATAAACTGTTGTAGCCATCAAATCCAATGATCAATGGACTCGTGTTTCTGATCACGCAACGGTTCCCACAAACACAAAAAAGGCTTGACCTTACTCTAAATGGGACACGATGACTCAAAAATCAAACGGTTCCCACATCCGACCATCATCATCCCAAGGCAACTTTTGGCAAATGAGGTCGTCGTAGCCGCTGTTGTTGTTTCTATTCTCTTATACCGGTTGTGCAACTCCTTCAATTCTTTTCCCGAGCGTATGGCTATAAGCGTTCGATCACATGTTAAAACAATTCGTTTTCGTTCATTTGTACAAATTAGTGTTTCTACTTCCTTCTGTAACTCTTGCCTGTAAAAAAAATATATACGGCGACCATAAACACGCCCAGCAGCACAATTCAATATGTATTATACCTAACGTTCTGCGTCTAACACTTTGTGTCCCCTCCTCAAAAAAGTGACCATCATTTTTTTCCTCTCTTTCTTTGCAATTTATGTCATTAAATGGTAGTATGGTCCAATGATAATTCTGCTACCACCCAATCCAACTAGCTGTTGTACCTGAGTTCCCTGCTACGATACCCAAAATCAAACTTTTTCATGAGTTACCCAACTGTGTAGCTACGACGTCAAAAAAGTTGTCTGTTTGAACACGAAGTACCTAAATCCTAAACCCTAAACCCTAAGAGAGAGACGTTGTTTCGAAGAGATCCTGCATGTTGCTACTACGATGGTATTCGCGTCGAAAACGGATCACATCGAAAATATTTGGCAATAATACTCGTAGGTTTTTAGATGTGGTCACCAATAAGTAAATGAAATAGATTGAATTGAATACGCAAAATCTTACAATAAAAATAAGATGCTTACGGCCATAAAAATAAAGCAAGGATGGTGGTACAACGTCGTAAACTTGCTTCTGGGCACTGCAGACTAAGAGGATGATGAGGCGAGGTCGTAGACTTGCTGCTGAACGCTGCAGTCTTGCGAATCTGGACGATGGGGACGTCGTAGACTTGGCGGTGGGCGCTATGGACTTGTGAATCTGGGCGATGACGTCGTCGACCTGATAACAGAGTGCTGTAGACTTGCGACTCTGGATGGCGAAACTTGGTTGCTAG
This sequence comes from Melastoma candidum, assembly GCA_023653495.1. Taxonomy (NCBI): domain Eukaryota; kingdom Viridiplantae; phylum Streptophyta; class Magnoliopsida; order Myrtales; family Melastomataceae; genus Melastoma; species Melastoma candidum. The sequence continues at coordinate 13,321,718 of CM042884.1, read as the reverse complement.
GCTTGGTGAACGGAGTGTGGTCGGATGTAGAGGCGGATGTGGATACCAAAGCTACGATTGCTCACCCTGGTGGCGGAGTCGAATGCGGAGTTGGTTGCCGAGACTACGGTTACTCGTCCTGACGGTGGGAGGAAGGCGGAGATTGGCTGTCGGAACTATGGTTGCTCGTCCCGACGGTGGAGTGCTGGCGGAGTTTGGTTACCAGAGCTACGGTTGCTCACTCTGATAGTGGAGGCGAAGACAAAAGAACCCTTGCGAGTTCGCTCAGGCCGGGGATTTCCTAAATAAAATCTAGGGGTGACGAGCAATGCAAAGCTTTTGTTTGGCTGATTGATCGTAATTTTTTCAAGGAAGATCTTCTCCCTTTTTATGTTGAATCTTGTGGAATCTGGGGTGTTTGACACGTTCTCAGAGAATCTCTCCAGGTCGTGGCTCTCTCAAACGACCTCAAGAAATCTTGGAATCGGTTTGATCCCAGATTTGGATCGTAGACATGGGTCGTAGACATGGGCCGTAGACATGGAACGTAGACATGGACTGTAGACATGGGCTATAACATATCTCTTCGTGGGCTAAGATCAATTTAGGCCCAAAATTGGCTATTATGTCAACATATGCTTAGGATGTATGCTACGTTCTTAGGATATTTTGCCAGGTCGTGACCCTCTCAATCAACTTCCTAGAATCTTGGTAACAACCTGATCCTGGTAGACGTGGCTCTTATCCACGTCGTAGACTTAACAATTTCTTTTTTTATATTAAATCAAATAAATTAGAGACGTGTCCCAGATTTTCTCCGGCTGAAGATCTTTTCAAGGAACGTGGCCCCGTAATCCTTTTTCCAAAAATCTCGGAGTCAAGATCTTTTCTAATCCTCGTAGACTCTGACCCCAACAGTCCTTTGTATACTTAGTACTTCCTTGGCGGGGGCTCACATAACGGTGGGCTTGTAAACACTCTTAAAAACCCCTGGACTTATGAGCTTTATAAAATGAGCCCAAAATTTATGTCACAGTCTTGGTAGACTTAATATGGGTCGACGAAATGAGTTTTTGAGTTTCTCATAAAATGACATGAATTTATGGGCTACTCATAATCAGGCCCGAGATTTTTCCATGCCAACATATGATTTCTTTACGTACTAAGTTAAAAAGACACCTATTGATGAAAACCATTCGTACCTAAGATCTAGGCGAAGGAATGATGCGTATTCCTGAGATAAGACTGGTGTCGTTGCGTTATAGTTAAATTCGTGATACTGATTCCCTTCCCCCCCGCCCGCCGGATGAAAAATAAAGGAGAGGTGAGTCTTTTTCATTATTCCTTTTCTATTCAATGTCTTGCATCAAAACATAAGGGTGGGGAGACTCTATTAAACCTGTGTCATCATTCGAGTTGCATTCGGCTTTTGTCCTGCGGGGTCCATTGTCCTTTTTATATTATTATTACTATTTAGCTATCATTTTTTAAATACTTTTCTAGAGGGACCAATCCAATCGGACATCTGCTTTTGCAATGAACCCAACCTTTATTTTACCACCTAGGCATTTTGTCAAATTACCATGATCTATTCCCACCATCTACTAAGCTACTTGATTGTACAACACTTGCGTGTGTCATCTTTATGTGGAGATGGTAAATCATGCCATTACCTAACCTATACCCACCATCCCAATAAAAGTAGTAGTAGTAGATCGAACCCTTTTGAGAGTAAATATTAGATGTTCCCCCCTTGGTGTTACTTCATTTGCCCAAATGGAACGGAAGCGGCTAACGATACGTGCACGTAAAAGTACGACATAATTAGTAAAAAAATTAATAAAATTTACAAATTTTTTTACTAATTTTGTCGTCCCTTTACTAAAAAAGTGGTTTTTTGTAAAAGTACGACAAAATTAGTTAAAAAATTAGTAAAATTTACTACTTTTTTACTGTTCACTTTTAGTAAAAATTACTTATTTTATTTCGTAAAACATAACTAAAATTAGTAATAGCTTACTAATTTTGTTGTGATATTTAGTAAAACACTGATTGAGTTAGTTAAAGTGTTAGTAAAGTTTTACGGGTTTCGTAAATGTTTACTGATTTCTACATGATTTTACAGATAAATTTTCGGATCCTGTACACGACAATTTATTAGTATGTTTATCTGTAAAATCATGTAGAAATCAGTAAACATTTACGAAACCCGTAAAACTTTACTAACACTTTAACTAACTCAAACAGTGTTTTACTAAATATCACAACAAAATTAGTAAGCTATTACTAATTTTAGTTACGTTTTACGAAATAAAAGAAGTAATTTTTACTAAAAGTGAACAGTAAAAAAGTAGTAAAATTTACTAATTTTTTTAATAATTTTGTCATACTTTTACTAAAAATCACTAAAAAAATCACTTTTTTAGTAAAAGTACGACATAATTAGTAAAAAATTAGTAAAATTTACAAAGTTTTTTACTAATTTTGTCATCCTTTTACTAAAAAAGTGATTTTTAGTAAAATCAATGAAAATTTAGTAAAATTAAATATAAGTAAACAGTACATAATTAGTAAAATTTACAAATTTTTTTACTAATTTTGTTGTCTTTTTGCTAAAAAAAGTGACTTTTTTAGTAAAATTTACCAATTTTTTTACTAATTTTGTCGTATTTTTACTAAAAAAGTAAATTTTTAGTAAAATTTGCTAAAAATTTATAAGTGAAATTAGTAAACTACGTAACCATTACGTGCACGTATCGTTAGCTGCTTCCCAATTGAAACCCAAAACAACACAACTCCTATATGGGTTCTCTTGTTGTGGCCATCTAGGTGAAGTCTCGAGACGACATCGAACAAGTGTCGCCCCTCTCGAATGTCTTGTCCAAAAGTGTCGGCATGTCTGGCACGATATTAGAGGAGGAGGACGAGTGAAATTTGTACCTTGGATGGTTCACCGGGTCAAGACAAACTGACCAGAGACAACCCACCGGGCAGTTGTCGTATCATTATTTCATCTGGTTGGTTCAAGAAGGAAGAAGGGAGGTAGATGAGAAGGCATTGAATTCAACATCGAAAAATTTACTACAAATCCCGCCTACGATCTGTCCCATTTTTTTTTCTCCTTCGTTTTTACAAGTTGAATTTTCGAGACCGAGCTCGTTGGCGCATAGGAAGCCCTTGGGAGCATGTCGAATCGGAACCTGTTATTGATCGGATGTTAACGAAATATAAGGAGACAAAGAATCTACGTGGTTCAATCAATCGACCTACGTCCATGGGTGGAGAAGAAAATTTCACTATAATAATGGAGTACAAACTTAGGTTGAGACCCTCTCTAACCCCTTCGACCTACCCAAGTACAAGATCTCGCTTTCCCGATAAGAAATAACCTCGAAAGTGCTTCCTATGTTTCCTCGACACACACCGTCTTTACTGCCGCACTCATTGCACTCGTGTATCCCTCCTTTATGCTCTTAGGATTTGCTCTCTAGTCTTTCTTTTCCTTCGCTTTGTTTGACATATATTTATAGAATAGGTGGCCTTCAAATATATCGGAAATATGACAAGTAAATATATTAACATATATAATGAGATATTCCCAATATATTTCCCAAGTAAATACATTCTCTCATCTTCCGTATATTTCACGAGCAAATCATATATTATCCAAATCGCATATAATCGACTTCGGGACACAAAATCCCAACAAACTCCACCTTGGGCCGAAGTTCATAGAACGTCTGAGGAATTGTCACTCCATTTAGTAATCTCCGCGAGACTAACTATGAATATCTCCCTTCTTCGTCTCCAAGCTCAAACGAGTCTAGTCAACGGAACATCCAAGCCCATCTACTATGGACTTGACTACCCACATCTTTTTGCTTCTCCGCGCTCGCGACCTATTACCCTGTTTCTCCATGACTGAATACTCTTCTTGAATGGCTCCCGACGCCTTCCAGAAGACCCGACAGTAGTACTAGCAACAACACCTCTCATAACATACAAGCTCTTCAATCGACTCCAAGTCATCCACAATCGCCTTCCTCGGCAAACATTGAGGGCTCTACCTGAAAGTAGAAAATTCGTACCCTTTGGTTTCTAAAATACTCATGGAAATAGTATTTCTCGTAATATCAGGTACATGTCGGACACCAGCGAACTATCTCACAGCTTCATCCTTCCTTATAAGCCTAACCATTCTCACACATGCAACCTTACACTTGTGATCGTTGCCCAAGCATACTCTCCACCTGCAGTGGAACAGTATGTGATGACCATTGCCTTATGAGGACACATGTCGAAAGTACTCCCTGAGTCGAGAATCCAATTATCGTCTGATGGTCTCTCCTACTCGGTTTCGACAATATGCACCTCGCTAGCCATGCGTACGTCTCCGTCTATAGCATCACTATCACTGGTATACACAGCAACCGTCGTTAACTATTGCAGTCCTCTATCCTTCCCTTTCAGCTCCCTACAGTTTTTCTTTATGTGTCATTTCTTACCACAATGAAAGCACCTTACACTTCTACTACCTTTGGATCTGGTCTTGCTTACTATTAAGACCTCCGCCTTGGGTCACCCTGCTTCACTTGTCAACTCTTTATCAATCAAATCATTTGATAAAAGAGCAGATTGTACCTCATCAATAGTGAGAACACTTCTCCCATACAAGAACGTCTCCCTAAAGCTCTGGTATGAAGCAGGCAATGAACATAGCATCACCATCGCCTGGATCTCCTCATCGATCTTGTGGTTGATCCTCTCCAAATCCAAAGATGCAGACAACCAATTATCCAGGTAGGATTTAACAGACATAAGTTCCATCATTCTAAGCATGAAGAACCGTTGTATGATAAGAACTTTTTGCTCAGAGTCCTCGTCGTGTATAAACTCTCCAGCCGACTCCAAAGCTCGGCCGTTCATCAGAACCTCGTTGGACAGACACAGCTGAATTGCCGATAACGCTCTAGCATCCATCTCTTCCCTCTGGTTAGAAGTCAAATTCGAAGCGCTCTGCTACTGATATGTAAGAGCCTTCTCCAATCCACCATGTACTAGTAGCACACTCATCTTGACTTGACACAAGCCGAAATTTGTGTTCTCATCCAACTTCTCAATCTCGAACTTGCCAACAACCATGGATCTCGAATCTATACAATCGAGCTCTGATACTAATTGTTGGCGCACGCGGAAGCCCTCGGGAGCATGTCGAATCGGATCTGGTTATCAATAAGAAGTTAACAAAAAATAAGGAGATAAATAATTTACGTTGTTCGGTCAGTCGATCTACGTCCCCAAGTCGAGAAGAAAATTTCACTATAACAATGGAGTTCAAACTTAGGTTGAAACCCTCTATAATTCCCAAGACTTACATGAGTACAAGATCCCATTTTTCCGGTAAGAAATAACTCCGAAAGTGTTTCCCATGTTTTCCCGACAGACACCCTTTCTTTACCGCTGCACTCTTTGCACTCGTGCATCTCTCTTCCATGCTATCATGATTTGCTCTCTATTCTTTCTTTTCATTTACTTCGTATAACACCTATTTATAGAATAGATGGCCTCTAAATATAACGGAAATCTGACAGGTAAATATATTAGGAGATATAATCATATATTCTCAATATATTTCCCCAAGAAATATATTTTCTCACATTCCGTTTATTTCACGAGCAAATCACATATTCTCCAAATCACAATATAATCGACTTTGGGCCACAAAATCCTACCAGTTCTCAACAAATATTTATAAGTTCAAGGACGTCCCGTGGTAATTAAATATATAAAATCAACTCGAATCCCAAGGAAGCTCAGAAGTTCGGATCACGAATGTCGAGTTCTTTGGGACACAAGTAAGTCAAATAATATGCGCTCGACATAGATGTCCATTAAAAGGAATTTAGGAGGAATATTGACTCAAATATGAAATGATAACTACAGTACTTGTCGGAATGTAGAGTTATTAAAACTCGAGAGGAATATCCCATGATGATATAATGGTTGAGATTTTGCCTCAAAGAAAATCTCATAACGATGTAGCGACTAAGATACGACATTCGAGAACAAAATCTCATGACGATGGAATGATTAAGATACTACCTGACTATGATCTTAGTATAATTCCTATAAAAGAGAAATTGTTTTAGACATCAAATCCTATGATCAGTGGACCAACTTTGTTGATCATCCAACGGTTCACACAAACACAAAAAAGGCTTGATTTTACTCTGACTAAGACACGATTATTCAAAAGTTCAAATTCTGGCCAATTAACGCAACCACTATCTCCGTTCGGACCATCAACATCCCAAGGCAACTTTCACCAAAGGAGGTCGCCGTAGTCGCCGATGTTGTTTCCGTTCTATATACTAGTTGAGTTGTACAACATTTTCTTTTCGTTTCCAAACCGTGATGGTTGTAAGTGTTCAGCCTCATATGTAAACAATTTGTTTTCGTTTATTTGCACAAGTAGTTTTCCTATGTATTTCGGTAATCTTGACCGTAAAAATATATAGGACAGCCATACATATACCATGTCGCGCAATTCAATGCTTAATACAAGTAACGTTTTGCCTCAACACTTTGCCCCCTCCTCCTCTAAAAGCAACAAACAATTTTTTCCTTTCTTTCTTTGCTGCTCTTACATTAAGAGGGGTGAATTAGTATTAAAGTCCAATTAATAATTTTTTAACACCCTTTCAACAAATTCCACAGCGGTAGAAAACTTTTATAAAACAAAACCTTTTATATAGATTGCTGTAAGACAGAACGCACATCACAGACCAGAAGGTTCTGTAACAAAGTTGTCAACCCTCTACAATACTATTGGCGCGGAAAAGTTGTTTCCCGCACCACGTGTCGAATATCACAATGAAATGTGGCCGCCGTTAAAGAGAAAGTAAACGCAATACAGAAGTACTGAATTTATAGCGTTTAGTGTTGTACACCGTGAAGTGAATGAATACAAATATAACAAGTAAACAACAATATCGGAATTTAATGCGACGATACCGAGCTTACAGCATTACACTTATAGACATGACTCGAACGGGAAAATAACAAGAAAGGCCTGGTGATGATGCTTCACGACGGTCGGGGGCGGACGAGAGACGGTTGAGGCCAACTCCTTTCATGGAATTCGCCTTGTGGAATGAAGGTAGCGACGAGCGTGGACACTAAGAGCCTGAGGCTCACCCTAGTGGTGGGTCAAAGGCGGGATTTGATGGTCAAGGGCCGGAGGCTCACCCTGTTAGTGGAGTGATGCGGGATTCAATCGTCAAGGGTCGAAGGCTCACCCTGACGGTGGATTTTGATGTCAAGGGCCGGAAGCCCACCCTCACGGTAGAAGGATGCCATGGGACGGAGGCGCTCCCTGGTAAGGTAAAAGTAAAAGCAAAAAGTAAAAGACTTAGAGTCTGTGTTTGTGTTTGTAATCATTGTTGTCGTTGTCTGCTGCGATTCTTTTATAGCTCAGGATCTTTTTGTTGCAGTTACTCAGCAGATTCGAGATCTTCTTGGATCGTGTGCACGATCTTTCTCCTATTTTGTAGGAAGTGTGCGCAGCGTATCTCACCCATCCCCTCCGATCTTGCCACGTGTCATTTCCCTTGATCGTGGCATGGTTGTGCGCTTGAGAGTGTTGTTAGATGGAAGCTCAGTGAAGCTCTCGACCATGGTCGACCCCAACTCTCGAGCTCGGCAACTATTACTTGAGTAGCCTATTCTCGAGCGATCGAGAGCTGTCTCTCGAACGAGATACTTCCCAGTATTCGGGCATCTTCTCGAGTACCACTTCTCTAGGCTTCATTGTTTTGGCCTACTTGGGACAAAGCCCGAAATTCATATGTGTCAACAAGTACATACCGAAAGGTTTTGCACCACAGGTGACTGAGTTTCACAATATAGTTCAAAAGGTTTAGTACTTTAGGTGACTTGTTGTATAACACATATCAAAAGGTTATGTACCGATGGTAACTCGGTGCATGCGTTAACGTGAATAAAAGTAACAAGTTGTTGGACATTTCTCTCGGAGGTGTCCTGGCCTGCACAACTATCCGTTGCGACTTTGTTCGAGAGTTTTCACTCCGGCGGTGTCTCCTCCAGCACAGCAGCCCACTGTGACTTCCACGGGACTTTTCACTCTTGCGGCAACCCCGCCTACACAGCAACCTGCTGCGACTTCTCTTACGCGATCCCTCAAGACAACGACTAAGCAGACACAAAACCCTTGCCCAAGGTTCTCCTGCGCGGTCCCTCGAGACAACGGCTGAGCAGACATAAAACCCCTACTCAAGGTTATCTTGCACACACAAAATGCACCACATAAGCTGGTCCGTCCTTCACCTTTTTTGCTCCTGGTGTATCTGCCGTTCTCTCTGGCCCAGTGCGTGTTGGACACGCCAGCAACCTACCAAACGCTTCACCAACATCTCCTGCAGCCTCCAATCAAGAGTCCCACATGGCCCCCATGTCACTCTCTCAGAAGACTTAACCAACGATGCAGCCTTCTACATCTCACGTTTCTCGTGTGAGCCTAACCAATCACAAACGAAAAAATTGCAAGCTCTCACCGCTCTCTAGGTTTTACACAACGTTACAAAATGATATGCCCTCCGAAAATGTGGCTGAATGACCCTAATTATACAAAATGATCAACGTTGAACGTAGAAGGTGAAAGTTGACAAATCAGCTTTCTGCACATAAAGACAACAAAATGTTATATAAGATTATAATTTAATATTAAAAAAAACGAAACACCCAGACAAATATTCTTTAGGTACTTGTATCATATCAATAAGATCATGATTTGATAATATTCCCATAAATACTATGATACAAAAGGTTATGGTTGAAACTAATTAGCAACCTTCTACGAATGGAAATAATTCAAGATTATCTTCTATAAGTCCCAAATTCGATTTTCATTCCGTCCAAGACATCTAATTGAATGAATCTAGACAGATGATGTGGATAATCATTCCAAATAACGGCCCCTTTATGGTCAAATTGATTTGCAGACAACCTTGTAGAACATTTTCGTAAATATAGAATATATTTCCTTTAATGGAAAATATAATCATAAAAATATTTCTTACATAAAGTTCTCAACGTGAGTAGCTTCTGTAACATAGATGTTTGGTTAAGTCTCGTCATCGAAACATTTTCAATATTTGTGTCGTTAAATGGTAGTATGGTCCAACGCTACTTCTGCTACCACCCAATTCAACCAGCTGTTGTACCCGAGTTCCCTGCTACGATACCCAAAATCAAACTTTTTCATGAGCTACCCAACTATGCAGTTACAGCGTCAAAAAAGTCGGCGGTTTGAAACTGAAGTACTTGAGTTGTAAGAGAGACGTTGTTTCGAAGAGATACTGCAAGCCCCCGGATGAAAAATAAAGGGGAGGTGAGTCTTTTTCATTATTCCTTTTCTATTCAATGCCTTGAATTAACTACACAAGGGTTCTTTTCTTCATCCTAATTACTCCAAACATATTAAATTTTTCTTTTCTTTTAAGGGTGGGATAAAAGTGACGTGAACGTGAACGACAGCCACTTTGTATTCTTTTAATGTTGAATTTCGGGGGAGACGGTGCCAATTTTTCCTCCTCGTCACCGTTTTCAAAAAATCAATGATCCCAACAATTAGCCAGAAGTTAAGGCCACCCCCATTTTCTTCTTCCTCTTTCGTATTCGTTCACATTATTCATGAATCCTACGGCAAATGCTAATCTTGTGGGGATCTAAATATCAAATGGATTTCCAATGACGGGGGAACTTCATTTCATTACGTCCACAGGTTTTTTGTCAAAAATTTTAGGCGATAAGGTCTAGATTAAAATTAAGTATATGAAGATTGGGTCCATGAATAAATCAAGGGTACGACGAAAATCACTTGATTGTCGCCAATCATAGCCCAACAATGTTGCTTGGAGTTCTACTTTCGCCTGAAGGAGTGTAGCCAGCCCACTGTCGGCGTTCGCTTGATGAAGGGAATCGTATAGTTTGGTTTTAACATCCGATTGATCGCTCAAACTTTATTATTTGCCCGGAAGAGGGTAGTGGATTTCTAACTCAAGCGAGGATTGTCAAACGACAAGAAGGGCCCGTCACAAGATCGACATTCACTCGGAGGAGAACAATAATTTACAACTCATCCAAGTAAAGAATGTTGGGGAGAACTCAGCAAAATGAAGGACGTGGGATGGAAGGACGCCAAGAGGTTTGTGTTTGTTGAGATTTGACGCGATCAGTAAGAAAAAGGCGCGAACCTATAACATTTAAGATACGACATGCCCATTATGAATATAACTCCGAATCTTAGACAAGAGTTAAGATTTGTTTTTATATAAATAGACTTTTCACACCAAGTAAACCATCAAATTATCACAATTCAACTCTTAATCTTTGTTTTAGTTGACTTGTTCTTCACCTTCATTTTCTCTCAAGGGTGAGGTTACTTTTATCCACCTATTTATCTAATAAGCACGAAGATAACACCTCCCTTGATTTACATTTGATTTTCAGGCACTTTTTTCTAGTTAACACCTTAAAAGAAAATTCACATGTCCCCTGTTTCTACCAAAAGCAAGGGGTGACAATGTAATTTTAATTTTTATTGAGTTCTTATCAGAAAATCCAGTCGCACGAACACATTATCGAACCAAAAAATCAAACCCCGTTTTGGTTTGCCAGATATTTGATATTTACTTACTCGTCAACACCAGCAATACACTGAATATTATGGTGCCCAGAAATGCTACCCAAAATCACAACCACCTAGGATTTACAATTAATTATGTAATAGGCAGAATATAAAATTTTTTTATGTAGTTGTAATCGGAATAAGGAGGAAGGGGTTGTTTGTGTCTCCATCCCATGAAAGGAAAGAAAACCCAAAGATTCAAACGTTAGCCCAAGACGTTCACCAATTTTTCACTGTTTGTTTGTCTCCTCCCCTGCATCCAAAATTAAATAAAACTTCAGCCATCAAACCCCCACCCCTCAGAATAATTAACCACCTATCCCCTTTGATTTATAGAAAATGGCCGATTGTGCTATGGTCATCACGGATAACACGACACGGCGGCCACGCTCCGGTCCCCTTGCTCGCCTCAACTCCTGCGTGGCCTCTACTTGGTTCAGCAAGCGGTTCAAGCTCGAGGAGCGTGGTACCGACTTCACCATTGAGCTCCGTGCCGGCAGCACCACCTTCCTCACCATGGCCTACATCCTCGCCGTCAACGCCTCCATCCTTACGGACTCTGGGGGAACCTGTTCTGTCACTGATTGTGTACCGCTCTGCTCCGAAGCGAGCCTCTCTGTTTCCGATTGCACTGGGCCGGGACTCAGTGTCTTGCTGCCGGACGAGTCCTGCAAGTTCAACCCCGTCAATCCTGGGTATGCCGCCTGCCTGGATACTGTGCGTAAGGATCTGATCGTGGCAACTGCAGCATCGTCACTGATTGGATGTGTCATCATGGGCGCCTTTGCAAACCTGCCCCTGGCTCTGGCCCCTGGGATGGGTGCCAACGCCTACTTTGCGTATTCCGTGGTCGGCTATCATGGTTCGGGTAATGTTACTTACCAGAATGCTCTGGCGGCCGTCTTCATGGAAGGGCTGCTGTTCCTCCTGATTTCTGCTGTTGGCCTGCGGACAAAGCTGGCACAGATCATACCTAAGCCAGTCAGGGTCAGCTCCTCAGCCGGGATCGGACTATTCCTTGCCTTCATTGGCCTGCAGAACAATGAAGGGATTGGGCTGGTTGGGTACAGTTCTTCCACGCTTGTGACAATAGGAGGCTGCCCGAGCTCCTCCCGGGCAGCACTCGCCCCTGTGATCACTGCTGCCAATGGAACCATCGGCCTGCTTCCAGGTGGCACACCCTCAGGCGACATATATTGCCTCCGAGATCGAATGGAGAGCCCGACACTCTGGCTTGGGATCGTCGGTTTCGTCATAATCGCCTACTGCCTGGTGAAGAACATCAAGGGCGCCGTGATCTATGGCATCGTCTTTGTGACTGCCGTGTCCTGGTTCCGTGGCACGAGCGTCACTGTGTTTCCCAGAACTGAATCAGGGGATGCGTTGTATGCTTACTTCAAGAAGGTGGTCAACGTGCACTGGATCAAGAAAACCGCCGGGGCACTCAGCTTCAGGGATATCGGCAAAGCCTACTTCTGGGAGGCACTCGTGACCTTTCTCTATGTCGACATCCTCGACACGACCGGCACCCTCTACTCGATGGCACGGTTCGCGGGGTTCGCAGACAACCAGGATGGCGGGTTCGAGGGACAGTACTTTGCGTTCTTGTCGGACGCATCAGCGATCGTGATGGGATCCCTCCTGGGGACGTCCCCCGTGACGACCTACATCGAGTCGTCAACGGGGATCAGGGAAGGCGGGAGGACAGGGATCACTGCCCTGACCGCAGCTGGGTATTTCTTCACGGCTCTGTTCGTGACGCCGCTGCTGGCTTCAATACCGGCATGGGCGGTGGGGCCACCCTTGGTGCTGGTCGGGGTGATGATGATGAAGGCAGTGGTGGAGATCGAGTGGGGGGACATGAGGCAGGCGATCCCCGCATTCATGACGATGATACTGATGCCGCTAACATACTCGATCGCGTACGGCCTCGTTGGGGGAATCGGAACGTATGTAGTCTTGCACGCTTGGGATTGGACTCGGGTGTTGTTGGAGAGGGTTGGATTGTTGAAGGTGAACAATGGAGGAGGCGGCGAAAGAGCAGCTGGGGTCAACGGCCGGTCAATGAGGGTGCAACAGGAGGGAGGGAGTCTGAAGCCAACAGAATTAGAATTAGAACCTTAAATTTGGATTGGTTACCGCATATTCTGTCTTTACTTTCTTCTTTTCTTTTTTAATTTCTTTCATTTAGTTTTAGTATTTGCTTCCTCTTTTTCTTTTTTTTTTCTTTTTTTCTGAAAGGAGATAAAAGTTGTGGAGGGAGAAATGATTGGAGATGTGTCTGAACATAAACAAATAACAAATAAGAATGGATGCTTTGATTCTTCACATGGATCATTTCTTTCTTTTAAAAAAAAGAGGCTTGTTATATAGCATGGAGAATAAACTAATAATAAATAAAAAAAAGAAAAAAATCTTAGGATGCTTACGTAAATCGTGAGTTGGGTCAAGTGATGGAGATGAACATTTACTAGAAGAGCTGGTGTGGTGGTAAGTCCATCACAATTAATACGAGGTTGTCTCGTCCAGATCACAGTAGAATTAGTCCAATTTTTGATTTAGTAGTCGTGCTTATCCGAATGATAGGAACTGAATATTCAAATAAATGAAAGAAAGAAGGGAAGATGATTTGGTTTTTTGCTAACGAACAACAAATAGATTCGCCTCCCGATGAGGACAAACATTTTATTGCGCGATTGCAACATTCCTGTCCCGACAAATGCCTATCACTTATTAAATACGCACGTACATATATACAGGTAAATAGCATCATCAACTTGCGGGTAGATAGAGACCAAACAAGGTAATAACAACCTTGCACAAATCATGACAGTCCAATCCCGTGCTGATAGATATATATATGAAATAATAATGCTCTGTAAATTAAGTTGGCGTTCATTTTCTTGTTTGGATTAATAAGTTAGCTAATTTCGAAGTAGAAGCATGTTATGGATGTAGTGGGAGGGATAAACTCCTCTTCCTCATCCTCCATCATCACTAAAAGCATGGGATGGGGGTGTTTTGGGTCGGCTGGCCCTCACCCGCCCACCCATTCTTCCTTTATGTCCAATATGATTATATTTTCTTTACTGATCCTGTCATATCGCTACAATTGTTTTAAATTCGTAGCGAGAGAGAGAGAGCGGGGGGAATGAGGGAGGGGCAATTAGTCCCGAGTATCCAAAGAAATGAGTGTTGTCAGCTCCGATGGTCCGCACTAAGGTGGACAGAATTCAGACACCAAGCACATTAAAAAAGAAAAAACGACACCACCATCCCGGGTTGGGAAGAATTTTTGTCTGTTTAAGATTTGGAATTGACAAGACGAGCTGGTTCGAGTTTACGTGCCCCCGGCTCTTCATGATTCGTTCAAAAAAGGCAGGAGAGATTTTCTCTTACTCTTCTTCTTTTGGTTTATGGGGGCGGGGGATTGAAGGAAGAGCTCCCCCCCCCCCCCCCCCCCCCCCACCCATCCATTTCTTCCTTCTCATTTTCAACTTTTAAAAGTTGTTGATATCGACGTGTTGTTTTTCTATCAACATGATGAAATACTTTCCCCGAGTAGGCAGATAATTGCATTTTGCTTGGCTATTAGTAACACTCCCACCAGGGAAAATACAAAAAAAAAAGTAATGATCCATAATTAATCCCCCAAAGAGTGTTTGGCCACAACCCAATCCCAATCCCAATCCCTACCATATGAAAAGATAACACGCGAGAAAAAGCTGATGGGTGTGAGGTAAAGAGCCACTCCTCCCTTTATGAAGAAAACTCATGATTCATGGACGCTTTATGTTTGAGAAAATTTTCATGAATGAGGACGACGATGATGATTAGTTGATGAAAATCTTTCCCCTCGAGATGAATTCTTTTTCTTTTCTCTCATCGAAATACGTGCGCACCATCTCTACTAAGGTTTTAAATATAGTGGCGGATTGATTGGGGGAGCCACCTCTTCTTTATTCCCTCTATTATATAAAATTGGAGAATGAGAAAGCCTGAAAATGAAAATAGTAATTCAGACCCTGCTTATTCCTCGAAGAATATATATATATATATATATATATAGAAGATAATCTAATATTTTAACATGACAAAACCTATGTTGAAAAAGAAATAAAATACAAAAGAACGAGAAATGAGATAACTGGCGAACCAATAACACCCCGCCGTCTATGAGACACCATGGGCCAATTGTAGTAATTTGGGCCATCAAATAGGCTCACAATAGATTTAGAAACACAGATTTTTTTGGGGCGGGGTGTTAATGGTAAAATTATCGTCGAAATGAGTAGATCGAAAAAAAAACAGCGGGAAAAGCCGAGACACATAGGACTTCTGGCGGGGGATTGGGTCGTCAGAGTCCATACGGTGATATGCGGAGTCACATGGCTGCTATTCCTCGCTGTTATGGGTAAACATCAGGGAATCAAGGCATCTGGAGAGACTCCCATCGCTAACATGTTGTTCAAAATGCCTGATCGAGAGGAAAGTCATGACCTGCCCTGTTCGAAATATTTGGGATGAACATTGTCGCTCGCATTTGGATTCTACTCTGTAGGTACTTACAGATGAACAAGGAGAATTCCAAATATGATATAACTCAGCTCGATGAAGTGGAATTGGGCCTGGTCCCTCAGTACTTGAGATTTGCTCCAAAGCACTTGTTCTTGGGGAGCTCTTCATCTGGATCAACTAGGTATGAGCACCGGTAGAGAAGGTACAATGAAAATGACAAAGCTGGGCTGTCTCGAGTGTGTAAGTACAGAAACAACCTTGACCAATCGGGAGCTACTGCTTGAGAAGAAGCGCCAGTCAAAACTCAAGATGAGAATACTCTGGCTCCTAATGCTATTGAGGTCAAGAGAGCCCGCATGGGTCCTATGAACGGTGGAGAAAGGAAAGGAAAAAGTCCAAATTGACCCCAAGCTTATGTGAGGTTGCTCGTTTTCTCGAGGAAAGAAATGCTATCTGAGAAGTGCAAACTCATTGCCTCAAACAAGTTTCTCATTCCTTAGATGTGTGCCAAATGTTGTGTGGTGTACTTCGTGAAGTTGGTTCAAATGTCTATTAATGAGGATATTAAGATCAAACCAAAAGGCAAACTTGGAGGTAATTATGTCACGAATTTCGTTGATGTTGTTTCGATTGAGACTAACATACAGGAAGTTAGGGGCTATAACCCTGAGAAAAAAATTTTCTTTACATAAGATGCCCCGTTAAAAATCTCAGGCAATATGTAGGAGAGGCCTAGTAAGGACCCAAAATTAGAATGGCAACAGGTTTGTAAAAAAATAGTGATATCGAGACCAGCGTGCAAAAGGATCTCAGGGTGCACTAAAACGGAAATGAAGAAGATCAAAGTCATTCTACCATCATAAGAGAATGTTAATACACCTTGTAGATACCCCAAGTTGACGACATCTTTTCCATAATAAAATTTTTACAACCACATTGACAATAATTTTTTTAGTTAGCTGGTCATGGGCAAAAGCAAAATCATCCCATCAACAGCGCCGCATGGGTGCAGGGTGAAAGATTTCATTATTATTATTTGTCCCCCCATTGTGGCTGACTCAAAAGAACATAAAGGACACCACAATCAGGGATAAAAATAAATAATCAAGAGAAAAGGGGGAGGCGCCGATCTTGAGAGTGGTTGAATGCACCCTCAGTATATTCCTCGCCACCCGCCACTGCTCTCCTCTAAAGATGATCAATCTGTTCCAAGAATTAATGGCGAACACCAAAGATGGAAACACGACTTCGCCTTCTTATTTTTATTTTCACTCTGGAATCCCTCACTTTTACGGACGATCCTCTTCCTCATCATCTTGTTCTTCTTCCGGCCTTCTCCTCCCACTTTCACTCCCTGAGTCGTTCCCGCTCTCTTCTCCTATGTTTCCCCAGCAAGGTAAGCTAACCACCAACGGACACCCCCCTCTAGACCAGCTCGGCCCAACCACCTAGCCACGACGAGGAAACACACTAGCGTCAACGGTGGAGCAACCTCCACCGTGCCAAGGCGTCTCCCCACTAGCGAGAGGAGGCCACGCCTCACGTAGCAGCAGCTACAGGCCCCTTCCAACACGGATAACATCAACAACAGCCCCTTCCCTTGCCAACAACGAAGGCGGACACCACTCCTCGCGGTTGCGTCTAAGCGCCGTGAGAAGCTATTTTGTATTTTAATATGTTTAGTGATCTGTGCAAGTCAGATTAAGGTGGGAGAAGCTTGATGAAGTGGTCTTGAGATGGATGACATGCTTCGACAAACTAGAATGCACAGCAACAGTCTACTCTATCCTCGGAATGGAGAGCAAGATGTCGGCAGTCCGCTCCCAGAGAAGTTGTTATTCCGTCCAGCAACCGAACTGAGCTTACTCGGGTTTATCCTCTTCCTTTCTCTTTCCTGATCATTTGGATAGTTTGTGCGTTGAAATTGATCATGTATAGTCTGGGTTATGGCTGATTCTTTGGATGGATGCATGCTGAAGTTTACAATGCCCGTCGTTGGTGTCAGTGCTTCGCGTTTTTATACGTAACTCTTCACTCAGTCATGAATTCAATTGAGTTTAGACTCTTTGGGTCCCTTTCTTAGTAAGGAGCACCTTTCATGTTGACCACTTTCCCAAACAAACATGTTTAACCAACGTTTTTGGTCCTTGAATATCAACGAGTAAAACTAACATGTTTCGTGCATCCGCGAGGTAGCAATCGTACTTCGTTGGACATAACTTTGTCTGTACAGCTTGGATATGCCTGAAACTACTTGGTATCACTACCCTTTTAAGTTATCTAAAACTTTCGTGTTTTGAAGTTCTTCATTTGAGGCCTCTTCGGTTGAGTTTTGTCCATTGAAAGTTGCACTGTGAGTTAGCCGCGGTCTACACGCGAGCAAGAAGGCTGACTCGGTCTTCTGGACACAACTTTAACCCCAAGGGTCCATTCCACCTGAAACTTACTGCATCAGATATCTCTTTTATTGGCCTAAATCTTTCATGTTTTGAAATTTTTATTCAAGTAACAAAATCTGGTAAAATCATTAGTGGAGTGGTGGACACAAAAACGCCACTGCACCCTGCAGCTGACAAGTATTGCTGCAAAGAAAATTATGTACTTTTCACACCAAGCATTGAAATTTTATGAAGTTGATGTCTCTAGAACCGTATTTCAGTTCCCCAACTTTTATATTTTTGAGCCTTTGCATTCGAGTCCATGTGGTCGGTCAAACAATTCAGGGAAGACAGGGTCCTCCCTTGCCTATTTCCTTCCAGCGGCAGGATGAGTAGTATGTATTCCAGAAGGCATAACCTGCTCATCTGAACGCTGAATGGACTGAAATTGGAACCTTTACAACTTTTGTGCTTCACATTTATCTGTTTGAGCCACTTTAACCCACGGTCGACGGGGGTCAAAGTCACCCCTGTAATCTGTCCATTGGAACATGTCCAGTTTGAACAGCCACATTCATCGCTTTATTAGGAGCACACCACACATTTTTTTCCCAAAACTTGGAATGCTGAATGAAAATCAAGATTTCTAGCTTCTGGTAAAATTTCACAACTTTTGGATAAGTTTACGACAATTTATGAATTTTTTAATCGTCGTCCGTTTGTTGCAATTCGAGGAAACGGTCGAAGATTAGCTAAACATTTCTTTGCCTTGTGAAATAGGATCCCATCGTTAGATTTTTGTCAAATTTGACAAACATGCTTGGCATTAATCTTTTTACTTAATGAATGGTTAGATTCTCATCCTTTCGACGGCGTAACTACTTATTTTTATCTCTTTGATTGTATGTTTCGAACATTCTAGTTTCGATATTCCCTCACTTTTGTAGGGTTCATAACATGTATGGATCAATGGAGTGGACATGGAACCACTCTCTAGCCATTTGGGATATTCTCAAAAGATCACAAGTCGAGTCGATTCCCCTCCCTCAAAAGGAATTCATTACCAAGGGACATCATCTTCCAACATCATGGATGATCGACATCAATGGGCCACACTGCGCCCCGTAAGTCTCATTCCGAATTAATTAGCAAGTTTTAATTGTTTTAAATATTCAATTAAAATTTTCTAACATCCAACGCTTGCTTATTTGATTTACATGAAAATCGTGTGGGCTTCACAGGAATTCAACAAGACGAATCTCAGAGATCAAAGACTTGAAGTCGCGTGCAACAAATCGCGTAGGTTGGATCTCCGCACTTAATAACGTGAAAAACAAAGACCGAAGCAGCCCCGACCGATAAACCCAGGTAGAAAGGGAGGTGCGGGCCTCCCGATTTTCTTCATTTTCACCTATAACAGGCCGTGGGCCTAGGTGATGTGGGGACGGCAAGGAATAGATGATTCCAATACCGAAACGATAGGGAACGTCATTGTGGGTGCGAAATAGAGTGACGTGGGAATAGTTGCAAGGATAGATAATGAAGCAGGATGGCTGAATGGATGGGTAAGAAAGGATAGGTTGAGATCAACCTCCACGGATACAGATACACCACCGTGAAAGAAGACTCGGATAGAACTCGCCTATCCTACGGATACAGACATACCACCGTGAACAAGAACGATGGCGAGGAACAACACGGAGGATACATGCACACCACCACCGGTTGATACACTCTACTCAATCTGCACTTGGAATCCACCAAATGAAGAACGAGGTTGAAAGAGAATCCACTCCTTTGGATAGAAAGGCTAAAGTCTAATCTGGGTTCAAAAGTTTGAATCAAAGTTGTTCCAATCCTACAATACAAGGGCTTATATAGGTTGTTCATGGAAAGACAATAAAGGAAACAAAATAAAAGATAAGGGAAATAAAATAAATGATAGGATCAGAAGATGAGGAAAGACAATATATTATTTCCTCCCGACAAGTTCTGAATAGATAATGGAGCAGGGTAGTGGACCAGGCGCGACTCTTGGGGTGGAAATTGTTAGACCTAAGCCGCCAGATCGTAGCATCTCTTGGGTTTCTCGTCACCTGGTTACCTTACGTCGCCTGAGAGACGCGTCACTCGGTGCTCCTCGTCGCCTCACTTACACGATGATAAGCAAGTTGAAACCTCCAATAGACGACGGTGGCTGAGATGTGGGCGAATCGACTGATGCAGGCGAAGTGACGAATGTCCTTGTATCATCCTCCCCTTGTTGAAGGGAGTTTGTCCTCAAACTAATATAGTCCCGCGATTTGCTCTCTCATGATATCGAAGATTAGCTTTCTCGATTTGAGCACGAATCTTCTCATGGAGCAATCTTATCTCCTTAGCGCGCTCTTCGGCATCTCGACTGACTGTTTTCACACTTGATAAAGGCATTAGATCGACAGGAATCATAGGATTGAGGCCATAGAATGCCTTAAAGGATGAGGACTTGGTTGTTGAACTCAGGGCTCTGTTGTAGGCGAACTCAGCATGAGCAAGCTTCACATCCCAATCCTTTTGGTTCTTCAAGACCAAGGTTCGAAGAATTGTAGCCATGGTTCGATTAACAACCTCTGTCTGTCCATCGGTGTGTGGATGGTACGCCGTGCTAAAGACACCACAATGTCTTCCAAAAGTAGCTTAGGAACTTCATGTCACGGTCGGATACAATCGACTTAGAAACTCCATGCAACCTCAACACTTCTCGAAAACATAAATCAGCTTCGTTGGTTGCATCGTCTGTCTTCTGGCATGGAATGAAGTGTGCCATTTTCGAGAATCTATCGACCACAACCACGATCAAATCCTTCCTCCGTTGCATCCTGGGCAGTCCCAATACAAAATCCATACTCACATGTTCCCATGGTCGCTCAGGAACTGGAAGTGGAGTACACAATCCTTAGGGTTGGACTCGGCTCTTCGCCCGGTGGCAGATAGCACATCTCGAGATAAGACTCCTCACTTGCTTCTCCATTTGAGGCCAATAGAAATTCTCCTGAAGCATCGACAATTTCTTGTCGACTTCAAAATGTCCGGTGATTCCTCCTCCATGGACTTTTCGAATGAGTAGCTCTCTTGTCGTACTCCTGGGAATGCACAATATAGAGTAGCAAAAGAGAAATCCATTCACCTGGTGGAATCGATCAATCGCTTGAGTGTTGCAATGGGCGAAGACTCCTCCAAAATCTTCGTCGCCCTTATATAGATCCTTTAGGTACTCGAAACCAATGAGCTTGGTCTCCATTGTAGACAGCAAAACCATCTTCCTTTAAAGGGCTTCAGTAGCTACATCCTTCGCTCCTGGTTTATGCTTGAGCACGAAAGTGAATGATTGAAGAAACTCTACCCATTTGGCATGTCGCTGACTGAGTTTGTGTTGACCATTGATGTACTTGAGAGCTTCATGATCGGTGTGTAACACGAACTCTTTAGGCAGCAGGTAGTGGCTCCACGTCTCCAAAACTCGGACGATAGCTAGGAACTCCCAGTTCATACGTCGAGTAGTTGAGTTTCGCACCATTGAGCTTCTCGCTAAAGTAAGTGATGGGTCTCCCTTCCTGCATCAACACTCCTCCTATTCTAACTCTGGATGGGTGGCATTCGCTTCGAACATCCTCGCAAAGTCAGGTAAGGCGAGGACGGGTGCTTCGCTTAGACACTCTTTCAGTCGCTCGAAACTAGCTTTTGCGGCTGAAGTCAACTCAAACTTCTCTACTTTTAGACACTCGGTGAGAGGGGCTGCAATCGAGCTGAAACCTTGAATGAATCTCCTGTAGAACGATGCTAAGTCATGGAAGCTACGAACGTCGTGGAAACTCCTTGGCACTGGCCACTCCCTGATCGCTTCGATCTTGCTTTCATCAACCTGGATTCCTTCCTTGACACTACAAACCAAGGAATACTATATTGGGTTGGAAGAACTCACACTTCTTGAGATTCCTGTACAGCTTCTCGTCGCGACGTGTGCGAAACACTGTGCGAAGGTGCTCAACATGCTCGTCGAGACTGCAACTGTAGATGAGAATGTCGTCGAAGTAGACAACCACGAACTTCCCCATGAATGGTCGCAAGACATGGGTCATTAGTCGCATGAATGTGCCAGTCGCGTTCGACAAACCAAAAGGCATCACCAACTATTCGTACAACCCGTACTTGGTTTTGAAGGCCATCTTCCACTCGTCACCTTCCTTCATCTAATCGAGGAATTGGGAAGCGATAGTTCACTGTTATCTTGTTGATTGCTCAACTATCCATACACATTCTGCTTGTGCCATCTTTCTTTAGCACCAATATAGCTGAAACTGAGCAAGGGTTCAAGCTCTCTCGTACCAAACCTTTCTCTAATAACTCATCGACCTGCCTTTGAAGTTCTTTCACTTCCTCGGGATTGCATTGATAAGCTGGTCGGTTGGGTAAGGAAGCTCCTGGAACCAAATCAATATGGTGTTGGATACTTTGCAAGGGTTGTAGTTCAACCAGTAACTCCTCCGGGAACACATCCTTAAACTCCTTAATTAAAGCTTTCGCACGTGGATGTTCCAACGATTGATCCTGGGTTGCTTCAACCAGAACCAAAAAGTAAATATCCTCGCTTTCACGCATCACTCGAATCAACTCCATTCACTTGATCGGTTGAGCGGGCGACTTGGTTGATAGGTGCTTCGCCTGGTTGGGCGGCTTAAGGCATCAAAATGTTCTTCTTTTCGTCGATGTTAATGGAATAGGTATTACGATACCCGTCATGCTGTGCGCGTCGGTCGAATTGCCACGGTCTTCCTACGAGCAAATGGCACGTATCCATCGAAATCACATCGCAAATGACTTCATCCCTGTAGATTTTCCCAATCGAGAAAGGGACTCACGGTTATTGCACCACACGAATATCAGTGTCCTTGCTGAGCCATTGTAGGCGATAAGGATGAGGATGTGGTGCTACGGGCAACTTGAGCTTTTCTATCGTGGTTCTAGAGACCGTGTTGGTGCAACGTTCGCTATCTACAATCACCAAACAAACTTTATCCTTAGCGGTACACTTGGTATGAAAGATGCACTCATGTTGGTTCCCCCGCGACCTGGTGTTTCGTTTAAGGCCTTGAGGACGACTAGCAACTCTCCTTCGTCCGAATACTCCTTAGTTTCCTCTTGATCCCAAATGGGGTCTGCATTCTCTTCGAACTCCTCTTCTCCATTAGACAACTCCTTGATGACTACATTTCTCCTTGAAAGACACTCCGACGCCATATGTCATGTCCATTGGTATTTGAAACAATGATGAACAGGATCTCGCTCGTTCGTCTTAGCTTCAGGACTAGTAGTCGACGGTTGGGTTCTTATTGGCGTAGTCGACTCAGGCTTCGCTTGGAAGCTACTCCCCTTGTTGAAAAGCAGAGCCATCACAAATGGGCGGATACTTGACTTCCTCGCTTGCTACTGCTCAACCTTATGGGCAAGTGCTCAAACATCGTCAAACGACCAATATTGCTGGAGTTCTACAGCATCCACAATCTATGGCTTAAGTCCTCGAAGATACCTAGCAGTAGTTTGCTTGGGGGCTTCTTGGACATCACACTGCTGCAAGAGACTTTCAAACTCCCTCGTGTGCTCCGACACCGTTGAGAATTATTGAAGCGACTGCAACTTGAGATAGAGATCTCGCTGATAGTGCTCAAGCAAAAATCTCTTAGTCATACCCCTTTTCATTTTTTACCACGTCCGGATCTTATCACGTCCTTATATGTGGCGTTGATGATTGGTGTTTTCCCACCATAGACTGGCGTACTTTTTTAACCGTAAAGCTGTCATCTTAACTTTTCGATCATCGGGCACCTCCTCGTAATCGAAGATGCGTTCGACAGTCTGCATCCAATCGATAAATTCTTCAGGGCCAAGGTTTCCCTCAAACTCCGAAATCTAGACACTAATTATTTTGGCTCTCCTTTCGGGTCGCCGATTTTCTGGTGATGAACCTCGTTGAGAAACTTCACGCCATGGATTCTCTTCTTCGTCTCTGTCTAATCGACCGCTGGAAGGCGATCCATTATGGGTTCGCAACGATTGAAGTTATTGCTAAAGATCAGCGATTTGCTGCTCAAGCCGAGGAACAAGTGCTTCGTCAAGAGTCATACCGCGTATGAATCTTCCGACCACTGACAACCGTGGATTGTACAACAACCTTGTGCGCACGGTAACAACCTTGCGCTCTGATACCAAGATGATGTGGGGATGGCAAGGAATAGATGATTCCAATACCGAAACGATGGAGAACGTCACTGTGGGTGTAGAATGGAGTAACGTGGGAATAGTCGAAAGGGTAGATAATGAAACGGGATGGCTGAATGGATGGGTGTCCTGCTAAAAATGTGTTGTGCGCAAGTATACACACGAATCGATTATAGCACGTAAGATATCGTTCCCACGAGGACTAATTGTTCCTGAATACCAATTAAACCACTAAATATTATCTAGACTAATCGAATAAATAATGGATTAAACGAAAATTACTAAAATAAAATAACCAAGGATCACGATAAAATATCAATAAGAAAGCCTAGGGCAACTAAATTTACTTAACTTGTCGTGGATCAATCGAACGTTTAGATAAAGCTGTCCGAGGATTTAAATCATGCTCTCCTATATATTAGACGTATCCCTACGATCTATATTCAATTAACTCCTAGCATTCGATTCAATTAACATTAACCGGGGTATCCCTATCCATGGTTTCTATTAACCTACTCCCAATAGTCAATCCAATTAATAACAACTGTGATATCCCTATCTCCGGTTTCTATTAACCTGTTCTTTGATTTTCCTCTCGAATTAATCTTACACCTCCCGATGCTAAGGTAATCCGAGTTATTTTAGAAACCGACGCCAATCGTATTTTAGAAACATAAAACACGTAAGCACATCAAAGAACACCAGACTTTCAAACAAAATAAATCATGTTCAAAATCACCTTGACAAGTCTCGCAAATTTAGCACCCTAGATAAGAAAATTAGTTCATACTAAAATAAGAAAACATCCCAAGGTTCAGAAGAAAATAGCATCGAAATAAAAATAAAGGAAAGTAGATAAGGAACGCCCTCCCGATCTGGTCGGTAGTCGCCTCGTCCGGATCTTCTCTTGAACCATAGTCGGCGCCTCTCCTTTCTCCTCAGAGCAAAAGTCTAAAAAAAACTAAAACAAAATGAAAAACTCTATATCCTCTTTAGGCTATCCTAGAGAATATATTGTTCCCGTAAAAGATTTCCTAATATTCTCAAAGATTCTAAAAAGCCTACGAAAATAATTAAATAACAAAATAACCTAAGAATAATAAAAAGAGTAACTAATTGATGCCTCCTCTCTCTTCAAATCGTAATAATGAAGGAATCAAGTGATTTCGCGAGATCTTGTACAGATCGTCGAAGGTTGCGTCCTTAAGATTGAAGGGCGCGTCCTTCTGCTTTCTGTGGTTTATTGATTCCACACGGTCGCGTTCTTGAAATTGAAGGACGTGTCCTTCTACTCTCTGTAACCTTTCAACACTTTATCAATTTTCGTCCAATTTTCACTTGCCCAACTTATGATTCTCTTCATTTACCTACATCAAATCAAAACAAATTTAAGATGCATCAACTAGGTTCCAATTACTCTCAAAATAAGCTCAAGATTTAATAAAATAACAAAAGTAACTTAAAACTAAACTGAAGTAAAAACACGATAAAATCTTGTAAAACTCTAACATAAACTCGTCTAATTAGCCATGTAAAGCCCCGTTAAGAGTACCAAATAACTCTACTTTTATAGTGTTATCAACACCCCCAAACCTAATATTTGCTAGTCCTCGAGCAAATTCATAGAAACAAAACACAAAAATAAAGCTAACGACATTTCTCAGCAACACCCGAATCAATCTCTTCGAAGCACTCCCATTATATTCTCAGCAATGCATATACTCACTTCCCATAGTCAAGTCATTTATCAACAAAAACTTTATTCAATTTCCCAAAAATGATCAACTCGGTATGTCATGAAGTGGAATCAACAATTAACGACTTCCACTAAAACACACTAGATTAGCACTTTGCGGAAAACAAGTCAGACACCAACCATCCACTCATCCAGAGGTTGTTTTTCATCACTTTCTTTAACAAAATTTTATTTTGGTTACACGACTCTAAATGTGTCATCCCAGTCTAGTGCACCCATGTAACGAGCATTCAATCAATGACTCTCAGTCCAGTTGGACCAAGGCACTAGGTGATGAAGCACCCCTCGAATCCCATGCTCGAGTACACCAAAAAGGACTCACACCACAAGTACATAATTAGGCACAAATCAAACAACTTTTCTTTTTTGTTTTCTTTTTTTTAACCAAGACTCGCTTTCAGTCAATGTGTGACTAGCACCACTCAACGCCAACCACCTTGCGTTATTAGATTTCTAAAATTGTTTTCATTCACTAACACTTCATACGGGAAATTATTCCATTTTGAAAACACTTTAAGTCCAATCAACAATTAAGATTCGTTTTTAACTATTCCATAGGTTGTGAGCAAATGCATTAATAATCATCCTTGAATCAGGGCCAGCTCATCAAAGATTTCATCAAGTTTCACTGAGGAGATTGACAAACTTGACTCAACATAAAAAAAAACACGACTAAGAAATATTGAAAGCGAAAGTAAAAGCGCACTTCTAAAGATCATCCAAACTCAGAATAAACGATCACAATAACCACAAAATCAAAGCAAAGCAGACAAGAAAAGAGTCGACACCCCCAAACCTAGATTATGCATCGTCCCGATGTAATATAAAGCATAAAAGAATAAATGGAGCGTAATACTCCCCCGGGGTAGCTCGTCGGCTTGACTCTTGCCTCCCTTTTCATGTATAAATTGGCTCGGCAAGTGCGGCCATGCTGGGTTACCGCTCAATTTTTCCTCCAAAATATGGCTTGAGACGTTGTCCGTTCACCATGAAAAGTCCTTCGTTTCCCTATAATTCCACAGCTCCAAAAAGTAACACATGATTAACCACAAATGGTTCGGACCACCGTGACTTAAATTTTCCAGGAAAAAGTTTAAGACGAGAGTTATAAAGAAGAACTTGCTGCCCTTTTTAGAATTCTTTGTTCAAGATCTTCTTGTCATGCCACAATTTCGTTTTCTCTTTGTATATCCGTGAACTCTCGTATGCTTGTAGGCGTAACTCTTCTAGCTCATGTACCTGCAATAGACATTTCTAAAAAGCCAATTGTGGATCTAAATTCAACTTTCTTACCGCCCGATATGCCTTGTGTTCGAGTTCCAGCGGTAAGTGACAACTCTTTCCGAAAACCAGCTGGTATGGTGACATCCCAATGGGTGTTTTAAATGCTGTTCGATAAGCCCAAAGTGCATCGTCTAGCTTTATTGCCCAGTCCTTGCGAGATGGATTAACGGTTTTCTCCAAGATCCGTTTGATCTCCCGATTTGTCACTTCTACTTGTCCGTTACCTTGCGGCTGGTATGCCGTTGTGACCTTATGCTTCACTCCATATTTCAAAAGCAACTTCTCAAATAATTTGTTACAAAAATGGGTACCTCCATCACTTATGATAGCTCTTGGAGTACCAAAACGAGTGAATATGTTCCTCTTCAAGAATCGTGTCACCACCCGTGCGTCATTCTTGGGGGATGCACATGCTTCCACCCACTTTGAGACATAATCCACTACAACCAGAATGTAAGAATACCTAAACGACGAGGGAAACGGACCCATAAAGTCTATTCCCCAAACATCGAACAATTCAACCTCAAGAATGTTAGTCAATGGCATCTCATGCCTCCGAGAAATATTTCCAACCCTTTGACATTCATCACATTTCATGACAAACTCATGAGCATCTTTAAATAGAGTCGGCCAATAAAATCCGCTTTGAAGTACCTTTG
This sequence comes from Melastoma candidum, assembly GCA_023653495.1. Taxonomy (NCBI): domain Eukaryota; kingdom Viridiplantae; phylum Streptophyta; class Magnoliopsida; order Myrtales; family Melastomataceae; genus Melastoma; species Melastoma candidum. The sequence goes on along the minus strand of CM042884.1, from coordinate 13,294,181 downwards.
AGGCTGTTTTTACACCTCCAAAATGACCTCCATACAAGCTTGCATGACAACCTGTAAGTATCAAGAGTTGTTCCTCTTCCGGGACACATCGTCGTAACAAATTATCTTTTCCCAACTTAAACAAGTAAGGTTCATCCCAAAAATAAGATCGCACATCATGAAGAAATTTTTTTCGCTGATGGAAATTTAAGTTTAGAGGAAGTTCATTACTTACAATAAAGTTGACGAAATCTGCGTACCATGGAGTGCTTGAAGTCACCGCCGCAATTATGGAAATTAAATGTTCGTCAGGAAAATTATCATCCACCTTTCATCCTTTCTTTTGCTCAATTTGATTTCGGCCTTTCTAGATTCTAATCTTGAAAGATGATCTGCAACTGGATTTTCAACTCCCTTCCTATCACGAATCTCAATGTCGAACTCTTGGAGTAGTAGAATCCACCTTATCAATCTCGGTTTTGCGTATTTCTTCGCCATCAAGTATTTGATTGCCGAATGATCTGTATAAACCACAACATGTGCACCGAGAAGATAAGAACGAAATTTATCAAAAGCATAAACAACAGTAAAAAACTCTTTCTCCGTTGTTGCATAATTAAGCTGGGCATCCGATAACGTCTTGCTAGCATAGTATATGGTGTGAAACACCTTATCCTTTCTTTGGCCAAGAATGACTCCAACAGCAAAATCACTCGCATCTGTCATAATCTCGAACGGTAAACTCCAATTCGGAGCTATCACTATAGGTGCGGTGACTAGATGCCCTTTTAACTCCTGAAGGGCCTCTAGACATTCATCAGTAAATTCAAAACGAACATCATTCTCGAGAAATTTACTAAGAGGCTTAGAAATTTTCGAGAAATCTTTAATAAAACGTCTGTAAAAACCAGCGTGTCCTAGAAAACTTCGAACAGCCTTAACATTTGTCGGAGGTTGCATCTGCTCAATGGCTTCGATTTTCGCCATGTCTACTTCAAGTCCTTTCTCAGATACCTTGTGGCCTAACACAATACCTTCGTTTACCATGAAGTGGCACTTTTCCCAGTTCAGCACGAGGTTGGTCTCTTTGCAACGTGTGAGCACTTTCTCTACATTCTGGAGACATAGATCAAAAGTATCACCAAAAACAAAAAAAATCATCCATAAATACCTCGATATCTTTCTCCACCATATCGGAGAATTTCGCCATCATACACCTTTGAAAGGTGCTTGGGGCATTGCAGAGTCCAAATGGCATTCTTCTGAAGGCAAACGTTTCATACGGACACGTAAAAATAGTTTTCTCTTGGTCCTCCGGCGCTATGGCAATTTGATTATAACCTGCATACCCATCAAGGAAATAATAAAATGAATGTCCAGCTAATCTATCAAGCATTTGATCGATGAAGGGTAACAAAAAGTGATTCTTCTTGGTCAGATTATTCAGCTTGCGATAATCCATGCATACGCGCCAACCTGTTATTGTTCGAGTAGGAATCAATTCATTCTTATCATTGGAAACTACAGTCATACCTCCTTTCTTTGGAACACATTGAACGGGACTCACCCAATTACTATCAGAGATAGGATAGATTATACCTGCATCGAGCCATTTCAGAACTTCTTTCTTTACTACCTCTTTCATGATTGGGTTAAGTTGTCGTTGTGCTTCGACCACTCGCTTTTCTTCGTCCACCAGTCGGATCTTATGCATACAAATTGATGGACTAATCCCCTTGAGGTCCGCTAAACTCCAACCGATTGCTTCTTTATGTGCTCGTAGTAAGTCCAACAATTGATTCAACTGCATGTCATCTAAACGATTTAGAAACAATTACTGGTAAAGTATTCGATTCACCCAAAAATGCATATTTCAAATGTGAAGGCAGGGGTTTGAGTTCCAGCATCGGAGGCTCTATGATGGATGGCTTCATTGAAGATTTTGAGAGGTCGACTCCGAGAGGTTTAATTTGTTGAATGTACTTCACTTCCATGGAATCATCTTCTATCATCGGCGAGAAATCCTCATGCTCTTTCTCTTGAATCAGGAAACTCTGCTCTTTGTCATAAGTAAAACATTCATCAGTAGTATCAATGTATTTCAGAGTATTAAAAATATTGAAAGTCACTTCCTGATCATGAACTTGCATTTTTAAAATTCCATCTGCTACATCAATGGATGTTCGACCAGTTGCAAGGAACGGTCGACCAAGTATAATCGGCACCTCTTTATTAGCCTCCATCTCTAGAATTAAAAAATCTGCTGGCAAAATCAAATCAGCTGCATTAACTAACACATCCTCCACTACTCCCCATGGGTGTGTAATCGATCGATCCGCCAGTTGTAGTGTGACTATTCTTGGCTTTGCTCCTTCAAGTCCTAGTTCCTGAAAAATCGAATAAGGCATTAAATTAATTGAAGAACCAAGATCACATAAAGTTTTATTAAAACTTTTAGAACCAATGTGACAAGGGATAGTAAAACTCCCTGGATCGGCAAGCTTCGGCGGAAGTGATTGTTGCAATGCCATGTTGCACTCCTTTGACAATGGAATCACTTCAAATTTCTCCCAACTTCGCTTCTTTGATAAAATATTCTTGAGAAATTTTGCGTACGTGGGCATCTTGTCGATTGCTTCCGTTAATGGGATGTTGATGTGTAGCTATTTGAAAAGCTCCAGGAATTTCATGAATTGCTTCTCGTCCTCCATTCTTTTCAATCGCTGTGGAAACGGTGGTGGCGGGTAAGTCACTTGTTGCGGCTGGGCTGGTTTCTTACGCCATTCACGGTTCCATGCTTTCAGCTCCTTAATGAGTTCAGGACTTCTCTTCTCTTCTTGTCCTTCATTAAGATCAGCTATTACGTTGTTGGGTTGATTTTCTGAAGGAGAAACCTTAGGAAGAGTTTGCTCAGATGCACTTCTTTCATCTACAGATTGCTTGATGCCCCCTTGTCCAAGTTCCTCCTCGAACGACGTTGTGTTTTCCTGGCTTGAGGAACCAATATATTCGTTGATTACCTTTCCGGTTCTGAGGTTCATTGCCTTACATTGTTCCTTTGACCTTGGATTGATCTCGGTGTCACTCGGCAAGTTTCCCGGTGGCCTCGAGGCGATCGTGGATGCAAGTTGACCCATCTGGTTCTCCATGGTCCTCATCGATGCTTCAAGACTTTTTATAGAAGGGTTTTGTAAGGAAATCAATTGTAACATGCCATCAATGCTTACCTTTTCCTTTGCAATTTGTTGTGGCTGTTGTTGAAACTCCGGAGGCTCAAAATTTTGATTCATGTGCATGTTTGAGCTTGGTCCAGCAGGCTGTCCATGTTGTTGTGTCTCTCACCAAGAAAAATTGGGATGGTTTCTCCAACCTGCATTGTAAGTATTAGAAAATGGATTACCTGCCCCTCGGTTAAACTTACCCATATAATTTGCCGTCTCCACACATTCACCAGAATTGTGTTCACCTTCGCATACTTCGCAACTCATAACATTCATCATTAGTTGCCCTTGCATCATCTTTGTGAGAGTATCAATCTTGGCGTTTATATGTGTCAGTGAATCCACATTCATCATGCCTTGTTGTCTCATCTGTCCTCGTTCATTGCCCCATTGGTAGGTGTTGATCGCCATATTTTCCAGCAGTGTGTACGCCTCATCGGTTGGTTTTGCCATTAATGCTCCATCAGCTGCTGCGTCAATCGATGTCCGAACTGTAGGTAGCAATCCGTTATAAAATGTCTGCACAATCAGCCACTTCGGAAGGCCGTGATGTGGACACTTCCGGAGTGATTCCATATATCGCTCCCAGGCCTCGTACAAGCTCTCCCCATCGAGTTGCATAAAAGTAGTAATATCTCACCTCAACTTCACCGTCTTCATGGGTGGAAAGAACTTGGTGAGGAACTCTCGAGCTAAGTCATCCCTTGTCATAATTGAACCCGGCGTGAGAGAATATAACCACGCCATCGCTTTGTCCCGTAAGCTGAATGGGAACAATCTCAGTCGGATCACGTCATCGGACACACCATTGCTCTTAAACGTATCGCAGATCTCGAGAAAACTCGCAATATGGGCATTCGGCTCATCACTGACATTTCCACCATATTGACATTGATTCTGCACCAGTTGGAAGATGGCCGGCGTGATCTCAAAATCATTTGCTACTATTGCGGGTCTTCGAATACCTGTCTGGACATCACCCATGGATGGAATTGCATAGTCTCCAAGTGCCTTATAATTGTCCATGTTTCTATTTTCAAGAGCCATCTTTTCTTATTGTAAGGACGCGTCCTTCTGCTCTCTGTGGTTTATTGATTCTCCACGGTCGCGTCCTTGAAATTAAAGGACACGTCCTTATGCTCTCTGTAACTTTTCAACACTTTATCAATTTTCGTCCAATTTTCACTTGCCCAACTTTTGATTCTTTTCATTTACCTACATCAAATCAAAACAAATTTAAGATGCATCAACTAGGTTCCAATTACTCTCAAAATAAGCTCAAGATTTAATAAAATAACAAAAGTAACTTAAAGCTAAACTGAAGTAAAAACACGATAAAATCTAGTAAAACTCTAACATAAACTCGTCTAACTAGCTATGTAAGGCCCCGTTAAGAGTACCAAATAACTCTACTTTCATAGAGTTAGCAATGGGCATGAAAGGATAGGTTGAGATCAACCTCCACGGATACAGATACACTACTGTAAAAGAAGACTCGGATAAAATCGCTTGCCACACGGCTACAAACATACCACCGTGTACAAGAACGAGGCCGAGGAACAACACGGAGGATATAGGCACACCACCATCGGTTGATATACTCTACTCAATCTGCATTTGGAATCTGCCAAATGAAAAACAAGGTTGAAAGAGAATCCACTCCTTCGGATAGAAAGACTAAAGTCTAATCCGGATTTAAAAGTCTGAATCAAAGTTGTTCCAACTCATACAATGCAAGGGCTTATATAGGCTGCCCATGGAAAGACAATAAAGGAAACGAAATAAAAGATAAGGGAAATAAAATAAAGGATAGGATCCCAAGATAAGGAAAGACAATATATTATTACCTCCCGACAAGATCTGAATAGATAATGGAGCATGGTAGTGGAGCAGGCGCGACTCTTGGGGTGCAAGTCGTCGGACTGAGACATCATATCGTAGCGTCTCTTGGGTTGCTCGTCGCCTGGTTGCCTTACGTCGCATGAGAGACGCGTCGCTCAGTGCTCATCGTCGCCTCGCTTTGTGATCAGCGAGTTGAGACCTCCAAGAGGCGACGGTGGCTGAGGTGTGAGCGAAGCGACAATCGTCCTTGCATCACTAGGTGCATAGGCCTTCGGTCACCGCCATTCTCCGCTCCCATTGATCTAAATGATTGATTGTGGTTGTTGTAGTGAATGCTAGTAGGCTTTAGAATTTTTGTCGCATGTGACTATAAATCAACAAGCACAAGTTCAAGTCCAACACCTGAATCGGGTCCAATGCCAGTAAAACAGTGACATAAGTCCGGAGTCATGCCTGGATCGGGTCCAACGCTCGTTAACCAGAAGTAAACTTTTAAAGTAAACTTCCTTTCGTGGATCATGCTCCGTCCATCGCCCTTTGCCTTCCCAAGGAGCAAGGAGACGATTGGCGAGGGCCAGGGCAAGCCCGATTGGGATTCGAAGGTGTATCAACCCCGATATCCTTCGTAATGCCTCGACATTCGAGTCATGGCATCGATCGGATCCTCGTGTCGTCCAAACCGCCGCGCGCGTGCTAGGCAGGAGGGCGCGCGTACATCCATGATGGCGACTCCGCTGGGGACTCTGCATGTAGATTCCTACCTAAACGCTCTTACATTTCATCCACATTCAGCAAGGAGTTCTTGGTTGGGCATGTACTTGTTTGGCTTTGTGCCCTTTGTTTGCTCTCCCGTTTGTGTTTGTTTATCGCTTTCCTATGAATGTCTAGGCGTGTGCCTATACCCGAGACTAAGATTTTAGGGGATCACCGTATACCACGGCGTTGTGACTTATTACCATTTAATGTTATGAGGTGGGATCCACCTCCCTTTGTCCGAGGGAGGTCTTAGAAGCCTTCCACCGAGTCTAGAGATTTATTGTCCATTGCAAATACCAGACGTTGCATGTGCATTTGTCTGTTACTAAGTGTCTTTCACATATGTAGGGACAGGTGTCAGGTACGTTATGTTTGCAATAAACTGTGAAAACTTTTGCTAATTTTGCAGCGGTTTGGGTTGGTTTTGGGGGGTTTCCGTAACTTTTTTTGTTTCCCTTCCCTACTCCCCTCTTTAGTGCTTTACTGCATCATCTACATTTACTCGCATGAGTGTCTGATGATTTACAATAAAGTCATTTAGTTTTATTAGTGGCTTAGTGTTGATACCCCAATTTTTCCAACAAAATCGTAAAAGTGATAGAAATCGAAAAATTGCCAAAAATCACCAAAAATTCACACGATCAAAAGAGGAACAAATAAAAATCTTAACAAAAAAATCAAGAAAAATATTCACATAAGGGGACACAGACACCCAAGCTTGGGGGAGGCTTCGTAGAAAAAGAAACACAAAGAAAAAAACAAAGGAATTGGTCCTTGTAGTTAAAGAAAAAGGTAGATTTGCTTTTCTTTCTGCGTATGGCTCAACATCGTGTTGCATTCCCGGACAACCGATCAAACTATCCTTATCATCCACTCCTCACCGACGCGAAGTCGCTGTGATTCTTAACAACTCGCGCTACTCAACAATCCGGTAACCTCCTTCCTTTACTTCTGTTTAAATTTTTGGTGTATCTGTCTACTTTTAATTTGCTTCAATTTTATACACAGGAGACACAAAAAGAAACACGCTTGGCATTTTTTTAGAGGAGGCAGAGAGAAAGCTTGAAGGTGACTTTTCAGGGAAGCAAGAAGGGGAAGAAACACAGACAAGCAAAACATCCCTCGTGATCGCTACGTTTTGTGGAAGCTAACTCGCTGCCAAACCGAGTCGTCCTCGCAGTTTGTTTTTGCTAGCAACACCAAAATCAAATCGGACAAAGGTGAAAACACACGATTCTGTCACTATTGCAACACCAGCAGAAACGAACAAGGGGTGTTGTTTTTTGATGTAACTCGGTTCCCGATATGCCACGATATGGGCCCTGTCACCACCACCAACCCACGTCCAGGACATCTCTTACATGATCAGCCAGGTGCCGCGACGCTGATGACGAGTGGGTTGCGGTCCCCTCTCCCGACACTGCATCTGTCTTCGCCAGCTTAAACCCGGCCTTCAGAAGCACTCCTTCGTTCATTCGGCTGCGATATATCCAGGCAGCCGACACCAACTTGCTCCAGATGACCTTCCTTTACATTGGTTGAAACAATCAGTCCCCGTCATCACAGACCCACGCTCAGCGGCTTCAATTTCTACACCAGCCTGTAGTAGCTACTCGAGAGCGCCCTGATACGACGTCCCCACGTTTTCTGACCTTGGACGAGACATGGCAGTCAACAATCGTCGTCATCAACGACATCTCTGATTCCCGCATTGGTTCCTCAAAGTCAGTAAAGGCGAGCCCCAACTCCGGCTCCCCAACCTTAGCACAAACGTCTTTCTGCTCCATCGGCAAGCGATTAATCAATATACATCGCCCCAACTGCGACAACGACAACAATGCCGGCTGTCCCTGTTGCCTCCGACTGTCGGACAAGCTTCTAGGACATCCTCAGTCCGTCCCAACACCAAGCCTCGGACGTCCCCCGACCCGTCCTCCTCATCCCGACTAGTTCATCCCGGCTGACCCACATATTCAACCAGGCATATTAAGATGCGTGCATTGACGAAATCTTATTTTTTTTAATTCGTTGCATGGTTTCAAATTCTAATCCACATGGCAATACTATTCGAACATGATGCACACGATTTCATTTTTTTAAGAATGATTTATTGATTATGCATTTTTATTAAAAATTATATTCCTTTGGAGTTTTCGATCATTAACATGCCTCGAACAATTTATTTCGTTGTTTTTATTTTTATACAGATATTCTGGGGCATGCCTTGCAGACAACCAACGCACGCACCCCGTTTGACGCTTTCGAGGCAAAGACAATGTATTATATATTCGAGCAATTATTTGGATTCTCGAAGATCAAGGCCCTCAGAAGACGACTTCGCACTCACCAATGTACGGCATCAGCGGCTCGCTAGGTTTGTTGTACATCTTTATATAATACAGCAACATAAGGTACAACGCTAATGGGCACGTTCTATGGGAGCCGGGAAATGGTACAATTCCCGCTCATCCTCCACCTCGTTCTCCCTTGAATTCCTTTCGGTTTAGAAATTGTCAAAGGCGTTGATCAATCTATGTTGCTTGTGTTTTGCCCGAAAAATCATTTTTAAGAAGAAATATTTTCTAAAAACGACTCACGTAAATTTTTAAGCATTATTGAGCTCGAGATCCTTTTTAGAATGTCAAACAATTTCTTTTCTAAAACCGAGCTCAAATAAATTTGGACATAAAAAACACACAATTTTAACGCCTCCCTTTTCTTTGCGATGCATGTGATTTAGTAATCCCTAATTCCCAAACCTAAACGAATCTCTATAGTTTTTCTAACTTGAACATAAAATAAGTTAGTGGAACGGGAAACTAAACGAATCCCAAACCTAAACGACACATTTTCAAAATCCGAAGCCTTATCCATTTTAGATGGAACGGGAAACGGGAACAACCCGCGACAGATTTAACGACTCCGCTTGGGAAAACTTGGGAGATTTTTTAGAGAATTAGGGTCGAAAACTCATTTTCTAAAAAAGGGGGCGCTTAGCTTTTTGTAAGTGTTTTGCGCTTGAATTTGTTTGATGCTCTTTCATGTTCAATATTACCTCTGCATATATGAGCCATCATTCCGGGCGCCATAAGGTTAGTTCGGGTATACCATATGCCGATGGGTATTGGCCGTTTGCCTCTACATTTAGGTGGGTACCCACCTGTTTACCGTTGGACGAATATCCGAGTCATTTCATTTAAAATGAACCCATACTCGGATTTATCCGTTTGACGGTTAATGAACGGGTCAAGCCACATCCAAGACGGTAGATAGGGAATCTCGAGCTTATCAACATTTTGTTTCGCATGATCTGAATTGATGTCTATGCCTATATGATTTCTTATATCTCATTATACGATGATGACCTCCTTTTAGTTTCAATTTCATTAACATGCCTTTTGTTCAACTACGGTATGGGCGAGTATTCTTTATGCTTGCTTCATACATTTTCAATATTTATGAGGCATTACAACTTACACTCGCTTATTTACGAACTTGATGATTCTGCGCACGTTCAAAACATTCGAGTTATGATACATTGAAAAAAAATCCTTAATCATATGCGTAATGTTGATGCATGTCTCAAAACATTATTCTTTCGAGATCTCTACGATGATACACACATGTTTTCAATTGACTTCAAACTCGTTTTTTTTATCAATCATACCATGAAGAATCACTTGAGCGGGCGACTGGTTGATAGGTGCTTCGCCTGACTGGGCGGTTAGTGGCATCAAGGTGATCTTCTTCTCGTCGACGCTAATGGAATTGGTATTACGATACCCGTCATGTTGTGCACGTCGATCGAATTGCCATGGTCTTCCTAGGAGCAAATGGCACGCATCCATCGGAATCACATCGCAAACGACTTCATCTCAATTGAGAAAGGGACTCGCGCTTGTTAAGTCAGACAAACATCACTGTCCATGCTGAGCCATTGTAGGAGATAAGGATGAGGATGTGGTGCTACGGGCACCTTGAGCTTTTCTATCACAGTTCTAGAGACCGCGTTGGTGCAACTTCCGCTGTCTACAATCACCAAACAAACTTTATCCTTAATGGTACACCTGGTATGAAAGATGCACTCACGTTGGTTTTCCTCGCGAACTGGTGTTGCGTTCAAGGCCTCACGGACGAGTAGCAACTCTCCTTCATCCGGATACTCCTCAGTTTCCTCTTGATCCCAAATAGGATCGACGTTCTCATCAAACTCTTCTCCTTCATCAGACAACTCCTTGATGACTACATTTCTCCTTGAGGGGCACTCCGACGCCATGTGTCCTGTCCCTTGGCATTTGAAACAACAACGAATAGGATCACGCTCCCTCGTCTTAACTTCAGGATTAGGCAAAAATCTCTTAGTCATTGCCCTTTTCATTTTTGACCACGTCCGGATCTTATAACGTCCTTCTCTACGGCGTTGATGATTGGTGTTTTTCTACCATACGCTGGCGTACTTTTTCAACCCTAACGCTGCCATCTTAACTTTTCGATCTTCAGGCACCTCGTCGAAATCGAAAATGCGTTCGACTGTATGCATCCAATCAATGAACTCGTCGGGTTCTAGGTTTCCCTCAAACTCCGGAATCAGGACACTTATCGTTTGGGCTCTCCTTTCGGGTCGCTGGATTTCTGATGACGATCCACATTGAGAAACATCACGCCATGGATTCTCTTCTTCGTCACTGTCTAATCGATTGCGGGAAGGCAATCCATTATGGGTTCGCAACGAATGAAGTTCTTGCAGAAGATCAACGATTTGCTGCTCAAGCCGAGCAACGTGTGCTTCGTCAAGAGTCATACCACGTTTGAATCTTCCGGCCATTGACAACCATGCGCTCTGATACCAAGATGATACGGGAGCGGCAAAGAATAGATGATTCCAATACCGAAACGATGGGGAACATCACTAAGGATGTGGAATGGAGTGTCGTGGAAATGGTCGGAAGGGTAGATAATGAAACAGGATGGCTGAATGGATGGGTATGAAGGATAAGTTGAGATCAACCTCCACGGATACAAATACACCACCGTGAAAGAAGACTCGGATAGAACTCGCCTGTCATACGGATACAGACACACCACCGTGAACAATAACGACAGCGAGGAACAACACGGAGGATACAGGCACACCAACACCGGTTGATACACTCTACTCAATATGCACGATGGTGCTCCTTTCGCCTCGCTTACTCGATGACCAGCAGATTGAGGCCTCCAGTAGGCAACGTTGGTTGAGATGCGGGTGAAGCGACGGAAGCGGGTGAAGCGACGACCATTCTTGTGTTGCAAGGTGGACAATGTACTGCCGTCAACTCCTCCAGGTTAGGCATCGGAGTCGTAGTGATATCGCCAGACGGACAGTGCCACCCAACGGCGACCAAGGTCACGTACCGTTGCACATACAACATCGCTGAGTACGAAACATGTATCATCGCCTTATTACGCGCACTAGACATGAGAGTCTAATTCCTGGACGTCTGTGGAGATTCATCACTCATCATCTTTGAGACGAATGGAGCGTGGCGCACATGGGATACAAAGTTCATCCTGTACCAGGACTACCGACAGACATTGGTCCGCCAATTTACAGGCATTGAATTTAACTAGACAATCGTTTCGCAGACACGCTCATTGTCCTCGCATTGATCATTCCATTAGCCGAGGAGATGGAAATTCAACGTCTTCGGATCAACGTTGCTGAAGACCCGAATTGAATGCACACTGAGCCGTGCCAGGCTGAAGACTCCTCACCATGGTTCACGGACATCAAAGCATACTTGGAGTCAGGCGCTTTTCCCCAAGGCAACACATGGAAAGAAGGCAAACTCGTCCGAAGGATTGCACGAGGAAACTTCCTCGAGGGTAATGTGAACTACAAGAAGTCCTTCACGACAACCCTCATGCGGTGTATCACCAAACAAGAAGCCCAAGGCATCATCCTCGAGGTACATGAAGGCGTTTGTAGACCACACATGAATGGGTATGCACTCGCTCAGAAAATAATGCGTCAAGGCTACTATTGGTCAACAATGGAAGCCGTTAGCATCAAATACGTAAAGGCCTGTCACAAGTGTCAGATCTGCAGCGACAAGGTGCATGTACCCCCATCGAGACTCTATCCACTATTTGAGCCATGGGCGTTCTCAATGTGGGGCACAGATGTAATTGGACCAATTAATCCCAAGGCATCCAACGGACATCGATTCCTCCTAGTCGCCATTGACTATTTTACTAAGTGGGTTGAAGCCCAATCCTTCAAGGAAGTTACAGCAAACAACCTCGTACGGTTTATGCGGGCAAACATCAACGCCAGATACGGAGCTCCAGAACTATTGGTCACCGACAACGATACCAACTTCAATAGCAAGCTGATGGACTCCCTTTGCAAGGAGTTTCGAATCAAACATCTCAACTCTTCACCATACCATCTACAAATGAACGGCGCAGTCGAAGTTGCAAACAAGAATCTGAAGAAGATCCTTTAGAAAACAACAATTACGTGTCGCGACTGGCACGAGAAACTCCCTTTCGCATTACTTGCCTACCAAACGACGATGCACACCTCGACTAAGGTAACTCCCTTTAAGCTTGTCTACGGCACCCAAGCAGTCATTCCGGCAAAAGTCAAGCTGTCAACTATCAGAATCTCGTCCCAAAGCAACATGACACAAGAAGAGAAAGCCAACCATCAACTCGCCCACCTCGACCTCATAGACGAGTAACGACTCACTGTCGCCCATCATATGCAATGCTATCAACAACGCATGTCCTGACATTTAACAAAAGGGTCAGACCGGTCAGATACAAGCCAGGCGACCTTGTCCTCAAACGGATCTTACCGAATATCGGAGATCCTAGAGGGAAATTCGCTCCGAACTACAAAAGGCCATTCGTCGTCAAGCACGCCTATTTGGGAGGAGCAACCATCCTGACAAAGATGAACGGAGGAGACTTGCCACAAGCAATCAACGTAGATGCCCTCGGACGATATTACACCTAAAAGGTGTCAAAGCTAGAACGTCGAAGCGATCTCTGTCAGCAAAATTCCTTTATATCCCATGGAGTCAATTGGGGCGAGGATGCTGAAAAATCACATGAAAAGGGGAGAATTACACAATCAATACCCTCTTTATCAAGAGCTAAATAAAGTTACATGAGCTTATTTCGTTTACGTCCTTTGTCTCGTGGACAAGTACAAGAGCTCCTCACACGAATGTTACACAGCTCTTATGGCAAAGGCGAGGGTGGCAAAGCTTCAAGACAAAGGCTTGTCATTAATATTTTTACTTAATGAATGGTTAGATTCTCATCCTTACGACGGCATAACTACTTATGTTTGTCTCTTTGATTATATGTTTCGAACATTCTACTTCCGATATTCCTTCACTTTCATAGGGTTCATAACGTGTATGGATCAATGGCGTGGACATGAAACCACTCTCTCTAGTCATTTGGGATATTCTCGAAAGATCACAAGTCGACTCGATTTTCCTCCCTCAAATGGAGGGACAAAGTGTTGGTTGACAATGGGGACACGTGAATATCCTCCCTTTTATGATGTTCATCATGATGGGTCGAGAGAGGTGGCAATTGACAGATACAAGGATGTCAATCACTGGTTTTAATTGGATAAGCTCGGAGTAATGGGTGTGTTCGCTGTAAACCTTCAAGTCGGACGATACGAGATGGAGACGACTTTATTTTTTGTGCTTGCTATTGATCCATCTTTTAATGCTCTTCTGGGTCAAGATTGGCTGCATAAGGCAGCGGCTATACTTCCGCCTTACATAAAGAGATGATAATTTGGCTTGATGATGAAATAAATTAATTCGAGCTGATAAAAACCGTTGTTCTTGTGAAACTATGCCGCTGAATTTCATTGTAAAAGAGCAGGAGCTCAAGAAAGGGAAGAAGGTGAAGAATGATTTTGAGACTAGGTCATTCAAACCGGAAGAGGCATCCCTTAGATTGTTTAGATCGTATAGAAAAAGTGTGTTGCATCACACCATCGTTGTTTTCTTTGGATTCTAGGTCATGTTTTGGAGTTTTATCAATGCACCTCGACGCTCAAAGTCGAGAGACTCTGTTAACTTCATCCGATCCTTTGATAAGCATTAATCTTGCTTCGGAAAAGAACCCCAGACTTAATTATATGAGTTTCATTCTAGATGAGACTCTATCTGTTGCCCTTAAAGAAGTTTCATATGAATTACGAGACTGCTTTCCTTGGGATTACACTGAAACGTCAAGACTAGATAGAAGTTTAGTAAAACATAAACTCCTAATTCGGGAAGGCTTTAAACCTGTCCAACAAGCTCCACGAAGGATGACTAGGAAAGTAAGCTAGCTAATGTACGATGAAGTAAAGAAACTTTTTCAGGATGGGTACATTAGGACATCTTGACATACTGAATGAATCTCGAGCATTGTCCTTGAGATCAAGAAAAATGGTAAAATCCGAGTATGTAAAAATTTTCGGGACATAAAGAAACCAACCCTGAAAGATAAATATCCCATGTCAATAGTCGATGACTGATTGATAAAACTACAGGGAATGTAATTATGTCATTCATGGATGACTACTCTGTATATAATCAAATCATTATAGCTTATGAAGATGTCTACAAAAGCAACTTTATGCCCCATCGGCATCTTCAAGTTGGTTGTGATGCCATTTGGATTAAAGAATGGTGGTGATGCTTATCAAAGAGCTGTGAATGTTATCCTCGACTTCCTGATTGGAAAACAGTAAAGTTGTATATTGATGACATAGTGGTGAAGTCCATCTTCGAGCAGCTTTCCTCCAAATGACTTGAAACTAAATCCTTTGAAATGTGCGTTCGGAGTTCAAACTAGACAATTCATGGATGTTCTAGTACATTCGACTACCTTTCGATCAAGGCAGACTCTATTGAAGAAGCCTGTCGTAGCCGTCGCTCGTTTGCCGTTTCCCATTTGAAGCATCTGTCATCGTTCTCCTTTGTTATATTTTCCTTTGCATCATGTTTGCATGTCATGTAAAAACCTTGTCCTGTAGTTTAACGTTAATTAATTACGTATTGTGTTTTGTTCACTCATGTTTCATCACTATATGGCTACCACAATATCGAAAAAATTCGATACGTGTTACGCGAAGCGCAAATTTTACGTCAAAAGTTACCGTAATTAGTGATGTATTAATGTCATTGTGTGTATACTTATTAACAGGTTTTTGTAGGGGATAAGCAAGCCTTGTATTCGTCGATTATATTTATGTCATTATTTAGGTGGTAAGGACCTAACCATTGTAAATGAAATTGTAAATGTCCTCCTAGACATATATATAATGTCATTTTTCCTAATGTGATCTAAGTTACAACTTGAGTATGAAGTTAAGTAAAAAATATATTGATTTTCATAATTAATAAAAGAGAGATCCTTACAGCAGCTCTCACCGCCAAATTTCCAAAGCAAGCCACCCAACACCACGTCGTCCTCTGTGCGCCCGTCCTCACGTCATTCATTGGACACCGCATCGCCTTGGCTAGTATGTCGCTCCCATCGGCAATGCTCAACCCACGACAGTCCCGCCCCTCCGTTAGTCGTGCTACCCACGTTGTATCCTTCATCTCCTCCACTTCCCAGTGACTCCTATCCTTCTTTGATGGGATGCCACGCGGGGTGTTCGTGGCCAAGGTGATGGACAACGAGTTGGGCAAGCAGGAGAGGGGAAGAACCCCTTACCCGATCAGACCTGGTAAGTTTTTTAAATTGTTTTATTTTATTTTAGCTAATTGATTTTTATTCTTTATAAATTCCATTTTGATACAAGGATGATCGTCGCTTTGTCCGCACCTCATTCACTGTCGCCTCCTAGAGGTATCAATTTGCTGGTCATCGAGTAAGCGATGCGAAGAGAGGAGCACCGAGCGACACGACTCTCAAGCGACGAGCAATCCAAAGGACAGTTATGATCTGACAGCTCAAGTCTGACAACTGGCACCCAAGAGTCGCGTCTGCTTCACTTTCTTTTCAGATCTTGTTAGGGGAAAATATATATTTTCATTTATTATCTTCTGATCCTGTTTTTTATTTTATTTTATTTCCCTTATCTTTTATTTTGTTTCCTTTTTTGTCGTTTCTATTGGCAGCCTATATAAGTCTTTGCCTTGTAAGAGTTGGAGAACACAATAAATTATTCAGACTTTTAAAACCATATTAGACTTTTGTCTTTCTATCCGAAGGAGTGGATTCTCTTTAACCTCGTTCTTCATTTGGTGAATTCCAAGTACAGATTGAGTAGAGTGTATCAACCGGTAGTGGTGTACCTGTATCCTCTGTGTTGTTCCTCGCCCTCATTTTTGTTCACGGTGGTCTGTCTGTATGTGTACGACAAGTGACTCTTATTCGAGTCATTTTTCACGGTGGTGTATCTGTATCTGTGAAGGTTGATTTTTTTAATTTCAAGTCATATTTGATCCTCTCTTATTTATCGTATAACCCACATTTTAAAAAAAATGCTCATGCTTATAACCCACACTTACTTATTTTGGTTTTTGTGCAAATATCCCAGGCTTTGTGGATAACCAAGGCACTCATCTCATTTGATGAAGATAAGAATCAACGAAAATCATATGATCAAGGGTTTTATTTGGATTTTAAAAAATTAAAGACCCTTAGAAGATGACTTTGCATTCACTAACGATCGACATCAGTGGCTTGCCAAGTTCATTATAAACCAAAACTCAAAACAACATCGTGAGGTACAAAAACTAACAGTGGCATTTTATTTTAAGGAGAGCGAGAAATGGCACAAACTCCGCTCGTTCCATACCTGGTTCTCCCTCAAATTCATTAGACTAAGAAATTTTGAAGGGCTTTAAAAAATATGTGATTGTTTGCACTTTGCCCGTATAAATATATCCCCCAAATCGTAAATTACCTCGGTGCAGGTATTGGCCGATTCGTTCCGTCTAAACGGTCTCAAATGTTGATTGGTTTTCAACACCTTTGCGCAAAAATGGCAGATTTTTAATCGGTCGTGGGCATTCATTTACAATAACTAAGTCTTGACCACGTGAGATTAGGCTTAGATTAATTTTAATACTAATTAAAATTACCAAAAATGTGATTTTTAACACTCGTTAAATTTACTCAACGATATTTCGTACGTTAAGTTTGATGATTAATGGTACCAATTTTTCCTAATCATCTTATAACTTTTAGTGGAATATTTCCAGTTTCCACTTATCAAAATCTCAATTATTTGATTTACCATGTGAGGGCACCTTCGTTGGAAAACAGAATGAAGAAATGAAAAAGCCTCGACGAGGGCAGATGCAATGAAATAAACTAAAGAGTGGGAGAGGCAATTCCTTGCGGTCTCCCTCCCAATGAATCTCACCTTATCTTGACAAGCTTTGACCGCAATTGGTCAAAATTATAAATGGGAGAAAGACAAATAGAGGAAATGAAGCAACATAGAGAGGATACGATTAAAAGGAAAACAATAATGACACTTCCTCTGTAGACGGTGTTGACATGACGAATTATCTTGGACCTATTCTCTGACGGGTTAAAGTCCACGAGAGGAATGTAAGGGATGAGAGGAGGTGTGAGCTTGTACCAAGTTTACAGCCCATGTCTGCACAGGTCACATGTCTTAAGATGACGGTTTGTTGACTCCGAGATCCACGGAAGGTAGTTTAGATTAGGAGGAACTTCGGAGAACGTGACAGACATCCTGGACTCATAAGATCGAATATAAAAGGAATGAGATCTTCCCAAAGAGAGACACGATCAATTCAGCCAACAGAAGCTTTATTTGCTCGTCACCCCGTAGTTGTTAGGATTCCCCGTCCTGGGCGAAACTCGTGAGGTTTTATTGGTCTTCACTTCCATCGCCAGAGTGAGCAGCCGTAGCTCTGGTAGCCAATTTTCGCCAGCATTCCACCGCCGGGACGAGCCACCGTAGCCCCGGCAAACAATTCCGCCTTCGTTCCGCCACCTAGGTGAGCAACCGTAGCCTTGGCATCCACAACCGCCACTTCCTTCGACCACACTCCGCCTACCTTCAACCGTAGCGATCGTTTTCCACCGTCCAAGCTCGCAAGTCTACAGCGCCACGTCATCAAGTCTACGACGTCGCTGTCCAAATTCACAAGTCCATAGCGCCCATCAGCAAGTCTACGACGCTACTACCATCCAGATACACAAGCCTGTAGCGCCCATCAGCAAGTCTACGACACCACTGTCCAAAATCACATGTCTGCAGTGTCTAGCGGCAAGTCTACAACGTCGCACCATCGTCCTTGCTTTATTTTTTATGGCTGTAAGCATTTTATTCTTATTATAAGACTTCATTTTATTAACTCAATCTGTTTCTTTTACTTACTGGCGACCACATCTAAAAACCCTGTGAGTATTATTGCCAAATAATTCCGACGTGATCCATTTCGACGCGAACACGCTTTTGGCGACCACAGTGGGAGCACGAGAAAGTTTAAAGTCCACAGATGGCAAAGAGTACCAGGAGTGGGGCTAATCGCGGCCCTCCACCTCCATTAGATGGAGACGGTCAGTTTATAGCAGGAGACGTAAATGTGGAGACCGCGGTTTTAGGAAGCCAAGAAATAGAAACTCAACCCGATTCCGGGGTACATACCCCTTCTGAGTTCATATCCAGGCTTGAGTTCCATAAAGAATTCAATGATATGAGGAATCTGGTGGACAGACATATCACTGAGTTACAAGATAATATAACTCAGATACTGGAGCAACTCAACGCTTTAAATAGGCCAAATGCCACCGCAAAGCCAAACGCCCCCGTAGACAGGGAGAATTCTTTTATGGGAGATGCTCGACGCACAGAGAGGCGCAATGTGTTGTTCCAGAGGATGAGCCCTGGGGCGCCGCTAATCAGTGCGCTGCAGAGGCTTGCAATAGGGACAGGATGTCCCCCTCAAAGCCTACTTCCTCTCGATCTCCCACATCTTGGAGGTCAAACGTTGTGTATGCAATGAACCTGGTAGACAATGATTGTGAAGCGCAGGGTGAAACAAATAGGTATGCAAGTTGTGTACCCCCTCGCCGACCTGGTAAAGCTCCCGTAGAGGAGATACCGCCAGGGGAAGCTCCGTTTATGGGAGGCCTACCTCGGCCAGAAAGCTTATACACGAATGCTTCAGTAAACCCGCAGCCATCTCGAGTCGCCGGAAGAATGCCTTATCCTCCAGAGAGATGGAACCAAGACCACGCGCGAGAGCAGTTTGGTAATTTACCCCCGCAAAATTTGAGGGAGGCAATCACTCAAGTCTTGGAACAGATGGTGCCTGGAACTGTCAGGCAGGATGATCCTTGTTTGTACAGGAGTCCATACCCTGCCTACATCGATAGAGACTTTCCCCTGCCAAAGGGATACCGAGTACTCGACTTCACCCGTTTTTCAGGTGAAGATGAGATAACGCCTATAAAACATATAGCCCGGTTCACCCATCAAGCCGGAGATGCTGCAGCCAATGACTTTTGGAAGCTGAAGTTATTCCCGAACTCACTCACAGGAGATGCCTTCACATGGTATGCGAGTTTGCCTCCCGGGTCAGTAACATCATGGGCGGAAATGCAGTCTTTCTTCATGAAAGCATTTGCTCGACTAGACACACCCATGTCAATCTTCGAGGTGATGCGGCTAAAACAGGCCGCCGGGGAACACCCAGGATAGTTCCTTATGCGTTTGTGAAAAGCGCTACTTCATTGTAGACCTGCAATTCCTGAAAGGGACTAGTTGATGATCGCGTTAAACGCATTGTCAATTCCTTTTAAGAAAAAGCTACAAGGGGAAAGGTTCAACGATCTTTATGACTTGGCCAGGAGGGCGACTGAGTATCATCAGCTGTTAATGGAAGAGGCCCAGTCTAAGCACGCATATCAGTTGAAAACTTTCGAAGTAGACATGGCCGAGTTTGTGAAAGGCGAAGCAACGGTTTGTGAGCCATTAACAAGAAAAAATTCAAAAGCAAGAGCATCTCAGAAATCTAGCGAAGAAAGAAAGTATTATTTCGACGTAGACAAGGCAGATGCAATTTTCGACTGGCTCTTCCAACGAAAACGGATTAAGCTAAAACCGGGTCATAGGGCCCCACAGACGGAAAGAGAGAAAACTAGGAATTATTGCAAGTGGCATAGTTCGTTCACACACACGACCAGGGACTGCTTATCGTTTAAGAACATAATTCAAGACCTCATAGAGTCAAAAGAGTTATGCTTCCCCGAAGTAGACGAAGTCACTATGGTCGACGACAAGCCTTTTGATTATGAAATCGCCGTTCATATGTTTGATGTTTCTGATGTCGACATCAATATCATTGAGACTAATACTGATTTTTCCCTACAAGACATAAAGATCCCAAGGGAGACCATGATAGCGAATGGCCTTTTCCGCCTTTTAGCCGATAAAGGTGTAGTCACTTGCCTAGTCAGGGAAGTGGCGTGCAATCTCTATTGTTGGCATATGGACGACACGCATACCACTGATAAGTGCAACACTTTCAGAAAGTATCTGCAAAACAATCAGGGGGATATCTGGTATGATTTGACTCCGCTTGAGGAGGTAGCAATGGGAATAGTTTCCCCTAGTTCGCGAAGTGCCTCTAAGAACTTGCAGAGGGGGCTCAGGAGCCCTCCAAGCATGGAGCGCAGGCCAGCTATCCGAGTAGGAAGGGGTGGCCCCGATGGTCGGGGTAGAGCACCCGAACAACAGCTCCGCACTTTGGAGCGCCCCAAACGACATATAGAATTTAATGACTCGTCCATCCAACAAGGGGCAAAGTTAGGACAGGAGAAAACCAGTTACACTGGCGAGACGCGCCCTGGAGCTGCAAAAGGAAACGTTTCCGACAGAAATCAACAGGTCGAAAGATCACAGGAGAAGAGGGTCAAGCCAAGATATGGAACGCCTAAGGTAGACATCCAGGCACTTCGGTCGGGACCACTAATAGCCCAGTTCTTAGATGAGAGGATGCTGTGTCAAAAATGCAAGCTAATAGCTCAGAACAGCATCTTGATTACTCAACTCTGCACCCCGTGCTATGTCAACTATTTCCTCAAGCTGGTAGACCTGTCCTCAAATGGGGAGATCGTGATCAAACCCGCTCACTCCGCAACTACAGGTACATTTGAAACTAACAATTATCCAAAAACGCAACAGGTACCAATGCGGACAGTAGTGGGATACGATCCGTTCGCCAGAGACTTTGTCGAGGTATGTCAATCTTCGCCTGGTTTTAAGAAATCAAGGCTAATCAAAGCGGTTCCCCTCGAAACATTGGCAGAGAGGTATTGGTAAAACATTTTTACCACCAAGGGCTCGTAAGAGAAGGAATAGACGTCTAAGTCACGTCGCTAAAAGGCCCAAACCTACCCTCTCAGGGGCCACTTTACCTGCTAAAGTGTATATGAAGGAAACGAACACTGAGGCAGAGCATGTCGAGTCTATGGACCATTCGGAAGGGCCTGGTTCGAGTTTTGATTACACTCCTCGGAGTAAAATTCCAAGTGATGATGATGGCGAAAAGAGGCCAATTGTGAGCTGTAACGCTTTCACCTTGCCGGTAGACTTCGCTAATAATTGGAAAGTGGAAACTGTAAGAGGTAAGGTACCTCTTCCTTGTTCACCAGTTTACCCGACAGGTTTTCCACTTCATTGGTTGAAGAAACCATCTGATAGCATGAAGTAACACATGTATTCTTTGTACATTACCGCTACCTTTGATGGTACTGTGGTGAGTCGGGTCCTAGTAGACAATGGAGAACCGATAAACGTGCTTCCGCTGTCCAGGTTTAGAATGCTTGGATATAAACCTCACGATTTGGTTAAAACCGATGTTGCCGTGAGTGGTTTTAACGGAAGGAAATATGAATGTTTAGGGGTCTTCTCTATGCACCTAGAGGTGGATCGCCAGGGAAGGAAACTGTTTTCTTCGTAATAGACATAATTCCCACTTTTAATGCTTTGTTGGACCGCGATTGGCTCCATAAAGCTGCAGCCATCCCATCTACGTTGCATAGAGAATTGATGTTATGGTTTGATTCTGAAGTTGAGATTATTAAGGCTGATGAATATTCTTGTTGTGACAAAGGTATCTTGCATGCAGAAATGAGCAAGACTATCAAAGATCTTACGCTGGAGCAACGATATAAGCTGGGTGACCCTACTGTAGGTCCTCTCGGTCAACCATCTGGAAAGTTTGATTATATTGTGGATTATGGGACATCGCACCCCAAGCCGGAGATGGACCAAGTCGCTCCATCAGGATGGGGAAATGAGCTTACTGTAAAAGACATAGAGGAAGTCTTGCAAGAGGTCAATTCAGGTGAAAACCCCACAAGGAGGGGTGCAAACACCCAAAATGAAAACGAAGGTGGTAAAGAAGAAGTTTTGAAGCGCCAGGAGAACGCCGTCACAGAGTTGGAGCCCAATAGACTCCTAAAGGAAGGGACTTATGGACTAGAGTGAAAAAATGAACGAAGCGGTCGCTGATGTCCTCCGACGACTCCAAGTCTACAAGGGGAATCATTGCCGTAAACAACCTACATCTTGGCTTTCAATAAATTCGGAAGCGCTTAGAGCGCCCGATGCTTGTAATAAGCCCGTGTCTACCGATTTAGGTGGCACCGAGGGCCGCGAATCTTTGATGATGACGTGTGATCCATTAGTTAGTATCAATTTAGGGAGCGAGACTTCTCCAAGGGTCCTTTTCATCAGTTCTTCAATTAATAAGGAACTTTTTGATGTGATTAAAGGGGTACTTGAAGAATTTAAAGACTGCTTCGCCTGGGATTATACCGAAATGCCAGGACTAGATCGTAGACTAATAGAACACACTCTTCCCATCAAGAAAGATTTTAAGCCAATGCAACAAGCACCAAGGCGTATGACTAGGGAAGTAACACAGTTAGTCTTTGAAGAAGTTAAAAAGCTTTTTCGACCAGGGTATATAAGGACGTCATGTTATACGGAGTGGATCTCTAGTATCGTACCCTTATTTAAAAAGAATGGCAAAATTAGAGTCTGTATAGACTTTAGAGATTTGAACCGCGCTACTCCAAAAGATGAGTACCCCATGCCTATTGCGGATGATCTTATAGACAAGACAACAGGACATCAGGTTATGTCATTTATGGACGGTTTCTCCGGTTATAACCAGATCTTTATCGCAGAAGAGGATATACATAAAACAGCATTCAGATGTCCTTTAGGGATTTTCGAATGGGTAGTAATGCCGTTTGGACTAAAGAATGCTGGTGTTACATATCAGCGAGCAATGAACGCTATATTTGACGCTTCTCTTGGCTGGACAGTGGAAGTCTACATCGACGATATAGTCGTTAAGTCGACAAAGGAATAACTACATGTTGATCATCTCAGAAACGCTTTTATAAAAATGAGAAAACATCCACTTAAATTAAACCCACTTAAATGTGCCTTTGGAGTTAAAGCGGGGCAATTTTTAGGTTTCTTAGTACATCAACGCGGCATTGAAGTCGATCAAAACAAGGTAAAAGCTATTCAGAATTTAACAACACCAAGAAGTAAAAGGGAATTAAAGGCTTTCCTTGGAAGAGTGAATTACCTACGTAGATTTATCGGAAATGTCGCAAGGAAGACGGAGGCGTTTGCCAACCTATTAAGGGGAAAAAATGATTACAAGTGGACAGAAAGCACGAGGAAGCGTTCGACGCCTTAAAAAAATATTTAACACACCCACCAGTCCTGATACCCCCGCAGTTCGGGAGACCTTTCATCCTCTATGTGGCTGCCACTAAAATGGTTGTAGGGGCCATGTTAGCACAAATGGATGAGAATGAACGTGAAAGGGCCGTTTATTACTTGTCTAGGCAATTGACACCAATTGAAGTCAGGTATGCTCCAAAGGAAAAGTTGAGTCTATCGGTATTTTATGCTGTCTTGAAACTTAGACATTACATTGGGAACAGCGAAGTCTACATCGTATCCAAATCGCCCATCATCAAATATTTCTTTGAGAGTCCATTATTAGGTGGACGGATTAGCAAATGGAGCTTGATTTTGTCTCCATACGATCTGAGATATAAGTCCCAACAGTCGGTCAAAGAACAAGCGCTGGCTGATTTTCTAGTTGACCATGACCTGGCCTTGTCTATAGAATAAGAAGAGGCAACTGAAGAAGTCTGGCAGGCTTGGTTCGATGGCTCGTCCACCAAGAATGGAGCTGGGATAGGAGTTCACATGATATCCCCAATGGGTAAAGACATCATATTAGCTTTTCATCTACAAGTAATACCTACCAACAATGCTACTGAGTATGAAGCATTGATAACAGTACTAGAGGAACTCATGGCACTAAAGGCAAAGCAAGCCCGTGTCAGGGGAGATTCTCAATTAGTTATCAACCAGGTTAACAAAGAGTGCACGTGTCAAGGCAAGCTGCTGCCCTATTTCGAGACAGCACAGCGACTAGTCGCATGATTCGAAAATATAACTTTTCAATTTGTGGGGCGTGTTGAAAATGTAGTGGCTAATAGCCTAGCACAGGTAGCCTTGGGATACAAAAACAGGACAGAACAGGGACCCGAAACAGGATCGCATCTGCAGTCAGAGGACAACACATGGCCGTAGACGTAATAAGCCAAGATAAAGACTGGAGAAACCTATAGTAGACTTCTTATCAGACCCCGGTCAGAAGGCCAAGCAGCGAATCAAAGTTCAGGCGCTGTCATACGTCCTCTTGGACGGTGTTCTCTATACAAAGGATACAAGCAGAGTCATTTTAAGATGCGTAGACTTAGATGAAGCTACTCCAATAATATTGGAGACCCACGAGGGACTATGTGGGTCGCACTAAGCGGGGATTAAAATGTGTTGGATTATTCATAGACATGGTTTTTACTGGCTATCAATGATGAAAAATTGTATTGAGATGGTCAAAGGATGTCAAGAATGCCAACGACATGGCCCGATTACTCGTGCTCCAGCAGCTGACCTTACCCCTGTGATTAAACCTTGGCCCTTCAAGACCTGGGCTCTAGACGTGATAGGGGAAATTCATTCTCATTTTAGTCGAGGGGATGCGTTTATCTTGGTAGCAACAGATTACTTCACCAAATGGGTAGAGGCATAAGTCTACAAGAAAATTGACCATAATGAAGTCATTAGTTGTTTGCGGGCTTGTATCATTTATCGATTTGACATCCCCCAGAACATTGTCGTCGACAATGGGACGGCTTTTAACAACACAAGAGTGAGGGAGTTTGCCAAAGAATTTGGCTTCTCAATCCTGAATTCCACTCCGTATTAGCCTCAAGCGAATGGACAGGCTGAAGCCTCCAATAAATTAATTAAAAATAACATCCAAAAGATGGTCGGGCTTAATCCAAAGAAATGGCATGAAATACTGAATGATACATTGGGGGCTCTAAGAGTTACCAAGAGCGAAAACACTGGAGAAACTCCATTCGCGCTAATCTACGGTCACGAAGCAGTATTACCCATCGAAATGAGGTATAAATCGCTTCGCGTCAACCAACCTTGTCTGCAGGACGAAGCTATGCATATAGCCTTAGAAGAGTTGGAAAGAAAGAGATTGGAGGTTGTAGACAAGATAAAAGTGCACAAACAGAGGATAGCCCGACATTACAACAAGAAAGTAGTTCATAAACACTTTCAAGTTGGCGACCTGGTTTGGAAGATGATTATACCCTTAAAGTCTAAAAACCAGATTTTAGGAAAGTGGTCTCCAAATTGGGAAGGACCAAATTAGGTTGTCAACACTTGAAGGAGTCACACAACCTCTAAAAATTAACGGTAAATACTTGAAACTCTATAGAAAAACCATATGGGAATCTCATTAAAAAATTATAAGAAAGCGCTTCCCAGTTATATGGGAAGAAATTACTAGTAATTAAATTTATAAGTACACTACACAGCTACAGACTAATGAGTTTGTTCAGAGGGTGTCATCCCTTGAAGCCTTATGTCTACTGTCGGTAGATGTAAAGAGAATTGAGTTTGTTTTAAGGGTGTCATCCCTTGAGACCTAAAAAGGAAAAATGAAATGGCATCACCTCCTGGGGGCCTGGGAGCTTGAACTCGTTGTGTCTTGTCTAGGCACCATACGTGCCGCTTCCACAAACAGGAAAGTCAGAACCTTGGCCCGGGTTCGCTTCATGATGATCTCGTTCTTCTGATGAAACCAAGACTTTAAATCGTCTTGGCTCTGCTGGTCAGAAGCATGAGCATATCGTTCGGGGAGCAGGGAGTCGACCACGGAAACCCGTTCCTTGAGATCCTTCTCAAGAGCCAAGAGCTCTGCAATCCTAGCTTGGGCCTATGTAAGCTGACGAGACAAGTCGTCCCTCTGTCTCCTGAGGAGCTTCACATCAGCCTCTCCTTCCGCTTGATTTTTCAGAAAATCGGCAATCTCGGACTCGGCATTGCAAGATGTCAGGAGGTCTTGTAAGTAAACCGGCCATTCAGTTCAAAATTGCCCGTTGAAGTCCTCAGAAGCTACTAACATTTGGATCGTAGCGGCAGGGGAACACTCAATCTCCTTGATGCAACTCTGAAGGGCTTTAAACTGATCCTCAGAGAAGGTTTCAAGGCGGATGAGATCCCTAACGTGGTCTACGTTCTCCATTAGGCGGTCGTAGTCACTTAAGCAGCTTGAAGCGCCTTCCCTAAGAGTCTCACTTGATGGCTGGTAAGGAGGTCGGATGGTCGGCATTCCAGTTTGTTGACCTACGACACTAGAAGGGTTAGCGCCTGTCGCGCCTACCGCCTCTGGAGTAGCAGAATCTATTACAGCGACAATAGCCTCCGGCTCCTCAGTTGCTGAGACTTCAAGACTTAGGGAAGGGATATTCTACAAATTGAATAAAGGGTAATCGTCAGTATTGAAATTGGACAAGTAAAGTCTACATAGACCTGGAATACATACCTCGGAAGGAGGCAGGTCAGCTTTGTCAATACCTAAAAATTCCTTAGGGATTTGGATCCTGAGATGAAAGTAAAATGTTTTTGCTTGAGCTTTAAAAACAAAACAACATAGGTACAGGAATGCATACCATTTCTCAAGAGGACTCTGCCATTTGAGAACTCAAAGGGGGCGGACTCAGTGCCATGATCGTCCTCCTGAAAACAAGATCCCAAGGTTTATTGGGAGGAGATCTATAGTATTTAGAGGTGAAAAGTGCAGCATACCTCGGAGAAGGGGTCCCTGAAGATTCCGGGGCTTTAAAGGAAATGGGGACAGGGTCCTAAATGGCAGGACGGCGATGCTTGAAAGAAAGTAAAATTGGTGCATCTTCAGAGTCAGAAGACTCAGGGGAAGGAAACCTTTCGCTTGCTAGCCGCTCCCTTCTCAACCTTTTTGCCCTTGGAAGCAAGGGTCTGCCGGCGGAGACAGGTCAAACGACCAGCCGGGGGAGGAGGGCTCCTTTCTGGTGAAGAATCCCCTGAGTTTACAATTGAAACTGCAACATATGTCATATAGGAGTTTTTCAGTTCGAAGGGCAAGAAAAATAAGTTTAGTCTATACCAGAAAGCCTCTGTCCAGTCTTTAACATCATCTCAAAGGAAAGATAAAGGTCTGGCTCTTTGGAAGTTTGCAGAAAAGTCATCTTCTTCAGAAGGGCGACAAAGGTAATCGCCCATGGAACAGCAAAGAATTCTGTAGCATAAATTGGAGTAGACCCGAAAGGGAACTCCATGTGACGGAGCTCAATCTTCTTAGATAGAAGATTCATCGAGGCCTGAAAAGAATCCTTTGAAAGAATGCTGGTAACCCGTGTATGAATCGGGATATTAAAGGTGTCAGAGAAAGGGACTGATGAGCTCTGGACAAAACCAACTTGTCTTGCACAGAGCTGGGGGTTGTAGACTTCAAAGCAAAATCCTCCCTTTGACACACAGACCAGGTCCCTGCTGGTCAAGACAGTGTCCCAATACAAGCCTGGGGTGAGCCTCTGCCGGCGCTTCAAAATAAGGTGGCCAACAGGGAATGGGACCCAATTACGGTGCGCGCCTCGCCCAGTATCTACAATATGCCTTATATGCCCCGTCATAGAGGCATACAACCATTTGTCCTTGGCTTGGCAGTAGGACTCCAGCATGTGTGTCCCATAGCAGCTGATCTAGGTGGCGCCAGAGGGCATCTGGTACCTCGTAAGTCCTGGCATCCATATGCAGGACCACAGATGAACAATCCAAAGGGGGCTGCCAGCCGGATACCTCGGAAAAGGACTTGTGCACGAGCTAGCCTTGTGCAAACCCTGGTAGACTAAACCCAGCAGGAATGGGGCCCAAGCTATCTTGCTGGAGGCTGAGCTCAAAAAATTGGCAATCCCGTAGACAAGCTTTGGCACTCGCTTGCCAGTAAAGCGAAAACGTACTTGCTCAGCCAGATGCTGAAGAACTCGACTTCCTCGGCCTTTCCCCAGACAGCATTAGAACGACCTTCGATCATCTGAAGGTGTCTCCTTGCTGTACTCAAGATTTGGAGCATCTCTTTGGGGTTGTGGTCGTCGTCTACAGGGTAAAGGCGAACAGGGGTACCAGCCACGTAACTCCCCGTCAAGAAGTTGACATCCTCTAGAGTGATGGTCATGGGCCCTTCAGGGAAGTATACTAGCACATACCCGAGGGTCGCAACGCTTCGTAACCAAGGAAAGCTTGAAGAAGGACTAGAGGCCGCAGACTTTCAGCCTGGATTCCAGCTTCCCAAGCCAACTGGAAAACCATTGCTGCACCACTGGCTTTTCTACAGAGGGGAAACACAAGAATCCACTCTTCTTTTCCCAGTTCAGGGGGTCCACGAAGTCCTCCCGGCAGATAGGGATTTGGTACTCCGTGATCAAGTACTCATGAGAGACCAGACCCGGGAAAAGAGTAGGGTCAAGAACGGGACCTAGGGTTAACCCGTCGTCGCCATTCTGGACCACACCAGAGGGGCCAGAGCGTTGATAGTGCCACTGGAAGGTCGCGAAGGAAGACATGTTCGAGAAGGAGAAATAGGGTTTCCGAGAAGACTAAGAGAGTTCAGGAAGAGAGAGCGCTCGAAGGGTGAGTGAAAGGAGGGAAACGAAAGGTTTTTTTTAAGTCCAAGAAACTGACAGATGTGCTCAGGCGACAGAAGTCCCCTCAGCAAAAAGAGGGGGGCTTATGTTGACATGACGAATTATCTTAGGCCTATTCTCTGACGGATTAAAGCCCACGAGAGGAATGTATGGGATGAGAGGAGGTGTGGGCTCGTACCAACTCTACAGCCCATGTCTGCACAGGTCACACGTCTTAAGAGGACGGTTTGTTGACTCCGAGATCCACGGAAGGTAGTTTAGATTAGGAGGATCTTCGAAGAACATGACAGACATTCTGGACTCATAAGATCGAATATAAACGGAAGGAGATCTTCCCAAAGAGAGATATGATCAATTCAGCCAACAGAAGCTTTATTTGCTCGTCACCCCGCAGTTGTTAGGATTCCCCGACCTGAACGAAACTCGTGAGGTTTCATTGGACTTCACTTCGACCGCCAGAGTGAGCAGCCGCAGCTCTGGTAGCCAATTTCCGCCAGCATTCCACCGCTGGGACGAGCCACCGTAGCCTCGGCAAACAATTCCGCCTTCGTCCGCTACCAGGGTGAGCAACCGTAGCCTTGGCATCTACAACCGCCACTACCTTCGACCACACTCCGCCCACCAAGTCCCAGCGATCGTTTTCCACCGTCCAATCTACAGTGCCACGTCATCAAGTTTACGACGTCGCTGTCTAAATTCACAAGTCCACAGCGCCCATCAGCAAGTCTACGACGCTACTACCGTCCAGATACACAAGCCTGTAGCGCCCAGCAGCAAGTCTACGACACCACCGTCCAAAATCACAAGTCTGCAGCGTCCAGCGGCAAGTCTACAACGTCGCACCATCGTTCTTACTTTATTTTTCATGGCTGTAAGCATTTTATTCTTATTGTAAGACTTCATTTGATTAACTCAATCTATTTCATTTACTTACTAGCGACCACATCTAAAAACCCTATGAGTATTATTGCCAAATATTTCCGACGACGACGGGGAACCCATTTGCATCAGCTTCCCCACCTGCAGGTTGACGCCAAGGATTCACCTGCAACCGAGGGCCGATTATGATACCCAAGGTTGCCCATCTCGATGAAACTCGCAAACTTTCCTCTCCCATGCTTCGAGGTCTCGGACGACCGAGGAGGAGGCACTTGGGCGGGAAGCCTTTTTCAGCCAGGGGGTAATCACAAGGAAAGCCGCACCCCTTCCATCTACAACTTTGACTCCGTGAGGAGGGGGGCTTTAATTCCCCAACATTCAAACAAAATCCTCAATCGCGAAAGGGAGTCTTCCTCCCCTGCCGCATCCGAATCACCAACCCCGAAAATGCCCATTTTGGTGAAATAATGGGTTTCCCTACCCCATTGCCCAACAGTCTCAGGAGCCTTGGGCGGGAAGCTCTTCCAACCGGGGGACCAACCTTCCCCTCAAGGGGGCCCTTCTTCCTTTGGTTCTTCGGGGGGCGACTGACTCCACATTTCTCCGGCCTCCTTTCCACTTCCATCATCAACCGCACAACCAAGGTAAGAAAAGCAAAAATAGGAAGACCCTCGGCTACAAAGACCAACCCAGATCCCCGTCTACGGGGACAACGAAGCGTGGCAGTATCAACGACGGGAGCAGTCTTCAGCCGAACCAACCCACCAGCATTAATAATGGACGCCCTTGGCTCCGCTGGTGACAGTCCTGGACTCTCCAACCACAACAAAATGGCGGCCTCCACTCCGTCGAGATGACAGAAGCTACTCAACTATCCCCAGTTCTTCGTCGTCCACAATGAGCAACACACCGACTTCCCGTGGCCGCACAAGAACGACGCGGGAAGTCCTCTTTCTCTTTAATACTTTTACTTCACTCGCGCAGGTCGAACTAAAATAAGAAACCTCACTGAAGATGACCAAGGTCGGGCGCACCTCCCTTCTCCCCCCACTTTTTCTCTCCATCCTTGGCCCCAGCCGACCAGTCACGGCGAGCTCTCGCCTACAAAGAGGAGATGACGCCTCCTGTTCTTCTCCATTCTGCCGCCCAAAGACGTAGAGGCCCACACCAAGAAAACCTAACCTGGGTCGCGACGAACCAAAGCCTCTTCGCCTGAGCTTTGTCTCCTCTCCAGCACCATCCTTCCTAGCCCCAAAGCCGCTCGCCTCGCCCGCTGATTCACTGTCCCACTTCAGCCTCGCTCGCACTCTCGGCCACCCTTCCCCTTAGTCACACCGGCCAGTATTCGAGAAGCTGTCGGTCTCACCCACGCCCAGTACTCCAGCGAAAGCAAGATCCGGCAACCCATGCCTAGACTCGGCCAATTCCCATGTCCACCCCTTATTGCCAGATCAGGCCACCTTACCTCATGTCAGCCGTACAACCCAAGACTGGGGGGGTGCCTCCATCTCGTTACTCACCCCCGATTCGGTGAAGGGAACCCCAGTCCGTCCTCTACTCCTTCAACCGACATAGTCTTACCCGTGGATGCCGGCGTCAGATCCGACCATCAAGATTCAGCATCGACATTCTCGATCGCCGACTCCCGGTGGGGTTTGGCGGCGTTCTCCCACCACCTCCTCTTGGCGTCCCCAAGGCGGCCTTCCTCTATGGCTCATAACACCAGCACCCTCCGCCCTCCCAATGCCGGAATAAATCAAATATGGGGCCTCCTCCTGCGGGCATCTTCATCCACCGGCGACATCCCCCCTCTGCTAGAGTCGGGACAACCCCACTCCCTCATCTCCTCCTTTCTCTAGTCAAGCAAATGCTGATGCATGAAGATTACAGGAGTGGCTGGAGTATGGCCTGAAGATTTCGGGAGGTTGGCTGTTCCGCTATTGTTGCTGAGTTAGAAGTTGTTAGACAGGAACTGTTGCTGTGGGAGGTTGCGCCTGTGGCAGTGGTGTATGGTGAAGTGAACTCCGGTGATTGGGCTGTCGGAGGTTGGTGTATCTGTAGCTCCCTGCATTTGTTCAATTGAAATAAGAGTGTTGTCTTGTTTCCTGTTGCTGTATTGTGTGCGGAATTGTTGATTGTCAATCAGTCGAATTGGTTTTGGTTACTGAACGACACGGATCAAGGGTATCATAGCGTTGATCCTTGCTACTATGGTCGAAACACGGTCGAAAGAGATGAGGAAAGAACGGGAGGCATTCGGAGTGGTGGTGAGAAGCTTGGCTGAGCAAATGAAGGCTCTTACATCGCAAGTACAGGAAATACAAGCCCAGACGTCCACGCAGTGGGAAGCGATGAAGAAATTCATTTGTGGAAGGGATAAGTTGAAGGATACAGACTCATCGGTAGCGGAGGGAGCGACTCCGGAGCCGAGAATGGAGGTCGGTAAAGAAAACAGACCCCGGTATTCCAGTAGTTTTGTCTTACCTAAGATTGAATTTCCAGATTTCGATGGAACGAACTTGGACGATTGGCTGTATAAATGTCAAAGATATTTCGAGTTAGAAAATGTTCCGGATGATAAGAAGGTGCAGTTGGCTTCTTTATACTTGTTCGGAGGTGCGTTACAATGGCATTACACCTTTATGAAGAATAGGAGAGGAGATGTGGTGCTGAGTTGGGAAGATTATGTAGCTGCGCTGAACAAAAGATTTGGAAAGGAAGTTTTTGAGGATCCGATGGGTAAGATGAAAAATTTAAAGCAGGAGGGGGAGTTCGATAATTTGTACACATATATGGAGGAGTTTGATGTGTGTTTGAGGCGGGTTTTAGAGAAATTGGACTTGCCAATGGCTTTTCAAGTCAGTTTATTCATCAATGGTCTTAAGGAGGAGTACAGAAGCACTTTATGGGTATTGAAACCCACTGATTTGCTCACTGTACAGACGAATGCTCGCATAATCAATCGGGATTTACCTCCAGGGGAGACAAGCATGACTGCAAGCAAACCTTTCAGATTGGTCAGGAGTAGTCAAGCTACTGTGCAAGGGAAGAGCACTGTATTCACAGAAAATAAGGACCGGGGGTCAATCAATTCGAAGATGGGACCATCTGTTACAGAGAGAGTTGCTGAATCGAAGAATAGTTTCGCATTTTCTGTCGGTGGTTCTGCATCAGTTGGCAGAAGGCGATTAACCCAGGAAGAAGTTGATGAACAGAGGTTAAAAGGGTTGTGTTTCACTTGTAACGAACCCTTCAACAGGAATCATAAGTGCTCTAAGAAGCAACTGTATTCCTTAATCGTGGAAACAGGGGAGGATTCAGTTTTGGATAGTGAGGCGCTATTATCAGAATTGGATAGGAAAAGAGAGGAGACTGGTGTTAGTATATATGCTCTTAATGGGGAAGTAGGAGGGGATGGCATTAGAACCATGAAGGTTCGGGGCAATTATAAAAAGAGGTCATTACATATTTTGGTGGATAGCGGCAGCACACATAATTTTTTGGATTCCAGGATTATTGGTGGAATAAATGTTGTTATAAAACCCATTATTCCAGTGACTATGGCAGTAGCTGATGGTAGAAGTGTTTTGTGTAACCGGATGATTCCACAATTTACCTGGGCTATTCAAGGGATGGAGTTTCAAGTTGATTTTTATGTGTTGGCCTTAGGGGGGTGTGAGATTATTTTGGGAGTTGATTGGTTGAGCCAGTTGGGGGATATAACTTGGAATTTCAAATTGTCCACAATGAGGTTTTGGTAGAAAGCAGAATCTGTTATGTTATAGGGCATTTGTGAGCCGAACAATAATGCTCAATTGCAAATGGTCAGTGGGGACAGACTGCAGACGTTTGAGACCACAAATAGTAGCAGTTGGATGGTTTATTCAGGTTCCCGTTCCCTGCTTTGTTGTGCTGCTGCTGAGGTGAATGAGTCAGAATGGGTTGAGACGATCCTCCGTGACTTCCAAGATGTCTTCCAGGAACCTACTGGGCTTCCTCCTTTCAGGGGACGCGATCATTCAATTTTGTTGAAAGAGGGCGTTCAAGGGATCAATGTATAACCATATAAACATTATGTGGCCCAAAAGGATGTCATTGAGAGAATGGTACAAGAGCTGTTGGATTCGGGGGTAATCAGGGACAGCAAGAGCTCTTTTTCTTCTCCCATTGTTTTGGTTAAGAAGAAGGATGGGACATGGTGGATGTGTATCGATTATCGTGAATTGAATAAGCAAACCGTGAAGGATAAATACCCCATACCTGTCATTGAAGAATTGCTTGATGAGTTGCATGGTGCCTCCGTCTTTTCTAAAATCGATCTAAGGGCAGGGTATCATCAGATTCGTATGGACCCTAAGGACATTCATAAAACAGCTTTTAGGACGCACGACGGCCACTATGAATTTTTGGTCATGCCGTTTGGATTGACAAATGCCCCAGCAACCTTCCAAAGCTTAATGAATGCTATTTTTAGGCCCTAGTTGAGGAAATTTATTTTGGTCTTATTCATGACATTTTAGTCTATAGCAGCTCACGGGAAACTCATCTGCAGCAGCTCCAACTCACTTTTTCTTTACTCAGACAGCATACATTGTTTGTTAAACGATCCAAATGTGTTTTTGGATGTCAAAGGGTGGAGTATTTGGGCCACTTTATTGACCAGCGAGGAGTCTCAACCGATCCATAAAAAATTCGGGCTGTGATGGATTGGCCAACTCCCACGACAATCAAACAGTTGAGGGGTTTCTTGGGGTTAAGTGGCTATTATCGGCGTTTCATTCGTGGCTATGGAGTTATTAGTAGGCCCTTGACTGAGCTCCTTAAGAAAGACAACTTTCAGTGGACGGCTGAGGCTTCTGCAGCTTTTACTCAGCTGAAGAACCTGTTGGTTTCTGCCCCTGTTCTCGCTCTACCTGATTTTACAGAAGTGTTTGTGTTAGAGACAGATGCGTCTGACGTTGGCATCGGGGCAGTTTTGATGCAACGGGAGCACCCCATAGCTTTTCTCAGTAAACATTTGTCAGTTAGGCACCAGGCATTGTCTGTGTACGAGAAGGAGTTGTATTCGATTGTTTTTGCGGTGGGTAAATGGCATCACTACTTGATTGGGCGGCATTTTGTTATCAGAACTGATCACAAAAGCCTTTCCTTCTTGAGCAGCAGTTGCATACAGAAAGCCAATTTCGATGGCTTTCAAAACTCATGGGCTACGATTATGAAATTTGCTACAAGAAGGGTTGGGACAATGTGGCTGCTGATTCCCTCTCTCGGGTACAGGGACTGGAGTTATTGGCTTTGACAGTTGATACTCATTCACTAACTCTTTTGGATGAGATTAAGGGAGGCAGTCGGATGCGTAACTTGCTGCATTGCTTCCTTCATTACAGGCAGGAACTTTAGCTCATAAGTATTATCGTTGGCACCAGGGCCTTTTGCAATGCAATTCCCGTCTTGTGGTCGGTAAGGATTCTGCTCTACGTACAAAGATTATCCAAATTTTCCATGCCACTGCTGTTGGGGGTCATTCAGGTGTGTTGGCTACTGAGAAGAGGCTTCGCAACTTGTTTTTTTGGAAGGGTTTGTAAAAATTGTGATGTTTGCTCACGCTGCAAACCGGAGAATGTGGCTTCACCTGGTTCCTTGCAGCCTTTACCCATTCCTAGTGGAGCGTGGATGGAAATTTCAATGGATTTTGTGGAAGGGTTACCTAAATCTCAGGGCAAAGAAGTCATTTTTGTAGTGGTTGACCGTCTTACCAAGTATGCGCATTTCCTTGCTCTATCCCATCCATTTACAGCTCAAACGGTGGCTCGGGTGTTCATGGATAACATTTTTAAGCTCCACAGGCTGCCTCTCACGATTGTGAGTGATCGGGACACTGTGTTCTTGAGTCATTTTTGGCAGCAGCTATTTACTCTTCAAGGAGTTGAATTACACAGATCATCCGCTTACCATCTGCAGACAGACGGTCAAACGAAAGTGGTGAATCAATGTTTGGAGACGTATTTGAGGTGTATGACAGGTGACTGTCCTTCCAAATGGGCTTCTTGGTTGTCCCTTGCCGAATGGTGGTACAATTGCAATTTTCATTCTTCAATTCGGATGACGCCCTTTGAAGCGTTATACGGGTACTCTCCTCCAGTTCATCTGCTTTATTTCCCTTCTGGGCAAGTGGTGGCCGCTGCAGACAGTACTTTAAGGGATAGGGAAGCGATGCTCCACCTGTTGCGTTTTCATTTAGCAAGGGCTTAGCATCGGATGAAGCAGCTTGCTGATGTGCATCGGACTGATCGGGAGTTTGCTATAGGAGATCTGGTTTATGTCAAGTTACAGCCCTATCGGCCGTCTACTGTGGTTGCTCGTACTAATCAAAAGCTTTCCCCTCTCTACTATGGTCCTTATAGGATTTTGGACCGGGTTGGCAAGGTTGCCTATAAGTTGGAATTGCCTGTTGGGTCGATCGTTCATTCCACTTTCCACGTTTCGAAGTTGAGGGCTGCAGTTGCTGATAGCACAAGAGTTTCTGCCACTGTTCCTGCTTTCTGTACAGATCAAATGAGAATTCCCATTGCCATCTTGGCAAGGAAAATGGTTAAGCGTGGCTCGGTGGCAGCTACGATGGTTTTAGTACAGTGGTCACACGAGGAGGTAGAGGACGCCACTTGGGAGTTCCTGTACGATATGCAGAAGAAGTTCCCTGCTTGTACACTTGAGGACAAGTGTTCTTACAGGGGGAGGACTTGATGCATGAAGATTA
The DNA here is from genome assembly GCA_023653495.1 of Melastoma candidum. Lineage (NCBI taxonomy): Eukaryota > Viridiplantae > Streptophyta > Magnoliopsida > Myrtales > Melastomataceae > Melastoma > Melastoma candidum. Next base: position 13,257,656 of record CM042884.1, on the reverse strand, counting down.
CAGGAGTGGCTGGAGTATGGCGTGAAGATTTCGGGAGGTTGGCTGTTCTGCTATTGTTGCTGAGTTAGAAGTTGTTAGACAGCAACTGTTGCTGTGGGAGGTTGCGCCTGAGGCGGTGGTGTATGGTGAAGTGAACTCCGGTGATTGGGCTGTCGGAGGTTGGTGTATCTGTAGCTCCTTGCATTTGTTCAATTGAAATAAGAGTGCTGTTGTTTCCTATTGTTGTATTGTGCGGAATTGTTGATTGTCAATCAGTTGAATTGGTTTTGGTTACTGAACGGCACGGATCAAATGCCTCGCTAGAAGGACTCCCTCTGGACATTCGTTCCCCATTTGAAACCCTACGACATGCGGCTGTGGGCAGGGGGGCATGGAGAAGAACACGTGGGTGTGGGCCTACATTTCTTTTATTTCAAATCATGTCGAGGATTCGATCACGGAGGCCTCTTATGACGACGTATCGGAGACAACGCCAACACGCCGTACAACGTCCGTGAGTATCATTCTTATTCAATTAAATTCAATTACATGACACGTTTTAATTAGAATTTTTTAACCATTATTTCATTCATTGTTTTCTAGTTTGATTTGCATGAAAATCAAACGAGCTTCACAAAAATTCGACAAAATGAATTTCGAAGCCTAAAGGCTCGAAGGCGCATGTAACAAACCGCGTGGGTAAGATCTACCGTCGGTTCAAAGTAAAGCGGCCTCAACCGCCATTTCAGGTACAAAGAAGAGGTACAGGCCTCCCCGAAACAAATTACATATCCCCCTGCAACATACTACGGGCCCAAGTACATATGTCCGCAGTCACCATCCTTCCCTCCCCATTTTATCTCATTAATTGCTTGTGCTTGTACGTATGTCGTTAGGCAACTTAGGTTTATTACCGCATGTTGGTGTAAATCAACAAACATGAGTTCAAGTCCAACGCTTGAATCAAGTCCAACGTCCATAAAACAGTGATATGAGTCTGGAGTCATGCCCCGATCGGGTCCAACGTCCGTTAACCAAAAGCAAAATTTTGGAGCAAATGTCACATCTTCGAATGTTTAGATGCGAACTAGTAAATAAGAATCCCCGAACTAAACTATTTTTCCGACTTAAACAGTTTTAAAAAATAAGTCGGTGGCGACTCCGTAATAGCTTACCTAGGTTAAGCAACAACAACCATTTTTACGGACCCATCATGGATGAGGGAAGGCGACACGAGCCGCTCTCAATCTTCCCGAATATTCCTTGTTCGGATCATGCTCCGTCCATCGCCCTTCGCCTTCCCAAGGAGCATGAAGACGACTAGCGAGGGCCCAAGCAGGCCCGATTAGGAATCGAGGGAGAGTCGACCCCGGTTTCTTCCGTAGTGCCTGGACGCTCGAGTCCTGGCGTCGACCGGAGGACACTATAGGGGGCGGACCCGAATCCTCGTCTTGTCCGTACCGTAGCGCACGCTTAAATATATATATATACATGCATATTATTATATATTATATATATATAACGAACAATCATTTTTCTAAAAAATGTTTCATATAGATTTCTCTTAGTTAACGGGCTTGCGATCATTTCAGAAAAACGACACTCAATGATTTTTCCTATAGAGCTCTAATAAACTCAAATACTTATAACATATTTTTAACGCCTCCCTTTTTCTTTCAGAAGGATGCATGTGATTTAGTATTTCATAAGTCTCGAATCTAAACGAATCTCTAAAGTTTTTTTATTCTGCAATTATAATAGGTTTGTGACAACTTTCTTACGTCTTAAAAATCTAAAGCCTTATCGTTAGGGGTTCATGATGCGAGTTGAAATAAACAAGTCCGAGTGGAGATCAAGCCGAGAGGAGCACTCGAGTCGGGAAGTACCTTCACGCTATTCAAGTATTCACTCGAGAATACTTCAAGTCGAGCCGGCCGACATCAGGCACAGTTTCCATAGTTTTATTTTTTTGGACTTATTTTAATTATTTTTCTGTTTTTACCATTTTGGGCCTAATGAAGAGTTAGAGTTAGCCCATTTTTGGTCCTATATAAATAGGACTCTCGTGCTTAGGTTTTAGACATAACTCTTTAAACCTTTTACCCAAAATTTGACAGCCGTCAAGTTCTTGCATGAACTGTGCGCAAGTTCTCTTATCGTTTGATGGATTCCAAGCGTGGTGAGATTTTATCCGAGAGAGCATGAACTTTGTTCGAGAGAGCCTCAGCCCATGTTCTTACATGAACTTTGTTCGAGAGAGCCTCAGCCCATGTTTATGGCGGATGTGTGTCGACAATCGAGCAATCAATAAGATCACTGTCAAGTATCGATTTCCCATTTCTCGACTTGATGATATGCTTGATGAGTTGCATGGGTCGACAATTTTCTCAAAGGTAGACCTGCAGGGTGGATATCACCAGATTCGGATGAAGGAAGGAGATGAGTGGAAGATAGCTTTCAAAACCAAATTCTGCTTGTATGAGTGGTTAGTTATGCCTTTTGGCCTCTCGAATGCACCGAGCACCTTCATTCGATTGGTGAACTAGGTGTTTCGCCCTTTCATCAGCAAATTTGTGGTTGTTTATTTTGATGACATTCTTCTATATAGCCGCAATGAGGAGGAGCACATTGACAACCTTAGACAGTTATTTGAGAAGTTGAGGGAGCAACGTCTATTCGGGAACAGCAGGAAGTGCGAGTTCTTGACTTCCAAACTTAACTTTTTGGGGTACGTCATCTCGAGAGAAGGAATGCAGGTGGATGAGAGTAAAGTTGCTGCTATTTGAGATTGGCCTATTCCCAAGACAGCTCATGATGTCCGGGGCTTTCATGGCCTAACATCATTCTACCGAAGATTTATCAAGGACTTCAGTTCGATCGCAGCCCCGATGATAGAGTGTTTGAACGGGATAACTTTCGAGTGGACTCCAGTGGCTCAATCTAGTTTTGAGTTGCTCAAGGGTCGTTTATGTGAAGTGCTTGTATTGACATTCCCCGACTTCCAGAAGGTGTTTGAAGTCGAGTGTGATGCCTTAGGAGTAGGGATTGGAGGCGTATTGCTGCGGGAGGGTCGACTAGTTTCTTATTTCAGCGAGAAGTTGAATGGATCACGACTGAATTACTCGACCTACGACAAGGAGTTTTATGCTATCATTCATACATTTGAGACATGGAGTCATTATCTGATGCCCAAGGAGTTTGTTCTTCATACTGATCATGAGTCTTTGAGGCATATCAATGGGCAGGCAAAGCTTAATCGACGACATGCAAAGTGGGTGCAATTTCTAGAATCATTCACTTTCGTCTTGAAGCATAAGTCGGTAGTGAAGAATGTCGTAGCAGACGCGTTGTCGAGAAAGTCAACTCTTATGGCCAAAATGGAATCTAAGTTGATTGGATTCGAGATGTTGAAAGAGTTGTACTCAAGTGATGCAGACTTTGGGGAGGTGTATAAAGGATGTCTCGAGAAGCGTATTGAGCATTACCATATGTTTGATGGCTTCCTATTTAGAGACGTTAAGTTATGCCTTCCTCGAAGTTCCGTTCGAGAACATCTTATTCGAGAGGTACATGGAGGAGGACTCGCTGGTCACCTAGGCATCGGGAAAACTTTCGAGATGTTTCAGGAGCATTTCTACTTGCCTCAAATGGCTAAGGACGTACACAAGTTAGTTCGACGTTGCGCAACCTGTCAATGCGCAAAGAGTCACGTCCAGCCCCAAGGTCTCTACACACCATTACCTGTTGCTGAACGTCCATGGGAGCATGTGAGCATGGATTTCGTCCTTGGATTGCCCAGAACACAACGACAGAAGGACTCGATCGTGGTTGTTGAGGATCGCTTATCGAAGATGGCTCACTTTATCGCTTGCAGGAAGACGGATGATGCTTCTCACATGGCAGATCTTTATTTTCGAGAGATCGTTCGTCTGCATGGGGTCCCATTGTCGACAGTGTCAGATCGAGATGCCAAGTTCTTGAGCTACTTTTGGAAGACACTTTGGCACAAACTCAGGATAAAGCTATTGTTCAGCACCACTTGCCATCCACAGACAGATGGGCAAACTAAGGTCGTGAACAGGACTATGGGAAGTCTACTTCGAGCTATGGTGTTGAGGAACCAAAAGGATTGGGATATCAAGCTCGCACAAGCTGAGTTCACCTATAATCGAGCCCGTCATTCGACTACTCGAGCTACACCATTCGGAGTGGTGTATGGTGTCAACCCGAGGATTCCCGTTGAGTTACTACCAATGCCTAGTCAGGGTATTATCGAGAAGGATGCAGTTCGACGAGCTGAAGAGATGTTGAAGCTCCATGCGAAGATTCGAACCCTTATTGAGTAACAAAATGAGAAGTACCAGTCTAAGGAAAATCGTGGGCGGAAGGAAGGGATATTCCAATGAGGGGATCATGTCTGGGTTCACTTGTGGAAGGAGAGGTTTCCAGGAAGGAGGAAGAATAAGCTCATGCCCGGGGCTGATGGTCCTTTTCGAGTCGCCGAAAGGATCAACAACAATGCTTATAAGATCGACTTGCCAGGGGAATATGGAGTGTCGGCGACATTCAACGTATAGGATCTCGCATTGTATGAGCATGATGAAGTGCCCCCTGATTTGAGGACAAATCTTCTTCAGCAAAGGGAGGATGACGCAAGTTGGAATGAACAAGTCCGAGTCGAGATCAAGCCGAGAGGAACGCTCGAGACGGGAAGTACCTTCACACTATTAAAGTGGTCGAGTTGATTCATCAGCTCGAGACTGGAGCTCGAGAAGACTTCAAGTCGGGGCCAACCGACATCAGACCCAGTTTCCTTAGTTTTATTTTTTTGGAATTATTTTAATTAGTTTTTGGTTTTTACCATTTTGGGCCTTATGGGGAGTTAGGGTTAGCCCATTTTTTGTCCTCTATAAATAGGATTCTTGTGCTTAGGTTTTAGACAGAACTCTTTGAACCTTTTACCCAAAATTTGGCAGTCGTCAAGTCCTTGCATGAAGTTTGCTCAATTCTCTTATCGTTTGGTGGATTCCAAGCATGGCGAGATTTTATCCGAGTGTTCCCATAAACGTTGGTGTACCTGTATCCGGTTGTGTGGCGTTCAACCCTTGTGGCAGTCCTGGTGGTGCTTCGGCTGTATCCAGCGGCGGTCCAAGTTTTACCCTTTTCGTTTACGTCATTCGTTTTGTTCCTTCGTGCGCTTCGTTTTGCCGTCGTCATTATCTTTTCTCGTTTCCGCAGCTGGTGGCGCATTAGTTTATCTAGGTCTTTTTATTTTAGATGGGCCTAGACCGGGATCCACCCGCGACACTGTTCTTGTAATATATGTTCTTATATATTGTGTTATTTATCATGACCTTGTGGGCAATTTGAAATGGAGGATGCCATGAACTTAGTGTGCGACGTTAGTATAAGTCGTAGAGGCGGACCATGTGTTCCTTTTTGGTTAGTCGTTCCGTACGATTATAAATTTGATTTGTTTATTGAAATTTTTGTTGTTGAATTACCTTATATTTGTTTATTTAGTAAAGAACAATTGAAATTCCCTATGAGTGTAAGTATAATTTGCTATAAGAATGTTTTTCTAAAGTTGGTAATAGCTTTTGTAAATTTTATGCCGGAACATGAATGGATTAAGAAATGATAGACACAACTTTCTAAGGAAGAGAAAGAGAAGTACAAAGTCGGAATCTCTTTAACCCCGGAAAGGAGAAGTCCATGATACATTGATTCATTGAAGAGTGTGATGTATTAGCTTGGTAGCCCTTAAAGATACATTGATTCAATGAAGAGTGTGATTCCATCTCTTCCAAGCGTTGTTCATATTATATCTACTTGGTAGTTTTTTACATGCAAAGTGTACCTTCCATATTGGAAAAGATTACATTAATGTGATTAGGGCGGTAGTAATTCTGTTAGCACTGATTGGTCATCACGTGTTTGACTATATTTGTCTATCTGTGAGGAATCTTAAAGAAAGGAAGCAACAATAATTTTATGGATGTGATAAACTTTTAATGTAAGTTATGTATCTGTATATGCTTCACATTCACCATTATTTTTATGTCATGAAGAGGTGCTTCAATTATTTGTTGTGATTGTGATGCAGTTTTTCTTTACAAGCAAGTCATCTGCTGGAGGATTGATTCCGAATAAGCGTGTTGAGTTCTACTGGCCAGATTGTTTTGTCCCAATTCTAGATTAACACTCCTTTGGAAGAAGATCCGGATTCCAAATTTGACGAAGGCTCAGGTAAATTATCTTGTTAGAAACTATATTTATTTGCTTGGATTGGCAATAAAATATTTTTTTAATATTGTCTTTTGTATTTGCAATAGAAAATCTTTGTAGACAAATGAAGCTTTCGTTAATGATAGGATGCCACATGAGGAGACACAGATAGAGGATAACCCAACTGTTTGATCCGATGATTTGATAAGGAGAGTTGCGAGTGTTAAAAGCATAGTCTCGACAAGTTTCAAAGAGATGGGTGTAATTCATGGACAGAAAACGGTGATGAGGCTCTACAAGAAGAAGAGAAGGTGAGTACACCAGAGAATACCACTGAGATTGCCTCCGAGACTTCCCCAGTACTGGGGTTCCACATAATTATGAAAATGTAGTAGAAGAATATGAAGACGGGGATGGAGATGATTTGGATACTTTAGGCGTTCTTCTGGATAGGGTTGGAATTGCATAAGAGAAAGAGAAATTAAAGTCGACTCTATTCGGCCATGAAAAAAATGAAACTTAAATTTCGGGACATAAAGGAAAGATTTCGGAGAAATTGACAAAGAAAAAAGTTCGAAAATATTTATAAACACGCATCGATATTTTGCCTTTCGTACAAAAGTATGAAATAGTATGTTATTATTTCATAGTAGATTCACGGGTGAAGATAACTTTAGCCATGTCCTATCACCACCACATTCTCGTTGTCGTTCTATTTTTTGTATTTCGCAAATATCTTTCGTGAAGTAATGCACACCCACCCTGTTGTCTTTTAGGACACCAAAACAATCGTGTCTAAGTTCTTTAATAGTGTTTGGTTCGTAAATTATTTTGCTAAATAAGATCACCAGTTTCAAAATTGTTTGATTAATGTATCTAAATAGTTGTATGAAACACCGATTTTGAAGGTTGAAATTATTATATCAAATTTCGATTTCCTCAATTTTTTCATGTAAAAATGATATTTGAAATATCGATATTTCAAACACTAATTTAGAGACATTAGTCAAGAAATTTTAAAAATTTCTACCTTCTTTCGCGAAATATTTTCACGATTATCTTCGAACAAAACTCCCACTGGCCATATCGGATCATGAATTTAACCTAAGCTGACGACTACGGAGTAAGATAAAAACGAAAAGGGACCACCACTACCATCGGCGGGGCTTGATGATCTTTATGTCAAAGAGGCCTCGATTGTGATTGATAAAATACAAAATATTGGTCCAACACCACCAATGCCCTCTTGCTACTTGTTTTGTTTAACTTGGGTTGAGATGGGATTTGCTACTTCATCCAAAACGCTCAGACATGCACATAATAGAATCCATCAAGGGAGGGGGTCAGATATGATTGTCCCCTCAGCATAATGGGGGGAACTCCTCCATGCTTTTGAGTGCATAGCTCTCACTAACAGACCTGCAGGGACCAAAAAATAACCATCATTACAAGGAATTACACTTTTCCTAGAATCGAAATGGCATCGGATCCTACCCTCTCCTATCCTACGTATAACCAAACCAAAGGATAAGGAAACGTACGGATACTCCACTTGGTTTAGGATTTCAGTGTTCCCTGGATCCGCCTCTTTCCTCTGGCTAGTGGCGGGTGAAGGCTCTCCAAAACTTCCAAATGTGATGGTCTTGGAGGGTTTACCTCTAGATGGTTTATATTGAGCTTTTGATTCAGAACATCTTACAGAACCGGAAAGCAGAGGGAACTTATCCAGGGAATTGGCGACGTAGCTGCTATTCTCACCGTCAACCTTTGCAGTGGGCTCAACAAATGGGAAGTCCTCCGCTGAAGTATCAAGATCTTTGCTCTTTTTGCCTTCAAATGTTACTGCTGATTCATCCTGGTCGTTTGCCTCGTCTCCTTGTTCACCAGGAATGGGACCAAAATATTCTCGTTGCCTAGGCCTTGCACGCCCGAAGGATTTCTTTTGCAAATGATTCTACACTTTCAAACCGAGCAATTAGTAGAGCGTGAAAGAGCTTTTTGCCACACAATGTTGCATACATAACTCTGTCCAATCTAAAGACTAGAAAATGACTCAACTTCATATATGTAACATAAATATTTCAACTGGCCTCCTCTGAAACTTCCCTCATGTTGAAGATTTTCTTGAGTGGTTTATAAGCCAGAAATTCAGGAAATTGGTTGATTAAATGGTTGATTACCAGAGAATGGTTGCGGCTGCTTGATCCTTTGGCCCTTGTAAATGGTTCAAGGAGATTCTCATAGTAGTAGCGAGGCTCAGGGAGAAATACTTCCGTTCCTTTCCGAGGCGATGCGCTTTGATTGAAGACTCCAGGTTGATGCAGGTTCGAAGCATGAGTATTAAGGGGAGGAAGACCCTCCTCGGGGAGTAAGGAGCACTCTTGGCACCATTGGCTATATAGATAGTTGTTGTAGAAAGTATTATAATCTCCTACCAGGCTCACCACTTCATATTTTCCAGTGCCAAATGCTGGTATCGGGACTTGGACATCTGGTCTGTGTCCCCTTCCATTTCTATCGATGGTATACTTGAAGAACTTCTCAATTTCTTCGCCGATCCGGCCAACAGGTAGTGTGAGAATCTCCCTGAGCTTTTCAGCACCATAAGACAAAGCACATTTAATCCGGTGGAAATTAGCTGCAAAACAAAAGATTGATTCAGATCAGAGATTCATAAAAAAATATATATTTATGACAGCTCAAGAAACAGCCAAATTCGTGGGCACGAGTCAAACAGGAGTTCAAAAAGTTCCAGCATATATTGATTCTAAAGCAGCAAACACATTCCAAAATATCAGGTCCGTCTCAATCATTAACAATGTCCAATGTTCACTACATCATGCATTCAGTAGCACCTGTGCTTTGTTATCAGTAGAAGTGCAACCAAAAGCTGATTTATCTCAGCATCTTAGCACTCAACATTTACATCCTAAGCCGGAATTCTATTAATTTTTAAGAAAAACAATAGGAATGGTAAAAGTAGTCATACCTTTGCTCACACTACGGCCTAAATTATTATCATCCTTAAAAGGATCCATTACATTAAGATACTTGACAGGAAACACATTTGATCTTGATTCCCATGAAGTACTAGACCCAGAACATGGCAATTTACAGCTATCAAGGAATTCCTTGCTGAGGTACAGATTGGCATCATTCCCTTGCATGTCTGCAGAAAAAGAAAAGCAGACGGAAGATCATGATGATATAGGAAATACTACTGAAGAAAAGTTGTAAATTGTCATATACTGCTTACCGACAACATCTTGGAGGGAAGAAATGGGGATTGGACCGTACACACTCATACAGTAATTTTCCCAATCAAAAGTGCAATAGAAGTCCAAGAAGCTGTACAAGACCTGAGAAAAAATCCTAACATTAACAGGTTTCCTTCAGCTAAGAAAAGGCGTGAGCTTCAAATAGATCCATACCATGAGAGGGCCGTCTAGAGATCTATAAAAGAGGTTGATGAGATATAAGATTAGTGTTTCTAAACCAAAGGCTGATAGCAAACCATGATGGGCCCCCAGAATTCGACTCTCGTAAAAGCACCATGCTTTTATCAAAACAACGCTACGCTTGAAGAGGTGATTTTTTCCAATTGCTTGGTCAACCTGTTCATAAATAAGGTTACATAACTAGCAAATTGAAATGAGCTCGATATATTCATCAAAGATAACTAAAATATGAGAACGTTCTCCTTTAGTTCCATAACTTGCACATAATCATGCTTAATCTTATGGAGATCTATGATAATAAGAAGAAATGACAAAGAAAAAATTCATCTTTTATCAAAGAAACCAAGAAAAAAAAATCCATAGTGCAGTTAATTTACCTTCTCCAGGAAGCATAGAGAACTAAGCCCAGAAATTTGGTTGAAGGACATATCAATTGGAATGTTCCTCCAACTAAATTTGACGATCTTGACCTAAAACAAATCAAAGTATTTTAAAAAATTTCCACCATATAAATACCCAATCAGCACTTGATTGCAGGACAGTTATATGATACACAACCAGATATGCTTTTGTATCACAGGAGATCAAAGATTAAAACTAATTCAAATTTGACAATGAGGCATAATTTAGACAAATAAGGAGTTTCACCGTCATATTTAGCCATGTTAACAAGATGTGTTTTACCACTTCCGAAGGCCAATAAGCCTCCATGAAACACAAACTGACGCCAGGAGCTTTGCAAAGTAAATGTGGGGGAAGAGGCCAATTGTGTCTTGTTTACAATGATTAGCTACCTTTCCTCACAACAAGAAAAGAGACAAGACTTTCCACCACAGAAAATAAGTGTTTACTGCTAAACATGTTCAAAGAAATAATAATAAACCTGAGCACTAATGTAAACGACATCTCTTATTTGCAACTCTTCCTCCTTCTGTCTAACTTGCAGAAAATTAGCAATTCCCTTGGCACATTCTTCTTCCTCATTTGGACGGCAAATTACAGTTAAGTCAATGTCTCCATCAGGAAGATATGTCCCCAATGGCACCGACCCAAAAGGAAGAACCTGTAAGGCATAGATAGAAATCACGCTTTCAAAAACACATATTTTAACAAAAAGAAAATGCATCTTTTCATGTGAGATTCATCGTTTTGTGGGTGGCTGGGTAAATGAAAACCAAAAATTGCTTCAACCTTACATTGTTTAAATGAAAAGCCTGAAGAACGACTGTCAATGCCTAGTAGCTCAAACTAAGGACATTCTTTTCATGTGATTTTCATCGGACAAAGGCACAAAATGAATTTGCATAATTTCCAATGTATAATGTTTTTAACCGAAGAGAGTATTATTCTCATAGCATAGCCAGATTCCTTGGAAAATGATAACAGAATGTACGGGTCCCTAAAAAGGGCTTCAAATTTTAGAAATGGACAGACCTTTCATGGATGATAAAAAAAGGAAAGGTTTTGAGGTTAAAATCACACTGATATGTACCACAGTAACAGAGTAATGACTTCGCTTTTAAGATAGCTGTCATTGTGAAATAAAAGTGACGTTAAAAAATATTCACCTCAACTCCATAGTATCCTCTAAGTACACTCTTAACACAATCTATGGCCTCCTTCCTTTCTTCTTCAGATAATATTGTAGGTCGGATGCTTAGCAGTATCTCCTCAGCTCTTTCCTCGGCAATCAACCGAGCTTCAGTGGTAGAAGACAGTGGACAGGAGTAACAAGAACTCGCAGGGGAGGATGGCGAAAAAGATGGTCGAGGATGATCCATGGAGACAAACAATCTGAGGCAGAAGAAATAAAAACAAGGGCATCTGATGTCAAACCAACAGGCATATCTTCGTTGACAAGAGGGACTTCATTCAATCAGCTGAAGCAGCACTCTTTTATACAAATACTACATTTGCTTCGTGATTGCAGACTATAGCCTTCCAAAGTTTGCTGATAAAGTGTAAGCATGTTAAGGAAAACAGTAAACTCCCAGTGTCAGCCTATCTCATTGTGAATAAATTTTGTTGTCAATTCGTCAGGATCATCTGGAAACTTTCTAGGGAAACACATCCAGTAAAACAGACTATCTATAATAAAAAAAAACATCAATTTAACAGTCAAATAGGGGATGTCACCAACTTCTTAGACCTTATAGCAGAAGAAACAACCAAGGAGAAAAGAACATCAATTGTCGTCTTTAACATAGAAATTAAGGGATACAACAATAGCACATCACCGCACATTTATTCCAGAAAAAAAAAAAAAAAACAAATCAACATCAACAAACAATTTTTAATATTAAGCATAGGACACATAATGTTAATTAAGGAATCAAGGAGAAAGCAGATCGGCCGGTTAGGGCTTGAAAACATCAAATTAAAAATAAGCAAAGGATCATGGAGGCCAGATGGAAGGAACTAACCATATACAAGCCCCTAACAAATAAAAGATATTCAGATAGATCCAATGGAGGGCAATAGAAGGTGGAAAAGTATGGGTATCAATTCTTTTAGGGACTAGTGAAAAGGTCGGATTTTACCCTGGACACCATGAAGCTACCAGTGGGAGCAGTGATGAACGAGTTTTTAATCAAGACAAATTCAAAGAACAATTTCTCTTAAAAGGATTAGGAGCAGAAGTGATTCCACCTATACTCAGTAATCCAAAGCTACCAAAAGTTTCCTCACCCTACAACCCAACCCTGTCTGTGGCCCATGATAATAAAAAAGATGACCGAGAGAGTTCATACCTATTCTGCCATCAAATTTTGAATGCATTAATTTAATAGAGATTCTGTTGACATATCTGCCAACTATGCAATATACTAAAATAAAAGGGGAAATTAATTGAGGAGTTGCTTTTTACTTTTTTGACACATTCATTGATGGATTTCACGGGGCATTTTTAACACTTGGCTCCTCTGGAAATCACTTGACTGCCTAAGGAAACATGTCATGATAAACATCCTTGATAGACCATTTTTTGGTGGACCACTGACTTCAATGTGATAAGCCTTTCATGTCAAGCAGTAGATCATATAGCGCAAAAGTCTATTTCCTTGAAAGACAATTCAACATTTATGCAAGACCGTAAGCAGTACTGTGAAAAAAGAATGCGATCATTCTGGATTCTGCAGGAACATTAACTTATTTCCGATAAACAAACAATTACTCGTCCAGTTGCATCGGCGTGCGGCTGAATTCTTAGTCTATGGTGACACACTAACCTCCATCTCCCCTTATTTGCTAAGTGTAGCAATCAACAAGATTAGGTTTGCTTTGAGTAGCATACCAGAAAAAGCTAAAAGCGAAACTGATAACAGATCCTCAAGTGCAGGTGATCATAAGCAGGACCGCAATTCAGTTGCATTCAGTTCAAACAAACAAAAAAAAATGGAAGAAAATCCCTGACACCAAAGAATGAGTAGAAATATATCACCTTTCAATAGGAGGATCGCCCACCAGATCTCCGTAGGATCTTCCCAGGAATCCATGGCAATCAAACAGAAATCCCAAGAAAAGATGCCGCTGGGAAGAAGAAATATTTCCAGGGTTGCGAATCGTATTTTGAGAAACAATAAATCGCCCCTCTTTAAAAATGGAAACTGCTTTCCTGCGATTCGAGTGTCAGTCAATTAAACAACTATTCAACCAATAATATTACCCAATTAAATTACTCGATTTGTTTTTTTGTTTTTTAAATCTCTTTTCTATGTTCCTGATTTTTTTTCCCGAATCTTTTTTTCCTACTTTAAAATTTTCATATAGATTCAAATTATAAATTTCTTTTTAAAATATTTCTGAAACAATTGTTCAACCTCCACCTAGGAATAAGATATTTTCCCTTAATTCAAAGATTTATTTCCTTATTACAGTTCATTATTTAAAGTTTGATTTAAAACGTATCATAAAAGATTTCTATCTAGGATTTTATAAATATTCTGGAAAACTAATCCAAAAAATTAGTAATGATCTTTTAAATTTTTAAACAACAACAAACAAAAAACCGTACGCGCTACTGTCGAACTGAATATCTACCCGGTCTTTATTAAAATTTACTAATTCGATTGGATTTCGGTTATTCCTCCACCTATCTTTCATAATATTCGATTGTATAGTTTTAAAACTATTAAGAAAGACAACAAAATAAACCTATTCAATATTAATCATCCTAGCTAAAAATAGTTCTAATAATTAAGAACTATTTTATGATTAAAAATTGAAATATATATAATTAAGTTTGAAGATAAATATATAACTAAGATTGTCATATTTTTTATGCCATGTTCCTACTAATTAAAACCACACTGGAAAGAAAGAATGGGCAAAAATATATTTACTTGAGCTTTTAATTGACATTAGTTAAAATAAAACTACTTTATAATGGTCAGCTATCTTATAAATGACAGAACTAAACGAGGTATTTCCTAAAACATCTAGGCAGATGCATACTTTAGTTTTTGTGTGAGAAAAGTGATCAAGGCCAACTTCACTACGAGGACATGCATTCCACAGCCAAAGCAACATTTACACAAAAGCACAGTCGCCAGGATGAAATTACAGAAAAATGATTTGAAACAAAAGAAGCACCCTCCAACAGACAGAAAGTTTTAAGTCGAAGGCCAACATTGAAGAACAAAAGGCTAGTTCTTGTAACTTCATGGTGAGATGCTCCTTCAAATTATATTGGTTTCTAGGCAACTCCCTCAGGAGCATTCCTTCTCATACGCATCACTGGCATGTTTCCAGTTTATGACTTTCCATATGTTCTTCCGGTAATCAGGTCTCACGTTCTTGTACTGCCGCAAGATGAAGGAAATGTCAAGAGACTGAGCCCAGAAATAAGATTTACAGGTAGGAAAGATGGAAACAAAAGAAAAAGAGAATAATATTTGCAACCGGTAATAATTTCATTACCTGCAGATAGTAGGCATGTTCCCATACATCTATGCCTATTAATGGAAGCAATGCCCCTTTAGTCACCGGGGGATCCTAATTCCTATCATGATAAAAATGCACAACTCCATGCTTAGATTGCAGAAGAACCACGAGCAGGTGTTACGGAACAGGAACCGGACGTCGAAAGCACAGGGCATGGAGAACATGCGAGGGCCGCTTCGGGTTGGATCCTCTCCATTTCATCCATTTAATGGCCAAGATGATTCCAATTTCAATCAAACGATCCTAAATTTTCTTATTTATGTTTGTAACAAAAACCGAAATCCCCGAAATACCTCGATGATTGAATCGTGAAGAAGAATATTGAAAGAGGGAAATGACTTAAAGAAAGGGGACAAACTCAGTTGAATTTAACTTATCTAGAAATGTAACCCTTACAACAACTATTTATAAAACTAAAAACATCGTACGAAAAGTAAACTTATTAAAGAAGAGACTTTTAAGTTCACGAAGCATCGCCTCTTTGATAGTCGAAGAGTCCTCTTGGAATACTAAACATCACCGTCATTTTCAGCGAACCAAGACACTTCGGAAGCAACATCACTTTAATTTGTAACACTCCCCTTAAAGTGATGTCTTCTGAATCAGCCCAAGGTTAGAACGTAGGTCTTCAAATGGACCCTTTAGAAGGGGCTTCGTAAAAATGTCAGCGGTGTTGTCTTCACTTCGAACATCAACCATATCAATAATCCCATCAAGCACTTTTTCACGGATGAAGTGATGCTCAAGTTCAATATATTTCGTCCTTGCGTGGAAGACAGGATTTGATGTAAGCATGACCGCATTTAAGTTATCTCCATGAATAGGAACCGGATCATCAATGGATTCTTGGAGATCTTCGATAAGTCTACGAAGCCAAACACACTCTTGAGCGGCATGAGCCGAAGCTTTATACTCGGCTTCGGTGATGGACAGCGACATTGAACTTTGTGTTTTGCTGCACCATGAAATACTTGTTCTTCCACGTAGAAAAACGAATTCGGATGTTGATCTTCGATAATCTAAATCTCCACCAAAATCAGCATCCACAAATCCTTCTAAAGAGAACTTTGCACCTTTCTTTGTAGAATAAGCCCATGTCAAGAGTATAATTAACGTACTTTCATATATTCTTTGCCTCCTCGAAATGTGGCTTCCCCAGTGCTTGCATATATCAACTAACAACACCAACGGAGAAGGCAATATCCGATCTTGTTATTGTCAAATAAATCAGGCTTCCCACAAGGACACGATAGAGACGAAGATCCGATAGTTGTGTTCCTTCGTCACGACGAAGCTTCAAACCCACATCGAGCGGCGTTGACCGCTTCTTCCCGTTTATCATTCCGGACATCTCAACGAGCTCGCCTAGCTTCTTCATGTTGAAACGCAATGATAGTTCTTCTTGAAGTCGAGCAACTTCTGAATAATTGCTACCCGTTAATATAATATCGTCAACATATAATAGAACAACCACCAAAAGTCCTTGGCTTTTCTTGACAAACAGACTTGAATCTGAGTCGGATACCGCATAACCACAAAATCGCAAGAATTCTGTAATTTTTCCGAGCCAAGTTCGCGGGGCTTGCTTTAATCCATAAAGTGCCTTCTTCAACTCGCATACAAAATCCGGATGATTTTCGAATTCAAATCCGATTGGCTGCTCCATATATATGTGCTTATCAAACTCTCCATATAAGAACGCATTTTTGACATTTAGTTGCCATAGTTTCCACCCGAAACGAGCCGCTAAAGCGAGAATGGTGCGTACCGAAGTCATCTTCGCTACAGGACTAAAAGTTTCCTTGTAATCTTCTCCATATTTTTGTGAGAATCCCCGAGCGACCAGTCTTGCCTTGAATCGATCTATGCTCCCGTCGGCTTTCCTTTTAATGCGAAAGTCCCATTTACATGAAACCGGCTGCACTCCAGGAGGCTTCGGAATTAAATCCCATGTTTAATTTTTCAGCAACGCATCCATTTCTTCCTTCATGGAAACTTTCCACTCCTTTACTCATTTGGCTTTTTCATATGAAGAAGGTTCTTCGTCATCAATCAGATTAGTAAGGAAGCATGAAAATGTAGTGATGAAGTTTTCATCTCTATAACGAGGAGGTCGATCAACATTCCTCCTTAGCCGTTGATTCTCTTGAACATTGTCGCCTTGATCCACACTCCCCCTTTCTCTTTGAATTTCTTCCGAAGAATTTTGAAAACCGAGATAATGGCAAGGTAACCGTGTCGTTCTCTTTTTTAGGTGGATCTTGAAAGTGATAGGAGGAAATCTCGTCGAAGATGACGTCGCGAGATACAACACATTTATTTGTCGTAGAATATAAGCATCTCCAACCCTTTCTTCGTTCGTCGTAGCCGACGAAAATACATTTAATTGCTTTTGCATCCAACTTACTTCTTTGAGAATCCGGCAAATGAAATAGCAAATAGATCCAAATACATGAAGATGCTTCACGTTTAGTTTAACAGCATACAACAATTCATATGGTGCCTTGTTATTTGTCGAACTAAGGGGCATCCGATTGATCACATGGGCTGCACAATTCATTCCCTCTGCCCACAACTCCTTCGGCAATTTCTTCGAGTGCGACCAACTATTGCAAGTCTCCACAAGATGTCTAATTTTTTTCTCCGCAGCTCCGTTTTGTTGTGGCGTATCCGAACATGATCACTCTCTTTTAATGCCATTGTTTCAGCAGAAAGAGAGAAACTCATTTGAACAAAACTCGCCTTCATTGTCCGTTCGCAACGTCTTAACTTTTCTACACAACTCCCCTTCGACAATTTTCTCGAATTCGAGAAAAATAGAGAATGTCTCTGACTTATGCTTCACAAAATAAACCCATGTGAACCGAGAATAATCATCCATAAACAACAACATATAATTACCTCCAGAGTAGGATGTAGTTTTTGTTAGACCTATCAAATCACAATGGATCCGTTCTAAAGGAACCGTGCGCAGAGAAGTTGAGTTCTCGAAAAGAAGTTGATGTGACTTTCCGAATTAACACCCTTCACAAACTCTTTCTTTGTCAATCTTCAAAGAATCGAGCAAACCTTCCACCAACTTCTTTTGGATAATAATCTTCATTTTAGTCATATTTATATGACCAAGTCTCGCATGCCACAAGGATGAAGTATCATTGCTCCTCATCTTCTCAATATAAGATTTTGACGTCGACAAAACAAATAAATTTTTCACCCTCGTACCCGTATGAACATTAAACCTAAAAGTTAAACTTTAAATCCTAAACCATAAATCTGAAATGTTAAACCTTAAACCCTAAAAGTTAAAGCATAAATACTAAACCATAAACTCGAAATGTTAAACCCTAAACCCCAAAAGTTAAACTATAAATCATAAACCATAATCCTGAAAGTTAAATTTTAAACCTAGATGTTAAAACCTAAATATTAAATGTTAAACTAAATATTAAATATTAAGTCATAAATTCTAAACCCTAAATGCTTAAACATAAAAATCAAAAGGTAAGTTATTAAATAATTAAATATATAGTACAATATTTTATTTTTTTTATTAACATGTTAAAAGGAAATAATTTATTAACTTCTTAATGGGTAGTAAAATAATTTTATAATGCTAAAAATAAAAACAACGGTAGTAAAACTGAGACTCTCCATTTTTATGGAGAGGATCCAAGTTCAATGTTAGGAGGGATAAACATTGAGCTGATATTTATTTTAGTTTATGTTTTAATAAGTTTGGGCTCAGCCCAATTAGCGAGGCTTTATCTAAGGTGAACATTATCTTGGGAGGGCACTTTTGCGAACAGGGAGGATTCGGCCGTCTTGGCTTGGTTTTTGGGCCTTTTGAGTTGGTTCGTTAGGGTTAGTCGGTTCAGACCCTAACAATTGGTCTGACTTGTCAGATTCGCGACGATGACGATTAATACGGCTAGAATTTCGGAGTTGAAGACGAGATTTTTGGTAATTAAGGAGCAATTGGGCACCCTTAAGGATGACACCAACCGAAAATTCGACAATATCGTTCGGGTCATTGTTGCAATACAATAGTCCTTCCCAAAACCACGGACGGTGTCTTCGACTGATGCCCCTGTGGACGCTGAGGCGGGTGAATTCATTCCCTGCACAACGGTCTCTGCCCCTATTATTGGCAATGCGCGGGGACGTCCTGATCTGCAAGTGCCTTCCTTGCCAACATTCAGTGGCAGCGATCCTCTTGGATGGTTGATGAAAGCATATTAGCATTTTGAAACTCGTGGAGTGGTATAGGGCATAAAGTTGAATTGGCCATGGTGGCCATAGAAAATGAAGTGTTAGACTAGTTTCGATGGTTCAGGGAACGAAGGGAGCGTATTACCTGATATGAGTTCTCACAGGCTCTAATTAATCAATTAGATGACAGGTACCAGGACAATCGCTATGAGCAGTTGGTAGCCGTTCGACAGTCTGGCATGGTGGGGAAATATGTCAAGGAGTTTATGCGCATTTCGTCATACATGGATTAACAGAGGCACACTATTTGGGATATTTGGGCATGGAGCCAGACAAACATGGAAGATGCAATGCACTTGGCATGCAGCCTAGGGCTCTAATTTCGCTACTGTCAAGGTCCCTTTTCGAAAACTGTCACAGTAGGAATTTGCTGACTTGCACGCTAAGAAACTATGTATTCGATGTCGCCACCCACATCATCCTCGCCATGAGTGCGTAGGTAAACAACTGAGGGTACTGGTGAAGGAGGAAGGAGGTTTGCCAGGATTTGAAATAGTAGAGTATTCTGAGTGCGACGAAGATTTTGTGAGTGCCGAGCCAGGAAAAGACTCAACAGTGGATGCTACCCTCCCAATTTTTTCCATGGCAAGGCTGACTAGCCCCAAAACAATTCGCGTGCAAGGGAGCATCAATGGGGTTTCAGTGATAGTGCTAATTGATAGTGGGGCCAGTCATAATCTCTTAACTCCTTCCCTGGTTAGAAAGGCAGGCTTGCCCGTGGAGCTCACTGGTAGCTTTGGAGTGCAACTAGGAGATGGGCATAAATTACAATCATCGGGTTTTTTTAAGAATTTGATCATAGACTTGCATATTTGTAAGGTAATAACATATGGATATTGTTGAATAAGTTTTGATGAAGACCTTCTGTAAAACAGAAGTCAAACATCTACATTACATAAGATACTAACGTTGAAAACATTTTGTATGAAATATTTTTGTAATTAAATAAATGTTTAGTAATTGTTTAATTGCGAAAATGAAAAGAATTGATCAAGAAGGTTGCTAATCAAATTCCGCCAAAACCTTCTGTATCGCAGTATTCATGAGACTATCATCAAATCATAATCATTTTGACGTGATATGATTACCTAAAGAATATATGCCTGATTGTTTCATTTTTGTAAATATTAAATTGCAATCTTATCTATTTTTTTCTATGTTTGTAGAAGGCTGATTTGCCAAGATTACCTTCCGCGTTTAACCCGGAATTTCTTGTATAATTAGGAGTCAATTCAGCCACATTCTCTGGAAGTGTTGTTGTTGTATTACACTTGTAAAATCCAGAGAGTGTGCTGAGAACTTGTAATCTTTTTATTTGAGTTTTGTTAGTCACACACGAGGGACGCTAGCTGTAGAAGGCTGCATCGTTGAAGTCTTCTGGGAGAGTGACCCAGATGCCACGAGGGACTCTTCGTTGGAGGGTGCAGGAGATGTTGGTGGAGGCGTGCGGCAATTTGCTGGCGTGGCCAATGTGCAGTGGGCCGGAGAGAATGACAGATACCCTAGGAGCACAGAAGGTGAGGGACTAACCAGCTTATGTGGTGTAACGTTATGTATGCGCAGGATAATCTTGAGCAGGGATTCTGTGTCTGCTTAGCCGTAGTCTCGAGGGACCAAGCAGGAGAACCTTGGGAAGGGGTTTTGTGTCGGTTTAGTGGCTGTCTCGAGGGATCGTGCAAGGGAAGTCGCAAATAGGTGCTGTCCAGGTGGGGACGTCGCCAGAGTGAAAAGACTTGTGGAAGTCGCAGCAGGTTGCTGTGCAGGTGGGTTGCTATACAGGAGAGAACACTGCCTAAGCGAAACGTCCGACAACCGATTATTTTTGTTAGTCACGTTAACGTATGCACTGAGTCATTGTAGTACAAAACCTTTCAGTATGTAAAAATCAGTCACTTTTAGTATAGAACGTTCTGGTCTGTTCTGTAGAGGGTTGACACTTTTGGTACAGAAGTCAAACATCTACATTACAGAAGCTACTCATCTTGAGAACTTTCTGTATGAAATATTTTTGTAATTAAATGATTATTTAGTAATTGTTTAATTGCGAAAATAAAAAGAACTGATCAAGATATTAATCTGATCAAATTCTTTGGATTACGTTTCCAAATAATCATAATGGGAATTATATTTCTCATGGAAAGAAATATATCATCTAATTCTGGTAGGGTTCTGTAAAGTTGATTTCAACCTTTTGTGGATCAATCTAACCACAAATAAATCGTTATTTGGGATGACAATCCACATCATCTATCCAAGTTTGTTGAATTTAACATCCTGGATAGAATGATATAAGTCTTGATGATTATGAAAGTTAATCTTGGATTATTTCAATTCGCAGAATGTTGCCGATCAGATTCAGCCAGAATCCTCTGTATCCCAGTATTCATGAGAATATCATCAAAACATAATCATTTTGATATGATATGATTACCTAAAGAATATATGCCTGAGTGTTTCGTTTTTTTTAATATTAAAATGTAATCTTATAAATCTTTTGTTTTCTATGTTTGCAAAAGGCTGATTTATCTAGATTACTTTCTGCGTTTAACCTAGAAGTTCTTATATAATTAGGAGTCAATTCGATCACATTCTCTGGAAGTGTTGTTGTTGTATTATGCGTGTAAAATCCAGAGAGCGTGCTGAGAACTTGTAATCTTTTCGTTTGAGCTTTCTTAGTCACATATGAGGAACGCTAGCTGGATAAGGCTGTATCGTTGGTGAAGTCTTCGAGGAGAGTGACATGGGGGCCACGAGCGACTCTTGGTTGGAGGCTACTGGAGACGTTGGTAGAGGCGTGGAGGTGGAGGTGGGGACGCCGCCGGAGTGAAAAGTCCTGTGGAAGTCGGAGGGCGTTGCTGTGCAGGTGGAGACATAGCCGGAGTGAAAAGTCTCGAAGGAGGTCGCAGCGGGTTGCTATGCAGAGAGGATGTAATGAACCAAACTTTTGTAAATCTAGATAGGTAAAATACAATCTTTAAAAGTGTTTTAAATTGTATTATTAGTGAATACTTACAATAGAATCAAGCAACTAACGTTCCAAGACCAAGAATAGAAAAGAAGTTGAATTTAGCCAACAAAATCCCCACCCTTGATCTTCGTTGAACCAATTAAATTTGGCTTAAATTTCACCATTGGATCATTCGTATTAAGAGGTGGGAAGTTTTTCCCGTAAGTTATAAAATATAAATAATGGGTGATTTTAAACGACACTTGGGGGAAACGAATGACACGTGGGGAGGAATTAAAAATAAATCCCTGGTGTTGCCTTCTCAAGGGACCTCGAGTGGAAAATGATTTGCAGGGAGAAAAAAACGAAGAGGAAACGAAGGAGGAAGAAACCGGGTCAGATAACGGTGGAGCACCTCCCGAAGAAAGCACGTTGTTGGGTGGAGATCCGGAGGAGGAGCTTAAAGGGTAACGTGTCTCGAGGCGAAATCGTTCATAGGCGGAGAGAACTTTCGGGGCTTTGTTGTGAAGGAGGAGCAAGGTATGTTCCTTTGCCCTCTTCCTTCCCTGCACCTTGTATGGCCATAGAATTGTTGCCTTGATATTGTTGTATTGTGGTGTACTTGAGTAATTGGTATGAGGAACGATGGAAGAGGGTGAGGCAGCCTTGCCTCGGAAAATTAAAGAAAGATTTTTGCCTTTTTGAGTATTAGGGAAGCCGTATCCTTTAGTGTGGAGGCCACGACAACTCTTAATTTTTAGGATGGTGTGTGTACGACTCCGTGGAGGAAATAGAGGAAGTCTTTAAAAAAAATTAGAAACATGAAGTGGGTCGATCTTTGTCAAATTATTAAGTATTACATGAGTTGCTTGTGCTATCGCTAGTAAATTATGAATGTAAATGTTAGAATGGGGCGAAAGCGGATTCGTGAGTGCCTTGGCCAGTCGTACTGGAAGGAATTACTCCCGAAAGGGAGGGATATGATGACGTGCAAGAAAACAGAATGAGTAGTAATGAGATGGTTCCGGAAATTAGGGAAGGATAAAAATTGAGGGGTAATTGAGTTAAGAGATTTATCCCCAAAAGTATTTACAGTACATGCCTTCAAGCTGGTCGGTCGGCCGAAATAAGGCTCGGAATATCTCGTGGAAGGAGTCGACCGCGAGGGAAGTGTGCTCAGATGGATAATCCGTAAGCACGAAAGGAAGGAAAAATAAATTCGCGAACGAAACATGTTCGCACGGTACGGGAAGGAGTGGAAAACTTCATGTTCCCGTGCCGGTTTACGAATGAAAAATAAATCCTTGTATAATAAGGGTTCGACAGTGAGTGTCGGAGTCGCAAGTTAGAATATGTTTAGAATTAAACAGAAACGACAGTCATACATTCAAAGAATATTGTTTTAGAGTGTTGCTTTTAGCCGTTTAACTAGTTTTCCGCCTTTTTACAGGATTTTGGGTGATATCAGAGCAAAGTTATGCTTGGAGGGATAAGGAGGTAGGTTTCGACATATTTGACATTTCAACGTCGGGGCTAGAAAGGCAAGAAATTAGCGTTAAACAGCACGATATGGTTGTAATGTGTTGTTGGTTATACAGTCTCAGTTAGCTAAAAACATTGTTAGATAGGGAGAACGACGGAACGTTGATTCCGACCAACTTCATCTTTGTAGAACCGTCAACGTTCGGCTTCCGTGCCTGGTCAACGCCATCGTCTCCCAACCGCCACCGTTCCACTCGCAACAGAAAAAAAAGCCACCTCTATCGATCTCCGTCATTAACTGTCGTCGATCTCAACTGATTGTCTCTGCTAATTAGCCCTCAGGCGGTGCGGAATTCTCTAGATGAATTTCTCTTCGCCAGGTTAGTCCGCGTGATTATTCTTTTTCCGTTCTCTGCATTGAATTTTTTCTGCGGTGATGTTATGTCCGAGCGGTGCAGCTGATTAGGTGATGGAGAATTTGGATGACGGATGCGACAGGTATGAATTGGCTCCCGGTTCTTCGCCGGCGAGGAACTCTCAGTACCGGCTGTGCGGTCGGCAATCCACGGTTCGCCAGTGTATGGGTGGAGGATTAGGTTGGCTTCTGGGATCGGCTTGCCTCGATGGTTTTCCTTTCTACTTCTGTATTACTGCTGCATATCCATCCTTCTTAATTTCCAATGGCTGCTGGTCGATGCCCTCAGTGGATCACCTGTAGTTGCTCTTAAATTGATACCAACGTGATCCCTTCCATTCTACTACATCCGAGCTGCCATTATGTAATGCTATCTTGCCTTTTTAGTTGCAGATGTCCTACTGTGGAAGCGGCGGCATGTTTCTTTTGGACTCATAGTGGCTACAACAGTTGCCTGGGTTATATTTGAACGGTCTCGACTGCCATTCCTGTCGATATGCTCAGACGTGTTGCTCCTAGTGATTGTAATTTTGTTTCTTAAGGCAAATTTCGCAGTTTATCGAAACAGGTAGAGTTGGCCTATACCTTCCCCTGCCTTTTTTAGCTTGGAACTCTGTGGTTAACTTGTTCTGAAACAGACCATTACCAGAATTACCAGAGTTGGTCCTCTCAGAAGATATGGTCACAAATGCCGCTGTCTTTTCGTGTCAAAATCAATAGTTTACTGCTAACGGCCCATGACATTACACTTGGAAAGGATTTCAGACTATTCTTTAAGGTAATCAGGGGTGAACATTGATGTGCTTGCTAGGGAAACGAACATGTAATTATTAAATTTTCCTTCTCTTTTTGAAGAGTGCTCTTAATGTGATTGATGGCATCCTTTCTGGTACAGGCCAGGGATCACCTCAGCCTGGTTATCAAGATAATATCTTAGTCTTTTAACATGTTTATCTGATTGGCAGGTTGTCATATGTTTGTGGCTTTTATCTGTGGTTGGTAGCTACTTCTCATTCTTCTCACTCGCATACATTGGTCAGCATCCTTTTCTCCATGGGCCTGCTTTAAAACATGTCTCATACTCTGGTGGTTGTGGTGATCAGGATTCTTTCAACAAAATTTGAAGTAAGAGATGCAGTAACTTATTCCCTGATTTGTTGTAGGCACGCTTCTATCAATTACCATTCCTGCCTTGTACAGCAAGCACGAAGCGCCTGTGGATAAATGTTTCAGCTTGCTTCATAGAAAATTCTCCCATCACTACAAAATAGTCAACGAGAACTTTAACAGTAAACTCCCGAGGAGTTTGGCAAAAAACAAAAACACGTGAAGCTTAGTGTTCTATTCAGGATGACTACAATTTGGTGTCAAATACAGCTTCATTGATTTATCCTCCGGAACATGTCCCAGCAAAACAGAAGACGTCAGGTGTGGCAGCATCCCAGCCTTGTCTTGATATACCACCATTTTTGTTTTCACTGCTTCCATTGTTCTGCCCTTCTCAACAATGTTTCAGAGTAGAGCAATGCTTGATAGATTGGATAACCTGAATTGTCGATTTGTCCTTGATCAGTGCAGTGTTTCCTGTATCTTCCGTTCAAGCTCTCTTCTTCTCTTGTGATTCATCATCAAAATAACATCTTGTGAATGGATATTTCAGCTTCACGCATGCAGAATAATGTTCAGGTTACATAATGATTTTCAAGACGACAGACAAAGTCTTGGACACAACGACAAATGCTTTGAAGGTACTGCCAAATTACAGGACAGAGATTTAGGAAGCATTCAAGCACCAAGGCATAGCAAGTTACATTTCACAAAAGACAACATCTTTCCGACATCCAATAGATGCAAGCATGCAGGTAATCTGTTCATATCATCGGATAACAGAGTATCAAGACACATCCTCGAGCTTATTAGTTTGCTTTCTCTTATTGATGCCTATCGTGGCTTGTTAGACAGCTATGCATATGCATCTTCCCCATGTTGCCGGTGTCTGTCTTTAACAGCAGCACAAGGCAGGAACTTGCACGTTTCTACCTCTGCAAAGAATCCTTTGCCTTCTGCGACCAAACACTATAGATGTCTTCTGAAAATAGGACGAAGTGCACCTACAAAATTAAAAGTCGGCAACATTTACAGTTCATGCCAGCATAAACAGAAACCTGAAGGCATTTTTGATGGGATAATACTAATGCCCAAGAAGATAGAAGATATTTGATAACACAATAGGTAGTGGACAAAGCATGTACGAAACATATTCAAGTGATTATCCACAATATCTTCCACCAATTAAGTCTCCAATGCACGATGCTTAAAAGACAGACTAGGGCGCTAAGAAAGAGATAACAGAATACCTCCTTCAATCCATCGGAGAAATCCTTAACCGTAGATATAGCTACACTAGCAGCCTCGTCAAACGGATATCTACATAAATAAGTCCAGAGAACAGTTTTAGAACACATCTGAGTACGGGGACCATCTTTATGATTCCTAAATCCCAAAAGATGAAATGCAAACTGACCTACAACCACCACAACTGATGGCAGGAAAGGCAATATACTTGATGTCATTTTCTTTGGCCACAGTTAAGCTATTCCTGGAACCATCAGAGCAGAATGTGGGGAAAACAAAACCAATGGCTCAAAGTCCCAGAATAACTAAAATGCATGGCAACAACCCCAAGATACCTGTATGCATTCCGCAAGGACTCCTGAGGGTTTGTGTTGGAATAGTAGAATGGACCAGCCGTATGTATCACATAAGCGACTGGTAACTTGAAACCCCTAGAAATCAATTAAGATCGATATAAGACAAAAATGAAATCATATCGATATTGAAAACCACGTGGCAAGAAAAAGACGGCTCTCACGGTGTAATTTTTGCATCCCCCGTGGGGCAACGAACTCCAGGACGAACTTCAGGGACCTTGTAACAAGCTTCCACCAGCTTTGGGCCGGCAGCCCTATGTATGGCTGAAGAATCATAGTATTCAGCGACCTCCAAAGCTAATAATAGCAGAAACAACAAATGATTAAATTAAACTAAGAAGAGTCTACCTCCATCAACTACGCCACCTCTGAGCATGGGCTTGTTCGCAGAGTTTACCTAAGTAAAAAAAAAAAAAAACATCCCTCATTTTGGTCACTGGACTTGTGCACGATCATTAGACTCAGGACTTCAGTTGTCCTAAATTTAGGGCAAAAGTGCTGCCACGATCATAAGACAACCAAGAAGATAAACGAGGACTAAAGATACTATTCGCGTCAAGCTCTTTCGCAGTTATCTGGAGTGTTATTTAGAAGTTGGTAAATGGAAACGCAAAGGCAAACAACTGAAGCAGCGAACACGCTCGCTCAACATCCAAATGCGCCATGAATGAAGAAGGAAGGACAGGATAGGGACAGACAATGGCATCGGAGGCGCCGTCAATCGACCACTTGGTGATGTCGCCCTTCTGGACGACGAGGGAGGTCGTCGGAGACAGTGAGAACTGAAAGGCGTCCCCACTCACGCCCGCCATCCTGTCAGTAGCATAGAAGTTCCCTCTAGGAACACCCCCCACAGATGGTGAGCACAAAGCTGACAACTTTAGGGTTTAGCGGAGGAAGGGTTCCCGACGGAATTGGGGATTGGGTCGGTACGGGGATGGGGGTTGCTTCCGATTTGAGTACGAGGATGACGAACGGCGTGTCGTGATTTTGGTAAAGTAAACTCGTTTGCAGACAGACAACACTTCTCATGCGTAACAAAAGCATTCGTAACTCCGAAGCAGCCAACGCTGCGTGGACGTAACCTTGTGTACTAAAATCGTTTTTTTAGTAACTTCACAAAAATTAGACCGTTTTAAGTAAAAAAAACACCTAAAAATTAGTAAAGTGTTTAGTAAATTTTACTAATTTTTCACTATTTATAGTTAGTAAAGTTTACTAATTTGCGTTTAGTAAAGTTACCCGGCAATTTCCAGATTATTTTAGTAACCGTTTATCGGTGATTTACACATTTTTTTTAATAACGTTTACTAAAATATCACTGTTCAAGTTTAGTAAATGGTTACTAAACTTTTCAGTAAATTTGTCATTCGATTTATTACTTGTAGTTTAGTAACTTTTACTAATTTTTTACTGTTCATATTTAGTAAAAATTACTAATTTTATTTAGTAAAATTTCAATATTTAGTAATTTTTTCGGTTAGCTTTCGAACGAAATTAGTAATTATTTACTAATTTTTTTAGGAAAATTAGTAAAATATTGTTGAATATAGTAAAATCGTTTGTAAATTACTAAAAATGATTTTTTTTTTTTGTAATGCTTTACTAATTTCTGAGCGAAATTTTCTTAAAATTTAATAAACAGTTACTAAATATTTTAGTAATTTACTAACCCAAACAGTACATTCCGAACCTAATTACTAACATATGATCATTGTTAAATTACTATTTTACCCCCGCGGTAAAATTACTAATTACTATTTTACAGCGCAGTACATTCCGAACCTAATTACTATTTTATCCCTGGGGTAAAATAGTAATTTCACAATTACCATAGGTTAGTAATTAGATTCGGAATGTACTGTTTAGGTTAGTAAATTACTAAAATATTTAGTAACTGTTTACTAAATTTTCAAAAAATTTCGTTCAGAAATTCGTAAAGCATTACAAAAAAAAAAATCATTTTTAGTAATTTACAAACGATTTTACTATATTCAACAATATTTTACTGATTTTCCTAAAAAAATTAGTAAATCATAACTAATTTCGTTCGAAAGCCAACCAGAAAAATTATTAAACATTGAAATTTTACTAAATATGAACAGTAAAAAATTAGTAAAAGTTGCTAAACTACAAGTAAATCGGATAACAAATTTACTAAAAAGTTTAGTAACCATTTACGAAACTTAAACAATTATATTTTAGTAAAAGTTACTAAAAAAATGTGGAAATCACCGATCTTTTTCGTAAACGATTACTAAAATAATCTGGAAATTACCAGGTAACTTTACTAAACGTAAATTAGTAAACTTTACTAACTGTGAACAGTGAAAAATTAGTAAACTTTACTAAATACTTGACAAATTTTTAGGTATTTTTTAACTAAAAATGATCGATTTTAGTAAAGTTTACTAAAAAAAGGCGATTTTAGTAAGCAACGTAACGATTACATACACGTACCGCTAGCCGCTCCCTACAGACCACCTATCTAAGAGTTCGACTTTTAAGTGGAGTGAGCGATTTCACGTTAAGTCGAACTCTAAACTCCGACTTCTTTAGCCCTTAAAAGAGTCGAACTCTTTACTACGACCAAACATTTAGAGATTTTTTAAATGTTAGAATAAAAAGGACCGTCTTGTATTAAGAAAGTCGAACTCATAACCTTATTTTAAGAACAATTAGGCTCGGGGTCGCTCTAGGCCGTTACTCCTTTCAGCCTCCAGCAATCCCAGCCCGCGTCGTCCCTCCCCTCGCCGTTGGCTCCTCACCCCCTGCCCATCGTCCGCTCCTCACACCCTGCCCGTCGTCCGCTCCTCACTCCCTGCCCGTCGTCCGCTCCTCCCCACAGCCCGCCTTCCGCTCGTCCCCCCTCTCCGCCGTGCCGCCGATCCACCTCCCAGCCATGCAGCCGTCCCTCTTGTCGGTCCCGATCTACCCTGAAGTCCCCCAGCCCCCGCCGCTGCCCCGACATCCCCCTGACTCGGCCGCTGCTCCGCTGTCCCCCCTGCCCCAGCCGTTGCCTCCTCGTCGTGTTTGCAGTCGGTGGTTGGCATCCCCTGCCTTTGGGTTTGCGGTCGTGTTTGGCCTATTATGCTCCCCTCTTCGTTGCCGCCGTTAGACTTTGAGTAAGCAATTAAGGTAAAATGCAGTTATGAATTATAGTGTTTGAGTGATTATTTTGTTATCGAAATTTATTTCATGTTTTAGGCTTAGAGTGTTTATTTTTAATAAATTGCATAAAATTGTTGATTTTTGCGCATGGAAATGTTAAACATGGAAATGAAGGAGTGTATTAGGATAGAGGCCTGTATGTGCGCACGAATGAGTTTGATCAGTCAACCTCCTTCGCTCTAACACTTAGAAAATTTATAAGTATTTGGTCGTAGTGAGGCGAAGTCGAACTCTAAGAGTTCAACATCCTTAATGCATGAAACTCACTATAAGAGTTCGTGTTCCATCAGATAGCCTCCTTCGCTCTAACACTTAGTAAAGTTTTAAGTGTTTGGTCGTAGTAAGGCGAAGTCAATAGAGCTTAAGTTCCATCATATAGTCTTCTTTGCTCCAACACTTCGAAAATTTCCAAGTGTTTGGTCGTAGTAAGGCAAAGTCGAACTCTAAGAGTTCGACTTTCTTGAAGACTAAAGAAGTCTAACACTTAGAGTTCGACTTCATGTGGGAGAGTTCGACTTCCTTGAGGACTAAAGAAGACACACTTAGAGTTCGACTTCATGTGGGATCGTTCCATCCATATGAAGTCGAACTCTTAGTGTTTGAGAATTTGGACCGTAAATTCGGAAATATTTTTTGGACTAACGATATTTTGGAATAAAACTCACAAAAGCTGATGCGGGTATATGATTGATTAAGATTAAGGATTTATTCTAGTTACATTGTCCCAAGAGGAGTTCCCAAATAGAAAAAAATCACGAATAAACAGTTTTAAAATTTCTGAAATACAGTTTGATTGTCGAATTCAAGTTCGACTTTGTCTAAGAAGAAAGTCAAAATATAGAGTTCAACTTCTAAAAAGTTCCCTTAAGGAAGTCCATCCCTATAAGTTCAAGTTTCAAAAATTAAAAAAAAATTAAAAATATAAAGAGATACCAAACTTATAGAAGTCGAACTTATACTTCTTTCTTAGGTAAAGTCGAATTTAAATTTGATTTTGAGGCTGTATTTTAGGAATTTTGAAACTTTCTATCCAATTTTGTAATTTTTTTTATTAACGGTAAAACGAAACAAAGCCCACCATTTAGAATGGCTTGACAAAAAAAAACGTTTGAGGTTTAAAAAAAAAGCTCTTGGATTGACTGAAAATATGATCTGGGTAAATCAGGAAAAACTGAATACCACTCTTCTGTCATTTCAACTTGTTTGCATACCCAACTTCTTCCTGCGGTGATCATTCAATTTCAATGCTAAGAATAGCATAGAATGACAATGGGATGGCCTTCAAATTCAAGGAGGCGGTTAACAATTTGGTTCCCCCACCTCCCTCCTTGATTACTACATATTTACTAATCCTTAATGAACTAATTGTAGATTTGCATATGCCTAGCGGGTGCCCCCATAAAGCCACCCCTGCATTAGACAGTTTTTTTTTTTCGGTTTGTCGGGTTGGTCTTGGCTTAAAACTGCCCTCCCTCAAATGTCTGTCCGAATTGCCAATTAGGGGGGGCGGCGTCATAGCTCGTCACCGTTCTTCCGTCACTGGTTGTCACTTGGAAGGACAAGCTCTGCCCGTTGAGGTACGAGTTGCTCTGCCAGTTCTGCCCCCAGTTCCTCGACATGGGCTGCCACCCAGTCTTCGACCCCTTGATCGAGACTGAGTGGACATCTCCAGCTCCTCCTACATTCGTGACCAGCACCAGGTTGAAGTAGGAGTGGCCATTTATGGTGAACCTTATCCCTCCCTTCTTCGCACAAGGAATCCTGTTATACATTACCGAAAAAGGGCATATCCGATCAGCATTTTGTCCTCCCATCACGGAGTTCCAAGGGCATAATGGGTTGGGGTGAAGTTTTACAAAGACGGTACCTTCGGAACGCGACAGGCACGATTCCCGCCCTGTACTGTGCGATCTGGAGGAAGGCAGGCTCTGCCAAGTCAAAGTGCTGGAGGGGAGGGTTGCACCATCCTCCGTTGTCATTCGAGAGGGATGGGTTCGGAGGGCAGAAGTTGGTGGCGGTCACGGTGATCGTCCCGGGGAGGCACCATTTCGGGTCATCGTTGCATCTCAGCTCGAAGCAAGCACCGCAGCTCAAGCCATTGTTGAACAGGGCGGTGCTAAGTGCTGCAGTCTTAGTCCCGTATCCCTGGCTGTACAGATTGCCATAACCACAAGCACCTCCTGCCCAACAAAAGGAAATACTAATAAATTCGCATGTCCAGATCAGCCCAAAAAAGAACATAGCAGATGATACAGACAATTGTTATACTAACCCATCGTGCCAGAAGCATCGCCTCCGCCATAGAATGTTGCGTGACCGCCATCCCATCCACCTTGTCCATACGCACCCGTAATGCACAAAGCGAGAACGGAGAACAAAGTAGCAGCTTTGGTGTAAGCCATTATACTCGAGTGATATTTGGCAGCTGGGGAAGTGTTTTGTGGTGTTGGGGAGCTTCTTGTGTTGTGACAAACTGAGGAGAGAGGCTATCCCCTATTTATACAAAGGAAAATTTGGAAGGGTAGGATGGGGTGGGACTGGAGCAGCTTGCAGATAGAGGGAATTTGAGAAGTCATAATCATAATCTTACTAATAACCCAAATCAAGCAAAATAATGAGATAGATGATCATACAAGAAGATGTTATTTTTAATGCCCCCCCGCCCCCCCCCCCCCCCCCCCAAAAAAAAAAACAGAGGATCAAAATCAGGAAGTAGAGAACATGCGTTTGCTCCACATGCAAACGACCTGACGAACCCCGCACATGCAATTTGACCCCTCTCTCTCTCCCTCCCTCCAGTTCCATTCACATCTTTCTGCCTCCTTGGGTATTGATTGCTGCAAGATAACAAAAAGATGTCAATGTCCTCTTCCTATTCTCCTGAAATCTCGCGTACTGTATGATTTTGTCTGTAAGACTTGTGGGGAAGTTGTTCCTGAACCCATCAGATGGAGATTCTACTGATTCAATTGTGTCGTTTTTATAATTAACTAGGGGGCAGCATTCAGTCAATAACCCAGAAAGCACTAGACAATTTTGTTTCTTGGGGTGGGGAATTGGGGAAGTACAAATGATCCGGGTGGGTTGGTTTCTTGAAATCTCGGCCCGTCCTGCCAATCGTCATAAATTTCTGGAGGGAGGGACCAACCTGTCTGTGGATACGTTACTAGCATGTATGACAGACAACTACTGGGGAAGCAAAGCAACCCAGCTTTACACCAGATTTCAGCTGGGATCTATCCAACTCCTCTACCCCAAAGTGACATGAATGTCCACCGGCAATGAATGACCCACCAATGCCTTAGACCCGTGATCCACCCGAAAAAGATCAACAGGAGAAACAGAAACAGAAGAAGAAAACAGTAGGGATGAGTAAAATATTGGGTGGTTGGGCCTGCTTGTGTCTGTGCGTGTGTGTGTGACTAATTTGGGATTAATGTAATGATGTCGGTGTGAAGACAAGGAGTCGCTGGTTGTCTGGACTCTAAATGGAAGCCACATTCAACAATAATGGCACACCTAAGCTCGGACCGGAGCAGAGTAGTGATTCTGTCCCGACCTAACAAAAACCTCAATAATGCCCTTTTCGGCCTGTTGCTAGCCCGCTTCCACCCCTCGTCCTCATCGCACTTACCTAACTCTCCTATCATTGTATGAACTTGTGTATAATTGCATCTTGATTATGATCCTGATCCTGATCCATCTACACACGCATAGCAGCTTATTGAGTTCCTTACACGGCCTTCCACGAGACTCGTCGACCCTGATTCATCCTTAACATGCTCGTTTTTACCAAGCAATTTGGAAAGAGTCCAACAATACTCGTTTTTGCTGGGAGCGTATGAGAAGCAAATTAGTTTGCAGTAAGTATTTTGAATTCGTTGATATCTGTCTGCATTTTTTTTGGGTCCCAGTTATGTCGGTGGCATTAGTTGTGCTACAATACAACACCACCAAAACATTGAATTTGAAGGAGACACCACCAACCAAGACAGAGAAACAGAAAAAGTCCCTACGCACTCCCCTCCCCACGTTACCGGCACATGCAATTCCCTGGGCTTTCCGGGTTTTTCGCATCTCACGACGCTGCAATTCTATTTCTATGCAATGGCTATGCACGCGAGTTCTCCTCGTTTTTTTCTACCGATACATCAATCACAGCATGAGGCTGCTCTCCTAATAGTGTTCACAGCATTTCTTTTTCTTGCTGTAATAAGACAAACAGTTTTCCAAGTTTGTATTTTGGATAATGTTAAAATAACATAACGTGATTTCGGGTACTAACAAAGTTTAATGGGTTAGATACATGACATGAGAGTTGGTATTTTAATAAGAGTTAAGAGGAGATGATATTTCTCATCACCCCAGATGGGAAATTCGGGTATGGCTGTGTGTCCTTGGCGAGTCAATTCTGTGAGGCTACGTGGTTTGGTTGGAAGGGGGAGACAAAGGGAGACATCCAAGTTGAGGAGAACACCACAGGGAGAATGTGCAATTGTTTGGAGCTTGGGACAATAAAGAAATAAATGAAAGAAAAAAGAAATGGACTACACAAAGAGAAGGTTGTCTGAGAAGGAAGAAAGATAGGTCCAGAGGCCCTCCCCCTCGCCATGTGCATTTAAAGCATGTTGGGGGGAGGGGTGGGGTTTAGGTCTCTGGGCCTGATCTTTATCTGAGAATGACACAAGACAGACTAGACACCAACGGAGACAAAAGCACATGGTAGTTGTAGCTGATGTTGGTCATATGGTCTGGTGGAGGACAGTGAAGGGGTTTGTCCCGTGATTAATCTCCCAACATTAAGACTAAAACTAGCTGGCAGGTGAGAGAGTGTGAGCTCATGCGAGGGATGATGGATTTTGGGTAAATAAAAGAAGGGAATAGTAGAAATAATAGCCCTCCCTTCCTTTATGCTATATATCTATCTTTTTAGTAGAGTCCCCTCTCCTAAGAGATTCAGGCCAGGCCACTTGTTGATATTTGTCGATTCCTGTACATCCCATCCTAACCAACCTTCCATTCAAATTAACTCGTAATTCACAGAAAATCGATTTAATTTCATAACTATTTCGAAACTTTCTTTTATTTTTATATCTCTTATTTATTTCTTTTACATCCCTACCTTTAAATTACATTTCTTTTATGTCAAACGAAGACGGCATTAAAGGCCATATCCAACGTAGACTAATGGCGCGGCAAATTTTTCTATGCATATTTCTACATTTGACAAAATATCATTTTTTTCCGTAACTATTTCAAAACATTATTTTACGTTCCTGTTTTTCAATTATTTTTTTTATCCTTAACTTTAAATTACATTTCTTTTTATGTCCTAACGGAGACTGCGTTTAGTCCATATCTGACATGGTCTGACGACAGAAGAAGTTTTCTTATGTGTATTTCTACATTAGACTCTACCTCTGTAACCTTTCATCCCCAAATCATTCCTTGTTTTCAACACAAGCATCTCCTTCCACTACTTCAAATGATTTGATTCCACGACATCGCATATGATGGGCTACATAGTAGGGAAAGGTGGAAAGCTATAAAAAAAAGTTCAACGGTAGGAAAAGGCGGGGGAGGTAAAAGAAGTTTGGAGGTAAAAGAAGGTAAGTTTTGTTTAAGGAAGCACACCGGAAAAAAGCAGGGGAAGTGAAGGCGTATAGGTTATTTACTGCTTATGTTTCGGGTTAGTTTAGGATTGTTCATGGATATTGTCAGGTATTTAATAACTCCATGAAAATAGAGTTGAGGGATCATGTTTTAAACTTGATTTTGGTTAGTTTTAGACATTTTAGTCGTTTAATTGTTAGATATTTTGGTTGCTTTAATGTCTCCTCACTTTCGTATATTCTGATGGTGTAGGTAGTTAAAAATGAGATGAAGAAGAGTGAAAGACGGAAGGAGGAGCCATGAAGAAGTTGGATCCGAATGGTCGATGCAGCTGCAACAAAATCAGTGCAACTGCGCAAGACGCAAGTGAGGAGGCCGAACACTTGGTACAGCTGGAACGGAGTTCAGTGCAGTTGCAGCGAAGGGACAGTCAGTGGACAGAACAGTTGGTGTAACTGCACCAAATTTCTGTGTAGCTGCACGTACGGACGCCGATAATATTTCCTTTCCAGATTTTCTTAGATTTTCTAGGGTTATTTCTAGGACATATATAAAAAGTCTTTCTATCTCTTTGAGGGGGAGAGACGACTTAGGAGGCTGCTGGTGACAAAGAGCCGTCGACGGAGAATTCACCGATTATTTTTCTTTTAGTTTTTCTTTATGTCGTTTTCGATGTTTAAGATTGAATTGATGTTTTCGTTTACTTTTGTCATGAACTAATTTTCTTTACCTGGTGTTAAGATGGATCTTGACAATTAATCAGAATATCTCTTTCAACACTCTTGGATAATTTATGTTTGATTATTCATATTCGTTCTTAACGCTTCCTTACTGCCTCATCACCAATAGAATTGATTAATGAATTTAGGTGAACTCGGAAGGAGAATCCTAGATTAAGTACGGGAACATGAATAACTTAGGTTAAACTTGATCGAAAGATGGGATTATTAACGAGCGGGATAGGAATATACCCAATAGTCCTAGGTAATCGAATTGGAATTGATTCTTAAGGGGCACTTGATGGTTAATCTACCTAGGAATAGAGTGATTATTATTTACAGAGATGTACATTCTTGTGACCTCGGGAGGAGCGTAGGAAGATAACCGAATTCCAGATTATCAATCAGATCATCTTAAGTGTGTTGATTGAGATACGACTTGCGATTAATTGTCAGGTGAAATCGTCGCCCTAGGTGTTTTTCTCGTTTGAAATTTTAATTCAGCTGAATTTTCGTTTTCCTTAGCTTTGCACTTAGTTTAATTGTTTCTCAGCTCGCTTAGTTGAATGATAGAGGTTTGGCGTGTTTTAATACTTGGTCGACGTTTAGACCAGTCCTCATGGGAACGATATCTTACTTACACTCTGTTACTTGTACGATCGCGTGCACTTGTGTGGCGAATACGTTTTCAACGTGACAATATTATATTTGGTAGTCAAATTTGGTGTAGGCGTGTACATTGTTAGGTGTTGCATTGGTGAGTTATAGATATTAGTTAAGTTTTCTATGAATCTTGTTGATTTTGCAGTTGAACATTCCTCTTAACTTTTGCCTTGATCTCCAATAACATAGCAATGAGACAAAACAAGAGCAAAATGACTCCATTCAAATGAGTAATGTCTTCATGATGTCAACGATGAGCATTCATGGGCGTCGGTGTAAGCATGGATATACGACAACATTGTACACTTCATGGACTAAGGCGAGTCTTAATTTCATTATTTGTCATGAAAGGTAAGTAGTTGATGCAAAATAGGGACCAACTCCAAATTCTTCCATTCGAAGTAGATGGAGTCCATTACGAGAAGTCGATGATGTGATGCAACAGAACCACATCCATCTTAAACAAGCTACACATGTGCTAACGGAGACCTATATTCAAGTATTGTTCATAGCAGTCCAGTAGTTGCTAATGAGACATTCCCAAATAGGAACTGGTGGAGTATTGTTTCAGGTGAATGAAGACCGCACGAGTTTGACGGTAGACTTTTCTCAACAAGGGGAGTGTGATGCGAAATTGGGACCAACTCCAAATACTTCCATTCGAAGTAGATGGAGGCAAGATTACCTTTGTCACAACAGTCTGATTGATCGAGATGGGAACCCAACAAGACACCCGTATCCGTCGAATGAACGTGATGCGAGCTGACAAAGTCGAGAACAAGTCAAGATGAGCAATCAAGACGTGGGCTACCTTCACGGTAGTGAAGTGGTCGAGTTGACAACTCGATGAGAAATGAATTCGTCTCGAAATCAAGAAGACTACGTCAATTCGAGAAGTTTGTCTCGAGATCGGTCTCGAGATCAAGAGTACGAGGTCTATCTCGAGAACAGGAGGATGGTGTCCATCTCGAGATCAACTTCAACTCGCTCAAGGAAACTCGAGAACACTTTAAGTCGGGACTTACGTGAAGGAATGCAAGCCGACATCAGGCCCAGTTTCTTTAGTTAATAATTCTGGACTTGTTTTTAATTAGCTTTTGATTTTTCCATTTTGGACCATATGGGGAGGTAGAGTTAGCCCATTTTGAGTCATCTATAAATAGGATTTCTGTGTTTAGGGTTAGGCAGAATTTTGAACTTTTTACCCAAATTTTGTAATCGATAAGTTCTTTGGTGAACTTTACGCTTCTCTTATCGTTTGGTGGATTCCAAGCATGGCGAAATTTTATCCGAGCGTTCCAATAATCGGTGGTGTTTCTGTATCCAATTGTGCGGCGTTCAATCCTTGTGACAATCCCGGTGGTGCTTAGATTGTATCTGTGGCGGTCCGAGTTCTATCTCGTTCGTTTACTTAGGTTTGTTTTCGTGGTTTTCGTTCCGTCTTCGCCGTCAGCTTAGTAATTCTCGTTTCTGCAGCCATCGCGCATTAGTTGGTATCAGAGCACAGGTAGTTGTAGAAGCCACGATTATTGAGAGCATAGGTAGTTGTAGAAGCCATGATTATTGAGAGCACAGGTTGTAGATAGCGCAGGTTGTTCAGAGCGTCAGGTTGTTGTGATGGCGAATAGGTTGTGGCGTTTTATTACATTGAAGGAGAAAATTACATATTTGAAGTACATGGAGCACGTCGCTCGACTTGAACAGCGTGTCGAGGACCTCCAATGAGAACTTCAAGATCTCGAGAATCCTCTTTTTGACTCTCTAGTCAAGTATCTCGAGAACCTTTTATTCAACTCTCCGGTCGAAGTGGATGCTGACCTTCTTCAACAGAACACTCGTTCTGTACACAGCCGCCTAGATGGGATGTTCTTCAATCCTCTTTTCACTTTCGACAATGATGATATTGAAGGCCCCTGGAAGGGAGAGGTTTGAGAAGAGTCGACATCCATCCCATCAAATCTTTACCAAGAAGAGATAGCTCGAAAGGTGACTATTCAGAATCAAGAAATTGAAGCTTATCTTGACAAATGAGAAGACTTTGAAGAGGATTAATGCCCGATTTAGGACTTTGAAGGTATTGAGGAGTCGAAGGAAGTGATCACATAAGAGTTGATACTTGAATTTTCGGTGGAATGCCACCTGTAGGTTGAGTGTCTGGTGAAAGATCGATACCAATGGGCTTTCGCTGAACAAGCTAATTTCGAGCCATTGAACATGGTTAAGCCCCCTTCCACGAGTTACTCGATTTCACTGGAGCATGCGAGGTCGAATTGTCACCTCAGTAGAAGGAATTCGACTCCAATTACATCAGTCACAGGCGCCCAATGCATACTACAATGCGAATCAGAAGGGAGACTTCAGTTCATCTGTCAAGTCATTTCCAGTCGAGAAGCTAGTAGGGTCATGCG
Organism: Melastoma candidum; assembly: GCA_023653495.1. Lineage (NCBI taxonomy): Eukaryota > Viridiplantae > Streptophyta > Magnoliopsida > Myrtales > Melastomataceae > Melastoma > Melastoma candidum. The sequence goes on along the minus strand of CM042884.1, from coordinate 13,218,652 downwards.
AGTTGCCTCTTTTCAATCCATCTCGAGCTGACTATTTAATATCGAACATCAAGTCAGGAAGGATTTGTTCTGCCTACATTTGAGAGAAGTTGAACTCGAGAAATTCATTTGATCGGGGCAAAAGTCATAGCTCGCAATTGACTGAATGAACAAGAATGAAGTTAGTCGATGAGACGTACTAGAGTAGAGAGACAAAATCGAGCGCGGACTCAGTCAAGTGGAGTCTTTCATCGCGCGTCACCATCCAACAGTAGACAGGATAACGAAGGAGAGGACAATTTGATCGTAGAAATATTTGAGGGTGAAGAAAATTCTTTTATGGATGGATATGGGGACGGGGAGAGTCCTAGGAGACCAACTCGGGACGAGGAGAGTCTTAGGAAGTAAACTCGAGAACGCCAATCCCCACGTACTGTTAATGTGCGAGTGGACACGCCCGAGTTTGAGGAAAAATTAGATCCCAAGGAGTTTATCGATTGGTTCCATTCAATGGAGAGAGTATTCGAGTATGAGAAGATTCCGGAGTATTGACAAGTCAAGAGGCAACCCTTCGACTACGTAAGTACGGGAGTTTATGGTCGGAAAATTTGAACCAACAGCATCGTCGAGAGGGAAAGGAGAAGATTCGCTCGTGGGAAAAAATGAAAAGAGAGATGAAGAAGCGATTCCTACTCGAGCGGTATCAACAAGATTTATTTCTTAGATATAGCACTCTACATCAGTAGTCCTCGAGTATTTCTGAGTATACTAAAGAGTTCAAGTAGTTGGGGCTACATGGTGATATCACTGAGCCCTTGGAGGAGACGATCGCTTGATATATCAGGGGACTGAAGCCCCAAGTTGCTGAGATGAACGAGTTACTGCCGACGTGTGTAATCTCAAGCACAATGTCGAGGAATAACAGTCGAGGAGGATAACCGAGAAGCCGTTATTCATGAATACGACTCCTTCCAACAAGGGGAGTGCCTCCACGAAAACGAATCCCTCGCCTAAGTCCGTAACCCTTAACTCGAGTGAGCGTGAGCGGCAAGCATGGAGAACGGTTGGGAGAACAACCATGAAGAACACACCTTTCAGGAAAGGGAGTTCGTCCTCGAGAACTCCAATATCGAGTAATCACAAGGATTAGGGACATGCCAAAAAATATGAACTTCTCTAGGATGTTGAGGAAGAATGCTTTGAGGAGCTAGGCCAAGGAGAAATGTTGGCCAGTCGAGGGATCATAACTACAAACGAGGATTTGCATAAGGGCGACAAGCGACAATGCATCTTGCTCCGCCGTTGAATGGAATAAAGCCAGGGACATCAAATGAAAGTGGATAAAGGGAGTGGCACCAGTATGGTCTCCATTATTAGAGTCGCACAGCGGATGTTGTCAACCACGCCACTCGTCCGACTATGCGAGCTTTAGTGGTGGAATTGAGAGAAAGGCATCTAGGAGAGGATTTCGCTCTGTCCCCTCCAACCCATTCAACTGGAGCACGATCTCGCGGGGAGATTGAGAGGAAGACTTAAGCCGATCAAGTTGACAGGGAACGTCGGGAGTAAGGAGCATCTGTTCAGCACTATCGAGTTTGATGAAGATCAGGAGAGTTTGCTCGCCTACTATATAGGAGGGCAACAACCATTACGAGAGCTCGAGGATGTGATGCAACAGAACCACGTCCATTTGAAACAAGCTCCGCATGTGCTAACGAAGACCTATATTCGAGTATTGTTCATAGCAATCTAGTAGTTGGTAACGAGACATTCCCGAATAGGAACTGGTGGAGTATTGTTTCTGGTGAATGAAAACTGCACGAGTTTGACGACAAACTTTTCTCAAACAGGGGAGTGTGATGCAAAATCGGGACCAACTCCAAATACTTCCATTCAAAGCAGATGGAGGCAGGATTACCTTTCTAAAAACAGTTTGATTTATCGAGATGGCAACCCAACAGGACACCGGTATCTCACGAATGAACGTGATGCGACTTGGCCAAGTCGAGAACTAGTCGAGAAGAGCTATCAAAACTGGAGCTACCTTCACGATAGTGAAGTGGTCGAGTTGACAATTGATGAGAAAGGAATTCCTCTCGAAATCAAGAAGACTACGTCAACTCGAGAAGACAACAGTTTGTCTCGAGATCAAGAATACGAGGTCTATCTCGAGAACAGAAGGACGAAGTCCGTCTCGATATTAACTTCAACTCGCTCAAAGAAAATTTGAGAACACTTTAGGCCGGGACTTGCGTGAAGAAAGGCCAGTCGACGTCATGCCCAGTTTATTTAGTTAATAATTTTGGACTTGTTTTTAATTGGCTTTTGGTTTTTCAATTTTGGACCATATAGGGTGGTAGAGTTAGCCCATTTTGAGTCATCTATAAATAGGATCTTTGTGTTTAGGGTTATGCAGAACCTTTTGAATATGTTACTTAAATTTGGCTACCGTCAAGTTCTTCGGTGAGCTTTACGCTTTTCTCTTATCGTTTGGTGGATTTCAAGCATGGCGAGATTTTATCCGAGCGATCCCATAATCGGTGGTGTTTTTGTATCCGGTTGTGCGGAATTAATCCTCGTGAAAATCCCGGTGGTGCTTAGGCTGTATCAGTGACGGTCCAAGTACTATCCCGTTCGTTTACTTCGGTTTGTTTTCATCGTTCCCGTTCGTTTCGTCTTCGCCGTCGTCGTATAATTTCCGTTTCCACGGTTGTCGCGCATCAATAGTAGCAATTGATTGAGGTCCCTTCAGACATGAAAAAAATGTAATTTAATGTTAGGGCCACAAAAGAAATAAATCAAAGATATGATTAGAGAAGAAAGTTTTGAAATAGTTATGGACACAAATCACTATTTGTCAATATAGAAATGCATGTATGAAAATTTGATGCGTCGTTAGTCCAAGTCGAATATGAACTCTAACGCCGTCTCCGTCCTGATATAAATAAAATGTAAGTTAAAGTTAGGAACACAAAAGAAATAAATAGAATAAAGGGATATGGAAGAAAGTTTTGAAATATTATGGAGGCAAAATGATATTTAACCTAAAAAATAAATCACCTATTAAGGATAGTAAGAGGAAAAACTAGTGCCACCAAGTGAACCCCCAAAAAATAATCATCTCATCCTGCCCAGTTAGTTTTTCACTATTGTCGCCAACCAAGAATCAGAAGTACATTTTGGGATGTGATATCTTGACGCAATTTGAACTCATACCCTAAAAATAACATTATTTGTCAAATGGATTATGATTATCTCGCTTAAAATAGAGTCTTATTTTTTCTTTATTTAATATAAAAAATGTACATTTGCTAATGGACATACCCACGAAGGCCAAAAGCACTTGGTGTATCTCAAGTGTTCAGACTATGTGTGTTATTCTAGTTAGGCTTATCTAATATATCAATAAAAAATGCATATGCTTGCTTCATTATGTACGAGGATTGTACGATATTACTGTTTGTTTAGGAAATATTTTTCCAAATACGACATGAAGTTTGAAAATTGGTGAATTATCGTTCTTAAGTTGCTACTTGAAGTAGCGACTTTACTTCACGAAGGAAGTCCTTACTTCAAGTAGCGACTTAGGTTCCAACTGAAGTCGTTACTTGAAGTAGCGACTTCATGTCATATGAACCAACCCACATAAAATCGTTACTTGAAGTAGTAATTCCTTTTATCACGAAGGAAGTCGCTACTTCGAGTAGCGATTTTGCACTATAAAGAAAACACTATGGTTGGGGCTGTCACTTGTGTTTCTTTCTCATAAGTGTTATAAGTCGCTCCTGAAAGCAACGACTTCCTTCTATTATAAAGGAACTTGCTGCTTCAAGGAGCAACTTTGCACAGAAGGAAATTGCTACTTCAGGTAGCGAGATTGCATAGAGAGGACAAGTTGTCTAGGTGAAGGAAATCGCTACTTCATGTGTTGTCCATGTTTTGAGAGGCATTATACAGACACGGCCCTAAATAAGTAAATTGTTTTCTTAGTGATATTTTTAATATAAGTCTCTCTAATAGTTGCAGTTTCTGATGAAGGTAAAATTTTTTTATTTTAGGTTGCTTGATATCCTCCTCGGTTCGATCAAGGTTGTCGGATTATTCCACAGTTGGTCATGAGTGTTTATGTGCCCCAGTTTCACTTATCAATTTTCATATTATTGAGTCGTATTTTTCGGATAGTGTTCCTTCAATTCGGAGATCGTCATATCGTTCTGGGTAAATGAAAGACGAATGAGAAGCTTCGAAGGACTAATTTGAGGGAACAAACATATGGATAATTGGGCACATATCTATTGTGTTGATGTCGACTTGTGGAATGAACAGTATAGTCCTATTACATGATGGTTATGACTCATATTCAAATGATGATCATGACTTTCAATACCGTAGGTGGTATGGGACAAAACATGAGACACATCTCACACACTAGCGTGATGTTAGGTTCATTCGTGAGTATAAATGTATTTAAGATGTTGCTCTTTTCATTTGTAACTTACAAATGCCTTTTACAAGGCAAAATTCTACAAGGTATCACACTTAAAGCCCAAAAAACGACATTGAAGGAATGCCCTGTATCCTGGAATTATTAGTAGAGGGGAAATAAATGTTGAGGGAATATGCGCCGTTGCTGGTCGAAGTAGAGGATCAGATGATCAACCGAGAGAAGACGATCAACTAGAAGAAGACAATCCCTCGAGACAAGCTAATGAACATGATGAGATGCAATCTGAAGAAGAAGTTGTCAGAACTGAAGAGGTTCAATATGAGGAAGAATCAAACCAGGACAGAGATGACGACGATGAGGACTATGTTCCCATGGAAGTTGAAATATCATATTACACTTTGGAATTAATTGCTTCATCCTTGCGTGCTACTGCTTCGACGCCAAAGAAGTCACATAGCCACCTCATGTATTATAAGCTGAAGATGATGTTCTTATGGGTTTCAAAATAACACTGCTCACGACAGATCCAATGCCACCTCCACCTCCAGTTCATTCTTACGAGCGATGGACCAAGAATCGTGTTGGTCGAAGAAGAAGTGACGACTTAACACTTTTTCTTTAGTAGGTCTTTGTCAGATTGCATTTGAACAACATTTCTTTAACGTTGTCATAGTGGTAAAAACTTGTGGGAGGAGAGTTTGAATTAACTTCTTTCGATTGTTGGATGTTTTGACTTGTTATCCATGATGAGCATAGGGGAAGGATAACATATGTGATTTGACAATGATGAAGAACATCTTCAAGTAGCAATTTCTTTCTCACAGCTGTCTATGCAAAGGCGCTACTTCAAGTAGCGACTTTCTCCAAGCAAAAGGAAGTTGCTACATCCTTTAGCCCTGAAGAGGAACTCGCTAGTCAAAGTCTCCGCTCTCTGTACATAGTTGCTACTTGAAGCAATGAGTTCTTTCATAGTAGAAGAAAGTCTGACCACGCTTGTCGAAGGCGGCAAATTAATTACTCTCACAAACCTAATTAACTTGTAGATAAGGCAAGTAGAGGTCGTTCCCACAGAGAATCAACAGAGGAAATTTCCTAACGGTCGCACGTTTAACAATCTTGAGGTCAAGTCAAACGAGATTGAATTGAGAGTAAAACTGAAAAAGAGAGTGCAGATAACGATGATTAAATCAATTAATAAAAGCCTAGGACTATCAATTTCCCCTAACGAATTATCTAACTCGTTCCTTCCTTTCTCCAGTTATCAAATTCTTAAGTTACTAACCTAGGGTTCGTATATCTCTTTACGCCTCTCCCGAGTGCTCTAAAGACGTATTCCCTGTATCGAGCTAATCACTCTATTCCTAAGCAATTAACTAGTGGGAACCCATTATGCAACAACCCTAAATGGCTACCTAAGGCAATCAGGTATATTCCTATCCTTCTCGCTAATTAGCTCCGTTTTCCAACGAGACGCTAACTTAGGCTATTCAATCCACGGCTTAACCTAAACAACTTTTCCAAGCTCGAATAGGTCTCCAGTTCAAATTAATTGGTGATCAGGCAATTAACCGCATTAAGATCAAGATTGAATAAGTAACAACACGAATTCGCATAACACGGAGAAAATGAATTCACTCGTTAGATAAAATCGCTAGGTTCCATTGAAGTCCTAGAAAACGAAATTAGTTCATAACGTAGAAGAAATTCAACTCAAATTCAAAAGAAAAAGAGAGCGACATAATAATCAAAGAGGGGCAAGAAAAGAAAAACGCCCTCTCGAATCCTCCGATCCGAGAAGTAGTCGCCTAGTCTTGATCTCCGCTTCAACCCTAGCCGTCTCCGAGTCGAATGTCTCCTCCGTTCTTCACCAACAGAAAAGACTCTAAAAGCCAAAGGGAAGGTGTCCTTAGAGTTACCTCTAAAACTAGAATATATAGATCCCCTAGAAAATATTTCCTAAGATTCTCCAAATCTAGGCAATATTTCTAGGGAGAATAAAATAAAATAAATCTAAAACTACCAACTAAATAACTAGTTGATCCTCTATATCTCCATAATGCAGTCTTAGGAAGACTTGAAGACTCCTCAAGCGGTTAGCCTTCAAAATTCGCAAGAGAGCTTCGTCAGCTACAGAACCTCCAGGGACGCGTCCCTGAGATCTGAAGGACGCGTCCCTCAGCTCTCTGTCCATTGTTCGCTCCTCTTCGCTTTTCTTCGTCCGAGCTTCAAAATCTCCTTCATTTTCCTGCATTAACACATGACAAACCAAGAGGCATCAACAAGATAACCGACTCGAGACGAAATAGAAACAAAAACTAAGAAAATAACAAAGATCAACTTAAAATAAAACTAAACTAAAAATGACTCAAATCCTACCAAATCCCTATCAATACTCGTCCGACTAACCACATAAAGCCTCGTTAAGGATACGAAATAACCCTACTTTCACAGAGTTATCACACCCCCAAACCTACAATTTGCTAGTCCTCGAGCAAATAGAAAAACACAGAAAGATAACTCTTCAGCAATACCCAACTCAATCCAATCTGAACAACCCTCTCTCTATTCTCAGCAATGCACATACTCACTTCCGCTGGTCGAATCAGTTGTCAAGAAAAACAATTTCAATTTGATCAAACTTCACATAATGTTCGAAACTATCATCTCGGTATGTCATATAGTGAACTCAACAATAAAAGACTTCCAATAAAACATATTAGATCGGCACTTCGTAGAAACCAACCAAACACTAATCATCCACTCGTCCTCAGGATTCTCAACCATTATTTTTTTTTTCACATAAACTTTATTTCAGCTACACGACTCTAAATGTTTCATCACATTCTAATGTACCCATGTAACGAGTATTTGATCAATGACTCCCGGTCCAGTTGGACCAAGGCATTAGGCGATGAAGCACCCCTCGGATCTCATTCTCGAGTACACCAGAAGGACTCACACCACAAGTACATATTTAGGCGTCAATCAAATTTCAATCACTTTATTTCTCTTTCTTTTCCTTTTTTTTTCACACGCCTAAACATTGGTACTCAGAGCCTTGGTAACCCCTTTTTTTTTTCTTTTACTTTTTTTTTTTTTTTTTTTTTTTTTTTGAAGAACTTGTTTCAAATCAATGCCTAGCCAGCCCCACTCGACACCAACTACTATGCGTTATTAGATTTCGAGAATTGTTTTCACTCACTACCAATCCATACCGAGGAATTATTACCCACTAAAAAAAAACAGTTTAATCACCCAATTAAGCTCAATTTTCACTCTTCCATAAGTCGTAAGCATGTGCGTAATAAGTCATCATCGAATAAGGGTCAGCTCATCAAAGATATCGTCAAGTCTTACTGAAGAGTTAGACACGCCTAGACTTACTCTAAAAATGACGCAAAAATCAAAACTAAAAAAAAATCAAAATACTACTAGCCAGCGACAAAATAGAAATGACATCAACCCAAATCACCATTGCAGCACAAACAACACCCCCAAACCTAGACTAGACATCGCCCCGATGTAAATATGCATAGCAAGAGATTAAGGGAACGAAGTACTCCCCTGGGGTGCTAGTCGTCACCGTCATCGTCATCATTTTCCTCCTCAAGGTCTTGGGAGTAGTCGTTATCCAAACCAAGCTCATCCTCCTTCTGGAAGTCAGCAATTGAAGGGAGAATGAGGCGGCTGCACAAGAAAAAAAAATGGGTTAGGGTTGTCACTTAAAAGAAATTATAACTATTTTTTTTATTTTTTATTTTATTATTATTTTTTTGATCTTTTTATTATTTATTTTTTTTTTGATTTTTTTTTTCTTTTTTCTTTCTTTCGGAGGGACACGTCCTTCAAATTGGAGGATGCGTCCTCCATGGTTCTGTAGGATTGCAGAATGCCCGAGGTCGCGTCCTTGGCTGTGAGGGACGCGTCCTTGAATTTTCCCACACATCGAAGAGCTCAACTTCAAGGATGCCTTGCAACGGCATTTCGTGTCTCCTGGTGATGTTTCCTATGCGTTGATACCTGTCATAAGATGCAACAAAGTTATATGAATCTTTGAAAAGAGTTGGCCAATAGAATCCTGATTGTAGAACTTTAGCCGCTGTTCGATCTCCTCCAAAGTGTCCACCATAGGGTGACGAGTGACAATGTTCGAGGATTCCCTTGATTTCTTCCTCTGGCACACATCTCCTGATAACTTGATCAGCACAATGCTTAAAGAGAAACGGTTCATCCCACATGTAGTAGCGTACATCATGCAAAAATTTCTTCTTTTGTTGAGGAGTAAAGTCGGAGGGAATATGGTTAGAAACAATATAATTCACAAAGTCGGCATACCAAGGGCACGCCAAATCATTCGTAGCAAACAATTGTTCATCAGGGAATGACTCATTAATTAGCATATGGTCAGGAGATGAAGTCGCATTTTCTAACCTCGATAAATGATCCGCAACTTGGTTTTCGGATCCTTTTCTGTCCCTAATTTCAAGATCAAACTCTTGTAAAAGAAGAACCCACCTGATGAGCCTTGGCTTTGCCTCTTTCTTTGAGATCAAGTGCTTGATGGCAGAATGGTCAGTGAAAACAATAACTTTCGTACCAACAAGATAACTACGAAATTTATCAAAGGCATAGACAATCGCAAGCAACTCTTTTTCTGTGGTGGTGTAATTTACCTGAGCATCATCAAGAGTTCGACATGCATAGTAAATGACATGAAATACCTTATTCACTCGTTGTCCTAGAACGGCTCCGACCGCGTAATCGCTTGCATCACACATTAGTTCAAATGGTAAATTCCAATCAGGTGCAATAACTATAGGGGCAGAAATTAACCTCTGCTTGAGCTCGTTGAAGGCACTAAGGCAGTCGTCATCGAAAATAAAGGACCTGTCCTTTTCTAAGAGATTGCAAAGTGGTTTGGAAATTTTGGAAAAGTCCTTGATAAATCTTCTGTAAAATCCTGCGTGTCCAAGAAAACTCCGGATTGCTTTGACTGATGTTGGTGGCGGCAACTTCTCGATCGTTTCTATCTTTGCTCGATCCACTTCAATCCCCTTGTTTGATATCCTGTGTCCAAGAACAATACCCTCTCGAACCATAAAATGGCATTTTTCCCAATTTAAAATAAGGTTTGTTTCTTCACAACGTTTCAGCACGCGAGCTAAATTTGTCAAGCAATCATCAAAAGACATCCCAAAGATGGAAAAATCATCCATAAAAACTTCAAGGCACTGCTCAACCATATCAGTGAAAATAGACATCATGCATCTCTGAAACGTAGCTGGGGCATTACATAGACCAAAAGGCATTCGACGAAAAGCAAACGTACCATACGGGCATGTAAAAGTAGTCTTTTCTTGATCTTCTGCTGCTATGGCAATTTGGTTATATCCAGAATAACCATCTAGAAAACAGTAAAATCCTTTACCTGCCAGGCGATCCAACATTTGATCTATAAACGGAAGTGGGAAGTGATCCTTTCTAGTGGCTTTATTCAACTTCCTATAATCCATGCAAACTCGCCAACCAGTCACCGTACGCGTGGGAATGAGCTCATTCTTTTCGTTGGAGACAACGGTCATCCCACCTTTCTTAGGTACACACTGCACAGGACTCACCCAAGAACTGTCAGAAATCGGGTATATTATACCTGCATCAAGCCATTTGATGATTTCCTTCTTGACTACTTCCTTCATGTTCGGGTTGAGTCGTCGTTGATTCTCCACCGAAACCTTATGATTTTCTTCTAGCAAAATCTTGTGCATGCAAATTGATGGACTGATACCTCGAATATCAGCAATTGTCCACCCTAATGCTCGTTTATATTCCCTCAAGACTCGAAGTAATTTCTCTTCCTGTGTCATTGTTAGTGCCGACGAAATAATAATGGGTAGAGTTTCATTACTTCCAAGATATGCATACCTCAGGTGTTCAGGTAATGGTTTCAGCTCTAATTGGGGTGGTTCTTCAATAGATGGTTTCATCGGATTATGCGGCCTCTCCAAGGTTTCAAAATGCTCCCCTCTCAACATGTGTGGTATTGCATCCATTGCTGTTATCACTTCTTGTACTTCTTCATTGTCGGATGACGTTGAGTTCATTGCAATTTCAAGTGGATCCTCATATGGAATCTCTGTAGAGTACCTGCTCAAAACATCTTCAATCAGAAAGCATTCATCAATTTCATTCGGGCACTTCAGCGATTTTAAAACATTAAATGTCACCTCCTCATCATTAACCCGAATGGTTAGTTCACCTTTTTGAACATCAATGAGGGCTCTACCTGTTGCCAAGAATGGTCTCCCTAAAATGATGGGGATATTTTTATCTTCCTCAAAATCTAAAACTACAAAATCCGCTGGAAAGATAAATTTATCCACTTTAACAAGCACATCTTCAACAATACCCCTAGGATATGTTATTGATCTATCAGCTAACTGCAATGTCACAGACGTAGGTTTCACTTCCCCCAAACCTAACTCATGGTATACAGATAAAGGCATAAGATTAATACTTGCGCCAAGATCACACAGAGCCTTACCATTGAATTGCGAACCAATAGTACAAGGGATAGTGAAACTACCTGGATCCTTTAGCTTAGGAGGAAGTTTTCGTTGCAATATGGCACTACATTCCTCCGTTAGTGCTACGGTTTCAAACTCACCTAACCTTCTTTTCTTCGATAGGATGTCCTTCATGAACTTGACGTAGCTCGGCATCTGTTCAAGAGCTTCTGCAAAAGGAATGTTAATATGGAGTTTCTTAAACACGTCGAGAAACTTACGGAATTGGGCTTCATCATGCTTCTTTGCTCTTTGAGGGAATGGAAGTGGTGGTCGTTCTATCTTCCCCATGTTGGGTATTATCCAAGTGGGACGATGTGGTTGATCAGTTGGGGGAAGGACACGTCCTTCAGTTGGCAGGGTCGCGTCCTTCTGCGTTGCTTCTTCCACAGAATGTTCAGGGACGCGTCCCTCAAATTCGGAGGACGCGTCCTTCACGGTTCTGTGAAAATTCTGAAGTTCCTGATCTCGTCTTTTGTTCAGCTTGGATGTGTTCGCCTCCTCATCGATTGGCTCTCGTGGAAGATCACTAATCTCATTTGACTTTTTATTGTCACTCGACCGAATCTTTGGTGGTACTTCTTCAAGTGCTCGGCCGTTTCTCAAAGTTACTGCTTTAACATATTCTCGTGGATTGACCTCAGTATCACTTGGCAACCCTCCTTGTTGACGCGAGTTCAAGGCTTGAGCCAGCTGACTGACTTGATTCTCCAAGTTCCTTATTGATGCTGTTTGATTCTTTATTATGGCATCTTGATTCGCCATGTACTTATCTTGATTCGCCATGTACTTCGTCATCAAATCCTCAAAATTCGTCTTTTTTTCTAGTTCTGGGGCTTTGGGTTGCTGAAATCCCGGAGGTTGCGTTGCTCGATGATCCATTGTTTGTTGCTCTTTCCAAGAAAAGTTAGGATGGTTCCTCCACCCCGGATTATACGTGTTGGAATAAGGATTGTTCCTCTGATTTCCTATAAAATTAGCCTCTTCCATGCTTGCAGCACATTGATCTGTTATATGTCCACCACCGCAGATATCACATCCTCTAGTTGTACTCTGGATGGACTGTACATTCACCGACTCAAACTTCTTGGCCAACGCCGATATCTGCGCTTGAATAGATGTGAGTGCATCCAGTTCATGAGCACCCGAAACTTTTCTACCACTTATTCGGTCGAACGATTGACTTGGTACATAAGTCCTCCTCATAGTCTCCAGAAGCTCTCTTCCTTCCACATATGATTTTCGTAGGAATGATCCGTTCGATGCTAAGTTGAGGTCCTTGCGCGATGTTTCCGACAACCCATTGTAAAAAGCTTCCAATTGTCGCCATCCCGGTAGATCATGATATGGGCACTGGATTAATAAATTTTTGAAGCGCTCCCAAGCCTCCACGAAAGTTTCTGTATCATGTTGCTTGAATGTGCAGATTTCATTCCTCATGTGGGATATCTTGGATGGCGGGAAATATTGATCTAGGAATGCTTCTTCCATCTGTTCCCAGGTACTGATTGATCCAGCCGGTAGCGAGTTCAGCCAACTCCATGCTCTATCCTTCAAGGAGAAGGGAAATAACTTTAATCGAACTGCATCTTGTGGCACTCCGTTTTGCCTGAAACTGTCGCAAATGCTTAAGAACTTGCTCAAATGCTCATGCGGATCCTCAATCAGTGATCCTCGAAACATCACTGAATTCTGAATCATCTGAATCACCGATGTCTTTATCTCGTAATCCCGAGCTTGAATCGCAGGCGCAACGATACAGAACCGGTTGATGTGAGGTTTTGCTGAAGTGAATTCCACCATCGGCCTGTTATCAATGTCCTGTTGACCCTCGTTCTGCTGAGGTAGAATTAGGTTTCCGTCCATGTTGCTTTGTTGTGCACTAGCTTTCTCACGAACCAGTCTATGGAAAGTCCTTTCGATTTCAGGATCAAAAGGAAGAATTTCTGTACTTCGAGTTCGTCGCATGCACCTAATGTTAAAAATATCAAAAGAAATAAGTGAGAAAATTAAACAACTTGAACGTCAATTAGATAAACGTGATGACAGTAGAAAATAAATTTCTCCAAATTGATTCCCCGGCAGCGGCGCCAAAATTTGACCACGCTTGTCGAAGGCGGCAAATTAATTACTCTCACAAACCTAATTAACTTGTAGATAAGGCAAGTAGAGGTCGTTCCCACAGAGAATCAACAGAGGAAATTTCCTAACGGTCGCACGTTTAACAATCTTGAGGTCAAGTCAAACGAGATTGAATTGAGAGTAAAACTGAAAAAGAGAGTGCAGATAACGATGATTAAATCAATTAATAAAAGCCTAGGACTATCAATTTCCCCTAACGAATTATCTAACTCGTTCCTTCCTTTCTCCAGTTATCAAATTCTTAAGTTACTAACCTAGGGTTCGTATATCTCTTTACGCCTCTCCCGAGTGCTCTAAAGACGTATTCCCTGTATCGAGCTAATCACTCTATTCCTAGGCAATTAACTAGTGGGAACCCATTATGCAACAACCCTAAATGGCTACCTAAGGCAATCAGGTATATTCCTATCCTTCTCGCTAATTAGCTCCGTTTTCCAACGAGACGCTAACTTAGGCTATTCAATCCACGGCTTAACCTAAACAACTTTTCCAAGCTCGAATAGGTCTCCAGTTCAAATTAATTGGTGATCAGGCAATTAACCGCATTAAGATCAAGATTGAATAAGTAACAACACGAATTCGCATAACACGGAGAAAATGAATTCACTCGTTAGATAAAATCGCTAGGTTCCATTGAAGTCCTAGAAAACGAAATTAGTTCATAACGTAGAAGAAATTCAACTCAAATTCAAAAGAAAAAGAGAGCGACATAATAATCAAAGAGGGGCAAGAAAAGAAAAACGCCCTCTCGAATCCTCCGATCCGAGAAGTAGTCGCCTAGTCTTGATCTCCGCTTCAACCCTAGCCGTCTCCGAGTCGAATGTCTCCTCCGTTCTTCACCAACAGAAAAGACTCTAAAAGCCAAAGGGAAGGTGTCCTTAGAGTTACCTCTAAAACTAGAATATATAGATCCCCTAGAAAATATTTCCTAAGATTCTCCAAATCTAGGCAATATTTCTAGGGAGAATAAAATAAAATAAATCTAAAACTACCAACTAAATAACTAGTTGATCCTCTATATCTCCATAATGCAGTCTTAGGAAGACTTGAAGACTCCTCAAGCGGTTAGCCTTCAAAATTCGCAAGAGAGCTTCGTCAGCTACAGAACCTCCAGGGACGCGTCCCTGAGATCTGAAGGACGCGTCCCTCAGCTCTCTGTCCATTGTTCGCTCCTCTTCGCTTTTCTTCGTCCGAGCTTCAAAATCTCCTTCATTTTCCTGCATTAACACATGACAAACCAAGAGGCATCAACAAGATAACCGACTCGAGACGAAATAGAAACAAAAACTAAGAAAATAACAAAGATCAACTTAAAATAAAACTAAACTAAAAATGACTCAAATCCTACCAAATCCCTATCAATACTCGTCCGACTAACCACATAAAGCCTCGTTAAGGATACGAAATAACCCTACTTTCACAGAGTTATCAAAGTCCTACTTCAAGTAGCGACTCCTAGCACTTAAGAGAAAAAACAGAAGTGACCGCCCAAGCCACGGTGTTTTCTTACTGTGCGAAATTGATATTGTAAGTAGCGACTTTCTTCGTGGCAAAGAGAATTACTACTTCAAGTAGCAATTTTATGTGAGTTGGCCTACATGACATGAAGTCGGTAATTGATGTAGTGAATTCCTTCGTAAAGTAAAATCGCTACTTCCGGTAGCGATTTAAGTACAATAAATCACCAATTTTCAAACTTTGTGTGTATTTAGCAACCAGTTTTCCTAAATTAACGGTAGTATTGTGCAGTCCTCCCATTATGTACTTCTTCTAAACCTTCAATTTCACAGGGATGTACTGCTGCTAAAATAAACCTTCACTTATTTCGCTTCATCTTTATATAATAGATGAGGGTTTGTTTACGGTGGAAACATGTTACGATATAACGGGGACTAATAGCTTTAAAGATTGTGGTCGCCAATAAAACAATAAACAAACATGAAACAATGAAAGGAATTCACTATTACAAAGGTTGAATACTTAAAGCCTTTGAAAGCACTCGAAAACACAAGTTACAAACGAGATGACAATCAAACATCCCCGTGTCGACATGGCCTATGTCGATAACGATCCCCAACGTGTCATTTATAACCGGATGTTATCCGTTTGGTGTGGCTGCCAGGTTAATCGAAGCATCTGGGGATTTTTCTTTCGAAAAGAAACAGCGACTCGAATTGATCACCAAGGAACATTTGGAGAAGGGCCCTAAGGAATGGGGCGACAAGGAGGAATATCAGTTCATGGTGGAATGGCTGTCGACGTATGTGTGTTGCCATCGTAGCAAGGAATCACTGAGGTTTATGGTTCCACTAGCAAACTTCTTAGTCCAAGCGACAGAGCCAGTAGTGATGGCACCATTTATTCTCTACCTAGTTTATCGAGCTCATTTCGAAGCACAAACCGTCGATTATGAGAATCTAGGATTGTTCCCTACAAGACTAGTAGCAAGCCCATTATGGATTACTGTAGCGTGGGCACATTTATACTTCCATAAGCTGCACAACTTTAAGTTGACTGATCCTTCTGGAAAAACTGGACAAGGGACACCGCTTCTGGTTGCCTTCATCGACTTCTTCGTGCGGAACAGCCTTTCTGGCGACCTTATCCCAGTCATGACAGGTTATATGAGTTCTGACGATTCCTGAGGTAACACCCCTATTAGGATCACATACTGACTCCAAGGGACCTGCTCACCAGTGACCCCAAAGGCTTCATCGTTGAAGTTTATAATCCGCAGTTTTTGTCGAGGCAGCTCAGATTTGCTCAAAGTTGTTTGTTTCCTTACATCAACTCATACAACACCAACTTGGACGAACATTTCAGCATCGGTCTGTCTTATTCCAGCAGGTAAGTCGATGCACGTTATGTTAGTCACCTTTAATGTTGGTCTAACTTTATTCTATGTATAACAGTTATACTCCACAATCGATCGAGGGATCTCAACAATTGTGTTTCCAGTCGCATCGAAGGGGTCTAGTATTACGAAGGCCTTCGACTGCTACTGGAAAAGGGTCTTCGACAAAAGTTTGTCAAAGACTACATTCCCCAATAAGGCTAACGAATCGATGCTTCAACCGTAGAACTTCCGCAGCCTTCTTTCTTCGAAGTAAGAGAAAGCATTGATGCCAGGTATATATGTTGACTATAATCAAATTGTTCAATGTCAAAATTCACACTTCGACAATCGTAGGAGCTTTGGACGTTGCCGTGCTGTCAGCACCCATGTCAAAAGGACGAGTGAAAAGGAAAAGGACGACACAACCTTCAACGTCAAAAAAACCTGCTACTCGGTCTCTTCGACAGCACGGGATGAATCTTCCTCAGATGTTGGCGAGGACTGTCCAAGGCTCAGCCGAAGGCCAAGGAAAGCGAAGCATGTCCCGATTCCAGAAGAATCTGTCGAGGTCATCGATGCTGCGACTGAAGAGAGCCCTTCACATGTAACCAAAGAACCCATTCCCATGTCATGAAGGAACATATACCGGCCAATGATGAGGTAAAGTCATTGTTTCGATAATTTCACATTAGTTTGCAACTCTAAACTTATTATCAATAACATAGGCCAATTTCGACGATTTAATCAGCACTTCATCCCTCCATCAGGAGAAATACCCCCCCTAATGTCAACAACCAGGTCGATATTGCAGCCAACCCTCAGACTGTATAAGTTTCTGAGGAAGGTTCGACGGGGGGGGGGCCAATCAAATCATCGAGATAGGATCGACTGCGGCCGTCGATCAAACTGAGAAACAGATTGAGTTTCACAACTTTATGCAGTCTTTTTACCTATAAAAAAAATCTCAACCGTACATTCATTCAGGTTGTTACGCCCTCATCTGAGATCCTAACAACTGTCCGCGACCCCGACTATCGAGGGATCTATTCCTGAACAGACTAATCAAGTCTCGATCGATCAACATGGTGGCACACCCGCTGATTCTCACCCCACTACAACATCACAGGTATCTGCACCACCATCGACGGGACTAGTCCCTGAAGCAACAATCAATGTGGGATGCCATACCCCAAAAGCATCCAAGGGGCTTGACGATGCTGGCTTCGAAGATATGTTCGATCAGCTTCCGGTAAGAAACGTACATTACTGCATTTTCGAAGGCGAGGAACTAACTTTCATTTCTTCTTTGTAATAAGCAGCATTTTGAATTGTCACCCCCTAAAAAGTCATCGACGGATGTGGCACATATGCCTCGTAGAGCACCATGGTTCATCCTGCTACTTGCTAGAGTGATCCAATGATGTTTGCCCAGAAACTCCTGGAAGTGCTTCGACGGGAAGAAGTTACTGCTTCCAACTTCGACGAAATGGTCCAAACTATCGAGGCCATTGAGAGGCATGCCAAAGCTCCCATCGTTCTCCTCACTGAATGTCAAAGTCTCAAGGAGTCATATTGGAAGTCCCAGGAAGACTGCGAGAAGGCTATGTCAAATGCTCGACAGTGGAAACACCTCTCCTTCAAACTTGTAGACCATAATGCAGCTCATGGCAAAGTGATGACCCTCTCTTCTGTGCATCAGAGCCTGATCGAAGAGCGGGATCGATTAGAGATCCTAATGGTTGAGTTATCGTCGAAGCTGGAGAAAGTCAAAGCCGAGATCCCTGTACGAGAGAAAGAAGTATCGGAGGCTGAAGCGGAACTAGAAGCAATTTGTATCCCCGTATACGAGACATGCTCTTTGATTGCTTTCTAGAAGGGCATGACCGATATTACCATCAAGATCAGTGTCCGAACTTATCTTGCCGACCTGTTAGCAAATTAGTTGTTTCCTCAAGGACCCTAGGATCATTGATAGTCTTGCATCGACATCAAGTACTTGTAGTTTATTTTGTTTTTGCGTTGTTTTTTCTTTCTGGTCGAAAATCAACAATCCAAGCTCCATTTGTTTCACAAAATCGCTTGCACTGAATTGACAGTTGAAATCGACCAATAACGAAATCTGGTACAAACAAACTAATTGGCCTAAAACCTAAATCAAGATCCTTAGTCGACGTTTGCACCAAGATTGTTAAGATTTTCAGAATTTCAATTATTGAAATTTCCAATATAATCTAAATGAGACTATTGAGATTCTCAAGAAACTGTTGAGATTCTCCAGAAACTGTTGAGATTTTTTGGAGACTGTTGAGATTCTTGGTTGTCTATATGGTGTTGTATGGCTGTCTATAAATAGCAAAGGAATGGGCAGAAGGATCCATTCACTCCTCATTTCTCATTTCTCAGCCACCATGTCCTGCCGATAGGCTATCTTTCTGAAATCGTCCCCTTCTCCACAAAGTCTAAGTTCACAACCTCAGACTCCTTCAAAGCCTAGGTTTACAACCATAGGTGGAGATAAGCTTTCGTTGACCCGCACCATGGCTGAAATATTAGCTGCAGCCAGGTGGACGAATGTTCACCAAAGATGACAAACATCATCTTGTGCGGCTGGACAACGGCGCAGTTTAGGTCTTCTCTGATTGTTCTCACAAGCGTCGCTGGAGATGAAAGAAGCGACACTAGTGGACTGTCGAGGTACATAGGAGCAAACGAAGCAGGAAGGAAATCCTGGGATGCCAGCGCTAGTGCCAGCACCAATAATGGGAAGGAGGGGAACTTCTCGATAGTCATAACAGTGGCCGCGACAATCGACTTATTGTCGACAACAGTGCCAGTGACAATCGAAGATCTAATGTACTTAGTGTCGACAACAGTGCCCGTGTATTTTTACTCATGTGGATCCACATTGTATTCTCCATCTATACAAAGTGAATCGATTGGTTTTAGTATCGACTACATTTCTCCTGTAACCTCAACTATCCCAATTAATTGCGACCAAAACTCAGGACATCAAGATTGGATTTCCTTATAATGTAAATCCCAATGGGTTGGTTGATGAAGTTTTAAATGTTTAGTTTACCATTAACTTTTAAGGCGTGTAGATCACCATTTACGGTCAATAAATGATAAACATTCTTAGGATATACTTCATCGATTATGAAAGGGCCTTCCCAAGTAGGAGACCATTTACCCATAAAATAATCTCAATTCCCAATCAGGAGGATCATTTTCCAGACTAATTCTCCTTTCTTAAAGGACTTTAGAGTGACCTTCTTATTATAACTTCGCGCGATCCTCTCTTTTTGGACCTGTATTCGATTTAATGCCCAAAGGCGCGTTGATTCTAAGTTCTCTAGTTCAATATGCATCGATTCTTCATAATCGATGGGACTATTATCTTGATGGGTCAAGAATCTCATTGATCTAAACCAAACTTCGATGGGGAGGATTGCGTCATGTTCATAGATCGAGGATTGTCATCGATCATCTTCTAAATGGTGTTCTTGATAATCTTGTTGATCGATTCAGCTTGCCCGTTTGACTGAGCATAATAAGGTGACAAGTTTGTCAAAACAAATCCAAACTCAGACGTAAACTCCTTAATTAAGCTACCATTAAAAACAATGGCATTATCGATTGCTATATTCTGAGGGATACCAAATCTAGAAATAATATTCGATCGAGAAAATCACTCACATCATTCTAACTGATACTCTTATAAGCCCTTGCTTCGACCCACTTCGTGAAATAGCCTGTGGCCACAAGGATATAAGAATCCCCTTTGCTCGAGCTGGGTCTTATTTCTCCAATCACATCTATTGCCATGATCGAAACGACGAAGGTTTAATCACGGGATGCAAATGAGTGGCAGGCACATGTGATATAGGCCCATGTCTTTGACACTTTTCACATCCTATAGCTATATTTATGCAATCTTTCATCATCGATGGCCAAAAGAAGCCATGCCTCTTAATCGACCAATACATATTTGGTCCAGAATGATGTAAACCACATATTCCTTGATGTGCTTCAAGCATTATGGGAATTGGCTCGTCCAAATCGACGCGCGTAAAAGTACACCATCATTCTGTTTTCTATATAAAACATTGTCAATTAATGTATAAAATCGCGCCAACAACTTTACTTGGCGGGTTGCCCCTTCCCAGGATTGTAGAAGAATTCCATGAATTGTTTTCTCCAATCAGTTGTCGATCGAAAAATATTGATGGCGTTTACCTGCGTAATATCGCCTACCAATACAGACGGTAAAATTGGTGCATGTCCCCCTATTTCTTGTAGTAATTGGTGATTAACATTAAAGCCAGAAGCGTGTTGGACTATCTCATTAGCTATAAGGTTACACTCTCGAGGAACGTGTTCAAAACGGATCAATTTAAACAAGGACGACAAATCATGAACTTTGTCCAAGTATTGTTGAAGATGGTCGAAGGTTACACATGCTCAGACCCAGAACATGATTAATCACAAGCTGTGAATCTCCTCTCACCACTGCACACGATACGTGAAGATCGATCATAGATTTCAATGCAATGATTAAAGCCTCATATTCAATGGAATTGTTTGTTAACCAAGCGTCGATTCTATACGTAGGCTTGTGCATGACTTTTAATGGTGATACTAGATAAATCTAATTCCAACTCCTTTGTTGGATGCGGATCCATCAAACCAGGCCTCCCAAAACTCTTCATGGTCTCGGGAAAGAACAGGTTGAGGATCCGTATATTGTACCAGAAAGTCGACAAGAACTTGTCCTTTGATTGATGTCTGTGGTCGGTATCGGAGATCAAAAGAAGACAAGGTAAGACTCCATTTACTCAATCGACCAGGTAACATATGGCTATAAAATAACATTTTTAACACTGGAGCGTTCGATACTATATAGATCGTATTGCTTCAATATAATGTCGAACTTTCATAACAACATAATACAATGATAAACACAATATTCAATTATCCAAATACCGACACTCAATCGGTGAAAGTATTCGAGACAAGTAACATATAACTCGCTCTTTGCGCTAATCATCTTCCTGAACCAGCATCGATCTAATTACCCGTTCACTCGCAACAGCATAGAGTAGAAAGGACCGATTACACTTTGGAGGGACCAGAACAGGTGAATTAGTAAGGTATTTCTTAATAGTCTCAAAGGAGTGCTGAAGTGCATCTGTCTACTCAAAGTTGATACATCCTCTCTAAGATTTGAAAAGACTGATGTTCGACCAGCAATATTACCTATGAACCTTCGTAAGTAATTAACTCTTCCTAAGAAGGCTTTAACTTGTCTCTTGGTTGCCGAAGGAGGTAAATCATGTATTGCACTAATCTTACCAGGATCTATTTCTATTCCTCGATGGTGCACCAAAAACCCTAGAAATTGTCTTGCTCGACATTTCATAGGATTTAACTTCAAGTTATGTTTCCTCATCTGAAGGAATGCTTTACGAAGTTCTTGGACATGACAAACATCTGTCAAAGATTTTTACTACTATGTCATCGATGTATACTTCGACTATCGATCCTATCAATGGATTAAAGATGAGATTCATTGCCCTTTGATAAGTTGTTCCAGCATTCTTAAGACCAAAAAGCATAACAACCTATTCAAAAATCCCAAATGGACGACGAAAAGTTTTTTTATGAATATCATCTTCAGCGATAAATAATTTATTATACCCTGAATAACCATCCATGAAAGACATAATTTTATGTCTGGACGTTTTATGAATGAGGTCATCCACTATTGGCATCGAATATTCATCTTTAGGGGTTATTAAGTTCCTGGAAAACGATGCACACCCTTATTTTACCATTCTTCATCTTCACATGTACAATGGCAGAAATTCATTTCGTGTATCGCGAAGTGCGTATATAACCCGCGTCGAATAATTTCTTTACCTCTTCATAAACCTGTTGTCGATGCTCACTTGACAATCGACATGGGGCTTGCTTGACAGGCTTAAAGTCTGGCTTAGTAGGTAAAGTATGTTCGACTAATCGTTGATCAAGACCAGGCATTTCGGTATAATCTCATGCGAAGAAATCTTTGAACTCTTTTAAAAGCTCTAATATCAATCAAAAAGTTTACTGTCGATTGAACTACTAATGAATGTGGGTCTCGGTATTTCATCATTATTTAAGTTCACTGTGATTAAAGAATCGTGAGGCGTCATCTGTGCTTGGCGATCTTCTGATGGTCCAGCTAAAGCTTTGTCACAAAACGTTGTTTTATTCATAGTAGGATGTATTACAACACCAGTTGACCCTACGCACGATTTCAAACCAAGATTCGACTCATCCACTTTAGCACGTTTGTCGGGACAATCTACGTCCAATGAACTGGCTTCCAAACACAATTTTGAACTAACTCTAGGTCTAGGTATTTTATACACTCGTAGTCGCTCCCTGACATTAGCGACTACATCCTCCTTATCTATGTCAAGCATCTTCGACCTCCCGGAGGAGTCCGTCGGGCTCCATGTCCGAGTTAACACATCATACTTCTGCTCCTCATTGACGGGGGCATCTGTCAGCCCAGCAGCCTCTTTGATGGATTGGAGAATACCGGCAAGCTCCTCCTGTCTCATAGCTTGAGCCTCGAATTCGACTAATGGAGGCACTATGTCAGAATCCCATCCTAAAGCAGCATCGACGATATGATATGGGGACCCCCATACTTCACTAGATACTCAAACTTTCCGGTTGGCTCACCAAGAGGACCAACATTTAGATCTTCTGGATCATACCTTTTCTTCAAGCTCATTCGTTGACAGTGCCAATGGCTGCTCCTGTACAAATTTTGATAGGGTTAACACATGTATTGATAGTTGAATCTGCTTAACAATCAACATCGGAATCAAGCTCGAGCATATGTTCTCGATGAAGACTAGATGGAATTACTACTGCCTTATGCAACCAATCCCTTCCTAAAAGGGCACTAAACATTGTATCTACATTGACAATGACGAAAGCAGTGTTCATCTACGATCTACCAACTTTTAGTTGGAGAGGAAATACTCCCACATACTTCGACATAAGGCATTGAAGCCGGTTATGCCGACATCAGTATTGGCGACGTCTACTTTATCATACCCAAAATACCTAAGGGTACGTAAAAGCATCACGTTGACCGTCGCACCATTGTCAACTAGTACCCTTTTTAGAAGGATACCGTTAAACTCGGCTTCGATATACAATGAGTGCATCTGCGATTGTATCGATGGGCTAGGTTTAATGAACCAATTAACTGGAAATCCTATAGGGCATCGAACAACTCGAGGTGTAGAAGTTTTGAGGATACCTGGGACAGGTCGGTCGATAGTTGGCCTCGCAAACTCTGTGGGTAACATTATGATGTTATATTCAATATTGTTTTCAAGAATATCGAACCACACCGAATTATATTCCGAATCATCAAGGTATCGTCGAAGTCGTTGTCCTCAATTGGATCTTCCTTGGACGTAGGACTGGGATTGCAGACATAATCATCGACCACAATTGGATCACTAGGGTCAACTTTTTGTGTCCCACAGTAACAGAGTCGGCGGACTTGTGCTGTTCTTCCTCTGCCCTCCTGCAGCTCCTCTCCTTCCTCTTCCTACTACTCTTAGATGGCTGTAGGGGTCGATGATCTCCCACCTGTCTCCATTCATCATCTTTAGAACATGGAACTTTGAACCTCCTTTGTCGAGGTGACTTGCTACATTCAAGATATACCTGGAAGAATTGTCCCTCTTGAGGATCATATCCTTCAATTTGGCTTGCGCTTACCTTACTCACAAATACAGGCATACATTATGACTGATTCGATTCCATCATACATTGAATTGCGTCATCGATGGCAACAATGTCGAAATTGTTCGCATAAGACAAAACAATAAGCTTCTACAAATAGTTGTATAAGCATAGGTGACACAGATGCAAGATTAGTATCTTATTCCTTAGGATCGGTCTGCATCGACTGCACGTATCAGCTGCCTTAAGGAATTGAGCAATAGGCAGTCCTTTCTTGATAGCTTCTTCATCAAGGCGAGGAGGAGGTCGGAGCCTATCTCTGACGTCACCCCTCTTAATACTCTCCTTTG
Source organism: Melastoma candidum (assembly GCA_023653495.1). Classification (NCBI taxonomy): domain Eukaryota; kingdom Viridiplantae; phylum Streptophyta; class Magnoliopsida; order Myrtales; family Melastomataceae; genus Melastoma; species Melastoma candidum. Next base: position 13,194,580 of record CM042884.1, on the reverse strand, counting down.
ACAGGTCACTCGACTTGGCAGAAGAATCAGCATCACTATTGACTCCTGCTGGAGTCAATTGTGGATCGAGGCAGCGAGTGACTTTCCCCAGATTCTGAATCACCTTTCCTTTATTAGGGAATACCTTTGCGGGCATCTGAGGAGGACCCTTTGCCTTTAGTGTATTGATTAAACGCCTTCGACAACTCTTTGCCAGAAATCCCAATTACAGTCTTTTCAGCTAGAGTCATGTTGTACCAGTCCTTTGTCTGATGTGACTGAAGGAACTTTCTGAAAGTGAAGCATTTTTCAGTGGTATGAGTTTCATACATATGCCACCAACAAACTTCGTTATTCAGCATCGATGTGGTTGCAGGGTAGGAAATTACTCCAATAGTCACGAGTCTCCTAAAAAGCTTGTTGACCATATAGGTCTCACCAGAAACTTGAGAGTCCTAAAAAACACGACAAACGACATCAATGACGTTAACATCGAATGTATGCACTTCACAATGAGTAAAATGTTTCATATTAACAGAAGAGGATCCTCAAATTCTTTGAAGCACAAAATTTCAGCTTTGATAAGGTCTTGAATAAGATTCTTGCAGGTTAGACAGTCGAGTGTAGCATGAGTGAAGGACCCATGCCATTTGTAATAACTCTTCCTTTTTTCCCTGTCTAACTGAGGGAGTCGGAGCCCCCGAAACCATCTATTCCACTATTAGAGCGATGACATCTCTGTAATCGACACCATCGACGGGTGCCAGGGGAACTCGTGGGACTTCCCTGTCGACAGGGTTTCTCTTAATTTCTGGGTCGAAAGTGGGTCTATTCCTCGGGACTTTCCTGAAAAGGTTCCTCCTAGGAAGTTGACCTTCCGCAGGCAATCCTCGACTGGGATTTTGAACTGTGGATCCGTGCATAATGACTATCTCTTCGACGCTAGGGCGCTCATATGCTTGTGGCTTGTAATTCTCTTGTTCATTATCATCTATATCGACAAAGTCATTATAACGACATGATCGATCAGGCGTAATGAAATCACCTCGATAATCAGGAACAACAAGCGGCCTGCTTAACTCAGGTCGTTGATAGTCATGGGTAAAATGAATAGTATCTTGGGTAGCCTCATGATCGAAACTTACCTTACATATTTCATCGCGGATTGCCGCTTTCCTGGCCGTAGTTTCAGGAGAGCATCGGCCATTCTGTTTGCCGCACTCTGAGTGATTGGCATTTCACGTTGTCATACGAAAACTTGTTTCTGACTCCCACAGTGGTCGCTAAAAACGTGTTTGCAGTGGAAACACGTTGCGATATAACGGGACTAATAGGTTTAAAGATTATGGTCGCCAATAAAATAAGGCAAAATATCGGATTTTGGCCCCAATTATCGGCCCATTTTCATCTGTGTCCACAACTTTGTTTTTTTTTTATCTGTGGCCACAACTATGACTTCGTTTTATTTTATGGCCCCGTCGTAACGTCGTTGCCTACGTGGACTAACGGCTGAAGGAGTGTGCGAACGTGGCCATCCTGCGTTACAAAAGAACCCCAAATTGATGAAAAAACCCTAAATCCCAGAAAGCTTCGTTGACATTCACCCTCCGCAATCCTTCCTCCTAAATCCACGGCGAAACCTTTCGTGGCCTTGCAACCGTGGCTGTTAAAGGTGAGATTCTTGGCTTGGGTTTAGTGGACGAGCATCCTATTTTGTGAGTTTGTTGCCTCTCTCTCCCCAGCACTTCTTCTATGTCGCCAGATCTGGGTTTGTGATTTTATTAAGGGATGGTGATGGCGATGGTTTGTGGTTTGTGGCTTGTATGTCGCCAGATCTTGGTTTCACGATGAGCCAGACAAGTGGCAACTCCATGAATGCAACTTCGGACCCTTTGGGAGACTGGAGGTCGCGATCCTTTTCTGGTGATTAGGGTTTTCTTACGATTTAGGGTTCAAAATCTCCAAATTTGGGGATTTTAGGGGATTCACTGCAACGTCTGTTACAGGTTTGCCACGAATTGCCATGCAGGATGGCCACGTTCGTACACTCCTTCAGCCGTTAGTCCACGTAGGCAACGACGTTATGACGAGACCACAAAATAAAACGAAGTCATAGTTATGGCCACAAATAAAAAAAAATAAAGTTGTGGCCACAGATGAAAATGGACCAATAATTGGGGCCAAAATCCGATATTTTGCCATAAAATAATAAACAAACAAGAAACAATGAAAGAAATTCACCATTACAAAGGTTGAACACTTATAGCCATTGAAAGCACTCGAAAAGACAAGTTACAAACGAGATGACAACCAAGCAGCCATTAAGGGTCAGTGAATGATTGTTTGTACGTACAGTTGACTGATGATGACTTATTTATAGACGAGAATCTAAATAACCGTCATCCTCAACACATTAAACGCATGTTTATTCTATTAGAAACTAACTATCGATCACTATATCTTCGGTGACCCTATGTGAGCAATTTTCATCTTCTTCAATGCAGCCAGAGCACCTTCATTTGACAGGCTTCAACCATAGCCTCGATCTCAAGTGCCTCAACCATCATCATCGACCCAGTATCCATCTTCGAAGTTCCATCTATTGTGGGGCGAAAATAACTTTCTTCGACGCAAGTCCATCATCGATGCTCTAGCCTTCGACGCCTAGATTGATGGTTTACCATGTAGCCAGGGTTCCAAGGCTCCACTTACTTCATCTGCTCCGTGAAGTAGAGTTAGAGGTGGCCATAGTTTAAAGTAGACTTATCCTATGAAAAACTCGCGTCGACCGGTAAAAGGTGGGTCCTTAGGCTTAGCCGTAATTAGCATGTCGATTATGATTTACAGAACGGGCCACCCGTTGAGTTGTATGTTTAAAAATTTATAGGTGTTTACACAGCAAACGTCATTTTGGGCTTTCTGCGATGGGTTTTCGAGGAGACCAAGATCGAGGTTATTTGGAGAAGTGTTCGATCGTCGATGCATCGTCGAAGGAAATCATTAAAGCAACAATTGAATATATGAGTTCAGATGATGAAGGCAATCGAAGATGGGTTCTCGTCGAAGGCCCTCAACATCGATGATGTTTGTCGAAGCTCGGAGTCGATGCCCGTGAGGATCGATGGTGAAGTCGTTTTTAGCAGTTAGTAAGTTTATAGTTTTAGGACTATTAGCACGTGTTAAATGAGTCGATCGGCATTTATTAGCTAGTGTCTATAAATAAGTCAGCCCTGGTCAATTGTAAACACAAGACAATCATTCTATGACCCCGAAGGGCTGCTTGATTGTCAACTTGACTGTACGCAATCGTCTTAAGTGTTGTTGCAAGATGGCTGTAATTTTCATTCATTTGAATTAGTGAATTCATGATTACTTTTTGTTCTTTGCTTCATTTGATTGGCGACCACATTCAACACTTAGTCCCCAATATATCGAGACATGTTTCGCCCGCAAACAATAGATCATTAAATTAGATAAATTAGCCATTGGAGACTAGCTGCCATAAACTAGTTGTTATAAACTAGTCGTTAGAAGATCAACTCTATAAAAAGAACCCCACCTCATTTTATAAACTAGTTGTTAGAGAATAATCTTCCCTATAAGATTATTCTCTAAAACTCAATATCACACCTCACTATTGCCATTAAAGAGATTTCCAAAAGAATATTCTCTTATCATCACAATCACCCCTATTTTTCTCTCGCACTCACATTCCCCATTAGGTATTTTTACCGAGATGATTATGTTAGATCTTTCTCATTCGAGGATGTTGGATCGTTCAGAAACATTAAGAGGGGGTGAATTAGTGTTTAAAACTTTTTCGCCCTTTCTTAGTGTAGGCGGAAGCGTACTGTATCTCAGCAGAGCGTTTCTCAGAATGAGATTTGCTTCGCTGTAACCGTTACGATTTTGTCGAGTAGGCTTTCGTACGAGTGTTGCACGATGGTAATGGACACAGTAATTTATAGTGGTTCGGTCTTAATCAACCTACGTCCACTTTCCAACAACGAGGTGATTCCACTATTTGAAAATAATGGGTGCAAAGAGCCCTTGCACTAGGCGTTTGGTTTCTCACAAAGTGAGATTTAGAATCCTGTCCAATTGACGATCACTCCTGGCAATGGTCAGCTCCTCACACAGTGGACGTCTTCTCGTTTTCAGCAGAATGATACTTATACTCAGCAGTTGGTAGCTCAATGGATTCCACACAGAACGTTGTCACTCAGACGTAAGCCTGTCTATCAAAGCTCACAGACAACGTTGTTAAAGTATAAATCCTCATATAATAATCCTTAAAGTGACAAAAAGACTTCTCAGAGAGTAGCTCGTTTCTGATCCACAGTAGATGATTGCTTCAGCACTTTGTCGTTCAGCAGAGGATTTCCACACAGATCTTATCTCTCCTTAAAATGAGACCATAATTGCTTAAGAGACAACCACGAAGTTGATCACACAGATCACCACAAAGACCATGAAGAGAAGAACCACCAAGACCACAAAGAAAACCACAAAGACCACTAAGATAAGGTATCCGTCCTACACTCAGTTCGGACGTACACGGTTACCACAGCCGCGACTCACTGCACTGCACACCAAGTGCCTAGGGTGGAATTTTCAACTCCGGCGGCTTCCACGCAACCTGCTCTACTGTCCGTCAGCAGGAGTTCGAGACTTCTGCACAGCACCCCTGTGCTCGGGATGATCTCTTTCCACTCCCGCGGCGTTCCCAACTCCTGCTCTACCTTGCAGGCACGAGACTTCTGGCGCGCACCCGCAAGTGCGTGTCTAACCGCTCAAACTCCATAGGTTCGAGACTTCCCTCCGAAGAGACACGACAAGAACGACTTCTTGCCGATGGGTTAGCAACTGGTTACTGAATTCAGAATAGGTACTCACTTAGCTTCCCTCAAACGATACGCCAGCCGCTCGTTGAACGCACCGAGGACACCTAGTCCCTCTCACGACGATCAAAGGGTCTGACCTCAGCCCATTGACACTCTCCACGCAGCTTGCAAGAGAAAGAACGAGGAGACACTTAGCACCTTCCGCCCGCCGTCGATGCATAATGCTCACTTAGACCACTGAGATCACTCAGACCACTCAGACGCACAAAGGCAATAAGATATGTCGTCCCTAGTCCGATTATAATGGAGAAAGAGGCATAGAGGACGTCCAGGCAATCTTCGAGATTTGTTGCCAAAACTGGCTGCCAGGACTCAGCGACGGTCTGCTCAACGGTTCGCTGTACCACAGAAGGAAAGTCCCCAACGGTAACTATCCTCAAATAAAATATTGTTATTTGAAACAAATTAATTGTTTCCAAGTCTTATAAACAAATCATCCTAAAGATGTTCTCCTCTGATCGATAATTGAGATAAGATCATAAACAAACTTATCTGATTTATGATTTTATCCTATTACAACGTAGGACTGCAGCAGAACAAAATATTTTGTTTCCAAGTATAAACTTTGTACCCCAATCTCTCAATATTTAGTTTCCTAAATGTATAAAATGAGATCAGACAACCATATTAATTGAATTTGGACACTCAGACGAATAATACGAGATAACCCAAAATAAAACGTGGGTATTGAAAATTTGTTTCCATATTTTCAATATGTATACGAATGTCAGAGCAACAACTTACTGTAACGCAGCAACTACAGTTACTAGCTGTGGTTCAGTAACACATTGCTCAAGCATGCAACTCGTGAAACATTACTTCTAACCAGCAGTAACACGTTGCTTAAGTTCATCATGAAAACCTGGTTAACATTCTCCCCCTTTTTGATGATGACAAAACATGATATTTCTTAGGGATCGAGCTTGTGTTCAATAATCTCTCAACTCCCCCTTTGGAAAACTCGTTGTCGTTGAAAAACTCCCCCTGAACTTATTCTTCTCCCCTTTTTTGTCATATAAAAAAGAGTAAAGCAATGGATAGTTTTATTTCTAGTGCAGCAAAAACGTGCTGGCACTCAAAAGACAAAGCTAAAAGCAGCCATCAGTAGCTGCAATCCAGTAAGACCGAACTGTTTCAAAACAAGAACAGCAGCAGAAGAGCAAAGCTCATTCCGTAAGAACCAGTGAGTAGAGACATCTAAAGATAGAGAGGAGAGTAGCTCATCTTTGGATGCAGCAGCATTCCTCTCACGTTTAGCTTGGCGCTGCTTGCCAGTTTCAGCAGTGGCCTTGCCACGGACAGAGGCAGCGATTTCTCGCTTGGTTGGTTTCTTGATGAAAACACCATCAACATATTGGTAGCCCATACTCGCCATAGAGTTAGCTCCAGTAACCTGTGTAGTCCAGGTGTCCGTTTGATTCACAGGAACAATCTGCACCCCATATAACTGCAGCAATGCAGTAATGACATGTGCAAACGGAAGTGCCCTGTTCTCATCATGAACACAAGAAGCCATATGGCCAAAGATAACACCTCGCTTGAGATGAACCATCAAATTCCAATCTCTAGGCATGACAGTATCAATACTACCAATACGAGGAGCTAAGCAAGACATTACTGCCTTATGAAACATTCTGTTGCTAAAGCTCGGCCCAGTGTTCTGCAAATATCCGCTGACAGAAACAACCTCACCGTCATTGGTGGTCTGATAAGCCTCTAGCTTTCCCTCATTAATCACCCTCAGATTGTTGAAGGGATCCTAGTAAAAAATGCGGCAAACATCAAACACAGAGAAGACAAAGACTTTTTCATCAACTAGCACCTTGATGTACTTAATGAGTGAGTTCTCCTTATGAAAGGTAATGTTGGCATAAAATTCCTCGATTTTGAGATAGAACGTATGCCATCATACTCACAGAAAGATCGCCAGGTCAACTTCTCAAACATCTCAGCAAAGTTCAACTGATGTTCAGTAAACCAGTCAAAATCAACACACTTGCATGCAGCAATGTTTCGCTTTTCCATGTTACGATTTGGCATTGTGTCATCAGCAAGAATGCGATCAACTAAGCCAGAGAGACATTTTGATCAATCTCAGGGATAAAGGTAGAAGTATCTGTACTTTTCACTTTCTTATGACCAGGAGAGCTAGAATGCATATCATCCTTTAGACCAGCGAAAGGTCGCTTCATCCTGGTGCGAGAAGCAATACCTAGAGAAGAACGAACAGGAGGAGGATTCTGTATAACAGAGCCAACCACCTCCATAGTGTCATCCGCAGCAGAGGTCTTCTCAGCAGAAGAGTCCTGTTGTTCCACAGACTGTGTAGCATCAAGATCCTCACTTTCCTTGCTCTCATCATTAGAGAGTTCTAGATCCGGAGTGAGGGAGGTGTTCGCTTTGTCAGGAGACTCGGACACGACCGGTGTAGACTTGGTAACCTCCTCTGGTGCAGCGGTTTCTTCCTCAACAGCGAGGGTTTTCTCCGCAGCAACTTCAGATTCACCAAGAATTGTGGCATCAACAGTTGAAGCCACATTTTCCTTAACAGGAACAACAGCAGGTGTCTCGTTGGTCTCAGTGACCACCGGAGCAGGGGCATCCATCAGCGAAGGCTCCCCCTCAGTAACTGGGAGATTCTCCTTAATAGAGAGTTGCTGGACGGAAGCAGTCACAGACTGCGACCGTTTCTTAGGGGTTCCCTTCGCCTTTGAAGATTTCGCAGATTTGGGTGCCATGATCAGATTGAGAAGAAGAGAGGAAGGAAGGAGGTTGAGGATGAAGAAGAGACGAAGGAAGTTAGGGATTTTAGGTGCGATAACTGTAGGGGTAGTTTCTTTTTATAAAATATTTTATAGAAAAAGAAGGAAATAAAAGAAATAGAAAAAGAAATGGCATCGTAGGAAATTTTTATTTTCCTATCAAAAATTTCTTAAAATGGTTAGATAACAATATCATCATCTCAGAGATTAGGATTACATATTCCTAATTCACTTCGTAAATACTCAAACCTTTCCTTGTCAAGTGGTTTGGTAAGAATATCAGCAAGTTGTTGCTCAGTATTTACATACTAAATCTCGGCTTTCCCACTTTGTGCATTATCACGCAAGAAGTGATGTCTCAACTCGATATGCTTAGATCTCCAGTGATAGACATGATTTCGTGATAAATTTATCCACTAGTGTTATCACACATTAATGGAATATTATTGAAATGAAGATCATAGTCTTCAAGTTGTTGTCGCATCCATAGTAACTGAGCACAACAACTGGCTGCTGCAATGTATTCAGCCTCAGCTATGGATAAAAAGACGGATGTCTGCTTCTTAGAGAACCAGGAAATTAACATATTTCCCAGTAATTGACAAGTACCAGATGTACTTTTTCTATCTATGCAGCATCCAGCATAGTCCGCATCTGAATACCCTACAGGATCCAGCAACGATCCCCTGGGATACCATAGACCTAAGCTAACAGTCCTTGCGAGGTATCTAAAAATCCTCTTGACTGCAGCAAGATGTGACTCTTTTGGAGCAGACTGATATCTAGCGCATAAGCATACGCTAAACATGATATCAGGTCTCGAAGCAGTAAGATAGAGTAATGACCCTATCATGCTTCTGTATAGTTTGGAATCAACTTCCTTTCCACCTTCATCTTTTTCAATTTTGGTATTTCTACCAATAGGAGTTGACAAAGGTTTAGCATTCTCAAGCTCAAATTTCTTGAGCAGCTGTTTGCTGTACTTTTCTTGATGAATAAAAATTCCACCTTCAGTTTGCTTGATTTGGAGTCCAAGGAAGAAAGTAAGTTCTCCCATGAGACTCATTTCAAATTCTCCTCTCATAAAGTTAGAGAATTCGGTACATAGTTGTCCATTAGTGGAACCAAATATGATGTCGTCCACATATATTTGATCGACCAAAATATCAGCATCCTGTTTCTAAAGAAACAAGGTTGTATCGATTTTTCCATGCCTATATCCCTTTGCTATAAGGAAGGAACTAAACTTTTCGTACCATGCTCTCGGAGCTTGCTTAAGTCCATACAAAGCTTTAGATAGCTTATAGACATGATTATGAAATTTTGGATCGGTGAATCCAGAAGGTTGTTAAACATAAACTTCCTCTTTTAGATCACCATTAAGGAATGCACTTTTCACATCCATTTGAAATAACTTGAAGTTATTATAGCAAGCATACGCTAGAAGTACGCGTATTGCTTCAAGAAGCGCCACGGGAGCGAATGTTTCATCATAATCGATACCCTCTTCTTGAGAGTAACCTTTTGCTACAAGTCTGGCTTTGTTTCTTACAACATTTCTAGACTCATCAAGTTTATTTCGATAAACCCGTTTTGTTCCTATAATGGAACAATCATTAGGTCTAGATACTAAGCTCCAAACTTTGTTTCTCTCAAATTGGTTCAATTCATCTTGCATTGCAAGGATCCAATTAGGATCATCAAGCGCATCATCAATGCCTTGAGGTTCCTTTTGAGAAATAAAAGCGGAGTGTTCACAGTACATACTTGTTGTATGTCGGGTTAGCACTCCTCTGTGCAATGATCCTATGACTTGGTTAATAGGATGTCTTTTCTTATATAAAGAAGGAACAGGATCCTCTATTTGTATATCCTGGAAACCACCAGAAACATTTTCAATGTGTGCAGCAGGCATTTGCCGTACATTTACTACAGTGTTTCCGTTCGGAATATTGTCAGCAATCGTTTGCTGTGATGTTTCATTTGTTACTGTTGTTGAGGAATGTGCTGCTGCTTCCACAGCATCTTCCTCCTATGTCGGAGAATCATCAACTTTAACATTGATGGACTCTTTAACAATTAGAGTTCTTTTATTAAAGACTCTATATGCTTTGCTCGTGAGGGAGTATCCTAAGAATATGCTCTCATCAGATCGAGCGTCAAACTTTCCGACACCATCTTTAATGGGTCTCAAGATATAACACTTACTTCCAAATGGATGAAAGTATGAGATATTAGGCTTTCTGCCTTTATATAACTCATAGGGCGTTTTACCTAAGGAGTACCTTAAGTGAACTCAATTTGAGATATAACATGCTGTGCTTACAGCCTCAGCCCAAAGATTTTTAGCAACCTCACTTTCCAGCAACATGGTTCTCGCCATGTCCTGTAAGGTTCTATTCTTTCGCTCTACAACTCCGTTTTGCTGTGGAGTATATGGAGCAGAGAAATTATGGCTAATACCATATTCTTCACAAAATAAAGTAAAGTCGTGGTTCTCAAATTCAGTACCATGATCCGCTCTTATGCTTCGTAGAGAAACACCTTTCTCATTTTGAAGTTGTTTGACTAAAGTTTCAAAGGTTGCAAACGTATCACTTTTGTGAGCTAAAAATTTAACCCAAGTGAATCTGGAAAAGTCATCTACCACAACTAATCTATAACGTTTACCTCCTCGACTTTGAGTCCTTGTTGGACCAAATAAGTCCATATGAAGTAATTCAAGCGGTGCTTTGCTTGAAATCATATTTTTACTTTTAAAGATACCTTTATTTGTTTGCCAATAGAGCAAGCTTTGCAAAACTTGTCATTGTCAAACTTGATTTTGGGCAATCCCTTAATAGCATCTTTTACGGCAAGTTTGGACAGCAAGTCATAGTTTGCATGTCCCAACCTTCTATGTCATAAAGTAGCCTCGTCCTTAACAGACAAGAGACAATTTTCTCCAACAGAGACATTCTTAAATGACAGGAATATAGATGTTTTTCTTGCATTCACCAATGAAGCAAGTAACACCATCTCGTGAAACGTTACACGTCCTTTCATCGAAAGAAACATGATAACCTTTATCGCACAATTGACTGATACTAATCAAATTGTGTTGGAGGCCTTTAACATAAAGAACTCCTTCAATGGTTAGGGAGTTAGGACAGCAAATGGTTCCTGTTCCTTTAACCATCCCTTTTCCATTATCACCAAAAGTGACAGCACCACCATCATGAAGAACCTGTGTGGAGAATAAGGAAACATCTCCTGACATGTGCCTCGAGCAGCCACTATCTAAGTACCATATATGGACCTTAGCGATGGACTTGAAGCATCCCTTCTCAGTTTCAGTATCAGTTTGTGCCATATAACAGATGTTTGTTGTTTCATCGTTCTGATCTGATTCTTCATCACTATCACTCCAAGATGCCATCATGGCATTTTTCTTATATTTAAAAGGTTTTTCCATCTCATTTAATAGTGGCCAATCTGATCGCATATGACCAAGTTTGTTGCACTCATAGCACACACCAACTTTACTTTGGTGTGATTTTGCATTCTTCGTTTTAGCATCTCGTTTTCCCTTGAAATGATTTTTACGAAGATAATTCTTAAATTTCCTTGCCATGAAGGAGATTTCATCCTCTGAATCGGATGAGGATTCATCCTCATATTCATCGAAGGATTCAACACTCCCTCTAAATGCAACAACATTCGACTTCTTTCTTCAGCAAACTTGTTCTCATTCTCGTAAGCGACAAGAGAACCAAGCAGTTGTTGAAGACTTAAGTTCGTCAAATCTTTAGCTTCTTCAATTGCCGTCTTCTTGGCTTCCCAAGTTTTAGGTAATGAGCGAAGTATTTTTCTGACTAGCTCAGAATTGGAAATGGTTTTACCGAGGGATTCCATGGCATTTGTGATTTCGGCGAGTCTATCAAACATTTGAGTTATTGACTCATATTTTTTCATCTTGAATGCTTCGTATTGAGTTACTAATGCATTCACTTTGGATTCCTTGACTTGTTCTATTCCATCATAGATCAAAGCAAGTCTATCCCACATTTCTTTCGCAGTCTTACAAGTAGAGATGCGATTGAACTCATTTCCAGTAAGAGCGCACACTAAGTAGTGTATTGCTTTAGTGTTCAGCGAGATAATTCTCTTCCTTTCAAATTCATGCCGAGAGTCGCTGGGATTAGATGGAGGAATTACAAGATCTCATTCCATTATAATCTGCCAGCAATCGACTTCTTTTGCTCTAATGAACAACTCCATTCTCATTTTCCAATATGAGAAGTGTGGTCCAGCAAAGAGCGGTGGACGTTCGGTCGAATGACCATCAGTCAAGAGCATCGACATTCTGCTCAGTACACAGCAGCACCTTACTGTGCTTAATGTAAGACATTCAGCAACAAGCTGTTTTGATCCTTAGGTTCAGCAACAGAGTTCTGTACTAGCAATCACACAGAAAGCTTTCCAGCAAACCTACTCTGATACCAATTGTTGGATCGTTCAGGAACACTAAGAGGGGGGTGAATTAGTGTTTATAACTTTTTCGCCCTTTCTCAGTGTAAGCGGAAGCGTACTGTATTTCAGTAGAGCGTTTCTCAGAATGAGATCTGCTTCGCTGTAACCGTTACGATTTTATCGAGTAGGTTTTCGTACTAGTGTTGCGCGGTCGTAATGGACACAGTAATTTATAGTGGTTCGGTCTTAATCGACCTACGTCCACTTTCCACTAACGAGGTGATTCCACTATTTGAAAATAATGGGTGCAAAGAGCCCTTGCACTAGGCGTTTAGTTTCTCACAAAGTGAGATTTAGAATCCTGTACAATTGACGATCACTCCTGGCAACGGTCAGCTCCTCACACAGTGGACGTCTTCTCGTTTCCAACAGAATGATACTTATACTCAGCAGTTGGTAGCTCAATGGATTCCACACAGAACGTTGTCACTCAGACGTAAGCCTGTCTATCAAAGCACACAGACAACGTTATGTTAGAGTATAAATCCTCATATAATAATCCTTAAAGTGACAGAAAGACTTCTCAGAGAGCTACTCGTTTCTAATTCACAATAGATGATTGCTTCAGCACATTGTCGTTCAGCAGAGGACTTCCACACATATCTTGTCTCTCCTTAAGTTGAGCATGTAATTGCTTAAGAGACAACCACACAGTTGATCACACAGATCACCACAAAGACCACGCAGAGAAGAACCACCAAGACTACAAAGATAACTACAAAGACCACTAAGATAAGGTATCCGTCCTACACTCAGTTCGGACGTGCATGGTTACCACAACCGTGACTCATTGCACTGCACACCAAGTGCCTAGGGTAGAATTTTCAACTCCGGCGGCTTCCACGCAACCTGCTCTACTGTTCGTCAGCAGGAGTTTGAGACTTCTACACAGCACCCCTGTGCTCAGGAGGATCTTTTTTCACTCCGGCGGTGTTCCCAACTCCTGCTCTACCCTGCACGCACGAGACTTCTGGCGCGCACCCGCAAGTGCGTGTCTAGCTGCTCAAACTCCGTAGGTTCGAGACTTCCCTGCGAAAAGACATGACAAGAACGGCTTCTTGCCGATCAGCAACTGGTGTCAAATTTCTAAGGTCAATTGGAGGAGTAACGACGCAAAAGACACCTAAATTATTATTTTCTTGTGTTTTTCGTTTTCTTCTCTTTTTATTAACTTGACTGGCCCATATCATACCCCAATAACCCCAAACCTAAACTAAGCAACGCCCTTGGTGCGAAAAAAAAATATGGCAAAGTCATGAAAGAAATAAGATAGAACGGTACTCCCTTATGTCGTGTCCTCAAAAGCGCCATCATCTTTTTCTCATCAATCACCGATGGTGGGGTTGCTTGTTGTCCAAGACCGGATAATACCACATTCAATGATGCAACAATCCTCCTCTGAATTATATCGGACCTTTGAGCAAGCGTGGATGGTGGGCGTCCTTGTCTCTCAACGGCGTCGCATGAAACTTCTGCTTGACGTAGACATGAAAGCTTAGAAATCAAAATGAATGAGAAGAAAATAAAAAAATAAAAATAAACAGAAGTTGGGTTATGGTATCTCTCGAACCAAATGGCTCTCCTCGGTAGTTCTTTAATTGTGTTCCATTGAACTTGAATATTGTCTCGCAATTTTCAGCCTTTGCTTATATTGCTCCTTTCAAAAAGATTGGATCTTTCTTGTGTTCTCTAAAATTCTGGAACGACCTTCAGTTCTTTGGCAACTGGTTGAGCTGTAGGGTGTGTTGTTCTTTAATAGAAGTTTTCAAGGGATTCAACAGCTACGAGAAATAATCAGAGGAATCATTAGGTTCATTAGACCATTTCTAGAGTTATTGATATAAAATTTCACTTCCTAGTCGTTGACCAGCATCGTCAATTCTCCCTTTTCGACATCTATCAAAGCGTGACCAGTCACTAGAAATGGTTGTCCCATGATTACCGGAATCTCGCGGTCCTCCTCAAAGTCCAGAATAAGAAAGTCAACAGGGAATATAAATTTGTCTACTTTAACCAGCACATCCTCAATTATACCCATATGATAGACAATAGGCCTATCAGCTAAAAATAATGAGACCGATGTAGGTTTAATATCATGGAATTCTAGCTCCTTGTAAACAGAATAAGGCATCAGATTAATACTTGCACCAATATCGCACAAAGCCTTACCTGAAAATGTCGAACCAATAGTACATTATATGGTAAAGCTACTGTTGACATGACGGAATATTTTGGGCCTAAATTAAGAATGGCCCATACGGAGTGGTACTGTGGCCCATTAGACTAAGAGAAAGCATGGATTCATGTTAAGTCTACGAGGGAAGATGCTAAGTCCACGCGAGTTACTGAATTCAGAACAGGCATTCACTTAGCTTACCTCAGACGATTCGCCAGCCGCTCGTTGAACACACCGAGGACACCTAGTCCCTCTCACGACGATCAAAGGGTCTGACCTCAGCCCCTTGACACTCTCACACATAGCTTGCAAGAGAAAGAACCAGGAGACACTTAGCACCTTCCGCTCTCCGTCGATGCACAAAGCTCACTTATACCACTTAGACCACTCAGACCACTCAGACGCACAAAGACAATAAGATATGTCGTCCCTAGTCTGATTATAATGGAGAAAGAGGCACAGAGGACGTCCAGGCAATCTTCGAGATTTGTTGCCAAAACTGGCAGCCAGGACTCAGCAACGGTCTGCTCAACGGTTTGCTATACCACAAAAGGAAAGTCCCCAACGGTAACTATCCTCAAATAAACTATTATTATCCGAAACAAATTGTTTCCAAGTCTTATAAACAAATCATCCTAAAGATGTTCTCCTCTGATCGATAATTGAGATAAGATCATAAACAAACTTATCTGATTTATGATTTTATCCTATTATAGCGTAGGACTGCTGCAGAACAAAATATTTTGTTTCCAAGTATATACTTGGTAGCCCAATCTCTCAATATTTAGTTTCCTAAATGTATAAAATGATATCAAACAGCCATATTAATTGAATTTGGACACTCAGACGAATAATTTGAGTTAACCCAAAATAAAATGTGGGTATTGAAAATTTGTTTCCATATTTTCAATATATATACGTAATGTCACAACAACAACTTACTGTAACGCAGCAACATATAACAGTTACTAGTTGTGGTTCAGTAACACATTGCTCAAGCTCATCACTAGGGATAAGCACGCAACTCGTGAAACGTTACTTCTGACCATTAGTAACGCGTTGCTTAAGTTTATCATCAAAATGAGGTTAACAGAGGGGAAAGAGAGCAATAGATTCTAACCCGAGAACAATAGAACAAAATCTCTCGGTTCTAATATCACTAGATAATCTTACGAATGAAATGCAGGAATTATTAGCTCATTTCTATTGACCATAATGAGCCACAAAAGGATGCTCAGCGATGAGAAGAACCTTAAAATGGATGATGGGATCGGTAAACTTGACCACCGAGATTCAAAATTTGAATAGTCAAATATTAAATAATAATGCGAAAACTGTCTGGGAGAACAACTTCACTTCGACTATAACAGTTACTGGTGAACCAACTATAATTAGTGTTGATTTATAATCCAATGTTTCCGATTTCATTCCACAAATTTCTTTAGTGCAGATGAAAGCATGACAAATGCAAAATATATTATTGCTAGAAGGTGATAGATATAGTTGTCTAAATCGTCATATCCACTCAAGTAACCAGACAATGTGAGTTTTGGACAAACTACAAATCCAAATTAACTTTCGCAAAGGTTTAACAAAGCCACCACTCTTTTGGTTCATCGACAAACGCTAGAAGCAAACACTTCGCTGGGGGTTGCGAAGTTGAACATTTTTTACTTTCTTTCGGCAAAATGGTTCGTACTGTGGGGTCATCAAAGAGGAATGTCGACAAGGGATTAATCCAATGTCAAAGCAAGCGACAACAGGAATGTATGAAAGTGTTATGCGAAGTGTAAGTTTGATCCTTTGGAGCACTTTCAGACAATTTGCTTGTATTGTTTCTCTATGTTATCATATTTGGATAAAAAGTACAAATGATGCTCGTCATGGGTGCTATTAGGGGTGAGCATAGGTTCCGGGTAAAACCGTGAACCGGTCGGAACCGGTACCACAGGTTCGGTGTCATTATAGTTTCTCGAATAAACCAGGCAGGTTCTAGGTTCTAAATTTTGGAAAATCGACAGTACCAAGTACAGTTCCAGGTTCTCACCTTGGAACCAACCTGCATAACCTTAAACCTGACATTTTATAATATCTTTATATAATATTTATTCTCTATTTATATAAATAATTTTTATTTTAAAATTGTAAATATTTCTTATTTGTATTTAGCAATTTTGAGCACAGTTATATGGTTGCTGACAAGTCGCTCTTTACGGACACCCGAACCCGCCATCCCCTTGCCCTTGCCCTCTTCGCGAGGCCTTGACCAGTTCACTTGAGGTTTTTTTAGATTGATTGGAGTAATGGTTGAGGTATTTTTAGATTGATTGGAGTAATGCTTGAGGTTTTTTAGATTGATCCTTAAGTTTTTTTTAGATTAATTGGAGTAATGTGGTGGATTTAATGTAGAACTGTCCCATAAGAACATGGAACCGGTACCAGAACCGGCGGGTTGGTTCTTGGGTAGTTCTTTGAGCCACATGGTAGGTTCTAGGTTCTAAAAATAAGAAACCGGCTATTACAAGGTAGGTTCCAGGTTTCATGTCCAGCACCTTCCCATCCTGGAACCAGCTCACCCCTAGGTGCTATGGCTCATTGGATCAACCAAAAAGGAATATGCAAAACTGCTTACACGCTTTTCGAGGCTTTGACTAAGTACATACAATAGAAAATATTTATGGTACGAATGAACATTACCGAGAAATTTATTTTATTTTTTTTTTCAATTTCTTTTAAAAACATGGCTCCAAGTACATCATCTATCTGAATCCTCATGCAATACCGTAAACCGACATTTGAATGCCTTTATTCTCACATTCGTTATGCTTGTCATGTTTTAAACCTTGACACTTGGATGGTCTCGCTATGCTCAAAGAATTTTATCGAGCCAATATGAGCGACAGTAAAACTTTTAACCCGTTCTCCATTTCCGAGAGAGCGGATGTATTACTATCGACAGTATAATACGAAAGCAAAAAAAATTTCATATAATGTTCCACAACATTAAAATTTCGCATACAAAATGTTAGAACAATGTGGCCATATAAGGAGCTTTTGACGTTACATGACTACGTTGAGTTTATATCAGGGTGCTTGTTCTAAACTCTTAAAATTATTTATTGTCTTTTAACTTTGCAACTAATATTTGTTCTCACGTGTGCATAAACCAACTATATACTTAATTGTACCAATAGCTTTATATATTGTTCCGTAGGTAAGAAATTTTGGATTTGATATTCCAAATATATGTCTTATATGATTTCTAGATCCTTGATTTAAATTAGATAGAATGTATGAATTTTTAAAGATATATTATAAATATTTAGGATATCACTTTTTAGGCTAACAACTCGTGAAGAAGATAGTATAGATATATATGGTAAAATAACGAATTTAAAATTGAATATCAGGCTTCGTTTAGTAGTGCGGTGAGTTAAAAAAAAAAATCGCTTTTTGACATCAAAATTTTCAAATTATTTTTATAGTAGCGTTTGTTTGTTAGATTAAATAATTGATTTTGCGCAATTTTGTGGTAGATTTTATATTCTTCGGAATGTATTTTTTTCTTACTGCCGGAGGAAAAGATTTATTTTTTATTTCACATAAATATATTAGAATACAAAAATAATATTGAGAAGAAAATCATTTTTGCATCTTCCATGAAAAATAGATGCAATAAGATCCTCCCAAAATATTTTTTTATTGAATTACTATTACTTCTATATACTTAATAAGATCTTATGTACACAGATTCCGCTTTGTTCACTGTTCTCTACTGATCACTGTGGTATATTCACAAGAATACGAATTAAGACCCACTATCCAAGAGTGTGACGAAGATCTGGACTTTTTTTCCTTCCAAAGGAGAGGATTGCTCGTTCATAATGAATGGTGTTCTTATCAATGAATTGCTTGTGTTCGAGATATGATTATAAGTAGTTTGTTAAGTTGTTAGATTTTTGTACTTTGGGAAAAATATTCACTGCGACAATGGATGAGATTTAGTTTTTTTTTTATAACATGTTATTTATTTATTATTTAATAAATGAGCCGTTTTAAAATTTTAAAGCCAAACGCAATTGAAAACATAATCATATTTCTAAAATATTCTTTCCATAAATAATATTTAAATAATCATATTTCAATAATCAATTTTACTTCAACAAATTTTAATGAACACTCCTTCATAAGCAAGAGCACCCTCAAACGAAACCTTAGATAGTTAAACGTCATCATCTTCTTTTCTCTAGGAAATCTTATTCTAATAATCCAAATTGATAAGAAAAACTAATATTACAACAAAGATACCAACCATTCAGAAATAAAATGTCCAAATGTTGTACTAGACATTTTTTTTTCTCATATCCGATACGCATTATTAGTTTGTTCGTCAAATTGGATGGTGCTTTTAATTTAAGGATCGACAAAAGTCAAGTTTTTGTTTTCTTAATATTGATTAGCATTAAAATAAATAAAAAAAATTGTTAATCCAGACCATATATTAATTAAGGAAATTAATACCAGAGAATGGAGAGGACGGGGTGGTGACATGATACGAACGACCCCTTTGGTGGGATTACGATCTGGAATCTGGGTGAGTAGGAAGCGGCTAACGTCCCTAGCGGGAAGGTCCCTCATTGTATTAATTTTAACCCTTTTTTAATATATTGTACTAATCAAAATTAATACCTTTTGTGTTACTACTATTGTACTAATTTAATTAGTACAATGTATAAACGGAAGCTTCGTACCAATTAGTACACTTGTAATTACTATAATTATACTAATGTATAATGTACAAACATTGTATAGTACATGATTTATACATTGTAGTAACTAGTTAGTACAATTATAATAATTACAAACTTTACTTATTTTGATTAGTACAATGTCCTAAAATTCAGTCGTAGGACGTCCCGCGGGCCGGGTGAGTAACAACACGTGGGCGTGGGTTAGGGCATAGGATTGAACTGAATGTTGTTGGTTCGCCCGGTGGGTGATTTTTATTTGAACCGGAAGGGCATCAGAGTGGTACAATGCTTGATTGCGTAATTAGGCCCAGCTGAATGAAAGTATTTGGTCAGCTTTTATGAATTGAATGATAGTTGTAAAACTATTTAATAATCACACCACACCCACCCACGTAATTTGGTGCTTCTCCTGCTTACAGAATAAGCAAAAAAAGATCCATCCCCCCAAACCCAAAGAACAATACACCTTAATCTCGTGATTAGTTTGGGAGGAGGGCTCAGGTCAGGCTCATTCACACCTCCTTCATTTCTTTACTGTTCTTTTTTTTTTTTTTTTTGATTACTACGCTCAAGTCCTTTTTTTTTCAAAACCCTCCAACCCCCCAAAAAGACAAACCTCAGACGCACTGCCCCGGAAAGAGTGCTCCCCTCCTCCACCCCCCCAACCCACACCACCAGGGATGGATTTCGCCCTCTCCATCTCCTTTGTCGTCCGATACTCCCGCGCAACCCACTCGGATCCCACCCTGAGTCCTTGATTTGTTTTATTCCCAGCCTTCCTTCACTCGCCCCTCTCTTTTGCTTCCCCTGCTCCTATAATACCCAAAGAGCATGGCTTTGGATCACCGGCACCGTCACCACCGCCTCCTCCTTGACGCCGGGCCCGCCCCTCCCCAGAACAATGTCAACCGGACGCGGTCCTATGCCAGCGAGGCCAAATTCGACACCAACATGGTCATCATCCTCGCTGCCCTGCTCTGTGCCCTCATATGTGCCCTCGGCCTGAACTCCATCGTGCGGTGTGCCCTCAGCTGCAGCCGACGTTTCGCCTTCGAGACCCCAGATCAGGTGGCAGCCAGGCTTGCCACAACTGGCCTCAGGAAGAGCGCTCTGCGGCGGATCCCGGTCGCTGTCTACGGGTCGGGGAGCGGGATCCCCGCGACGGACTGCCCAATCTGCCTGGGGGAGTTCCTGGACGGAGAGAAGGTCAGGGTTCTTCCCAGGTGCCATCACGGATTCCACGTGAAGTGCATCGACACGTGGCTGGTGTCTCACTCTTCGTGCCCGACCTGCCGGCAGTCGTTGCTGGAACCTCCGGCGGCCGTGGAAGCGGTCGCGGTAGGGGGGCATCCTGTAGGACAACAGAGCGAGGTAACGGTGCCGGTGGACGAGGTAGGTTGATGTAGACTTTTCATAAATGAAAAAGAAAATTACAGCAAGTGTATTATATAATTCATTAAAAAATGTGATCCTTTGTCGATTAGTATTCCCAGGATTAATTAATTACGCCCACAATTCATGATAAATATTAATCAATTATGTCATCAAAGAATTTCTTCTTCTTCTTTTTTTTTTTATAAATAATGGAACAAAGTAATACCAAAGGAGGAGGATACTTTGTTACACCGAAGTTTAAGTTCTCGAAGTGGGTAAATTAGTGAAAAAGGGGTGTGTTTGCTTGATGGAGAGATAATGATGTATGGTATTTGACAAGCCCATGTGCATCCCGGTGGGGAGGGGAAAACCCAAAAGAACGAATCCTCCAAATTTTTAGTCTTTTGAGTGATTGAAATTTTCTACTTACGTAAAACAATAATTGATGATTTGGGGGGGGGGGGGGGGGGGGAGTTAAATGTGTGGCTCACTGTCACGTGAAAGAGAAAATGATAGGACGCAGCAGCTGCAGCCCTATTGTTGGGTCCACAATCCTCCTCACATTCACGTTGACGGATTGAGGTTGGGGGTGATCTGATCGATGGGGGGAGTAGGAGCGTGTCTTCCACGGGATTCGGATTTGATCCTCAATCTGGGCGGGCGTGGATGGACAAGAATAACAGTGCGTCTCTTTTCTTTAGGAACCAATTTTTGTCGTGGGTCTTATTGGGAGGATTTGTCGGAGTCTGGGAAGAGGATTCCCCCTTTTCTTTTGAGTGGGATAAGGGAAGGGGGGATCCAATTCGGACAGGACCATCACTTTTAGGTGGCGGTCCTTTTCTCTTCTTAGGGGGACTCTTCACTCGCTCGTTCTTCTTCGGACAGTTGGGCGGCGATGGCGATGGCAATGGGGGAAATGACTCCACGACCAACCAAAAACCAAACCAACATTATTTCGTGTCCGGTTTTTGGGGTTTGTTCTAGTTTATCATAGAAGGCAAAACATTATTTCTTAAGACGGAATATAAATAATGTTGCTTTCTTACCAAACCAATATTATTTCTTTCCTTAAATATCAGCCTTCAAGTTTTTCTATCTTTTCAATTTAGTCCATTAAGACTAAACAATTTTTTTTTTCCTAAGCGACGCCAATATACCACAAGTACCCGTTATAGTGTCTTGAACTCGCCGTAATTTCTTTAGAGTATCACTATGAATTATAGTCAGCTCTTCTAATTTCTTAGAATAACTCTCTACAAGCTTTGATAACGGAGTTATTTGGGCCGATAAATTTTCCAAACGATCTACTACAATGTTCAATAGTCCAATAGTAGAATCTTAGTCAACCCTGTTATCCAAGTGGTGCAATTCTGAGTTTGGACAATCAATCATAGAAATGACTCAATTAAGTTTCCTTAATTAAAATCTTCTTTCAGAATAGAAAGAAGAACATAAACGTCTTAAACTTATAAAAGTTAAAGCTGTTTGTCAAACCTTACTCAAGTGGGTTATTCTTGGGTTCACCAAGCTTCCACAACTTTAGAGATTCAAGAGTTCCTCACTTCTTAGAATTGAGACAACTTGTGAGATGGAGAGGTTCTTCTGTGTCGTAACAAATGCCCTTCCCTTGAGGGACTTATATAATACGCACTCCTCCTCCACAAATAAGGCTTCAACTCACGGGCTTATCCTTCAAGGGTTCGATTCATAGATCTAGACTTCTTGTTAAACTTAACCAAAGTTTATGTCTTAGGTTAATTCTAATAATTTAACAATTGATTCTTTAGGGATCTTGGAGACCAATCAAAGAACTCAAACTCGGAGAGATGTGAGAGAAAGTTCCTGTTCATATTGCCTCCCTTAATGCGATAGATGGTTGTGAAATACATAAACAAACGAAGCTGGTGTCTATGCACTGTTTGCCAGCTCAAAAGTAAAAAGGAATCTAATTTACCAAAAACCTACAAAAGTTAGCTGGTGGTCCTAATGACCGACAAAAATAGGTAGTCTAACTTTATACAGCTTTCTTCTCACTTCTGCATTATTGCTTTTTGCTAGGAGATTCCTTCATTATTGGTGATTAGCGTCATGGATGACGTTTCGCCAACTCCTTCCTTAGAGAGTCCTGCTGCCTTTTATATTCTTCGTGAATTTGACGGGCTTGCTCCTCATCTTCTTCGAATAGCCAAGTGAGTGATTTGTCTGAATAATCAATGATTTTCCTCCAGACTTCAAATGCATTAGGCTGGAGACATAGCTCGGAGTTTTCTTTCCTCAAGAAACTATCCAGAAGATCCAAAACTTTGCCAGGAGATAAGGGTGGAGCAAAGGAATCACCAGGGGACAAGTCGATTCAAGCGACCCAGACTAAACGAAGAGAGTTGTAAGTGAAGCTTAATTGGGCGAGGAGGCCAGCTTGATCAAGATCAGCTTGTCGGATGACAACTGACGAAGGCTTATCGGGCGAAGCGAAGTTCAAACGATCAGAATTGAGAACGGTTCTAGTTTCGAGGCCGTTCATGCACTTATCCATCCACGCATATTCATTATAACTAGTTGCATTCTCATTAAGGCATTTATGGTTCGTCCATGAATCTAGCCATGCATGCATCGTTTTAGATTCGTAGTCTTGCATTTATTTCTTTTCCATTCAAGGCTACTATATAAGGTGCCTTTGTACTCTCATTTGATCAAATTATTCAGACTTTCAAACCTAAAAATAGAGTTGTGTCTTTCTGTCTGATGTGAGTGGATTCTCCTTGTCCTTCAACCTCGTTCTTCATTTGGTGGATTCCTGTAGATTGAATATAGCGTTTCAACCGGTGGTTATTGAATACGTTCTGCTGGTGACAAAATAGAAGCATAACCTAATGAGCAATATCCAACTATGTGGTAAAGGGTATATTAAGACATTTGATAAGGACTCTTGTTCAGATATGCTAGACAATATTTATTCTTTATCACCTGACAATTTCTGTAATACAGAAAACTGTCTTTTGTCAGTCAAAGATGAGAGTTATCTTTGGCATAAAAAGTTAGGTCATACCAATTTTTTGTTGCTATTCAAGCTTGCTTCAATGAATTTGATGAAGGGACTATATAACATCAAATTTGAGAAGGAAAGCTTCTTTAAAGCTTGTTCTCTTGGTAAGCTAACTAGAAACTCATTCAAACCTAAGAATGGAGCTATTACAACTAAACCTTTGGACCTACTGCACATGGATCTTTTTGGTCCAACCAAATTTCAAAGTGTTGGAGGAAAAACGTATTGCCTTATAGTGGTCGATGACTACTCTAGGTTTACCTGGGTTAAATTCCCCGCCCACAAAACCAATGCTTTCGAGGCTCGAAAGCTTAGCTAAACTTCCGCAGAATGAGATGAACTCTTCTGTAAAGCTATAAGGACATATCATAATACAGATTTTGAAAACCATGATTTTGAAACCTTTTGTAGCAAATATGATGTTGATCACACTTTTTTTGCTCCTTATACTCCTCAACAAAATGGTGTTGCGGAGAGGAAAAATAGAACTTTAATGGACATGGCAAGGACCATGATCTGTGAAAGTAATGTTCCACAAAATCTTTGAGCGGAAGCTATGAATATCGCTTGCTATATATCCAATATGGTACTTATTAGGCCCAAGTTGGACAAAACTCTCTATGAAATACTTATGGGGAGAAAGTGTCTGTTATATATTGAGACCTTCTAAGGATAACTTGGGAAACTTTGATGATAAGTCGGATGAGGGAATCTTTCTAGGATACTCTACCCTTAATAAAAGGTCATCTAAAATTGAAGAGTCCATCAATGTTAAAATTGACGACTCATCCAACAAAACAGAACATACTGCAGAACCTGTAGTGTCTCTTCAACCCGTATAAGACATAGTCTTTGCAGATAAACCTTCAGTAGAAGGTAGTAAGGACGAACATATTTCTGCCTTAAAATCCAACAATGGATTTGAGAGACTTAACCATGATTCGTCTAATGAGGCATATTATTCTCAAATGGACTATCGACATTTAGAGTTAAATGTTTCATCCTTATACAAATGATGACATCCTCTTAACCAAGTCATAGGAAATATCAACAGAGGCATTCAGACACGACATTTTACTAATAACTTCTAACAACATTATGTGATCTTATCTCAAATCAAGCCAGATGGTATCGATGAAGCTCTTAGTGATCCAAATTGGATTCTTGAAATGTAAGAAGAGCTAAATCAGTTTGAGAGAAGCAAAGTGTAGACATTTGTCTTACGTCCTGATGATCGTTCCATGATCGGAACAAAATGGGTCTTCAAAAACAAACCAAATGAGTCGGGCGATATTTTTCGAAACAAAGCAAGACTTGTTGCCAGCGGATATTCTCAAGAAGAGGGAATAACTTCGATGAGACATTTGCTCATGTAGCACGTCTATATGCTATAAGGCTCAGCTCCTTTCTATTAGAAAAGGGTTATAGAAGAGGTCGAATAGATACTACACTCCTAAAGACAATCATCTTATGGTGGTCCAAATTTATGTTGACGACATAATATTAGGATCAACCGATGATAAGCAAGCGATAATATTAGGATCAACCGTTGTTTCTCGGATTGTAAATAAGCAAGCTGCAAAAGGTACCTTTCTACATCAAGAAAAGTACACTAAGCAGCACGATTTGGCCTAGAAGGCACAAAACCACTATCAACTCCTATGACTACCAGGATATACAAAGATGAAAATGATGTTGAAGTGGATAGTAAGCTCTATAGTAGCATGATTGGCTCCCTTATGCACCTTACAGCTTCTAGACCCAACATATAGTTTAGTGTGTGTATCTGTGTAAGATTTCAATATGCACCCAAGAGTCTCATATGACTGCAGTCAAGAGAAGTCGAGCTTGAGAAATTTGTTTGACCGAGGCAAATAAGACGCTGTTACCCTCACAGCATCTCTATATCTGGTAAGTTCATTGTTCATTCAGTTATAAGAATGACTTCCAAGCAGAAAACCATTTCTTGGAAGAGAAGTGGTAGTTTGTATACTCTATTTCCTTCTGAACATGTTCCGAGATTTTCACAATTTGGATACCGATGGGGACTTCTTTAATGGGTGTGAAACCAACTGATGTACTGCTGAGGCTCGACAAAGAAGGCAGTTGTGGATTTTCATAGAATTTTGTCTTACGAGCAGGTCGGGCATTATGTGGAAACAATCGGAACATGTATTGCATTTTCTGAAGAGGGTGAGTCCTCCTAGAGTGTTACTTATACCCATATGGAAGAAGACCTTGTTCATATTTTCTATGAGTCAGAAATCTTACTATTCTCATCATGCACCCTTCCTTCAATCCAGACAGTGAGGAAGGGTCACGAGCGAATATCTCTTTGGAAGGGAGCTCCGCTGTTATTGTGGATCCAGCTCCAACCAAGCAGGTGAAGCCGATTGCCTCCATGACTAAGATTCTTAAATTTAGACCATTTATAGATTCGGAGACCAGAGATGGACCTTCCAGGAAGTGATGTGAGGAATTGGCAGGCATCAGATAAAAGCCTGTTGTTCATTCATTGTACATTCATGATTGTGGATCTTTACCTCCATGCTTTCATATTAGGATAGCAACTCTTGTATTTGGTCCATGGAGTCAACAGAGACAGAAATGGCTTCAACGAGATGAGTAGAATACGGTATTCTGATAATGGTATTCTGCCACTGTGCATGTTTGCCCTAAACTCAAAGGACAGCGCTTGAGGATCAGGCGACAGACCTCAGGCAGACTCTTACAATCCTCTGAAGCTTGGGAATGGTGCACTCCCCTCCCATAACTCCTGTCTTTTTTATTGTATGGACAGTAGTTGACGCTGTCGATGGGACTGAGGTTCAGACAAATGCTTTGCGATATCCGAAAAAATATTTTTTGAGAAAAATGTTCAAGGGAACTAGATAAGGGCTTGTGTGAGTGACCTTGCTCATCGCATAATATGAGCTTGGATGCGAAGAAGTACCTTAACATGGGATACCAGTCATTTCTATAAAAGGAGTCCCAAATGAGGAGTAACCCCACGATTATGTTAGGGCCAAGCAATCTGCTTTGCAAGCTCATGTTCGTGTTTATTGTCCTCATCTTCCTTGGCAGCACATTTGTTTCTGGGGTCCCAAATACTGGTTCCATGTATGGATGGCGCAATGTTGCCATGACCGCAGTTGGAAGTTCTCCCGATGAAGCGATTGGTGGACTTGATTCATAACACCTTCGGGCACGTCAAGGTTTGCCACCATTTGCTCTTACACCTGCTACAGTCGCAACCCCTTCCATTTCCAGCTGGATGAACAAGATTGCCGGAATTGCCGGCGGATGGCGAATTGCCCCCTCTCGATTGGAGCTACTCTGCTACAAGTTGATTGTTCAACAAGAGCGAACGAGAAGAAAGTCAGTCGACGAGACGGACCATAATAGGAAGACAAAATCGAGTGCGGACTCAGTCAAGTGGAGCTTTTCATCGTGCGTCGCAATCCAACAATAGACTAGATCGCGAAGGAGAGGACAACCTAATCGTAGAAAGATTTTAGGGTGAAGAAAATCCTTTTGTGGATGGATATGGGGACGAGGAGAGTCCCAGGAGACTAACTCGGGACGAAGAGAGTACCAAGAGGCAAACTCGAGAACGCCAACCTACATGTCCTGTGTCAGTGGACATTCTCGAGTTCGAGGAAGAGTCAGATCCCAAGGAGAGTCTCTACTGGTTGCATGCCATTGAGAAAGTATTCGAGTATGAGGAGATTATCGAGTATAGAAGTCAAATTGCGCGTCACCATCCAACATAGACTAGATAGCGAAGGAGATGACAATCTGATCGTAGCAAAATTTTAGGGTGAGGAAAATCCTTTTGTGAATGGGAATGGGGACGAGGAGAGTCCTAAGAGACCAACTCGGGACGAAGAGAATCCCAGGAGGCAAACTTCAGAATGCCAACCCGCACGTCTTGTTAATGTGCACATGGACATTCCCGAGTTTGAGGGAGAATCAGATCCCGAGGAGAGTCTCTACTGGTTGCATGCCATCTAGAAAGTATTCAAGTACGAGGAGATTCTCAAGTATAAAGAAGTCAAGATGGCAGCCACTCGACTATGCAAGTACGTGAGTTTATGGTGGGAGAACCTGAACCAACGGCGTCGTCTAGAAGAAAAAGGGAAGATTCACTCAAGGGATAAAATGAAAAGTGTGATGAAGAAGCGATTCTTACCGAGCGGTATCACCAAGACTTACTTCTTAGATTGAACACTCTACATCAGCAATCCTCGAGTGTTTTTGAGTATACTCGATAGTTTGATTACTTGATGCGACATTGTGATATCACTGAGTCATTGGAGCAGACGATCGCTCGATATATCAAGGGATTGAAGCCCCAAATGCTAAGGTGGTCGAGTTACAACCTTTCTGGAGTTTTGCCGACGTGTGTAATCTCGCGCACAAAGTCCAACAACAACAGTCAAGAAGGATGACACATAAGCCGTTGTTCGTGAAGACGACTTCTTTCAACAAGGGGATTGTCTCCATGAGAACTAATCCCTCACTTATGTTCAAAGTCATTAACTCAAGTGGGCATAAGGAGAAAGTTGTCCCGAGGTCTCAAGGGAATGAAACCCTACAGAAGAGTTTCGATTGCCAAGCTTTTGAGCACATGGCAACCGAGAGTCCCACCCAAAGAATAATCACTGTTGAGAAATTGCCGAAAAAGGACAGTGTAATGCGCAAAAAGATGAATCCCTTTGGGATGTTGAGGAAGAAGGCTTCGAGGAACCAAACCAATGAGAAATGTTGGCCAGTCGAGGGGTCATAATCGCAAACGTGGATTTGCATAATGCTGACCGTTCTACAAAACAAGCCAGGGATGTCAATTGAAAGGAGAAAAAAGAAGTGGCACCATCATGGCCTCCTATAAGAGTCGCGCAGCGGAAATTGTCAACCACGCCCCAAGCCCAACCATGGGAGCTTCGGTGGTGGAACCGGGAGAATGGTATCCAGGTGGGGAACTCGCTTTTTCCCACCATCCCATTCAACTCGAGCACGATACCACAGGGGATCGAGAAGAAGACTTACAGTCGATCAAGTTGACAAGGAATGTCCGAAGTAAGGAGCATCTATTAGGCCTCATCGAACTTGATGAAAGTCAGGAGAGTTTGCTCGCCTACTATACAGGAGGATCGCAACCACTACTCGAGATCGAGAACGCGATGCAATAGCATGATGTACATCTGAAACAAGCCACACGAGTGCTAACGGAGACCTATATTCGAGTATTGTTCCTTTCGACCCAGGGTTTGTTTACGAAGTTTTCTCGAATAGGAACTGATGGAGTATTGTTTCAAGTGAAACAAGACCAAGCAAGTTTGGGGGCAAACTTCTCTCAACAAGGGGAGTATGATGTGAAATTTGGACCAACACCAAATTAATCGAGAAGGGGGTTACCTTTCTCACAACCGTCCGATTGATCGAGAAGGGAACCAAACAGGATACCAGTATCCCTCGAATGAACATTATGCGAGTTGGCCAAGTCGGTAACGGATCGAGAGGAGCGATCGAGATGAGGACTACCTTCACGGTAGTGAAGTGGTCGAGTTGACAACTCGACAAGACAGGAATTGGTCTCAAGGTCAAGTAGCCTTCGTCAACTTGAAAAGACAACAATTTGTCTCGAGATCAAGAGTACGAGGTCCATCTCGAGAACAGGGAGACGGTGTCCATCCCGAGATTAGCTTTAAACTCGCTCACGGGAAAGCTGGAGATATCTCAGGTATGGAGCGACCTATTTCACGGACAGCCCAATAGGTAACATGCCCAATTTCTTTAATTTACGACTCTTGTGCTTGTTTTTAATTAGTTTATACTTTCTACTTTGGGCTTATTTTGGAGATAGGGTTAGCCCTCTTACAGTCCTCTATAAATAGGACTTATGTGATTCGAGTTAAAGAAGAACCTTTTGAACATTTTTTTCTAGATTTGGCAGCCGTCAAGTTCTTTCTTGAACTTTGCACACTTCTCTTATCTTTTGGTGGATTTCTAAGCGTTGCGAGAATTATTAGAGCGTCCCCAAAATCGGTGGTGTATATGTATCCGGTTGTGAGGCGCTCAACCCTCGTGACAGTCCCAGTGGTGCGCTAGCTGTATCTGTGGTTGTCCTAGTTAGGCCCGCTCAGCCTTCGGCGGTGGTCTTCCTGTATCTGAGGTTGTCGTGTCTTACCCCTTATCCCTTAACCGTAGCATTTCACTGTGTTATCGGTTGAGTCCGTTCTGTTATATTTGGTATTGTTCAGAGTTTGCCATCGTAGAATTCGATTCCCGTTTGGCGTCGCACGTCACTATCCCTTTGTTTTAGTCGTCTTTCCCGTTCATTCAGTTTTTATTGTCGTCGTAGTCTTTTTCCATTTCCGTGGCAGTTCGCGCATCAGTATTGGCTGATGACGATTTCTCCACAATCGACACCTTTGGCCGCCAATTGGCTGCAAGTAAGGGAGTTGACTTTACTTGGTTTTCTGCTAATATGATGGACATAGCCCATATGTTTGAGGCATAGGCTTGAAAACCTTCTACGAGTTCTATGCTGAAGTGTTTGTGGCAAAGGTTATGGAGTTATACTCTAATCTCAACTTTTATAAGGACGGACGTTCTATCAAGTTCATCCGTACTTTTGTTAACGGGGCTACATTTGTGTACTCTGTTCTTGATGTCTGCAACTTTTATGGTTATGAATCCACTGCTGAGATGCAATACTTTGAAAAGAATTATGCTTTTAGCATCATTATCGGGGATAAGGTATCCTGAAAAATTACATGTAGTCCACTCGGCTGCTTCGTTCTAAAAGCATTGACACCATCATACCTACGGATGCCAAGTTATGGTCCGTCTCCTGGTGGGAATCCCTTTCAGCCTTGGAGCCTTAATCTTTGAGCACATAGAGTGGAGCTTGTCAATGAGAGAAAAAAGCTTTCCCTATGGCCAGTGACTGCTGACCTTCTGCAGATGCACGGCATTGACCTTCTTCCAGCTTCTGAGCAAGACAAGTAGAAAGTTGGCAACTTCGGTGCCAACATCATCAATAACATGCAGTACGTGAAGACAATACAAGGCTAGCTCACGAAAGCGCAACGCTATGAGCATTTCCAGAAGAAAGCTCCATATGCTGCTAGTGCTAAGGGCAAGAAGCGTACCAAGGGACCGCTTGCAAGCCAGAAAATTTCCGTTCCACCAGCTGTTGAGGCATTTGCCTCTTCATCCCTGCCCTCTATTCTCAAGGAGCTACAACTCCAAGTTGCGTCTCAAGGTGAGGACATCCAAGTGTTGCACAGGCTGGTCATGGATGTTATACGCCAATTGGAGGGCCTGGACAAGTTTCTGCATTGAAATTTGGATAGTTCCACCGATGCCTGAAGGGCATTGATGTTGAAAACTTTTGAAAAGCTCTATTTTTGTGTTTTCATTAAGTGACCCTCTATGGGCACACCCCCTCGTACGCCATACTATTTTTCAATGGCTTAATGACAAAAGTTGTTGAAACTTTCTTTCAGTATGGTTTTGATATCGTTTTATCATCTATCACCTAGTCTTATCCTTTTCGATATGACAAAAAGGGGGAGTAATACTGATGTTTGAAAAATATAAACTTTGCTCTGTGTTTCTACATGAAATATTTCTGGAGATTATGGGTGTATATGCCTGTTTTTGCATTGCTTCAACAACCTTCTATAGGTGTTGTTGCATGTCTCTAATAATTTTCTAGTTGGCAATGTAAAAGGAGACTTCGTCCCTTTTATAGGGAGTGCAGTTGCTGAGTCCTTGTCAGGAACTGTCGAGTTACAAACAGAAGCCTTGCGCAATATTTACATAAGCTTTTAGCTCTGTGAACATATGCGAGATTCATACCCGTACTCGATCAGAAAAAGTTAGGGGGAGTTTCATTGCAAAATTCTCTGAGCTCATATGCTCATCATAGAAGTTCTTATACTCGATAGTCTACATAAGCTTCAAGCTTTGTGCTCATACGCGAGATTCATACCCGCACTCATTCAGAAGGAGTTAGGGGGAACTTCTCTGCAAAATATTTCCCTCGATGATAAATGGTTTTATCGTCATAAAAAAGAGGGACATTGTTAGTATGGTTTTGATGATGTCATACAAAAGGTAAACTTCTGTTATATAGAAGGTAACTTTTAATATTTTGCAGATGGTTAACCGACAGGGACAGTCTGGTGCGCACCTTCTATCACCTAATCATTACAACGAATTATTCAATAAGTCATCTGATTAATTAAATATATTCAAATGATACATTATGTAAGTCAAAATATTTTAAAATCATTTGGTTTAAGAATCATTTCCAAGTGGATTGATCTATTCCCTTTAAGGGAACGAATCATTCCATATATAGAAAATATAGATATATTCATCTGGAATTATCCAACGGTCAATCAACCTTTTCTCTTGCATCTAAACACATCCAAATTCGTTATAAATCATTGCAAAGGACAAACCATCAAAATATGGGCGCATCTCACATGTATCTCTGTATGCAAAAGGTCTGTCAATCATTTATGGAAACCCAAATTATCTTATTTCCATTTACAGAAGCCTGACGGAGCTTATCTATGTTAATCTTCTACAAGCCCTATCTCTCAGTATCGTGAACACAATCATAACCAAATGGCATGATTGATCCTTAAGTGATACGAAGTATCTATCACATGAGGAAACATTTTATTTAGCTGACAATTTGTTTCCTTATTTTGCAGAGCCTTCCATTAGGGAACAGAAGAAGGGCCGCATCTAGAAGGATTACGGTGAGGCATTGACATCAGTGTTTATGTAGAAGGAAGTACTTATTGTAGGCTTGGGAGAAGCTCCACGAGTGTTGTCTGCTTCTAGAAGTCTTGTCGAGGAGCGAAGCATCAGGGAAGTCTTGGTGAGGAGCCAAGCAGGTTGTGGAACCGCCGAAGGAAAGGCTTGTTTATGATACTGATGATTCGTTTTTTAATCCTCCATGTTTTAGGATGCACGGATTAAGACAACAACAAACCTCTAGTTTTTATTCACAAATCCTCAATGTTGCTGTCGATTCACATACATGCTTGTTTGGTGTCCTTTTTTCTTATTCCTTAGCCACTTTATTGTGATCTCATTGTTGTTTCCATGCCTCTGATTTGTACATATTCCTTGTTATATGCGACTGATGTTTAACTTGTTTAAATTCGTTCTTCATTTACTCACAATCAAAATGATTGCATTGCTGGTTTATGTTTGTTCTTCGCTGATCTGGTCAAGCTTAGTAGTTCTTTATACGATTCCTATCTTTGTTTGAAGTAATGCATGTGTTTTCACTCCTTTTCTAGGATTTTTAACTACAAACTACAAACTCGGTTGTTTCTCTTGATGCTCATGGTTGGTTCACGTTATGTGCCAATTAATCTCTGTAGTTCACTGCTAGTGATGTTTTGCCGGTTGATTCCTTCCTCGACTAGCTCGGTTTCTTTTGCAGTTTTTTTGTTCGTGACTGCATACTGAATGTTTAATTTAATCAATTTGGATGTCTATATCATATCCATTTTGTTGGTAGTAATATTTTCGCCACTGGTGTTGGTGGACTCCGTATATGTATGCAATCGCAAATCAATCGTGATCCATTCATGATTGGCATTGAATTGTTCATATGCTCCTTTGCATGACTCGTTTGGCTCAAAATTGGCTTTGTTTTTACTTCTCCTAAAGTTTTCTTACGATAATGTTTCGAGATTCCTTTTAAACCATTTAAAATGCATTGTTGCGTGTTGTTTGCTACAATTTATATAACTAGATTGATTATTGGTGAATATAACGGCCGAATCTTTGCTTGATGATTATTATGGATAGATGTTTGTTCGAGTAATGTTCTCATGTTTATAATCTTGTTGTGGTTGTGTAGATAAATATTTTTTCCTTAACATCATTGTAATAATCTATTACTTTTCTGAGAACGTGTGCTTTCTCCTATTTACATTCTTCTACGATTACTTGATTAATTTGGTGATGTTTCGGTGATGTTTCAGTGATAGTTTCTAATCTGATGTTGGTTTGATTGTATTCTCTTCAAGTTAGATGTTTGTCGCTATGACTTTCATGGTTAATTTCGTTCTTTCTCAAATGATTATTATACTTTAGCCATGAATAATGTATGTTAGTTTATTATTCTTGTGTGATCGTGAATCAACTATTGATCTACCCATTTTCTCTTTGACTCTGCCATTAATGTGCCTGTGTTTACAAGTTCCTCCTCATTTTGTCTTTAATTCTTGTTGTTGGTTCACGCTTTATGACCTTTGCAATTTAGTTATACGTGCTTCAATCTAATGGCATGTTTGGTTATACGTGCTTTGATAAATGTTTGCCTTGATTCAACTACTAATTTGTATGTCAACCATTCCTAGTTCATTTCAAAAGTCTAGGTTGAGTGGACTGTAAATCCATAATTCAAGTTAACTGTAACCTCTCTCTTGGCTTTGGTTTGTTCATGATATGACTGTTCCCTTTGTTCGCTGGTTATTTCCTTTGAAATGTGATGAAATTAATTCGGTTTCTCTTTTGCTGCCTTCGTTTTGCTTTGCTTTGATGACATTCACATGTATTAACATAAAACCAATGGGAATTTATTCAAGCACAAATTTTATTACCTTGGATGAGCTATTGGAAGAAGCTCCGAAGACCCAGGAACAAGTTCCCCCACTAATGAACAATCTCACACATTTGTTTTTCGCATTGAGAAACCCTTTGTTGAAACTCACGAGTGAATTGGGTCCTCCTCTATTTCTTTTCATGCCTAATACTTTTCGTTGCATGGTTGGGAGCATTGGAAATTGAATCAAACACAAACCGGCAGCAGTAAGTGGAGATGAGTTTCAGATCAGCCTGTATTAGTATTAATAATTCTTGCACAACTTTTCACTCGCTTATCGAAATTGAATGAAATGCATTAGATCCTCAACTTAAATACAGACCTAACATGACCTAACAAAATAATAAAACGGTGTCAATTTTGACCATTTTGAGTAAATCACATGCTTGCGTTGATTGTCCGTTTCTCGAATTGATTCAAACTTGCATGTTTTGGTGTAACAATGACACTAAGAGAGGGTGAATTACTGCTTGGCCCTTTTTGGACTTTCTACTACTAATAAACCCAATATCGGAAGGTCAGGTTTTGTAGACTACATAACCGTGAGAATCAAAAGAAGGTTGATGCATAACCTTAAAGCTTCTATTATCTAGTCCTTGTAGTTTTGACCAACCGAGATGTAGTAAACGAAGTCTACTCCAAGTCCTAAAAGACACCTATTGTAGTAGAAGGTCAGTAAAGGACATTGTAGGTTTTTACACTACTAAGCAATGATCAGCTAATGCTCGATCGATGGAATCAACTCTAGACCCTTAAAGATTGCTATAGCTGATAGATGTGTGGTACGACTTTTGAAGTCTCTACCTCGATGTAGCGTTTTGTCTGTTGATTTGCTTTTTCATTAAATGTTTCTGTTGAATGATCAACTAGAGAATCATTGGTACAAATAGTAAATGAGACAGAAGTTTTTGTAGTGGTTCGGCAATAGCTTACATCCACTTTTCACCATTGTGGGATAAAATTTACTATAAAACATTTTTCGTAGTTACAACTTACACAACTGTCAGTAGGTACAAAATGCAGAGGGTAATGTAGATGTCTAGAGGCTTCTCCACAAAAAGTAATACTTATAGAAGGTATTAGTACACTTCGATGGGTTGTGATGTAACCCGAACCCGTCATCTTCACCACAGTTAGTAACTCGATGGGTGTGATTAGTAAGTCGTTTGTGTTGTGCAGAGAAGCCCTGTGACTAACTCCAGAAACTCTCTTGTAGAGGTTCTGTACTGAAGACATTGTCTAACTCTATAATCCTTGTGGTTGGGGTTATGCAGTGCAAATAGGTTTAACTCATGGCAGCTTCACGCAAGCACATAGCGAGCTATACGCCGGCACACATCACCTCTATCTTAGGGTGGAATTTCCCTCCGACGGCTTCACGACCTACTTGGCTCCTCACCAAGACTTCCCCGATGTTTGTCTCCTCACTAAGACTTCCTAGAAGCAGATAGCACCCCCCGGGGTCCTTCAAGCTAGTAGCAGGTACCACCCTTTATGCAGAACAACAAATGTCAGGACCTCGTCGGTTCCTCCAGACATGGCCCTTCTCTTACTCCATGTCTTGGCATTTCCACACCTTGACTTCTCCCTTAGCCTAATAGGCGTCGACCATACTACAATGCAACCAAGTTACTTCCGACCTCACTCACGATATGTCACAGCTTGTACTATGAGCACTCTCTTTCTACACGCACAAGCAAATTGGTTACAGAACAACTGATGACAATACCTCATTGTGTTCTCGTAAACGCGACCCTTCTCTTACCCATTGCCCACCGACACTCCTCATGACTTCTCCACCGATCCAGTAGTGAGCTCGCCTCACCATAGTGCGACCAAGTCCATCGCACCCTCAATCACGTCCAGCACAACTTCCACTTGGAACATCAACCTTGTGCAACCGGATGCTTCACTCCAGCGAAAACAAAGAGCTCACAAATCTCTTAGTACAAGATCACTTTCACGATCCTAAATATGACTGTTTTTCTAACTGACACAAAATCTTATCTTATAGAATTAAAAAAATTATGTACATAAAGAAAATTAACAGATTGTTAGGAAATGTATTTATTTCCTCATTATGAATCCATATCAATTAAGGATTAGTTATGCCATATGATTACGATTGTGTTCACGATCATAAAGATATATGGCTTGCAGAAGGATCTACCAGACATGCTCCGTCAGGCTTCTATACATGGAAATATTACTTTCAATATTTGACATACCTTCCGTATACAGACACGTGTAGTATGTGTCTATATTCAGATTCTTCGTCATTTGTCATGATTCATAATGAATCTGGACGTGAATAAGTGTAAAAGAATAAATGAATTGACCGTTGGGCATTCCAAGTCAATCTACATAACCTTGCACATAACTTTCCATTATGAAGTGTTTTATTCCCTTCAAGAGAATATATCAATTCTCATGGGAATAATTTGCTAATCAAAGGATTATATCACTCTAACAACATTGCCAACTCATTTTGTTTCTAAATACCCATTTTGCTCTAATCACAAAATGGTCATTATGACATGGAACAAGTCCCCACACTTTGTTCCTCTCAAACTAATTCAATTC
Source organism: Melastoma candidum (assembly GCA_023653495.1). Lineage (NCBI taxonomy): Eukaryota > Viridiplantae > Streptophyta > Magnoliopsida > Myrtales > Melastomataceae > Melastoma > Melastoma candidum. The sequence continues at coordinate 13,157,848 of CM042884.1, read as the reverse complement.
TTCTTGGATTAAAAGAATCGAATTCGGATCACTTAGAGCTTCACTAATACCTTCAGGTTCAATTTGAGATAAGAATGCAGAATGTCCATAGAATGTATCAGTTGAACGTTGTGTCTGAATGCATCTAATAAAGCCCCCTATGAAACATTTAATTTTGAATGTCGATTGTCTATATAATAAGATGAAACCTCATTAGACGGATCAACGTTAAATCCCTCAATTTCATTATAGGAGCTTGGGACAGAAGTATATTCATCCTTATGAACTTTTACATAAGGTTTTTTGCATAGACTACGTCTTCTGCAAGAGGTACAGACACAACATGAAGAGGCAAACAACACCTTTGCATAATGTTAGAATTTCTTTAAGACGGCTACACGATTTGCTTGGCTTCTCACCAAGACTTCCCAAAAGTAGACAGCATCCCTAGGGTTACTTCAAGCCTGCAGTTGGTACCACCCTTTCTGTAGAACATCAAATGTTAGTACCTCACCGGTTCCTCAAGACGTGGCCCTTCTCTTGCTCACTGTCCTAGCACGTCCACACCCCGACTTCTCCCCAAGTTTGATACACATCCCCCACGCCACAATGCAGATAAGTCCCTCGCGACCTCACTCACGCATGTACACTCCCTTTTTGCACACACAAGCAAATCAGTTACAAAGCAATTGATGATAGTACCTCATTGTGTTCCCCTAAATGTGGGTCTTATCTTGCCCACTACCCACCGGCACTCCTCACGACTTCTCCACCAACCCTGCAGCGAGCCCATCATGCCACAGTACGTTCAAGTCCTTTGCAACCTCACTCAGGTACAACACGACTTGTACTTGGGATACCAGTTTTCCACAATCGAATGTTTCACCTTAATGAAAACAAAAGGCTCACAAGTCTCTCATTACAAGATCACTTTCATGATTCTTAACTATATCTGTTATTTCTAACTAATACCAAATCATGTCTTATAGAATTATTAAAATTATGTACAGAAAGAAAATTCCTGACGAAAGGTTCAACAAAACAAGTAAACAGATTGTCAGCAAAATATATGGTTTACTCATTACGAGAGATGCTCCATATAAGTTAAGTATCAGTCATGCCATATAATTCTTGATCACAAAGGGACAAGGCTTGTAGAAAGATCTAAGAAGGATCTAACAGATATGCTCCGTTAGGGTTTTGTACATGGAAATATTATTTTTCATAGTTGGAAGACCTTATGCATACAAACACGTGTTGGATGTGTCCATATTTAGATGGCTCGTCCTTTGCCACGATCCATAATAAATATGGACGTGATTAAGTGCTAGAGAAAGGGGGGATTGATCGTTGGGCATTCCAAGTCAGTCTGTAGAACTTTGCACAGATACTTTTCATATATGAAGTGATTTGTTCTCTTAAAGAAAATATATCAACTCACACGAAAATAAATCTTTAGTAAAGGATTTATATCACTTTGATTTACGTAATATAACATGGATATATATTTAATTTATTAGATGACTAATTAAATAATTTTAGGTAATCATTATATGACAAAAGATATTGTCCTTGTAGGTTAACGTTTTGCAAAGTAGTAGAAGAATACCTTTTACATAGCATAAGCTTACAATTTATATGGCATTTCTAAAACCATACTAACGGCATGAAACTTAATATATTATGTATCCCTATCATTTGACCGCATGATAATTCATCCTATTGGAGTTGTGTGGGTTTTATTGTGTGTTCGAATTGTTTTGTCCTATTTTGGATGTTTAGCATGGCTAAGTGTCGGACATCCAACCTACCTTCATCGTTTAATTCAAAACTTAAGATCCTCAAATTGGATAGAATTGAAATTAGTTATTAGTTCCTAAACTTAAAATGGATTGTTTTGGCATTCATAGCATCCTATTTTGGGCCCTAATGGTTGAGATCTAGGTGGTTCTTATTGAGATTCATTTCAGACATTCTTTTTCTCAGGTCAACATGTTGACACCTTTACTTGTTTTGCTCATATATGCAGTTAGAATTATTGGTTGAACTAAAATCAAGTTAAGTGGGCTCCTCACTCAGTACCCATACATGAATGTGTGGCAATGTTACTCCTTTATCATTTTTTCGCATGTGAAAACTGACCCGCATTGATCCGAACAATACCCGGGATGCCTACATGGTCAATGAGTGCAAATCACCCCTGTAAATCTTCTTTCCAACTTGCGATCTCTTCATAAAGGTTGTTTAGAACTTACTCCTACATACTTTATTAGTCTTTGTTTCATTCAAACGTGCATGAACATCGATAAAATGGGGAAAATCACGGGAAAGAGTAAATTGTCCACAAGCGAACAATTTGTCATCATTTCATCCGACGACGAGTTCCCGAACACCTACATTTCCAAAATTGGTAAAATCAGGTAGTATCATTCCTTTTCATTCTCATGTGACATTTCTGATTTTGATATGTACATTTTTTAAATAATTTCATTCCCTTTTGTGTTTTATGTTATTTCAAACCATTTTTCTTAAGATTTTTACATTAAAGGACCTTTCTTTTGACATATCATAATTAAATTCACATTTAGGGATTTGAAGTTATGATTTTTCAATGGCATCTTCTATTTCAACCACACATATTAAAAAATCTTTATATATTTACAGAGCATACTTTACTTTGTTAGATATCTTTTGGTTTTTATTTGACATGATTTCAATTTTTCTCGTTCAAGTTATGGCCCAAATCAGATTGACATGCTGTCTGGATCTCTTTGATAGAATGAGTTTAAGAAAAATCATGTCATTTTCAATTCATAAGCCCATTATTTCTCAACTTTTACAGGAAAGTAGCCCATAAAGTTAGCTATTTATGAAATTTAATTATACCTCGTTTGCATTTTCTAGAGAGTGAGTTGCATATTTTTCTTTGATGCGTGTGCCATTTGTTTGTCAATTGGGCCAAGCTCAATTTTGTCGACTTTTTTTCCGTCTTGAGTTGACCCATTTAAGCACAAATTTGACAGTATTCAATCTTGATTTGTTGAGAACATGCCTTTGAAGTTTCATGATTCTTCGACGTTGTTTGATTACAGTTTGATATTTTTCTTTGTTATTGTGCGTACCGGTCTCGAATATTTTAATCACTATGTTATCTGACATAGTACGTACATTAGCCCGTTGACATTGTTTCTAGAAGATGTATGTAAGAGACCGCGTGGATTTCTTCGCCCGTTTAAAAACCCGATGAACAAAGACTTTAAAGTGGCCGAACCAACAAATTTAAGGTATATGAGGGGAGGTGCGGGTCTCCCCGAATTATAAATTAAAATGATACAGGCCGCAGGCCTAAGTCCATCGGTACGCGGTCATCACTCTTCCCCACCTAATCTAATCGAAATAATTGTTTGTGCTTGCACATGTGATCATCACAATTGAGTTCGAATCCAACACCCGAATTGTGCCTTAGCACATAACCTAATGACATGAGTCTGGGCACAAAGGCCAAGACCCACTCGTAACTAGAAACTGTTTGACAGCATTGAACCATTTCTGGTCTTTTTCTGACTTTACACCACATTTTTAAAACATGTTTTCTATGGAGCCACAAAGGATCATTGTCCTCGTTTTTGCTCCTTTCCGAATCATGCTCTGCCTCTCGCTGGTCGCCCTCGGGACGATTAAGTGAGGGCTCCCTCCGAACTCATCTGCGACACTCAAGTCGTCATTCCAATAGAAGTTTAGCCACCAACTCTCACAATCTTGTCCCAAAGAGAAGAGGAGAACGTCAATCACAACCTCATTGACGAGAAACAACCGCCCCAGCTCACCATATGAGCGGCCAATTACCCATACCGACCCACTACATGAATGGCCAACTTCCCACCCCGGCTCATCATAGAGTGCAATCAATAATGCATGTCTAAGTGCATTCAAGCGGGTGGCCACATTTGCAAAAGACAATTCAATCCGAACTATGAAGGGTCTCTCGTTATCAGACAAGCCCTTCCGAGAGAGCAACCACCGTAATAGAAAAGAACCAACTCAAGCAGTTAACACAGACACTATTCGACATTACGAACAAATGAAATGGAGTATTCAATGATTCATCATTACTATCTCTATAGAAACAAGTTGCACAAGTTCACTTGTTTTTTTTCCCTCTGTTCGTCTCATAGGTACATAAACATCCTAGGTAGACGACGATGGTGATGGTAGCAAGGTGGTAAAGTTTTGAATGGCTTTTGTTGTTAAAACAACGACAAACATGAAAGGAAATATTCATCCCTTGATCACTACTCTCTCTACGTAAATATGTTATATGAGCTCACTTATTCTTGCCCTTATCGCATATATGCTCAAAAACTTCCTATCATGTTGACGAAGGCATTGGTAGCAGGGTGTAAAACTCCAAGCAATCTTAGAGAAGCCTTCGTTGTCAAAACAATGAATCATATGAAGTTAAGTACTCATTCCAGATCAATACTTTTCTTTCAAAACAAGTTACATGGGCTTCCTTTTTTGCCCATCATACTTGTATCATAGGTAGATAACAAAGTCTCGAGCCAAAGCTTCAAAGCAGTCTTCATCATCTCACTTCTTTAAATCCCCAAAAAGTAACCGGAGCAAAGAACACTAACAACATACATGAAAAAAGGGAGAATCACACGATCATTTCTCTCTTCATTAAGTGAAACAAGATTACATGGGCTGATTTTGTTTGGGTCATTTATCTCATGGGCAGGTATAAGAGTTCCTCACATGAATAGTACATAACTCTTAGACAAAGGCGAAGGTGACATGGTGGCAAAACTTCAAGACAAAGCCTTGTAGCATTTCATCAATCCTCTGATTCCTTCTAGAAAAGATGCAATTACGAAAATAACATTAAATGGAAGTACACAATACCCCACTTCACATTTCCCATAAATGAAGTTACATGAGTAAACTTCAAGTTTTTGCTATCTGTTTGATAGGTTACCGAGTAACCCTATGCAACTGATAAAAAGTGAGACCATCATTTCATCAATCATTTGATTCGTTTGGTCGAAGATGCAATGACAAAAATAACATAAAAGATGAAACAATACCCTACATCACCTTTCCCATACTGAAGTTACATAAATAAATTTTACATTTTCGTCCTCTGTTTGATAGGTGCACAAAATCCATATACAATAGATTAAGCCCTTTGATTCCTCTAGACAAAGACGTAATGACAAGACAGACACGAAAGGAAAGTACAAAAACTCTACATCACCTTTTCCATAGATGGAGTTACATGATCACACTCCATTTCCACTATGAAAAAAAAAATGAGTTACAAAAACTTACTTGTTGTTTTCTGTCATCTTTTGATAAGTACATGAGCTTCCTTATACAACATACACAAGGCAAGAGTAAACTTTTGTCAATCGTTCGATTCCATAGGACAAAGATGCAATGGCGAAATGACCAAAGAGGGACGTACACAAAATTGTAGTTCACCTTACGCACAAATGAAGTTACATGAACAAACTTCATTTCTACCCTAAGGAAGACAATTACATGAACTCATTTGTTTTCTGTCATCCACATGATGGGCACATGAGCATCCTTATACAACAGACATATGGTAAGAATAGAATTTTGTCAACCATTGATTCCATTGGACAAAGAAAAATGGTGAAATGAACAAAAGGGAAGTACATAAAATTCTACTTCACCTTACATATAAATAAAGTTTTATGAGCAAACTTCATTTCTACCTTTATAAGAAGACAATTCGTACGAACTAACTTGATTTCTTTTATCGATCTAACAAGGACATGAGCCACTTTATGTGATTGATACAAGGCAATGGTAGAAATTTCGTTAATCATTCGATTCCATCAGACAAAGAAGCAATGATGAAATAACATGAAATGGAGTATTATTCCATGGTTAATACTTTCTCTAACAAACAAGTTACATGAGCTTGCTTGTTTTTTCCCCACGTTTCTCTTACAGGTAGATACATGAACATCTAGGTAGACAATGAAAGGCGAAGGTGGAAGGATGGAAATCTCCAAACAATCTTGGAGAAACCATCTATGTCAACAAAACAATGATTTATATGAAAGGAAGTGTTGTTTCAAAATCAATACTTTTTACAGAGCCATAAAGGATCATTATCCTCCTTTTGTTCCCTTCTAAATCATGTTTCGTCTTTCGATCACCCTTGGGACGACCAAGCGAGTGGATCTTGGAGGACCTTGCAATCTTGGATTTTATCAAATGGATCTTGGAGGAACTCCAAGTGGGCGTAGGCATACTTACCGACTCGTGTATGTCACGGTCATATTCAGACGTTTATCACGGTGTCTTTTCTGTCTTCTCCTTTTCGTCGACGATAATCGTGTCAGACAACGGTTTTCGCTATGTTCGTAGTCTGCTAATTGTTGTTAGCTGGTTAACGTTATCCTACCAAGATTTAACTATCATAATGTCATTCACCTGAGGTCACACTCGTGATGCCTCTATTGCACATCGAAATGGGATGCGAGGTCAATACATGATGAAAATTGTATAAGTAACAAGTGATTTTTTTGTAGGACCTAGTTGCGAAAGGAAATAAAAGTTTAAATTACATTCAGAAAGCGCTCCTCCGGTTCGCTATAAAGTTGAGAAATGAGATTTTATTATAATTCGTAGTTAGTGTCGTTAAGGCGAGGCCAACTTACCTTTGTAGACATCGGGCGAGCGCCATGTAGGAAGCGCTGCCTGGGCGAGCAACTTCCCTAAGGTGTTGAGGCACTCGGGTGATGAAAAGGCGCTTCTGGGCGCCCTTCCCCCACCCCTTTTTAACCCTTTTTTGCTCTTCATTGCAGAGCCTCAACGCCAGCACATATTCCTTGTCCCCTTCGGCAACCCCTGTCAAACCTTTTCTCTTTTTTTTTCCGTACAAGTTAACATATGTAATGGGCTTTCTTGATTATAAGTGGGCTTCGTAAAAATATACGAGCTTTTACCAAGCCTTTCGACCTTTTACAAAAAATTTTCCTAAAATTATACGAAAAAATTTCGTACATTATGAATGAACTGTCGACGTCGGAATCTGTTTCCGAAGCAACATGGGGTACTTGATTGTAATTTTTATAAAAACATTTCCATCCTTTGGCAAAATCCCTCAAAAATTAGCCCCCTCCCCTACCCATACGATCTTTCTTCTCCTCCCCTCCTCTCACAATCGTGACATAATCTAATGAGGTACAATTATAGTATGGGATGTCTGTCAACTTATGTTGAACGTGCCATGATTACCAAAAGCATTCTGATATCACTCAATTGCCACCCTTCAATTGCGCCACTTGCTTGTTATAAATGGCGGTAGGGGCAACCAAATCTTCCATCTCGAGATTCATAAGACGATACTGGATTGAATATCCGTTGCACCAGAGTAAGAGATCATGTCGTCTGATTTATCTACAAAGAAGGCAGCTTAATAACGTAGCTTAATATCAAGTAATCCCATATCTTTCTATACTTTGCCACCCAATCTCTCGTATTGTGAATCATTGCCATGGATGTCGTTATAAACCTGTTGGCACGGAATTATGTTTCCCGCAACACGTACCGAATTTTATAGAGAAACTGTGGTCGTCGTAAAATAAATGAACACAAATTGAAAGGAAAAACAATGCTTGAATTAATTAAACAGTACTAAATTACATGACAACACTTACAGGATGCGAATTGAAATACAAAAAAAGGAAACTTGAAAACAACGACGAGGTGCTCCAAACGAACGACGGCGGACGAACGACGACTACGGGAGATCCCTTTAGTGGAATCTATCTTGGTGGATCGGTGATTGGATGTAGTGAAATGAAGGTACTTTCAGGACATTGGTTTCAGGACGCTTTTAGGATGCTGGAAAAGAGAGAAAAATCTGAGTTCTGTATTTGAGTTGTGTTCGTTGTCCCAGGCTAATCGTTCTTTCTGCCTTATGTTCTTGAAATCTTGTAGTTGCGATTGTTTAGTTAGTACAGGATCTCCTTAGATCGTGTGCACGATGTGATTCCTATTTTGTAGGAGTCGTGCACACCGTATCTCAGACGGCTTCCAAAGCTTGCCACATGTCCTACTCCATTATCGTGGCCAGACGTGGGTTTCAGTAAAAAAGCGTTTCTCGAGCTCTGGTCTGAGTCTCGAGTCGTGTGATGCTTGAAGCTTATTCGAGAAGCATTTCTCGAGCGATGTTATTCTTGGGTTTCTCGAATGATATTCATGTGGAGTTTTACCTCTTCGGCCAATTGAGGACGCAGCCCAAAATTCATGTGTCAACATTAAGCCCCCCTTTGTTAAACATAATGTGGGAAACTTTATGTTTACTCTTTCGAGTTCTCAAAACAGCTGCGTTTTAACATTGTACTGTGTTTTTTTTTTCGAAACTTATTAATCAAGCATCTCTTTTCCCGCTTCTTTGATCTCAGAGTTCTTGGAATACTAACTGTTTCCTTCTTCTCCAAACCCTCATTTCGTTTCGACTTCCAGAACCGTTCCTTCATCAAAGTTCAGCCCTTTCTTCGACCAACCTTCGTCCCCAGTTTTTCCTCTTCCCAAAGTTCTGAACTTTCTTTCATTGATGCAAGATACGCGAACGATGGCCCCACAGAAGATGTTTGACTAGGTTCGATTTGACCAATACTATAATCCCGCCGACCCACTTGTGGCCATCTCCATTCCAGATTGCGGTCCTCCACTTATGACGTTGGGTCCCCTATTGCCGTCGACTGCTTAAGGAGCATGATATCCCTCAGACCTATCTCCTCACCACACCAACTATTCTGGTATGTCGTCTTGAATTTGCGCTCCTATCAACTGGCTGAATGCGAAAGGGCATGTAGGGTTTCCTCCAACCGATGCTTCTACTGAGAAGTGGTTTAAACTATGGGAAGAGAAATTAGACCAAAAGTTGCGTTGCTTGGGTTTAAGGGATTTGGTTGATAACTCAAGGAGAATGAGGTTCTGTGACCTTAAAGTTTATTCTGGCTTGATCCCTTTTTGGAATTCGAGGTTGAATGTTTTCTTCCTTCCCGATGGGCCTATGATTGTCACCATAGAAGATGTTTGCTTGCTGACAGGTTGCTTTACCTCGGTACTAGTGTTCGACTTTACAAAATGGAAGGAGACGAGTTCCAGTACAACGAACACAAGATCCGTAACACAGTTAACAACCATATAGATCTATTCCAAGTTGTAGGAGCAGAAACTACCAAATGGGGAGCAGAACAAGAATTCGATTTCTATCTCGAGTGGCTCAACAAGTTTATTTTCTTTAGTCCTGGAAAAGAAGCTGCCATCTACATGTCCTGGATCAGCAATTTCTTGGTTCAGACTGATGGGACTAAAATTCATGCCAGCCTCAAGGGGATGGCTTTAATGTTCCTTACTAAATCTGCAATTCGCACCAGGTCTCCACTAGCCCCTTTCCTCCTCCTCTAATGTGCATGACCGACCCAAACACAATCATTCCATAACAATCTCTAAAATTTGAGGCAAAGTACCTCATACGCTGGTTTATAAACAAGTGAAGTTAACTGCAATTGCACTGGAATTCTAAACCACAATCAACTCCCCCTTCCTTCCATGAAACTAAATATGCAGAACGACATGGATTCTTCTTCCTCATCTCTTCAACCACTTCAATCATCTCCTGCTTACAGATTCCAGTTAACTTTCACCCGTCTTATGCCATGTGCTGATGTCATACTACTGATAGTAGAAATATGGCATTCGTCACGAACTTCAAGGGATTTTCCCTCCAACACCGTCAACTACGACATTAGAATGCCCACCTTCCTGCAAGATGAAAACCCTGCGGGCCATTGGGTAAGCGTCTTGCGTATGATAATATTCGACGCTATGTAGTCCATCAGCTCGCTAACTGATCAAAATTGCGACATGAGCGTTGAATACGTGTCGTTGCTCCACATTCTGCAACTGGAGAAGAATAAGTATTTGCTCCTAGCCCATAGCTCGACTATTAGGGTGATCACATCATTTTCCAGCAACAGGATCTACTAGTTCCGAATAAGCTTGACATCGTCAAGTCAACCTCTGCGTGGGAGCTTCTCCTCAGGCGAGCAACCTCTTCTCAAGACAGAAGTCTAGCATGGAAGTTATTCTTATTTTACCTCCTTTTAGCTACCAACACGCACAATCATTCTGATCCGGGAATGCATTCAACAATATCCACATCGTTGAATCCTGGTTGGGGGGGGAGTGCGTGGAATCTTTGATTTAGAAAAGAAATTAGTTTGTACTTTTTCGAGGAGCTGCAATCTACAGCAAGTGCCCTGCTGCCGGTAACGTGATCATCAACCTCATATTGCACACATAACCATGTTCGGGCACGACCATACCTTCACTTGTGACCACAATACTTGTTGTAGGACTACCCACGAAACTTGTTCCTAGACATATTGGAACGGACCGGACTAAGAAGGTATTCTCTTTTTGAAGTTGGAAGCGCTGCCAGACCGGATTCCCCCGATAAGCCTACCAGACATTTTTAATTCTTTCTGTCGTAGTCAGTGGTAAAGCCATTCTGGCCACCAGCCTGTAGGTTGAAGTAAAGTAATATTTGTAATCGCTTCGGTACCGTGTTGGAAATTTTCCCATTGTTGGTTGTGTATATTCTATGCAATGGGAAAGTTTTTTTTTTTTAAAAAAAAGAAAAGATTGTTATTCAATGAAGTTGTGGATATTCAATGCCAATGGGAGACAATCGGGTGGGAGCCGTGCAGGGAGCGGAGGGGGCTAATTTGTTTTGCAATGGGAGACATCGACCATTTAGGTTCGTTAAGGAAGACAGGGGAGAGGGGAGAGATCGTGCGGGGAGGGGAGGAGGACTAATTTTTGAGGAATTCGATCGATGGACCGAGATAAAAATTACAATTTAGTCTCCAATATTGCTTCGGGATAGGTTTGGACGTCCACTATTCAATTCGGTATGTACGAAGTCTTTTTAGTACAACCTTACGAAAAAACTTGGTAAATGGCAAAAAGGCTTCGTAAAAGCACATATGTTTTTACGAAGCACATTGATGTTTTTGTAAAAATATGCAAGTCATTACAAAGTACTACTATTCATTTCATAATTTACGAAAAAATTATTGTTACGGTGGACACATTTTTAAGAAGCCTTTTAAAAATATTTCGTAAAAGCTCCTATATTTTTACAAAATTATTACGAAGCATTTTGGCTCATTACGAAACAATTTTGTAAATTTTTACTATTTTGTACTTTACAAAATATTTATTGTTTTGATTGTACATCTTTATGAAACCCGTTTAAAAAATTTAATAAAAGCCTGTAAACTTTTACGAAGTCTTTCGACCCAATACGAAAAAATTGCATAAAGAGTAACGAAAAACTTGAGCTTTAGGTTTTAGTTTAGTGGCTTCCTTCCCACAACGGCCAGGAGGGGGATGTTGGGTTAGGTTTTAGTATATGCCCAATCCGCAAAAAGACTAGACGAAACCTGGGTTATTAGATCAAACATGAGGAGTCATTACTCCATACATAGATTCTACTACGTACAGTCATTGACCCATGCCATAGTGTCTACAAAGAAACCTCTCATCTTATCTAGCTTAGTAGACAACCAAAGGGAATTGTTCCCATTTACCGTGGTAAGGAAAAATATTTTGACATTTAGGGTAATAAGTTTATATATTGCTTTTTACGGCGTTTTCCCTATTTTTTTCCTTTTTTTCTTTTTTCCATCAAATCCTAAAGTTTTGTAAAAACTCCAATTAAGTCCCTAAAATGTGTAGAGAAGGAAAATCCTCACGAAATCCTTCTGGAACTCCTTCAAGATTAAAGTTCGTCCTAAAGTCTAGAGTAGCTCTCGATGGAATAAGTAGAAGCATAAATGATTTATTAAGATAGTTAACTATTCAAAAGAACTCTGAAAATCGGAAGCTGAAACCACCTTGCTTAGGAAGTAGTTACAATAATAATAAAGGGAATTATTCCCTTTTACCGTGGTTAGGAAAAATATTTTGGAGTTTAAGGTAATAAGATTAGATATTCCCTCTTTATGGCGCTTTCCCTATTTTGTCTTTTTTTTTTCATTTTCATCAAATCTTAAAGTTTTGTAAAAACTCTAATAAGTCCTTGAAATATTTCGAGAAGGAAAATCATCGGGAAATCCTGCAAAATTGAAGTTCCTCTAAGAATATAGAGTAGCTCCATATGGAAATAGTATAAGCATAAATGATTTATTAACACAGTTAACAATTCAAGGGAACTCTAAAAATTTTAAAAGCTGATACCACCTTACTAGACACAACAATAAACAAGATGTTAAACTCTATTGAGCAAGAAAGAAGTTTAAAAAGGCCTGAAATGGAGGTGACTTCTGGTTTGAAAAGTACTTCGGGAAAACCGCTTGACTAATTGAAATTGGGATGAAGAAATTGCAAGCAGGTTCAAGGTAAGAGTGTGGATGAGATATCCAAGGAGTCAGTAGCTCCTTACATTTTAGACCCACGAAGACGAGATGTAAATCTAAACTTCCAAAGTGGAGAGTTCGCAAGATGACTTGAGGAAAGCCTTAGGTCTGGTAGAAGAAACTCTAGTTCATTTGGACAATCGACGAACTGGTAACTACAAAAAGGGAGATTTACATGTCAGACTATACCCATATGACCAAACCAGAATTTATTCCAAGTGATAATGTCTTAAAGCCGATTATCACCCCTGGAGCTTTTCTGGACATAGATTGTGAGAATTACGTATCCGAAAGGATAGATGAGTGCCTATCGCAAATTCGAATAATTGCTTCTGCTGGGGTTTTATCCCCCGGATCTGTCTACGGATCATGTGTGGTAGCCCTCATGGGAACAACGCAAAACTATTGAAAATCTTTGATGGCTCATAAAGATATCAAAGAAAAGATAGATTAAGCGTTGATTGTCGATTGTATATTGGCAATTATAGTCAATGCATTAGAACAAGTGGTCTGTAGCTTTTCGTTATCTATAAATGTGATACTCCGGGTGAATTAGGGAGAACAAGAAACATTCATAAGAAGAGAAAATTTGTTAGATATAATAAAATGAAAGTTTGGCCAAAAAAGGACCTCCAAAATAGGCAAAGGAGGGGTCTTGCTGACAATCTCAAAAGGTTTGTGAGGAGACGGGGTAACCTTAAGGACATGGATAAGATCGATGCCTTCAAATGAATTAATGGTAGAGAATCTAAATGTCTCAAAGGGAAACCATTGAGCAGTTGTAATTGCTGCTGGTTTTGTGGATCAAAAGCTAATAAGGTGGATACTTGTCCTCAGATGAATCGAGTGAGAGAAAGACTCCGAACGATTTTTCTAGATGACAAGAGTTATGAGGAGGAAGTCATGGCTTATGAACCAGTAAATGAGCAGGACACTTCCGACTTAGACTTGGAAGTAGAATCGGCTTATGAGGTTGTGTCAAACTATGATACAGACTCTGAAGATGATTCTGATCTCTGGATTGCACATCTATTTATGATGATAGTGGAGCAAAATAGAGATGGTAATAAGTTGGTTCCTTTGGAAACAACAAATCACGTACAAGAAGTATCTTACCAATACAATGATCCATCCCAGTCTATTCTGGAATGGAGGTTGCCCAACAGAAATGTGAGGGAAGCCTACAATGTCTCGAGGTTTAACTTCAGATCGATAATAGACATCTCACAGTCTGAGGCAACGGCTTAAGTTACGAATACGAAACTTGAGACTTTGGATATCTCAATACTCAATGTACAACGCATTAGGGAAACTCTGCAGCGTACTAGATGAGTGTATAACTACATACACATTAGGTTGATCCAGGTAGGAGTAGTCCCGCTATTCCACCTTTCAAAGGATAGTCCTGTGGTAGCAGTTGAATCGATAAGCGATGGAGATAATTCAAAGATCAGCTGATATCATGTACACATACCAATCTTGCACATGGTCCTGAATAGTTCTAGCTCCATCCAAACTTCATGATTGGCCTTAAACAATCGTTGTTTTGGGAATTCATTGACCTTAAGGATAAGATCAATTAAAACGGATAGTATGAATCCCTAGACCAAATTCTTGGCGTATCACACTAGGGTGATATACCGTTTGGTGAATACCACTAGTCCTGGTACGAAGAACATCTCAAAGCTCAATTAGTTGTTCAAACATCTCAAGGCTCACTGAGGTAAACCTTTTCGAGTTAACATGTCATAGGAGTTGGGTTATGAATGCACCTGGTAGTGGTTCTAGACCTATTAATGCTGCAAATATCTAACAAAGTGGTAATCAGATTACCCTGATGTTGGGAGAACTGTCAGCTAGTATTGCTAGAGCTGTAAGACATTTATCAGTGAGAGTGCAATCTTTGATAGAGCCAAAAACTCACACGCTCTCTGAAGTTTCTTTTAGGGCAAATTGATGTGGGAGATGACATAATCGTGTCTTGCGCAGCCGAAGCTGCACCACCATTAGAGAGGAAATGTCTTGTGGTCTGTTAATTTTAGAATCTCGTCTCAATAAACGAGAAGAATCGTTGGGTATAGACAAGTATTACTACCAGTCTATGAGGAGCGAGAAGATCAACCGAGAGATGAATCGTTAAGAATCATGAGAGTTACCTACCCAGATAACTCTTTGAATAAGATTCCTCAAATCTTAGGTTATTAAACAAATAGCCGAGCAGAGGTCTATTCCGGTAGACAAAATCTAGAGGATGATAAAACCATCCCATGAAGTTCCTAGACACACCTCGTTTAGTGTAAGGGAAGAACAGCTGAGCACTTATGTTGCTCTAACATTCAAGTTCCCTGGATACTATGAATATTCTCTAGATACTTTGATAGATATTGGGTGTAGCATAAGTTGTGCTAGACTCAATGCCTTACCAGATGAATGGTGGGAACCATTGCAAAGACCCATCTTATGGTTAGCCATTGGGCTAGTAACGTGTCTGTCTTTATTGATGGAAAAAATTCGTTGTTAAAGAAATCCTTCCACATCATTTGTTAGAGCATATATCATTTTTGGTAATACATTTCTTAAAAGACAAAAGGAAAACAGTCCTTTTGTGCAGGATGTCCACTTTCTTTCTACTGGTGGAATGAAAATTAGTACTCTACAAGAGCCTAAGTTACGACTAAAATTTGGGTTATATTCAGTAAAAAGGACTGAGTATTGTGGTGATTCGTCATGCGGAAAAGCATTCAGAGTGCAATTTTAGCGTGATGATACACGGTTAGATGAAAACGAATTATGGGTGCAAACTTTGTTTTCTCTAATGAATACGAGGTGTTCTAACTGGTTTGACAAATATTTTTTTAAATAGGCCAAATAATCAATTCTACCCCAAACTTTGTCCGTTTTTTTCGATATACCCTGAACTTTTCAAAATATCATCACGCATCCTAACGTTTGACCGTTACATCAATTATAACCACCGTTAAGCGATTGTGTGGACGGAATCTTACGTGGCGCCCTGGTGGCTATTAATGCCGTCTGCCCACCGTTAAATTGGTGACATGGCACCGACGTGGAATAGAAAAAGTGTACACATCACCTCACCAATCTGACGTGGACTTCTCAAATTACCTAACCCTATCCCGGATCCAAACCCTAACCGAACTCCTTCCCGGCAGCCACCGCTCGACGGTCGCCTCCCTTGCCGACACTGACCGGCCCGCCCTCTCCCTCCTCCTCTCCCCCGCCGCCTACTCCGTCGTCGCCTCCTCCCTCGTCCTCTTACCTTCCTCTGGCTCTGACTCTGACCCGCTCTGCCACTGGCGTACGACACCTTCCTCCTCCTGCCTTCCAACCCTCATCTACTCCTCGTCGCCCTTTCCTTCCACCCCCTCTTCTCCGAGCTCTACCTCTTACGCCTCTACCGCTCCCCCTCCCCACCCTCCCTCGCCGGGTTTGAGGCAGTCCTACTCGCCGTCTACTCCAAGGAGGTGAAGTCCCACGGAGGAAAACCTAATTTGGTCGAGATCCCCGACCTCTCCAACCCCTCGCTCAATCACTCTCCCCGTGTCCCCAACCCGCACAATGACGGCAACTGGATTAGGGGTACTGTCACGGCCTCTCGAGCGACAGAATGTGGTTAACGGTGGGCAGACGACGTTAATGACCACCTGGGCGCCACGTAGGATTCCGTCCACACATTCGCTGAACGGTGGTTATAATTGATATAACGGTCAAACGTTAGGATACGTGACGATATTTTGAAAAGTTCAAGGTATATCGGAAAAAACGGACAAAAATTTGGGATAGAATTGATAATTTGACCTTTTAAATAAGAAGTGTGTATGACAGTACAGTTAGCAGAAATAAAATGGGATAAATTCTTTGTTAAACTTATCGACAATTTTAGTGTGAATCCATTAAAATGTGGAGATGGAATGTCCTCAAGGCTATACTCGAATTGAAAAGTTCCTGTAACCATTATAAGAGCAAAAAATATCACATATACGGTTGAAAATTGTTGAGGAATTTGACAAGTAGCTTCCTGAGTTGGTTCGAAAATGTTTGATTATGAGCAGTTACAATTCACATTGTAGTCCTTCCTTTGTGGTGATAAACCATGTCGAGCTGGTGCGAGAAAAAGCACGAATGGTTATAGACTAACATCAACTTAACATAGCTACTAAAGACGATGGCTATAAGATTCCTATTGTGGGAGATCTTATTGGTAGAATAAGTTTGAGCAAACCAAAATTCTTTTCCAAATTTAACTTAAAGAGTGGTTACTGGCAAATTAAGATGGAAGAGAACTTGGTTCTTCTTAGCATGGCTGGTTATGTCGTTTGACCTGAAGAATGCTCCGACCTGAAGAATGCTCCAGGCGTCTTTCAATGCAAAACAACAATACTTTTAAGCAAGTTCGCAAGTTTTGTGCGGTCTACATAGATGATGTGTCAGTCTATAGTCAGACTACGGACGATCACCCGAAGCACCTTGATAAGGTGACTCATGTCATCAGACGGAAAGGCATGATTCTAGAGGCTTGTACTGTTTTACCTTTGTTTTTTAAAATATTTCCAACTTTAAGGTACCAAATTCCTATATTCCTATCTTATGGTAGTTCCATTTTCACCTTTTTCTATCTTTCAAAATTAACCCCAAAATTTCTCCTTTTCAAATTAGTCCCTCAAGTTTTAAAAAAAAAAGAAAATCTTTTAGAAACGACTCTGATACCAATTTACAGACATATGATACAAAATTGGAAAGATTTTTTAATTGTTGTTTCTCGTCGGCTTTCTGTCAATCTCGATTATGCGTTAGAATTTGTGAATTTGTATCTAACAGACTTACTAGAGATTGTATCTCATCTCTAAAAGAGCTGACGTGAGTTTCATCCTCGTTGACTTACTGTAGTCATAAGAATCTAATTGTGTCTAAGATTACCTTTGTATTAATACATCCGAATTTTTTATTTGCTTTTTTTGATTTAAAAATGGGAATGTGTTTGGATTTGGGATGAAATTGGATGCATGACTTTGACCAGCAACTTTTGAGGTGGTTTTTAGCCTGTGTTAACACAAACGCCGCGATGATTAGGTCTTGGATGTACTATCCTTGCATAAGTGGTCCTAACCCTTTAATTTAACCAGGGTTGAAATCCCTCCACCCTATTTGAATTTGAACTTGGATGAATAGATGTTGATGGGAAAACGAAACTAATATAATATGGAAAAAGAAGGAAAAAGGAAAGAAACGGGCGAGGCTTGCTTCGGTAGCACGTGACTTGCACGTGCACCGGGGGGGGGGGGGGGGGGGGGGAGACCAGAGGGGACCTCCTCTTTTGAAAGTGCGGGCTTGATTTGTTGGCCCTTTCTCCGCTCCATCCCTCAAATTTCAAATGTTATCACAAAAACGGCTGGGGAACGACTGAAAGAGAGGGAAAAATATAAAAAACAAGAATTGCATGCCCCAGAGGCGCCCTAAAAGCAAAACTCAGATCTGATTCCCCCTCGCCCGCCCGTTTTCCCTTTATAAAACAAAATCCTTTCTTTCCTACCAACCCACTTCAAACTTGCAATCTACTTCGGGGGTACTCCTTTAATTTTTCCCGTTGTGTGTCCGAAATCTTGATCAGACAACGTTGTCGGGACCGAATTTGGGGTTACGGGAAAGATGGGGAAGCCGGCGGCGCCCCCAGTTGATCTGAAGGTTCGGTATAGGGTTTAGGTTTCTTTTTGTGGGGTGTGGTGGATGTTGGATTTTTTTTTTATTGAACTTTTGGCGCCTGTTCATGATGTGATGCCTTTTCCGAATCGGTTGATTTAGTGGGTGCAAGAATACCGCCGAGACCGAGAAGAAACCCCCGAATTTGGGGGCGGGAAGGTCAAGATGCGGGACCTCGAATCTATGTTGTTCTCCAAAGGTTACTGCTTGTTCTGTTTTGAGACTCTGGTTTCTCAGTTAATTCAGTTGAAACGGTTGTGGTAAATTTCTCATGGAGGATTTTAGTGTACGCCTTTGTGTTTTTTATTTATGATTTTTGTTTGAATGTTCAACTTTCTGGGGTCGATTTAGGGTTGTGTACGCTTGCATTTTGTTGTGCCATGTAGATTGAACTGTGAAATGAGGGGAATCACTCCTTTCACTAGGCTATATGTCGCAAAAACCACAGGCCAACTCTGAGTGGATTGGTGACATATCGCGGATATTTCGATCTTTCTTGATAGTTTTTTTGTTGAAACTGATTTTATAGCCATGTGCAGGAATCCATGCACATCCTTTGAAATTCCTAAAACACAAAGCTGCTTTTCATTCTTCTCCCTGTGGCGAGGAAGTGACCTCTCAGGTTACTGAGGAGGGATTAGTGGGTTCTGGATTGAAGGTGGCTGATGAAAGAGGACTTTCAGCCATGGACAAACAGCATTGCCCCCTCCAACTCGATCTCAATTCCGATGCATTAAGTGCCTTTGATACGGTTTTGAAACAACATGCAGAGGAACCCAAAGAAATGGATGCATCATCATTGCTGACGCAGGATAAATCATCAGAGAATGGAGTTCCCTTTAGGTCAGGAGGATTTAGCTTTGATCTGAACGAAGACGTCCCCACCTCTACGAGTCAAAACCCATTCTACCCTTATAAGAAACTCAATCAGCTGAGGTCCAAAACTGTATCGGAGTGTGCTAGCTCTACGGGGCATACTGAGGAGAAAGATCCACTGGGGATTTGGAATGTTATGAAGCGAAATGGCTTTCTTTCTTCTTCTCATGGGGGAATACCAGTACCAAAACAACGTGGAAAGAAGAGCAAGGACACAAAACTGCAGAAGAAGATCGAGCTTGCAAAGAAGGAGGAAGTCAATAGGTTTGCGAAAATTGCTGCACCAAGTGGGCTGCTAAATGATTTGAATCCTGGCATTATAAACCATGTCAGAAACAGAAAACAGGTGCATGCCATCATAGAGGCATTGGTGAGATCAGAAAGGTCTGCAAATGGTGATGCCAGCAGTAAACAACCAAGCAACTGGAAGGGCCAGAAGAAAGAAACCAATATCACGAAGGAATCAGGTCTTAATGAGACTGTAGACCAGCGGATTTGTTACCCATGCAACAATTTGAATCCTTCTGAATCAGGAAGAAAGGCCAACATTGGGTGCCCCACAACGTTCAACAAATCCCTGTTTTCTGTTTCCTTGGAGCAGCCAGAATATAATGATTCTATACATCATAGGGGACAAGTCAACAAAAGATTTTGCTGGAATCCTCACACTGACAGCCAGGATGATGCTTTGGCACTGAGCTTGTCATCATCGACATGCCAAGCCTCCGGAATTGCCTTCTCTGTGCCTGATGAAGACTCAACAACTCTTAGTAATACTGACAACCTATCAGTGAAAGGTGAGTCTTATGTTGCGAGTTGCTTGTGGTAATGTTGCTATAGGGTCTTTTAGTGGTCCTTTCTCCTCTTCTTCTCTCTCCCTCCTGGGCCGATTCCTATTCCTTCTGGTGGAAAAATAGTGTTTCCCTCCTTTCCAATAATAAGTCTACTCTTTCGGTTTCCTAGGGGCAACTATTTCTTCCCATTGGCTAGAATTACTTCATCAAGACATCAAAGCCCGTCTAACAGGTAAAAATCTTTGAATTTTCCCGCTGAGATTGTGCAGTTGATGTATCAGAGTGATTGTCATCGTCCTTTTGAGTTGCAGCCTTGCGGAGGAGTAAAAAGCGAGTTCAGGCAGTCATCAGCACTGAGCTACCTTTTATATTATCAAAGGAATTTTCTTCTAATCCTTTGAGCAGCAGCCTATCCCTTGAGAAGGAAACTTCTCCAATATCAAGTAACAGAATTGCCGATGTTCATGGGCTGAAGTGGACTGCACTCTTTGAACGGATGGAAAAAGCCCTTGAGGAAGAAGAGCAAGAACTTGTGAGTATGATACATTCATTTATATAGGCATTCAATACTTGTGCCCTTTTGCCCATAAGGCTTTGCTGGAAAGTTCGTATAATGTGATCTGTTACCTGAGGAATGAGATATTTTCGACATTTCAACCAGTCATTGTTGGAATTTCAGGAAATTTGGCTTGGTCAAGTGAGGACAATGCAAAGACACTGCTTAAATGGTCTCCAGCTTGTAAACTGCATTGCAGAACATAGCCGAGAAAATCTATTCCCTGCGGAATTCATCTCCAAGTAAATCCTTTGCATCTAGTATCTTATAGGACTTAAAAGTTCTGTGATGCAATTGCATTGGAATTTTCCTTCCGATATTCAAACCTTGCTTATTGAATTTGCCAGTATTTTTTTCTTTTTGGGAGAGGAAATTTGAATTCTAGATTATGCCCTTTTTGCTTCTATATATTATTTCCATGGAATAGTGTCAAATTCATTATCAGAATGATGACTTATACTTGGATGCCTCTCGTATTGCAGACCCAGGACAGTAGAAAATTCACAGAGAGAATTAGCCATAAAAGCAGCTGCGGCTTCCATTTACTCTACGTGCAATTTCCTTCTGGCAAATGAGAACGTCTCCTGTTTTTGATCTACTTCTAATAATGGCAGTCACCTTGTACTTATAAAATCTGGCCCAACTAAAGTGGCTCCACATTGACTCGGTGGACTACTCAGCAGCAGCATTCCAAGCTTTTGTGCAGTGATTGCTGGCCTTCTCAGCCATGTTACATTAGAAACACCACATTGATTTTAGGCCCTGTTTGTATTGTAGAAGTTGAAATCGCTGATCAGAGGTAGGATTGTCAGCACTTACTCATTAACCTGTGAACGTTCTGACATTGAAACTATTTTTCTACCTTAAGTGGAAGTGGGAATAAAATCCATCAACCGCCCTTCATGCCACTGGCCTTTGCTTTTCAGATATTGCTAACATATATGAATTATTCAAGCGCGTGAACAAAGCTTCTATTAACTTTTCATTCACAAGATTGACCAATGAGAGTTATGTAGCAAAAATATTGGAAATATAAAGATCGTCCAAACTCACAATGTACATATAGATACAGTAAGGAACGAGCTAACAACTGTGTACAACACTCAAGCATCCACGTGTTACACCATAAACATTTCCACAGCAACTTAAGTACTGGAAGAATTACAAGCATGATTGCAGAAGCAGGTAGAATGTGTTGATTTCGTTTATCCCTTGCCATGTCAGTCAATTGCCAGTATGGAGGCATCTAGCTATGTAACACTCTAGGACGACCCCTCAGTAACTTTAGCCAGTGAGCGGTATTGCAATTTGACACACTCTGCATCATCCAAGGTTTTCACCACATACCTGTCAGGAAAACGTTTTGATGTGAGGCCACATAAAGCAGATGCTATGATATAAGATACTCTAAAATCCTGCAAGACTTTAGACGGCAAGCCACTATATAATTCACCAATAGGTATTATGCATGGAATAATCATCAATTAATTAGAGAAGTCGAGAAATTATGATTCTTTGGTACAACAAAAATATAGGTGCAAAGGAAATTCAACGAACCATCCGTTCAAACATTGTGCCATGACAGTGGCCAGCCGTCCAACAAAGCGGTCAGGTGTCCTCTTGTTACCCTGAAAGAATTTTGTCCAATGAAATTGAATACCACATAGAAAGACCAGAAAAAATACCAATAGTCCTCTAGATCAGAACAGACCTTTATGATAACTCTATCACTCACAGAAAATGGATAGTGCCCTCTACCTCTTAGCATATCAACGGCATAGCTATAATTGTGGCCATCCTTCTCCTGAAAATTTAAGGGTAAGCGATAAGCAGGAAAGAAGTATGTCAAGTTTGCCCATGAGTCCTCCACCAAAAAGGGTAAGGAAATTAGATCAAACATACTCCAGATGTCCATCGTAAGGATTAACCATCTAGAATAGAGCTGAGGCAGGTTGCCAAACAGATATTTTCGACAAAGAAAGATGTAATTACAACGATTACAAACTTCTCATTGACAAGGAAAGATACCTGTTCTAACTTCTCTTTCCTCCTTTTTGATGATTGTTCCCGAATAAATGCCTGCACAGCCTCTCGAAGAGCTGTAAAAGATAAAAGTAGAAAAAGGAAGGGAGCAACTTGATTTGACAGCAAAATTTACACAAAATCTTTCATACAAAGGCTACCAAATCAATACTAGAAAAGATTAACTTCCTAAACTAGATTGTCTCAGTGTTCTTTCAAATAAGCTTTGTAAATGATTAAGTTGCTTGACTACCATGACAAATTATACACTTCAATAGTCAGGAAAATGTCCGAGTATATTCATTCCATGCTGAAATATAAATCTATTAAAGGATTCTGAGAAAGCGAATACAGTCTCTGCTGTACATGACTATATGGGACATGAAATCCCAGATATACTGGAGACCACAGATTAAAGGTCTGATTGGTAACTCAAAAAAAAAAAACACCAATGCAGAGAATATAATTTTATCACCAAAGAAAGTGACTGGCTTTACCGTGGTTGGGTAGGATCAAGTCTTCCAATGTTGGCAACAAACAAGTGGTGCATGCTTTCTGAGAATAAATGTACAAATGAAAATTAGAATATCTCCAGATTTAAACAAACTTTTTCAAGCTACCAACAATATAATAATAGAATTTTGAGTCAGATCCGATATTTCTCAGAACCTGCGGTCCGTGTTACTTCACAAGTTAACAGAACTGACAGTTTCCTTTTCTTATCGGGTAAAACATAGAATTGACAGCTTCAGATAACACACCGTCCTAATAACTTGCTGCATTCCACCACTTCCAAACGAATGTCCACATGGCAGAATCATGGCATCTTCCATAAGTTCCCCCCTTTTAACAAGAAATAATAGTGTAACATTGTCAAGGAATGCGACAGTTGCACAAACCTTTGGCATTACGGCATTAAACAATGGCAGCTTTCTGTCAGAGGGAACTAAAGGACTAACCTAACATCTCCCAAAGAACAACTACTGATTGCTTAAATAATTGAAGTCAGAAAATGCACAAGGCACAAAAAATGCTGACAATAGCTCCATAAGGTCCCATGGTGGGGCAATCAACAAGGAAATCTGCACATCATATCATGAATAGAAGTAGCTCTAGAACCTACTGCAGCCAAGATGAAAATAGACTCAAATAGAATTTTCCTATGGAAAGCTGGTAGTATTTCTACCCGTCTGCCATTAGAAAATTCATCCCACGACACCTATTCATCTAAGGCAAATGCAGTATTCTACATCAGCAACCTAAATTGCAATCAGAATTCCAATAACCGGTACTCACGTTACAGGATCAGAGAGGATTGCCCTTAGTGAGTCCCCCGACTCACTCAAGGATGAAAATTCTTTCCTTCCACTAAATCCACAATTACTATTTTCCATGACAGAATTCCGGCGTTTGCAACCTGAATATCCATTTCCATCCAAATAATTTGGGCAATAAAACTTCCCATCCGTTCCCACCAGAGCAATTGTAGTTGGAGAGATCAGAATCCCACCGGAAGTTGCTCTTGCACCATTCAATTCCCCAGCTTGCACAACATTAGCATCCTTTCCTGAGCATCATCAAAATGTAAACAGTACAAAAACCATTTATCACAAACATCCATAAGCTGCTATTTCTCCACCAAAAACCTACTTCCAGACAATACTCACCCGGAAAACAAATCTTTGTCTTCAAATTACCCGACTTCACCATTCCACCCGCCACGGTCATACCACTGCTACTACTGCCATTCTTAGTGCCAGAATCCTTCTTTACAGCATCACTGTCGTTATCATTATGATCATAACATCCCCCGTCCCTACCAGTCTTATTACGACTCCGGCCCCCAAACCCAGCAAAACCCTCCCGTCCGTCTCCATCCTCCTCTTCATTGTCACCCAGGTCGTCCTCGTAGTCATCCGTCTCTGAACCATCGCGGCGGCCTCTGCCATCCTCCCAATTACGAACAGGGATTTCGCCGAACAAGTTGGCACCTTGATGATTCAAAGGGAAGCAGCGCTGTTGGAGGAATCTCGCGGGCCCGAGGTCTGGGGCCTTCGGGTTCGAATCGAGGGCATGGGAATAGCCCAAGGCGTTTCCTTGGAACGGCAACTGGTGGTGGTTGTCGCGCTGTTGTTGCTGGGAATTGATGGGGTTCTGGGGTTGGACTTCTCCTCCTCCCATCCCAAGTTTCCTCAAAAGGAGGATCGGTGAAAATTTCGTAACTTTGCCGAATGAATGGGAAATGAAGAAGAGTTCAGATGATACCGATCAATGGAAGGGTGGGTGATCCAATCATCCAATCAACTATTTGCCGTTTGTTCCGGTGGGAATGGATTCGTCCTCATAGGAAAATTTCAGCTTGTCAAGCGTACGTATTCCGACACTTTTGCTGCAGACACGGACCCGACTAATTTTCCCAGCTTTGTTTTAGTTTCCTGGTAAAGAAAGTTAAATTTCAGATCTAAACTCATCTCCCCATCCTGATGGATTGATCGGACCAGATTCTGGTTTGGGATGTGGTATCCCATAGTTCACAATGTAGTCGAACTTTCCAGAGGGTTGGCCTAGGAGTTCAACTGCGGGGTCTTTTAACTTGTATCGTTGGTACAGAGGCAAGTCTTTCACCATCTTTCTTGTCATGGGTCGTCGACAGGGGTTATCATCTTCAGAGTCAGAGTCATCATCTGAACCTGGGAGATTTCTCCTTTTTTGGCAACTTGTTTTGGCAGAACTGGCCAAGGATTCAAGACGTCCATTAAAACAGAAGCAAACGATTCTACCCTGCTATAAGCCAATCCTAAGATGGCAAAGGAAAAAGGCCTTCGTACAAAACCCAGAACCAGCGGAGATAGCTCCATCCCCAAGGCCTTACACCACCTGTTCTCAAGAAGCCCTGTATGCTCCATTGGACATTCAAAAGATCCAAACCCCTGCATCTGTTATGATGATGCAACCAGAGCACTCAGAAGCAGACCTGAGATTTCCACCTCTTGAAGAATTCACTCACAATAATGTGAGGTATGCATCCAAGATACCAGTACCTACAGCAGTAGACCAGGCTGGAAACCCAATGAGAAATAGTCTGGCAGAAACAGTGCTCAACTGGCAAAGCCAAAATGCCATTGCACAAAACACTGCCCTCACCACTATTTGCAAAAGAGTACAGAAAGTAGAACATGATCTAGAAAAGGTAGAATCAAGTCTCCACCAACAAGGTGCTCGGCTTTCAGAAAAGATGGATCAACACCACACCCAGACACATGAAGTACTGAGAGTACTCATGCATTCCTTGGATAACTTTGAACAAGGAAGATATCCATCCTATTTTAGGTCAGATCCAGATGAAGAGATTGCCAAACTAAAGCGACAGATTAAGGCAATCCAGGACAATCCAAACCCAGTCACTAAAGGATCAGACTTCTTCAACTTAGGAAGATCCAGCTCCTATTTCCCACTTCAGGAGCATGCTAAAGGACATAATCTCTTTGGAAATCCTGAAAAAAGAGATATTGCGGACATCAGAGAGATTGTTCGTAAACAGAAAAATGAAGAACGTAGAAAAGAAGACATCAGAACAGGAAAGAAAAAACTCTCCAGTTCCTCAAGACCAAGACGTTCTCCAAGTCCTACAGACTCTTCTAGTCAAATACCGACTCAGCAGTTGCTAATCAAGGAGAATAGAATAAATAACAATCCCATTACTTTAACTGCCCCTGTTTCGCTTGAACCAAGCTCTTCCTTCCGTCGTTCTACTTCTAGCCCTGAATCACTTTATGAAATTTCTTATGAGGACTGTGACACTAATCAAGTGGTTAATACTAAGCTTCATTTGCTTAGTCCGTATACTGCATTTCACAAACCATCAGCAGGACCAATCAGACGAATAAGGACATTAATCATACAGCCTACCTCGTCTGCCCTTGAATATGTTCAGACAAGCAAATTCAGTCAACACCCTATTTTGGGAACCCAGCGAGAACAGTTTGTCTCTTTACAACTGCCTGCAGAATTCCCTGGACAATGGACTGAAAAAGGATACACACATCTCCATTTTGGAGCCATAAGACTTGCCCTGACATATCATGGACGAAAAGGACTGCCTGTGACAGCCAGAATGGCTTTATTGGACACCAGATACATGGAATATCAACATGCCGTCATTGGGACAATTGAAACAACACTAAATGCTGGAACAGTTTTTGTGACTCTTTATCCTAACTTCTGTATGTCTCTTCGAGATCCAAAGGTCTTGACAGCTTTGCAGGTTCAACTCCAGCTTTGTGGTGCCACCATGGAATCAGACTCCATCGAGGCTACTCTCCATTATCAGATGGCGTATCGAGTCCAGAATCATGCCCTGGACATCAGCATACCAAATGATTCTGATGATGCCTTACTCTTTGTGGCAGACTACCACAAACAGAAAGCACCTACCTGCATTCACATTCCAAGACAGATTCCGAGAGCGGAACTCTTGAAGTTACTCCCAGAGAAATGGATAACAAATTATGAGCAGATCAAGAAGCAGACTGCACCAGTTGCTCCAATCCAGTCTACTTCTCCTACGTTCATAAGAAATAGAGAAGGATATGTGACAATCAAATTTGACAGATCACAAGAAAAGGAACCAGCAACTCCGCCCATTTTTCCCACAATGTTCATGGTTCAACCGGTACCTAAACGGAAAAGACCGAACTCCCTCAACAGGATCATTCATTCTTTTGATGGACAAGGCAACCCAATTTTTCAGTTTCGAGATCCCTAGTCACAACACTGTTATTGGGATGTTGGAAAATGCCCAACAAACTGCGACTGTGATGACTGTGAAGAACCTGATTATTCGAAACAAAAGAGCAAATACAAGTCCAACTCATTAGCATTCCTTTCCAAGATTTCCTTACCCAACTCTACACAAACTTCATCGGAAGTCCAAAAAATTTGACTGATGAACAAAGGAAAGAGTTCTTCAACAGAAGATGTTGTTCCTATCGGAAAAAGGACATCAACCGACATTTCAAAAGAATGGTGACACTTTTTATCAACCTTGGTGCAGATAATGCTCTCAAGCCAGTTTTCCTGTCCTCCTTGACAGAACCAATCTCCTCACTGGTAGAAAAGGAATTAACCGCCAAAAATCTGAAGATCATGGACTTAACAGTCGGACAAATCATTCAAGCAGTTCACTTTGCTATAAGTGAATTATGTCAACGACGAGAAGTCATCAGAGACTTCCTTAAACATGACAAGAGGATAGATAATGCCTGCAAACTAGCCAGATATTTTATCAAGTGCACTAAAGCTGATTTGTGCAAATGCCCAAACCTCCCTGAACGAAGAATTCCCAAGAAGAAAAGGTTTGGAAAACGGCTCAAGCCTAAGCAAGATCCTCAACATTATCAACCCAGGATACCCAAGAAAAGGCTCTCTAGAAGATTGCCCTATAAAGGGAAAAAGCGGTATCTACGCTTCAAGCAGAGACGGTCCCCAGATAGAAAATCCTCTAGATGTTTTGTCTACAATAAGCAAGGACACTTTGCTAAAGATTGCCCGAAGAAACAGAAGAAATTTGTAGCTCAGCTGGAAAAGGACACTGGAATTTCCTTACAAGACAACGATGTTGAATCAATCTTCTCCCTGGATGATGAACCATCTTCCCAGACCATATGCTGTCTGGAAGGACAGCCACACTTTCAGGCCTCAAGCGACCTCGACTCCTGTACAGAAGAGGAAGATATTCATGGTATTTATACCTTCACTACGGTAACCAGATACCCTCCTCCTCGAAGGCCACACATTAATACCTTGACCAGGAGAATTCCATCTTGTGAGTCCTTCACAAATTTGGTGATTCAGACTACAACTTCTGGACCAGAAACTTCTGAATCAGACGATCCCCAAGAATACCAGGTTCCTCTCCTAGCTACTACAAGCATTCTGCCTCATGTCAAAATACAGGTATACTTTTCAAAGTACCATAGACCAGTACAAGCTATTGATTTCATTGACACGGGTGCAGCAGAAAGCATGATTAATCCAGCTATGGTACCAGCAGATTATTTAGTCCCAGAAATCAACACTTATAAAGCCGCATCTGGAAAAACTTTCCAGACATATCTCCGGACAAAGCCTATCAGGATAATGCTTTTCCCTACTTGTTCTATACAAGCCAAGATCGTTGCTACAGACCTCCCAGGAAAAGATTTAGTCCTAGGATGGGACTTGATCCAACAGCTTCCACACTTGCGACTTTTGGCAACAGGAATAAGACATAAATCCAGTTTCAAACCTTTCACCCATGAAAGCAGAATTTATTCAACCCAGCCAGTTGAAAAGGCTATTGAGTTATTCCGTCCATCATTTGCAGTAGATCACAAGGAATTTCTGACAAAGTGTTCATCTCCATTATGGACCAATCCAGAATTCTTTGTTCACCTCCCTTTCAAACAGAATGAAGATGTTAATCCTACCAAGGCAAGCCACCCAGGAATGCAACCGGAAGATTCCAAACAAGCTGCTAAAGAGTGCCAAGAACTTTTACAGCAAGGACTGATTGAGTATTCAACCTCCTTTTGGCATGTGAAGCATTCTATGTCAACAAAAGATCAGAACAGAATAGAGGAAAAAAGAGGTTGGTTATTAACTACCAACCCCTAAACCATTTCCTACAAGATATCAAGTTTCCTCTTCCCAACAGAACAGCTTTGTTCTCATCACTCTCCCAAGCAAAGGTCTTCTCCAAATTTGACCTTAAAAGTGGATTTTGGCAATTGGGTATCCATCCAGAAGACAGATGGAAAACTGCTTTCTGTATCCCAAATGGACATTTTCAATGGAAGGTCCTACCTTTTGGATTAAAGACAGCGCCCTCCTTATTTCAAGAAGCCATGACCAGAATTTTCACTCCCCTTCAGTCATCAGCACTAATTTATATTGATGACATACTTCTTTTCAGTCAAGATCTGAGCTCCCATGAAACACTTTTGCAGCAGTTTGCCCAAATACTACAACAATATGGAATAATGCTCGCAGAAAAGAAAGTCCAGCTATGCACTACCACTATTGACTTTCTAGGAATGCGCCTAGCAGACGGTCAATATTACCCTGGACCACACATCGCACAAGAGTTACTCAAATTCCCAGATTCCCTTCTTACAAAGAAACAGGTACAACAATTTTTGGGAATTGTGAACTATTTACGATATTTTGTTCCAGAAATCAGTCAGTATACCAGCCCATTAGAGGCCCAGCTCAAGAAGAATGCAGCCCCATGGACTACTGAACAGACCAGAGCAGTTCAATATTTGAAGAAAGCCCTGCAAAATCTTCCTCCTTTACAGATTCCCTCTGACGGGATCAGAGTCTTGCAAACAGATGCTAGCAATGAATTTTGGGCAGCCATTCTTATTGAAGAAAAGAATGGAACAAGAAAGGTTTGTGCCTACAAATCTGGAAAATTCAGTCAAGCAGAGCAACACTACCACTCCAGCATCAAAGAAATCCTAGCCGTCAAGTATGGGAACAAACGATTTGAATTTCACCTAGCAGGATGTCATTTCCTGGTAGAAACAGATTTCAAATCCTTCAACTCAATGATGAACATCAAGGCAAAAAGGATACCTAATGCACAGCTCCTACGCCTTTCTCAGTGGTTCTCACAGTACTCTTTCTCAGTAAGACATATCAAAGGAACAGCTAATGTGGTTGCAGATTTTCTATCCAGACCCTTTGATACAGTCAATCCACATCTCCTAGAGTATCCAAAGCTACAGGCTATGTTCACCACTTATATTCAAGCACAGCCAAGACAACACCACTCCACATCATTACCACCTGAAATCCATAAGTGGAATACCATTTTTCGATTCGACTGTGCTATGGAAATAATTTCTCATTCCAACTTACAGATGCAGCACTTTTATCTACAGCAGATTTTTAGGAAAGGTGGACAACTCTTCTTCCCCAGAGAAGGTCTTCATCCTACTTGTCCATTCCTACAAGTTTTTCCTATAAGACCTTCAGAGAAATTTCCCATCGAGCTTAAATGGCTTTTCTGGTATCTCCTCCATGCACATACTATTGCTTTTGAATTCCCAGCCATGGAAATGCTCCAATATTTGGAACAGTTTGGAGACCTATTCTTATACTCTCCATCAATGTACCCTCATGCTCACCTTGCGGATATCTTGACCTGGTTCGCCCCATTATTCACATGGAAGGTTTGGTTTGAAGAACAGGCATATCGATATCAGAAATGGCCTGGCATAACAGTATACTCTACATACCTTCTACATAGAGCATGGCATTATGATGACCAAGTCACCTCTTTGGTATCCATCAATACAGTTGACAATTTCTCATGCCTCCCTCATTCAATGGCTAT
This sequence comes from Melastoma candidum, assembly GCA_023653495.1. NCBI lineage: Eukaryota > Viridiplantae > Streptophyta > Magnoliopsida > Myrtales > Melastomataceae > Melastoma > Melastoma candidum. The sequence goes on along the minus strand of CM042884.1, from coordinate 13,127,044 downwards.
CCATTACGGATATTTTGAGGTAGATGATGACATCCCAGAGCCATGGTCCATACCACCAACATACGATGTCAAGAATCCAGAATACAGAGAAGTTTTGTACAGCAGACAATGCATCACAAAGAAGCTTTTTCAACAAAATGCAATTTTGCCTCTATCAGAAGAGGATCTTATTCTTGAGAAGATTGCAAAGCTTGACGCGACCCATGTTTGGAACCTATCACAGGCCCTTGAAAGCTTTGTACAAGAATAAATCCAACAACAACAGGATTGGGACGTCATTGCAGAAAATATGCTTCAAACTTTCTCCTTCACAGGCCCAACTTCAGGCCCAGGACCATCATCCTCAAGATCCAGAAAACTGTCGGCAAAACGAAGGACCCCACAAGACAGACAAGGAAAGCGGCCAAGACAAAAAGACGAAGACTAAGAACAGTACCCCATGTGCTGAAAGGACAAAAGATTCCTTAGAGATAAGATGATGACTCATCGCGCACATCTCTTAGGAAAAGGCTAAAACGATAAGGTTGTAACGTGGCACAACCACGACCTAGTATAGTTTTCAAGCTTTTGTATAAATAGCCCCCTCCTGTAAGATGAAACATCATCGGAGAAACACCACAGAAATAATACTCCAGTTTTCTCCATATCCATGAGCAGCTAAAACACCTTTCTGGGCAATAGCAAAGGCAAGGCGGTACTAGTTCTCTAACTCTTCTCAAACAAATCTCTCTATCTTCGATAAACCCAAAAACATTTGAAAAATAAAAAATCCCAAAAATATTTTTCTAAGTCATGATATCCTCCAGTATCCTTAGGTTTGTATTCCCTGGATTAATTATCTTATATTTATGTTATTCCCAGTTTTCTACTGTTTATGTGTTCTGTTTCATCTGGTCTCTTTATCTCCTCCAGTAAAGCTTCAAATCTCTAGGGTTTATTATCGATAAGAAATTTTCAGGAGTCTCTCAAGAAGGTAGGTCCGTAAAGCTTTCGCAGTCGTATTGCCATCGGCTAAAGGTGAGAGCCACAGGGCACAGACAGCTTGAAAGTGGGAAAACCGATGAGACCTCCAAGAAGACATCTTAGGGATGATAAGCCATGGTTTCCCCCATGTTGAATTCTCCGAGCTCATTTCCGACGACTAAAACTCGACCTGATAGAGTATGGAGAACCCAGATGGAAGTGTCCTCGTTTTCTTAAAAGAATCGGTCGTGTCCTCAACTATTTAAAATATTATTGTGAAAGAAAAACCCAAAAAATGATTTTATATTCCATAGATTGTGAGCTTGCTTTTGCAGTTTCCACAGACCCAGAAAAAGGATGGTACATGGATCCTAGTGATCTTTGTCGAAAAGGCTGGACTAAACTCCAGAATTATAACATGTACCGAAAATTTCTGGTCTGGTATTCTAAGCGGTTTTTGTATTATAACACCATGTAATATTTTCTATTCTGTACTTGTATCTTTTGGATTCCCCCTATTCCTGGTATCTTGAGTTTTGGATTCCCCTATTCCTCCCCAATTGAATTGCTAAAGTCTCCTCATTTGTATGCTCTATGCACGCGGAAAAAGTTGGTCGGAGATATTTCATGGGCTTTGGAGAAAGAAAGGTTAAATATAATGGAGGACCCGGAGAGAGTGACGGGCTAAACGAAGCATGGGCCATTCGAGATTGTGGCCCGGGGAGGAAACCCTGGACGATACCAGGCAAGTCTGCTGGCGGAGGAGGTTTAGCGATTGTAGCAAGACCACTGTTGTTGTTCGTCTTCGGATTTGGATTTTAAGCTAATCGTTTGAGGTTGTTAGGAGAGTGATCGTCGATAGAAGGCAAGAGGAGAGGGTAAAATGACGGCAGCGGCGCTGGAGAGGAAGCGAGCGATTGTGCAGTCTCTCTGTAGGCACTTTTCGCTGCATCCAGTGAGCCAAATTTTGTCTTTGCCTTTTGGTTATTCCATCTGTTTGATTTTCGGCCTCCATGGCGGGTGCTGATGGTTGATTTGGCTCCATGCCATTGGGGTGGGACAGGATTTGCAGGACATCTTTGCAGGTAAAGTCGAGGAAAGCGATATCAAGAGCTTGTGCTCAGAAATATCGAGGTCTGCAAAGAATGGGTCTTCCGAGGATAAATTTCAAGAGGTAAAACAAATCCTGTGCCTAGCCCATCTGCCATCTCTCGGCTTTATGCTAATGAGGGGATTAGTTATCTTTCTGGTGTTTAAGGTGTCGAAGTGGATAGGATTTGCAGAGGGTTTCCCTGAGGGTGGCGAGAGCTTCCGCGCCCTTAGCAAGTTGAATGAAGAGCTTGTTCCGAAATCTGTCCTTCTAGGAGATGGGTTCTCGCCTTCTGAAGCTGATGTGGTCGTGTTTTCGGCTATTCATTCTTCTGTGGTACGAGAACTTGTAGCTCGTAGCTACCGATTGTCTCAAAATTTTTAATCCTCATTTTGCTCGTGTTTGATTTCTGAATCACGATGCTAGGTTGATCTTTCTGAGGGAGAAAAACTAAAGTTGCCTCATCTCCTGAGGTGGGTGGATTACATCCAGGTATGTGCCATCTCGCTTTGCTCTTGACATGTGTACATGATTGTATTTGGTAAAATTTTCCTGGTGTAGGGGTAATGGATGCTGCTTATTGGAGATATTATTTATCGTAATATGTCCGTAATTTATAATGGTCGAGGTTTTCCGTTACTTTTTGTTGAAATCCCATCTAGCCTTATATCGCGGATGTTTCTTGCAGAACAAGGAAGATTTTGGGGGATCACTTAAAATTATTTCAGTTGATAAGCGCGGATTTGAACCTCACGTACGTTGTGCATGTTGTTTCTTTTAACTATGGTGTCATTCCTCAGAAGTTCTCTGAAACGATTCAGTTGGTGCTTTTTCGGTTTGGACAATTTTTCATGGTTATATTAGCTGGAGCTGCGAATTTGTAGAACTATGATGGTCAATCATTTATGTTCAATCATTTATTTAAACAGGGAATCAAGGTTCCCAAGGAGGGTGCAGAATCAGTTGTCAAAAAGACCATTCCAAGTGTAACTCCTTCTGATAAACCAGCTGTAGATCAAAGTGACCAGAAAATTGAGGTAGCTTGTGGTTCTGACTGTAACTGGGACATTATGAACCGTTTTGCTAATGAAGTTATCGCATTCTTGGTGTATATTCTCAGAAAAAGAAAAAGTCGAATAGTGAAGTTAAGCAAGAGGACAAGAAGCCATCTGAAGTGGAGTTAGCTGAAAAGGATAAAGAAGTCAGTGTGAGCTTGCTGAACATTCAGGTTGGCCTCATTAGGAAAGCATGGAAGCATCCGTCTGCAGATAGGTAATGATTCTTCCACCTCTTCTGAATAAATAAAAGGTTGTTAAACTTGTTAGCTCTTGAGATTTCCATCTTCCTGTCTCCTGTCTCGTTATTGGAGTAAATCGTTATCTCTGTGAAAGATTGATAACCTATTAACTTACCCTTTACATCTGTACTCGTGAATCAGTCTGCTTGTTGAGGAGATTGACATTGGGGAGGCTAAATTGAGGCAGGTTGTCAGTGGCTTGGCAAAGTACTGCAGTCCAGAGCAGTTGACGGTGCTGTGTTTACTTTATCATCTATATTGTAATTCAAAAGAACAGCAATCAAATCATACAGCTTCTCATTGATCCTATTTCCATATGCAGAATAGGCATGTCGTGCTGATCACAAATGTAAAACCTGGAAAGCTAAGGGATGTGCTGTCGGAAGGCCTGGTAGAAAGAAACCCTCTTCTACCACTACTTCCTATTGTTATTTTTACCTTTGGGCCTTAGATTGTCATACTGTCTTAAATTTGCCTTATTTGTTGTAAGCTTTTTTTCTTGCTGTTGGTGAAACATTACCGGGAGAGGGTGAGTGCAAAGGAGTTAGGAAAAGATCTTGGACATTGGGGTATTAGGTCACCGCTCCCTTATGTTGTTCCTGTTCAATTCCGGCTGCATGTTTAAGTTACTTCACTTTCTTTAAATAGAATCCTAACTAATGAAGCATATGCATTTCTGGACAAGTTGAGCTTTGGTGAACATATTAGGTTTTCCGCTTTCGCATGTATTTATACCTCACATAATTTTTTTATAGATGCACAACTCCAGTTACTTACTTTTATCTAGCAGGCCATATTGTTGTTGTGAATATCTGGATTTGGTTTTGTTGGTGAAGACTATCTTTCACTATTATCAGGTGCTCTGTGCTTCTAACGAAGACCATTCTGTGGTTGAACCTCTACTCCCTCCAGAAGGGGCTAAGCCTGGGGAGCGTATTTCATTTGCAGGGTGAGATACTCAAGAACACTATCAGAATATATTTCTCATACACAACGCTGTTGTTTTTGTTGTTGACATCATTGTTAATATCGGGAATATTGATTATTCTCTTTGAGCATTGCCCGTACTTCTATTCAGGATTGATGGCAAGCCAGAAGATGTTCTGAACCCTAAGAAAAAGCAATTGGAGAAGATTACTCCGGTATGAAAATTTCTTAATATTTTCAAGAGAACAGCTTAATGAGATAGTGAATCGTGTTTGCGTGTTGATCAAGTGTCAAGTGAGATCTTTCTGCTATTTAAGGTTTTTATATTGAGTCAACATGGTCGTATAGTTGGGTCTTGCTCTTGGTAAAAATTGAAAGTGGCTTAAGGCTGTGGCAAGCACTTAAGCCAGAAAATGCTCTGGCCATTTTATGCTCGGATTTAGTATGTAAGTCCATAGGAACTTGTGGTCACACGATGGAATCCCCTTGAACCCTTTCATAACAACAATAAGTAATATGTGTCACGTTCATTGATTTAAAACTGAAATGGTTTTGGCTTGAATATTGTGAGATGAGATGTGGTGTGGCTGACCCCTGGTTCCTGTTTTAATGGTGCAGCATCTCGTGACGGATGACAAGGGCATTGCAACATTCAAGGGAATACCATTCATGACATCTGCTGGTCCATGCACTTCTACCATTCCTAAAGCAAGTATCAAGTGATGCAAACCAAAAAATACGTCCCAAGTCTGTACTGATTTTGGGTTGAGACTTATTTACTAATGGGTCTTCAATAAGACACCATACTCATCTCAACTTTTACTAATCGGGCTTCGATAAGACACTAAAAGACCTTATCTTGAAATGCCCCATTTTGGATTTCGAGTTGGTTCATCTCGATTTAGCTTCTCTATTCATCTCAAATTCATACTTGTCACGAGTATGGGCTTTCTTACCCAAGCCCTTTTTCTCGAGAATTTGTATGTGTAAACGCCCCTTTAACGGAGTCCGCCGAGGTTATGCATCCTTCCACCGTTGAGAAGTTGGTTTTGTCACTAACTCGAGTGATATAGCTCAAGTCTGGTGGTTAGTTTGACATATCAACTTAGTCTGTTCGCTATTAGCTATGGGTTGTTCGACAATTACTTAGAGCAATGGTTGCATCATTTGATCATTAATTCAATACAAAAATTTGAAGTTATTTTTTGTTACAGTTCTTGTCCGATTGAATTTGTATCGGAGCTTGGCTTCAGTGAGATTTATCCTTTGAGTACCATCCTTGTGTGATCTCCGTTCTTGGTTGTTCCTCTATTTTGTGATTTCTTTTGGGATCAATTATCATACATCATTGGTATCAGCTTGGAGTATCCTTTCGCCAAGATTTTTTTTTAAAAAAAAAAAAAGATGAAGGAAGAGCATATCAAAGGAGTGCAAGCTCAGATACCAGAACAAATTATGTGGACAGTAAAATTGGAAAATTAGTTTACTCAAATGATGACGATGAAGAACATTCAAGATTCATTGAAGGCATCTAAGTTTTCATAAAGATTGCAAAATTACGCATAAAGAGTGCACAATCAAGAGGTAAATCAAAGCAGACCGACTGACTGACCAAAACTCATGGAATATCTCACTAAAAACTCCCTCACTAGAATCCTCTCAAGCCAGAAAACAGAAAACACCAAAAACACACAAAAACCCCCAACCCCTCCTCATAGAAACACCCTGAGAGCACAACCAGAAATCGAGCACCTTCCCCACCACCATCCAGGAAACCTAGCCAAACCCATTACCCCAACCACCTACAAGGAAGCCCTGATAGGCGCCAGAACTATGGAGGTAACAACGCGGCAAGAGCACCTCCCGCCAACTAAGCAGCCGAGCAATGGAATAGACCACCACAAGGATGAGCAAGTCAGCACAGGAAGACCAGGGATCTCAGTGGTGTTCACTAAAGAAGAACTCTCCCCACACTACGAGAAATGGAAGACAGCAATCATAGCTAAACCTCTAGGCTTAACCATAAGTCTGGAAGCCCTCACGCAAAAACTTCAAAAGATATGGAAGCGCTGCCTGGCGTTCACCATTCACTCCCTGGGAGAGGGATACTTCCTAATCAGATTGTTCAATGAGGCAGACAGGGAGGCTATCCTCAACTCAGGGCCTTGGTTCATCAATGGTTGTCTACTTACAACAAGAAGGTGGGAGCCTTTCTTTAACCCAACGAAAGCAAATCTGGGAATCACGAGAGTTTGGATCAGACTTCCGCACCTCCCCATGGAGGTTCCAAAACCAAGCATGCCTTAAGAAGATTGAAGAGACACTAGGAGAACCCTCTGGGATCAACCCTAGTACCAAGATAAATCCCCAAACCCCTCTTAGCCTTGTGCGGCTACGAATTAACATCAACCTGGATGGGCCTCTACACAAGCACCTAACACTAGAAGTCCAAGGTGGGCAGAAACATCAGCAGCAAGTGCATTACGAAGGGATCGAATTCATTTGCAACTGGTGTAACAAAATCGCCTTGGGAATCCACCAATGTAAGAGGGCACAAAAAATCACCGGCAAGGCGCTCTCGGAGCCCCCAACGGCGGAGCCCGACTCCGGCAGCTGGAAGGAGGTCATTCCCAAAAAAGGCAATTCTTTCAAATTTTCAAAAAAACCGGGCACAACAGACATGGACAAAAGAGGTAAAAGAAGCAGTGGAAAGGAGAAGAGGACAAAAGAGATTTCCCCAACAGCACGGGAAGCCCACAGAAACCAGGTCAGCGCACAAAACGCAGCAAGAAATGAGAAAAGAGAAACTCTCCCCAACCAGGGCACCATACAGAGCAGGGGTAAAGTACAATGCGAAGACCAAAAAGGCTATAAGAAGAAGAACCTAAGCGACACCCAAGATGTATCTAAGAAGGGATACCTGCAGGAGCAGCAGCAAGGCCTAGCAGTAGAAGGAAAGCCTCAGGAGGAAAAAAGAATCAAAAGAGACAAAAATACACAGAACGGAGAGAAAGAAAAAAATGCTAGGAAATACCAAACGTCACCCCCAGAAGACAATGGCAGAAGGGAATCAGATACTACAGCAAGAAAAGAAAATGCAAAAGCGACAAGTCATGAAGATAGAGGAAGGATCGAAAAACGATCAGACAGTGCAATCCCCCAAGAAGGAGAGACAGAAAGGAACAATCAGGAGTCAAACCCCCCATTAAGAACCAGCCAGGGGCAAGAGCATGCAGTGGACAATCAGACTGATCCCCTAGACCAGGAAGTAACGTTCAAAAACTAGGAAAACCCCAAAATACCCCCTGACCCAGCCATTCCGCCAAACGAAACAAAAATAAAGGAGGAGAAAAGCCAGAATCAAGGCTGTGAAACAACAGTAGAAAAGCCCCAAAAAACCAAAGATGTCACTACAGGCCGACCCAGGGGATACCATGAGCCACAAGCAAGCCCACCTCGCAAGAATAGCTTGGGTTCGAGACAAGAAGAAAAGGACCCGCACAACAACAATAAGGACTCTGGAAGCGCTACTCTCTGCCGGAATCAAGGGACGGAACCTCCTACTGAGAGTCCAGGAACACTGTTGGCCACAACTTTCCCTGTTGAACTGCTTCAGCGCATCACCCCCTCAGAGAATTCGGAGGAAACTAGACACTTCAATATTTTGGCAGCAAGTAAGGGATTCCGACTCAGACCCTACAAATTCCATTATAGAAAAAGAGGCCTGCATGACACCCTCCAGGTGACTCCAGTACCAGTCTACACAGCGGAAGCCCCGCTGATAGTGGAGAAAACCTCACCACTCCTCAACTACTGCATAAAAATTTTCAAGCATTTGAGGGCATTGACAGGCCATCTGGAGGTCACGGAGCTGACCCCAATAGCATGGGAAAGGAAGAGTGATTCTCATCCTAACACTAACACAACGGAATCGGAAACAATGGCAAGTACCTCCCCACCTTATTCTCCCCAAATGAAGTTTCTAATCTGGAATAGCAGGGGTACTGCGAACCCGAGTTTCTTAAGGCACTTTTTGGGATCTTTACCATCAACACAAACCGGTCTTGGCTGTGATTACGGAAACTAGAGTGGCTGGAGAAAATGCTGCGTCTATCATAAGGAGGCTGCCTTACAACGGCTCAATTTGCTCAAATTCAATTGGATTCAGAGGAGGACTGTGGATCCTCTGGGACACTACGCTACTAGACATCCATGAGCTAGCCAACACGGAACAAGAAATTCATGTTGAGGTCAGGACATCATCTACCCAATCTTGGCTACTCTCTGCTATATATGCTAGCCCTAGGTCAGGAGAAAGAGAAATCTTATGGCGGAATTGTAGAACCATAGCAGACCACATTAGGCATCCTTGGCTGATGGTTGGGGATTTTAATAGCATTGTTGATGGAACAGAGAAAATAGGTGGCAATAAGGTATCGTTAGCACAAACCAGAAGTCTAACGACCTGTCTAGATCATTGCTCCATGATAGATTTAGGATTTCACGGCCCTAGGACAGCTTGGTGTAATCTTAGGACCCAGGATAGAATATCTCAACGCCTGGATAGGGCTGTGGCAAATATAGAATGGCTGAACCTTCACCCAGAGGCAAATGTTAAGCACCTCCCTAGATGTCACTCAGATCACAGGCCATTAATACTAGAGATGAAGAAAGAAAAACGGCCATACCTACAAAGACCATTCAGATTCCAGACTGCATGGCTGTCACACGATGATCTGAAAACTATAGTAGAAGCAGCTTGGTCGGAGGGGGAAAACAAATATGGCCAAGCAAAAGGAATATTCCAGGAGAAAGTTCAATCTTGGAACAAGGAAACATTTGGAAACATTGTGCACAGAAAAAGGAAACTACAAAACAGACTGCAAGGGATACAATCCTACCTGGAAAACAGAGATTCAGAATTTCTAAAACAGCTGGAAAAGGGGCTAACAAATGAATACAACAACATACTGATAGAGGAAGAGCAGTTATGGTTCATGAAATCACGTGTCAATTGGATAGTGGAGGGCGAGAGGAACACTAAGTTCTTCCATGCTACGGTGATTGCCAGAAGAAGAGCCAACAAAATATTAGGACTCAAAATAAACAACAATTGGGTAGAAGACCCGGAAGAACTAGGACAACACATTCGGTTGTCATTCCTCAATAGATATACGACCACCTGGACAGAGAAGCAGCCAACAGAGGCCTTAAAACCCCCCATCCCAGGCATGCCAGCTATAAACCCGATGAAGCACAGCTACCTAGAAAGGACATGTGAAGAGGCTGAACTAAAAAAGGCCCTCTTCTCACTAAACTCAACAAAAACGCCACGACCAGATGGATTACACCCTATTTTCTTCCAGAAATTCTGGGACACTACAAAGAAGTCACTTCTGGCCATAGTAAAAAAGCCTTTACCACTAAGAAACTATCTGCAGATATGGGGGACACCTCCATTGTGCTGGTGCCTAAAGGAAACAGCCCAGAAACAATAGACCAATTCAGGCCTATATCACTGTGCAACACGGCTGACAAGATCATCTCAAAATTACTAGTGCACAGGCTGAGACCTCTCATGTGCAAGCTAATCTCCCCTTTCCAGAGCAGTTTCCTACCAGGGAGAAGGACGAGCGACAATTACATCATAGCCCAGGAAATCTTACACTCATTCAGTCATAAAACAGGGAAGAAGGGCTATCTAGCAATCAAGGTAGATATGAGCAAGGCCTTTGATCAACTTGAGTGGAGATTCATAGAGAAAATCCTGCATCTTTTCAATTTTCCAAGAGGTTTGGTAAGTCTAATCTCCTCCTGCATCTCAAGCCCTACTTATAGCATCCTATTCAATGGAGGGAATTTGGAACCTATCAAACCGACAAGAGGGATCAGACAAGGTGACCCTTTATCACCCTATCTCTTTATCCTATGTCTTGAATATCTGGGATACATAATTGAGCAGGAATGCAACAAAGGTAAATGGAAAAAGGTGACGGCCAGCAAAGGAGGGCCAGCCTTCTCGCACCTATTCTTTGCAGACGACCTTCTATTATTTGGAGAGGCAACGGTTAAAAATGCCAGAGCAATTAAGCGAGCACTAGACAAGTTTTGTGAACTATCGGGACAGAAAATCAACCCAGGGAAGAGCAACATCATACTATCAGAAAATGTCAAATGTAATAGAGCCAGAAGAATGGCAAAGGAGACAGGGTTCAAAATTACAAATGACATGGGGACTTACTTAGGCTTTCCACTGCTGGCAGGATCGCAAAGGAAAATCCCACACGACACAATAATAGACAGAATCTAGAAAAAACTTGCAGGATGGAAAGCAAAGATTCTAAGTAAGGCAGCCAGAGTAGTGGTAATAAAGTTTGTGGCGGAAGCAATCCCGGCCTATCAAATGTCATGCTTAAGTTGGCCGAATAGGGTACTAGAGGAAATCGACAGAATAAACAGGAATTTCCTATGGGGTTCATCAGATGAGAAGAAAAAGCTTCACCTAATTAATTGGAACCAGGTAACAAAGAGGAAACAAGAAGGAGGACTAGGTTTATTCAAAGCTAAGGATAGAAACAAGGCATTACTAAGTAATCTGAATTGGAGACTGTCAAAAGAGCATACTAGCCAATGGTGCAAGGTTATTCACAGCAAGTATGGCCATCAACTAGAAAGAAGAAAGCAAGGCTCAAATATATACAAAGCACTCAAAGTTGGAAGGGACCTCATGATCGAGGGAAGAAGATTCTTTGTTAAGAATGGAAAAGACATAAACTTCTGGGAAGACGATTGGCTAGGATGCGGTAAATTAAGAGCTATGGTTATAGGACCCCTAAACAAGGATGAGGTGTCTAGGAAAGTGGCTGATTACTACAATGACAACGGATGGACCAGAATAGGAGCGGCTAACCTACTGCCCAGCAGCACATGGAACCATATCACAAGCATGACACTAAACAACAGTGACTCAACTACTGACAAGCTGGCCTGGAAACCATATGATAACGGGAGTTCACACTGACCTCAGCTTATGCCCTAGCACATGCAACAGATGGAAAATACCCAGATGTCAATCTGCAATGGATTTGGAAGCTGCCAATTTTGCCTAAACAAAAAATCCTCATCTGGCAAAGTTGGTTCAATAGATTACCAACAAGGGATCTACTTAAGGACAGAAACATTATCCAAGATAGCATCTGCCCAGTATGCGAATGGGAACAAGAAACGGTACTTCACGCTCTAAGAGATTGCCCAATTGCCCAAGCTACATGGCAGCTCTTCCAAGCACCAAACACTGCCACTGCCTGTTCAACAGAAACAATCCAACAGTGGCTAAAAGGAAACCTAAAGGCCAATACAACAGTGCTGCACAGATATAAAGGAATTCAATGGAACATACTCTTCACATCTATCATTTGGCATCTATGGACACAACAGAATAGCATTGCCTTTGGCAAGCCAGACAAGAACAAGGATACACATGCTCAGATTATGCAGAGAGCAGCTGAGATACAAGCAAATCTGGGGAGTAAGAGGTATAAAGTGGACCAAGCTATATCAGGAACACTAAATAGCCAATGGGGAATTTGGAAAGCAGACGCCAACCTACCATACACCCTAAATACAGACGCAGCAATGAAAGCAAATTATCTAAGTGTGGGACTAGGTGGAGTAATCAGGAACCAGAGTGGGTGCTGGATTGGAGGATATTGCGACAGGAATCCAAACATGAACAGCCTGCTTGCAGAAGCCACAGCACTATACAAGGGCCTACAATTAGCTACAAACTTAGGGATCAAACAGCTGGCCATCCAAACAGATGCCACAAGATTAGTCAAGTTCCTAAATGCAGAAGAACCTCCTCAACCTATAATCGCACCTATTCTAGATGAGTGCAGGTCGCTATTGGGTGATCTCGAGGATTTCGCAATCGCACAAGTCGGGAGGGGACAAAATAAGGTTGCGGATAAGCTGGCCAAAGAAGCACTCAACCTTGAGGAGATCCCTACCACCTTTGTTTTTCCCCCAGATTTTATTTTGGACACCCTACATGGGGACATTCCATGTGCTAGGACTTCTGTAACCTAAACCCCAAATGTTGATTCTAATGCTACCTTCTTTGCTTACTAAAAAAAAAAAAAAAAAAAAATCAAAGCAGACCTTTGGGATATATACCTAAAGTGGAATTCCCCGCTTATGATGGATCAAATTCTTCAATATGGGTTAAGAAATGTGCTCAATATTTCTCCCTAGGTGGAGTTGCGAAAGAACAAATGGTTAATATGACTGCTTTGAACATGGTTGGTAAAGCAGAAAATTGAGTGACTACTTATCGTGTTGGTAAGAAATTACTGGAATGGGATGAATTTGTTGAAGATTTATTGGCAAGATTCAAAGATAGCAGCAACCAAAATGTGGGTAAGAAGTCTAATAGGTTGCAGTAGGATCGATTGAATCATATATTGATGAATTTGGGGCCTTAAAAGGATTGGCGATTCGACTAAATACATCATTGCAACCCGGGTATTTTCTGGATAGCTTTATTACGGGTCTTAAGCTTTCACTAAAATCCTTCGTGAAAGCTTCTAACCTTAAAAATATGGCTGATGCAATTGAGTATGCAAGGTTATAAGATTAGGTCCCAGCTACACTGCTCCCAAATTGGCGATGTTTGAGACCTACTATGCACTCCGCTGTTTAAGCAGGATCATGGCTAAGAGGACAATAGCTGAAGAATGCATGGAGGAGCTGTGGGAAGCAGGATGTCTCAGCTTTCGATTTCTGTAGACTAATCAACAAGAGAAACCTCTTGAAACTTTGGAGAAGAAGGCTAATGGCGAAATTCTCCGCTAAAGATTTGCATTAATCCTCTCAATGCACAGCCACAGCTATTATATTACAATCCACAGTTATAAAGACCTGAATCTCGGACATCTTTCACTATCATGCGTTGAAAACAAAACTACTTATAATATGCAATATTAATAGCTAAAAAAGAAAAATACAATTTCTGGTGGAAAGAATGCCTCGTGTATGGAGTTAACTCAGGAGGAACCGTGGACAAAAATGTACATCTTGAAGACGGTGGAAGTCCTTTCAATGGTCTGTCCTCACATTCCGGATGAAGATGTCCGGTTTGTTCTTTGTGCGCCCAATCTTGGAGCAGCTGGCTTCGCTGGTCGGGCTCGAGCAGACAAAGGCTTGGCAGATGTTGTAGGAGCAGGGGCAGCAATTGCAGCCCAGGGGTCATCATCATCCACCATGGCTGCTGGTTTCACGTTCAGAGGTTTTGAGCTCTTTGGAACAGGTGCAGCTATTGATCCCCACAATTCATCATCTTCCTCTTTCATAACCTTGGGAGTGCTTTTGGGTCTCAAATTCGATGCTGAATTGAGAAACAAAAACCAATGCTATTTATCTATTAGCCTAAGCAGGAGAAGCAAACAAGAGCTTACCATGTGAAGTGACAAACAGGTTACTCCAGATGTACACTTGCATTGAAAAGTCAATAGTCAAAATCGAACTGCAAAGACCACATCGATGATGAGATCGTTTACCTTGTGGTCTGGAATGGGACATTGATTGTGATACAGGCCTTTTCTGGGCCGCTTGGATGTTTGCAAGAGCAGGAGCTGGCTTAGGCTCTTCGAGGGGCTCAAGATCATCCCAACCATCCTTTTCACTCTCCTGTTCTTCATGAATTCCATTCTCCACTTCTCCCCATCCATCAGTTGATGTTGGAGATGGAGGCACAGGCTGATCAGACAAATCTGTGCTGGAACTAGGACGGACCATAGTAGTACTTGGGGTCTCCACCGCTATACATGTAAAACATGTTATTATCATTACCGTCCAATTTAAACCGTGGAAATGGATTCGGAATATTCTGAAGTGACAATGGCAGGATTCATGGTTGTACATAATGGGATCAATAGCAAGAGGAAACCAACTAATCACAACAAACATCCTGAAATACTCAATAAAGCTTACTTAAGCTCGTGTTGGGGGATGTAGAAGATGCAGTTGTGCCAGAATTTGCAGTTGCAACTGGTGCATGTTCCGATGGTTTTCCTTTAAGCGTTAAGGAGCTCATCGCCCATCTGCAAGAATGAGTCAACAGAAGTTAACAGTAGATGAAAAAGGAAGCTTAGTGTATCTCAATTGAGTAGTTCAATTTTGATCGAACAGATACTTATCAAAGGCAAATGATCTCACCCTAGTATGCTAGCATTTCCTGGTATAGAAGAGATTCCAGCATTGGTAGCCCCCGAAGAATCTTCAAGATTTGACTAATTCAGAAGAAGATAAAGAAGCTTTCACGTGATAATCAATCCAGAAACCCACCATAAGAAGACACGTCACGGACGGAAATTTTCAAAAACAAAGAGAGTAATGTATAAGATCACAACACAGAAACAAAAACTAACCCAACTATGATTTGGAGATTAGTATGGCTACTAATCATATGGAAATATTGATCAGAATTTGATAGGACAAACCTTTTCATAGTGATTCTTCAGTAACTGCAAAAATTGTTCAACAGCCTGAAATGCTTTCGTTCTAACGTCACTGTTAATAAAGAGGAAAAAAGAAAATAAGATGAAATTCGTAGAAAATGGCGCGTCCAGCAACGAAGATGTGTGATTCATTTTTTACTATCAATCGAGTCTGAAAATAGACATTGCCAATGGAGGAATACAGTTAAGTGCAAGCAAAATCCAATATACTTATTATAAAATTCATGTGATACAACAAAAAGCACATGTTGGAATCTTTCAAATATGCATCCAATTATAACAAGGGACCAGTACTTCTTGATCAAGCTGAAACTGTTTAAACTCTGGATATCTTTCCTGCTCAAACAGACAGCCTAATATAACAACGCTTCTATCATCTAGAACTTGTCAAGGGGAACATAAAAAATGCAGGAAAAAACTTATAAGCCAGCATGCATAAGACTGGAACAAGAAAATATCATAAAAATACTCCATTCCTCAGAAATATTAACTGTGATGGAAGGTAAAGGTGAAGATAAAAATTAAATAAATAAAGAGGGCAAAAATTGTAAAAAGATGAAGTTAATTGGTTATGATCGCAAAGCATGACACAACAACAAAGTTCCATCATTTTATAAATATTTAGAAAAATAAAATTGCATATTGATGCGCTCAATCATCCTGAGTGAGCTCTTTGTGTCTGCTCAATATCCTATTATATAAACAATTGAAAGTAAATACATGGACAGAAGAAGGAACTTACTTGTCTGGATCTATGGTTAGAACAACTACATTTGGCAGAATTCTAGCAGCAATTTCTGTAACATCATAGTACGAACTTGTTGCACATAAGGCCATAATACCTGCCCAATTAAATACCAAGAGTAAAATAAACAGTCAAAAAGCTCTCCCAATCAAAGAACAAACATTTTTCACTTAAAAAAAGATACACAACATGACCTATATCTCCTTGGGTTATCTACTGAAGAAACTGGAGTAGTCCGGAAATTTGAGCACATGACATCACAACAGTAAGCATAAAAATATAAACATAGAGCACAATAGGATCTCACCTGCTCCTCGAGCAGGAGAAAACGTATCACGTAATGCACGGACTGTAAATGCATTTATCAAGACTCTCTTCCTAGTCTGCAGGAAAAAGGGCAATCCATGACCACTGTTCTAAAAAACAGAAGAATGCATGACAGTTCTATTTTAACCAGCAATGCAACCAGATAAGGAAAATAGGGGAGCAAAAAATAACTCAAAATTTCCAAAGCCCGGAAAGATATACTAACCCCATCATTCAAGTAGCTGGCAATGTTACCTAGCAATATGGTTGTATTGGTCCTGATTGCTGGTTCTTCATCTACCTGCAATCAGAGACCTCATAGATTGCAAAACATAGGGAAATAGGCTAGAACTTTGGTATTGCAAGAGATGTCTCATTCAGTTGTGAAAAGAATTTCATGAATGCAGGAACAGCTACTCTATCTCTCTCGCCGACTTTATTTCCCAAACAACGGGTCATGTCATGAACGAACTGCTTTTATGAGAAAAAATTAAAACGAAAGACCTTATACAGGAGCATGATTTCACCTGCAATTTGGACAAGAACTTCAATAATGATGTTGAAATCGTTCGCTGGGACAGCTGCAAGAATAAGCTCAAATTTAGGAAGCGGAGAAAAATCAATTTATGGTCAGTAGATCCTGCCAATTCAAACTGAAGAGCTGTGGTCTTGAAAAATCAGTGGCAGAAGAAAGCACCTAGCAATAGGTCCAATCTTTTTTTTGGATCGGTTAAAAGATTTGGAAAAAAATAACGTAATTTATATTGTAATAAAAGAAAATCTACCTTGGGAGCAAGAATAAGCATGGATTTCAGAGTTAATTCCCGGAGGAAGGCAGAAGTATCAGAAAACCCAGTTGCTACATGAGGGTAAACCTAGACATTACCACAACAATATTCCAAATGAGAAAATTCACTCTTAAGTAAAGTTGCCTAATCATTTAAAGATCAAAGTTTCTAACAATTGCACGTACTTGCTCATCAACGGTATTAGCTGAAAATGATTCTCCAAACTGATCAATGTGCTGTAGAAGACCGACTCGAATAGCACGATCGTTAGAAGCAAAAAGCTTCACTATTGTTGGTAGAACCTAGAAAAATAAATTAGGTAAATAATTGAATAAAAAAAGATCATGGGAAGCAATTGATATATGCAAAAACAAAGAAGTATTCTGCTTCTTAATAAGCAGTTGGAAGTGTGCTCTGTTCAGATGAAACAAGTTCTTGAATCTCAGGAATCGATATTGGAAATAACCATCTCTTGTATAGATCAACACGACCATTATCTTAATGAAATAATAAAAGCAACAATAGATGCTCTGTACCTTGGCATTAAACTCTTCAGGGGAAAGCCAAGAACCCATCTTCAATAAAGCAGTCAAAGCAGGTGCAGCAGCTGAACCAAATTCAAGGGCAGAAGCTAGTAAAGGAAGTAACTGCCAAAAGCAGAATAAAATATCAGCATCACATACCAAAGAGCATTACTAAAATCTTAAGTGACAAAAGGGAAAAGCTATGATGACCTTTTTCAATACGATTTGACGGGGAAGTTGTTCAGCTAAATTTGGCAGCTTGCGGAAGAAAGTATCTTTCTCGACACTGTCCTTGAGGTTAAGAATCTCCATAAAGTGTATTGTGTCCACTAGCTTATTCTGGAGATACTCTGACAGAGATTAATAACATTTCAGTGAGCAAACAAAAAGGAAAATTGAGAGAAGTTGTTGGTAAGATGATGGAAAAGCACAGCCCCAATAATGCAAAAAATGTTAGAAATCCCATTAGTCAGTATGAAAGAGAGTGCTTATTATTTCTTATCTTACCAGCACTGCTTTCCTCCAGAAAGAAAACCCCATTCAGCAGAGAAACAGGAAGAGAACTATCCACTCAATGACAGTGAAAATATGAGAGATATGGTAACACAAGGGAGCATAAGAAGATCTAGACTTATAAATTTATGGCATTAGCGAAGCAATGGTCATATAAGGGAGAAAGGAAGGGCGGCAAGCATGGCATTCACATCCCAATGTATCAAACTTCGACTGAAGTTCCAAGCATGCAAAGAAAAACTCTACTCAGCAGATACTAACAGTTCTAATGGTAAGTGCAAATCGATGAGAGAAAACATACCACTATTCTCTACGAGCTTCGACGAATTCAACCTGCGAGAAGGCATGGAACTCAAGAGCCGCTGATAATCTGGTAGCAGAGACTGTGGGACAAGAAAATAGATACATGGAAATGAAAAGATAATCTATATAAGAAAAACTTGTCAAATGAAATTATTTTGCAGAATCTTATCAAAATGAAAATAATTGCATTAAACAAATGAGAAAACTATTTCTAACACCTTAGGTATAGGAGTAGTGTTCCGCAACTCTTCTGTGGTGCTCAGCTTTGTTCCAGAGAACAGTTCATAGATAAGACATCCTAATAATGCCAACAAACGAGTAAGATCATTGTGATCAACAAAACAACATTGGAAAAACTATCAATTTTAACTTCAAAAGGAAAGTTATCATCTTCATTAATCCCTTTCGACTGAAAATATTCTAGTATAGCAAATACACACTAGACCAATTCCATCTGTAGACAATATCACTTACCCTAACTCATCAAGACAGGTCTAACTCAAAAGAGGTACGCCATTTCTTTCTTTCATTCAAAGTTTAATGGACACACTCACATACCTAGTCCCCATGAATCAATGGCCCAAGGAGGAGATTTTCTTATGGAGGCCCAGTCAGACTTTACCAACTCTGTCGGTTTATACTGTGAGCCAACTAACCATTCGTATTGCTGCATATGGAAAAACAATATATTATGCAATGACCTAGGGAGTCTACTTTTCTTCAACTTTATAAGCTACGACACTGATAATACCATCCAATGGATATTGGGATTAGTCAAAGTGGATCTCCATAGAGGCAGGCAATTTAAAGTTAAGAAGGAATTAAAAGAACAGATAAATACATTACTGGTCTGTAATTACCAGCATTGGTCCTGTTGCAGAAGGATTATTTCCATCAAACTCAGATAAAACGTCAAAGGCATGAAGTTTCCAATCCAAGGTTTGAGTAACCACAACACTTGCCAGACAAACATTTCCATGAACCTGTAATCAAATGCATTAGCCTCCAACGAAAACCAATTGAATTTGGCAGTGGAATATGAGGCATGATAACATAAATTTAACATCATTGAATTCAGAATATGGTAAAGTAGCACCTAGAATGGTATTCCCATGATGAGAAGTATTTGGACTGAAAGGTAAGATGGCACTCTCCTACTCTAGTAAGCAATCAAAAGTACAGAGAGTGGACACAAGCAAAGAAGACTTACAAGTTTACAGTCATTATTAAGGAAGCTCACTGCTTTGGCAATTTGACTCAATCCCCATGCATAATACTCGTCCCTGCCACAGGAAAGACAACATCAGGATCCCTAATCGGAAAAACCATTAGCATGTCTCCCCTCGCAAATCAATTCAGCATATACATAATCGACACTTCTGACATAGTTAAGTCGAAGCAGGGTGGGATCCTCATAGCGATTCTCCCTCATATCTAATATGAGGTTATGATCCTCGGCAATGTTATGATTTTTTTCTGTTCATTGACAAGCAGTCTCCACATTTACAAACAGCTGAATCCGGTGTGTGTGCATCAACGTGAATTACCTTAGTACAAGATACAAACTAGCATGTTTGACAGATGCAAGCGCTGGTGTATTACGTGGAGGTATCCATACCTTTGAGTACCTTTCAGGCTCAATTCCTTTAGTTTCTCGGATAGAGGCATTACAGGTTCTGTCACAATGTAGATTGTCACTTTGGTGCTAGAACCATCGATGGCTTCGGCTTCTGTACTATGGAGAAACGATAGTATGTTTGGATGTCTCACCTGTAAAAGGAAAAAAGAGAAAACAAACTAATCAAACAAGTCCATGTTGTATCTAGTTTTATTTTCTTTAAATCAATATTAAAGTAGATAAAGCTAAATCAGTGTTTGGGTGAAAGCAGCTTACAGTACGCAGTCTTTTGACCCCATTACGTCCAGCAGCTAAATGTCCATCTTGAGGATTATTGCCGGAAAGAGCAAAGATCGACACCGGAGAACCATCATCCTGCAGGAATTACAAATGATTGCGGCTCTAAAGCACATCCCACTAAAGAAGAGCTCCCACAGCTACATGGTTTAAACTACATGAAAGAAGAAAAGGAAACAGCACAACACGATGCACAGGAAGAACATAATCATCATCACATCACCATCGCCAAAGTGCTCTAAAGCAGTAACATATCAGTCATAATCACATCCAGGATAGATCAGGCACGGAGGAACACTCTCTTAGCACTTGAATTGATTGAAGAGCCCAACTAACCAAGAAGAATACGAGAAGCAAGAGGATCCCATTTAAAAACAAAACAAGGAAGAAGAAAGAAATAAAAAAAATGGAAATAGGGAATCAGACCCGGGAAGTGCCGCGGTAATGGAGCCAGGAGCCCCAGGAAGAGGGGTAAGGCTCGCCGAGGTTGTAAGGGAGATCCTTCACTCCCGTCCCGGATCCACCCACCACTCCCTTCAAGAACTTCAACATCTCCAATCCCCCAACCTTCTTCTTCCCCCTTCCCCTTCCCCTTCCAGAGCAGCAGCGTACAAGATTCGACGGGGCTGGGGATCGGAGAAGGAGGGAGGAGAGAATCACAGGAATCCGATCTGAAGAAGAACAAACGCCAACTGATAGATAAAAAAGGAGTGGAATGACAGTAATCTTCCCAAATCAATCCCCCCCACCCCGTTCGATCTACAATTTCATTGAACTCTTCATCTTCCTCGTATTTTTCTTTCTCCGGCAATCAGCAATTTGGGCTTCACTAATTCGAAATTAGGCCCAAATAGAACCAAACACTTAAATCGAAACTGTCTCGTTAGCGCCAACTAACAAGAGCCGATAAAAATGTTTTAGTTGGTTTAGTATGAATTCCCATAATTTTGTTATTTTTCCTTTCACAAATCATGCTTTTCTATGAGAACTTTTCAATAGGCGGCTAAAATGTCGTATAAGCAAGCTTACTTGTCATGTATTAAATTATTAAAAATCGAAGAAATTTAGTACATGTCTCAAATTCGTCCCAAGTGATTTTGTAAAGGACCAATGGGCTTAATACATGTTTAGTGCAATTGAATATGCTTTTACTAAATTCATGTCAACAAACACCCTAAAATGTACTAAATAGTATTAGTAAATTATGAAACTTTTACTTTTGAGTACATTTTACTAAAAAACCTCTAATGGGCCGGTGTTTTAGTAAATTATCGGTACAAATTTAAAAACTTGTTATTGTAAAGTTTAATACTTTTTTATTAAAATAGTTTCGTAAATTACTATATTTTTAGTGTTACTAAACTGTACAAAATGTACTAAAATTCGACGAAATTTAATACATAACAAGTAAGCTTACTTATACGGCATTTTAGCGGCACCCAGACTTTCCACAATATTTATTTCACATTAGCATTTTGAAATAGCTTTTAAATTTGTTATACAATTTCTGTCATCGCCTAACTGCACCAGATTCATTTATTATTGTCGTTAAAAACTACCAAATATAAATGACGGAACTCCCTCCCTCATGGAGGTTCGTACTAATTTCTCTTTACTTGGCAAAAAAAAAAGAAATTTGTCGAAATACGATAATAAATTTAAAAGATACTAATTTATCCCGTAGTTGTTTAAAACTTTTAATTTAAACATTTCACGGTTCGAAAAAATGACAATTACAAAATGTTTCAAAATTGTAATTTCAAACATCAACTTTACAAAAGTCAAACCGAAGAGAGCAATGGAAGCCTAAGAATACTAAGTGTATAGTCAACTATGTTTGTGGTTCTGGACAACTTTACAAAGTAAAAAATAAAACATATTTATAATGCTAAACCTAGCTAATTACAGAAAAGAAATATTACGCTATAAAACTTTTCTATGTTCCTAAGTATCCCGATCTTCTCCTTGCCAATCTGGACAACCTTTTTTCCATATTTTTCGTTCTCTGACCTTTCTTTCCCTAATTGAGCCTCGTAGTCTACATGTCCCGATCTTCGAGTTTTCTTGTTTCGACGTCTTTCAACAAACAAGCACTTCGCCACCAGCCTTTGCTTATATCGCCAGGCCGTTGCCTATCGCAGTCCTTCGCGTGGCGGCCCTATTGCCATCAACCTTCGCTCGATGTGTTTCTTGGATCACTTCGCTCGAGACCTCATCCTATCATGGGCCTTGTTGGGCCTTTATCCCTGTCATATTCATAGATCGTTCAAAGGACTCGTTTCTTAGAATTATTGTTGCCAAACTCTGTGAATGCTTGTCTTCAAGAACTAGAATGATTGGGATACGAAGATCGCCATGTCTAGTTCGCATACAACAAAGCTCCTAGTTCCATTTTCAAGTCAACACCATTTGAGGTATTATATGAACTAAATCCTTCATTCCGATTGAGCTCATGAGACTACCAGATCATTGAGAGGTCAGTCGAGAAACGCGTCAAAGAAATGAAACAACTACATGGGAAGATTCGAGCTTAGATCATCAACGCTAATGAGCTCTACCAAAAACAAGGCGAATCAAGCATGTCGAGAGAAGATCTTTCAATTAGGAGACCTGATATGAATTCACCTGAGAAAGGAAAGACTCATACGCAAGAGGAAGGACAAGCTCGTGCAGCGAGTTGAGGGACCGTTTAGGATCACCGAACGTGTCAATAATAATGTATACAAGGTTAATCTTCCAGAGAATTTAGTGTAACTGCTACCTTGAACGTACATGGCCCATCACGTACAAGGATGATATGGATTTGAGGGTAAATCCTTCTCAATCCAGGGAGGATGGTATGAGAAACAACAACCTCAAGTTGCCCCAGCTCGTTGTTATTCCACCGGGAGTCATTCTCTTTAGCATCGAATGATCGGGCAAGTTAAGAATAAAAAAAAGAGCCAGTGGAGATGTAGTCTAGTCGAGAAAAGGAAGGCAATCGAGATACCACTCGAGTAGAAAAGGCACCCATGCGAAACGACACAACAAACCATCATAAAGACTGCCAATTACAAACATCACCACTATCTTTACATTTTACATTTACTTTAATAATTATTTATAAGCATGCATTAGTCCATCAAAAATTGTTCTCATCCTATATAAAGTAATTATACCGTTAAAGGCAACTATCCTCTCGCCCCATCAAGGGGCATCCCCTAACCCTCTATGGGGTGACCCTTTTTCGGTATTTTCCTTCCCACCAATCCCTTTGTCTCTTTCAGCCGTTCCTCTTGCATAGAATAAGATTGCACTAAGAATTGGGAGGGTTTAATTAGTGTCTTAAGATCTTTAACAATTTTTCGTCTTATATATGATTATAGAAGTACCCTTCTATTGAAATACAAAACCTGGATCTGCTAACAAATTCCCATACTTGTGTTATATTGTCTTATGTGTTAATTAGCTAACATACAAGATTTATAGTGGTTCAACAATCAATGTTTACTTCCACTCTCTTAGAGCTCACATCAATAAGGGTATATTCACTTTTTAGAGAATATGGGAAATTACAGATGCACGCTTCTGCCTGAATTGTGACTAACCACTCGCACGTACACCACGTGACTAACTCCGACTCATCACTAAGCCCGTGGTTTTCTCTCCCGTGGTTACCACACTCCTGCACAGGACCACCAGTCCTATGACTTCCCTTGCACACCTCCAGTGTGTGAGTAATAGCCTGAACAAAATTATCAACTACAGAACAACCAGCTTGCAACTACAAAAGGATTATCTCCTGAAAGGGGATTGACTCGGTGAATGAACAAGAACGTTCTCAAGCTTTCTAGATCGGTGATAACACAAGAATTTCTGGTAAGCTCTTAGTAGGAACATTGGTCTTCATGTCTCTTTCATCATTGTATTTAAAACTTGAGGTTAATGAAGCTTTCTCAAATCATGTGCATCATCAACTAGATGATTTCTTGCCTTGCTCTCCGTAATAAGATCCTGTAATAGCTTCTAATAACACTTTAAATATTATCCATTATTTATCAGATAAAGAAATAAGGCTTACGATCAAGGATAATGCATTTTGTCGGTCTATATTCTGCATCAGTAGAATCAATGTTTTCTATATATAGAATTGACATTAGGATAATTCATTTTCTTATTATGAAAACGTTACCATCTCTAAATTATTCTCACCATATAAAGGGAGATTTTAACCTATTCAGATCGAGGCCAAATTCTGTAATGAGGATCACAATAGTTAATGAAATATATCTCATGATATCTTTTCAAAACTAATCAAGGAGTGATCTTGATGAACAAGTCACATTCATGAATGAACCTATACTTAATCCATAGATTAATTCAATAAGATTTAATATTAAATAGTGTAGGATAATCATCTTAAAGTGCTCACTTATAAACAATCTCTGACAAGGAATATATCATCTACATAAGTTCTTCTATAACCGTTGTATGCACTCCCATAAGGAGAGTTATAGCTCCTGTAACACAGGTGTTTATCTCTGCTTCTGAGATAATGGATATTGATGATGGTTTCAGTACACAAACACCACTTCTAAGAACTAGAATTCTTTCTTGATTGAAGTCCTTCTCATAACTCTTTTCATATTGCTCATATAAGATAAATCGGCTTCTACTCTTGAAGACATGTTTCTCTGTATACTTAAATAATACATTTGCAATACTCACGCTGGGTCATCATAAAAAAATGATTATATCAACAATGTCCTCGTTTTTTATGATGTCAAAATCATACATAACTGGAGAATAATGGTAGATGGTTTGAACGGTCTTATAGACTCTTTTGCTACGAGATGGTTGAAACAGATGTTACTTTCTACAGTACTCCCCCTGAATCTAAGTTAGATAATTTCAATAAAAAATCTAATTTGCTCAAATCAGTAATGAGTTCAGATGCAAACTTCGATTTTGAGTTTGATTAATGTTTATTAACTTAATTTGCTCAGAGCACTTATGTGATTTAATCAAATAAGTGCTCATAAGTGCTCATAATTGCAAACAATGCATTATAGACATAAGTATAGTTATGTCAATGCCTCCCTAAGTTTAAGTGAGTTTGCTTAACAAGTGATTGAGTTCTAAGACGTACTTTGATTCTAACTTAAGCATCGAGTGATTTGAACAAATCAGATCTTAAAGTGATGTTCAGTCAGAAAGGTGCTTCTACAACTCCCACAATAGTCCACGAAAAGTAATTATGTATAACTAATCTCAAGTAGATATAATGGTAAAGAACTATTAGAGCATAAAAGAAATTCTGCCAATAACTCTCAAACTCCCTTTGAGTTCAAGCACGATAATTTCGTTCGAAATTTCTATTTAAGGTAACTCTTCAGAGAAGCAATCCTGTTAGAGTGATCTCGGACAAATACATAGATAGATCTATAAAGAATTTCTAAGCGGAATGGAATTATGGTGAGAGAAAGGAGGTCTCTTCACATTTTTCATAACTTGCTTGCACACACCAACAAGTAAAACACAGAGAGGGTGTCCTAAATTTCAAAACTTTTCAAAAGAAATTCAAAACTACTTCTCCCAGTCCTAAGTTGAAAAATTCTTTCGAAAACTACTTCTCCCCCTTTTTGCATTATCGAAAAACAAATAAAACCATAAATAAGTTTGCATGATGATAAACATGGTTCAGAAACATCAGAAAGTAGCAAAACCATGCAAGAAAAGTTAATTGAGTTTAAAAAGATAACAATACTATAGTTTTGTGTTTTTTCAGAGGAGGGAAGTTGTTAGCTCACTTTCATCTTCTGTAAGAGTGGAGGAGGATTGACCATCCTTACCCTTGATGTATGTGATGAAACCAGCAAGATCCACCAGCACCTCAGTGATCAAGGACTTCATCTCCTTTTGCCGAGCAAGGCATTTATGCAGCTTGTGGGACTCGTTGAGACCAGTAAATGTGGAGGCTACCGAAGAAGCAGATTAGCATATTTCTTCTTCTGAGTCTTAGCCAGATTCTGCTGCTTAGAATATGTCACAACGCCTTCGCCCTTGTGTGGAGTGGAAGGCTCAGACATGATCGTCCTGTTTATCTAGTGAGTCCCTACAAATGCATATCTCATTTGGTCAAGAGATAGGTACCATCAAATGGCTCGACGATGATGGTATCTGCATTGCTCCTGGGAGTGATATCACACGAATACAATTGCAGAAGCTTCATGATGATATGTCTTTAGGGAAGTCCTGTCCCCTATCGGCCAGATTTGCAAAGCGCTCCATGTGTCCAAAGATGACACTACCTAGGTTTACATGAAGCCTCTTTTCAGATGAATCATCAAGATTGCAACCTTGGTGATGATGTTGTCCGTGCTCCCAGTTCTGGGATAGAGACAATACATCACATCACAATGTAGGATACGAAGCTCCAAAGGCAAGGTTGTGCTCTCTAAGTAGCTTGACTTCGTTTACTTCTTAGTCCCTATTATCCTCCGATAAGCTGCGGTTTTGGTGATCCCCAAAAGCTGTATCTATGGATGGTAGGTCACTTTGAAGGCCTGGCGCACATCATATAAGGATAATACATATATATTCCCATAGATGACCAATTTGATGTACTTTAGCACATCGTTCACTCTATGAAAGGCGATATGCCTATAGAACTTCCTAATCAGGTAACTAGAGGTAGGAATTTTGTGCTCACAGAAGGTCTCATAGGAAAGTGCACGGAACCGGTTTTCTAACTGCCCAAGGAATGTCTCACTAAAGAAGCTGAACTTAATGTAATGGCAGGGGGTTATTTTTCTATCCTCTAAGGCAAGAGTAGGAAACTCAATATCATCTAAAATAGCCTTAATTTCTTCAGCAGAAATATGTTTCCCTATCTTAGAAGTGAATGACAAAGTAGTACCATTAGGTTTCTTGGACTCCTTCTACAGCTCAGTAGAGAGGCGTTTTTTGTCCCTTTCCTTTGTCCTCAGACATAGGCATTTGTGACTGTTCTATGTTGTCCTCAACATTTGGTAGAGTCAGGACTGACCAATTCATAGGAGAAGGAAGAGGCAGCTTGGCCACATCGTGCTCCACGATTACCTTGGGACTGTACACTAGAGGAGAAACTCGGTTAGATGTTGTTTTCCGAGATTGTGGATGGTCGTCATGATGAGGTTCAACATCAAGAATCTCCCAAGTTACATGACCTGCTTCTCAACACCTTTTAGAGGAGATTCTGCC
This sequence comes from Melastoma candidum, assembly GCA_023653495.1. Classification (NCBI taxonomy): domain Eukaryota; kingdom Viridiplantae; phylum Streptophyta; class Magnoliopsida; order Myrtales; family Melastomataceae; genus Melastoma; species Melastoma candidum. The sequence continues at coordinate 13,099,935 of CM042884.1, read as the reverse complement.
ATGTTCTAGGTTTTTGTCTTAGAAACCTTGAGTTGAGGAGTGTCCTCTTTCATGGGTGAAAACTCCACCTCTTGTTCTGAGTCCCGAGCTTCAGTTCCTTCAGTAGCATTATGCTGAGACCGTGAATCCATTCTCACATAGGAGTAACTTCCAACCTGAGAATCTATCTCCTAGAGAAGATTGAGTATCCCGTGAGTCGCAATTAGACATAGAAGCATAGCTGGGAGATTAGCTGCGTGTGGCTTGGTTTTGGCAACACGAGGAAGGCTGATTCGAGGTGCCATGAGAATGAAAGCGAAGAAGGAAGGTTAGGGCTTGAAGAGAAATGATGTTAAGGAGAGAAATGAGAAAATGATTCTGGAAGAGATGGTAGACGTAGGTGGAAAGGAGTTGAGGAAGGGAATTTAAATGAATTTAAAAAATGGGAAAGAAAAATGGGGAAAGAAGGAAAAAAATATTTTCAATTTTTTTAAAATGAAACTAAAATGTGTAAAAATATTTTTCACACAGATGCAAAACATACAATTTTTTTTAGAAAAATGGAAAGAATTTTAAAAGAAAGAGAAATAAAATATTTTAAAATATTGTAAAATAAAAAAATATTTGGAAATAAATTATTTTCATACAATGCAAGTCACACATGATGAAGATCCATATGTAATTTTAAAAATTTCTCAAAGTTCAATGATTTTGTGAAAATGTAACATAGTTGTTCTTATGTGCTTACATATTCCACTGTTATAGAGCCATTTTAGACATTGTCTCAAATTAAATGATGTTGTAGTTCTAGACCTTGAATGCCGAACAAGATTCTTGGTCAAGTTTATGACACTGGTGTTCACCTCAAATTGTGATGTTGTCAAACTTGAATATATAGTCTTCAAGTTCTTGAAACTTTCACATAAGTTGTACATGGCAACTCGTTGCTGCAACATATTCTGCTTTTGTTGTAGATAGTGCTACATAGCTTGTTTTTTTTAGTGCCAAGAGATTAACATATCTCCTAATAGTAGACAAGTGCCTTTAGTACTCTTCCGATCTATTTTGCAGCCATTAAAATATATGCATGAGAATACTACAAGATCAAAAATGATCTCTTTGAATACCATAGACCTAGATTTGTTGCTCCTGAGAGATATCTAAATATTCTCTTCACATGAGACAAGTGGGATTACTTTGGTGCATATTAGAATCTAGCACAAAGAAAGACATTGAACAGAATGTCAGGTATGGTGGCGGTTAGGTACGATAGAGATCCTATCAAGCTTCTGTAGAGGTGTTGATCTACATCATTTCCTGTCCCATCTTTTTCAACTTAAGCACCAGTGTTCATGGGAGTAAACAAGTGTCTTGAGTTGCTCAACCCAAATTTCTCCAAAATTTGTTCAGTGTACTTTTCTTTGTGTAAAAAAGGACCTTCTGAAGTTCGGCGAATCTGTAAGCCGAGGAAAAAGGTTAATTCTCCTATCAAGCTCATTTCAAATTCATCTTTCATGAGTTCTACAAACTTATTGCACAAGGCATCATTTGCAGATCTAAAGATGATGTTATCTACGTAGATCTATACTACTAGAAGCTCGATTCCGTGCTCCTTTAAGAAAAATGTTATATCAACCTTTCCTTTTCTATATCCCTTTTCAGTAAGAAAATTGCTTTAGACCATGCAAGGCTTTATAAAGCCTAAATACGTGGTCATGGTATCGAGGATCCTTAAATCCAAGAGGTTGTTCCATGTAAACTTCCTCCTTACGATCATTATTCAGAAAGGCCCTTTTTACGTCCATCTGATATAGTTTGAAATTATTATAACATGCATAGGTTAACAAAAGCCGAATAGTTTCTAGACGCGCTATAGGTGTAAATGTTTCATCGTAGTCGATACCCTGTGCATGAGAGTATCCCTTAGCTACGAGTCTGGCTTTATTTCTGATCACTAAACCTGACTCATCTCGCTTGTTGCGGAAAACCCACTTGGCTTTCACAACAGAACGTTCCTTTGGTTTTGGAACAAGTGTCCAAACTTTGTTACGTTTGAATTGATTCAGCTCTTCCTCATAGCAATGATCCAACTCAAATCTATAGAGCATCATCAGCATTATCTGGTTCCTTCTGGAAAACAAACGCAGAATGTTCACAAAAGAGATTCACAGAACGTCTCGTCTGTATGCCTTTTTGTATGTCCCAAATGACTCACTCTTTGGGGTGTTTTTTCTTATATAAGGCAGACACCTTATCAAGATATGTTCTTCAGAAATTTGATTCTCTTGAATCACTTCTGAGTTTACATTATCATGTCCATTTATGGACTGGATTTGTGTAGAATCACTTTTAAGTCTATTCTACAATAGAAATAATTTGTGAATCAACTCTTCCTGGTAAGACAACTTTCTTTATATGTTAAGAATCATTGATTATGACATTAATGGATTCCGAAACAACATGAACATGGTTAGACACATATCATTGCGTTAATAGCCTTAGCCCACAGGTTCTATGCAATCTTACTTTTAGATATCATTGTTATGTCCATATCCAGAAGAGTTGTGTTCATTCTCTCAACAACTCCATTTTGTTGTGAATTATATGATGCAGAGAAGGTGTGTTATATGTCATTTCTGTCACAAAAAAAGGATTTCAAATTTTGTACCATGGTCGGTTCTTAAGCTTCTAAGAGACGTTCATATCTCATTTTGTAGCTTAGTGACAAGGCTTTTGAATACGCAGAATGCATCGCTCTTCTAAGCCAAGAACTTTACCTTAGAGTAAATCGAGTAATCATCTACAATTACCATAATATAACGTTTGCTTCCCAGACTATGCATTCTGGTATGTCCAAACAGGTCCACGTGTAGAACTTCCAATGGTTTTGTGGTGGAAATATAACATTTGCTTTTAAAAGAGACTCTGGCTTGTTTTCCTAATGAACGTGCTTCACATAAGCTGTTCTCTTCAAAAGAGAGCTTCAGTAATCCTCTTACCATCTCCCTTTTAGCAATCTTTGACAATGTGTAGAACTTCAAATGGTTTTGTAGTGAAAATATAACATTTGCTCTTAAAAGAGACTCTGGCTTGTTTTCCTAATGAACATGCTTCACATAAGCTGTTCTCTTCAAAAGAGAGCTTTAGTAATCTTCTTACCATCTCCCTTTTAGCAATCTTTGACAATAATTGGAAATTTATATGTCTCAATTTCCTATGTCAAAGAGTGATTTCATCTTTGTAGGAAGCAAGGCATTTCTCAGTAGATAGAAAACTACCTTGTGAGATAATGTAGATGTTCTTCATTCGTTCAGCAACAAGGTAGACTTTGTCGTCTATTAACCTAAAACATCCTTCTACATTAAAAGTTATTTTATAACCCTCATTAGAGAGTTGACTCACACTTAATAGATTGTTTCAATCCAAAAAAAGAAAACAAAATGTCGTCTATATGCATTATTTTCGAACTACCAATAGTTCCAATGCATTTGATGTAGCCCTTGCTATCATCGCCAAAGGTTATAGTACCACTTTTCTGTAACATCAAGCTTGAAAACTTAGACGAATCTCCGGTCATATGGCGTGAGTACCCACTGTCCAAATACCATTCATCTTTCCTAGCTTTAGCTTTCAAGCATACCTACAATCAAGAACAAGTTAAGTTACTATAGGAATCCATTCAAAACCGGTTCCATGAGCTTGTGACTTGTTTCTTGACAGAACTGCATTTGATTTGCTTATACACCTCTTGATATGACATTCTTAATCTCAGGCTTGTGATGGTTTTGTGCTGATCTACAACTGTGTACATATTCATGTTTCTGTGCATTTTTACAACTTGACACAAATTTATGCTTCTATGTAATTTTTGGACTGACCACAGAATGGTGTTTATCTACAGTGTAACACGCATCACTTGAGCATTCAAGTTTGTTTTTATGACTTTCAAGAAAGTTGAGCTCAAGTAGTAAACTGTTACTGGTCTCTTTAAGTGAAGGAATCACTTTTTCACAAACAAGTAGCTCGTTCTAAACATCATGAAGAGATTCTCTAATCAGAGGATGCACTTCTATGCTAGAGATTTCAGCTTCCTTTATCAAGAAAGCCATTTCCCTTTGTAGTGAATTCAGTCTAGGCTACAAAACTTTGATCTACTTCTTTACTGAACGATATTTTGAGGACAAAGCTTCAAACTTGTCAAGAAATTCAGTAAGAGAATCCTCAAGTTCATTGGAAGTAAACCAAATAATGATTTTGAAGTTACCTCTTCATCTGAATAGATTCAAACTTGAAACGTGCCATATAGCATAAGTTTGCCTTATGCTCCTCTTCGGGCTCAAATTCGTAGTCCTCCTCATCACTCCAAGCCAATAAGGCTATCTTTCTATTTGGGGATGACTTTGATTTCCCATTTAATAGAGGACAATCGTACCTCATGTGACCCGATTTCTTACATTCGTAACATATTGTGCTATTTTTATCTTCTTGTTTAGAAGACTTGACTTTGTTGCTTCGTTTGAAGCATTCCGTAGAAAGAAACCTTACTAACCCCTTTATAAGCAATGAGATCTCTTCCTTTATATCTACTTCTATCGCATCTGATTCATCATCGTTAGAGATAGATGCCTTAAAAGCAATATATTTGGTCTTCTGACCCGGAGATGATCGTTTCTCTTCCTCATAGGAAAGTAGATAGCCAATAATTTCTGGTAAGCTCTTAGTAGCACTAGAGATGTTTGCATTGGTTGATTATCATGGTTGGTAATGGAAATCATCATATCACTAAAGTCGTTTATCTCACAAACCTACCAACCCGACCTTTACAGTTCATAACTCCAATAGAGGCACTTACTGAATCCAAACCTTCTTATCATTAGCTAAGAGCATTTGGATGCCATATTTTCCTCTATTATGACCCTTTTATTCCCACAAACTTGAAGATAGGTCACTTCCATGTGTTTAAACTAGGACAAAATATCTCTCATAAGGGGTATATATGCTTAGAATAAGAATCTGGCAAGTTGATATTCTCAAGAGATGTTTTGTTTCATGAAGTTGTTTTTCCTTTTAGTACCTCTGAAATCACTCACTCGTACTACCTCATATCAATTGTCACCCTTCTTTTCATAAAATCTCGTTAATCCTAGATACTGGTCAAAATCATATCATACCTCCTCAACAACAATATCACCAAGTTTAGTTATTAAACCAACACATGGGTTCACCTCTACAACATTGGTACATGATAGTCTACCTAATGAGGTTACTAAGCAAACCAAACCAAACATGACAGAGGATCCACTTATCTCTAAAACATCCTGCAAGAGCCAACAAATAGAGAATAGACATACAATGTAACTAGGTCTAAGTCAGGGATATTCAAACCCAAACTATATACGACCAAACTCAATTGCCTTCCCACATCCACACCAATCTTTGGTGCCCCACTATACATCCATACCAAATGAACAGAAAGGTCTAGCAGAAGGCCTAGCTCAACTAGTTTGGAAGAATGCAATGGAAGCTGAAATTGAATTATTGAAGAGGAACAAAACGTGGACTTTATTACCTAGACAGTTCACATAGGAAATTATAGGTTGCAAATGGGGAGCTTTGTTCCTTAATAAGATTGGTCAGCAAAAAGTAATACGAAAAAGGACCTTTAGTTTTAAAATTTGTTGGCTAATGCCCTGAAATCGGCTTTTGTAAGGCCGATTTCAATATAGAAGGAAATCGGCATTACAAAGACTGATTTCCAAATTTAAAAATAGGAAAGTCGGCCTTTGAAAGACGGACTTCCTCTATTTTATAAGGAAATCGGTTTTCAAAGGCCGACTTCCCTATTTTAAATTTTAAAGTCAGTTTTTCGAAGGTCGATTTCCTTAAGGCACAAAATCGACCTTAGAAAGGCCAAGTTCAAGACATTAGTCAACAAATTTTGAAACTAAGGACACTAATTCGCAAATTTTTTTGCTGACTAACATTATTAAGGAACAAAACTTTACAAATGGGTATTTAAAGTAAAATTAAACTATAATGGAACGTTGTAAGGTGTAACACTTGTTGCTAAGGGTTTCCATCAAACCCCCGGTCTGGATTATACAAAGACATTCAATCTAGTGGTGAAGCATCATATGATCAGAAAAGTACTTTGTTTTATGATTAAATTAAACTGGGACTTGAAACAGTTGAATGTACATAATGCTTTTCTCAATGGTGATCCCAGGAGACAGTTTTAATGGAACAACCTCTTACATGGACAAACCCAGAATCGCCAACTCATGTTTACAAACTGAACAAAGCATTATATGGGCTAAAGTAAAGTCCAAGGGCCTGGTAAAATTTTGCTTGTTTATGTAGACGACATAATTTTAACAGGGTCAGATAAGAAAGGAGTGGCTATACTACTACCTGAGCTACACAAAATATTTGCTTTGAATGATCTGGGGCCACTATGATATTTCTTAGGTATACAAGTGTTCAGGAAAGATAGGACATTGCATCTTAGCCAGGAAAAATACATCAAAGAACTGTTGGAAAAGGTTGATATGAAAGACTACAAACCAATCTCTACTCCAATGGCTTCATCAGAACTCTTATTAAATTATGATGGAGAGTGGCTGACAGATCCTACTTACTACAGAAGTATGATATTTGCGGTCCTACAACATATGGGGTGGAGGAATGAATTGACTTCGGTCTCCGATTGCGAAAGGAAAACTATCCCGTTTGGAGGAGGTTGGCGATGGAGAGCTGGGAGGAAGAAAAGGGAGCTGCTAGAGGATGATCAAAAGGAATTTGAATGGATGAGAGTTTGTTGTAAAAAAATGTATGCTCCCTCTCCAATTGCTTTCTGTTACACTCCTTTTTATACTCAGTTGGGAATGAAGATGACATGCTTTGGAAGCTTGAGCCCGAGAGTTTCTTTTTTTGGTAAATAAATAATGTCTCAACCTGAAATTAAACATCAATCTTGTAGGCCCTTTAATCTTGAGAGCAATTGACCAGGAGTTAAGATGGCCGACCCATTCTTTCTATTACATCTTTTTATCAAATAAAGTATATAGTAGCGGCCACAACCAATATTATTATGAGGCCGCCCTTAGTTTTGTATATCTAATCAAGTTGAGAGAGCATGTCTTCCCATGTGGACGGAATATCTACATATATAGATATATATATATATATATATAGATGGATCGACTTTCCGTTTCAGGCAGTTGCTTCTGCTTCGCTTCCAATCTATTTTCAAATAATTCAATATTTATTTTCCTATATTGATTGTTTGTATATTTTGAGCATCTATTTACGGATATATAAGAGCAGAGTCATTTAGGCCCCTATGTTATGGAGAGAATTCAATCTCTCTACCAATGATAGACCAGATCCTAACAGTATAATGGCAGTTGAAGAGAGAATGGTCAAGTATCTCCTCCATGTTGTTGCACGATTGACATATGAGAGAGGGAAAAACTCCAGGAGTGTAGGAGAAAGATGTTGTTCGAAGTATCTATTTGATTAGCCCATGTCATTTCGGCATCCTCAAACAAGTCGACCTTCTCGACAGGGTCAACTGAACTCACTCGACTTACTCACAGTTGACTTATCGAATCCATTAGAGTTGATTAGTGTCACTTGACTCCATTTGAAGGTCTTCTCATATTGGCTCTCGCTAGAGTTAACTGAAGCTTTATCTCTACTGAAATCCAGCTCGCGTTAAATTAGTATCTTAATTGACTGCATTCCTTCATGCTTGCTCAGTCGACTATGAGTAGAGTGACAATTCCTTGACCCGAGTCATGTTGGAGGGTTTCGAGATGGGTTTACCCCGCATCAAATTATCTAGGGAAGAAAACTAATTGTTTGGTTGATTCGCTCAAGTCGACTTTCTCGATAGTGTCCTATGTCAAGTCGGAACAAAAAAAGCATCTTCAATTCGCTTGATAAAGGCTTCTCGAGTTGTCATTCACTTGTGTCAATTGAGACTACATCTTGATCGACCGAAATCCAACTCAAATGAACCATCCACTTCGTCAATTGGCTTCCTCGTCGCTCGATCAATCGACTGTGAGTAGGGTGACTCTCTCTCGACTAGACTTGGGTTGTGGTATCTCGAGATGTATCTTCTTCGCATTATAAAGATAAACTATTTCAAAAATAAGTTAAGGAAAATGGAGGAGTCATTAAGAAGATGATGAATACGTAACTGTTTATGTAATAGAATTAGACAATACTTGTTAGGATTTGTGGCTCGAAGTCGAAGATATTGCGATTTGAAAAATATTTGATTCGCTTGTAGAATATATGGAAGATGCGAGAATATATATTTTGAGGGAAATATATTGCGTGATATTTGATTTTATCACTAAAGTATTTACTCACCGTTAAAGAAATGGTGTGTGTTAGGGAAACACAGGACACACTTTAAGTTTATTTCTTACCAGGAAAACAGGATCTTGTACTCGTGTAAGTCGAGGGGGTTAGAGAGGGTCTTAAGCTATGCTTGCACTCCATTGATGTAGATAAATCTTCTTTTCTGCACGTGGATGTAGTCCGATTGATCAAACCACGTAAATTCTTTTTCTCTTTATTTTTCGTTAACTTTCAATTGAGACCATACCAGTTCGACACGTTTTCTCGAGCTTCCATGTGTGCCAACAATTGGTACCAGAGGTTGGTTGTGCGCTATTAGTACATGGTGGATTGGAGAAGATTCTTGCAGATCAGTCGAAGAGTGCTTTGAAGCTGACTTTTGACTAATGGGAGAAGATGGATGCTAGAGCATTATTGGCGATGTCGGTCCAACAATGTTCTGACAACATGCTTAAGGAGATAAATGTGGCTTGGCTTTGGAGTAGGCTGCATAGTTTGTACATGACGAGGACTATAAGAAATAAATTTCTTCTCAAATAAAGGTTCTTCATACTCAGAATAACTGAAGGTATGTTCGTTAAATGTTACTTGGATAATTGGTTGTCTGCATATTTGGATTTGAAGAGGATTGGGATCGATGAGGAGATACAACCGATGATGCTGTTATGTTCGCTGTCCGTTCTTATCAATGCTTCAAGGAGGTGTTCTTGTACGGGAAAAGTGTTATTATAGTTGACGAGGTATGGTCTGCCATTTTATCGAAGGATTTGATTGATAAAAAATTGGCGGGAGAAGCAAGGCGACCAATAGAGGAGTTATTAACAGTAAGCAGGACCAGATCCAAAGGTAGTGGCGAAGTAAGGTGCTTTCATTACGATAAGAATACAGAAACTGACAAGAAAGGATGAAGGGTTGCAAGAGTCGATGAAAGTTGTTGTATATATCAGCGAGGGTGACACCAGAGACGGAGATGTGCACATGGCTAGTGAGGTGCAGGCTGTTGAAACCGAGTCGGAGAGATCATCAAATGAGGATTGGATTCTCGACCCGGTGAGTACTTTCCACATGAGCCCTCATAAGGCAATGTCCACTACATAGTAATCCACTACAGGCGGAGAGGTATGCTTGGACAACGATCACAAGTGTAAGGTTACATGTGTGGGAACAAATCGACTCAAAATGAATGATGGAGCTGTGGGAGAGCTCACAGGTATCCGACATGTAACTGACATCACCAGAAATATTATTTTCATAAGTGTTTTAGAAGCCAAAGGTTACAAATTTTCTGCTTCAGGTGGAGCCCTCAATATTCGTAGAGGAAGGCGGTTGTAGATGATTGGGAGATGGTTGAAGGCATGTATGTTATGAGAGGTGTCGTTGCTATTACCACCATGGGGTCTTCTAGAAGGTGTCATAACTGATACAGGGACGGCAAGGAATAGATGATTCCAATACCGAAACGATGTGGGACGTCATTAAGGGTGTGAAATGGAGTGACTTGGGACTGCTCGGAAAGGTAGATAACGGGGAGTGGTTGAACGGGATGGGTATGAAAGGATAGGTTGAAATTAACCTCCACAGATACAAATACACCACCATAAAAGAAGACTCGGATAGAATTCATCTGTAACACGGATACAGATACACCACCATGAACAAGAACGAGGACGAGAACAACACGGAGTATATAGATTCACCACCACCGGTTGATACACTCTACTTAATCTGCACTTGAAAATCCATTAAATGAAGAACGAGGTTGAAAGAGAATCCACTCCTTAAATAGAAATACAAAAGTCTAATCTAGGTTTAAAAGTCTGAATAATCCTTTTTCATAACTCTTACAAGGTAAGTGTTTATATAGGACGCCCATAGACAGGAAAATAAAGGAAACAAAATAAAGGATAGGGGAAATGAAATTAGAAGATAAGGAAGGAAATATTTAATTTCCCCCGACAAGATCCGAAAAGATAATGGAGCAGGCGCGACTCTTGGGCTGCAAGTTGTCAAACTTGACCCGTCATATTGTAACCGTCCTTTGGGTTGCTCGTCGCTTGAGAGTCGTATCGCTCGGTGCTCCTCTCGTCGCCTCGCTTACTCGATGACCATCAAGTTGATACTTCCAATAGGGGACAGTGGCTGAGGTGTGGGTGAAGCGACGACCATCTTGTATCATCATTTTCTTGTTGAAGAGAGTTTTTCCTCAAACTCGTAGGGTCATCGTCTTTGTACGGAATGAGGTCCTTCACATTGAAAGTGGTAGAAACTCCATATTCTCCTGGAAGATCCACCTTGTAAGTGTTGTCGTTGATGTGCTCGATGATCTGGAGAGGGCCTTTAGTTCGAAGCATCAACTTGTTCTTCCTCTTTGTAGGAAATCGTTCCTTCCTCAGATGAATGCACACTAAGTCTCCTGGCTGAAAAACCTATGCTCTCCTCCCGCGATTTGCCCTTTCCTTATATTAAAGATTAGCCTTCTCGATCTGAGCACGAATCTTCTCATGGAACAATCTCATCTCCTTAGCGCGTTCTTCAGCATCTCGGCTGACTGTTTTCGCATTAGGTAGATGCATTAGATGGAAAGGAACCAAAGGGTTGAGGCCATAGATTACTTCAAAGGGTGAAGCCGTGGTTGTCAAACTCGGGGCTCTGTTGTAGGCAAACTCAGCATGAGCATGCCTGACATCCTAATCCTTCCGGTTCTTCGAGACCACGGTTCCAAGAATTGCAGCCATGGTTCGATTAACAACCTCTGACTGGTCTGCGAATGATACGTCGTGCTGATGACGAGCTTAATTCTCAGCTTATGCCACAACGTCCTCCAGAAGTAACTTAGGAACTTCTCGTTGCAATCCGATACGATCGACTTAGGTACTCCATGCAACCTTAGCACTTCTCAAAAATACAAATCCGCTACGTTGGTTGCATCGTCTGTCTTCTGGCATGAAATAAAGTGTGCCATCTTCGAGAATCGATCGACCACAACCATGATCAAATCCTTCCTCCGCTGCGTTCTGGGTAGACCCAACACAAAATTCATACTCACATGCTCCCATGGTCACTTAAGGACTGGAAGTGGAGCATACAATCCTTGGGGCTGGACAAGGCTCTTCGCCTATTTGGCAGATAGCACATCTCGAGATAAGACCTTGCACTTGCTTCTCCATTCGAGGCCAATAGAAATTCTCCTAAAGCATCAACAACGTCTTGTCGACTCCAAAATGTCCCGCTATTCCTCCTCCATAGACTTCTCGAATGAGCAACTCTCGTGTCGAGCTCATGGGAATCCACAGCTTAGAATCCTGAAAGAGAAATCCATTCACCTGATGGAATCGATCGATCGCCTGAGTGGTGTATTGGGCGAAGATCCCTCCAAAATCATCATCGTCACGGATGATAGCTAGGAACTCCTTGTCGTACGTCGAGTTGTTGAGTTTGGCACCATCGAGCTTCTCGGTAAAGTAAGCTATGGGTCTCCCTTCATGCATCAACACTCCTCCTATTCCAACTTCGGATGCGTCATATTTGACTTAGAACATCTTCACGAAGGCGGGTAAGGCGAGAACGGGTGCTTCGCTTATACAATCCTTCAGTCGCTCAAAGCTAGCTTGTACGACAGAAGTCCACTTGAACTTGTCTCCTTTTAAGCACTCGGTGAGTGAGGCTGTGATTAAGCTAAAACCTCGAATGAATCTCCTGTAGAACGGCACTAAGCCATGGAAGATACGAACGTCGTGAAAACTCTTTGGCACCGACCACTCATTGATTGCTTTGATTTTGCTCTCATCAACTTTGATTAATTCGCTGGACACTACAAAACCAAGAATACTACACTGGGTTGCAAGAACTCACACTTCTTGATATTTCCACACAGCTTCTCGTCGCGAACTGTGCAAAACACTGTGCGAAGGTGTTCAACATGCTCGTCGGGACTACTGTTGTAGATGCCGTCGAAGTAGACAACCACGAACTTCCCCATGAATGGTCAAAAGCCATGGGTCATCAGTCGCATTAACGTGCTGGGTACGTTCGATAAACCAAACGGCACCACCACCCATTCATACAATCTGTACTTGGTCTTAAAGGTTGTCTTCCACTCGTCACCTTCCTTCATTCGAATCTGGTGGTAGCCACTTCGCAAGTATACTTTTGAAAATACCCGCGGTCCATGCAACTCATCCAACATGTTATCTAGTCGAGGGATAGGAAATACTTCACCGTGATCTTGTTTATCGCTCAACTGTCTATGCACATTCTCCATGCGCCATCCTTCTTCGGTACTAGTATAACTGGAACTAAGCAAGGGTTCAAGCTCTCTCGTACCAAGCCTTTCTTCAGTAGCTCATCGACCTGCCTTTGTAGCTGTTTTGCTTCCCAGAGATTTGCATCGATAAGCTGGTCGGTTAGGTAGAAACGTTCTTGGAACCAAGTCTATCTGGTGTTGGATACTTCTCAAGGGTGGTAGTTCGACCGGTAACTCCTCCGGGAACACATCCTTAAACTCTTTGATTAAAACTTTCGCACGTGGATGATCCATCGATCGATCCTGGGCTACTTTAACCAGAACCAAAAGGTAAACATCCTCGCTTTCGCGCATCGCTCGAATCAACTCCATTCGCTTGATAACATGAGCAGGCGACTCGTGGATGGGTGCTTTGCCTGGCTGGGTGGTTAAAGGCATTGGGGTGATCTTTTTTTCGTCGACGTTGATGTAATAGGTATTACGATACCCGTCATGTTGTACGCGTCGATCGAATTGTCATGGCCATCCTAGGAGCAAATAGCCCGCATCCATTGGAATCACGTCGCAAATGACTTCATCCTTATAGCTTTTCTCAATTGAGGAAAAAACTCGAACTTGTTGCTAACTCGAACATCTTTTTCCTTGAAAGATGAGCATGTGGTGCTACAGGCAACTTGAGCTTCTCAATCACAGTTCTAGAGACCAAGTTGGTGCAACTTCCGCTGTTTACAATAACCAAACAAACTTTATTTTTAACGGTACACCTGATATGAAAGATGCACTCACGTTGGTTCTCCTCGCGAACTGGTGTTGCGTTCAAAGCCTTGTGGACGACTAGCAATTCTCCTTCGTCCGGGTACTCCTCAGTCACCTCTTGATCCCAAATCTGATCTGCATTCTCTTTGAACTCCTCTTCTCCATCAGACAACTCTTTGATGACTACATTTCTCCTTAAGGGACACTCTGATGCCCAATATCTTGTCTCTTGGCATTTAAAACAACGACGAATAGGATCTCGCACATTCATCTTATCTTTAGGTTTAGTAGTCGACGGTGGAGTTTGTCTTGACGTAGTCGACGGGGGCTTCGCTTGGGAGATACTCCCCTTGTTGAAAGGAGGGGCCTTTACAAATGGGCGAGTACTCAATCTCCTCGCTTGCTGCTGCTCAACCTTGTGGGCAAGCGCTCGAACCTCGTCGAAGGTCCAGTATTGCTGAAGTTCAACCGCGTTAGCAACCTAGGGCTTAAGTCATCGAAGATACCTAACAATGGTTTGCACGGGAGCTTTTTGGACATCGCACTGCAGCAAGAGTCTCTCAAATTCCCTCGGGTACTCCGACACACTTGATACTTGCTGAAGCGACTGCAAATTGAGATAGAGATATCGCCGATAGTGCTCCGACAAAAACTCTTAGTCATAGCCCTTTTCATTTTTTACCATGTCCGGATCTTGTCACGTCCTTCTCTGCGGCGCTGCTGATTGGTGTTCTCCGATCATAGGCTGGCGTACTTCGTCAATTTCAACGCAACCAATTTTACTTTACGTTCCTCAGGCACCTCTTCGTAATCGAAGATGCGCTCGACCGTATGCATCCAATCAATGAACTCCTCGGGGTCAAAGTTTTCTTCAAACTCCGGAATCGGGTTACTCATCGTTTGGGCTGTCCTTTCTGGTTGTCAGTTTTCTAGTGACGATCCTCGTTGAGAATCTTCATGCCATGGAGTCTCTTCTTCGTTGCTATCTAATCGACTAGGGGAAGGTGATCCATTATGGGTTCTCAACGATTGTAGTTGTTGCTGAAGATTAGCGATCTGTTGCTCAAGCCAAGCAACGGGTGCTTCATCCAGAGTCATACCGCGTCTGAATCTTCACGCCATTGACAACCATATGTTGTACAACAACCGTGTGCTTAACAACAACCTTACATTGTAATACCAAGATGATGAGGGGACGTCAAGTAATAGATGATTCCAATAACAAAACGATGTGGAACGTCACTACGGGTGCGGAATGGAGTGAGTGGGAATGGTCGAAAGGGCAGATAACGGGGAATGGCTGAATGGGATGGGTATAAAAGGATAGGTTGAGATCAACCTCCACGGAGACAGATACACCACCGTGAAAAGAGGACTTGGATAAAACTCGTCTGTCACACGGATACAGATACACCACCGGGAACATGAACGAGGGCGATGAACAACACGGAGGACACAGATTCACCACCACCGGTTGATACACTCTACTCAATCTACACTTATAAATCCACCAAATGAAGAACGAGGTTCAAAGAGAATCCACTCCTCCGAATAGAAAGATAAAAGTCTATTATGGGTTTAAAAGTATAAATAATCTTTTTTCATAACTCTTACAAGGCAAGGGCTTATATAGGACGCCCATAGACAGGAAAATAAAAAAACAAAATAAAAGATATGGGAAATGAAATCAGAAGACAAGGAAGGGAAATATTTAATTTCCCCCGACAAGATCTGAAAAGATAATGGAGTAGGGTAGTGGTGCAGGCGCGACTCTTGGGCTGCAAGTTGCCAGACCTGACCCGTCAGATTGTAATCGTCCTTTGGGTTGGTCGTCGCCTGAGAGTCGTGTCGCTCGGTGCTCCTCTCGTTGCCTTGCATACTCGATGACCAGTAAGTTGATACCTCCAGTAGGCGACGGTGGCTGAGGTGTGGGCGAAGTGACGACATCCTTGTATCAATAACCTTTCAAGATGAGTATTCCGTCATCGGAGAAGCAAAGTAATAGGTCGCGAGCGCGGAGAAGAAAGAAGATGTGGGTAATCAAGTCCATCATGGTTGGTATTGGAATTTTCGTTGACTAGGCTCGTCGGAGCCTGGTGGAGAAGAAGTGAGATATTCACAGTTAGTCTTGGGGGAGACTAGTACATGCACTGCAATTCCTCATAAGGTCTATGGATTTCGGCCCATGGTGTAGTTTGTTAGGATTTGTGGCCCGATGTCAAAGATATTACGATTTGAAAAATATTTGATTCGCTCGTGGAATATATAGAACGTGCGGGAATATATATTTTGGGGAAATATATTGTGTGATAATTGATTATATCACTAATATATTTAGTTGTCGTTATTGGAGATAAGATTTTCTAGATTTTCGATATATTTAAGGGTATCTATTTTATAAACAGGTGTTACAATTCGAAGCGAATGGCACTGACAACAAAGAGCAAATCATGAGAGCATAGAAGAGGAATACACGAGTGCAAAAAGTGCGACAGTAAAGAAATGGCGTATGTTGAGTTAGAGAGGTGTCAACGTTTGTACCATAAAATAATTTCTTACCGGGAAAGCAGAATATTGTACTTGGGTTAGAGAGGTGTCAATGTTTGTACCATAGTCGATGCTAGGGGGACAGAAGGGGGGCCATGGCCCTTCTGGATTTTCAAAAAAAATTATTATATATTATATCAAGTATTTTAAAAGTTATAAAATATTTGGTCTCCCTAATTCTTAGGTCTCCCTAAAAATAGAACTAAAACAAGTTTTTAATATTTTTTACCTAAAATATTTTTATAATTTTTTTATTTAAAAAACTTAATAAACATAGAAACCTTTCAACTTCATTTTTCAAATCCTGATTTTATTTCTCTTAAATTAATCTTACGATCATCTTTTCTTTCAAGTTCCTTTAAAATATCTCCTTTTTCTCTTAGCATCATTCCTTCCAGCAATCAATTTTATACTCCGTGTCTTTAAAAAAGAAACCTGCACAAGTTTTATGTTCTATATGTTAGAATAAGAAATTGCTGGTCAAAATTGCTTTGGGCCAGGTATGAATATTTATTCTTTAAATTATTTTGTTAATCGAGTAGTTTTTATTTTTATGTGATTCATTCTCTAATCTGTGTGTATTCGTTTTTATAGAAAATG
This sequence comes from Melastoma candidum, assembly GCA_023653495.1. Taxonomy (NCBI): domain Eukaryota; kingdom Viridiplantae; phylum Streptophyta; class Magnoliopsida; order Myrtales; family Melastomataceae; genus Melastoma; species Melastoma candidum. The sequence continues at coordinate 13,083,437 of CM042884.1, read as the reverse complement.
AACAGGGGAGGAACGATTGATCGAGTTTTTTTAAAACGATATTCGATCAAGACGAAATTCAGCATAGTAGTAAAATAAAATCTGATTAAGCAGACAGCCTAGTTCAGATGCTCAACCTAAAGATACATATCGTCCAAAAAAATCAAAGAAAAGAATTTTCTGAAGTGATGAATAAAGATTCTGATCTTTTTTACGGATGGATTTATACGAGTGCGTTTTTTTTTTTTTTTGTAATTCATTTTCTAGATAATTCTTCTAAAACACTTAAGGATTCTAGTTTTTCTACTTTATCGTTACATGATGTCTTAGATATTCAAAAGATACATAGGCAAGGGTACGATGGTACAAGTAATATGAGAGGTGAATGGAAAGGATCACAAGTTCTTATGCATATTATGTACATTGTTTAGCGCATAGACTTGGACATGCCTTAATTGCCGCTTCGAGAGAAATTGTTTCTGTTCACTAATTTTTTCCGATTTAATTTTTATTATTAATATTGTTACTACTTCTAGTTAGTGTAATGATGAATTAAAGGTTGCTTATGCTAATGAGCTTGCAGAAAAAATTTAAAAAAATGTGATAAATATTGGGAGAGGACTTAATCAAAGGTACAATATGTAATTTGATGAAAAATATGTAATTTGATGAAAATATATTGGGGATCTCATTTTGATTCAATATGTAATTTGATGAAAATATTTAACTCTACCTATGATGTTTTAGATAACATGACAATTAAAGGTACATCTTATTCTCAACGTGGTGATGCTAATTATGCCTTGAAGAAATTATTATCGTTTGATTTTTTTATTTTGCATATAATGAAAAATATTCTCTAAATTACTAACCTTCTTTGTCAAGCTTTGCAATGTGAGTCTCGTTTCTAGCATAAAAGAATTATTGGCTTCTTTGAGAAATTCAAGTTGGGAAAAACTCTTGAAGGATGTCAGCTTATTTTGCGATCTTAACCATGTTGATAATCCTTAAATGAGCAGTCCTTATATTGGAAGACAATAGTTTAGGGGACGAAAACAAGAATATGAGATAAGTTTAGAGCATTATTTTCGAGTTAGATATTTTTTTGCAGCAATAACTTAACAAATTCAAGAGTTGAATAATTGATTTACAAATGAGGCAGCGAAGCTCCTTGTTTTGAGTGGTTCTCTTGATCCCTAAGAAAATTTTAAATACTTTAATGTAGATAAAATCTGTTTACCTGCTGAAAACTTCTATCCAAGTGATTTTCAGGATTCTGAAGTTCAACATTTGACGATGCAGTTGCAACACTACCAGCTTGACATGATGCGGAATCCGAAGTTTTATGAGTTACCCAACATTCAAGATTTGTTTCAAGCATTGGTGAAGACTAGAAAGTCAAAGATTTATCCCCTAATTGATAGATTGATTCGACTTATTCTTACACTTTCGGTCTCTACAGTGACAACCGAGCGTGCTTTCTCAGTGATGAAGATTACCAATAAAACTTCGAAATAAGATGGAGAATGATTTCTTGAATGATTGTTTAATTATTTATATTGGAAAAGGCATAGCTTCGAAGTTTAGTACTTATGTAATTATTGATCATTTTTCCTCTATGAAAGAGCAACACGCTCAACTTAAATAATATATTTTAGCTAATTTAATTTTAAAGTAATTATTTATATATATCTTTCATGTTTGCCTCCAAACATTTTTTTTTGGCTTCGCCACTGGTTTGTACTTTATTGATATAGTGAAATCTTATTTTTCACCCGTGGATGTAGATAAATTGACCGAACTATGTAAATTTTTTGTCTTCTTTATTTTTTGTTACTTCCGATCAAGGAACGATCCGATTTCACACTCTTCCGAAGACTTCCGCATACGCCAACAATTCTATAAATAATTATATGGCGAAATATCGATTTATGTTTTGTCATTAACATAGTTTATTATATAATTTTGTCATTAACTTTTATTTTTATTTTGATTTTGGCCAATCTTGAATTTTATTGGACGTAAACCAAATAGACCTTAATAGACAATTTTCATTTATCGACTAAAAATAAAAAAAAATAAAAAATGGGAAATAATATTGAAACCTTTCATGTGTTTTTTTATTTTAAAATTTTGATGGACAAATCAAGTGAATTGGAAGCAGATGTTAACGATAGTACCTGATGCTGTTAAAAAATATACAAAATCGATGAAGGTTGGATGATGTTCTATTAGGGGGTTGCTACTACAGATAAAGTGGATTATGAAACGAATGAATGAGTGGTCAAAACTCCACTATTATAGGACACGAGTCAGACTATATTAAGGCCTTGTTAATATATCATATCTTGATTTGATACTCTTATCATCAAAACTGACTGACTGCAACTTGAGTTTTAACTGTTGTGATTATGACCATGAGTTGTGTTACTATTTAACATATGATCGGACCTTTGAATGTTTTATTCTGATTATTACCAATGCAACTAGGCACTGAAACAACAACAGCGTGAAGGGGTGGTTGCAACTTTTGAATACGACCACGATTGCGTCATACAACTCATCTTCACTACTTCTCTAGATCTCCCCCAAGTCTAATCATGATCAAGACCCAATTCCCCTTAAAAATTGAGGGAATTGATATAGGGTTCATCCAAAATCTTAGGCCATAAACGTATATTTTGTCTGCATATACTTGGATGTGAAAATACTAATAGCACCATAATTAAATTACGATTGCCTCGTTAAAACTCATAACTATCAATTATAAATTTCATACCGACAAGGACAAGTAATAAAGTTTATGGACGGACGTTTTCCAGAGATCATCCTTGGATTGGCACGCCCTTTTGGTCCGGTCACTTGGAAAGATCACTTTAAAAGTCGAACAGCCTAATTTTAAGGGGGGGAGGAGAACAAGAAAATGGTCAACGGTCAACCAAATTAGTAGAAAATTAATGGGAAGGAAAAGCAACAAGAAACATGTAATAATAAACGCCCCCCTCCTCCAATTCTCATTGTTTGACATTCTTTTCGACCCAACGTACAACACTCAAGACTCGACATACACACAATTAGAATAATACTTCCAAAATTACGAAAACTAAATTATGTGGACTGTTACAAAAAGGATAAACTACAGAAACGCATTAGAAAATGTCCTTTTAACATTCACGTTGTGTATCTTACATGGCGTGTAGACATTGAAATTTTATTGATGTCGAAATAATGTCATTCGACCCAAATCATATATTATATTGGCTGAATATGATTGATTGCCTTTATATTATAAGACATCACGATATGAAATATTTTGCACTTATATCTTAATGTAAATATAATACACGGGCCTGAGATTATAAAAAAAAGTTCAAGTCCAACCCATTTATTATTGGGTTTTAAAATTGTGGTTCAGCCCATATGCTAGACCAATAAGCCTAACCCAATTATACAATGAACTGGGCCTAGCCCATTTATCGGCTCATTCAAACTTCGGCCCAATCCAAATGTCGGCCCAATATAACCTTAAGCCCAGATGCATTTATCCAACATCGGAAAGAAACACTACCTAAGGACTTCTCAATTCCTATATAAAGGGAGCCCCTCCCCCTTATTTGGGACACAAAATATTCTCTCTTCTCTCTTATTCTCTTAAGCCCCATTGGGTTACAAAGAGATTCTAGTTATTTTTAAAGACCCCTTAGGCCCCCCTGTCGGGTATATCTCCGGCCGCTCCAGCGGGTAGTCCCCTAAGGCCCCTCTTGCGGGTTTATCTTCGAAGGCCCCATAGAGAAACGACGCGGTGGTATATTTTCCAAGTGGTCATATTCTACACACTCCCTAAAGCTCCAGCAGATATTTGCCAGAGCCTCAGCCCATCTATACTGCGGATATCTTACGAGTATAGAATCAGAGGACTCACGTGCTTTGTCCGTGACTAGAGATTGAACCTGCTATATTTTGATATGATAATTTATACGCTGATATTTCCCTCCGAGGTTTTAGTGTTCACAAATTTCTGGCACGCCCAGTGGGACCATCTCTACCTCTCATCTCTTTACGTCTAAGTATCTAGATGGCTTCAAAGATGATCATGCGGAAGAACTCCGTCAATGCTGTGAATAATCAGCTAGTTGGTTTCCCTTCTCACTCGTCTGAAGGCTCTTTATCGCCTGGTTCCAGAAACTTCACCAAGACCAAACCGATTACTGATATATATAAGGAGACGGAAGAGATTCTAAGATCCATCTCTCCAAAGTCATCTCCATCATACAAGGAGGTTACTGAAAGAAACCTTCTCGGCAAGGGTTCCGTATCACCGACTCGTTTGGGGAGTTTCTGCAACAACTCATCAAGTATCTCTCCTCTTGAGGATTCTCCATCAGACTGCACTCCAAATGGAGCTTTGCTGAATCAAGGGCCAAAACACGCAAGCAAATGGAGGAGATAGAAGAAATTCTTCGATCTATTCCATCCTGCAAAGAGATTGCCGAAAAGACGCCACTGAATAGAGGCAATATGTCGCCAGCTCCTCTGCCAAGCTTCCATGATAGTTTATCGGACTACTCTTCACCAAATCAGTCTCGAAGCGTCAGTGAGGTTGATCTAGCTGAAAAGTTAGATGAAATGATCCCAGTTATGATGGCTGATACTCCATCATTGGAAGACCAAGTCGCATCTCTTGCCAAAGCAGTTGAGGCGATGACGAAATCCATGAGGGACAAGGATCAACAACTTCAGTATGTCATAAGTAGGCTCGAGAATAAAGAGTCTGGAAGAACATCTAATGAGGAAGGTTCTCATATACGCAAGGATAAAGGCAAGAATGTGCTGAATATGGATGATTCACCGAAGCCTGAACCTGCCTCTGTTGATGCTCCGGTATCAACTAGAGCAATGAAAGAACTAATACAAGAGGCGCTGAAGGATGAACTTGAGGGAAAGTATGCAACATCTTTCGCGTACAATAAGCCATACAGCCGCATAATCGAAAGTATGAGCATGCCAATGGGTTATCAACCCCCATACTTCCAACAATTTGATGGGAAGGGGAATCCAAGGCAACATGTGGCTCATTTTGTCGAGACTTGCAACAATGCTGGTACAGATGGAGACTTGATGGTCAAACAGTTCGTCCGCTCCTTGAGGGGAAATGCATTTGACTGGTACATTGACATGAAGTAGGAAGTATTGACAGTTGGGAGTAGTTGGAAAGGGAATTCTTGAACCGCTTTTATAGCACAAAATGTGTGGTGAGCATGATAGAACTCACTAACACACGTCAATGGGAAGGCGAGCCTGTCGTTGATTATATACAACGATGGAGAAACCTAAGTCTAAACTGTAGGGATCGTTTATCTGAGGCGACATCAATAGATATGTGCATTCAAGGAATGCTCTGGAGGATTCGCTATATCCGACAAGGGATCAAACCTCGGTCTTTTGAGGAATTAGCTACAAGAGCACATGATATGGAGTTGAGCTTTGTAGGAGTTGGTGTGGGAGATCTTCTGGTACCTGAGCCATCCAAGGGAACGGGAAGACCAATTAATAGAACTGGGGGCAAGCCTGCCTTCAAGGATAGTAAGAAACAAGTGCTGGCTACCAATGTTGTTCCTGTCAAGGTCCCGAATGCGAAGGAGAAAGGGCAATCGAGCACTTCAACCCATGCTCCAACAACTCCTCGGACAGAGAAGAGGCGACCGACTCTAGAGGAGAGGCAGAATAAGCAATATCCTTTCCCAGATTCAGATGTTGCGGATATATTTAACTTTCTTTTGTCTGTCAAAATGATTGAACTCCCCCCGTCAAAACACCCACAACAAGCGAGTCGAGCGGGAGATCTAAACTTTTGTAAGTATCACCGTGTCCTGGGCCATCCTATTGAGAAGTGTTTTGTCATCAAGGAGAAGGTTATGGAACTTGCCCGAGACAACAAGATTGACTTAGGGTCGATGGTTTCTTCGAATCTGGTGGACGTAGCAAGTTTGGACGCATCCAATATTATCTTCGGGTCGTTTAGCTCTGATGAGATGGCTGCTTTCCTGTGTTTGAAAGTGAAACCAGATGATAGTCAGGACATTAAGATGTCAAGCTGTACAATTGGCCATGAGGCGATTCATGATGAAGAAGGTTGGACTTTGGTAACGCGTAGAAGGAACCGAAGAATGACTTTGAAGCCTCAAGAGAAGAAACCTCCTATTCGAACAAAAGTTTTTAAAGGAGGATATAAGAAAGCAAACTTCAAGGAGGTTGTGGATAAGCGAACCCCTAATGTTGAAGTAACCTTGAAAAGGCCATCTCCAATCACGGTGTGGGATTTCTTCCCCGAGAGATTTCAAAGGCTTGCGACTTTGTCCAGAAGTTGTCACCATGTTGACACGGATAAAGAGCAGTCCAATCCAAAGGTTGGCATCCCGGAAAGTTCTACAACGATGTCAGTCGAAAAGGTGAAGGAGAATTGTCCGATTATCACGTTTTCTGATGAAGATCTTCTTGTGGGCCATAAGTCTCACAATCGACCAGTTTTTTTGTCTGGATATACATGCGGCACAAAGGTTAATCACATCCTGATTGACCCAGGTTCGGCAGTCAATATCATTTCATCAAAAGCTTTGAAGGATATTGGCTTGGGAGTCGATGATCTCTCAAGTAGTCGACCGATAATTCAGGGATTTAACCAAGGCGGAGAACGGGCCATTGGCAAAATTTGCCTTTCTCTCACGATAGGCGACATGGAATCTTGCACGACATTCTATGTTATTGATTCAAGGACGACCTATAATATGTTGCTAGGTCAACTATGGATGCACGAATACGGGGTCATCGCATCAACACTTCATCAATGCTTTAAGTTCATTAAGGATGGAGTGCCGTGTACAGTATGGGCGGATGCTAAGCCCTTCACAGAGGAGGAGTCATACTTTGCTTATGCCAAGTTTTACTTTAATAAGGGCACCGATGCTAAAGAAAAAGTCTCGAAGCTTGTACCGGTTGTAAGGGATATCACGAAGAAGTCGGACGGAGAAGTTTCACCTATTCAACAAGAGGTATCTTTAATTAATCCGATAGTTAAAAATGAAAGGACGAATTATAAGTCTAAACAGAATGTGTCGATTCTGCGCTATGTCCCAAGGGCCTTCCGAAAAGCCAGGGAACCACCTTTCGTGAGTAGCCACGCTGAAGAAATAATGGTACCAAAGGAACTCAACTGGCCAGTGACGAAAATTACGACAATTGCTCAAATTAGTACGCCTTTAAAAGGTTTTATCCGGCCTAAACAGGGGGCAATTATCTATCCAAATTTATTGCCTGACAAGCACACCAACTGATTTGATCCAAATGCATTCAGGCTAATCTCTACGGCCGGCTACACAGAAGACTTGAAGGCGCTTGGGGTTGCTTCAAAAGAGGCCAATCCAGGAGGTGATACTCAAAAGTTAAAACTCGGTCTTGGGTATGATACTCCTAAGCCTGTCGAAGCGGTGAAGAAGGCTTCAACTCAATACATTGAGGCTGCTGATAAAACTACAGCCGAATCAACGAGAACTTCGGTGTTGTATCGACTTGGAGCCCCATTTCAGCGAAGATCAGTATTTGATAGGCTTGGCACTCAGAAAGAAGAAATTATGGTTCGAAGATCGGCTCAATTAAGAATGAGTCAAGTTCCAAGAAGTCAAATAGTGTGGAAGAGAGTTGATAAGAAGGGAGATATCCCAATTATCATAGAAGACTCGAAGCAAAGTTCCCTCTCGAATGAAACGTCAAACGGTTGTTGAAGCAACTACCGGTGATGTACCGAAAATAAACACGAAGACGTGGGTATCTACCAATAGCAATGGGAAATCGTCTCATAGTAATAGAGGAAATGGTGTTGTAGCCTCCCACCACGTCACAATTACTGAGGCTGATGAAAACACTTCCTCTAAAGAGGATTATGCAGAAGAAGCTCCAGAAGTATTCGAGGACCAAAAAAAGTTTACTGTCGACGAATTAAAGGAAGTCGATCTTGGGGAGGAAGGGGATCATCGTCCTACATTCCTTAGCGCAAGTCTAACCCCTGAAGAAGAGGATTTATACATCCAATTATTGAAGGAATACAAAGATGTCTTCACGTGGAGCTATAAAGAAATGCCCGGCCTTAATCCAAAGATAGCAGTCCATAAGTTAGCTGTTAAGCATGGAGTTCGACCCACAAAGCAAGCTCCACGACGTTTCCGCCCAGAGCTGATCCCATTGATAGAAGCCGAAGTCAACAAGCTTATCGAAGCTGGATTCATTCGGGAGGTAAAGTATCCAACATGGATTGCGAATATTGTACTTGTTAGGAAGAATAATGGTCAACTCCGAGTTTGCGTTGATTTTCGTGATCTCAATAATGCATGTCCCAAGGACGATTTTCCTCTTCCGATTACTGAGATATTGGTAGATGTGACCACGGGCTATGAAGCCCACAGTTTTATGGATGGATCATCGGGATACAATCAAATCCGAATGGATCCGAAGGATGAGGAAATGACAGCTTTTCGTACACCAAAAGGAATATATTGTTATAAGGTGATGACTTTTGGGTTGAAGAATGCGGGAGCAACTTATCAACGTGCCATGCAACGAATCTTTGATGATATTCTCCACAAGAATGTAGAGTGTTACGTGGATGATCTGGTTGTCAAATCCAGAAAAAGGCGCGATCATATCGACAACCTTAGAAAAGTATTTGACAGATTGCTCAAATATCAACTAAAGATGAACCCATTGATGTGTGCCTTCGGGGTTACTTCGGGAAAGTTCCTTGGATTTATCGTTCGACATCGAGGCATTGAAGTCGATCAATCAAAGATAGATGCGATTATGAAGATGCCAGAACCAAGGAATATACATGAGTTGAAAAGCCTTCAAGGGAAACTTGCATACATTCGAAGGTTTGTATCAAACTTGGCCGGACGATGCCATCCCTTTCATAGATTGATGAAGAAAGGTACTCCTTTTGAGTGGGACGAAGCGTGTGAAAATGCATTCAACAGCATAAAGGCTTATTTGTCAAAGCCACCAGTCCTTAATGCGCCTATTCAAGGGAGACCCCTCATACTTTATATAGTAGCACAAGAAGCTTCACTAGGTGTTCTGTTAGCTCAGGAGAACGATAATGGAAAAGAAAATGCCCTGTATTATTTAAGCAGGACTTTAACCGGAGCGGAATTGAATTACTCTGCAATTGAGAAGACCTGTCTTGCTTTAATGTTTGCCATTCAAAAGTTACGACATTATCTGCAGGCACACTCTGTTCGTCTCATATCACGGGCAGATCCTCTCAAATATATAATGTCGAGGCCAGTTCTATTTAGCCGTCTCGCGAAATGGGCACTTATGCTCCAAGAGTTTGAGATCTTATATATTCCTCAAAAGGCTGTGAAGGGACAAGCTTTGACTGACTTCTTGGCAGATCATCCTATACTAGATAATTGGAAAGTACTGGAAGAGTTACCCGATGAAGAAGTAATGTTGGTTGATGTTCCTTCTCCATGAAAAATGTTCTTTGATGGGTCAGCTACACAAAGAGGCGTGGTAGCTAGAGTTGTCTTCGTCACATCCGATGGAGATATCATCCTTTATGCGTACACCCTCACTCAGTTATGCTCAAATAATATGGCTGAGTATCAGGCTATCATACTCGGGTTAGAAATGGCCATGGATAACAAAGTACATAGTTTGAGGGTATATGGAGACTCCAAGCTTGTAATTAATCAACTTCTATCCACATACGAGGTTCGCAAGCCAGAGCTTTTGCCTTATCGTGACTATGTGGTTAAACTCGCAGGGTGGTTTCCGGATATTATAATAAGTCATATACCGAGAAAGGAAAATGCACATGCAGATGCCTTGGCAAGTCTTGCTTCTGCACTCACTTTAGTAGATAGGGAGGTCAGCATCAGATTATGTCAAGCATAGGCGGCTCCACCGTACCCTAACGAGGAGGAAGCAAACGAGGTTAATCACATATCCGTCTATAACATAGAGGACCAAGATTGGAGACAACCACTCATCGACTTCCTCGAACATGGAAAGTTACCTAACGACTCGCGACAAAGAGTAGATGTGAGGAGGAGAGCGCCTCGATTCATATATTTTAAGAATACTCTCTATCGACGATCCTTCGAAGGAGTATTCTTGCGATGCCTTGGAGTGGAAGAAGCTACCAAAGCACTAGAGGAGGCGCATTCTGGAGTTTGTGGGGCTCATCAATCCGGTCCTAAACTTCACTTCCAATTGAAGAGAATGGGTTATTATTGGCCGACAATGGAAAAGGATTGTATGGAATATGCAAAGAAGTGTCAAGCAAGTCACGCTAACTTCATCCATCAATCACCGGAGCCACTTCATCCAACTATAGCATCTTGGTCATTTGAAGCCTGGGGGCTAGATGTCGTAGGGTCCATCACACCCAAATCATCAAGGGGTCACTCATATATTCTGGCAGCAACTGACCATTTTTCAAAATCGGCAGAAGCTGCACCTTTTCGGGAAGTGAAGAAGGAAACAGTGATCACCTTCATCAAGAATAATATTATTTTTCGTTATGGTGTGCCTCGTCATATAATCACAGATAATGGTCAAAATTTCTCTAATAAGGCCATGGATAAATTTTGCGAGCAATTTGGTTTCAAATAATATAACTCTTCCATGTATTATGCGGCCGCAAACGGGTTGGCGGAGGCGTTCAATAAAACGCTATGCAATCTTCTAAAGAAAGTGGTCGATAAAGCTAGAAGAGATTGGCATGAACGAGTCGGGGAAGCTCTATGAGCGTATCGCACGACGTATAGAACTGCGACTCAAATGACGCCATACTCGTTGGTCTATGGTGTTGAAGCGGTCCTTCCACTTGAACGACAAATACCGTCGCTGCGAATAGCTATACAAGAGGGACTTTTTCAAGAGGATAATGCGCGATTACGCTTACAGGAACTGGAAGCTTTGGATGAGAAACATCTTGAAGCCCAGCAACGGATTGAATGCTATTAGGCAAGGATGTCGAAGTCTTTTAACAAGAGAGTACGACATCTCTCCTTTCAAGTAGGTGACCTTGTTTTGGCGGTGCGAAGACTCATAATCGTCACGCATAAGACCGGAAGCAAATTCACATTAAAGTGGAATGTCCCATACGTCGTCCAAAAAGCATACACCGGGGGCGCCTACAAGATAATTGATCAAGATGGAGTGCGTGTCGGACCAATCAATGGGAAGTTCCTGAAGCGATACTACGCCTGAAGAACAACGCTCCATGTTACATGAGCCTAAACTGCACGACAAAAAAAAACAAAAAAACAAAACCAAAAATGTAATGTGATACTCCTTTCCACACGAGTATAAACTGTGACCAAAATAATCTTCATATAATACTCCTGGCCCGCACGAGTATAAGCTGTGAACGGCTTAAAAATATATATTAAAGTTGTGTTCTACGAGTATAAGAGATGAACGACTTTGAAAAGAAAGGACTTTTTATTCGAAGAAATGATAGTCCTACAAAGAAGGAAAGTCCTATTCTAGAGCCTAAACAAGCTAGAAGGGTGAAATCAAGCTTCCCTGGTAAATTAGACAATCTCGTCACGAGTCCTCTTCAGCTGCTCTCGAAGTTCATTGAAGGACAAACGATTTCATCACGGACTATCCAGGCATTCTTCAAAGCAGACATGGCCCCTTCAAATTTGATATGTCCTTATCTGCCTTCTTAGCGATAGCAACAGTCTACTCTAGAGAATCCTCTAAGGTCGCTTTAGGCCCAATATAGTCAGACAATTGTTGTCGGAGTTCTTCAATCTTGGCTTTAACGGCGGCTAGTTGTTCTTCTGTTGTTGTCCCTTCAACGGTGGGCAATAGATCTGAATATTTTGTCGATCCTTGCATATATTCTTCCACCGAAGCATAGATAGGGGCCCATTCCAAATGCCCCCTTATGATGATTATCCAGCCACTCCCGAAAATACCCTTCCCAACAAGATTTGCCAAATGTAAGTGAAGGTTTTGGCTCGGCATAGGACATCGTAGATGGAGACACTAAAGACCAGGCCTTGAGGCGATAAGAATCATATGGAATCTCCTTCGATCAGTGTTGGATGTCAAGCTTGATGTGCGGAGCACAATGGCCCATTTTGGATGGAAGACATGGTAACTTTAGCGTATCTTCTTCTTGTGAGTTCTCGTCCTTCGCAAGACAGAGATACCGTTGTCTCCTTGAAATAAACCACAGTTCTGATTTGTGAAATACACATCACGTGTCTTACGGATCCCACTCCAATATTTACGTACTTTAATTTTAATCTCTCTGCAATATATATACGCATACGAGATACGAATTAAAGTGGGGGCAGCATTTGTAGACATTGAAATTTTACTGATGTCGAAATAATGTCATTCGACCCAAATCATATATTATATTGGCTGAATATGATTGATTGCCTTTATATTATAAGACATCACGATATGAAATATTTTGCACTTATATCTTAGTGTAAATATAATACACGGGCCTGAGATTATAAAAAAAAGTTCAAGTCCAACCCATTTATTATTGGGTTTTAAAATTGTGGTTCAGCCCATATGCTAGCCCAATAAGCCTAAGCCAATTATACAATGAACTGGGCCTAGCCCATATATCAGCCCATTCAAACTTCTTCAAATGTCGGCCCAATATAACCTTAAGCCCACATGCATTTGTCCCACATCGAAAAGAAATACTACCTAAGGACTTCTTAATTCCTATATAAAGGGAGCCCCTCCCCCTTATTTGGGACATAAAATATTCTCTCTTCTATCTTATTCTCTTAAGCCCCATTGGGTTACAAAGAGATTCTAATTATTTTTTAAGACCCTTAGGCCCCCTATCGGGTATATCTCCGGCCGCTCCAGCGGGTAGTCCCGTGGAATATTTTCCAAGCGGTCATATTCTACACACTCCCTAAAGCTCCAGCAGATATTTGCTTGTCCGTGACTAGAGATTGAACCTGCTATATTTTAATACGATAATTTATAATTTTAGTGTTCACAGGATGTACGCTTTGAAGTCAGTCAGATATAAATATGTTGAAGTCGCTCCTTTGAGACTACTTAAAAAAACAGTCTCTTCCCTCGGAAGGACTTGCACCTCCTCCTCTACCGAGAGAGTGAAAGAGGGAGAGAAGCATGGAGGACGACACCGTAAATCTAATTCTACATGGCTGCAAGCTGGCCTTCCCAACTTGGCCAATCAACCTACTCTTCTCTCCAAGTACTGTGAAGATATCATCGCCATCTTCTCAGCCACCATGCAACAGATCGATTGTCGGTCTCCTACCTCTTTCGGCCGCCTGTCACCCTACTTCTTTGACAGTCAACAGCAGCCGCGTATAACAGCTCGGTATGGGATTCACCCTAGCATATTGATACCTCATTTGACTTACATGGCCGGACATTCGAGGGGTTCTGAATCAGCGGAGCATGGATGGAAAGACGCGAAGCTGGAACCCAAATCACCGTGGCCGGGGTGACTCCTGGGATTCCAACAACACATGAATCGGCGCAAGAGAGGAGTTCCTCGACTCCCTCTCAGGTGCATCAAAGAAGGTAACAAAACAACCAATATTTCTTATTAGTCACCTTCAGCTAGTCATTGCATGTTTTTTGGGGAATCATTAGAGGGCTCTAAGCCGCGATATAAATTGTGTCAGTGATGATTTAATATTCTTCTTTTCCTTTTTATTTTCTATATTGGAATACACGGGAGAGAAAGACGGGCATAACATGCACCTTCCAAAATTAAGCCAAGCTTTTCATTCCCTCCTAATTTTCTGAATCGATGTCGTAGAAAAAGCCTAATATTTTCAGTTCATCCGACGACAAAAGGGGACATGCTTTTACGATGACTCCTTATTCATGTGTCGACCCAGAAATCATCAAATTAGGAAAATTTATGAGAGTTGTTGTGGATTAGTGTATAATGTTGTTAGTGTGTAATCATAGCAAAGATTTCATAACTCATTTATAGAATTAATTATTGTATGATGACGAAGAGAAGCATTTCCATAATCCATAAACATTATTCTTATGGTAATTATTAAACTTCTGTGGTTCGTTCGAGACTAACTTATTCCTGGGGGAGTCAGTTTCCATTTTAAGAAGACGGTTATTTTGTAAATATTTCACATGCGAATGCCGATCAATATGCATAAAAAATTTCTAGGAACAACGGCGAGGACAGGTGGCCGGTCAAGATTCCTGTCCCGAGGACTGGCAACAAGGAGATCTCGCCGGACGATGGTTACACATGGAGGAAGTATGGCCAAAAGGACATCCTCGGTTCAAATTTCCCAAGGTAACAAACATGTCACTCACTAGACTGATCTGACTGGGACACAACCCCCCCTCCACCCCTACTCATTCGTAATTTATCTGCCCCTCTCGTCTTCCCTTCAATCAAACTTTGTTTTCAACTAATGCCTCATGTGTTCGGGTCGAAATCGTCCTGAATTGACTCCATTTTGTTTGCTTCTATAATATTCCTAATTCTCGTCTTCCTGAAGGGCCTACTACAGATGCACTCATCGGAAATTACATGGGTGCCATGCGAAGAAGCAAGTTCATAGACTCAACAGTGACCCCTCGAACTTCGAGGTGACCTATCGTCACCTTCACACGTGCCACAGCGCCATCAGTTCCTTCTCTGTCATTCGCGGAGCTAACATCTCAAGATAAGGCTCGATGATTGGTTTGCCTTCCTAACATCTATCTTTTTACATCAGATGATAAGTTTTTACCGTAAATTATGATTTGAGTAAACCACAATCGACTATTATAATAGTCGATCGATAAAATTTACCTAGTCGATAGATAAAATCTGATTTAGTCAATGATCGACTAAAGAATGGAAAAAATCTAATGATGAAGGATTCTCTCGGAGGATTCCCTAGCCGAAGAAAATCTAACCCAGTCAATCCAGAGAAATGAGTCAACTCATTGAATCTGAATAATCTTATAGATAAGATTTTATAGGTGAAGATCACAATGAAAACGTACAGAAATTGAAGATAACGGTCAAATGGAACTTGAAGATAAAAAAATAACCAGCATTGAAATTCTCAATTAGAAGGCAAGACCAGAAGATCAAGAACACATAAACACACAGACATATTCAGACACTTTGTCTTTTATATTAATTTTAGGGTAGAATCTCTAGGCAATCTTTAGGACATATTGCGTCACATAGAAAATTTGCGTCACATTTAGATGCATATTTTTACAAGATCCCTACAAATGGTCGTGAATGATCAACCAGTGCATATTGCTCTAAGAATCAAGTCGACAGAAAGTAATCCAAAATTACAGTCGAGTGAATTCGTCATGTCATTCGAAAGCGTAAAAACGCATGTTCCCGGTAAAATTCCAGAAATGATCAAGTAATGTACGACGCTCCGAAAATTCAATCGGTTAAAATCGTTACGCTATTCGGAAAAAATTGATTATAAATTGGCGTATGACAATTTGATTTAGCGATAAGGGACAATAATTAGGTAGTGGTTTTGGAACACCTACATTAGTTTTCAATTTATCATTGTGACTGTTTTTCGAAACGCTGTTGTAATAAAAGAGAATCGATTGATTGATATTCGAAGATTCTCAGTCGGTTAATTTCTTATTTTTATAATAAAATGTTGTCTGGATGTGTGTGATTCGACTGGAGAACAAATCTTTCTAATGGATTGATTGGGGGAAGAAAAGCTTTCTAGTGAAAGAAAAATCCATCCTATCTACCAATAAATTTGAAGGTCGCGTGTTCGATGAACCGGGTAAAATCGACTAAAAAAATATAGTCGATTGAAAAGGAAACATATGAAACATGTGACAGAAAAAAGTTCCATCGATTGAGATTTTTGACTGTAAGATTTTGATTAAATTAGCGAATCTCCTCATTAATTGTCGTGAGTGGGGCAAATGTTTACACAAGATAATTTTGGGCCATCGATTGTGATTTGAGAAGACCACAATCAACGATTATAATAGTTAAGTCGATTTAAGGAAAATCTAATTTGCCAAATTAATGGTCTGCAAAAATCTTAGACAAAATCTGCTTTAGTCGACGACTAGGGAATCTAATCCGGAGCAGTGTAATTAAAGGCGCAAGGCGCACTTGAGGCGCAAGGGTGCGCCTTGCGCTTTAGTCCGAGGCGCAAGGCGAGGGGCACGCTTTACCGTTCGAGGCGCGGTCGAAAGTGAGTGAGATACATGACATGTTATTAAGTAAGAATGAGATACATCCAAAAT
This sequence comes from Melastoma candidum, assembly GCA_023653495.1. Lineage (NCBI taxonomy): Eukaryota > Viridiplantae > Streptophyta > Magnoliopsida > Myrtales > Melastomataceae > Melastoma > Melastoma candidum. The sequence continues at coordinate 13,067,162 of CM042884.1, read as the reverse complement.
AAGTCCAAACTATCATCACAAGTTTACATAATATCATCAAAATAAGTTTTGAAAGAGGGGTAGATAAGGAGTAGTCATCACAACCCGAACATCACAATCTTTCAAAGGGAAATACATAAAGACTGGTAATCCAATCCGATCATCAAAAGCAATGTTTGAAAGGAAATACATGACTAGTCCTCAAAATCTGAAACGTTGTCTTCACAATCAACGAAAGCGGCGGTGCGAATCAACTCATCTTCACCTTCATCGGCAATTCTTTCAATTTCTTCAGTCACATCCGAATTGACTTCATTCTCCTCAAATCTCATTTGAGACCTACTTGAACTTGCAACTAGGTGAGAATTTTGCCTCGTATTCCATTCGGACAAACCAACTTCCGAGGCTCTCTCCACGTTTCCCCATGTGAGAATATCATCATCAAAAACCAAGTCATTGTGATCCTCTTCAACTTCCCCAATCAACCATTCATTACAAGAATCAATGCAATCCAGACTCAGAGGATCAATGCTATCTGTTGAATCATATCTTGCTTTGAGCTTTTAGTTGTACTTGATATATACGAGATCAAGTAGCCTGCGATGCTCAAGTCTATTCCTTTTCTTTGTATGAATCTGCAAAATTTGAATTAGTAAATATTAAATTTGAAGCATTAGCCAATCATGGTGCTAAAAGGTGTCTAACTCTAACCTGCTCAAAGGTGCTCCAGTTGCGTTCACATCCACTAGCACTACATGTCAGTGACAGAATTCTAACTGCTAGTCGTTGAAGATTTGGTGTTTCGCTGCCGAAAAGACTCCACCACTCCACTGTGATAGGAATAAAGTAAGTAAAGTACTTACATAAAAAAGTAAGTTTAGAATTATTGTTACCGGGCAATTTAGAAGTCCTTGATCTTTGTACTAAACGGTCGTCGAATTGCCCTTCTTTGTCTTTGTATATGGACACCTCACTATAATCTTGTCTTGAATGCTTACATCAGGAACCAACTTTTGGATAGTAGCATACAAGCCTTTAGTAATTTCAACATCAGAAAGGATGCCCGGATTCTGATTAAGATATGCAGGATCTAAGAAGTGTCCGGCTGCATGAAGTGGATGATGTAATTGACAATCCCATCTCCGATCAATAATCTTAAAAACCTCTGCATACTTATCTTCCCTGCTATTGAAAGACCTTTGTATTGTTTCCTTAGCCTTATCCATAGCTTCGTAAAAGTAGCCCATAGCTGGTTTCCTCTCATTATCCACTAAACGAAGAACTATTACCAAAGGCCCCATTACTTTGAGTGCAAACAAAATACTATTCCAAAATGATTCCCTCAAGATTGTGGATTCTAGCCAAAATATCGGGGCTTGATCTTGATGGGGTTGACCAATGATCCTCTGACGATGTTCTACAGTCAGTGTAACAAGCCTGCGTTTAAAACAAAAAGATATATGAATGAAAAAAAAAGGAAGCTAACAATCCAGAAACCCAATTTACCTGCTATTTATTTCTTAGGGATGATGAGAGCAAGGGCGGCTACGGAGAGGCGGCGGCTTCGGAGGTGCGAGCTTCAAATCGTAGTGGGAGGAGAAAGGAGGTGCGATGGCCAACAGGTGGGGGAGATAGGGTTCAAGTCCGATTTCGAGTCCTTTGATTTTTTTAATTTTTACAATCAAGTCCTCGTCGCCTCGAACAATAAAGCGAGAAAAGCAAGCACCTCGTCGCCTTTCCCCGAGGGGCACCCGAGGCGCGCGCTTCACTGAATGCACCTTGCATCGTCGCCTTGCCTCAAAGCGCTCGCCTTAAGCGAGAAGCGAGCGCTTTTAATAACATTGATCCGTAGAACCCAGTCGATGGAGGATTCTCCTCGTCGATGGAAAAAATCTAATCCAGTCTCGATGGAGGATTCTCCATGGAAGATTCCTTCGAGAAAATCTAACCCAGTCGATCCCGACAAATCTGTCGACTCGGAGAATCTGATTTTGTGGATAATCTTGTATATAAAATTTTACATGTGAAGATAACTGCCAAATGGAAGTTAAAGATCAAGAATAACCCTCATTGAAGATTCTCTATAAATAGATGGCAAGAATAGAAAATCAAAAACACATCAACACACAGACATATCCAGACACTTTGTCTTTTATCTTAGTTTATCCCCATGTAATTTGTTTAGCGTTCATCAATGGAAATTCTCCTTTCTCCCCTATCTTCTTTTTCTTTTTGAACCCAATGGGTTCACCACAATTTGATCGCGACGTGTTGCGATTTATTCGCAAACACTCTCACCTCCACAGCCAGCTCATCTAGCATGTTGTTTACACAATAAAACCATTTTGGGCCATAATGTTTGTAAAACCCATTGGATTGCCGAAGAACAACGGATAATCTTGTTGATAGTCGAAGGACAACCGTGAAGTTCAGTTGAAATTTGACTAAGTCATAGTCGAAGGAAATGTTTCAATCGAACTTTGACTAAGTCTTCGTCGCAGGAAAAGTTTCAGTCGAACTTCGATTAAGTCTTTGTCAAAGGAAGGAATTTCAGTCGAAGTTTCAGACTTAACCAAATTTCATCGAAGTTCCAGACATAGCAAATTCTCAGTCGAAGTTCAAAGACGTCGAAGCTGGGCGCGTTGAAGCAGGACATGTCGAAGTACGGACGAGGCGAAGTTCGATCGAATCCCGTCGAAGGAAGTAATAATTGAAGGAAGAATCTCTATTGAGGTTTCAAGACCACCCGATTTTCGATGGGAACTTCATCAGGACTTGGTCGAAGTAGATGGTGTGCAGTTAGTGTAAATAAAGTATGTGCAAAGTGTGTATAGCAGTTGTGTTAGCAGACGTTAGCGGTATTATTAGCGATTATTGTCCAGATAGGATCAAATGTTAGTATAAATATGCGGTCAGTCATTTGTAAAAAACACATGACAAACATTAAAAGACCCCGAAGGGCTACTTGGTTATCTCCATGTATTTTGTTTTCCATAAATGGAAGTAAGTGTTCTTGTTCATGCAATCGTGTTCACATGCTTTGTACTATTGTTTGTCTAAAAGCCTTGGCGACCACATTTCTTAACTTTGTGTTACTCCCCGTTATATCGCGATTCGGCAGCAAACACATTTTTGGCGACTACAGTGAGAATCGGAAACGAGTTTCGTGTGAATATGTGAAATGTCAACACGATTTCAGTACGGTGAGTGTGGAATGAACTATAATGCGAATGTAAAATTCGTTGAGAAATTTGTTCGATCGCCCGATGGGCGAATATCTATAAGGATTGCCCTTTGACATATAACAGAGTGCATAGATAAATTGTCTCGGAACTTAGAAACTTTGCGTCATATTCATATGCATATTCTTACAAGATCCTTACAAATGGTCGTGAATGATCAACCAGTACATAATGCTCTAAGAATCAAGTCGATAAAAAGTAATCTAAAATTAGAGTCGAAGGAATTCGTTATGTCATTCGAAAGCGTAAAAACGCATGTTCCCGATAAAATTCCAGAAATGAATGTTAAGGGTGATCGAGTAATGTACGACGCTCCGAAAATTCAAACTGGATTAATTGTCGTGTGGGGGGCAAATGTTTACACTAGATAATTTTGTGCCGTTGATTGTGATTTGAGTAGAGCACAATCGACGAATATAATAGTTAAGTCGATTCGAGGGAAATCTAAAATCTTATCATCGACTGACAAAATCTGATTTTGTCGATAATCGACTGAGATAATCTACTTAGTTCGATGGATAAAATTTGATTTTGTCGATGATCGATAACTTCATATTCTCCAAGCCGATTGAGAAAGTCTAACTCCGTCAATGGATGATTCTTCGAGAAAATCTAATTCCGTCGTTGGAGGATTCTCTCGATAGAAAAAATCTAACTCCATTCACAGAAGATTCTCCCTAGTCGATGGAGAAAATCTAACTCCGTCGATGCCCTGTCCATAGAGAAAATCTAACCCAATCGATGGAGGATTCTTCCAAAGGATTCTCCCCATCGCTGACCCTTGTCGCCTGGTAACCCTATCGCATGATGACTGCTTTGCCCAACAAATCTTCGCCTGGTGTGTTTCCGTGATCACCTCCTCACTAGGCGTCCCGTACCTTGGGTCTGTATTATGGACCGTTGATCCACAGACAAGGCCTAGAGCTGTGGCCCAGAATTTCTATTGTTAAACATATAACCCCCCTCAAGGCAGACGGAGTGATCGGTCTCCCTTGAAAAAACCAAGTAATCATTCCCCTGGAGCCTAGTAACGTGTGAAGGCGAACATAAATCCTTAATCGTCGATATCCCCGATGCGTATCAATTGAGATCACCAGGACAACTGTTGAAATCCCCGAGATCTCCGTCATGATGTCACTCGCCAGAGTCTTTATATCCCTCATAACCTCGTTATAAATAGCGATGCCCGGATCATCTTTCAAATCGCAAACTATCGCTTTTGATAATAACCAAAGTTATGAGGTTTCCCGTCCTTCAGCATTCTACCAAGGGTCTATGTCTATCACCTTAGGTTGCTTGAGAGTCCGTGTCCATCACCTTATGAGGGTGGTCTCTCTGTCCCCCGAGTCTTGCTTCTCCCTTTTGAAGCGTTGGTCTGGAAGGGTAGGGGACCTGAGCAAGACTTCGATACGTCATCCCGGGTTGAGTTCTGAGTGGACTATCCTTTGGTGCGTCCCGGTGACGCCAAACTTCTTGGGTGTCTGGGGCACCATGCGACAAAGGTGCTGCCCTGTCTTCAATTTGTCCGCCTCATACGAGGAAGGACGGGATCTTCCTTCTTGGTGATTCCACTACAGCAGTGCCTTTACCGAGCGGAGGAGTTTTCGGTTGCAGCCAAGGATCTTCTCCATCTGAGGGAAGAATCGAGTGCAATGTGTAACCGCCTCCTGTGGATAAACCCTTGAATACCTCGAGAAGCTCGTAAGATCTTCAAATGAGAGCATTTCGCTAAGAATAGGAAAAGTCGTCTACCGAGTCGTGTTCGTTTCATCTGCATCATCAATCAAACCCATGTAATGAACTAAGGATTTGGATGAGAATAAATGCGTATCTTGAGTCTCTTCACCTACTCACTTATGACTTTTAAAACGTCATCAGTTTCCAAGCGAAGCGACGCTCCTTTTGACCGTCAAGTGACGTTCTTTGTGGGCCTTAGTCGTCACGTCAATTTTCAAAGTATAAAGCCTAGTAGGGGACGAGGTTTCCCGCTCAGACGATCAAAAAGCCCTTCTCCTTCTTTTCCGTCCTTTCAGAAACCCGGATTCTTTCTGATTCCCATGGACTCTGATGCTTTATCCCCATCGTCCTCGACTTCCCCGGCCCATGAGGAGGATATCGGGGCCGTTTTCCAACAGGCTTTCGCTGAGTACCGGCAATATCATGTATTTCCTTACCATGAAGGGGAATCCGACTTCGGTGTTCCTATGTTGGAAGTGCTTTCTTCTCTCCGATACGGAAAGGTTATTCCTTTTCACCAGCAAGTTGCCCCTTATTTTCTTTCCTGGCGAATTTGAGCCGTCGAGATGGGGTATGTTCGTGCGACCGCACCTTCGTTGTTTGCCCTCCCCCAGGAGTGGGACGCCCAATTCATGGGTCCCCAAGTGGATGGAGAAAAAGGATGCTGCATGGGAAGTGATGGGGATCAACGACTTGATCGACACATCATGCTTCGACACTGAGCCCAACTTATCAGTATGCGCGGGCTTTCTGTCCTTTTGGAATCAAATCGTCAATTGCTTCTATGAGCTCTCTAGGACATCCGATATCGGATTGGGATCTTCACTCTCCATTAGACGAAGATGGGTTGAGCAGTCTATCGAGCTCCAAGCCCGTCTCTATTGGATGAGCATCGTCGCTTTGTATTCTGGCTGCGTGCATATCTTTCTCTAACAGGGTTAGGCCTTCATCGACCTCGAGTTGTAGCTCGTCGCCCCATCCAGTTGGGACGATTGGGTTTTGAGGTGATGCAAGAGATGGTCCATCATACAAAACCAGATACTCGTATCCTGCTTCGCCTAGGGGACCAACGTTCGGATCTCCCATCACATATCTTTATTTCAATGTCATGTCTTTGACTTGCTTGACTGCCCCTGCGCAAACATAAGACGTAGTAACATTTTCACTCGCTTCTCCTATGATAACTTCTAAACCATGCTTTCCCCATAGTATAAGCTCTTGATGGCGAGTAGAGGTTATGGCCCCAGCCTTGTGGAGCCAATATCTCTCGAGTAGGGCACTAAAGGAGGGCTTTATGTCAATGACAAAGAAAGTCGTCTTCTTTTCGTGCTTACCCACTATGCCTGAACAGGAAGAGGTAATCCCATTAAATCCGCTGACCCTTACGCCTATCTCTCCAAGTTCGACTATGTCATCCACTAGGCTTTTATAAGCTTTAAGAGGGAGCAAATTAATGGTTGCTTCGTTGTCAACAAGATCGCGGCGCATCGCCACATTGTTGATTGTCACCTGAATATGAAGTGGGAACATATGTTTCTGTAATGACACATGAGGCTCTTTCAATCACCTGCTCGGAAAGTTCCGTGGTATTTCTGTGATGGTATTAAAATTGAGAGGTAGCATCGGCCTACCTTTTGCCTGATGGTCGTCTCTCTTAGCGAACTCGGCTGGCAGCATGAGGACGTTGCAACTAGTTCCATTCGCCTCGGGTGGGGTCTCGGATTGAACTGGGTTACAGTCGTTCAGTGAATTAGATGTGAAGTCACTTTCACTTGACTCCTTAGCCTTTTGGATGTCGGAGAGCGCCATCTTGGTATGTTTCTCCGCAGCGCGTCGTGCCCTCCTTTCTCTTCGTTTTTTGATTTTCTCGATGGGCATTTGGGGTTGTGTTCCCATTCCCACCTTCTGCCATGTTCCTACATCTGGGACGATAGGAACGCAAATAAAGCGTGAGTTTCCAAGGTGTGGCAGCTGATTACCAACCTGAACAAACTCCCTTTTATGTGGGTCATAACCCTTTTTGAGGTTTCACCCAGGTGAAGTCTCCAAAGAGTGAGTAAATTCGGAATCAGATAGGTTACCTGACGGAGGGTCGACCCTTTCCACTTTAATCTTCCCCTCGGATGCCAAACCGACCAGCAGTAGAAAGTATTGGTTGCAGTAGAGCTGGCACATCTGGGTGATGAGCATTTTGTGCGCTGCTATTGGCTTGCACTTATAATAGAGCATATCGGCTATTAGAAACTGAGCTATTGAGGTACCTTTTCTCATCGTGTCATCGTCGCCCAAAAAACGAGCGAACTCAGGAACACGATATCCTCTCGGAAAAGGGTTATCCTGATCAATGTTATCAGGCTAGGGGGCTCGATAAAGTTGGACCTCATTTGTATCCTCCCCCCCAGGGATTACTCACTCGACTAATCGAGTTACGTAATCCCTTATTTCGAGTGCGAGATCTAGTGGTGCCATCGCTTCCTACGCCGGTACTCCCTTCCGTGTATGGGCTGGGGAGAGTATTCAGAGTGTTCATGGTTTTCACTACGGGGATTAATTCATTCTCCACCGGCCAATTAAAATTTTCTCACCTCCGAAAAGGGGGTTGATACACCATGTGATGGTTTCGCTGTGCAGTCATCCTGTACTCGTTTATTACGAGCGGCGGATTATTGTGCACGACCTTCTTAGGACCTGCAGGGATGATAGGGACAACTTCCATTTCTCTTTCCTTCAGCGATCAAAGCTCTGTGGGCATCGTAATTAAATTGGTGTCTGGTAGCCGATTCACCTTTCCTATTATCAGGGCTGTTCATTGGTATCCCTGACATAGTCCCTAGATTTTGAAAGACAGCCTCCATCTTAGAGTCGATCTTTTCTTTGAAGGCGTCATGCTTCTGGTCAATCGCACTGACCCTCTCCATTAAGAGTTGGAGAGTACTCATGATGGTAGACTGCTCTCCAGCTATGGCTGGTCCGAGTTGTTTCCATCGTTGTTGTTTCCCCCATCTGAGTTTTTGTGTCTGGGGTTGTTTGACTCAGTACCACTTCGAGTTCTCGGCATTATTGGCCTAGTTTCCCACTGTGGTTGCCAAAAGCGTGTTCGCTCCGGAATTGACCGCGGATAAGCCGGATCCAAACACGTCGGAAATCTCTTGCACTACGAGCAACTGGTACTCGGATGTTCGTTGAATGTGTGGTCGCTGTATGAATGAAAAAGAGAGAGAGGGAGAAGACAATGGACGAACACCCTTAAGCGGAAGTACTTACGGATGCTATCGACAATGCCTTCGGAGGGAAGCAAGAACGCAGGAGCACAGAGAGCTTGAACACTGGAATACTTGAAGATAAAAAAGACTATATGTCCGTCTGTAGAGAGGTGTATGTATATAATGCCTAAGAACGACTATTTATACTAAGTTAGACCTACGTATGTACGGTAATGAAATATGGTACATATATTACGTATCCTTGCTGCCAGTCTTCATGGAATATCTTCTTTCCATTCGAGCAAACTTGGCAACAATTCCCTTCCAAATCCTGAGATTGTCTGGAATCTTCCTTAACAGCTACTGATCGGCCGCATCGCCCATTAGCCTTCGCCGTAGAGTTTCCTCGCTCGCCCAATTGACTGTCGTTTGTCGCTTCGCTGACCCTTGTCGCCTGGTTACCCTGTCGCTTGATGACTGCTTCGCCCAACAAGCCTCCGCCTGGTGTGTTTCCGTGTTCACCTCCTCACTGGGCTTCCCATACCTTGGGCCTGTATTCTGGACCATTGATCCAGAGATAAGGCTGAGATCTATGACCCGGAATATTTATTGTTAAACACAATCGATGGATAAAATCTAACTGAGTCGATTAGACATATCAATCGAAGAATCTGATTTTGTGGATAATCTTGTAGATAAGATTTTATAGTTGAAAGATCACAATGAAAACATGTAGAAATTGAAGACAAATGTCAAGTGAAAGTTAAAGATCAAGAATAACCGTCATTGAAGATTCTCTATAAATAGAAGGCAAGACCAGAACATCAACACAACAACAACAGACATATTTAGACACTATGTCTTTTATCTTAATTTTAGGGTAAAATTTTTAGGCAATATTTAGGTCATTCCCATGTAATCACACGTGGATGTCGATCGGCTTTGATATAGGTGGCACTAGTTTTACTCGAAGCATGAATGGTGGTTGTGACGTCACCTGTCCCTCCGCCGACGTAGAAGCAGAATGCCGATTTTCCTCCAATATAGGAGACATTGTGTTGACATGGCAATTAATTTTGGGCCTGGGTTTCGAACAGGAACCCAGTACTCCCTCAAGTAATACTCCGAGCCGGCCCAAGACGTAATCGTCTAGGCCGACTCACGACGAAATCGACTAGGTCGATTTATGACAAAGTCGACTAGGTCGACTAATAAACGGGGTCGACTAGGTCGACTCACGATAAAGGAACAGGTGATCAAAGCCAATCAAGATGACTTAACAGTAGTTAGGTCTACTAGTAGAGTCGAGTCGACGGAATCCTGGATAAAGTCGACCAAGTCGATCGCAGTCCGTACAGGTCGGCCAAGTCGACGAGGTTGGAATAAATTTATTCATTTTTAATCACGTTTGCTAAAGATCGTAACTGATCTTAAATATCCAGGAACGTGATCCCATATAACAAGGGGGTTGTTGAGACACTCCCACGACATTAGGGATCACGATCTGTAACACGATCTATAAAAGATTTATCTGTTACGCGTACAAATCCTCTATAAATAGCAGAGGGATTTTCCAAAACAGGGTACGACTATACACAGCCAAAAACACTGAAGTTTGTTCGTCAACCTTAGGAAATTAGATACCTTGACCCGGTTCATAGGTCAATTCCCTTTCCACCGACAGAGTGAGCTCGTAGGGCCTTTGCCGATAAACTCCCCGCCAGCGACACCACCGACGGAGTGAGCTCGTAGGGCCTTCGTCACAACTCTCCGCCAGCGACCACCACCGACGAAGCGAGCTTCCAAGGCCTTCGTCACGTGTTCTCCGCCGTCACAAGATCCTACATCGTCATCATCGTTTCCCTTTTTTTCCTTTTAATGGCTGTAAGCCCTTTTCTTTCAGTTCCCTAAAGATTGTAAGACTTGTGTTATTTCTGTAAAGATAGTGCATCTTCTTACTGGCGACCACAATACAACTACTGTGAGTCCATTGCCAAATATTTCCGACGTGATCCGTTCCGTGCGCGAACACGTTTTTGGCGACCACAGTGGGAGAACATGCCGAGAAATACTCGAAGTACCACTCAGAATCTCTTCGATGAGAACCAGTCAGAACTTCCTCCGGGAATGAGCTTGCAAGCACCGGCCCTAGGAGGCCAGGCGGCTACAAACCAGACAGAACTTCCTCCGGGAATAGACGTGCCAGCGCCGGTCTTAGGAGGCCAGGCGGCTACAAACCAGTCCACCTTCGATTCACACACCCCGTCCGAATTTATTTCAAGACTGGAGTTCCACAAGGAACTGGGGGATGTGCGTCAGGAGTTGACTGATATGAAGGGTATTCTAATGGATGTCCAAACTCTAATGGGGCGTCTTTCTAGCCCGAGAAACGAGGAAAGAGTAAGACCTCATGTGAGAGAAACCCCCCTTAGGGAGTCTACGTTCATGGCAGACGCTCGTCGGGCTACTCAAGGGCCACGTAACGTAACTTTTGAGCAATCCAACGTAAGGACAAATGCCTTGTTCGAACCTGGGAATCTGGTTCCCCCTAGTCGACCCTCTTCTTCACGAAGTCGACCGACGAATGCGTATTGGAATGAGGCAGAAGACTTTCAAGAGGAAACAGATCTGAGGGAGGATTTTATTCCGTCTCACCGCCCTGGAAAAGAACCTGTGGTCGACGCGACTGGAGACCCCTATGGGCTTGGATCCCGAGGTGGAAACTTTCGGGAGGAGCCTTCTTTCTACATGAGGAATCCAGCGAATCAGGCAATGGGGGATAGATCTCCGTACAGCCCGATAAGGTCGACTCGACCTCCAGCGCAGGTCCCAGTAGACGGTGTACCTCCAGACTTGAGGGAGGCCATAACTCAGGTCATAGAGCAAGTCGTCCCCGGAATAGCTCGGCGAGACGACACCTGTTTGTACAGGTCTCCATATCCTGCATATGTCGACAGGGATTTCCCTTTACCTAGAGGGTATAAGGTGCCCGACTTTACTCGTTTTTCGGGTGAAGATGAAATGACCCCGCTCGAGCATGTCGCTCGCTTCACTCACCAACTTGGTGAGGCGGCTGGGAACGACTTTTGGAAACTGAAGCTCTTCCCTAACTCGTTAACAGGGGATGCCTTCACGTGGTATGCGAGTTTGCCGCCAGGGTCGATAGCCTCGTGGACTCAGATGCAATCTATGTTCGTTAAGACCTTCGCTCGACTGGACACCCCCATGTCAATGTTTGAGGTAATGCGCCTTAGGCAGGCTAACGGAGAACACCCAGGGCAGTTTCTAATGAAACTCAGGAAAGCCCTACTACGGTGTAGCCCCCCCATACCGGAGAAGGATCAGTTACTTCTCGCATTAAATGCGTTGACTATTCCGTTCCGGAAAAAGCTGCAGGGCGAGCGCTTTGCTGACCTCTATGACTTAGCAGGGAGGGCCACTGAGTATCATCAGCTCCTTACGGAGGAAGCCCACCTGACTCGAGCCTACCAGGTCGACACTTATGAAGTCGACGTGGCGGAATTTGTCAAGGGGGAGTCGACTATATGCGACCCCCTGACTAAGAAGAATTCCAAAGCTAAGGCATCCCAAAAGAATGCCGAAGAAAGAAAATATTCTTTCGACACAGATAAAGTCGACGCTATATTCGACTGGCTTCATCAAAGGAAAAGGATTAGACTTAAGCCCGGCCATCGAGTCCCTCAGACAGAGAGGGAAAAGACTAGGAATTACTGCAAGTGGCATGGGTTTTTCACCCATGCCACCAAGGACTGTTTGTCCTTTAGAAATATCATACAGGATTTAATAGAGTCTAAAGAGCTCCGTTTTCCAGAAGTTGACGAAGTCGCCGTGGTGGATAATAATCCATTCGGGGATGAAGTCGCTATTCATACGTTTGACATATTTGACGCTGAGGTTAATCTCTTAGAAGTTATTAACGACTCTGCTGTACCCTCGCAGGACGTACAAGCAACCGGCGAGACTTTGGTGGCTAATGCCCTCATGAAGCGACTGGCTGAGCGAGGGGTCTTTATTCTGCCCAAAGGAAGGGAGAAGTGGCTATGCCACTGGCACCTGAACGACTCTCACACTACAGATCGGTGCCACACGTTCAAGAAGTACCTGCTGGACAGCAGGGCAGAGGAGTGGTACGACTTGACCCCATTCGAGGAAGCAGCAATGTCGCTGAACACTCCCCAAGGATCTTCTCACGCCCTCAAAAGCCCTCCTAGCGCAGATCGCCGAGCAGCCTTGCGAGGAGGAAGAGGGGGCCCCCAGGGTCATAAGGGGAATGGAGAAACAGCCGCCCGGAGAACAGAACGCCCGGCACGACGACTGGAGTTCGTAGACTCATCTGGCCAAAGGGTCATCAAACAGGGGTACACTAGAACTACCCCTGTCAAGGAGATCAGGCCGGTAGAGGAACACAAGGGAGCGGACCAACCTCAGCAGGCCATGAATCGCAGGCCCCGCTACGCGTCGCAGACGGTTGACCCTCAGGAACTGCGGAGGGGGCCACCTATCGCCCAATTCCTGGACGAAAAGCTGCTGTGCCAAAAGTGCAAGTTGATCGCTCATAACCGCATACTCATCACCCAGCTCTGCACAGCATGCTGCGTTAGCTACTTCTTGCGCCTCGTCGACTTATCCGCGAAAGGGGAGATGCTGGTGAAGGCAGTCCGTCCTGAGGGTTCAGGTAACTCGAACCCTAACAAGCCCTCTTTGAATAGGCCGGCAGATAACCCTGTGCAGGTAGGATATGACCCAGCCGACGGAAGGTTTGTGGAGGTAAGTCGACTTCCTTCTGGTTCTAAGAAACCAAGGTTTGTCAAAGCGCTTAACCCCTCGTCTCAATGGCAGAAGGCAGAAAGGAAGGTTACGCTTCCCATAAGGGCTCAAAAGAGAAAAGAAAGGCGTCTAAGTCACGCCCAGAAGAAGCCAAGAATGACCTCTGTGATGCCACCCGTTGGCGGGAACCACGCCACGGGGAAACAAGTCGCAGAACCCGAGCGGGTCGAGTCTACTGACTACTCGGAAGACCCAGGCTCGAGCTTCGATTACACCCCTCTACGAGGAGATAAGCCCTGCGATTTCAACGCAGAACAAGGGCCCCTTGTGAGTTGTAACGCTCTCACCCTCCCTGTGGAATTCGCCCGCAACAACAAGTCGGAGACACCGGAAGGTAAAGCTCTCGACTCTAAAGTCACCACGTTTCCTTCTGGCTTCCCTCTACACTGGTTGAGGAAACCATCGGATCGCATGAAACAGCATATGCATTCGCTGTACATCTCAGCCACCTTTGATGGTGTCTTAGTAGGCCGAGTCTTAATAGACAACGGCGCCACTGTCAATGTTCTTCCCCTTGCCAAGTTTAGATTACTTGGATACAAGCCTAGCGAGTTGGTGCGAACCGACGTAGCTGTAAGTGGCTTTAATGGGAGAAAATCCGAGTGCCTGGGCATATGCTCCGTGCGCCTAGGCGTCGGGAGACACGAGCAGGAAACTGCTTTCTTTGTAATCGATATAGCCCCCTCATTTAATGCGCTTTTAGGACGCGATTGGCTTCATAAGGCCGCCGCGATTCCATCTACTTTGCATAGGGAGTTGATCTTATGGCTTGACTCCGAAATAGAAATCGTTAAAGCCGATGAATACGCCTGTTGTGACAAGGGTATTTTGCATGCAGAAACGTGTAAGACAGTCAAGGACCTTACTCTGGACCAGCGCTACAAGCTGGGAGACCCCACAGTCGGACCCTTAGGTGAACCTTCTGGGAAGTACGACTTCATCGTGAGCTACGGCACCTCTCATCCCAAGCCTGACGAAGGACCGATTGTGCCAACAGGATGGGGGCCCGACTACACAGACAAAGACATGGACGAGGTCCTCCAGGAGGTAGTCACGGCCAAAGATGGAGGCGAGATGAACGACAGCCCGAGCGGCAACAAGGGAGAAGCGCCTAAGAGCCGAGAGAGCACTGCGACGGAGTTGGAGCCCGATAGACTCCTGCACGAAGGGATGTATGGACAGTGAGGAAAGTCATGCGATCTCTGATATCCTACAGCGACTTCAGAAGCATGTTGGGATGTCTAGGAAAGTAGGATGCCAGATAGGCAACATCGATTTCGAAATTAGGCCATGTAATAACGTGGACACCGATTTAGGTGGTGTCCAGAGTCGTGAGTCACTGATGATGCCATGTGACTCACTCGTAGGCGTCAATTTAGGCGAGGCATTGAGCCCTCGAATTGTTTTAATCAGTTCTTCGATGAATAAAGAACTTTTCCATTCTATTAAGGCTACTCTAGAAGAGTTTAAAGATTGTTTCGCTTGGGATTACACTGAGATGCCTGGCCTAGATCGCCGACTTGTGGAACACAAGTTACCAATCAAAACAGGATTTAAACCAGTCCAACAGGCGCCAAGGAGAATGACTCATGAGGTCACTCAAGCAGTATTCGAGGAAGTCAAAAAGCTCTTTAAAGCCGGATATATAAGGACATCGAGGTACACTGAATGGATATCCAGTATAGTTCCTGTCATTAAGAAGAATGGCAAGATTAGGGTTTGCATCGACTTTAGGGACCTGAATCGTGCCACTCCGAAGGATGAGTATCCTATGCCCATCGCAGATGATTTAGTCGACAAGACTGCAGGGCACCAAATTATGTCCTTCATGGATGGTTTCTCAGGATATAACCAAATCTTCCTAGCCGAAGAGGATATCCATAAAACTGCGTTCAGATGTCCCTTAGGCATTTTTGAATGGGTAGTCATGCCATTCGGACTCAAAAACGCTGGGGCAACCTACCAACGAGCCATGAACGCTATATTTGATGCCTTGATTAGCAAAACGGTCGAAGTATACATAGACGATATAGTGGTCAAGTCACAAGACGAGAAGTCACATGTTAATGACCTTAGAAATGCTTTCATTCAAATGAGAAAGCATCAGCTCAAACTAAATCCTCTCAAATGTGCCTTCGGAGTCAGAGCAGGACATTTCCTAGGATTCTTAGTTCATCAACGTGGCATAGAAGTCGACCAGAACAAAGTGAACGCCATTCAAAGATTGAACCCTCCGAGTAATAAGAAACAGTTACAGGCCTTCTTAGGAAGGGTCAATTACCTAAGGCGATTTATTGGTAACGTCGCTGGACGAACAGAAATTTTCTCGACTTTATTAAAGGCGAAGGGAAATTTTGTATGGAGCGACGAACACCAAAAAGCATTTGAAGGCTTAAAGGAGTACCTAGTGAAACCGCCTGTGCTTGCCCCTCCTCGGATAGGAAAGCCCTATCTGCTTTACGTGGCAGCGACCGAATCAGTCATCGGCGCCATGTTAGCCCAAGAGGCAGAGGACAAAACTGAGAGAGCAGTCTACTATCTGTCAAGACAACTGACTGCTACAGAAAAGCGCTATACAATTAAGGAGAAGTTGTGCCTGTCAGTCTTTTATGCTGTTAAGAAGCTGAGACATTATATCGGATCCCAAGAGGTTCATGTTATTGCCAAGTCTCCAATCATAAAATACTTTTTTGAAAGTCCCCTATTGACTGGAAGAATTAGTAAATGGAGCTTGGTCCTGTCCGCATACGATCTGCGTTTCAAACCTCAACAGTCGGTGAAAGGGCAGGCCTTAGCCGACTTCTTAGTAAATCACGATCCATCTACATTAATCGATCAAGAGGAATCCCTTGAGGATGTCTGGCAAGCTTGGTTTGATGGATCTTCGGCAAAATCCGGCGTAGGTATAGGCCTCCATATACTTTCGCCATTAGGAAAGGACGTTCGCCTAGCATATCGTTTGTCGGCGACTCATACAAACAACGCGACCGAATATGAGGCGTTGATCACGCTCTTGAAGGAATTGTTAGCCTTGGGAGCCAGGAAAGCCAGAGTAATGGGAGACTCTCAACTGGTTATTAACCAGATGAACGGCGACTCTCTATGTCAAGAGAAACTCGCACCCTATCATCAAGTCGCTCAAAGGCTGGTCAAGCGATTCGAGGCAATTACTTTCCTCTTTGTAGGCCGGGAGGAAAACACAATCGCTAATGACTTGGCCCAAAAAGCTTCAGGGTACAAGCCTAGAAGAGGAAGCGATTGTATCCCAGAAATAGCTTCCCACCTAGCTCCCCAAGGCGACGCGTTCACTCTGAACATAATGACAAACGATGAAGATTGGAGGAGGCCAATCACCGACTTCCTATCCAACCCAACGCAAAAGGCGAGCCAAAGAATCAAGACTCAGGCTTTGTCGTATACCCTTATGGATGGGGTACTTTACAGAAAGACCAAAGAAGGAGTCCTACTAAGGTGCGTCGACTTAGACGAAGCGACCCCAATTATGTTGGAGACTCACCAGGGTTTATGCGGGTCTCACCAGTCTGGCACCAAAATGTCTTGGACCATCCAAAGACATGGTTTTTACTGGCCATCAATGCTAAAGAACTGCATAGAAATGGCTAGGGGATGCCAAGAGTGTCAAAAACATGGTCCGGTGACAAGGGCCCCAGCGTCCGACTTAGTCCCAGTCATAAAACCTTGGCCATTTAGAACTTGGGCCCTAGATATAATCGGAGAAATTCACCCACACTCGAGTAAAGGCGATGCCTACATTCTAGTCGCCACTGACTACTTTACTAAGTGGGTTGAGGCTCAAGTATATAAGAAAATTGACCACAAAGAGGTGATCGACTTTCTCAGATCTTCCATCATTTACAGGTTTGGGATTCCCCAGAATATTGTAGTAGACAATGCCACCGTTTTCAATAATGAGAAGGTGCGTGAATTCGCTGCCGAGTTCAACTTTTCAATCACTAATTCGACACCTTATTACCCCCAGTCGAATGGACAAGCTGAAGCTACTAATAAGCTCATAAAGAGTAACATTCAGAAAATGGTTGGTGCACATCCAAGGGAATGGCACAAACTATTACAAGACACCTTGTGGGCTCTAAGAGTCACCAAGAGAGGCAGCACAGGAGAAGCCCCTTTTTCGCTAGTATATGGGCAAGATGCTGTCCTACCTATTGAGATTCGATACAAGTCGCTCAGGGTAGCTCATCCTGATTTGCAAGACGAGGCAATGTACCTCGCTTTAGAAGAATTGGAAAAGAAGCGACTCGACATAATAGATCGACTCGAGGTACACAAGCAGAGAATTGCTAGGCATTATAATAAAAAAGTTGTCCATAAGCGCTTCAAAGTGGGCGACTTAGTGTGGAAGATGATCCTACCCCTCAAATCAAAGGACCAAGTCCTGGGAAAGTGGTCTCCTAATTGGGAGGGCCCATATGAAGTGTGCGAAACATACTCATCTAATACGTATCGACTCATGACCAGAGAAGGGGATAGGCACCCATTGAAGGTCAATGGTAAATACCTTAAACCCTACCGCGCGACTATCTGGGAAGCTCATCATAAAATCCTAAGACGAAGGACTCCATTAATTTGGGAAGCGCTTAATTTCTAAGAAAATCGTGCTAGGCTTCAGTAACGCTGTTTGGAAGAATGAATTTAGCATAGTGGGCAGAAATTCATTCGAGAAACAAGATATTCGATCTATTCAGTAAAGCAAAAATAATCGAATTGCGTCGTTCTTAGTCCAAGTCTAGCCTCCATAACCCGCCAACTTCTCTAAAATCGAGGGCGAGGGATTTACGAGCTCGTCGCTTCGCGTTCACCCTGTTTCGCTGGGCATACAGGTCGACGACCTTCTCTCTGTCCTTCTCCGCGCTGGCCTCCAGCTCCTCGATTTCTTGGGTATTGATCGATGCAAGCTGCCGAGTCAGGTCATTCTTTAGGTTCGTGTAGAACTCTATCTGTCTCTCTGCCTCGGTCAGCTTCTCTTGCACATCGACCAAACGTTGGCGGGCGTCCTGTGCAGCTTTAGAGGCCTGCTCTCGAGTGTCATTGATCGACCGAATATTCGAGTCGGTCAAGTCGTAGGTGAGCAGGTCGGCGTAGTAATCCTTCCAATGGGTCCAATACGTCGACCTGAAGCTCTTGCAGGCCCCTAATATTTCGTCTGTGACCCGAGGGGATGTCTCGATCTCCTTCAACAGCTTCTGCATCTTCTCAAACTCGTCGACGTTTAAGGGGTCAGTGAGCAGAAGCTGGCAGAATTCTTCAATGTCTTGGTGAAGCTTCATCCATGGGTCGACAGTCGAGGTCGCTGCAGCAGGAGCCTGCAGAACAAGAAATGAAATGTTGCTAAGGCACAATATCCCCGAACAGTCAACACCTCCATACAATCGAATACTTACTTCTGAAGGTAGTGAATCCTCGGAACTTTCGCCCGAAGAAGTGGGGGGAGTAGGAGCCTTTTTGCGACCAGCAGTCGCCTTTACTCTCTTCGGACGAGCCTGTGAAGTGTCGCGGTTAGAACCGCGATAACAACCCCATGCCTTGGGTGAAAGAAGAACACGTACTATTGGTGGTGCAGGAGTGGGGACTGAAGAAGAAGGAACGATCTGCTCTTCCTCCTCTCGCATCGATGGAGGGGGCGCTCCCTCTCGCGTCGACAGAATTGAAGGATCGACTACAACTGTAGTAGTTCCTTCTTGTAGCAGGGCCTCAGGAACCTGCTCCTCCTGGGATAGAGTGTAATAAAACCAAAGTTCATATATGAACTAGAGTAATATATCCTAGCAGGGAGTCGAGCTCACCTCGACATTTGAGGTCGTTGCACCCGTCTCGACTACAACCGGAGTAGGCTGGTCATCACCTCCGGTTGACGCTTCGCCCTAAGCAATATAGTGCGGGGTAGATACAGAAGTTCAAGATGAATTAGAACCAGTAGAGTCATACCTCTGTAGTCGCTCCTCGAGCGACACCGACCGTCATTAAGGTCGCAGGCACCGCAGCAGATGGTGAACTCACTGGGACCGCCGCTGCTGGCGATCTCGAAGGAGAAGTCGCTGCTACGATAGTCGGTGACTTGGGAAGAGGGGCCGCCACTGAGGCTGGTACCTTCACCAATTTCCTCCTCTGGGATAAAGGCACCTCTTCGAGATCTCCTGCCTCGATCGCCTTGCGCTTTGGAGCGCTTTTGGGTCGAGCCTTAGAGGGATCACCTACAGCTGTCTCCCTGGGGCTCGCCACCTTAGCTTTCCCCTTGCCAGTCGACTTAGGCCTAGAAGGAGCAGGAGCAAGGGGAGCCTTAGGCTTGGATTTTTCAGAGCCCTGAGGCATCGTCGATCCTGCAAAAGGAGAAAGCTCGCGATTACTACTAAGAACCCAATACTCTTAAAGTAAAGCTAAGCCTTTACCTCTCGCTTTGATATGCGCGTCGCTGAGGTAAAAATCAGGCTCTTTGGAGACCTCCAAGAAATGCATCAAAGCCCGCAGCTCTTCATAAGTAGTCGACCACAGCGCGGTGAAGAATTGTGTGGCGAAACAGGCGGAGGTACCAGACGGGAATTCTATATGGGAGAGCTGCGCCTTTCTGTTGAGCAGGTCGAGGGTCTTCGGGGAGATCGGCTTGCACACAATTCTCTTCATTCTGTCCCCGCACAAGCCACCGGTAGGGTCGGCAAGTGGAACTGCTGCACCCTGGATGAACCCAAACTGCCTTGCACACAGCTGAGGATTATAAGCTTCAAAGGTTAGGAAGCCGTCGAAGATAACTGGTAAGTCCCTGCGGGTCAATACCCCATCCCAGAAACCATAAGCAGTTTGAAGTTTAACTTCCTGAGCAAATGTCTTGCCGCCTGGTGCCCAGCTGCGTCGATCTGCCCTGCCGAGGTCGACGATGTGCTTCATGTGGCCGGTGATTGATGTCATAAGCCATTGATCCCTCCGCTGACAGCACTGCTCTAAGATAGTCTCCCCATAATAAGCAGACTCGAGGGGCGTCGAAGGGCCTTTGAACCCAGTCAATCCTGGCATCCACATAGCCGACCAGAGGTGAACTAACCAGAGCAACCCCCCTGCTGGATGTTTTGGAAACGGCTTGATCTGAGTCGTCGCTCTGTCCAGATCGTGGTAAAGAAGACCCAGAATGAAGGGGCCCCAAGAGATGTCTTCATTAGTCTCCCTCAGAAAGTTGGCCACTGGATAAGCAGTGTGGCTGACCTTCTTCCCTGGGAAGCAATAGACAAACTTGCTTAACCAGGTGCTGAGGAACTCGACCTCCTCCCGGGCACCAAAACACTCGGTCGACAGCTTTTCATCTGGCCCTTTGCCTACTGAGGCCATTTTTAAGTGCCTGTTTACCACCTCCATGTACTGGAGGGCGCCCTTGGGATTAATATCGCCTGCCTGAGAATATTGACGAACAGGGAGGCTATTGACTTTGCACCTGGTCAAAATCTTCACATCTGCCAATGTAACAGACATGGGACCCTCCGGGAAATAGAAGCAATTGACGGCAGAATTCCAGAAAGGCAACATTGCCGAGCAAACTCTAGGATCACAGCTCTTATCTGCTACGGACATCCTAAAGAACCTCAGGATCTTCTGATTCCTAAACCTTTCTGTGAAGTGCTCCTCCCACATCTCGAGCCATTCCACCATCTCAGATTTAGACGCAGAAGGAAAACACAGAAAGGATCCCTGACCTTCCCAGTTGAGGGGATCGACAAAGTTGGGATGGGCTTCTCAGTGATGAGATAGTTGAGCGGCACCGTCCCCGGGAAAAGATGCTCCGGCAGGATAGGTCCGAGAGCGACGCCAGATCCTTGTTCCTCCGCGACCGGAATGGGTCCGGCTGGTCCCGCACGGTGATTATGGAGCTCGAAAGACTCAAAAGTCGACATCTTTTCAAGGATCGGAGGATTTTTTAGGAGGGAGACGAAGAGTTTTCTCAGAAGTGAGGGTTTCTGGTTTCTTGGAGAAGATGGAGAAGTGTTAAGCAAGGAAGGAAAGTGCGGGAAAAGGACGACGATTCTCCTTCATATAGGGTATGATTTTTGCTGAGTCGGCATAGCCAACCCAGCATAAAAGGGGGGCTTATGTTGACATGGCAATTAATTTTGGGCCTGGGTTTAGAACAGGAACCCAGTACTCCCTCAAGTAATACTCCGAGCCGGCCCAAGACGTAATCGTCTAGGCCGACTCACGACGAAATCGACTAGGTCGATTTATGACAAAGTCGACTAGGTCGACTAATAAACGGGGTCGACTAGGTCGACTCACGATAAAGGAACAGGTGATCAAAGCCAATCAAGATGACTTAACAGTAGTTAGGTCTACTAGTAGAGTCGAGTCGACGGAATCCTGGATAAAGTCGACCAAGTCGATCGCAGTCCGTACAGGTCGGCCAAGTCGACGAGGTTGGAATAAATTTATTCATTTTTAATCACGTTTGCTAAAGATCGTAACTGATCTTAAATATCCAGGAACGTGATCCCATATAACAAGGGGGTTGTTGAGACACTCCCACGACATTAGGGATCACGATCTGTAACACGATCTATAAAAGATTTATCTGTTACGCGTACAAATCCTCTATAAATAGCAGAGGGATTTTCCAAAACAGGGTACGACCATACACAGCCAAAAACACTGAAGTTTGTTCGTCAACCTTAGGAAATTAGATACCTTGACCCGGTTCATAGGTCAATTCCCTTTCCACCGACAGAGTGAGCTCGTAGGGCCTTTGCCGATAAACTCCCCGCCAGCGACACCACCGACGGAGTGAGCTCGTAGGGCCTTCGTCACAACTCTCCGCCAGCGACCACCACCGACGAAGCGAGCTTCCAAGGCCTTCGTCACGTGTTCTCCGCCGTCACAAGATCCTACATCGTCATCATCGTTTCCCTTTTTTTCCTTTTAATGGCTGTAAGCCCTTTTCTTTCAGTTCCCTAAAGATTGTAAGACTTGTGTTATTTCTGTAAAGATAGTGCATCTTCTTACTGGCGACCACAATACAACTACTGTGAGTCCATTGCCAAATATTTCCGACGTGATCCGTTCCGTGCGCGAACACATTGTCCTCAATCAAGGTGGCGAAAACAACGCCCTCGAGTTCGTGTTCCCCTACATGGAGGAAAAATGACCCGGTGGGGGGAAACAAAATAATTGACCAAAATAGTTGGGGTTGCTTTTTGTTTCTTTTTTGGGGTGTATGTGTTCTCGCTACGCGCATTACGGTTCGAACAAAACAAGGAAAAAACAAATGGCATGCAGGCAATATTTATTGTTATACACAATCGATGGATAAAATCTAACTGAGTCGATCTGGACATATCAATCGAAGAATCTGATTTTGTGGATAATCTTGTAGATAAGATTTTATAGTTGAAAGATCACAATGAAAACATATAGAAATTGAAGACAAATGTCAAGTGAAAGTTAAAGATCAAGAATAACCGTCATTGAAGATTCTCTATAAATAGAAGGCAAGACCAGAACATCAACACAGCAACAACAGACATATTTAGACACCGTCTTTTATCTTAATTTTAGGGTAAAATTTGTAGGCAATATTTAGGTCATTCCCATGTAATCACACATATAATCACACGTGGATGTCGATCGGCTTTGATATAGGTGGCACTAGTTTTACTCGAAGCATGAATGGTGGTTGTGACGTCACCTGTCCCTCCGCCGACGTAGAAGCAGAATGCCGATTTTCCTCCAATATAGGAGACATTGTCCTCAATCAAGGTGGCGAAAACAACGCCCTCGAGTTCGTGTTCCCCTACACGGAGGAAAAATGACCCGGTGGGGGGGAACAAAATAATTGACCAAAATAGTTGGGTTGCTTTTTGTTTCTTTTTTGGGGTGTATGTGTTCTCGCTACGCGCATTACGGTTCGAACAAAACAAGGAAAAAACAAATGGCATGCAGGCAATATTCCCATTGAATAACACCCTTCTATCAATTGCTCGACTCACCACGCCAGGTATCGGCTTTTCATTGAATATTCCTTGTCTTTAATTAAGCAGAGCTGAAAAATTCCACAAGGGAGCACAAGCCAACCCCTACGTCACAAGGCATCCGTCAGAAATCCTCCGGCCTCACTAAATGGGCCGGGATTTTTCTGTTGAGGCCCGTTTTGAGAAATGGCCATGATCCCTTCCTCTTTGCTCCACATCCATCTGTTCCTGCCTTCTTTCTCGCATTGACGCAGGTTGCTAGTGAGATTGTTTTTTTGTCGATCAGCGATTAGGGTTTCGGATTTGACCAAAGGGAAGGGGGATGGCTGGAGCTGGATCTAGCGCTTTCAACGCCGTCAAGCCCAGGTTTCGCTTCCACCCGGCCGATATCCAGGCCTCCGCCGCCTGGGGAGTCGCCGCCGGCACCTTCGCCCTTTACCTCGTCCAGGTCTTTCATTTGACTCTTGGTTTCTTTATATTCAATCTTGCTTTTATTGTGGTCATAGCGGTGTTCGATCTTCCGTCACTGAATGATCTGTAGGAGTTTGGATTGCGTGCCGATTTTGTGGACCTGAATTTACCGGAACGATGGTGGTCTTTGATTATGTATGATTTAGTTTTGTGCTCCGAATTAGGTGATGAATGATTTGGTGATGGTTGTTGGAGGGATCTCATCGATTTGTGGCCGTGAAAGAGTTTTGGTGGGTGGGGGGTTCTTGTCAAGTAACGGGTGTCTAACTTGGCCTTTAAAATGTTGGTGCTAGTCCAAGATGTGTTTTCAGAGATCAATACATCCAATCCAAATGGGAAGTTGTTGTGTTTAAGCCTCGTAATTGATTAGACCTTGACCATTCTACAACATTCTCTGTGTAAGCATGTGGCCATTCTCTAACCGAAGCTAAGAATAGATTCCTCCTTCTAGGTGTGGAAAGGGAAAGTTAACACTTATCTGCGTGTTGTGTGGACACTGGCTGTACTCAGTGTCGTCAATTTGTGTTTGTTGACCCTGACTGTCGGACAGTGGTCAAGGATGATCATTCCCAGTGGGAGTCTCCTTCTAATTCTCGGTTTGTTAGCTCTTTGGCTGTTCTTAAGCATGTCTTTTCGTGTACTTATGTTGGCTTTAGTGTCATCCTGTGCACTCAAGGCGTCAGTTATTGGCAACCCTCTGCAAGCATATGTTCCCTTGAATAAGATTTATATAAACTGTCCGTCTCAAAGAATTGTTGATTATGTGTTGGCAGCCATTTGATTGGTTGAAGAGGACTTTCATCGACAAGCCAGAGCCTGAGAAATGAGATGAAATGGCATGGGATCTCCGAGTTGGTTTTCCGGGAAGAGTCTTGCGATAGCAGTCGAATTGAATAATGCCGTCTCCTGTTTCTTTTTCTATGTTTGCCTATTCTGGGCTGTTAAGACCCCCTCTGGAAAACACAAAATGATCTCATTTTCGGCTTTTCAACTGCTTGGTTTGGTGATAGGGTGAAACAATTGATGCCTATTGTTTAAAGGCGCATAGGTGCCCTACTATCATTCAGCTTTTGGCGTATATGGCATAAGGGAAGGGGATGCTGGAGCTTGGGACTGGTTTTGAATTCGGGCTGTCCAGAGTGCATATTAAGCTATAAATAGGGCTTATTAGTGTTTTTCATGATGACAAGATTAAATCTTTTTGCTTGTGCACGTCAATATATTCGAATATTTACATAATTGAAAATTAAAAAGAAAAAACAAAGAGTAAAAGTAAATCGTAGTTAAAATTATACTGCTACTCGAATGCAATCCCCATTAACAAAAATATTTTATAAAAATGCATCCTATTTTTTTTTTAGATTAAATTTTAATTATACACGATACATTAACTCATAAAAATGTTTTATTTTGAAATTTATCTATGAAAATCGGGTATAGTATGCGAACCGTGTGTTTTGGGTTTAAATTGGGGTTCCTGAGTTGTAAGCAGGAATATGGTAAGAAAAGATGGGATGATGGGCGACCCGGGGGGGGGGGGGGGGGGGGGGGGCGTGCCTCCGGACGATTGGAACATATTTGAGGGGGAGGTGGGTGACAAGTGTCGGATTGTCATGGAACGAAGACCGTCTCCACTCCCCTGCAGACCAGTTCCCTCCCCTCAAAAAATTCTGGGATATCTAGAAACCCTCTAAAAAAAAAAGTCATTAAAAAATAACTTAAAAAGCGAAAAGGGTACACATGAAAATCTTAGGACAATGTCCCACGTGGCAGTGGGATATCTTCCTGACCGTTCGATATTCCCCTCCTTCTCCCTCCCGTCATTTTATTCACTCACTCCCGCCGACTCTCTCTCTCTCACCCCGCGCCCTCACTCGGATTTCCCTTCCTTTCTGCAGAAATCGCCCCTCTTTTCAAGGCCGGAGAACACGAGTATTATCCACTTCACCCCACCCCACTTCAGGTTCCTTCCTTCCTCCTGGCGACTCCAGGAATTGCGTAAAGGTACCTCCTCCTCCTCCTCATCCTTTTTTTTTCTGGTTCAAAAGATTGGTTTGGCCTTCCCTTAGTTCATGTGAAAATATTGTTCCTTCTTGAAAAGGGGGATACGATATGGAGGCCGAGTTCTTGGCCATGTTCGATGAAGCCAGCAAGGCCGCTGATGCTGCCGCTTTGGACGTCAAATCCAGTGGAGACGACGACAAGTGCCGGTGCCTTCATGCTCTCAAAGCCCTCCAAGCTTTCCCCGTCACTTCCCACCTCCTTATCTCCACTCAGGTTTCCCCCAATCTTTTCGTTTCTCTTCTCCGGACTCGATTTTTTTTTTCTATGCCCCCTGGAGGGTCGTTTGTATGTTCGTCAACTTGGCCATTTGCATGCGATATATTCTTTGGATCTGGAAAAGATGGCTGCATGACTCTGTCGATTCTTCTATGCCTGACATCTATAGTTTCTAATCTGAAAAAAAAAATAAGTAAATCATTTGGCCGTTTTCATGCGACTCTCATGGCAGAGGGCAAGGTATCTGTTGAGGGGATTTTATGATTCGTGTAGCCTTTACCGGCACTCTATTCAGATGTCTTGCTGTCAATTCAAGAGAGATTTGCAGGAGAACGGAGTGCACTCTCATGCCTTCCTATTCATCTTGAATCGCATGAGATAATCTGCGAACATAATTTCAGTTTTGATGAAAGCTTTGTGAGATTTTTAGAGAAAACTGCTGGATTAGTCATTATGGTAGGTGAAAATCTGAAATGTCATGGATAGGCGGTGCTGATAGAAGTGACAAATCTGAAACCACATATCATACACATTTTACAGTGTTTTTTTTTTTTTTTTTTGGTAGTAAAAGGAGTTTATATTATTAGGCAGTGTTTAGGTTACACCATTCAAAACCCTTGCAAAAGGTCTATCACATAGTCCGGAGGGAAACAAAAGGTGACAGATTTTTTCGTCATGTTGCCTTGCATGCTTAGCTAGCTTGTCCCACACTAGATTCTTGCTTCTTGAAATGTGGATGATTGTTGTTTCCTCGATGTTATACTACGATGAATTTGCACTAGTCATGATTTGTTAGTTTGAGTTATCCATTTTAAGCTGAAGCTTGTTGAATTTATTGCATTCCTCATGGTGAAGAAGTTGCATGTTGATGCTTACGTTATAGAATGAGCTACGGTTGCATGTTCCTACAATATTTAACCGTCGACATGACATGCACTGGCATTACATAGAAGTTTTGAATGTTCTCCCGTTATTGTTTCATCTAGGTTGGGAAAAATCTTCGGCGCTTGACGAAGCATCCTCGGAAGGAGATACAGGCTTTTGCTTCCGATTTACTTCAGGAATGGAAACAGATCTTTATGGAAGAAATAAATGGCTGCAAGAACAACGGAAATGGGAAGAACAGTGACGAAAGGAAAGTCTCCGTGAAGACAGAGGCTTTGACAGGAAGCGAGGTTTTGAAGACGTCCTCTTTGAGGGTTCAGGTCTCAAGGTCAGACTCTTTCAAGGCAAGAAAGATTGGTCAAAACGGATCCCCTCGGTCGGCAAAGTCTACGGATTCAGATTCACCTCTCACTCATGCTAATAAAAATGGAACAGAGATTCCTCGAGCAGCAGCAGTGGGCCCGTCTGGTTTTGCAATGAAATGCAATGATCCTCTGAGGGACCGAGCACGGGAACACCTTTTTGAGGCACTGTCAAAAGTTTCTGCCGAGGTGGATGATGACATGATTGATGAGGTGAAAAAATGTGACCCTGCACATGTTGCCGTTTTGGTTGAGTCGGCCATGTATGAGAAGTGGGGGAAGATGAATGGTGCCCACAAGGTTAAGTACAGGTCCATAATGTTCAACATCAAGGATGCAAAAAACCCGGACTTCCGGAGGAAGGTGCTGTTGGGACAGGTGAAACCAGAAGCCCTGCTGAGTATGACGTCAGAAGAGATGGCAAGCGAGCAGAGGAAGCAGCAGAACCAGAAGGTGAAGGAGAAGGCCTTATTTGATTGCGAGCTGGGGGGAGCCCCGAAAGCTACCACCGACCAGTTCAAGTGCGGTCGATGTGGGCAGAGACAGTGTACGTACTACCAGATGCAGACGAGGAGCGCAGACGAACCAATGACGACCTACGTCACCTGCGTCAACTGTAATAACCATTGGAAATTCTGCTAAACCAACCACATCCTTATATTTGGTGGTGTCGGGAAACTTATTTTAAGTTGGCTAGGACCAGAGAAAGTGCTAGAGCTAGTATTAGGGAGCAGTATTTGGGAACCAGGAATTTCCAAGACCTGGACTGCGTCAACCAGGTTGAGGTTGATTGCTAGTTTACATTGCCTGGATGTTTCATGTTATTCGCCCGAATTTTACATGTCTGACTTCGAAACCTAGGAAAAAACACTGAGGTCTGAATCAAGCTGGCGGTGGATGTTGGTGTTCTCCTTCATCTTCTCCGTCCCTGTGGGCCTGGAAGACCTTGGAGCTCTTGTCAAAGATGCGCTCCTGCCGTAATTAGCAGGGTGTTTCCCCGTGTCTTCACCCATGATCTTCTTCACCAATGATCTTCTCCAGCAACTCCACCAGAATCGAAGTCCGGAGAAGAATGCGTCCTTACAATGGAGGAGGAGGCAGGGACAAAGGAAGGCTTGGGTTAAATAAAGGGTGTATTGTGGGCCTGAGTGTTATATAGGCTAAGCCCAGTTTAGTTTGTTAATCTAAGCTGGTCGATGGGTTAGTTAGTTATAAGGCTGACGGTTGTAACAAACTTCATCCGTAACTTTCATTCTTTCGGTGAAAAGAGGAGTGTAGAGAGTGTTGTTGATCGCCAAAATAGGGCTTTCATGGTACAAGAGCACCGTCACTGGACGACGGGAAAAAGCAACCCGTGGCGGGGATTGATGGTCGGAGAAGTGCGAGGTGACAAGATGGCTGTGGGGTTGGATCCAAGTTCACCTTATTTCATTTCTTCTACCGATAGTTAGGTCTCGCCTGAACTGGATGAACTCAATTACTGTACCTGGAGTCGATATGTGGAAGTTGCACTTTCAATTCGCAATAAGATCGGATTTATAAATGGAAGTCTAGAAAACCCAATTGAAATTGATTTGTTATATCTAGATTGAAGGAGATCGTGCTTACATATATCTATTTCTCTTCCTATTGCATTTACAAATCTTCCTTTTACATACAGCGAAAGAGATTTGAGAGGAATTGAAGGAAAAATATGCAGAACTAGATGACTTTATAGCGTGTTCTTTACAATTGAAGTATCACAATCTAGTTCAGGAGACTAAGATAGTTTCTGCATATTACAATGATGTTGTCGATTCTCAGAGAAATAAGAATCTACAGACCTTTGCTCAGAGGACATGGTTTTCTAGTTCTTAAATGGCTTGAGTGAAGAATATGTTGCGCCTAGATCGTAGATTCTTATGAGAAAACCGATTCCTAGTCTTGGAGAGGCTTACAATACTGTCCAAAGGGAAGAGGTGCAGAAAGACATCAAGCGAACTACAATTGGTTCAGTTAAACGTTTAACTATTATTACAATACTAGGAAAATCGCGAAGATTTGCTAGAGATGGAGGTTTTGACAGGAGGAGGGTAGAGGAGTTTTTGTTTGTGACCATTATGGAAGAATTCCTTTCGTATTCTTTCGTACATGCTTCGTACTGTACGAAATAGTTTCGTTTGTACCAGAGTACAAAATAGTTTCGTACTGTATGAAATAGGTACGAAATAATTTCGTACTATACGAAAAGAGTACGAAGTGGGTACGGAATAATTTCGTACCGTACTAAATAGTTTTGTTCCAGGTTATGAAATAGTTTCGTATGAAGCAGGTACGGAAGGTGTACGAAATAATTTCGTACTATACGAAAAGAATACGAAGCGGCTACGAAATAAATTCGTACTGTACGAAATATGTACGAAAGAGTATGAAAATTACTTCGTTCCCATTTCGTATTCGCTTCGTACGGTACGAAATTATTTCGTTCATATTTCGTACTCGCTACGTACGGAACGAAATTATTTCGTACTTGCTTCGTACAGTACAAAATTATTTCGTACCCTTTCATACCTGCTTCGTCTAATACGAAACTATTTCATACCGTGGTACGAAACTACTTCCTAAAGTACGAAGTAGATACGAAATAATTTTGTATTATACAAAAGGAGTTTGAAGTGGGTATCAAATAGTTTCGTTGAAAGGAGTCTAAAATGGGTATTAAATAGGTTTATATAGTACGAAACTTCGTGGTACGAAACTCGGTGAAAGTTTCGGTGTGAGGAAGTTTAGCCCCTCCCAGAATTGGTTGGTTGACGGCTTTACCGAAGGATTTTAATGTCAAGATGACAGCTACGATTAGGTTGTCTTGTGACAATAAGTCTAACGATATATTTGACCAAAATTTCAGTGTTCCATAAAGAGAACTAAACATGTGGAGATATATCTTTTGTTCGAGAAAAAGTTATAAGCGGAGAGATTCAAGTGCTTCATGTTTCTACACAATTTCAGTTAGCAGATATGTTGACCAAAGCCTTGTATGGGGCACGATTTAACTTTCTAGTTGACAAGTGGGAGTGTTAGACACATATACTTCCAAACTTAAGG
The DNA here is from genome assembly GCA_023653495.1 of Melastoma candidum. Classification (NCBI taxonomy): domain Eukaryota; kingdom Viridiplantae; phylum Streptophyta; class Magnoliopsida; order Myrtales; family Melastomataceae; genus Melastoma; species Melastoma candidum. Next base: position 13,037,091 of record CM042884.1, on the reverse strand, counting down.
GAGAGTGTATGCAGAAAGAAGAATAAAGCCTGGAAAAGAATGCGTCCTTACGATGCAGAGAAGGAACAGAGATAAAGGAAGGCTTGGGTTAACTAAAGGATGTATTGTGAGTCTGAGTGTTATATTGGCTAAGCCCAGTTCTGTTTGCTTAATAAAACTAGAGTTGGTCGGTTGGTTAGTTATAAAGCCTAGCGGTTGTAATAAACTTCATCGATAACTTTCATTCTTTAGAGGGAGTCCAGAGAGTGTTATTGATCACCAACAAAGTGCTTCCAGGTTGTGAGATCAAGACACGACTTCGGAGAGGAAAACGACATCTTGTGTGAATCTTTCTACTTTGGGATAAGATAGAGCCGTACACAAATGATTCAATCTGACAGTAATATCAAACATTGTACACAAAAGACTGCAATCAGGGCCGACCGTACGTTCTAGCGAGAAATGAAGCTCAAATTCAGAAGCAATTTCCTACGATCATCCCTCAAGGCCTTTTGACTATAGAAGAGGTTGTGGTGCCACCCTTCCGCAATGCTTTCGGCCCTTTGAAGACTTGACTCACCGATGAATACCCCATGAGTTGATGAAGCGGCGAAGAACCCGACTCATTCCCGATGCCATGCGGTGTTGCCAGACAGGCCGGATCACCCTCTGTCGAATAGCTCATCCCGATGTCGTCGGAATAGGACACAGTTTCGGCCTGTACAAAGCCATTCGGACAAGAACCGAGGGTCGGCATATACGCTCGAAGAGAGTCTCTGTGCTCGTCGGCTTCGCTGGGAGGAGGTGCCTCTGTGCGACGGACGTAAGGCACCAACTGCCTCCTGTTCTGGAGCGAAAACTTAAGAACGACTGAACAAGAGCCGCATCTCAACCGGTGACATTTCTTCTTCAGGAGTAGGAAGTCTGTCGGAAGCTGCAGCAGCCGGTTGCAATGGCTACAAATGATCCATGGCGCCCCACCAGCTGCCGCCATGACACGGCTTTGCACCATTGGTTTTCCTTCCCTGTGCTTCTCATACTCTCTCTCTCTGTCATAGATCTCATCATTCGATCTGGTGCCATAACCGTAAGGCAAGGACCCATAGTCCATATAATGTTGAGGACTCGAAGGACATGAGCTATACGGACTGTAGATGCCTTTGTCGTGGCGGATGCCATATAATTTTCCATTGTGAGCAGCAGCTGGAGGGGGCAATGGCTCCGATCGCCTCAAGTCATCTGGATGGTAGTAGTAGTTGTTGGGTTGGCGACTTGTCCCAGCTATCTCTGCAGTGAAGGGTCTTTTAGGATATTGAGAACGATAATGCCATCTACTGTCCTGTCCATCCCTTCGAGAAAATGCTGGCAGTCCCATTTGTAAATAATCGTCGTCAATTCGGTCCCGGCTGTAGTAAACACCGCCAGGCTTCTCCCTCAAATGTGATCCGAAGGCCATCCTTTCTCCCGGAATCCCTTCTAGATCACACGTTCTCTTCAGTTGGTCTTCTAGCTCGTGAACCATCCTCAACAGCTTCATTTTCTCGTGCTCGGTGTTTGTCGGCACATCGCTTGAACGAATGCAGGGATTAAACCTGGAATACATAGGAACTCGATTCAAGGAAACTCCGTAATCATAAGAACTTCTTTGCTGCAAGTGGTTGGCGGGGATTCTCAGTGGTAATTCACCTCTGTCCGATCTCCTCCAATATCTCCCTTCAGAGCCTGGTGCAGGAGGTTCTACTATCCCAGCACGAGCCCTTGCACCAGCTCGGACAAAACCAACTCCATGAGAAGATGACAATGGTTCCCTGCATTTCATCTCTGGATACTGAATGTTGTTGTTCATCCGATATTTTTCTTGACCAAGTCTTTCTTGGGTAAGTGTGGAGTTGGCTTCCTTTCCATAACCATTCAAATTGTGTATCTCCGGTGCATCAAAAGAAGGTAAATCACCATTATGATACCTTCGAAAACTTCTAGCCAGAGATCGAGGAGTTTCTGCAAGCGTGCCACTAAAATCAGAGACCGGGTCGACATATTCAGTACTCGTGGTTGTTTTAATTGACATCCCTCGGTCATAGGCATGAGGACTAATCCTCTTGAATCGATCTCCATATGCACCTGTTGAGAACGTCGCGTTGGTTGGATTGATTGCCTCTGATGGCTTCTCTTCACCATCGATAACCGAGCTGCTCACTGTTTCAACCATCTTATGAGCCTGGCCATCACTCCTTTTTGTTTCTTCACCACATTTCCCGAGAGGGACAAGTGAACCTTCTACGCTTGCTTCATTTTCCGAATTTCGCTCATCAATTGGCGACGACCCACCATAAGACTCCAGCTCAGTCGACGACAGAATCCCAATGGGTTCTTTGTCTCTCTCACCATTATCTTCATCATTACTACAATTATGCGCGCCAAGCTGGTCATCATCCGTGAATACAGACATTTCCTCTTTTGGCATGAAATCCGCATCATCGACACTAACTCTCTGATCTCTCGGCTCTTCAAACTCCACAGAATTCTCAGCAGAGGAAGGGGCTCGTACACCACCCAAGTCTTTATCTTCGGACACGGTATTAATCTCATCGGGTGGAAGCTCGTCTCTTTTCTGCTGATCTGGCCCCGTAACCTTCAACTCGTTCTTCTGCTGTTTAGCTGGGAGGAAGCGAACGATTACTGTTAGCTTTGGAGGAACAGGGGAAGGAAAGTATACTCCATTAAACAAAAGTGCACTCGATTCCATGGGTATTCCGGCCAAGTATCACATCAAACATAAACAGGGCACAAGGCGGGCTTTCGACTTAAAAGGGCTCCGGAAAACGGAACATAAATTACCTTGAAGGATTACTCCACATCCGCCGCATATGTATTTAGGAATATCTGTGGATTCTGGGAGGACTACCCGACACCTGGGGCATGTAACAAATCGGACATTGGGAGCCAAAGAACCATTCGCCATGCCGTTTGTGAAGGATTAGAGTACGGGACCTTCCTTCCCTCCTCCGCTCAATCTAAAGCCTACTCAAGTCCGAGGAGCAGTACAGAGACGTCAATCTGAGTGAGATTCAACACGAACCGATACACGCCAAAAAATCAGTAACCCCCCACTATGATAACAAACAGCAATTCCCAATTCATCATACAGCTAAGAAAACAAAAACCTGCAGTTAAACCCATCCGAGTTCGTTATTTTACTTTTTTCTTTTAAAAAAAGAAGCGAGAGGAGACGACGATGAGGACCGCGTCAAAAGAAAGGATCGAATACTTTAAAATTCCGATTAAGAGTACAGAAAGAGGTTCCGTTCCTGTCGGAGAGCAACAAAACAAATAACAAGGTATCCTAAAAAAAATTAGTAGGTAAAAGGGACAGCAACAGCACAGATCGCACATACACAGAAAACACAAGAGCAGGAGAAGGAGAAAGGAAGGGAAAGCAAAAAGAAGAAACCAGGAAAAAAGATCAGACGAGGAGGAGATGAGAAACAAACCTGAGGTTGGCTTTTAGCATTAAAAAAAAAAAAAGATACTTAGATGATGATCAACAGCGGTTCGCAAAACTTCAGGGGAGTCAATTTTCTTTGCGTGGGGGGTGGGGATGGAAGAAGTCAAAGTACGAACAGCGAATAGACTAGCAACACTTAAAACGCCAAAACTTTGGTTTTTTTCTGGGGTAGGTACTGGAACTTAGGGGGAGGAAGAGAAGAGAATGCATTTCATCTGATTTTCCCACCACCCAAAATGAGCAGATATCCTCTCCCGAAGCATGGGAACGGGGGCAGGAAAAGGGATAAGCAAAAGTCTTCCTTGAGGAGGAAGAAGGGAAAAAGCATCAAAGAAAGAAAAAACACTAATAATAAAAAGCAGGGGAGGAAGAAGAAAGGGCTAATCGAGTTCACACCTCCTTTCCTTTCTTTCTTAAGCACCGTGTTGATGGGGATGGTATTTAGACGAGGGACGGAAGAAAGGGGGTCTGTGCTTACTGGGATGAACGATGAGGTATCCGCGTTGACTGCTGCCTGGAACAGACTTCCTCTCTTTCTGATTTCCATGTCTCTGCATTTGGGTGGGGGAGGGATTTGCAACCGAACGTGATAAATGTTATAATACCATCTCCAAACAGGAGAGCTTTAAATTCTGCTGGGTGGTTGGATTCTGGATTTGGGACCTCCTCCTCCTTCCACGCCTCTCAATCATATGCAACAAACTAATTCCGTAATTGCCCTGTAAATTAACTCAGTGCCCCCCCCCCCCCCCCCCCTCCCATGTCACAAAATGCTGAGCAACTGCTGACGGAAAGGAACAACCCCTCTCTCCCTGAACGCACGTTAACGTCACATTTGCTTAGCATCCCCCACGAGTCTCGGTTGTGGGGCGGAAGAATTTACAATACTAAATCGAATCCCTCCACCAAAATCATTTTGTCTGTGGTTGAGAGAATTTCCTTGGTTTTTGACTTGGGGGGTGGGGTGGGCTCCTTTCCTTCACGTTTGCCAGCTTCCACGCGTGGCAGTCTTGCCGACCATCCAATTCTAATTCTCCTGTTTGACCGCTTGCTTAAAAGATTGGGGAGCAAGGGAAGTCAACAAGGCCACCAACGAATCGATCTAATGGCTTCCTACAAAGAATAACTCTCGGACTTCTCTCACAGTGAAGGAGACGAAAGCTAACCGATCGGCGTACGCAGAATTTTCGGAATTTGGGGATTTTGACTTTTGGCGTGAGCCTGGAGACAACGGGCCGGGCTGGGCCGGGCTGGGCCGGGCCGGGTTCAAGAGGCCGACGTTAAACATGGAAAAAGACTTTTAAAACATTCCGCGGACCGAGAAAAATCGCATTACTATTTCTACGGTCTCTCCAAAGAATGGGGGGCGGCTAACCTCCCCGCAGTGTACTAATTTTGACCCTTATTTAGTACATTGTACTAACATCAATTAGTACACTTGTTATTACTAACAATGTACTAACTACAGTGTTAGTACAATGTACTAATGGGTACTGTTTTTGTAAACACTAAGAAACGCTCTGCTGAGATACAGTACGCTTCCGCTTACACTGAGAAATGGCGAAAAAGTTATAAACACTAATTCACCCCCCTCTTAGTGTTCCTGAATGATCCAATAATTGATATCAGAGCAGGTTTGCTGGAAAGCTTTCTGTGTGATTGCTAGTACAGAACTCTGTTGCTGAACCTAAGGATCAAAGCAGCTTGTTGCTGAAAGGTGCTGCTGAGTACTGAGTAGAATGTCGATGCTCTTGACTGATGGTCATTCGACCGAACGTCCACCGCTCTTTACTGGATAACACTTCTCATATTGGAAAATGAGAATGGAGTTGTTCATTGGAGTAAAAGAAGCCGATTGCTGGCAGATTATAATGGAAGGAGATCTCGTAATTCCTCCATCTAATCCCAGCGACTCTCGGCATGAATTTGAAAGGAAGAGAATTATGTCGCTGAACACTAAAATAAGACACTACTTAGTGTGCGCTCTTGCTGGAAATGAGTTCAATCACGTCTCTACTTGTAAGACGGCGAAAGAAATGTGGGATTGACATGCTTTGATCTATGATGGAACAGAACAAGTCAAGGAATCCAAAGTGAATGCATTGGTAACTCAAAACGAAGCATTCAAGATGAAAAAGGATGAGTCAATAAATCAAATGTTTGATAGACTCACCGAAATCACTAATGCCATGGAATCTCTTGGTTAAACCATTTCCAATTCTGAGCTAGTCAGAAAAATACTTCGCTCATTGCCTAAAACTTGGGAAGCCAAGAAGACGGCAATTGAAGAAGCTAAAGATTTGACAAGATTAAGTCTTCAACAGTGGCTTGGTTCTCTCGTTGCTTACGAAAATGAGAGCAAGGTTGCTGAAGATAAGAAGACCAATGTTGTTGCATTTAAAGGGAGTGTTGAATCCTCCATGAATCTGAGGATGAATCCTCATTCGATTCAGATGATGAAATCTCCTTCACGGCAAGGAAATTTAAAAAGTATCTTCGCAAAAATCGTTTCAAGGGAAAATGAGATGCTAAGAAGAAGAATACAAAATCACACCAAAGTAAAGGCGGCGTGTGCTATGAGTGCAACAAACCTGGTCATATGCGACCAGATTGCCCACTTTTAAATGAGAAGGGCAAACCTTCAAAATATAAGAAAAATGTCATGATGGCAGCTTCGAGTGATAGTGATGAGGAATCATATCAGAACGATGAAACAACAAACATCTGCTATATGGCACAAACTGATGCTGAAACTGAGAAGGTAAATGCTTTCTCTACCTCCGATCGATCTACTGAAGATATTGAGAACCTTTTCTCAGAACTCTATGACAAACTTGAGTCATTGACTGCAAACAATAAGGCTCTCAAGACGGAGAATAAATTCTTGAGTGTTGTTAACGTTTCTCTTAAGGAAGAGTTATCAGCAAAGGCTAAGAAAGCGGTAAAGCAACTTTCTCAACTAAATCAAAGATTGAGGAACTGCAACGGCAACTCAGTGCTATGCACAACAAAACTGATTCATGTGTACATGAGATGCATGATTCCAAAAATGAGAAACATTCACATCATGGGAAATATATTCCTCATAATGTTAGGAATGGCGATTCTCATTATATTATTCAAATGCTACCTAGGTGTTGCTATTATTGTAGAAAGCCGGATCATTTTATCAAAAATTGTCATGTGAGGCAAAAGGATATGCTTGGCATTACTTCTAAAGTTGATGGTTCTATTGTTAAATGGAAGCAACGACTTACTTAAGTTCTTTCTCTATTTCAGGGATGCTTCAAGTCCATCGCTAAGGACCATATATGGTAGTTAGATAGTGGCTGCTCGAGGCACATGTCAGGAGATGTCTCCTTATTCTCCACACTGGTTTTCTAGGATGGTGGTACTGTCACTTTTGTACTAACTGTACTAGTACAAAAACAGTATCCATTAGTACATTGTACTAACTGTACTAGTACAAAAACAGTGACCATTAGTACAATGTACTAACACTGTAGTTAGTACATCGTTAGTAATAACAAGTGTACTAATTGGTATTAGTACAATGTACTAAATCATGGTCCAAATTAGTACACTACGGGGGACGTCCCACGCACGGGACGTTAGCCGCTCCCCAAAGAATGCTCAAAACTTCCTTTTTTTATGTGAACGACTCACACAACACCGCTTCCGTAAACGGAGGAGTGAACTTGCTCGTTGTAGACGAAATGGAGCTCGTAGTCGATGAAGTGGAGCTCAATCGACCTATGTTTTAGTCTAAGATGCCAATCAATGTTATCGCTCGGTCGTTCGGGCGAAAGGGACAATTGAGAGAAACGAAGAGTCCATCGAGCGAAGGATATTCAGGCGAAGCGGTTGACGTAGGCCAAGATCACAACAAGCGGAGAGAAGTCCAAGCACTCAGCATTAATATCCACCGCTTTAAAGGCTGCGCAAGAGTCTGAGCCAATGCATGCCTTTGCTTTTTTATTTAATATCATTTAATTTTCTAATTTTCTCTTTCCTTAAAGGCTACTTAAGGTATTTAATCTTTGAAAGTTTTAAAATGATATTATATTATTCAGAATTTAAAACCTAAAAAAAACTTAGCTCTTTTTTCTAAAGAAAGTGGATTCAACTTTAACATGTTCTTCATTTGGTGGATTTCAAGCGCAGTCTAAGTGGAGTATATCATACGGTGGTGGTGTATCTTTATCATTCGTGTCTTCCCCGTCCTCGTTCATGTTCACAGTGGTGAACATGTATCAGTGTGACAAGTGAGTCTATCTGAATTCTTCTTTTACGACACTGTATCTGTGTCCGTGGAAGTTTAATTTCAACCTATCCATCGGTTATTCTCGTTTCATGTTTATTTCGTCATTCTACCTTTGTCCTTTTCCTTTTCTCAGTCCTCGCATTCATTTTGTGCATCCGTACATTACATCCTTTCGACCATCTCAATCACCATTTCTAAACCGACCACATATCATCTTGGTATCAGAGTGCAAGGTAACCAAAGAACATAAGATATCAACACGGCATGTCCCCGAATAAAGTACATGAAGTAGCCTTGAGCAACAGATCGGGTATCTTCAACGCCAGCTTCAAGAGCTGAGGACACATAGGGCATCGCCATCCTGTAGTCGACTTGATATGAACGATGAAGGAAACCCATGGCGTGAGGAGTCTCGCCGAGAGTCTTCACCAGAGTATCATAAAAAGGAAAGAAGAGCCCTAGTGATGAGTGTCCAAATTCTGAAGTTCGAGGGAAACGTCGACCTTGAGGAGTTCATCGACTAGATGCACACAGTCGAGCGCATCTTCGACTACGAGGAGGTGCCTTTAAATCAAAGGATCAAGATGGCTACATTGAAGTCGAGAAAGTATGCTAGTCTCCGGTGGGATAACACCAACAAACATTGTCGAAGAGAAGGACGCGACAAAATTTGGTCTTGCTCGAATAAGCCATGACCAAAATATTCTTACCTGAGCACAACCAATGAGAACTCTACCGCAACTTGCAGTCACTTCAGCAAGTACACGTGGGAGTGCGAGAGACTATTGCTAGAACGTGATGTCCAAGAGGCCATTAGGCAGACCGTCGCTCGTTACCTTCGAGGACTTAAGCCCTAAGTTACGAATGCAGTTGAACTCCAACAATATTTTCACGATGTTTGATTGTTTGCCCATAAGATCGAGCAACAAGGAAGTCGAATGTTCGCCTATTTGTGAAGGCTCCGCCTTTCAACAAGGGAGTAACTCGTAGGCAAAGCCACAGTCAAGTCAAGTCCTACCATAGACTACAAGGCCTAAAGTCAAGTCGAAGAACGAGACTTTATTCGACAATGCTTCAAATGCTAAAGTACAAGCCACATAGCATCTGAATGTCCCAAAAGGAGAAATGCGGTCGTTAGAGAATTATCTTACGAGGACGAAGACCTCAAGGAGAACGCATCTCATTTGGGATGCAGAGGAAGTAGAGGAGTGCCCGAGCGAAACAGTTGTTAGTAGTCCACAAGGCTTTGAGCGTCACTCCAATTCGTAAGGAGAGTTTCTTCCATACGAGGTGAACCGCCGACAACACGGTATGCCTTGTAATTAGAGACAGTGTAACCTGCACTAATGCTATCTTGAGAATAATGGTCGAGAAGCTCAAGCTGGCAGTGGAACCTTATCCTCACCCCTATCAATTTCAATGGCTCAACAAAGACAACGATGTTTGAGTGACACAACGAGCGCGAGTTCCATTTTTTATCGGAAGGAGCTATAAATGTTAACCTGGTTTTGATGATGAAATTAATGTTTTACGAGTTGCGTGCTTATCCCTAGTGATGAGCTTGAGCAATGTGTTGCTGAACCACAGCTAGTAACTGTTATATGTTGTTGCGTTACAGTAAGTTGTTGCTGTGACAATACGTATACATATTGAAAATATGGAAACAAATTTTCGATACCCACGTCTTATTTTGGGTTATCTCAGATTATTCGTCTAAGTGTCCAAATTCAATTAATATGGTTGTCTAATCTCATTTTATACATTTAGGAAACTAAATATTGAGAGATTGTGTTACCAAGTTTATACTTGGAAACAAAATATTTTGTTCTGTAGCAGTCCTACGCGGTAATAGGATAAAATCATAAATCATATAAGTTTGTTTATGATCTTATCTCAATTATCGATAAGAGGAGAACATCTTTAGGATGATTTGTTTATAAGACTTGAAAACAATTAATTTGTTTCGGATAACAATAGTTTATTTGAGGATAGTTACCGTTGGGGACTTTCCTTCAGTGGTACAGCGAACTGTTGAGCAGACCGTTGCTGAGTCCTGGCTGCCAGTTTTAGCAACAAATCTCGAAGATTGCCTGGACGTCCTATGTGCCTCTTTCTCCATTATAATCTGACTAGGGACGACATATCTCATTGCCTTTGTGCGTCTGAGTGGTCTGAGTGGTCTAAGTGAGCTTTGTGCATCGACGGAGAGCGGAAGGTGCTAAGTGTGTTCTGGTTCTCTCTCTTGGAAGCTGCGTGTGAGAGTGTCAAGGGGCTGAGGTCAGACCCTTTGATCGTCGTGAGAGGGACTAGGTGTCCTCGGTGCGTTCAACGAGCGGCTGGCGAATCGTCTGAGGGAACCTAAGTGAATACCTATTCAGAATTCAGTAACCAATTGCAAACCCATCGGCAGAAAGCCGTTCTTGTCGTGTCTCTTCATAGAAAAGTCTCGAACCTACGGAGTTTGAGCAGTTAGACACGCAATTGTGGGTGCGCGCCAAAAGTCTCGTGCCTGCAGGGTAGAGCAGGAATTGGGAATGCCGCCGGAGTAGGAAGAGGTCCTCCCGAGCACAGGGGTGCTGTGCAGAAGTCTCGAACTCCAGCTGATGGACAGTAGAGCAGGTTGCGTGGAAGCCGTCGGAGTAGAAAATTCCACCCTAGGCACTTGGTGTGCAGTGCAGTGAGTCACGGCTGTGGTAACCGTGCACGTCCGGACTGAGTGTAAGACGGATATCGCGACTTCGCTGAGTGAGTAGTCAGATTCTGCTGAGTGCAGAACCAAACCTTTTCTTTTATTTTTCTGTGTGCTCTAAGTGGTTATCTCTTGAGTACTTACAGGCTCATCTTGGGAAGAGATAGAAACTGTGTGGAAATCCTCTGCTGAACGACTAAGTGCTGAAGCAATCATTTGCTGTGAATCAGAAACAAGTTGCTCTCTGAGAAGTCTTTCTGTCACTTTTTTTTTTTATATCAGCGGGGTTCGTGGTGAACTTACTTTTTGCGAGCCCTCTCACGAGGCTCGAAGGCTCTTTACAAGCCTGCGAACCCCAGGCCCGGCCCCACTACATCCCCTCTGGGCCCGACTTGAGGCCTGCTCCTCTGTCAGTCCAATTGCAGTTGAGGCCTAAAGGCCCAGCAGGTGGGCGGCTCCTGGGCTTTATTAGCCATCACCCCGGAGACCAACCTTAATTTTCCAAGTGGAGTGTGCGTGATGGGGTTCGAACCAGGGATCATGACAAGGTTCCAAACACCCACCACCCACCTTACGCCACTTGGGTGTCCTCATAAGGACCTTTCTGTCACTTTAAGGATTATTATATGAGGATTTATACTCTAACATAACGTTGTCTGTGTGCTTTGATAGACAGGCTTACGTCTGAGTGACAATGTTCTGTGTGGAATCCATTGAGCTACCAACTACTGAGTATAAGTATCATTCTACTGGAAACGAGATGATGTCCACTATGTGAGGAGCTGCTCGTTGTCCAGAAGTTATCGTCTGCTGTAAAGGATTCTAAATCTCACTTTGTGAGAAACCAAACGCCTAGTGCAAGGGCTCTTTGCACCCATTATATTATATAGTGCAACCACCTCGTTGGTGAAAAGTGGACGTAGGTCGATTAAGACCGAACCACTATAAATTATTGTATCCATTACGATCGCGCAACACTTGTACGAAAACCTACTCGACAAAATCGTAACGGTTACGGCGAAGCAGTTCTCATTCTGAGAAACGCTCTGCTGAGATACAGTACGCTTCCGCTTACACTGAGAAATGGCGAAAAAGTTATAAACACTAATTCACCCCCCTCTTAGTGTTCCTGAATGATCCAATAATTGATATCAGAGCAGGTTTGCTGGAAAGCTTTCTGTGTGATTGCTAGTACAGAACTCTGTTGCTGAACCTAAGGATCAAAGCAGCTTGTTGCTGAAAGGTGCTGCTGAGTACTGAGTAGAATGTCGATGCTCTTGACTGATGGTCATTCGACCGAACGTCCACCGCTCTTTACTGGATAACACTTCTCATATTGGAAAATGAGAACGGAGTTGTTCATTGGAGTAAAAGAAGCCGATTGCTGGCAGATTATAATGGAAGGAGATCTCGTAATTCCTCCATCTAATCCCAGCGACTCTCGGCATGAATTTGAAAGGAAGAGAATTATGTCGCTGAACACTAAAACAAGACACTACTTAGTGTGCGCTCTTGCTGGAAATGAGTTCAATCACGTCTCTACTTGTAAGACGGCGAAAGAAATGTGGGATTGACATGCTTTGATCTATGATGGAACAGAACAAGTCAAGGAATCCAAAGTGAATGCATTGGTAACTCAAAACGAAGCATTCAAGATGAAAAAGGATGAGTCAATAAATCAAATGTTTGATAGACTCACCGAAATCACTAATGCCATGGAATCTCTTGGTTAAACCATTTCCAATTCTGAGCTAGTCAGAAAAATACTTCGCTCATTGCCTAAAACTTGGGAAGCCAAGAAGACGGCAATTGAAGAAGCTAAAGATTTGACAAGATTAAGTCTTCAACAGTGGCTTGGTTCTCTCGTTGCTTACGAAAATGAGAGCAAGGTTGCTGAAGATAAGAAGACCAATGTTGTTGCATTTAAAGGGAGTGTTGAATCCTCCATGAATCTGAGGATGAATCCTCATTCGATTCAGATGATGAAATCTCCTTCACGGCAAGGAAATTTAAAAAGTATCTTCGCAAAAATCGTTTCAAGGGAAAACGAGATGCTAAGAAGAAGAATACAAAATCACACCAAAGTAAAGGCGGCGTGTGCTATGAGTGCAACAAACCTGGTCATATGCGACCAGATTGCCCACTTTTAAATGAGAAGGGCAAACCTTCAAAATATAAGAAAAATGTCATGATGGCAGCTTCGAGTGATAGTGATGAGGAATCATATCAGAACGATGAAACAACAAACATCTGCTATATGGCGCAAACTGATGCTGAAACTGAGAAGGTAAATGCTTTCTCTACCTCCGATCGATCTACTGAAGATATTGAGAACCTTTTCTCAGAACTCTATGACAAACTTGAGTCATTGACTGCAAACAATAAGGCTCTCAAGAAGGAGAATAAATTCTTGAGTGTTGTTAACGTTTCTCTTAAGGAAGAGTTATCAGCAAAGGCTAAGAAAGCGGTAAAGCAACTTTCTCAACTAAATCAAAGATTGAGGAACTGCAACAGCAACTCAGTGCTATGCACAACAAAACTGATTCATGTGTACATGAGATGCATGATTCCAAAAATGAGAAACATTCACATCATGGGAAATATATTCCTCCTCATGTTAGGAATGGCGATTCTCATTATATTATTCAAATGCTACCTAGGTGTTGCTATTATTGTAGAAAGCCGGATCATTTTATCAAAAATTGTCATGTGAGGCGAAAGGATATGCTTGGCATTACTTCTAAAGTTGATGGTTCTATTGTTAAATGGAAGCAACGACTTACTTAAGTTCTTTCTCTATTTTAGGGATGCTTCAAGTCCATCGCTAAGGACCATATATGGTAGTTAGACAGTGGCTGCTCGAGGCACATGTCAGGAGATGTCTCCTTATTCTCCACACTGGTTTTCCAGGATGGTGGTACTGTCACTTTTGGTGATAATGGAAAAGGGATGGTTAAAAGAACATAAACCATTTGCTGTCCTAACTCCACAACCATTGAAGGATTTCTGGCCTCCAATACAATTTGATTAGTATCAGTCAATTGTGCGACAAAGGTTATCATGTTTCTTTCGATGAAAGGACGTGTAATGTTTCACGGGATGGTGCTACTTGCTTCATTGGTGAACGCAAGAAAAACATCTATATCCTGTCTTTTAAGAATGTCTCCGCTGGAGAAAATTATCTCTTGTCTGTTAAGGACGAGGCTACTTTATTGCATAGAAGGTTGGGAAATGCAAACTATGACTTGCTGTCAAACTTGCCAGAAAAGATGTTATTAAGGGATTGCCCAAACTCAAGTTTGACAATGACAAGTTTTGCAAAGCTTGCTCTATTGGCAAACAAATAAAGGTATCCTTTAAAAGTAAAAATATGATTTCAAGCAAAGCACCGCTTGAATTACTTCATATGGACTTATTTGGTCCAACAAGTACTCAAAGTCTAGGAGGTAAACGTTATGAATTAGTTGTGGTAGATGACTTTTCCAGATTCACTTGATTTAAATTTTTAGCTCACAAGAGTGATACGTTTACAACCTTTGAAACTTTAGTCAAATAACTTCAAAATGAGAAAGGTGTTTCTCTACGATACATAAGAACGGATCATGGTACCGAATTTGAGAACCATGACTTCACTTTATTTTGTGAAGAATATGGTATTAACCATAATTTCTCTGCTCCATACACTCCACAGCAAAACGGAATTGTAGAATGAAAGAATATAACCTTACAGGACATGGCGAGAACCCTGCTGCTGGAAAGTGAGGTTGCTAATAATCTTTGGGTTGAGGCAGTAAGTACAGCATGCTATATCTCAAATCGAGTTCACTTAAGGTACTCCTTAGGTAAAACGCCCTATGAGTTATATAAAGGCAGAAAGCCTAATATCTCATACTTCCATCCATTTGGAAATAAGTGTTATATCTTGAGACCCATTAAAGATGGTGTCGGGAAGTTTGACGCTCGATCTGATGAGGGCATATTCTTAGGATACTCCCTCACGAGCAGAACATATATAGTCTTTAATAAAATAACTCTAACTGTTGAAGAGTCCATCAATGTTAAAGTTGATGATTCTCCGACACAGGAGGAAGTTGCTGTGGAAGCAGCAGCACAATCCTCAACAACAGTATCAAATAAAACATCACAGTAAACGATTGCTGACAATAATCCGAACGGAAACACTGTAGCAGATGTATAGCATGTGCCTAGTGCACACACTGAAAATGTTTCTGGTGGTTTCTAGGATATACAAATAGAGGATTGTGTTTCTTTTTTATATATGAAAAGACATCCTATTGACCAAGTCATAGGATCATTACACACAGGAGTGCGAACCCGACATACAGCAAGTATGTACTGTGAACACTCCGCTTTTATTTCTCAAAAGGAACCTCAAGGCATTGATGATGCACTTGATGATCCAAACTGGATTCTCGGAATGCAAGAGGAATTGAACCAATTTGAGAGAAACAAAGTTTGGAGCTTAGTACCAGACCTAATGATCGTTCCATTATAGGAAAAAAATGGGTTTATCGAAATAAACTTGATGAGTCTGGAAATGTTGTAAGAAACAAAGCCAGACTTGTAGCAAAAGGTTACTCTCAAGAAGAGGGTGTCAATTATGATGAAACGTTCGCTCCTATGGCGCGTTTTGAAGCAATACGCTTACTTCTAGCGTATGCTTGCTATAATAACTTCATGTTATTTCAAATGGATGTGAAAAGCGCATTCCTTAATGGTGATCTAAAAGAGGAAGTTTATGTTGAACAACCTCCTGGATTCACCGATCCAAAATTTCGCAATCATGTTTACAAGCTATCTAAAGCTTTGTAGGGCTTAAGCAAGCTCCGAGAGCATGGTACGAAAAGCTTAGTTCCTTTCTTATAGCAAAGGGATATAGGCGTGGAAAAATCGATACAACCTTGTTTCTTAAGAAACAGGATGTTGATCTTTTAGCCGCTCAAATATATGTGGACGACATTATATTTGGTTCAACTAATGAACAACTATGCACTGAATTCTCTAACTTTATGAGAGGAGAGTTTGAAATGAGTCTCATGGGAGAACTCACTTTCTTCCTTGGACTCCAAATTAAGCAAACTGAAGATGAAATTTTTATCCATCAAGAAAAGTACAGCAAACAGCTGCTCAAAAAATTTGAGCTTGAGAATGTTAAACCTTTGTCAACTCCTATTGGTAGCAATACCAAAATTGAAAAAGATGAAGGTGGAAAGGAAGTTGATTCCAAACTATACAGAAGCATGATAGGGTCATTACTCTATCTTACTGCTTCGAGACCTGATATCATGTTTAGCGTATGCTTATGGGCTACATATCAGTCTGCTCCAAAAGAGTCACATCTTGCTGCAGTTAAGAGGAGTTTTAGATACCTCGCAGGGACTGTTAGCTTAGGTCTATGGTATCCCAGGGGATCGTTGCTGGATCCCGTAGGATATTCAGATGCGGACTATGCTGGATGCCGCATAGATAGAAAAAGTACTTCTGGTACTTGTCAATTATTGGGAAACATGTTAATTTCCTGATTCTCTAAGAAGCAGACATCCGTCGTTTTATCCACAGCTGAGGCAGAATACGTTGCAGCAGCTAGTTGTTGTGCTCAGTTACTATGGATGTGACAACTTGAAGACTATGATCTTCATTTCAATAGTATTCCATTAATGTGTGATAATACTAGCGCAATAAATTTATCACGAAATTCTGTCTATTACTCGAGATTTAAGCATATCGAGTTTAGACATCACTTCTTGCGTGATAACTTACAAAGTGGGAAAGTTGAGATTCAGCATGTAAATACTAAGCAACAGCTTGCTGATTTTTTTACCAAACCACTTGACAAGGAAATGTTTGAGTATTTACAAAGTGAATTAGGGATATGTAATCCTAATCTCTGAGATGATGATATTGTCATCTAACCATTTTGAGAAATTTTTGATAGGAAAATAAAATTTCCTTAAAATAAAGAAGAAAACTTCATATGGTGCCATTTCCTTTTCTATTTCTTTTATTTCCTTCTTTTTCTATAAAATATTTTATAAAAAGAAACTACCCCTACGGTTATCACTCCTAAAATCCCTAACTTCTTTCATCTCTTCTTCAACATCAACCTCCTTCCTTCCTCTCTTCTTCTATATCTGATCATGGCACCCAAATCTGCGAAATCCTCAAAGGGGAAGGGAACCCCTAAGAAACGGTCGTAGTCTGTGATTGCTTCCGTCCAGCAACTCTCTATTAAGGTGAATCTCCCAGTTACTGAGGGGGAGCCTTCCTGATGCATGCCCCTGCTCCTGTGGTCACTGAGACCAAGGAGATACTTGCTACTGTTCCTATTAAGGAAAATGTGGCTTCGACTGTTGATGCCACAGTTCTTGGCGAATTTGAAGTTGCTGCGGAGAAAACCCTCGCTGCTCAGGAAGAAACCGCTGCACCAGAGGAGGTTACCAAGTCTACATCGGCCGTGTCCGAGTCTCCTGACAAAGCGGACACCTCCCTCACTTAGGATCTAGAACTCTTTGATGATGAGAGCAAGGAAAGTGAGGATCTTGATGCTACCCAGTCCGTGGATGAACAGGACTCTTCTATTGAGAAGACCCCTGCTGCGGATGACACTGTGGAGGTGGTTGGCTCTGTTATACAGAATCCTCCTCTTGTTCGCTCTTCTCTGGGTATTGCTTCTCGTACTAGGATGAAGCGACCTTTCGCTGGTCTAAAGGATGGTATGCATTCTATCTCTCCTGGTCATAAGAAAGTGAAAAGTACAGATTCTTCTGTCTTTATCCCTGAGATTGATCAGAATGTCTCTCTGGCTTAGTTGAATCGCATTCTTGCTGATGACACAATGCCAAATTGTAACATGGAAAAGCGAAACATTACTGCATGCAAGGGTGTTGATTTTGACTGGTTCACTCAACATACTCACAGTTCTGCCATCATACTCACAGTTGACTTGGCGGTCTTTCTGTGAGTATGATGGCATAGGTTCTATATCAAAAGCCAAGGAATTTATGCCAACATTACCTTTCATAAGGAGGACTCCCTCATTAAGTACATCAAGGTGCTAGTTGATGATAAAGTATTTGTCTTCTCTGTGTTTGATGTTTGCCGCATTTTTTACTCTGATCCCTTCAACAATCTAAGGGTGATTAATGAGAGAAAACTGGAGGCTATCAGACCATCAATGACGGTGAGATTGTTACTGTCAGCGGATATTTGCAGAACACTGGGCTGAGCTTTAGCAGCAGGATGTTTCATAAGATAGTAATGTCTTGCTTAGCGCATCGTATTGGCAATATGGATACTGTCATGCCCAGAGATTGGAATTTGATGGTTAATCTCAAGCGATGTATTCCTGTGAATTTGGGAAGTGTTATCTTTGGCCATATGGCTTCTTGTGTTCAGGATGAGAACAGGGCACTTCCGTTTGCACATGTCATTACTGCATTGCTGTAGTTATATAGGGAGCAGATTGTTCCTGTGAATCAAATGGACACCTGGACTACACAGGTTATTGGAGCTACCTCTCTGGCGAGTATGGGCTACCAATATGTTGATGGTGTCTTCATCAAGAAACCAACCAAGCGAGAACTCGCTGCCTTTGTCTGTGGCAAGGCCACTGCTGAAACTAGCAAGCAGCGCCAAGCTAAACGTGAGAGGAATGTTGTTGCATCCAATCTTCCTGCTCCACGTTGTAGAAATTCCTCTGTGAGGAACCCAACTTTACTCGTCGCTCCATTCTTGAGAGGATGGATGCATTTGCTGAGAGACTTGGGCGACTGGAAAAGATGATCCAATCTCTGCTTGATGCTGTTGAGGATTGAGCTATGCTCTCTACTAAGGATTGAGCTACACTCCTCTCTATCTTTAGATGTCTCTGCTCACTGGTTCTTACAGAATGAGCTTCGCTCCTCAGCTGTTGTTCTTATTTTGAAACAGTTCGGTCTTGCTGGATTGCAGCAACTGATGGCTGCTTTTACCTTTATCTTTTGAGTGCCAGCATGTTTTTGCTGCACTAGAGATAAAATTATCCATTGCTTTACTCTTTACTTTTTGATATGACAAAAAATGGGGAGAAGAATAAGTTTAAGGGGAGTTTTTCAACGACAACAAGTTTTTCCAAAGGGGGAGTTGAGAGATTATTGAACTCAAGCTCGATCCCTAAGAAAGATCAAGTTTTGCCATCATCAAAAAGGGGGAGAATGTTACCCTGGGTTTGATGATGAACTTAAGCAACGCGTCACTGATGGTTAAAAGTAATGTTTCACGAGTTGCGTGTTTATCCCCAGTGATGAGCTTGAGCAATGTGTTACTGAACCACAGCTAGTAACTGTTATATGTTGTTGCGTTACAGTAAGTTGTTGCTGTGACATTATGTATACATATTGAAAATATGGAAACAAATTTTCAATGCCCACGTATTTTTTGTTATCTAGAATTATTCGTCTGAGTGTCCAAATTCAATTAATGTGGTTGTCTGATCTCATTTTATATATTTAGGAAACTAAATATTCTGGGATTTGGTTACCAAGTTTATACTTGGAAACAAAATATTTTGTTCTGCAACAGTCCTACACTGTAATAGGATAAAATAATAAATCAGATAAGTTTGTTTATGATCTTATCTCAATTATCGATCAGATGAGAACATCTTTAGGATGATTTGTTTATAAGACTTGGAAAAAATTAATTTGTTTCGGATAACAATAGTTTATTTGAGGATAATTACCGTTGGGGACATTCCTTCTGTAGTACAGCGAACCGTTGAGCAGACCGTTGCTGAGTCTGGCAGCCTCTTTCTCCAATATAATCAGACTAGGGACGACATATCTCATTGCCTTTGTGCGTCTGAGTGGTCTAAGTGAGCATTGTGCATCGACGGAGAGCGAAAGGTGCTAAGTGTCTCCTGGTTCTTTCTCTTGCAAGCTATGTGAGAGTGTCAAGGGGTTGAGGTCAGACCCTTTGATCGTCCTGAGAGGGACTAGGTGTCCTCGGTGCGTTCAACGAGCGGCTGGCGAATCGTCTGAGGGAACCTAAGTGAATACCTGTTCTGAATTCAGTAACCAGTTACTAACCCATAGGCAGGAAGCCGTTCTTGTCGTGTCTCTTCGCAGGAAAGTCTCGAACCTACGGAGTTTGAGCAGTTAGACACGCAATTGCGGGTGCGCACCAAAAGTCTCGTGCCTACAGGGTAAAGCGGGAATTGGGAATGCCGTCGGAGTGGGAAGAGGTCCTCCTGAGCACAGGGGTGCTGTGCAGAAGTCTCGAACTCCTGCCGACGGACAGTAGAGCAGGTTGCGTGGAAACCGCCAGAGTAGAAAATTCCACCCTAGGCCGACGGACAGTAAAGCAGGTTGTGTGGAAATTCTCTGCCGAACGACTAAGTGCTGAAGCAATCTTTTCCTGTGAATTAGAAATGAGCTGCTCTCTGAGAAGTCTTCCTGTCACTTTAAGGATTATTATATGAGGATTTATACTCTAACATGATGTTGTCTGTGTGCTTTGATAGACAGGCTTATGTCCGAGTGACAACGTTCTGTATGGAATCCATTGAGCTACCAACTGCTGAGTATAAGTATCATTCTGCTGGAAACGAGAAGACGTCCACTGTGTGAGGAGCTGATCGTTGCCCAGAAGTTATCGTCTGTTGTAAAGGATTCTGAATCTCACTTTGTGAGAAACCAAACGCCTAGTGCAAGGGTTCTTTGCACCCATTATATTATATAGTGGAATCACCTCGTTGATGGAAAGTGGACGTAGGTCGATTAAGACCGAACCACTATAAATTACTGTGACCATTACGATCGCGCAACACTCGTACGAAAACCTACTCGACAAAATCGTAACGGTTACAGCGAAGCAGATCTCATTTTGAGAAACGCTCTACTGAGATACAGTACGCTTCCGCTTACACTGAGAAAGGGCGAAAAAGTTATAAACACTAATTCATCCCCTCTTAGTGTTCCTGAACGATCCAACAATAAGGATGAAGTCATCTATCATGTGATTCCAATTGATGCATGTTACTTACTCCTAAGAATGCCATGGCATTTTGATCGACGAGTCCAGCACGACGGATATCGCAATACCTATTCCATCAGCATTGACGAAAGAAGATCACCCTGATGCCCTTGACCATTAAGCCCATCGAAGCACCCAGAGTCAATGTCCCGTTCAGTCTTTTAAAAATGTGTAGTTGATTTGAGCAATACACGAGAGTGTGGAGGCTTAGTTTTGTTATGGTCGAAGCAGCCCAGGATTAGTCAACAAAGCGCCCTTGAGCAACGACCCTAATTAAGGATTTTAAGGATATATTACTAGAGGAGCTACCAGCCAAACTACCTTCACAACGAGGTATCCAATAACAAATCGACTTGATTCAAGAGTGTCCCTACCCAATCAACTAGCTTATCGATGCAACTCTGACGAAGCAAAAATATAATTTTAGAAGTAGGTCAGGGAGCTACTTGATAAGGGCTTAGTTCGAGAGAGTTTGAGCCCATATTCCATCCCAGCCATACTAGTGCCAAAGAAGTATGACACTTGAAGAATGTGCATGAATAGTCGAGCGACCAACAAGATCACGGTGAAGTATCACTACCCTATCTCGAGATTAGATGACATGTTAGACGAACTGCATGGAGGTAAAATTCTTTTTCAAGATAGATCTACGAAGTGGTTATCACCAAATTTGAATGGAGGAAGGCGACGAATGGAAGACGACCTTCAAGATCAAGTATGGGTTGTGCAAGTGGTTGATGGATGTCATTTGGCCTGTCGAATGCGCCCAACATTTTTGTACGACTACTGACACATGTTTTGTGACCATTCATGGGGAAGTTTATGATTGTCTACTTCAACGATATTCTCATCTACAGTCAAAACACAAGAACATGACAATCATCTAAGAGCAAAATTCTACACACTTAGAGAAGAAAAGCCTTATAGGAACCTCAAGAAGTGTGGTTCTTTCAATGAAATGTGATATTCCTTGAATTTTGGTATCTGTTGACGGACTCGATATCGATTAGAGTAAAGTTAAAGCAATCAGGGAGTGGCTAGTGCTCAGGAACTTCCATTATGTTCAAAGCTTTCATGGCTTAGATAATCTCCAGGAGGTTCATTCGTAAGTTCAACTTGATTGTAATCTCATTCATCGAGTGTTTGAAGGGAGATAAGTTCGAGTGGACACCAATTGTGTAAGCCAGTTTCGAGCGTCTAAAATAAAGTCTAAGCAAAGTCCCAATCCTCGCCTTGCCCAACTTCTCAAAGATAGTTGAAGTCAAATGTGACGCATCCAGTGTTGGAATAGGAGCGTTGTTGCAAGAAGGGATACCCATAGCATACTTCAGTGATAAGCTTAATGGAGCCAAACTCAACTACTCGACTTACGAGAAAGAGTTTTTAACCATCGTTCAAGCACTCGTGACGTAGAGTCATTATCTGCTGCCTCAGGAATTTGTGCTAAACGTCGACTATGATGCCCTCAAATACATCAACGGTTAGCACAAGGTCAATCGAAAATGCAAAGTGGGTCGAATTCCTATAATTTTTCACTTTTGTCTTTAAGCACAAACCCGAAACAAAGAATTCGTTAATGCCTTGTCGAGGAAGGTAACCCTACTATCAGCAATAGAGACCAAGCTCATTGATTTTGAATATTTAAATGATCTCTACAAAGATGACAAAGACTTTAAAGGAATCTTTTCCAAATCGCCACTCAGGCAGTCAACCGATTCTACCTGGTTAATGGATTCATATTTCATGATCCCAAGTTGTGCATCCCCGGGAGTTCGACTAGAGAATTGCTCATTCAAGAAGTCAATAATGAAGGCATCATTGGACACTTTGGAGTAGAAAAGACATTGTTGATGCTTCAAGAGAATTCATGTCGGCCTGGAATGGAGAAGTAGGTTGGAAGCCTCATCCCGAGATGTGATATTTGTAATCAGTCGAAGAGTTGAATCCAGCCTCAAGGATTGTAAATTCCATTGCCAATCCCTGAATGACCATGTGAACATTTAAGTATGGAATTCATGATATGAACGTTGAGAACACAACGAAAGATTCAATCATGTTTGTGGTTGATTAATACTCCAAGATTACACATTTCATCCATTGCCAGAAGATGGACGATTGAACCAATAAAGCGGATTTATATTTTCGAGAAGTGATGAGATTGCACAGAGTACCCAATTCGATCGTGTCAGGTTGAAACGTCGAGTTCCTGAGCTATTTTTAGAAGACTTCGTGGCATAAAATGGGAACCAAGTTTGACTTCAGCACTGCTTATCATCCACAGATCGACAACAAGACAGATGTAATCAACCGACCTCCGAACCTTAGTGTCGAGAAACCATAAAGACTAGGATGTGAAGCTCGTTTTGTGAAGTTTGCTAACAATAGGGCTCTAAGTTCGACAACCAAATCATCACCCTTTGAGGTAGTCTATAACCTCAACCCATTAGTCCCTATCGAGCTAATGCATCTTCCTGATGTTAGAATCGTCATCGAGATGTCGTAGAACGCGCTCGGGACATGAGACTGCCCGACAAGAGGATTTACGTCCAGACCAAATAGGCTAACCAATGCAACCAAGAAAAGACCAATCGAGGATAAACAAAGAAGATCTTTCAAGTAGAAGACTTGGTGTGGGTCCACTACAGAAGGAGCGATTTCTTGCAAAGAGGAAGAACAAGTTGATGCCTTGAGCAGAACGTCCTCAAGTGCATCAATCTTAATGTTTAGAGGATCGACCTTTCATAAGAATATGGAGTCTTTGCCACCTCCAATGTCAATGTACTAGGATGGTCGAGCACTCACACCAACACCTGCATCTGTCGACTCATGAAGGAGTGGCCTTGCTTGTAGTTGACGAAGGGGAGCCCAGTCGACCTATGTTCTGGTCGAAGATGCCGGTCGGTGTTATTTTATATTATTAGGACATCATGAGACAAAGAATTGACACAAACATTTTATATTATTTTAGGATTTGCCCGAGCGTATTTCGTCTACGTTATTTGGGGATCATTGTATGTTGGCTAGCCATATCTTTGATTTCAGAATTAAAATATTTAATTCCATAACCCTAGTGAATATGAAAAATTACATTAATATGCCACATATGGATGTGAATATGATATCTCTAAATTAATTATAAGAGTTATAATTAATTATGATAATCATATGACATTTATGTATGTGGAATTTATGTTATTTGATAACATATAATGATCCTAGATAATTTGTCTTAATTATTATGGATAATACAAAATATATATATTATATTATAAATTAAAAGGAAATTGTAACGGTGTATATATATATTGTATTTTAAATTAAAAGAAAATTGAAACTAGGCTTTTCTTTTATAGTTGTTTCTTAGTTTGGTTGTTCACTTTTGATTGGGAGAACAAATGAAATCCTTCAGAGTAATTATTGTTTCGAAGATTAGTCTAGGAGAAATTATTTCGTCTTGTGTTTCTGTTGACACATATGAATTTCGGGCTTTGTCCCAAGTGGGCCAAAACAACGAAGCCCAGAGAAGTAGTACTCGATTAGACACCCGAATACTGGGGAGCATCTTGTTCAAGAGACAGCTCTCGAGCGCTCGAGAATAGGCTGCTCGTATAATAGCTGCCGAGCTTGAGAGTTGGGGTCAACCATGCTAGAGAGTTTCACTGAGCTTTGATCTAAGAACACTCTCAAGCGCACAACCAAGCCGCGATCAAGGGAAATGACACGTCGCAAGATCAGAGGGGATGGTTGAGATACGCTGCGCACACTTCCTACAAAATATGAGGAAAATCGTGCACACGACCCAAGAAGATCCCGAATCTGCTGAGTAACTGCAACCAAAAGATCCTGAGCTATAAAAGGATTGCAACAGATAACAACAACAATAACGACAAAACACAAACACAGACTTCAAGTCTTTTACCTTTTTCTTTTACTTTTACCTTACCAGGGTGAGCCTCCGGCCCTTGGCATCCTTCCACCGTCAGGGTGAACCTCCGGCCCTTGACACCAAAATTCCGCTTCACTCCACCGTCAGGGTGAGCCTCCGGTCCTTGACGATCAAATCCCGCCTTCGACCCACCACTAGGGTGAGCCTCAAGCCCTTAGTGTCCACACATATCGCCACCTTCGTTCCACAAGGTGAATTCCATGAAAGGAGTTCGCCTTGACCGCCTCTCGTTCGTCCCCGACCGTCGTGAAGCATCACCAGGCCCTTCTTGTTGTTATCCCGTTCGAGTCATGTCTGTAAGTGTAATGTTGTAAGCTCGGTATCGTTGTATTGAATTTCAATATTGTTGTTTACTTGTTATATTTGTATTCATTCACTTCGCGGCGTACCACACTAAACGCTGTAAATTCAGTACTTTTGTATTGCGTTTACTTTTTCTTTAACGGTGACCACATTTCATTGTCGACACATGTTGCGGGGAACAAGTTTTCCGCGCCAACAGTTTCCTAGTTAAAACCCAATGGTATTTTTTTGGTTTCTTGGTGGATTCTTTTAAATGTTTTCATTTTGAAAACTAAACTGGAATTGTCTTCAACGAGAAGAGTCATCAACCAATTTTGTGACTCACGTATAATTTTTTTTTCCTAAACTTAAGTATTGGTCTTGATAGGATCCGAATAGGTAGATCCTTAGGTTTTGAAGAAATTTATGAAATTTAAGGTTATTAATGTTAAAATGACCACGATTAGATCTTTCGAATGCTCCACACAGTCAGGATACTTCTTCCCGGTGAGATCCTAATATCGAAAACTCAGCACGGCCATGAAGACTGACATGAAGAGGATGGCCCCCAATTGGATGGATGTAGAGCCTCCCAACTTTGCTTGATCAGGAACACGGTGAACCAGTCAGTAATAGGGTACCTGCACTACCAGTGCTATGGTGAACATTGCCTAGTATATGTAGAAGACGTCCTTCAATGTGTTTGTGTTTCCGGCCTTCAGTACCATCCTACTGACTGAATAAATGTCCTTCTGTTCCAGGTTTGGATTGTAGAACACACTGTCCTGCAAGAGCCACGTGCTGGCTATTCCAAGGAGCAGCCCATGTCACTTGAAAAATTCTTCCGACCATAATTCGTAGGACAGTTTTGGGTTTGCTGGATGGTCGGAACCGGATTGGCAGCGGCTGCTGATTCTACATTGTCAAAGTCCATTTCAAGGACTTTGACCATGTGGAGTGCAGACTTCTGGCGATTGCCTTGGAACAAAGCCGCGTAACTCGTAGTCTCTAGCATCTTTTGTCTCCAGTAGTAGGCTAGAGCTACCGGAACCGCACCTAAAGCATGATCCTCCAGACAAAGTCTCCTTGCCGCTGTGTTGAGGCCTCGTGTACAGAATGGAATGGAGGAGGATGAAACACAAGCAAAAACATCTCTGACACGAACATCTCCATGGCTCCAGCAAACAGAATCCTGACCTCCTGCATCGCAAAAACAGTGGCGACAAATCCTCCTCGTATTTTTAGGTCATCATAGGCATCGGTGAAGAAACCCGTACCGACGATAACAATCGCCGTGAAATGGTAGCGTTGGGTTTTGACATTGTCAAGGGCTGAGAAGGTGGCTTTTCTGCCCTCGGCCATAGCTATTTGATAACAAGACCGACAGTTCCCCAGGATGGTTCTTTCAGCAATTAATACTCCTCCGTTATATAGCACTCGATTCAGGCAAGTTTACACAAATATTTGTTATGATGTTCATGGATCTACAAGAAATGCGCTTAGTTGGAAATGTCCACACCATTGTTGCAAACGAAGTTGACGTAACCAATGAATTAGCTGCACCTCAACTTCTTTTGGGGCCAATGACCCGCCGTCACCGGCTTGGATATCATTGTCTCGCCCATTTGGCGCGGGTACCACCTCAAGGAATAGCTTTGTTGATATGGTTTTGATGATGTATCACACAGCAGGCTTGACCTGCTATGACTTTACAGAAACTATAATCTCCTGTAACGTATATATGCTCCTTAAATAAAGGAAAAATATCACGAAAATATTTTCTACTTCCCCAATGATCATTTCCGTGATTAGAAAATATTTTCATAATTAGATATTTTAATAATGATTAATTATCTTAATTATTTTATTAATTCAAATGAGGAATATTCTTAGGAATATTATTTGAATTAATAATAAATCTGTATCTAGTGAGACGAAAGCCAAAAATAAAATATTTTTACTAATCAAGGAAATTATTTCATTATTTTTTAAAATTTCTATCTAACCTTCTCTAAAGAATAACGTTATTTAGAAATTACTTTCAAATAAAATTTTCACCTAGATTTCGTCCAGATACAATGTTAATTCTATTTCGATCGAATTATATCACTTTGGAAATAAATTATTGATTATTTCCATCAATAGAAAGTTGATTCTCAAATCTGGTTGAACCTTCTACAGTGCGCTATCTGGGGATTAAAACATCCAATCGACACAAAATTATTTTTGAAAGTACCCACCGGATAAATGCACGAGCCTATAATCAGATTTCCCAAGTTGAAAACAAAATAATTATTCTTTCCAACTATAGAAGGTTGACGACTAAATCTGGCCGGGGAAGCTGTCTGTAACGCTAGGTGGGCGTACAACAGGTCCAAGATAAGGTTTCCGCAGCAGGCATAAGTGGTGAGGGACTACAGCCTCCTGTAGACGGTTATCTTTATTTGTTTTACAGATTACATCAAAAACACAAAAAGAGAAGCATACCAGACAACGTCCGAACACGTGGGGGAAGCGTCATCAAGTCTGTTCGCAGATCCACAGAAGGGACAGCTCGCTACAGCGTCATAAAAGGCTGAAGCTTCTAGCCAAGGTTCTGTGCTCGCGCAAGTCTGGTTGATTCTTTGTGATTCAACCTAAACTCATTCCAAAATCACCAAGAGAGTGCCTTGTATTGATTAAGCTAGTCTTACCTTTCTGTGGTTAAAGAAACCGTTTTTCTTTCACTACAAAATGTTCAATCTTCTACACTGTAATCACTATTTAAGAGTTATTAGTGAAAGCGGCCGAAAAGTGGAGTAGGTGCATTTACCGAACCACTATAAAACTTGGTGTTGTGATCTGTCTTTAAGTTTCTGTAAACCACATAAGCTAAGCCTTCTGCTATGAGTGTTCTGTGAGTTTGTCGCGAAAGTTCTATTTGAATGAAAAGACTAGTTCACCCTAGTGACAATCAAAGGGCCAACAAGGTTACGCCGAGGCTTCCAGGCTCTTATCTGTAAGGAAAGGAGGGAAGCTCTCTTGCCCTTGTTACTTTTCGAAAACTGATTTGCCAGGTCAATCTATACCGGCGCATGAAACAAAAAACAGCATTTGTTATCTCATCCATATTGCATATGCAACAAACTATGAAGATGGCTTTGATGGGTTGTGGCTTGGATGCACGTGCTTACGCTCCGGCATATGAAACATCAATGAACATATTGTCCGCTTGTATCCTCAATAAACGCATTGGTTTCAGCCTGGCCAATATCAGTTGCGTAAACCTTTCTCGCATAGAGGTGTGGGAAATTGCCTCTTGCAGCTTCAAAACTGTTGATTGTGCTTGTCTTATCAACCACACTTTGCTTCTTGTCCTCTGTGTTCAATCGCCGAAGACTCTTGCCGCCCCTGTTTTCTCCACCAGTTAGACTGAGTTACTTAAAATTAATTACCAGTTATTCATCCAACCTAAGGGGATTGGTTCAAGACCTCCGACGATGACGAATAAATTCATGGACTACAATGTTGGCGCCACCTCCGAAGTTTAGTCTCCGGTCCAGGATTACGTGGCTGTTCAGTCATTTTGTAGTTTAAGCATGAAAATTAGAAACATAATTGAGGTTTACGACAGGATGGTGCAAGAAAGATTTAAATGGTACAGGTTCAGAGAAATCGCGAGCCATCAGCATCCAGTTCTGGTGGAAAACCACCAATCTTACATCTAAAACGAGAGCTGACACTCCATGTTCCCAGGAGTCACCTATGAGCGTCTATGGGAAATTTGTCCTGTTGCAGTCAAGGAGTCTGCACGTTGGACTCGGTGCCTGATGATAGACGGTCTTTCATGTCGGGTTGCCGGATTTCCTCAATCATTTTGACGACTTCATCTATCCTGGGGCGAGCATCAGGGACTCTAGTGACACATGCCAAAGCTATCTGCAGCATCTGCACCATTTCTTCCTCTACGTTGTCGTACCTCAACAGCTCAACATCAAAGACCTCGGCTGTCCACTCCTCCCTGACAACCGATCGAACCCACCTTGGAAGATCAATGATGTCATCATATCCCGCGTACTTGAGAGGGGTTTTGCCAGTGAGCATTTCAAGCAGGAGCACCCCGAAGCTGTATACATCAGATTTCTGAGTGACTTTTCTGGTTTCAAACACCTCGGGTGCGTTGTAACCTATGCTCCTTGAGATGGCTGCAGAGAACGTCATCAGAGGAGCCAATCCGATGTCAGAAACGCAACCATCATTTTCTTGATTGAGGAAGACGTTGGTAGATTTGATATCGCCATGAACACATCTAGCTCCAGTCTCTAAGTGGATGTGAGCAATTCCCTTGGCTACACCAAGAGAAACCTTGAGCCTTGAATCCCAGTCCAGCGGAGTCCTTCCCTGACCTTTGTCTGCCAAAAGTTTCGGATCAGTCCAAATGAATAAGTCACTTCCACTAGAGAGGTGTGCGTACCGTGTAAACGCGCAAACAAGCTTCCATGAGGCATGTACTCGTAAACCAGCAGCTTCTCATCCTTGGAGTAGTAATAGGCGCGTAGCGGCACGATATTGGGATGTCTTCCTGCTTTTCCTACAGTCTCCATTTGCTGGTCGAACTCTCTCCTTCCGGCTACAACTTCCCTCAGTCGTTTCACGACCAGGGTAGTTCCCTCATCAAGGATAGCCTTGTAAGCCGTCCCGTAACTTCCTTTGCCAAGAACTTCGGCCGAAGCCCTCAACAAGTCCTCGAGATCAAAGTTATAGTCACATCCCTCGAAGAAGAACAATTTGTTCTTCTCAGGCTCCTGAACCCCACTTCCAAAATCCTTGGAAGTTACATTACCAACATCCACCTCTTTTCTTTTCAACACGGCGATACCATCTCCTTTCTTCAGGCAGCAAACCAATATGACTACAACAAGGAGAAAAATCGCCAAACTGCACCCAACAGCAATCACGACGATGGTCCTAGTCCTCACTTTTCTGTTTCCATCGGGATTCCCATCCCTAAGAGCTTTGGCTGGCTCTTGAGACGTAGTTGATGAAGGATTGGGTATCATTGAGCATGGACTGAGGGGCTCTCCGCACAACAATGAGTTCCCTGCAAACGAAGAACTAGGAAACTCATGGAGAGAACCCGGAATTGAGCCTGTCAAGTTGTTACTGCTCAGATTCAAGGACTTGAGCCTCGGGAGGTTGAGACTCGGAATAGTCCCTGATATCGAGTTCCCTTCCAGCTTCAGGGCAGTCAACCTAGCGAGACTTTGTAAGGTTTCAGGAATGCTGCCAGAGAACGAGTTGTGGGATAGATCCAGCACGCTAAGCCGTGTAGAAAGGGAGGAAGGGATGCCACCGGAGAAATTATTGTGTTGCAGGTACAAGTACTGAAGGGCCGGAATGGAAGGAACATCATCAGGAAGGTCACCGCTCAAGTAATTCGATCTGAGGCTCAGAACTTTCAAACCATCAAGCTTTCCTAGCGTGTTCCTAGGGATAGGGCCATAGAGCCCAAAACCCGGCAGACGGACCGCGGTCACTCGGCTCCCATCGGGACTGCAAGTGATTCCAACCCAAGAATGGCACACTCGGGTAGGCGAATCCCAGTCCAGCTTCCGGGCGTGCAGGACACGAGTGGCGAAATCCTGGAGAGCATGTGCGTCGGAACTCAGGTCGGCATCAAGCAGAGGGACGTCGAGAAGTAGAGAGGAAAGCAGCAGCGGCAGAATCAGAAAGGAGGACGCGGGGTGACCGTGAAACCTCATGAGCTGGAATATCGTGATCGATGCTACACCAGCGTAAGAAACATCAGGGAAGAACAATGGAACTCGTCAATGGGGAATGAGCTTTGTTTGTGAGCAATACAATTCAAATTATATGAAGTTGTTTGCGATAGAATCGTTGTGTTGTTGATCAAACTGGAGTACACACTCTCCAAAACTTTCAAATTCACCAGAAAGAATAATGATTCGCTTGACTTTGTTTTTTTTTTTGGGTGATTAGGACAGCTCAAAAAGCACACGACCATGTAATTCTTTAGCTTTACAGAAAGTAAAAGGGGGGTGGGAGTCGGGGTGGGGGTGATTAACACATCTAAAAATGGTCGATTGCTTCGCCACAAAGTCTCATAATTAAAAAAAAAAAAAGAAAAAGAAAACGAAGGGCAGGAAGAAGAGGCGGGGGAATCCAATGGAATGGAATGGGAAAAAACACAAAAAAAAAAGGAGAGAAAGTAATGCAATTCCTTTTCTTTTCTTTTTTCTTTTTTTAATTTCCCCCTTTTGAAAAGAAAGAGATAAAAAGGGGAGAAGAGCATCATCCACTTCCCTCACTCTCCTTTTCTATTTATTTAAAACAAAGAAAATATATAAAGTGGGATCGCACTAAGATCAACAAAAGCCCAACGTTTCCTTTTCCTTTTCATGGGTTGTATGTATCAAGTGATCCGACCGATCCAAATCAGCTCCGAAGCAGATGTGAGGACTGACTTTAATTCCATGCGGGGGGGAGATTGGAGAGGCCAGCAAAATTCAAATTGTCAAATCCTCAATTCACTCGGCCTTA
This sequence comes from Melastoma candidum, assembly GCA_023653495.1. Lineage (NCBI taxonomy): Eukaryota > Viridiplantae > Streptophyta > Magnoliopsida > Myrtales > Melastomataceae > Melastoma > Melastoma candidum. The sequence goes on along the minus strand of CM042884.1, from coordinate 13,005,854 downwards.
TTTTCAACTAAAAGACGATCATTTTTCTCTGTTTAAATTCCAAGTACCTTTTTAGGAGGAAGACATGAACGAACGTGATGGGTCAATGTCGAGGGTGGGTTCCTTGATTTTCGGCCGGGAAGACCCAACCAACTCTGCTCTAATTAAGCAAATAGAAAAGAAAACGCAGATACACAATGACGGTACCATGAACCACCGCTCACGTTTATGTTAATAAATATTTACACACCCTAAAGTAGAGACAACAACTTATTATAAGAGACAAGATTATAAAAAAGCAAACTCCGCCTGGGCATTTTGACCTTCAATTCTCTCCAGCCGCCTGCATCAATGCTCAGGACGCCGAGAAACTCATTGGCCTTTCTGGGGTGGCTTACACAAGTACTTATATCACATATGAAGCTGATCAACCTACCCAATCAATTCAAGCTCCGAATAAACCTTGGCATTCCAAGAATGGTCATATTTAAAAGAATGGTTTTGTGACCATTCTCCATAACGGACAGCCTCAAAGCTTTCCTGTGTCTTTAGAAGGTTGTAACCTTGAATTGTTGAGATTGAGTATAATCAAGGGTGATTGTTTCATTATTTCATCTGATGGTGATTTATGTTTACCGGCACAACTTCCTTTTTTTTTTAATGAACTGGACTTTTCATGTCACAATTCACTGTACGTGCCCTTTCTTGCCCCATCTCCAGTAGCTTCATAGTTAGCAAACAACATGTACCACTTATCCTAGTACCTTAAATGCTTATGAGCGAATTTAGAATTGACCTGCAACATAAATATGAAAGGAAGTTTTATACATGAAAATATTAACTCCATTTTACTTAATTAATAAATAAGTCGTAAAAGATCACCTTAGATTCCTTCTTTCTCAAACTCATTCTTAGCTTCAAACTTGTTGGATTAACAACTCCATGCAAAAATTCTTCTTGAAACGGTGGTGGGCTGCTACTTCAACCTCCATGAGATGAGGTTATGATATGTGGTTGAGGAGTCCCACATCGGGTGAGAAAAGTCTACCCGGCTAATATATAAGAAGGGAGGTCACTCCTGCCTCTAACCCCATCATTCTAATGATGCACACTAGCGCCCTTAGGTCATTCTTGATAGTATGATTTGGGGGTTGGAGATGGTTTACATGTTGGATATGAGAGTTTTCAAACTGTTTTCTCTCATTTTTTTTCGACGGGAAAGGACCCAACATGTCAAATAGACTAATTGTATTTGGAAAAGATGAATCCCACGAAAAGGAAAGCAAAATAAAGGAAACCAGAAAACGTGTAGGGAGGGTTCTTTCTTAGGATTTGTGTTTTCCACTGTTTTATTTTCCTGCCCCCCGAATCCAAAGCCTAAGGGCAATGCTCGGGAAACAAAGACTGATATAATATTTTGTGACAAGATAAATTTTGTATAAATAAGTATGCATAGATCGACCTTTTGAGACGAAAAAATACATTTGTCAGAAATAACATTATCTCCAAATAAATAGGGGACAAAATATAATTTGTCAAACAAATGTCGTTATGATTTGATTGTGACTACTTTTTATAATCAAAATAAAATTTTCACAATTAACCTAATAAAATGAAATATCTTGACAATAAATATTTATCACAATTGTTTTGTTATCATGAAAATATTCTTAGTTACTTATAAGACAAAAATTAAATTAAAAATCAAAATTTTAACTTATTTTTATTATGGATTTGTTAAATACCAGAAGATTTTAGCTTGGGAGAAGGAAAAATAATATTTTTATATAAATGTTAATTATTTTATCTTATTTTATCTTTAATAATTTTATCTCATTAGATAAATATATAATATAAAACGTCAGATAAATAATTTATTTGATCACTTATCTTAAATTTAACACTAAAAATTTTTAGTATGAAAATATATGATTTGTCGAAATAAATCAATAGAGAAAAAATATCATAAAACTAAAATCAATTTAAAAGTTTAGGAGAATCTTTTTGCACGAACAAACTCTCCACTAACCCACTATTTCGGTTTTATCCTTAAATTTCTTAAAAGCGCTTGATTACCTTTTCATTTTAGCTTCACAATACATCTAGATTATTTTAAATAACTCGATTAGCTGAAGCACTTTTCATAAGAGTATATTAGGTAAGGCTTCTAAAAGCTTTTATGTTAGATTGAAGGTTTTACTATTTCATTGATTTTCAAGCATCTTCTTTGAGCAATTGGACTTGATTTGTGTAGAAGACACATTAACTTGTTTTATTTTATTTTGTTTCTACCGTAAACACAAATTTCTGAGATGAATATGTACAAACAACGGTAATCTTGGTGAGGCACACACAATGAAGATATTTGTGAAGCCAAGATCTTGGAGCAATAGAGTTCTCGCAAAAAGCGATTTGCTGCGACTCAAAGTCTTGTACTAATGTTCCATCAAAGAGGGTAGAAATCGAGAAGTCCAAAACACAAGCAAAAGAGAAGGAGAAACATATTATTTTATTTAAATTCTTTATTACCTCTTTTACGACAATACTTTCATTCTTAGGTTTACTCGTATTTGTATTTTATAATTGTTATTTGAATAATAAATTTGGATTTTAACTTTGTGACGAAAATTAACACGAATGTTTATTTAAAAAGTTTAAAAGCATTTTTTAATCATTCGGAAAAATAAATTGATTCAAATAAAATATAAAAAAATATAATATGTTACAATATTTTTTTGTCACAATATTACGTTAAATGTACACACACCGCGTCAGATTTTATATATTTGTACGAAAAATTGACGTCAGCTTCGTATATTGTGAGACATCCAGCCTACGGGATGTTAGCCGTGTCCATAGTTTGGACGCGACTTCCTCATTTTTGTGCCTGTTGTCCACGGTTTTATCCCGACTAATTCGGATTCGACCTAAATAAAATACTTAAATTTAGTGGGTAAATATAACGAGGTATTTTGCACACGACAATCGGATGAAACACATGTGGAAAAGAAAAGCGGATATATAGGAAAGACCTGGGCTTTGGCTCCCTGACCATTTCAATTACGATAAAAGAAAAATAAAGGGGAAAAGAAAAGCCATCACAATTCCAGCGCAGGACTGATTAAAAACACAACTCCGGTATCCTCCATTCAATGTCCTTGACAAGACCAAAAAGGCAAGCGGCTATGTACGTATGTTTACGTAAAGTGTACTTTTTTTAGTAAAAATGTACTAAAATTATAAGATTTTTACTGCACCACGATGTACTAATTTTTTGGAGCTTCCAGTACAAATTTGCTAAAAGTTGAGGATTTTTAGTACATGTTTACATGTACATAATTTTTGGATTTTTTAGTATAAATGTACTAAAAAATGAAACGTACAAGTTTTATACTGAACATGTTTAGAAAAATCTACTAAAAATGATCAATATTTACATAGAAAAAATATTAAAAATTGGATAATAATTTTTAGTAATATATTAAACAGTGAAATCTACAAGTTTAGTACTAAAAATGTTTATAAAAATATACTTCAAATGAACAGTATTTTTTTTTTTGTAATGCACTATGTACAAATTACGTATTAAACATGTACTAAAAATCCCAAAAAAATTAGTCCATTGTGCTGCACTAAAAATCTTATAATTTTAGTATATGTGTACTAAAAAAATCAATAAATTGATAAACCTCACGTAAACATACTTACAAGTACGTTTAGCCCCTTCGGATAAAAAAAAACATAGAGAGAGAAGCAATAGAGTTGTGAGGATGACCGGCTCCTACGATTAGGCACGATTTTATGTGAAAAAGATCCCACGCATCACAACACGCTTAAGAGTTTATTCGTCTATTTTGATCCTTTAGTTAGGAATTTCTTTTAAGCTGTAGTCGAGCAATTGAAAAGAGTATGATATATATATTATTAACAGTTGTCGCGATTTCTCTCGTAGGAAAATAATAACTTACGTCGGAAATTATTTGTTTAATTTATGACACGTAAGATAATCTGACGATAAATTGAATAAGTGAGTAACATTGTTATAATAAAATCATATATTATTTATAATATTAATTTAAGGCTAAAAAAATGTGGGTCCAAAAATCTAGTTGGAAATTATATAATAAAAGAAAAAATTATGGGGATAATATTAAAGAAAAATCGAAGAATTGGTTAACACCCTTCTTCGGTAAAAGAAAGTCGGCATGCGCGAGAAATCGCTATTTTTGTCATTAAATTTTAATTAAAATTAGTGATGTGTGAGAAGCACGTGCATGTAACTATGGGCCTTTTAATTACTAAATGGGCCTCAGAACCCCCTGGAGGCGGCTCTCTCCCCTTCCTTTCTTTGGATATAGATAAAATCATGCATGTGGTGTTGGGAGGAACATAGATGAGTGAAAGAGAAGAGAGGCAAGAATGAAGGTCCATCACGTCCCCTGCCTCGACGACAACTACGCCTACTTGTTCGTAAACCTTCCCTCCTCCGTTCCCCCTCCCCCAAGCTTTTTGCTCTCCGCCTCCTTTGATTTTCTTGATTTTTGGGTTTTTGCAGGATTATTGACGAGAGCACCAACGAAGCCGCCGTCGTCGATCCCGTTGAACCTGACAAGGTCATCCAAGCTGCCAAGGACTACGGCGCCGATCTTAAATTGGTGCTGACCACTCACCATCACCGGTATTTCCCCTCACCTTCTTCCCCTCTTTCTACTACTCCTCCTCCTTGAACTGAAGAAGGGCCGTGCCTACTGCTTGCTCGCTGGCTTAGGGATCATGCCGGCGGAAACGACAAGATCAAGGCCTTGATACCTGGAATCAAGGTGTACGGTGGATCCCTCGACAACGTGGAGGGCTGCACTGACAAGGTCGACAACGGCCATAAGCTTTCCTTTGGCAAGGATACTAACATCGTGTGCCTTCACACGCCTTGGTATGCTCATACTCCCTTCTCTCTCCCCTTCGACCATCTCCCTCCTCGCTTTCCTTAATTGCTCCAGTAGTTGTTCTTTCCCGTTTCCTTTTACATACGTGATATCGCTTGTCACGCCTCAAATTGAATCCATAAACTTGGCACCGAGTGATTAAGAGTAGCGAATTCCCATTGGCTGAATTTATTTTTTGGGTGGTTTCTTTGTTTATGATTGTGGGGATTTACTTTCCTGCTCTCCTCCTGAGCATAGCATCTTAGTAGAGTTTCGGTGGGGCTCGTTGAAGTACATCTCTCTGCTGTCCAGTGCCCCTTTAACATTCCCCTTCTTCCCACCAGCCATACCAAGGGTCATATCAGCTATTATGTTACTGGGAAAGGGGAAGAGGACCTGGCGGTTTTCACTGGTGACACATTGGTTAGTCTTACATTTCCTATAGATACATTTTTTTGCTCCAGCAATGTTGTTCAAAGGCATGTTTGGACGGCCGTTGTATTAGACCTTGAATCACGAGTTATTAAGATGATTTTTCTCCAAGTGGACTGCTTAACATAGATTTCTTTGAGAATATACATTAAACTGTTATCTGCTTTTTTGTATGGTCTGTTATTACTGGAAATATATACAATCTTGTTACTTCAGTCTGCTATCGATGTACCTTTCCAGAGCCAGAGTGTTATAGCTCACAATTGCCCTCAACATGTGTCTGTATTAGGAGGTCCTATCATCCAAGTGTGTTTTCTTGATTATGATGTCAAAACATCGTTCTGCCTGCAGTTTATAGCCGGCTGCGGAAAGTTTTTTGAAGGAACAGCTGAACAGATGTATCAGTCCCTCTGTGTGACATTGGGCTCATTGCCAAAACCAACTAAGGTCTACTGTGGGCATGAGGTATACTTTAACCTCTTAAAAATAAGAAAAAAAGAACCTTTCATCAAAGATAACATGTTTCTTCACTTTGTTATTTGGTGAAGAAGGTACCTACATCATTTTATACAGTGTCATCAATTTGTGCCAATCTTGAGCTTTCGCTAGGCACTGCTTGGTGAAGAATATTGTGACTACAAGGGGCTTATGAATGATTCTGTTGACCGATTCTTTTTCTCTTAAACTGTGTTGGGATGCCATGGACCTAACACATTTGGATCCCTTCTTTTCAGTATACAGAGAAGAACTTGCAATTTGCGCTGACAGTAGAGCCAGATAATGCGAAAATACAGGAGAAACTATCATGGGCTGAACTGCAGCGGCAGAGAGGGCTCCCCACTGTTCCCTCTACCATCGAGGAAGAAATGGAGACCAACCCATTTATGCGAGTTGAGTTGGCAGAGCTGCAGGTAACGTGATTTGTTAATTGTTCGTGGATTCCTTTTGATTGGTCAAATTTCAAAAGCATACATTCAATGCATTGATACATTAACAACTCGAAATCTCTCTCTTCCCGCAGGAGAAGACAGGCTGTAAGTCCCCCGTTGAATGTATTGGAACAATAAGGGAGCGCAAGGAGAAATGGAGGGGTTGAACGATGATGATCTTTGTGTGCAACCATGTCTTTCTTTCATGTTTCTCAGATGTTGCTTATTTTGTGAACAAACACTGCTACTACTTATGCAGGTCCGGTAAGAGCTCGTGTGTAGGCAACCGCTAGCGGATGGAGTCCATGTTAGCGTTTCTCTTCGTGCGGCATGTACTGTGTAACTCTCTGCTTGTCTTGTCTAAGGCTTTGAAACTTGTACTCATCGTCTCTCTGTGTTGGAGAGGAAATAAAAAAGCACAGAACTTTCACCGTGCATCGATGGAACCATCGTAGACTGGATTCAGGTATTGCTCACCTGTGAGAGAGAATAATTCCTCTGTTGGTTGGTGGGATTGTCGAGGAGATACTCCGACCCAATACTTACAAATGGAGGGGACCGACCCAAATCCGAGCCCACGAACCCATTTGCCTCTTCGACAAAGTATACAATGGTAAAAAAGGCTTGGGTCTGCACAATGATTGCCGAATGCTTTTCTTTCTAGGGCGGCCTTCGGGTGTGCGCGCGTGCTTGTAATCTAAGTCATATCCTAGCCAACCGTACTACATAATACAGCATAATAATAAATAAACCTTTGTTTTAGCATAATAAATAATAGCTGCTTGGTAAGAAGATATGAGGTAATTTTGGATTAAATTGACTTCTTTTTTATTTGGTGTATGCGAATTGTTCCTACATTGCGAATAATTTATAAAAACATCTTCCAGAATCACTCCCCCTAAAAGAATCACACGATTTAAAAAGAAAACTAAAACACGGGGAATAATCATCCTTCATGACTACTTGAGGAAGCGTTGTTACTAAAGCAAAAACAGTGTGTTTTTTGTCAAATCATATGCCAACAAACGAGCTAAAAAAAAGTGTGTTCATGATCATGGAATAGAAAACTTGTCTGTAGCCATGGGAAATCTTACCTTGTAACGGGGGATGATATCAAGATCAGGAGGATATTGGATCTGTAATTGTTTTTTTGCCAGGGTTATTATGATTACGGTGGGTTTGTGTTTCCCAGCAGGAACCCCCCCAATCATGCAAGAAAAATCTTTTCTTTAAAAAGTTAAATTGTTGAGGCTATCTAGTGATCTCATCCCATCCATCCCTTTCAACGTTGAGCACACGGGAGAGACTTTTTGGAGGAATAATCTCTTGTCTTAGATACGCTGTCGCTTTCCTGTTCTTCATTCTCACTCACTACTTACTGTTACGTTTTTGAATTGAAATGAGCCCCTCTCCTCTCCCTTCCCTCCTTTTTCTCCACCATTCCCATCCCTCTTTGTTTCCCCTTTTTCTTCCCAACACTTTGTGCTTTCAGAAGAAAGTTTATGCGTGCACTCAGTTCTATTTTATTATTATTTTTTTTATGAAATACGGTAGCGATTATAGTCTTAAGTCGCTACAACTTAGGGTTTTTTAGGATTAATCACATCTTAAAATAACGAGTTCGATATAATAAGTAGGAAACCACTGCTTTAGCCCCTTCTTTTGAAAAAAAATAATGATAAATCTTAGCATATTTCCTTCCAATTTTAGTTGAACATTTATTTTAGACAGACGATGGACTACTTCAATTCCAAAAACTATTGATAACCTCCGGATATTATTTTCCTCCAATTTTATTGTCCATTTGTTTTAGCTAGAAGAAAGATGCTAAGAGCGATTTCCTTTTTCCTAGTTTTATTTACCCTTTTATTTTAGCTAGGAGAAAGTCAATACTAAGTGATGACTTCCTTCTTAAAAGAAATTAATCTCTTAGAATTGTCCTTCCGAATTTATTTGCCCCTTCTTTTCTATGAGAAGGGAAGCTACTAGTTAAAGTAGAGATTTTCTTTTTATTAGATTAAAATATTAATTTTTTTTATCATTTAATCAACTACCATAAAATCGCTAATATAAGTAGCAATTTCATCCTAGACAACGAAAATTAGATATTACAAGTAATGATTTACTTTATAAAATGAAATTAATATTTGAAGTAGTTATTGAGTGACTATAATAGAATAATTCTAAAATTCGTAATCCTATTTTAATTTTTCTTAAATCTAACACAACGGATAAACATTTATGTGTGCTTTTAACGGTCCTAATTCCCCCGCACTGTCTTTCATTCCTGCTATTTCGTTTGTTCTCTCTACTCAGACTTCCCCGCTTTCCTTCATCCAAAAGGCGCCCCGTTCGCCTTTTGTCACCCCCAAATATGGTTATGCTGTTTAAGTAGGGCTTGTTCGGCACAGTGATTTAAGACGCGGCCTCCTCCTTTTCCTCCTCTCCCCGTGGTTTTATTTTACTGCTCTTAAGGGATTAGAAAGAGTCTTTGTCATTTTCTTGCAACCATGTCTGTGCCTTTGTTTGTTCATAGGATACTGCCAGTCTGAATGATAATGAAGAACCCCACTACCAGAGACTCTATGATAATTTTCTGAACTTTCCTTGCATCGGCTTTTGGATGGAGGAGTTACCTTTCATGGTATCAATTCTTAACTGGGGGTTCCCTCTTTTTTTTTTTTCTAGTTATTTTTTGGCTGATTCTTTTACTGTGAAACTCTGAGCGTTTCTCCATGCAAGATGCGGCTTTTGTTCTTAATTCTTGCTGGTTAAATCTCAGCTTTGAGGCTAAATATTGCTGGCCCTTTGATTGCGATCTGAGATTCAATGAACAGAATCGGTTTGGTGTTGGCTTTTCCATGCGAATGGATGTCTTTCTAATTGGCAGCACCGGGGAAGAGAGTTGAGAGGGGTGGAGAGAGCTTCCTTCAGTCCACTCATGGATTGAAATGGGGTCGAATTGGCTGCCGACTCATTCATTCAATCGCTCCCTGGGAGGGGGACTCTTTGGCCCAGCTAATTCTACTTGGCGACGACTGTGTGAATGATGCGGGAGACTATTCTGGCCTCTCCTTTCTATGCTTTGGACTGAAGGGAGCTCCTTCCCCAATCTCAGATACTTCCGATTCCTTTTTTTCCTTTTTTTACCGTCAACCATTTCAATACTTCATCTTCCTAACCCATCCCAGGTGCAAAGATTAGGTAAAAGCAGGGGGATGTCAATAAAGCATAGAATATAGGAATGATTTAGTTGGAGCTAAGTTGTAAGAAATGACGAGATGTGATAATCTGTTCCCAGGGTATTCGTGGGAAATTTATCGAGGTTCATCAGGGGGCTTTATGATTGATTTGATTGATTCAGGCGGTGATGGTGTTGGTAGAGAAGCGTATATGTCCAGTCCAATCCCTCTCCGTCTGTCCCTTTTTATCTTATCTCGCTTGTCGACTAATATTACTTCAAAGTTCTTTCTCATCAAGGGACGCAAGATCGTGTAATTTGCCCCCCCACCTTGCCACCAAATATGGGGATTTTTTTTGGGTTTTCTTGGATGGAGAGGAGGTTCAAGAAGGGGCACCTGGATTGAATTGAAGGGTGATCCAGATTCCAAAGCAAGCAACTGTCCCATAAACAATTTTTGGCATCTGGGGCTGGTGGTGGTGGGAAAGTCTCTTGTCCTCGGGACTTGAGGCTACCGTTTCTAGGGTTTCTTCTATCATCTCCCTCCTCTTTTTTAATTCCTCGTATTATTATTATTATTATTATTTTTAACTAAAGTTAATCCGACAATGTCTGAGTTTGAGACTGCCAAAGCTCTGCCCCCCGCCCCGGCTTCATCGATTCTTTCAATGACGGGGGATGGTGAAAGTACCACTCCTACTCCCTATGAAATGTTAATCCTATTTTATTATTATTTTTTTAATGTCAATGTCGTGATATCAGTAACGCCACGTTCGTTGGTGTGGACTGTTTGTCCTCTCATATTGTTCATCGAGGTATGTTCTGAAGTACCTTGGGAAAACAAATAAATTCGTTTTTACCGAATGATGTTTTGAAAATTCCCAAAAACCTGTGCCACCTCATTTTTATCCTTTTCTAAATTTTTAGAAAAACTCAAAATTTTGAAAAACTTTGCAATTAAGTCCTTGAAATGGTTGGAGAAGGAAAATCTTCTGGAAATCCTTCTGGAACTCCATCACGATAGGAGTTCGTTCCAGAGTCTAGATTAACTCCCTTTGGAATTAGCAAAGTATAAATGATATTTTAACTCAACTAACAATTCAGGGGAGTACAGAAGACCGAAACCAAATGGCAAGGGAAGTAGGTTCTTTTGTAAACAACATGCTAGACGCTCTGGAAAGAGAAAGAGGTTTAAAAAGGCCTGAAACCGAGGCGACTTCTGGACTGGAAAGTACAACAGGAAAACCAGTCGAAAGGTTGAATCTGGGAGGAAGAAATTCCAAACCGGATCAAGGCAAAAGTGTAGAAGAAATGTGCAGGGAGTCAGTGGCTCCTTTCATTTTGGATACACAGAAGCGAAGTGCAAACTTGAACTCTCAGAGTGGAGAGTTGGCAAAAGACTTAAGGAAAGACTTAGGTCTGGCAGAAGATACTCCGGTTCATTTAGATAATAGAACATTTAATGAACTGGTAACTGCGAAGAGGGAAATTTACAGGCCCGATTATCCACACAGAACTAAACAGGAGTTTGTTCCTAGGGATAATGTTTTAAAACCTATAATTACCCCTGGTGCTTTTCTAGATATTGATTGTGAAAAGCATGTATATGAAAAGATAGATGAGTGGTTATCACTAATTCGAATGACCGCGTCCGCAGGGATATTATCCCCTGAATCAGTCTATGAATTATGTGTGGCAGCCCTCATGGGAACGGCGCAGAAATATTGGAAATCTTTGGTGGCTCATACTGACATCAAGGAAAAGATAGATCAGGCGCTAACCGTTGATGGTGTATTGGCAATTATAGCTGATGCATTAAAACGGGAGTTCTGTGGTTTTTCGTTATCCACTGAAACTGTGGAAAAAGAGCAGTCATTGACCGCTCTGGTTAAACTACAGATCTGCGATATGTGCTGGTTTGACAGCTACGTATGTGAATTCCAGAAGTATTATTACAATCTGGACGTAGTATCTCAACAGTTCATATTGGGAACCTCTTTTGCAAAACTTCCAGAACCGTGGCCGGAAGTTGCGCAAAAGGCTTATGAATTACTCCTGAGTGAAGAAAAGATAGTTTCCGGACTCGGAGGAAAAATTCAGGCGGTTAAGTACGCAATGCGGAAGGCATGTACTGAGCTCCAAGTAAAGGAGATAGCTAAGAAGCTGCCATACTTGAACAAGAGCTGTTGCTCTCAAATTGAGTATGTACCTGGAAGGTATGGATGCGATACTCGCAGTTCTTCCGGTGACTCGCTGAGAACGAAAAGCTTTCCTCGAAAGAGAAAGTTTGTTGGGTACAACAAAAGAAAAGTTTGGCCCAAGAAAGACTTCCAGCGCAAGCAAAAAGGAGGTCCTGCTTACAAACCCAGAAGATTTGTAAGGAGACGGGATAACCTAAAGGACAAAGAAAGAATCGATGCCTTCAAGCGTAAGCATGGCAGAGAGCCTAAGTGTCCAAAGGGGAAACCGTTGAGTAGCTGCAATTGCTGCTGGTTTTGTGGTTCAAAGGACCACAAAGCGGATAGTTGTCCAAAGAAGAACCAAAGGAGAGAAAGACTCCGTATGGTATTCCTAGACGACAGGGGTCATGAGGAAGAAGTCCTTGCTTATGAACCAATAGATGAGCAAGAGATTTCCGACTTAAATTCGGAAGTAGAGGCTATTTATGAGGTAATATCAGATTATGATACAGACTCAGAAGATGACTCTGATCTTTGGAAAATGCATCTGTTCATGATGAGAGCTGTGCAAAACGAAGATGGTGATGAGATGGTTCCATTGGAAGCATCGAATTAGGTACTGAAGGAATCCTACCAGTACGAAGATCCATCCCAGTCGGTGCTGGAATGGAGGTTGCCAAATGTTAACGTGAGAGAAGTCTATAACGTATCGAGATTTAATTTCAGATCGATAATAGACATCTCACAAACAGAAGCAACGACTCAAGTTACAAGCACGGAACTTGAGACTTTGGATATCCCATTACTCAACGTACAACGCATTAGGGAAACCATGCAACGTGCGAGAGGTGTATATAATTATATACACATTGGGTTGATCCAAGTAGGGTTAATCCCGCTATTTCACTTACCAGCGGATAGCCCTGTGGTAGCAGCAGTGATCGATAAACGATGGCAAGAGTTTAGAGATCAGCTGATATCAGGTATACAGGCCAACCTAGCACAAGGCCCTGTATGGTTCCAGGTCCATCCAAATTTCATGATGGCCCTGAACGATCGCTGTTTGGGAAATTCATTGACCCTAAGAATCAAATCGATGAATATGGATAGAATGAATTCCCAGGCCAAGTTTTTGGTGTATCACACTAGAGTAATTTACCGATTGGTAAATACCACTAGTCCTGGTGTGAGGAACATCTCAAGACTTACTGAGTTGTTCGAAGAAGGTCATAATAACTACCAACAATTTTACAGGCGTGAGGTAAACCCGTTAGAGTTAACCTGGCCAAGAAATTGGGTTATGACTAAGCCTGGTAATAGCTCTAGACCAATCAGTGCGGCTAATATCCGACAGAGAGGTAATGAAATTACTTTAATGTTGGGTGAACCTGCTAGAGAAAGTTTTAGAGCTGATAGGCATCTGCCTATGAGGATGCCACTCCTGAGAGAACCTAGGAATCATTCGTTCTCTGAAGTTTCTTCTAGAGCTAGTGATGTGTGGGAAGACATAATTGTGTCTAGACCAGCAGAAGCATCTGCACCACCACTAATAGAAGAAATGGCTCGAATATCTGCTGATTCAAGAGCCCCGTCACAACATACGGGTAGAATCGTAGGATATAGACAGGTATCACTACCAGTTTATGAAGATCCTGTAGATCAACCGAGAGAGGAGTCTATACGGATGATAAGGGTGACCAGTATGGAATACTCTTTATCCAAGATTCCTGAGGTTTGTAAGGTTATCGAGCAGATAGCCGAACAAAGGTCTATACCAATAGACGAAATCTGGAGGATGATAGAACCATCCCAAGAAGTACCTAAGAATATAGGGTTTAGTGTTAGGAAAGAAGACTTGAGCACATATGTGGCTCTAACCTTCAAGTTTCCTGGCTACTATGAATATTCTCTAGATACCTTGATAGACACTGGGTGTAGCGTAACATGTGCTAAACTCAATGCTCTACCAGATGAGTGGTGGAAGCCACTGCAGAAACCTATCCACATGGTAAACGTAGATGGAATGGCGACAATAGTCAGCCATCAGGCCAATAATGTGCCTGTCTTTATTGGTGGACAACAGTTCATCATAAAAGAGATCCTGGCCCATCCTTTACTAGAGGCAGACATCATAATTGGTAATGCCTTCCTGAAAGGACAAAAGGAAAACCTACCTTTTGTGCAGGATGTCCATCATGTGACCATAGGGGGTGTGAAAATTAGTATTCTCCCCGAACCTAGACTAAGGTTAAAGTTTGGGTTCTATCCGGTAAAACGGACTGAATACTGTGGTAATTCACCATGTGAAAAAGCTTTCAGAGTGCGAGCTCAACGTGGTGATATACGGTTGGATGAGAACGATTCATGGGAAAAAAACCATGTTTTCTCCAACGATTACCAGAAGTTCTAACTGGTATGACAACTTGTTCCCAAGACAAGAAGTGTGTATGGCAGTACAGTTAACCGGAACAAAATGGGATAAGTTTCTGGTGAAACTTGCCGACAATTTTAGTGAAGATCCATTAAAATTGTGGACTCGAAATGGCCTAAAGGCTAGATTAGAGTTGAAAGATCCCGGAACAGTCATAAGAGCCAGAAACATAACGTATACGGCCGAGATGGTTGAGGAATTTGACAAACAAGTTCTTGAGTTGCTTGGGAAAGGCTTGATTAGGGACAGTTATAGTCCACACTCTAGTCCTGCCTTTATGGTTATTAATCATGCCGAGCAGGTGCGAGGTAAAGCACGAATGGTTATAGATTATCGTCAGCTTAACAAAGCTACAAAGGACGATGGCTATAAGATTCCCACTGTAGGAGACTTAATTGATTGGATAAGTCTGAGCCAACCAAAGTTCTTCTCTAAGTTTGACTTGAAAAGCGGATACTGACAAGTCAAGATGGAGGAAGAATCGGTTCCTCTAACTGCCTTCAATACCCCGCAAGGAATGTTTGAATGGCTGGTGATGCCGTTTGGCCTGAAGAATGCTCCAGGCGTATTCCAGCGCAAAATGGATAATGCTTTCAAGCAAATCCAAAAATTTTGTGCGGTCTATATAGACGATGTGTTAATCTACAGTCAGACTGAGGACGACCACATGAGGCACCTAGATAAGGTGACTGATATCTTCCGACGGGAAGGTATGATTCTATCTGAGAAAAAGATAGAATGGTTTAAGGAGTCAGTTAACTTCTTAGGCATGGAAATTGAGCAGGGTAAGATTAAACTGCAAAATCATATTGCCGAGAAAATAGTTAATTTTCCTGACAGACTTGAGGATAGAAAGCAAGTCCAAAGATTTTGTGGATGTGCTAACTATGCAAGAAAGTTTGTGAAATATCTTTCCCAAGATCTAAGTAGGATTTCAAAGAAAACTTCTTCTATTAATCCTTGGATATGGGAAGATGAAGACACTCAATCCATCAGAAGGATCAAGGCGAAGGTGAAAAATTTGCCACAACTCGCTTTACCATCTGACAAAGATGAGTTAGTCTTGGAAGTTGATGCTTCTGAAGAATTTTGGGGAGCACTCCTTAAAATTAAAGGACGAAAACCAGAACCGGTGTGCAAATACTGGTCGAGAAGCTTCAAGGGGTGCGAACTACGGTACCCGATACATGAAAAGGAAGTGTTAGCCTTAAAATATGGAATAAAGGCTTTCTTCATCTTTTTGGCACCAAAAGAATTTTTAGCGCGCTCTGACTTGACCTATGTTAAAAGGTTTATGAGTCTGAACCTTAAGGAAGCTAGACAAACTAGACTCTTAAGGTTGCAAGAATGGTTTAGCTATTATAAATACGAGGTCGAATACATTCAGTCCGACCATAACATAATAGCTGACTCTCTCTCTAGAGAACTTGCAAACACTTCTCTTTCTAAAAACTCTGCAGATGGATCCTGCTGCAAAGAGAAAGATATGCTGGGGATGCAAGAAGGAAGGACACGCCCGAAAGGTATGTCCTAACAAGGGAGATAGTGAGCATAGTGATGGTGGTTCGGTTTTAGGAACGAAGGCAGCAGTTCTCTGCTGGCAGTGTAAGCAACTAGGACATCGCTCTTACGAATGTCCCAAGAAGCCGAAAATGCGGATTCCCAGAAAGGGAAGGCTGAACTTAAGGAGAAAGCAAAAGCTGACTCCAAGAGTAAGGCGAGACCAGATCTCCAGAAGGAGATGGCTGAACCCAAAGAAAAGGCAAAGGCCAATTCTAAGGGGAAAGCGAGAAATTCCCAGGAAGGGAAGACAGATCTGAAGGAGAAGGGTAACACCAACTCTGGAGGAAATGTGAAGAAAGATCTTCAAGAGAAGATGGCAGATCCAAAGGAGGGAAGCTCCAAAGGAAACGCGAAAATGGCAGATCTGAAAGACAAGGCAAAAGCTGAGTCACAGGAGAAAACCAGGAAGAAGAGGAAAGCTAAGAGGCTTAGGTCTTCTGGTCCCAAAAGGGATGTTTCTATAGAGAAAGGTCCTAAGAAGGACGAAAAGGTTGAAGAACCTTGGTGGTCTCCGTTGACCATGGAGCAGTTCGAATACTGCCGAAACCACTTAGCCAAAGAGCAAAAGATTTCCATTAATCAAGCTGTGAAATCCTACAAGGCTTTGTTACAAAGCAAGGAAGAGCAGAAAGAAAGGATGGAGACAAAGTATGCTGAAGAAGAGGCTAAGTTTAAGGCCTTAATTGGCGAGCCAATCCAAGAGGTAGACCCTGAACCAAGGGTAGAACCTGAGGAAACGGCTGCGATGGAGTGTGAGCAATACTTCGACTTTGGAAGTGCTTACGCGGCATTGGAAGGAACTCTGGAGAAAAAGAGGACCTTGAGGAAGTAATTCCTGTAAAAGACCCGGTCAAAGAGTCTGGTGAGAATGCTCACAGTGTTGAAAGTCACGATGGCAAAGGCCATGTTGGAAGAATCCAAGAGGATCCAGAAGGATCCTGGTTTTTTGATCAAGACTCATTCGAAGATGAATCCCTGAGTTGAGATGCGTCTGTGGTCTGTTGAGGACTAATGGGTGGCATCAAACATGATGACAAGCGCCAAATTGAGTTTTTTGCAAAAAAGACAGTTGAGTACATCAAAGACCTGGAGTATAAGCTATCGATTATGGCTTCAGGTGAGGAGGAGCTGTCCAGAGTAGAAAAGGAAAGACAGCAGATATTCTCCACCACGATGTCAATAATACCAGGGGATGTCAAAAGTTATGAAGTCCCAAAGGTAGTAGTGGACATGAGTGAATCCTCGCTTGAGGAAAACACTGTACTTCAGCCATATCTACATTGGATATCGGGGAAGTGGCCGTCTCTGAGAATCCATTCAGACATGGTGGGAGTAGCAACACCTTATGTATATGCTGGGTTTGTAGACATCCTGGAGATCGACAGATCTGAACCAGAGTGTATGGAACCACTGCCTATGTTGGTAAGGTATGTACTCGGATGCCTAGGCTATGGACCAAAATACGCCACGACATTGATTACTAGCACAATAATGGAGGAGGAAGACCATCCGCAGTATGGGAAGGTAATACTTCAGAATCTGCAAGTATGGGACATCCACCCTTGTGAAAGTAGACATCTGGTGGAACCTCAATGACAGGACCTCGATCAGAGAGGTTTATGGCGAAAATACTACAGGACAAAATAGTCCGAAAGGCCATAAAGGTTGAGTTTCTTAAGGATGTGTTGGAGCATGTGTTAGCCCGAAAGGACGAATATTATGTGCTCTGTGATGGCATCATAACCGTCACAATTCTTCGGTCAGATCTAAGTCTCATAGACGAACTAGCAGGAGACCGAGGATGGCAGAGAATGCTCGAACTTCTAGATAGTTTCTGGAGGCGAGAGAACTCTGAGTTACTTCTCCGAACCGACACTTTCGAGGTTTGGAGTAAAATTGCTAATTTCACAGACAAGACCCTAAATCAGCAAATCGAATACGATGAGAGAGCCCAACAAATCTTTGAGGCAGTTCAAGACCCTCCGGGACTCTCAGAAAAGGAAGTTGGCAATTCTCCAAGAGCCAACAACAACAACAATGAAGGAATCTCCCAGGACAGCGCACCGATGCAGACGGGAGAAGACAACTGTATAAAGTTAGACTAGGACATTTTTGTCGGTCATTAGGACCCTATTAACTTTTGTAACAGTTTAGATCCTTTTTACTTTTGAGCTGGCAAACAGTGCATTGGCACCAGCTCCCTTGTGTATATATTCACAAGCCCTCTACCTCATTTGGGGAGGCAATCTGAATAGAGAATTTTCTCTCTCAAAACCTTGAGTAAGAATTCTTTGATTATCCTCCAAAAGAAAATCTAAAAACGAGAACTTCGATCTCAAATCTGAGTTGAAGTTTTTCTCTGATTGTTCTTCGAAAAATACCTTAAGAAACCAAGAAAGTTAGAATTAATCAAAAGTGATTAAGGCTAACGAAAGGATAGATCTAAGGATCGACACCTTGAAGGATAAGTCATTATGACTAAACCTTGTAAGGCTAAGCCATCAGGCTGAAACCTTGGATGAGGAGTGCCTATATAAGTCCCTCATGATATGGGCATTAAGATAGCACAGAAGAGCCTCTCCAACGCCTTCTCTAAATTTCTGAGAAGAAGACTCTTGAAGCTTTACTTCCTGAGTTCTCTTGGAGTTCTCTTGGTGCGGAAGCTTGGTGGACCCGCTGAGCAATTCGATTAAGGTATGATAAGCATCTTTATATTTTAGAGTTGCTTATGCTGTTCTTTCAGTTCTGAAAGAAGATCTTGATTAAGGCAACTTAATTAAGGTGGTGCAAGTGCACGAGTCATTCTTATGACTGATTGTCCTAACCCAGATCTACTTCATTTGGACCACGGGGTTGGCAAGGATTCTACTACTGGTCTTCTTAATACCATGGTAGATCGTCTTGAGAATCTATCGGCACAGATATCACAACTATCAAAGCAGATAGAGAGTTATTCTAAGAAATTAGAAGAACTGACTCTAGTACAGAGTGAATTCGAGGAATATTTCCTTGAAGGTAAGTCCAATCTAGGATTTACGGCAAGTTCAAAATATTCGAACGAATATTTGAGGTTGACAGAATGTCGACGGCAAAGACAATTGGAATAATCTTCTTAAGTTCGATTTCTGGCTATTCTGAAGAATATCTAGCATGCTGATATCTAACTCTTATTTGAGTTAGTTCACTAGGCTTAACCTTCAGTTTATTTATTGGTATCAGAGCCTGCTTAAGAACAATAATTCCATTTAAATTGTCTTGAAGGACAAAATTGAAAGACTTGGTGTCTTTGAAGTCTAGATTTTGGGGAAAAGAAAATAGGGAGGAAAAGAGATTGGGAGGAGAGCAGTGTTTTGGGAATTTACTTCCAAACAGCGGTGAAAGACGAATTATTTTGTGGGACCACAGTAAGTTGGAACAAAGCTCATTATTCATCATTTGAAGAGAAAGAAATAATAAAAGGGCGGTTTTGATTCCTCATCCGGTGGCTATTTCCTGACTACATGGACGGGTGCAAAAGCACGTGACGGTAATAAGATGTAAGGATGTAAACAAAGAGTCACTTTATAACCCCCTATGATATATCCACTTCCTATAATAAAAACTAGCAATAGTTTTCACAACAACACCCTTGATGCGAATGCCTTGAGAGCGCAGCTTTCGTGGTGGGATGTTGTCATTTAATTAAATTTTGATAATAGAACTGAGCTGACAGAAGATGAGCCATTATTTAGCGGTCCTACTTCCTCCCGAATTGCTCACGTAACATTTTCCCTATCCTTCAAAAACATCCATGACCACAAGGATCAGACACCTAAACTGTAAGTCGTGATGGAATTCCCACCCGGCATTCTCATGTCCCCCATATGGCTTCAGTTGACTAGAACTTGAGTGGCGGGTTGATTTCCTCTGCGCTCCATTTTGCATTCCAGAATCACAGTAGAAACTGGATCACCTTAGATACTTAGGAGAAGTTAAGAAAAGATTGATTTTTGCATCCCTAAGGATCTTTTAAGTTGAGAAATATGAAATTTCGCGTGAATAAGAACGTCTTCCGGAAGTCAAAGGAAGCGTTTATTATTTACATGCATCATGTTGATATAATCTGGTTTTGATGATGACAAATGTTATGTATTGTTAATGTGCTATTTAAGTGTACAGAAGAACATGTCTTCGGGTGTAGAAGCTGGTCTCTGTTATCTGTGCAATATGTAAAAGAGTTATGTGGAGAACTTCAATGTGGGAAACGATCTAGCCATCAGAAATGGTGTTCTGAGGACGATCTACTATCGAGTTCACTATCTCTGTTACAGAGATGAGCATCTGTGTCACAGTTACTATAACTCTCCTTGTTGGAGTACTTACTACGGTTTACATAATGGTATTTCTGTGAATGACGATTTCCTTATTGGAGATTGTTCAATATGCGAGCACGTGAGATATTTATCTCATACGTCCTTAAGTTAATCCTTATTGAATTAACTTTGCATCATGTCTCGGTTCATTCCTTGGACCTTGAGTTGTTTTGGAAAGATTTGTTTCCTTAACTAACGTGATCCCATAATTATGGAATTTGGTAACAATCTAATCAGGTTGAAATCTCCCTTATATGGTGAGAATATTTTACGATGGAAATATTTTCATATTATGGAAACAAATCAATCCCAATGCCAAATTCGTATAAGGAAAAGTGTTGATTCTGTTGTCGCAGAAAACAGCTTTTGAGCAGAAGACATTATCTCTTATTGGGTGATTAATCTAGTTTATTATTATCTGATATTACTAAGGATAATGTTTTGTGTTCTTAGAAGTTTTTCCACAGGATCGTATCATGGAGAAAATGGCAAGTAGATCAACTAGCCGTTGGTGATTGATTGGGAAACTTCATTCTGCGAACAAGCTTA
The DNA here is from genome assembly GCA_023653495.1 of Melastoma candidum. NCBI lineage: Eukaryota > Viridiplantae > Streptophyta > Magnoliopsida > Myrtales > Melastomataceae > Melastoma > Melastoma candidum. Next base: position 12,985,336 of record CM042884.1, on the reverse strand, counting down.
AATGAAAGAGTGAAGCAACATTTCGAAATTATCGTTCTACCAAAAAGCTTACCAGATATCTTTGAGCCTTCATCGTTGCAAAAGCTGATAGAGTCCGTCGTGCATTCACCGAACCGATCACCTCTAAGAGAGAGCGTCTTCAGTAGCTACAGACTGTTGGTGCTCAGATTGTTGGTGCTGTAGTTGCTAATTCTGTTTTGTGCAGGTTGTTAGTCGCACAGGTTGCGTGCAGGGGCAGGTGGTAGCCGTTAAGCCACGTTGGCAGGTAGTAGCCTTTAAGCCACGAGGGCAGGTGGTAGCCGTCAAGCCACGGGCTCAGTGAGGAGCCGGAGTTAGACATGTTGCGCGCGGGTTGAGTTAGTCACGCGTGTACGTGCAACTTCTGAGTCACATTTTTGACAGAAGTGTGCATCTGTAAAGTCCCTTGTTCTAAACATAGTGAAAACGCCCTAATTGGGGTGAGCGCTGGGAGAGTGGACGTAGGAATTGTTTACCGAACCACTATAAATCTTTGTGTCACATACATAAGATAACCAATCTCAGAACTGGGAATCTATCCAGCAGATCCAGTCTCTGTAATCTAACAGAACCACACTTCTGTGATCGAAAAAGTGTCAAAACTCTTAAGGCACTAATTCAACCTCCCCTTCTTAGTGCATTCCTATACCAACACATCACAAGCAATTCTTTCAAAGAAAAGGAAGCGTTAAAGCATCTGTTATCGATGAGAGTTCAGTTATGAAATAATTGGATTGTTGAGGAAAATTAATTTCAAGCTCATGGTATCTAATTGTGTGGTTTTATTTTTAAGAATATAAACAATAAATGTTTTCAAGAGAAAAGTTCTATTCGAGCAAAACCACAAGATAGAACGATTTTCTTGTATGCCCTCAATATTTTTCAAGTATGTTAATGGAGAAGTGGGATATTCGAACGCGCCTTAGTTGTGCTCCCTTGCAAGACACACCCCTGAGGTACCTACTTAGAACAAATGATGAATCGAAATAAACAGTTCAAGGCAAATACACAATATGAAAGAAGAAAAAAGGTTATTTCGAGATATCCAGGTTTGTAAACGATGATGGACCACCAGCTGACATCACTTTGTTTATGTTGCCACAAACTCAATGCTCATTCAACAAAACACACAAAAACACCAACATTTATGACAGCCATCGCAAGTTTACCAAACTATAATGCAAAAACATGTTACCAAGAACTAAAAAATGGCGGGATATGGTGATCGTTTGGCATGGGGGATTGACGAAATCTACGCAAACAAATTGGATAGACACGACATTTAAAAAATCCATTCAATAGGCTCGATGCAATTAACTTGTCACATGGTCTTTTGTTTTTAATTAAAATATCTATTTTCCATGTATATTTTTTCCTTAGAGCCTAGCAATTTTGCTCAGATTTGAAATGTGAATAGAACTTATGTGTCAAAGAGTTACTCCTCTTCATGAGAAAATATGATATGATTAAGATTTTCTATTAAAGAATGTGTCGGCCTAAATTTCATGTGATGTAAGACTTGGACGGTTGGCACAAATATTACCCAGTGAATTAGTGTTAAAGTCCAATTAAGGATTTTTTAACATTTTTTCACAATCTTGAAGAAAGTTGCTGTAAAACATAATCTTTTGTTCAGGCGTCTGTAATTACCGAACGTGTGAAATAGACTTCGAAATGAATTCGGAGGATACAAAAGTTTTTATAATGGTTCGACAAATATGCCTACATCCAGTTTCGGCCGTTTTCACTAATACTTGGAAATATTGATTACAGTGTAAAAGGTAAAACCTTCTGTGATGTAAGAAAACAATTTCTTTAACCAGGAGGTGATAAGATTAACTTAACCAGTGCAAGAAACTCTCTTGCTGAGATTTGGTTGCGTCTAGGTTGAATAACAAGGAAATCAACCATACACAATGAGTAAAGAACCCGGCTGGAAGCTTCAGCCTTGGGTTTTCCTTTATATGGATCCGTAATTAGGCTCAATGGGGCTATCCTCCACATGTTCAGATGTTGTTTGATGGGCTTCTCTTTCGTATTTTCAATATAACTTGCAAAACATAAGATAGACGTCTACATGAGGTTGTCAGTCCCTCACCACTTGTGCCTGCTACGGATTCCTTCTCCTGGACCTTTTGTACGCCGACTCGCCAGCCATCAACCTTCTCCCAAGGCCCTGCTGCACGTAGCCCGACATTACGAATAGCTTCCCGACCAAGTCCTTCAGATTCACAGTCACTGACGCCTAGGGAGAGGCTTCACCAAGGTACACCTGCTGCGAACAATAAACGAACAAGATAACAGACTACAGAATGTTGTCAATCCCTAACCGCTTATGCCTGCTATGGACTCATTCTCTCAGATCAACTATGTACGCCGGCTCGCCAACCACCAACCCTTCTCCCCAAGCCTTGTTGCATACAGTCCGACATTATGGACATTGTTTCGGTCGAGTCCCTCGGATTCGTAACCCCCAACATATCCGGAGGGGCTTCAATAATGCTAAACCTACTATAGTCACCTCCTGCGAGAACGCTCGCCAGGGGCCTCTGTCCTGCACACACACACATGTTAAGCACCACAATAACAGTGCGAAAATGCCAATTCACTGGGTATTTTATTCAACCAATTTAGGCCGACACCATAATAAAATTGTATTTTATTCAACCAATTGGTCTCAGCCAATTTTAAAATACAAAATTGTATTTATTCATCTCAGCCAATTTAAACATTGAATCTGGACGTAATTCAAATGAATATTATGATTGTTGGATTTTTCTTATTAACATTATTTCCTCACAAAAGGTTAATATGAAATTTCCATTTTTTACAATATAATTTTCATAAATAAGAAAATTATATTATTTTTGACTTTTTATGGTTTTTCTTACCAAATAATAGGTTAATATTAATTCAAATAATATTTCAAGGAATATTCTTCATTTGAATTAATAAAATAATTAAGATAATTAATAATTTATGAATTATTAAAATATCTAATTATGGAAATATTTCTTAATCATATCATTCGATCTGAAATGATCATTGTAGGATCTAGAAAATATTTTTGTGATACTTTTTTCTATTTTAGGAAGGATATCTAAGTTACAGAAGGTTACTGCTGTCAGGCTTATGTTAGCTCAGCTTTTGTAAGGTCATAGTAGTTCAACTTACTGTAATTAAAATCATATCAATATGGACGAGTATGATACATTATGACTTATCAAAAGGATTGTTAATAAACTACATGGCGGAAGAAATAAAAGGGGCCGTAAAAAATTCTGGTCTATATAAAAATGACTTTCAATGCGACTATTATTTATTTGGTTGTAGAAATGCATAAAAGGGACATGTAAAGTTACTTAGTTGTAAAGATCAACCAGACTACTATTTATTTGGTCTTGTCATTTGATATACCGATGTATATGTTGCTCATGCTATATTTTTGCTGTATATTTATGGGTTTCACCATTGATAATCTAGACTACAGTAGCAGAATTTACCTGACATAGATTGTGTCGATCTTCGTCATTCACGAGGTATTAATGAAATATTAATCCACTAGTATTTGAGTTCAATTGAAAATACTCGAAATCTTAGTTAAAGACATATTAGATGATTGTTGGCGCGGAATTTGTTCTCCGAAATACGTATCTAATTTTATAGTTATAGTGTGGTCGCCGAAAAGTGAAAGTAAACGCAATACCAGAATTTAATACGACGGTACTGAATTTACATCGTTTGGTGTTGTACACCGCAAAGTAAATGAGTGCAAGTTTAATAGATATAAACACAACACCGGAAGTTAATGCGACAGTATTGAGCTTACAACGTTACACTTACAAACATGATTTGAACGCGAAACAACAGAAAAGGACTGGTGACACTTCACGACGAGAGGCGGTTGAGGCAAACTCCTTTCGTAGAATTCACCCTTGTGGAGCGGCCGAGACGTCAACGACATCGGACATGATTGACAGTACCGAAGGTGGAGCACGATGCCGGACATTATCAATAGTGTCGTGGGCGGAGTCGAAGTGATAGTAGGTCAACGGCATCGACAGGATCAACGGCACCAAGGATGTACCGCAACGCCGGACAGAATCAACGGCGCTGAGGATTGGCGGAGGAGCGTCAACAACGCCGGACATAATCGACAGAGCTGAGGTTGGAGGATAAATGACAGAAAGTAAAGATAAAAGAGTGAAGTCTGTGTTTTAGTTGTTGTTGTGTTGTTGTTTGTTCTGTTGCGATCCTTTTATATCCCAGAATCTGGCAGTTGTGATTGTTCAGCCAGCACGGGATCTTCTTGGATTGTGTGCACAATCTGATTTCCATGCACATCGTGTTTTAGTTGGCCTTTCTAGGTTTGCCACGTGACCTACCCCCTTGACGTAAAGTAGACGTGGTTTGGCCAAGTTCTCGAGTTGCAAGACAGTGTTCGCTTCTAGAGCTACACTTGGTAAGTTACCTCTTGAGCGAGGTTAATCTCGAGTATTCAAGGGATGTGTCTCGAGCAATGCTTCATGGGCTTCTCGAGCGAGGTTGACGAAACTTCGCTTCTTCGGCCCATTAAGGATGAAGCCTAGGAATTCATGTGTGTCAACATTAAGCCCCCCTTTGTTAAACATAATGTGAAGACTTTATGTTTCCCTCGAAACGACTGTGTTTTAGCATGAATCTTGTCAAGCAAGGTCCTTTCCCGCTTCTTTGTTTATTGGCCTTGGCATATCAACCGTTTCTTTCTTCTTCAAAACCTCCCTATCCCTTCGGCTTCTAGAACTGCTCCTCTTCCGAAGTTTGGACCTTTCTTCGACCAAACCCCGATACTTGTCCTTTCTCTTTGTAAAGTTTCAAACTTTCCTTCATCGGCGCGGGATTTGCAAGCAATGGCCTCCCAGACGATGTCCGACTATGTTCAGTTTGGCCAGTACTATGAAATCGCCGATCAAAATGTGGTCATTCCGGGTTCGAACTGCGATCCTCCACTCTTGAGCTTGGGTCATCTACTTCCACCATCTGCTTTCAGGGAGCATGAGATTCCACAGACCTACCATCTTACCTCGCCGTCTATCCCAGTATACCACCCCGACTTTTGGTTCAGTGCGAAGGAGCATGTAGGGTTTCCTCCAACTGACACTTCAACTGAGAAGTGCTTTAAACTGTGGAAAGAGAAGTTGGATAAAAAGTTACAGCGTTTGGGTTTGAGGATTTAGTGTCTATCTTGAGGAGGATGAAGTGTAGTGATTTCAAAGTTTATTATAGTTTAATTCCTTTTTGGAATTTGAGAATAAATATCTTTTCCTTCCTGCGGGGTCTATGACCGTCACTATAGAGGACATTTGTCTATTGACAGGCTGTTCAGCCTTGGGTACTGATGTTCGCCTCCATAGATAAGAAGAAGATCAATTTCGATACAAAGGGCATAAAATCCGAAACACAGTCAGTAATCACATAGATCTATTTCGTGCTGTGGGGGGAACAATTGCCCTATGAAAAGTAGAGCAGGAATTTGACTTCTTCCTCGAGTGGCTCAACAAGTATATTTTCTGCAGTCTTGGGAAACAAGCCGCCATTTACATGTCTCGGATTAGTAATTTCTTGGTCCAAGCCAATGAGATTGTGGCTTTTACACCTTTCCTCCTCCAACTGTTATATTGTAGCCTTCGGATTGCCTCTACAATTGGCTTGGACTGCCTCGTCTTCTATCGAGTTTCCACTCTTCAGGAAAGGCCGGATTGATGCGTTCGAGCTCTTTGAAGTCTACTAGGCCATGACTTGGTCTGAGTTGCGAGGGGACATGGCTATTTTAGATAGCAACTTAGGTGACCTTTATGTACCCACCCCTGCTCTAGAGAGTAAGTTATGAAACTCAGCCTGTGTGGTTAATTATCAATCGTTGTGGTCTTAATCTTGCTTGTTTTGTAAATGAGATTGATGCTGTAGCTCTACCTGAGACAAGTTCTGATGAAGTGCCTCTAGTGCTCAAAAAGAAGCGTAAGGTTTGATCTGTGTAGTCCCTTGAAGAGGGTGATCTTAGAGAGGAACGGTCTCATGCCCGAGAAGATCGTCCCTCTATAACGCAGAGTGAGGGGGCACCGGCTACCAAGCGGCTCAAACGCGTCTTTCAGAGGCGGGTAAAGCCTGTGTTCAAGGAACCTGACCTTCAGGTTCTCGACCAGAGTTCGAAGGCGGTCATGTCTACTTCGCCTCGTCCTGAAATAACGTCTACCAAAGTTGGCGAGTCAACTTAGGATTAGAAGTTCTTAGTGATAAGGTATTTCCTTACCTTTTCCGATTTTAAGATCCATTTCTCTTTGAATTAGTCATTCTCGGGAACGATGTAGGTTGCCTCTCATGAACAACCCACTGAGGAGAACCTTCAGGATGTTCCCCCTCTCTCTCGAGATGATCTGGGTACTCAGGATGCCTCTTCTCTCTTGTATGTAGAAGCGTCTCGAGGGAATATCTCAAGCCTAAGAACTCGAGAAGTGTCGCTTCCTAGGGATACTGGGAATGTCTGTTATTCACCTGTTGAGGTGGAGGAAACTCCTCACACTATTGCAGGAACGTCAAGTGTTGAAAAGTCGCTTTCCGAGGGTGAGGATGAATTTCGAGAAGACGCTTTGCCTAGTGTAAGCGACCGCTTCCTCCCTTTTCATTGTCGAGCTTGTATATTCTCTCCTTTCAATTCCTGTCCTTTTGCTAGGATCGAGCGACAGATCCTCCTGAAGACGATATTGACGAAGATCTTGTGGATGACAACTTCGTCCCGGAGGAGACGATTTCCGAGGGTTCGTTGAACGAAGTGGACCAGTTCCATGTGGACTTTCAATTTGTGATCGACTTCCTCCGCGATGATATCGTCTATACCGAGGAAAGTTTTTACCGGTATCGGGCTGCTATGAAGAGCATTACCCTTTCTCCCCAAGTGACTGTGGACCAAATCTTTGCTTGCACCCTCGCTCGACAACTCTACTAGCTTAGTTATGATGAGTATGCCGAGAAATGTTCTGCCTAGCAAAGGGCTCGAGAATCGACAAATCGACAGGAATTAACAGAAGTTAAAGAACGGTGCAAGCTCGAGGAGTTCGACGAGAAGATCACATCTAAGAGCCAACGCTTAACCGCTACCCAAAGGAAAATACGAAAGCTTGTTAAGCGGAAAAAACTCTCTTAAGGTCTCTGTCCAAACTTGAGAAAAAACAAGCCATGTGGTCAGTCGTTACGGAACCAGATGATCCTTCCGTTCGAGAAAGCGTAATGGGCTCAGGTTCTATTACGAGAGGAGGAGTTCCTCGAGAAGCAACGTCTAGAACTTATCGAACATTTTGTTAACTGTCAACCTGGATTGTTGTAATTCTTCTTTTAATTCTAATGACATTGAATATTATTCATTGTTTTAATCTGTTGGTCTTCCTGCCTCAGACGTTCTTTTCAACCTTTCCCAAGACGTTTCATGACAACGTGCAACATTTACTCTCCTCTTTGAACAGCTTTAATGATGTACATTAAAGCTGCAAAGATTCCCCAAAATGCTGATTTTCGAGATTATCAAGATTTCTTACTATTCCTCCACGCAGTTCGTGAACTTGTCCTCGATTGCATCCTTCTTCTTGGCTATAAATAGACCTGGTTTTCTTTCACAAACTACTCATACCAACCATGTCTTATCGTGATGCTGTTCTCTTCTCTTGTCAACCTATTCTTTCAAAACCTTCTCTAGATTTCAAAAGCCTAAGTTCACAACCTTTCGTCCCTTGAAAACCTAGGTCCACAACCTTAGGTGGTCACGTAGCTCATCGGCTGTGTATGACCATTGTAAGTGGGTACCTTTGAAGGGACTTCCTCCAGCTTTTCATTATCTTGCACCCTTTCTGGGGTAAGAGGTAATGAACTCGAACGCGCTCTTCTGCTTTGTCTTCCTGGCATGCCGTACCTTAGCTCCTCCTTCCCGAAGCTGTCTTTGAGTCGAAGAGGGAAGGATACCAGTATTCCATGCCGGGGAGATGGCCTGTCAGATAGCTCGAGGAGATGGAGGGATTCGTGGTGGTCGCCCTTCTTCTGCTCTTCTTTCCCTTTCAAACTTTGTGAATAGGAGTACTCGTAGGGTGGACTAGTCGAAACGCGATTATCAAAATGTTTTAGGAACTAAACTTCTTGTATTTTTGTTTACACGTTATCCTCTCGAGAATTTGTAATGGATTTTATTGCTAAGGAAATATCTTACTCTTCCAGCCGCATCCATAAACTCGGGAATCTCCTCTTTAGAATTTCTTTATGAGTTTCCTAAATAGAGGGCTTGTAAGGTTTCAGATATTTCCCATTAATTTCAACTCCTGAGAACGCCATTCGAGGTTAGTTAAATGATATACGTTCTTAGGGAACACATCCTTCACTCTAAATGGGCCTTCCCAATTTGGTGACCATTTACCAAGGAAATAATTTCGAGTGCCTATTGGAAGAACCATTTTCCACACCAGTTCTCCTTCTTTAATGCTTTTGGAATGGACCCTTTTGTTATGGTCTTATCATTCTTGTTTTCTGAACTTCCATTCATTTTGCCGCTTTTATGCGCAAACTCTCGAGGTATTCATTGTCTCGAGGGAGTTCTTCTTCTCGATCCACATCCTGGTTTGCTTGATTGACTCGAAAAGATTTATACTTTATCTCGATGGGAACAATAGCTTCTTGCCCATATACTAGGTTATACGGTGCATCTCTAGTGTTGTCCCTTTTGGTGACTCTTAGGTCCCACAACGTTTCGAGGAGTATTTTATGCCACCTCCTAGGGTTGTTTTCAATCATCCTCTGGATCGCATTTTTAATAAGCTTGTTGGTAGAATCCGCTTATCCGTTAGACTGCAAATAATACTGTGAGGAGTTATTGATAATGAAGCCGAACTCTCTCGAGAATTCCTGCATCTGTTCTCCGTTGAATGCAGTTCCATTATCCACTACTATGTTATGCGGAAGGCCAAAACGAAAAATGATGTTTGTTTTAATGAACTCGATAATCTCCTTTTAATCGATTCTCTGATAAGCTTTCGCCTCTACCCACTTGGTAAAATAATTTGTAGCCACTAATATATAAGCGTTTCCCTTGCTCGAGTGAGGTCTAATCTCTCTGATTATATCTAGAGCCCAAGATTTAATTGGCATCACTGTGTCACTAGATTTAATTCCAGACTGGGGCTCGAGTGATGGGTCCAAACCTCTGGCATTTTCTGCAACCATTAGCCATCTCGATGCAATTCTTCTTCATGGATGGCCAATAAAATTCATGCCTTTGGATCATCCAGTACATCTTTACCCCCGACCGATGGGTTCCACAAAACCCTTCATATGTCTGCATCATAATTAGCGTTGCTTCCTCCAGGTCGACACACCTCACTAGTACTCCTTCTTTGGTTTTCTTGTATAAAAGTTTATCTAGGAGTACATATTGTCTGGATGCTAGTTTAATCTTTCTCTCGACTTGCGAGTTTGGGTTTTCTAAGAATTCAACATAAGGTAATTGTCAATCTTTACCTGCTTTCAAGGCGTCTACTTTATAATTAGAAGTAGAATTATTCTCTTTTTCTTTAATAATAGGTGAACCGATCTCGGGGATTATTATACCTATTTCATTTTGTAATGCGTCGTTCGATTTGTTTCCTGACGCCAATTGGGCCAACGAATTGGCTATCGCATTATCTCCTCGACCCACATGCTCTAGAGTAACTTGTTGAAACTTTCTAATCAGCTGTTGGGTCAGAGTTAGGTATTTCTTTAACTCTTGAGTGTGGCAGAGGCTCAAACCATTTATTTGGTTCACTACCAACTGTGAATCACCCTTAATTAATACAACTTTTGCCCCGCTTTCGAGTAAAGTTTGTAACGCAACAATGAGCGCTATACTCATTAACGTTTTTAGTTGCATGTTCAGTTAGTCTAAAAGAGAATTTGACCTCAAGACCCACTTTTGATTTTATCACAATTCCAGTCCTAACTCTAAACCTTGTTGACGATTCATCAAACTAGGCTTCCCAAAGTTCTTGTGCTTCCTCCTCCACATCTACTGAAGTTTCACTTGAATGTTCTACTAAGAAATCAGCAAGAACTTGTCCTTTAACAGCCTTTTGGGGTTTGAACTTTAAGTCATATGTCGAGAGCACTAGGCTCCACTTGCTAACTCTTCTAGTAAGCAACGGGCTCTCGAAAAATGTTTTCAGTACCTGTGCCCTCGAGACTAGATGCACTTCACTACTGCCTATGTAGTGCCTTAACTTCGTCACAGCATAGTATACTGAGAAGTAAAGCTTTTCCGAAGCTGTGTACCTTGTCTCAGCAGGATTCAAAAGTCGAGATAAATAGAATACAACTCTTTCTCTCCCCTGCTCATCTTCTTGTGCCACGAGCGCACCTATCGTGGTAGCGGTCGCGACTAAGTACAAAACAAAAGATTTCCCAAGTCAAGGAGAAGTTAGAACTGGAGGCTTCATTAAATGGCTTTTGATGTTCTCGAACGATTGTTCATGCTCATCTGTCCAGGTGTATCTATTCTTTCCCCTCAGTAGCGTGGAAAAAACCTCCACTTTCCCTGCTAAATTACCAATGAATCTCCGCAGATAATTCACTCGTCTGAGGAAAGCTTGCAGCTCTTTCTTATTGCTCGGGGGTTGCAATTCTTGTATTGCTTTGTTTTTTCCTAGATCAATTTGTATCCCTTTCTGGTGCACTAAAAATCCAAGGAATTGTCCAGCTTGTACTCCGAATGCACGTTTCAAAGGATTCAACTTCAAATGATGTTGTCTCATATGGATGAATGCTGCTCGGAGGTCCTCGACATGTGAGCCATTCTTTCTTGACTTCACTACTATGTCATTGATATATACCTCCACAGTCTTTGCTATTAAGGGGTCAAAGATAGCGTTCATGGCCCTTTGATACGCGGCTCCGGCATTTTTTAATCCAAATGGCATCACTACCCACTCGAATATGCCAATCGGACATCGGAAGGCTGTTTTGTAAACATCTTCTTCGGAAATGAAGATTTGATTGTATCTCGAGTAGCCGTCCATGAACAACATAATGAGGTTCCCTGTTGTCTTGTCAATCAGTTCATCAGCTATTGGCATGGGATATTCATCTTTGGGAGTTGCTTTATTTATATCTCGAAAGTCTATGCAAACTCGGATTTCACCGTTTTTTTACTACGGGAACAATGCTCGAGATCCATTTTGTGTATCTAGACGTTCTAATATAGCCGGCTTGAAAAAGCTTTCTTACTTCTTCATACACAAGTTTGCTTACTTCACCAGCTATGCTTCGAGGAGCCTGCTGGACATGTTTAAAGTTTTCTCGAATTGGGAGTTTATACTCTACCAAGTTTCTATCAAGCCCCGGCATCTCTGTATAATCCCTGGCAAAACAATCATTCTTCAGGCAGAAACATCCCTGGATTGTTCATGAGCTCCTCATCACCCGAACCTTCTAAGGTGAAGCTGAATAGGGGAAAGATGCCTCTGTCTCGAGGAGTGTTATCTTCATCGCTTCCCCATCCGCTCAAAAGCTGATGCGATTTCTAACACGAGAAAGGTAGTTTCCATCTCGCGCCTCTAACTTGGAGGTTTATTGAGAACACTCCCATACACTCGGACTTCTTTCCATTGAATGCCGTAATCGACATCCTTGTGTCTGTCAATTGCCACCTTTCCTTACTCATCGCCAAGTAAGTTTCAAAGGGAAGGATGTTGACCGTGGACCCGTTGTCCACTAACACCTTGTTCATCCTCACTCCATCAAAGTTTGATGTAATTTACATGGAATGGATATGCTGTCTCATCCCGAGGGAAGGTTTCTCGAACCAATGGAGCGGAGATCCTTTTGGGAATCTCATGCTCGATTTAGGGACTTTACGTACAGCGCCACTACTGAGCATAACCTTTTTACCTTCTCTCAGGAAGCAGGCAGGAAGCTCGACCGCGTTACAGGAGGTTACCATAGGATTTTTATCCTCTTGACACTCCTCGGGGGTCCCTTCCTGTAGAGGTGCGTAGTCTATGTAATCATCATAGGTAGCATCTTCTTCTTCTTCACCCTCTGCCTGCGGCGTCTCTTCTCGAGGTTCATCCGCCTCTTTTGGTGAAACAATTTTGCTTCTCTTAGCCTCCCTTTGTGTCAGTCTTAGGACTCTCTTACGTGCCGCTTTCGAGTTCACTATTTTCTTGCAGACTTTCTACCACCTGATTGTGGGTCTCCCGAGGTCTCTCCTACAATTCGCCCGAAACTCTTAACAGGGCATTTGACGTAAACGAAATCTTTCTTTTCAGGATCATAGCCCCGAATTTCCTGCATGTTAGATTCAGTCATCACAACATCAATAAAATTGGTGGTGAGATTACCAGTGATCTCGCTTTTGAGTTTGATCTCGATCTCCTCATTAGTTGACATCTGAACAAGCTTCGGGAAATATACCATGCAACACTTGATGCACATTTGAGGAATGAGAAATCTATTCGAGGCGATCAGCTTGCACTGCTCGCACAACATCTCTTCCTCGAGGAAGCGAGCAATCTGTGACCCTTCTTTGTGCTGCTCCTTTTCTTTTTACCTCAGCAGCACCTCTTTCAGCCTGGATTGGTTCTAGAGCAGGATCATCTTGCTTCAGGGACTTATCCAAAGCCTTTTCTCGAGTGCTCCGTTCAACCTTGCCTCGTCCATTCAGTCGCTCATGCACATGAGGCCTGTTGATCTGCTCGCTTTCATCATGCTGCATTTTTCGGTACTCACGACCGGCGAACCCAGATGAAGTACTTCCTAAGGGGTGCTTGAGGCAAAACGGGAGTACGATGGTACCATTCCCATCGCCGCTTCCTCGAGCTGAGTCAGATCATACCACATGCTCTCCCTGTTAATTTGCAAATACCTGCGAAAGTTGCAGCACTTATCTATGGAGTGGGAAGCATCCAGATGCTAGTGGCAGTGCTCCTCATGGATACCTCGAGCCGGGCAATTCACCACTTGCCTCTCGACCAGGCTCTTGAAAAGCCTGTTGGCGACAGTGGTCTCTCCAGATACTTTGATTCCCTGCGAAGTACGAGTGTAAGTCTCGAGGTAAAGCACATATACATCATCATCAATGCATTTAGTACACTTATTCTCATTTTCGAGAGAATACATATGTATTATAGGCTCTTCGCCAAAAGGGTTTTCATCTATTGCACTCGACTCATTCACTTCAGCAAAATTTAATTCATTTGACTCAATTAAGTCTTGAATTAAGTTCCTAAAATGCACACACTCTTGAGTTGAATGAGTGAATGTCCCATGCTATTTGCAGTGTTTCCTACGTTTCTCTCGATCATTTTGTGGCAACTTATGACCAGGCCTGAGCTTTATACGCCCTTTCCGGTACAGCCAATCGAAGATCTTATCCATCTATTCTATGTCAAAGGAGAATTTTCTCTTCTCTTCAGACCTTGGAGAAGCTCGAGCTTTAGAGTTCTTCTTCACAAGAGGCTCACATACAGTTGGCTCTCCTTTTACAAATTCCGCTAAATCGATTTCAGCCCATTCAGCCTGACAATTTCTAATCGAGTGAAACTCCTCTAATAGGAGATTGTGATATTCAGTGGCTCGTCTCGAGAGTTCGTAGAAATCTCGAAAACGTTCTCCTTAAGGTTTCTTCCTTATCTTTAAAAACAATGTGTTCTCTGCTATCTCGAGCTGATCTCTTTCAGCCAAAGCTGTTGCACATTTCAGCAGGTTCTTTCTAAACTTCACTAGGAACAAAGCAGGACTCTCCCCAGGGGATTGTTTCATTTTCAAGATTTCTCCTAGTGTGATCACTGAATCTAACCTATCGAATGCTTTAAGAAACTGGGTTTGCATTTCTACCCAATTGGGGATAGAGTTTGGGAGGAGTCTCGAATACCAGCCAAAAGCATCTACAGTCAGGGAATTCAGAAACAACTTAAGTTTTAGCATATCACTATTCGACATTTCTCCCATATGATAAGTGAACCTGGGCTATGTGTTCTACGGGAGTCATTTCATCTTCTCCCAAAAACAACGTGAAATTAGGAATCTTATATCCTTGAGGTTTCCCCATCCCTCGTTCTATGTACTCAGGGATTGGACTCCTATACAGGCCACATCTTCGGTCCTTGCGCCTAGCACCATTTGAGCTACAACTCGAGCAATTTGTCCACTCAAGTCAACAGTAAGATTAGGACTTGTTTTTAGATTAAACTCATTTTCCCTAGGTTTGTAATAAAAACTCTCAGTTTCCTCACGTTGGCCTAAGGGAGGATGAACCAGACGAGCATTCTGCTTGAGATCTATAACTGTAGGTTTGACATTCCTATAAGGTACTGGACTTCTCGAGCTACCTACATCTATTCCATTAGAAGCCCTAGGAGATAGTTCGGTTCGTTCATCATGTGAACCTACACCATTAACCTTTTGCTTTCCAACAATTCTAGCGTCTGCCATGAATGGTTTTTCACCTAAAGGGTCATTCTTTTTCTCAGACCTATCACTCTTAAGGAAATTCAAGGCATCTATCACTTTCCGGATTTTTTTTATCCATTCGACCCTCCAACTCCCTATAACTTTCTACTAACTCTAATTTTAATTTTCTTGTAGCATCACCAAACTCTTGTTTGGCTATAAAGTCATTAGGCGAATATTCTCGCCAGGGATTGTCCGGGAGCCCTATGGGGACACCTCCTGAATACCCTAGTTTTGATTCTCATTGGGATCCTTTTCTTTAGGATCCTCGTCCATACCATCCTTCCTAGTACGAGCCATTTTTCAAAGGCTTCTCGTGGATTTTTCAAATTTCGTCTCCATTGTGGTAGCCGAAAACGTGTTAGCGCGGAATTTGTTCCTCGCAACACGTATCGAATTTTATAGTGATAGTGTGGTCGCCTAAAGTGAAATTAAACGCAATACCAGAATTTAATACGACGGTACTGAATTTACAACGTTTGGTGTTGTACACCGCAAAGTAAACGAGTGCAAGTATAACAGTTAAACACAACACCGGAATTTAATGCGACAATATTGAGCTTACAACTTTACACTTATAGACATGACTTGAACGGGAATCAATATAAAAGGTCTAGTGACGCTTCACGATGAGAGGCGGCGGACGAGCGGTCGAGGCGAACTCCTTTCGTAGAATTCTCCCTTGTAGAGCGGCGGAAATGTCAATGACACCGGACAGGATCGACAACACTGAGGGTGGAGCACGACGCCTGACAGAATCAATAGCGTCGTGGGCGGAGTTGAAGTGATAATAGGTCAACAGTATCGAACAGGATCAACAGCACCGGGGATGGGCCGCAACACCGAACAGAATCAATGGCGCTGAGGGTTGGCGGAGGACCGTCAACAACACCGGACATAATCGACAAAGCTGAGGTTGGATCATAAAGGACCGAAACTAAAGATAAAAGACTGAAGTCTGTGTTTGAGTTGTTGTTTGTTCTGTTGCGATCCTTTTATATCACAGAATTTAGCAGTTACGATTGTTTAGTCAGCCCAGAATCTTCTTAGATCGTGTGCACTATCTGGTTCTTATTTTATAGGAACCATGTACGTCGTGTTTTGGTTAGCCTTTCTGGGTTTGCCACGTGTCCCACTCCCTTAACGTAAAATAGACGTTGTTTGGCCAAGTTCTCAAGTTGCGAGACAGTGTTCACGTCTCAAGGTACGCTTGGTAAGTTACCTCTCGAGCAAGGTTAATCTCAACCATTCGAGGGATGTGTCTCGAACAATGCTTCATGGACTTCTCGAGTGAGGTTGACGGAACTTCGCTTCTTCGACCCAATAAGGACGAAGCCCAAGAATTCATGTGTGTGAACAATGATATTCCGGGATTACTTGGAACTCAATAATAGCTATTTCCGATTAATATGAAGTTTGAGTCTATCTGTCTTTCCTTTTCTTTGCTTTCCTTTTCAATCGTAGTTGGCTAGGAATGATTTTTTTTTAGCCAAAATGATCCAAGTCTGGAATTCCGGAAATAAATATTAAAATTGCAGGACCGACGCATTAAACTACGAGTTCAATTTCGTTCCAAGGCCCAGAGGAAAAGGAAAAGAGGAAAATGCTCGGAATGATTAATGGGTCGATTCACAGAGCTTTGGGCCGCATCCATGAGAAGACGAGAGACCTTCGTATTTTGTACGCCGGAATCGACCATCCGAGAATCTACATTAGGCGTCGGCTGACTATACTTTTTATTCGATGGTCTAAAAGGCGCTGCTTTTTTCACTTCACTAGTACGGAATCTGGATGTTTACAGGGTCCTTTGAGATAGAGCCGAGATGTGACTGTCATCAAATGTTGGGCTGTTTTTGGTCATCCAAGTTTCTTTCTGCTTGTGCTTCCATATGTATTCGGTCTCACGGGAGTTAAAAAGCAGTTGCCAGTGAAGAACGCCCATCGGACCATTCTAATGCTCCCTTCCCAAAATCACCCTCTGCTTAGACCAGAATCCTTAAGCTGCCTTGGTAGCTGCAACCTCTTCCCAGCACTGGGTTGAATCCCAATCTGTCCGTATTCGTTTCATGATAGGCGATTGAGTAGATGCCTCCTGATCTTCTACTTGCACCGTTGGGTTTTGCAGGCTTGTAACGGAGACCTGGAGCGATGGTTCATACCGCAATCTTCATATGCAAAGCAGTACCTCGCAATTCTCAAACCTATCTACCCGGCACTGATTGCCATGATATGATCTGAACTCTTAGGTTGAGCATGGTCATGACTATATATGATGACTTGCTTCATAATCGAAGACATTATCAAAGGAGCTGTTCCAACTACACCCAGAGGATTCTACTTTCTAAGCTAAAGCACGAAATCAAATAGGACAACTCGGGTTTTAAGGATAAGCTCGCAATGCAACAACATAGACAAACAGTATTCACGGGAATAAAGGATCCCAAGATGCAGACACACTAGGATGTGGCCTTACCCCACTAGGATTATCGAATCCAGACATTAACTCATCGCCGAACATCATGCCACCAGCCGCCAAAGCTCCAGCTCCAGCCCCAATACCAAATCCTCGCGGCACAGCCGACACGCTCGAAGATGGCAAATTCACGTATGTCCCCGTTACCCCATAGTTTTCCCCCGTCAGGTAATTCTGTGAATGATTTATGGTTTGTTGCAGGGGTTGTGGCAGAGGAGGACGACCATGGAACGGGCGGTAGCTTGGCCCTGCTGCTGAAGGGTAAGTAGGCCCTCCTATGCAGGGGTTGGCACACTTTGCAGGGAATGGAGTTGGTAAAGTATAAGGTTGTTCCGGCTGGGACAGGATGGGTTGTTTTTGAGCAGCCAGGGGGAGTGCAGTAGGTCCTTTCAGGATAGCAGGAGCAAGATCTTTTTGCGAAGACATGGTCATCCGGTTGTTATGATCCAGGAGCACAATCCCTCCTCCTGCTGCTGCTTCTACTGCTTCATATTCTGGTGACATAAAAATAATTAACCAAGGAAGCCTATCAACATTCATGAGCATGATAACAGCAAGTTAAGGGTTAGGGCCGGCAATGCTAACCAGGGTAGAAATGCGGCTGCTTGACCCCCTTCTCTGACAAGATGCGGACGGAGACGTCCACGAACCCTCTATGCTTCCGGGAGTTGTTCTTCCTCAGCTGGTAACTACCGACATCCTCCACTTTCCCCGACCCATCTCTGCGGTTCCTGAGGAACTCGGTGAGGGAGAGGACGGTGGAACCCTGGAGGCTCTCTGTGAAGAAGAAGGGGTCCCTGCTGTAGACTTGGACGTGGAGGTTGAGGACCTCCGAGTCGTCAACAAGGGAGGAGAACTTGGTGTTCCAAACCGGATTGGGGCTTCCTGAACAGTCGACACTGGAGCAGTACTTGTCCTTGGGGTCGATCCAACCTACGGCGAACCAGTGGCGTTTCCAGAGGGAGTGAGATGTGCGGAGGCCCCGGGCGGAGATTAGGCACACTTGGACGGACACCCTCCCCATCTTTCGCACCCACTGAGTCACCACCACACCACTTGTAGAGTTGTTCAGTGACAAAGTACAAGATTTTTGTGGGAAAACAAAAAGGCCAAAAGGAGAGTTCCTCCTCTGGAAGGCAGGCGCACAATGCCCAACTGTAATGAGGGATAATACATGTCTAAATGTAATATATTTCTTTCCATTTTGATGATTCTCCACATTTTTCTTTCTGCTTAAGCAACAAGATAACTTCCATTTCTAATTGGCAAAATATACGTTTATGTCCCTAAATATTGACGAACTTTCTTTTCTATCAACTTCTTTTTTTCATATACAAAAATGTCACTAACTATGTCATTAACCTTTTTTCTGGCAAATCTTGAATTTTTTATAGTGAAAGCCAAACAAGGCCTTAAAAGACAATTTTTATTTTTGACTAAAAAGGAAAAAAAAGTAAAAAAATGAAAAATAATATTGAAACTTTTAATGTGTTTTTAATTTTAAAATTTTGATGAGCAAATCAAGTGAATTAAAAGCCGAAATTAACCACAGTTACTGATACTGTCAAAAAATATTCAAAATTGATGAAGGTCGGATGATATCCTGTTACAGGACTGCTACTACGGATAAGGTGGATTATGAGACGAATTAATGAGAGGTTGAAAATCCACTGTTGTAGTAAGAGATTTAGACTATAGTAAGGTCGTGTTTGGTTTTCGGTGCAAAAAATTCAAGATTTGCTAGAAAAAAGGTTGATGACATAGTTCGTGACATTTTTGTATATGAAAAAAAGAAGTTGATACTTAGGGACATAAACGTATATTTTGCCTTTCTAATTCCCCGAAACTCGGATTTTTAGGTGTCAAAAGTACTTCTGAAACCTGTGGCACAATGGGGGCTTATTCCATTCAAGATGATAATTTGAAAGAGGGGCAAAGTCGACCTCTGGAACAAATAACTAAACAAAGAGGACATCTCACATTTAACTACCTTACTCTACAGTACAGTACACTAAGAAACTACGCTGGTCCAGTCTGGTGGGGCGAACCTTACACAGAAAAGTAACCTCTACACTTTCCATATCCACACAAGCAACTTCTCTGCCTATACTCCACGCCGGAGTCATCTCCGTTGCTAGGCAAGGTGCCATAGTCATAAGTCAACTCTGTGAGCGGTGGGATATGCTTTTTAGCATAGAAGGCTATGTGAAGGAACGTCTCGTTCTTGTTCTGATAAATCACCGGTTGCCAGAAGACGTTCGGATAGCAACTGTGGTTCATGAAGCGGGCAACATTCCCCATGTTCTTGGCTGTGATGATCAGTGTTGATGGAAGGTTGAACTCCTCAGAGGACTCGTCGAAATTACTTTCCTCCAGCAAGTCAGACTCGTGATTCCACTTGAACGTGTCAGACACCCGGCTTGTATCAAACACGTAGTCATTGACCTCGCCTCCATCCAGTTGCTGTACCAATTTAGCCTTGTCAATGACTTCTCCTGCATATTCACAGATAAAAGCACCAGCTCTCAAGGGATCCCAGGAATGCAGTCCCCAACCTCTATCTTTGGTCTTGAAAACCTCCAGCCGAACCTTAAGGCCAGTTTGCGAGACTCTGTTTTTGCAGTTAGGATAGCAAAGGCATGAAGGGCCGCATTCATGCAATACCGGCCTCCGACCCACAAGAATCCCATTACCCGTATAAGGAGACAGTCCCCCATTTGCCTGAATGCATGAACAGTTTGGATTGTCGGGTTTGCACTCGTGGCAGTCACAGCCATGAGAGGTCTCGATTAAGCTGTAAGACCTGAAATACCTCAGGGTGTAGAAATAGTTGAAGTACTCGGGTCCTTTCTTGTTGTCGACCTCATTTACAACTGGCACGACCGAGCTCTCTGCCCCACCCGTGAGATCTGCGACTATCAGACCAGGGCGAGTGCTGACTAGTTCTTTCCACCTTTCGATAGTTTTCCAAACTGCAAAGGCAACTGGCTGCCCCTGTATCCTGACCAGTTTATACTTGAAGGCATTGGCACCAACCTTTCCCTTCTCCGACCAAGATTCCTGAATGGTGTAAAGCCCATCATACAAGTAGACCTTAGAGTTTGCAGCAAAGGGATCTTTCACGCCCCGAATTACTCTAACCACATTAGCACGGCGCAGACTCCTTTCGAGAGCGAGATTTCCCCTAACAAGCTTCTGATCGGTAGCTTGCTTATCTTTGGAAGTGGTTCCTCCACCCTGACCACTATAGATCAACACGTTGCTATCACCGGTATCATCATCATACATCCCAGATGAAACAATGCTGAGAGCAACTGCTTCATCTACAGGGCCATCCCCGATGTTGGCATAATCGATTCCACCCATAGGGTGAGCATGTAATCCCACCACGCACAGCTCCATCCTGAAGAAGAAAATATCACCGACCTTAACCCCAGGGACAGCTCCGATCCTCCGACGCATGTTGGTTCTAAAACCTTTACTCATCATAACATTCCCAACCTTTAAGTCTACTCGCTTGATCAGACCCATAGACCCTTCCCTGGCATCCTCCAATTGACTAAGCTTCCGCCTAAGCCCATCAAAAGTCATCAGAACAAAGTCCACCAGCTCTTCGTTGCCATCATCCCTTTGGCTCGAATTGAGGGGCACAACATAATCGTTATTAACAGGGAGCCAGTCCTTGCTCCTCCTTGCTTTCTTACGGGAGGCCGTCCCAGGAATTCCCGATTTATCATCAGCCCCATCCGACTCGCTGGGGTCTCTATATGCCCTAAGGGGAGTCGGGGCTGCAGCAGTTTGTGCACCCTGGGAGGCGACGGAAGGGTCAGTGGGTGAAAACCCCGGAGGGTGAGAGCTGTTGGCTGGTACAGGAAGAGGAGGAGGACGAGGGACGTTCGAGTATGCCGGGAACACGGGTTTAAGGGTGCGCAAAGGCTTCACGTCCAAAACCCTGGTCTTATCAGGAGTCCCTCGCATTTCCAAAAGCCCTTATCTTTCCAAACAAATCCCAACCAGGCAAAAGGAACGAGAACCAAACCCAGTTGAATCGTTCGTACGACACAGCTACTAGCACTCAATCCTCAACAACAAATATCCCCTGAAGAATAGTATTAACCTTTTTAGGAGACAGCTCTCGCCGTCTAAAGCAGGGAAGAAAACAGATTCGAGCTTCTTGCTTTGGCGTACCTCCCATCACTTTTTAGGGCAAAGGAGAACAACCCCCCCCCCCCCCCTCCTACTCAAGTCCACAAAAACCCTTTTGACGAGGTGGAACAGTTCCACCAGATCTGCTTCAGCTCTCCAGCACCACCACTCATCCTCAGCTCACGCTGTCTGCTCCCGCATTGACAGGCATCCAGCCCCACCAGCTGTCGCATCTCCCAACCTCTTGTTCACGCGCCCCCCCCCCCCCCCCCCCCCCCCCCCCCCGGCCCCCGGCAACCTCCTCCACTTTCCCTCAATGGAATTTTTTCTCGTTGACGTTTTGGGCCGTTCTTTTAAAGCCCGGCCCCGAGATGATTCTTCTTTGCCTCATCATTCAATTCTTAATCCAAAGGGATAAAACTTACTCCAACCTTCTGTTTCTCATTAGTCCTTGAAAGCATTTCCCCTTGCATTAATAAAACACGTCCCGAGTCAGGGGGGAGCTACCCTTCGTCAAAATTAGGTTATGCTATCATCTATCTATCCCGAGGACGCTAAGGAGGTACATCATTGCATTTTGCGTGGGGAATTACTACATCGTCCTCGCAACCACGTCAGTCGGGTGTCGTTATCGTTAAGGCGCATGAAAACCTCCCTCAGATTTGGGTCCTCAAAAATGTCCACAGCCGCAAAGTAGACCATTGCATCTATATCCTCCATCTCGTCCAGCGTCTTGATGCAGTTACTGATGGAATATAGATCCTCCTTAGGCTCTGCGAATGTAGATATCAACTTTGAAGAAGCAACCATATCCTGCATTGCTCGCGCCATGGATTCCAGTCTCTCCTTACCACCGCCACCACCATCCCCACTACCAGGTCGTTTCTTCTTTCTCTCTACAGTCCCCAACTCAACCAGAGATGCATTTCGTTTTGCTAGTCGCATCGTCCCCGAGTCTCTGATAATCTCAGGTCCATCTCCCATGATTAGATCAGGACTTGCCGAAGCGGCTGTGAAAGGCTTATCCAACTCCTCATAGTGACTAGATTGAGCATATTTTCCCTCGCCGGCTGTATCGGTGAACATAATGCACAGCTGCTCATATATGGGGCAGTCTTTAGCTTTCCCAGATTCTGGCTTCTGTTGTGCCTGCAATTCATGAAGTTCACCATGACCATGGTTTGCAATTACAGAATCGGTAAAAAGTTAGGATAGGCGAGTACTGCAATATTATCCCAGAAATCAAACCCCATTCCACAAGAATCATCCAAAGGAAGCTGATTCTGAGTGACGGGCGATCTCAGACTGTAAAACCGAGTCCTAAGCACATCAAAGTGCTTCCTCAGCTGATTCCTGTTGAAGTTGAGGCCAGTTTTCCTGTTGAACTCGCAGCAAATTGCACTCCATGTCTTCTTGTTGAGAACATTGGTTTGCCCAACACCCTGTTGAATTTGTCCGACAATCAGATCCGCAAATATCTTATCCAGATCGGCTGTCCACCGCATTCGCGAACGCTCTTGCTTATTGGGAAACCTGACTTCACCATCCATCTGATCTGCAAGCCACAGCATCGAAGAAAAAAATACCGTCATCATTTCTCATGCATCCGTTCACAATCCATCAGGCAAAATCAAGCAGAGGATGCTCATTGCCATGATGTACAGAATCAAGATATATAAAGTCTTATAAATCAAGGATTCTCCTTCAAAACCATCTAACAGAAGCATATTCAAGTAAGTCATAAACAAACAATCGGATCGAAGAGCAAAGCACTCTTCAGCGACACATTTCGATCTCCCTTGAGCCAGCTAGGACAAACCCTAACATTAGAATAATCAGAGCACCTACAAATTTCAAAGCAAGTCGCAATCAGGCATTCAAATAATCTTCCAGGCCGGAAATTAATAAAAGATTCCGCGTTTATGTTAGCGGATCACAAAACAATGGGGTAAGGAATCCAATCGAAGCCTACGTTGGCGGTCGTGGAAGCAGAATAACCAAAAGGAAGAGGCGTGGCGAAGAAAATCCGGATTCCTCGATTAGATCGCGTGGGTGACGGATGCACTCGGACAACGAGCCTCCGCCTCCGCCACCGCAGCCGCCT
The DNA here is from genome assembly GCA_023653495.1 of Melastoma candidum. Taxonomy (NCBI): domain Eukaryota; kingdom Viridiplantae; phylum Streptophyta; class Magnoliopsida; order Myrtales; family Melastomataceae; genus Melastoma; species Melastoma candidum. The sequence goes on along the minus strand of CM042884.1, from coordinate 12,962,099 downwards.
GCAACAACCAAATGCCGGGGTCCTCCCTACCGGGCCACTACTACGGTTCAAAGTAGCCGGGGAATCGGCCCATCCCAACCATGGACGGAAGGATTTTTAGGCCCATGCCCACTATTCCGCCTCAAGATGATCTCCAAAAGTTACCTTTGAAAAGCCCCCTCCTATCCAACTTTTCTTTCCTGTTCGCTTAGTTTTCAAAGAAATTGCCGTTGACTCAAAATGGAAAATGCTAACGACCCGTACAATCCGTGCAATGTACAAAATTTTAGCGATTTTTTTTTTTTACATTTGTAATGTACAAAAAAATCCCTGTTATGACGTTGTATTATAATATACAAACGCTGTTTTATCGTTGTGTAATGCACAACGCTAGAACAGTGATTTGTTTGTACATTATGTATATTCTAATTTTTTGTACTTTATAAGGAAATCATTGTTCTAGCGTTGTACAATGTACAGCGGTACATCATATCTTGCTTTGAGATTTTGGTTGTACTTCAAAATCAAGGTCTAGTAACTTTTGATATTCAAGTTGATTCTCTTCTTAGAATGAATCTACATTGGAAAAGTAGAATGTGAAATGGTCATAATAGAAATAAAAAATAATACATGTTAATAGATGAAGAAGGGGCTTATATGCTCAAAAGTACTCCAATTCTGCTTACAACCAGTTGCGCTACACGTTAAACTTAGTATTCGAATAGCAAATCATTGAAGAGTGGGGGTATCACCACCAAATAAAACCCACAACTCCGCTGTCATGAGAATTATGTATACGTTAGTGATTCATTAAACAACTATAACGTTGAAAATGTAAATTTAAATAGCTAAGAGAAATGTACCTGGTGATCGTTGAGTCCTAATTCGGTTTGCCAAGGGCGTTCCATAATTCCCGACGCTTCTTGAATAGTATGCAATTTCTTCAATGATCTTAAGTTGAACCGCTATAATTGGATTCAACCTCTCTATGCAAGCATTGAATCCAGTAATGACTTCTGAATCCCTTAGATATCTAGAGTTCGGATCACAATGAGCAGGATTCAAGTAATGTCCCGCTGCATGCAATGGATGGTGAAGTTGACAATTCCATCTATCATCAATCATTTCGAAGATATCCGCATACATTTCTTCTTTTCTATTGAAAGGCCTTTGGATCGTTGCTTTGGCCCTATCCATTGCTTCATAAATATATCCCATGGTCGGCTTCTTCTCATTATCCACAAACGGAATAACCATTAGAAGCATACACTATCCCAAAAAGTTCTCCTGGACATAATTGTGGCCGCTTTTTTCCCTTTAGCAGTCTTGGATAACTTGTTCGTGTCCCATTCCTATGAAAAGTGTATATATATTACCAATTCAACAAATAACTTGCACATAACGTAGGAATACCTAAAAGGAAAATACATGAGAAAAGAACATCTTTTTTATGTTATTCTTCAGTAGATGTAGCCTTTGCAACGTGAGAAATCTCGTTGCAAATCTTGTAACTCAATGTCGGATCACCTCATTTTTCTCTGTGTACGTTCTCATAACATTCAAAACACTGTCATGATTATATATAAAGCCTACCAAGAAAATGGCATGCTCGATAGTCCTCTTCACTTGTGGAATCTTTCCAATATCTTCCAACATGAGGTCAATACAACGAGCGGTACAAGGAGTTCAATACAAATGCTTTCTCTTAGCCTGAAGCAACTTTCTTGTAGTCATTACAAAAGTAAGATGCTTGCATAGGAAAATTTATAAAAGAAACATGAGATTAAAATTTAAAGTGTGTCTCACCAGCTAATATGTAGTTACTTCCGTTGTCAGTAATGACCTGTACGATGTTCTTCTATCCAATCACATCAACAAATTGATCTAACAATTCAAATAACTTTTCTCCCGTCTTCGACTAGGCCGATGTATCAATAGATTTAATAAACATGCTGCCCTTCAAAGAATGCACCAAGAAGTTGATCAAACTTTTACCCATCTGTCTGTCCATCCATCAGACATGATCGAACAACCACTAGCGAACCAACTATCCACATGATCTTTCATCAATTCATTCGTATAAGCAACCTCATTCTTGAGAAGTGGAACTCGCATCTCATAGTAACTCGGCGGCTTCAAATTAGGACCATATCTTCCAATATCCTCCACCATCTTACCAAAAGTCGGTAATTTCACAGCATTAAACGGAAAACCAGCTTGATAAAACCATCTAGCAATGCTCCGTATGGTCTTTTCTCGCGCCTCTTTGTCACATGTATCCACCACACTTTGCTACCTCATTTTGACCTTCTCCATTAAGAATAGATCCATAGGTCCCTTACCCCCTCTTCGATCGTACGAGGGAATCATCCACTTTTATTTGGATGTCGTCGTCGATTGGGATGGATGTAGTACTTTCAATCGCTTTTAGACGTGATATCCTTGTCTTGTCCATCTTACTTCGTAACTCATCCTTCACCTCTTGATGACATTTTGCACATGATCTAGCATTCCTAATGGATCATATTTGGTGTTGCTTTGCACGGTAAATACCGCCTGTCGACATATAGCCACAGAAATTGCAAGTCACCGCATTTGGCTTTTTTTGGATCTTTCCGTAATTGTACATCCAGCCAATGTCTCCTTTCGAAGATTTGTCCGATGAATCCATTCCTACTATCAGTCCCGACAAACAAAACAGTAACAACAACAAATTTGATCAGAAATCGAAGAAATCACGGCAAGAGATCAGGTGAGCTGAAATTTAAGAAATCGAAGAAAGCCAGCATTAAACAGCAAGAGATCAACAACCCACAGCAAGACAACCCATAGTAAGAAAACGAAGAGATCACGTCTGGGTGGGAGGGCGTCCAGCGGTAGAGGAAGAGGGAGTGTGTCCGGTGGCAGAGGAAGAGGGAGTACGTCCGGCGGCAGAGGAAGAGGGAGGGCATCCATTGGCTTCTAGGAGGGCGGGGCTTCAGGGAGGGAGGGCGTCCAGCGGCAGAGGAAGAGGAAGGGCGTCCAGCGGCTTCTGGGAGGAGGGGCAGCGATTGACGATGGGGAAGGACGGGAAAGTGTGCCAGATTAGGGCTGAAGGAGAAAGGATTTAGGTTTATTAGGAAACAAGAAAGGAACGTTGCGCTTTGGGGGGCTTTAGTGCGCTCGGCATCCTGCTCTTTAAGTGCGAAGCGCGCACCTTGGAGGGCTTCATGCAGGTCGCTCCAGCGCTCTGAAGCAAAGCGGCGAGGAGTCGCTTCAACGTGCTTCTGGGGTTTAAGCGCGCTTCAACGCGCTTTTAACAACTACGATTTATAGTGGTTCAGCCTTAATCGATCTACGTCTACTTTCCACCAATGAGGCGATTCCACTATATAATGGAATGGGTGCAAAATGCTCTTGCTCTAGGCTTTTAGTTTCTCACATGAATCTTTAAATAAATTAGAGATCCCACAGGGACAATGATCAGCTCCTCACACAATGGACACCTTCTCATTTCCAGCAGATGGATGCTCACACTCAGCAGTTGGTGGCTCAACGGATTCTCACATAACACGTTGTCGCTTTAGCGTAGACCTGTCTAACAAAGCACAAAGAAAACGTTATAATATAAATCCTCACAAAATTATTCCTGACAGTGACAGAACGACTTCTTAGGGAGCCCGTTTATAATTAACAGTAGATGAATGTTTCAGCACTTAATCACACAGCGGAGGATTTCCACAAAGCTCCTGTCTCCTTTTGATGAGAACCTGTTTATAAACACAAGAGAGACAACCACAAAGATAGTCACTTAGACCAGAAAAGAAAATAGAAGAAATTGTTGGTTCCTCACACAGCGGAACCTGACTTATCACACGACGAAGTCAAGGTATCTGTCCTACACACAGTTCGAACGTGCACGGTTACCACAGCCGTGTGTGTCTAATTGCTCAAACTCCATAGGTTCAAGATTTCCCTACGAAAAGACAAGACAAGAACTACGAATGTGTCTAACTACTGCAATCAACACATGTATTCACTTTGCTTCCCTTAGATGATTCGTCAGCCGCTAGTTGAACGCACCATGGACACACAGTCCGTCTCATTATGATCAAGGTAGCACATAACCCATGGGACTCCCGCACCCAGTTACGAAAGGTAAGAACCAGACGATCACTTAGCACCTTCCGTTCTCCGTCGATCACACAGCTCACACAGATCCTCAAAGCTTAACACAGATCACACAGGCTTTGCACAACCACACAGACCACATAGACGCACAAAGGATCTTTGATGTGATAACCTTGTCTGATTTTTATTGGGAAAGCAATCGTGGGAGTTGTCCGAGTTCATTAAGACGATTCCCTTAATTTGTTTCCAAACTACAGAGAGATCTGAGTGGATGCCTGCTCAACGGTCATTGTGCCCGAGAAGGAACGTCCTCAAACCATAACTTCTTTTAATTAATTTATCTCATCGGAATGAGATTATTTATTTCCATATCTTATAAGGTAACTGACCTAATGATAATTGTATCAGATCAATTACTAAATTCTAAATATAGTTGAGATTATTTGATTTGACGATTTATCTCTTTGCAGCGCAACTTTGCTGCAAATGATCAGAGATTTCCATAATAAAATATTTTGTTTCCATATCTTAACTTAGAAAGCTAATATCATTATTTTGAGTTGCCTAACCATATGATTTGGAAATTCCAAACCAAGTTCAATGTATTATGACATCTATAGATATATTCTGAATTATTTCAAAATATAAGAAATATTTATTTTCAAATATTTAATAATCAAGCGTAACATGACAGTAGCAACATACTGTAAAGTAGCAACATACTGCTCACGCTAGTTGCGATTCAATAACACTTTACTCAAGCTCATCACTAACGATAAGCATACAATTTATAAGACAACATTACTGACCATAAGTAACACGTTGCTTAAGTATATCATCAAAACTAGAATTAACATTCCCCCCTTTTTGATGATGACAAAACATAATCATTGTTTAGGAACAGAGGAGCTTGAGATATAACTCCCCTTGAGAGTAAGTACTTGCTTTAGCTTTTACCGTTTGTTTTTAAAACTCCCCCTCAACATGTTCTTCTCCCCCTTTTGGTCATATCAAAAAGAAGTAAATAGAGCAGCAAAAGATAGTTTTATTGCTAGTGCAGCTACACCCAAAATGACAAAGCAGATGACAACAAATGTTTGTTACGAACCAACAAGACATTATTTGTTCAAAAGAAAACAGTAGTAGAAGAGCACAACTCAATCCTTAACAGCAACTAAAGATAGGTAGGAGAGCACAACTCAATCCTTAATAGCAACTAAAGATAAGTAGGAGAGCACAACTCAATCCTCAGCACGATCAAGCAAGGTTTGGATCATCTTCTCCAGTCGACCATGTCTTTCAGCAAAGCCATACATCCTTTCAAGAATAGAGCGCCTGGTGAAGTTGAGTTCCTCGTAGAGGACTTTCTGCAGTTTTAAAGAAGATGGGGACTCCCCCTTAGATGCAATAGCATCTCTCTCACGCTTAACATAGCGCTATTTCCCAATTCCAGCAGCAGTAGTAGTAGCCTTGCCAAGACAGATGCAGCGAGCTCTCGCTTAGTTGGTTTCGTCCCAAAGACGCCATCTATGTACTAATAGCCCATACTCTCAATAGAGTTAGCACCAATTACTTGAGTAGTCCAGGTGTCCATCTTGTTCAGAGGAGTGACCTTCTCTCCATAATGCCGCAACAATGTTGTAATAACATGCGCAAAACGAAGAGCTCTGTTTTCATCATTCACACATGAAGCCATTGACCAAATATCACACTTCCCAAAATAATAGGAATGGCTCGCTTGAAGTGAACCATCAGATTCTAATCTCTGGGCATGATAAAGTGAATGCTGCCAATTGTAGGAGCCAAGCAGGACATCACTACCTTCTGAAACATCTTGTTGCTAAAGTTCAGCCCTCTATTCTGAAGATATCCACTAACAGTGATAAGCTCGCCATCATTGATGGTCTGATAAACTTCCAACTTTCCCTCATTGATCACTCTCAAATTGTTGAAAAGATCAGAATCAAAGAGTTGGCAAACATAAAAAACAGAGAATACAAACACTTTCTCATCTATCAGCACCTTAATAAATTTGATGAACGCGTACTCCTTATGAAAAGTGACGTTGGCATAATTTCCTCCACTTTATAAATGGAGCAAATGCCATCATACTCACAAAATGACCTCCAGGTTAATTTTTCAAACATTTCAGCAAAGTGAAGTTGATGTTTAGTAAACCAATCAAAATCCACACGCTTGCATGCAGTAATATTTTGCTTATCCATATTTCTATTGGGCAGTGCATCATCAACAAGAATCCTATTTATCTCAAGTAAAGAGACATTTTGATCAACTTCAGGAATAAACATAGAGAGATCTGCAGTTTCCAATTTCTTATGCCTTGGAGAGCTATAGTGCAGACCATCCCTTATACCTGCCATAGATCGCTTCATCCTAGTACGTGATACAACACCAAGAGAGGAGCGAGCAGGAGGAAAATCCTTGATCATGGTCTCAACCACTTCCTCAGTTTCTTCCTCAGCAGCGGTCTTCTCAACAGAAGAATCACGTTCCTCCACGAACAGGGTAACATCATCATCCTCTTCTTTCTTATCCTCATCAACATAGATTTCTGGATCTTGAGTGAGGGAAGTGTCTCATTTCTCAAGAGACTCAGAAGATGCAGGAGCCGCCTTGGTAACCGCCTCCTGAGCAATAGTTTCTCCCTCAACAACAAGTGTTTTCTCCGCAACAGCATCAATTTCATCAGAATCTGTAGCATCAATAGGTGACACCTCAATTTCTTTGACAAGAGTAGCAGCAGTCTTCCCTTTAGTCTCATGGACCATTGGAGAAGGAACATGCAGCGCATATGTCCCCCCCTCACTAACAGGAGGAATCTCTCCAATAGGAAGTTGTTGGGCAAAAGCAGCCACCGATTGTGACCGTTTCTTGGGAGTTCCCTTGCCCTTCGTCAATTTCGCAGACTTATGTGCCATGGTGAGGTTGAAGAGAAGAGGAGAAGGAGGAAGTTGGAGATCGAAGAGGAGAAAGATGGAGGTTTTAAGATGTAGCATGATGTGCTTACATCTTCAACCCAAAGATTTTTAGTCACTATCCAGCAACATGGTTCTCGCCATGTCCTATAAGGTTCTGTTCTTTCATTCTACAACCCTGTTTTGCTGTGGAATATAAGGAGATGAGAAATTATGGTTAATACCATGTTCTTCACAAAATAAGGTAAAGTAATGGTTATCAAATTCAGTACCATAATTCGTTCTTATGCTTCGTAGAGAAACACCTTTCTCATTTTGAAGCAGTTTGACTTTGTTTCAAAGGTTGTAAAGACATCATTTTTGTGAGCTAAAAATTTAACCTAGGTAAATCTGGAAAAGTTGTCTACCACAACTAATCTAGAACATTTACCTCCTAGGCTTTGAGACCTTGTTGGACCAAATAAGTCCATATGAAGTAATTCGAGTGGTTCCTTACTTAAAACCATATTTTTGCTTTTAAAGTGTACTTTTGTTTGTTTGCCAATTGAACAAGCTTCGCAAATCTTGTCATTGTCAAACTTGATTGTGGGTAATCCCTTAATAACTTCTTTCCTGGCTAGTTTGGACAGCAAATCATAGTTTGCATGTCTCAACATTCAATGCCGTAGAGTAGCATCGTCCTTAACAGACAAGAGACAATTTTCTTCAGCGGAGATATGCTTAAATGACAGGATATAGATGTTTTTCTTGCGTTCTCCAATGAAGCAAGTAACACCATTTCGGGAAACGTTACATGTTCTTTCATCGAAAGAAACACGATAACATTTATCGCACAATTGACTAATACTTATCAAATTATGCTAGAGGCTTTTAACATAAAGAATTCCTTCAATAATTAGGGAGTCAGAACAACAAACGGTTCATGTTCCTTTAACCACCCATTTTCCATTGTCACCAGAAGTGACAGCACCACCATCCTGATAAACAAGTGTGGAGAATACTGAGACATCTCCTGACATGTGCCTCGAGCAACTACTATCTAAGTACCATGCGTTGTGCTTAGCAATGGACTTGAAGCGTCCATGAAATAGAGAAAGAATTTAAGTAAGTCGTTGCTTCCATTTAAAAATAGAACCATCCACTTTAGAAATAATGACATGGATATCATTTCGTCTGATATGGCAGTTTTTAATAAAATGTCCCGACTTTCTACAATAATAACAAAGCCTAGGTAGCCGTTGGATAATATAATGAGAATGGACATTCCTACCATGAGGAAGAATGCATTCCCACGTTGTGAATGTTTCTTATTTCCATATTTGTGCAACTCATGTACGCATAATGCAGTTTTGCTGTGCATAGAACTGAGTTGCTTTTGCAGTTCCTCAATCTTTGAATTAGATTGAGAAAGTTGCTTTACCGCTTCCTTAGCCTTTGCTGATAACTCTTTATTAAGAGAAGCGTTCTCAACACTCAAGAGTTTATTCTTAATTTTTAGAGCTTTATTGTTTACGGTTAACGACTCATGTTTGTCATAGAGTTCTGTGAAAAGATTCTCAATATCATCGGTAAATAGATCAGAGGGAGATAAAGCATTTATCTTCTCAATTTCAACATCAGTTTGCACCATATAGCAGATGTTTGCCGTTTCGTCGTTCTGATCTGATTCCTCATCACATCACTCCAAGATGCCAACGTGGCATTTCTCTTGTATTTGAAGGTTTGCCTTCTCATTTAATAGTGGGCAATCTAGTCTCATATGACCAGGTTTATTGCACTCAAAGCATACACCATTTTTGCTTTGGCATGGTTTCGTGTTTTTCTTTTTAGCATATCGCTTTCCCTTGAAACGACTTTTGCGAAGATACTTTTTAAATTTCCTAGCCATTAAGGAGATTTCATCTTCTGATTCAGATGAGGATTCATCCTCAGATTCATCGGAGGTTTCAACACTCCCTTTAAATGCAACCGCATTCGACTTCTTTTCTTGAGCAAACTTGTTCTCAATCTCATAAGTGACAAGAGAACCAAGCAGCTGTTGAAGACTTAAGCTCGTCAAGTCTTTAGCTTCTTGGCTTCCCATGATTTAGGCAATGAACGAAGTATTTTTCTGAGCAGCTCAGAATTAGAAATGGTTTTGCCAAGATATTCCATGGCATTAGTGATTTCGATGAGTCTATTAAACATTTGATTTATTGACTCATCCTATTTCATCTTGAATGCTTCGTATTGAGTTACTAATGCATTCACTTTGGATTCCTTGACTTGTTCTGTTCCATCATAGATCAAAACAAGTCTATCCCACAATTAAATTCATTTCCAGCAAGAACGCACACTAAGTAGTGCCTTGCTTTGGTGTTGAGCGAGATAATTATCTCTTTCAAATTCATGCCGAGAGTCGCTGGGATTAAATGGAGGAACTGTGAGATCTCCTTCCATTATAATCTGCCAGCAATCGACTTCTTTTGCTCCTATGAAAAACTGTATTCCTATTTTCCAATATGAGAAGTGTTGTCCTACAAAGAGCGGTGGACGTTTGGTCGAATGGCCATCAGTTAAGAGCATCAACATTTTGCTCAATTCAGATAGCTGATCACTCAGCAACACCTTATTGTGATAGATGTAGATTTTTCAGCCACACGCTGTTTTGACCGTTAGGTCCAGCAACATATTTCTGTAGCAGTAATCGTACAGAAAGCGTTCCAGCAAACCTGCTCTGATACCAATTGTTGGATCGTTTAGGTGCACTAAGAGGAGGTAAATTAGTGATTGTTACTTTTTCGCCCTTTCTCATTGTAAGAGGCAGAGCGATTCTCAGATTATGAGATCTGCTTTGCTATAAGCGTTACGATTTGGTCGAGTAGGTTTTTGTACGAGTGTTTACGCAATCGTAATGGACACAATAATTTATAATGGTTCGGCTTTAATCGACTGACGTCCACTTTCCATCAACGAAGTGATTCCACTATATAATATAATGAGTACAAAATGCCCTTGCACTATGCTTTCAATTTCTCACTAGAATCCTTAAATAAATTAGAGATCCCTCAGGGACAACAATAAGCTCATCACACATTGGACACCTTCTCGTTTCCAACAGATAGATGCTCACGCTTAAGAGTTGGTTGCTCAACGGATTCTCACAGAGCACATTGTCGCTTTAGCGTAGACCTGTCTAACAAAGCACAAAGACAACGTTATAATATAAATCCTCATAAAATTATTCCTTATAGAGACATAACAACTTCTTAGGTAGCAACCCGTTTCTGATTCACAATAGATGAATGTTTCAGTTCTTAATCACACAGTAGATGATTTCCACAAAGCTCCTTCCTGTCTTCTTTTGATGAGAACCTGTCTATAAACACAAGAGAGACAACCACAAAGATAGTCAATTAGAATAGAAAAGAAAATAGAAGAAAGGGTTGGTTCCTCACACAACGGAACCTTTCTCACATGACGAAGTCGATGTATCCGTCCTACTCACAGTTCGGACGTGCACTGTTACGACAACCGTGACTCACTGCACTGCACACCTAGTGCCTAGGGTGGAATTTTCAACTCCGGCGGCTCCCACGCAACCTATTATACTGTCCCTCTATATTAGGGGGTCGTGACTTCTGCACACCACTCCTGTGCTTGGGAGGACATCTTTTCACTCCGGCGGCGTTCTCAACTCCTACTCTACCCTGCTCAAACTGTGCGTGTCTAATTGCTCAAACTTCGTAGGTTAGAGACTTCTTCGCAAAAAGACACGACAAGAACAACTTCTTGCCGATGGGTCAGAAACTGGTTACTGTAATCCCTTAGACGATTCGCCAGCTGCTCGTTGAACACAACGAGGACACGCAGTCCCTCTCACGACGACCAAGGTAGGACACAACCCTTGGCACTCCTGCACGCAGTTGTGAAAGGTAAGAACCTGACGATCACTTAGCACCTTCCGTTTCTCGTCGATCACACAGCTCACACAGATCACACAGGCTTTGGACAAACAAACATACCACATACATGCACAAAGGCTCTTTGATTTGATAACCTTGTATGATTTTTATGCGGAAAGCATCGTGGGAGTTGTCCAGGTTGATTAGGACTATTCCCTTGATTTGTTTCCTCAACGGTCACTGTGTCCGAGAAGGAAAGTCTTCAAACGATAACTTCCTTTAGTTTCATCCGAATAAGATTATTTATTTCCATATCTTATGAGGTAACTGACCTAAATATAATCTTACCAGATCAGTTACTAAAGTCAAAACATGATCAAGATGATTTGATTTGACAATTTATCTCTTCGCAGCATAATGTTGCTCCAGATGATTAGCGATTTTCATAATAAAATATTTTGTTTCCAAATCTTAACTTGGAAAGCTATTATCATTATTTTGAGTTGTCTAACCAGATGATTTGGAAATTCCAAACCAAGTTCAATGTATTAAGACATCTCGAGATATATTCTTAATTATTTCAAAATATAAGAAATATTTATTTCCAAATATTTAATAATCCAGCGTAATAAGACAATAGCAACAACTGTAACGTAGCAACATACTGCTCACGCTAGTTGCGACTCAGCAACACTTTGCTCAAGCTCATCACTAAAGATAAGCATAAATTTATATGACAACATTGCTGACCACAAGTAACACGTTGCTTAGGTACATCATCAAAACCAGAATTAACAATAAAAAAATTGAATCTTTTTGTACAAATGTACAAAAAATCGTGAAAATTTTGTACACTACGCGGGTCGATCCGTGCAAGGGTCGTTAGCCCCTTCCACTCAAAATACATGGCCGTTAACTCGTTATTAAAAACAATGTTTATTCTATAAAGAAAACAACTTGTATATCATAAAAAAATTGATGTTTATAACACCAAATTTTCTTAAATAAATGAAAGTTGCTTATGAAGAACGAATTTCCCTCGATTAAATTATAATGCTCATATATTACAAATCACTTTCTGCTTCGATCTTTAGTGATGCATATTTTTCTCGATTCACGAAAATTACATTGTAATCATGGCTTGTCTCATCTCATTTTTTCTACATAAAGACAACTATGGGTGAGCATTCGGACCGGATTCGGATTTGTCCAAATCCGAAATTCCAAATTTTAGATTTTTTAGTCCGAGTCCAAGTTTGATTTAAGTAATTTTTGAATTTCCGAATATGGAAATAATTCTGACTCGAAAATCGGATATCTGAATGTTCCGAATTTAAGAATACGCCCTAAATAAAAGAATGGAACGACTGCAAGAAACCAAAACAAGATCCTTAATAGAGTACTCAATACCACAATTACCGAAACGTCAAGGTGGGTTAGGCGAGGGGGTTTTGGGTTTCGGGAGAAGAGGCGGCTCGACGGGTGACGTCGGAGGAGCGGCGGACAACTCGACGACAACGAAGGACAAGCAGTAGTAAACCAAGAAAATTGGTTAGGGTTAGGGATGTGGATGGACGATAGAGGTTTTGACAAGGCAAATAAAACAAAATAAATTTCGGATTATTAGAATTATTTTTTCCAAAATCCGAATCCGAACTTGGTAGGGGTAATAATCAGGAAAAAAAAAGGATAATAACTCGTCAACCTTCGAATAGAAGCTAAGTCACTACCGAAGAATGAACGTGCCCTACCCGGACCGCCTATGGATACAACAACAACACCACCGTATTTGGACTCGGATTGAACAACACCACGACCGGATACAGTTATGTACTACCGGCGTAATGAGCTCTCGGGTAATCTCGCCACACAAGGAATCCACTGTGTGATAAGAGAAAAGAGAGACTCAAAAAGTTTCTAAGGTTTAATTTTGAATTCAAGATCTAGCTGTCCTCAATAGTTACAGGGCAAGGGCTTATATAGTCTACCCAATGAAAAGATAATAAAAGAAATAAAATAAATGATTCGAAAATTAAATCAGACGATAAGGAAGGGTAATATATTATTTCCCTGACAAAGTCTGAAATCATTGGGGGAGCAGGCACTATCCTTGGGAAGCAAGTTGTCAGACCTAAACCGTCAGATCGTAATCGTCTCTTGGGTTGCTCGTCGCTTGATCATTCCGTTGCTTCAGCTTCCATTCTCTTCGATGAGACCCCTTTCGCCCGACAACTTCAGTTCACCTGAAAGCGTCGCTCCTTCGCCTGACCCTAGATCCGTCCACTCCAGTAGTGTGAAACCAGCTTCTCGCCTAGTCGACGCAATCAAGGTGACACTAACACTAGCCTTACCACTCAGACCCATCCATCTCGCATCATCCTCCATTTGCTAAAGAAGATTTGTCCTCAAATCTAAGGATCTTCATCCTGTCAATGATGCGGAATGGTCCATCAGCCCCTGGCATGAGCTTGTTCTTTAGGCTAGTAGGAAATCGCTATTTCATCAGATGAACCCACACTAAGTCGCCAGGTTAAAAGACTTTCTCCGACCGTTCTCGATTAGCCTTGGCTTTGTACTTCTCATTATCTTGCTCAAAGAGGGTACGAACCTTTTGGTTCAACTTCAACATCTCTTCAGCTCGGCGAACTGCGGTATTGTCGACCCAACCTTTCAAAGGCAACGGTAAAAGCTCAATTGGAATCATCGGGTTGATCCCATGCAGTACCTCGAATTCGGAAGCCCGAGTTGTTGAATGTGGAGCTGATTATAAGTGAACTCAGCCTTAACGCCCTAATCCTTCTGGTTTTTGGACAACATTGTATGCAATGTCACTCCCAGAGTTCAGGTCACGACCTCAGTTTGCCCGTTAGTTTGCGGATGAGAACTAGTGCTGACTAATAGCTTCGTGCCGAGCTTATGCCATTATGTCTTCCAGAAATAGCTCAAAAACTTGGATCTCAATATGACAGGATCGATGAGGGCACTCCATGTAGTCGAACAACTTCTCGAAAGTATAGGTCCGCAATACGTGAGGCATCATGCGTCTTCCTGTAGGGAATACAATAAACCATCTTCGAAAATCGATCCACGACTACAATGATCGAATCAATTTGTCGCTGGGTGCATAGTAATCCTAAGACAAAATGAACGCTCATATGCTCCCAAGGTCGATTAACAACTGGTAATGACATGTAGAGGCCTTGCGGTTGGATATGACTCTTCGCTCGCTGACAAGTAGCACATCGTCGAATCATCTAGTTGACATCCTTAGCCATCTTCGGTCAATAGAAGTAATCTTGTAGCATCTCAAGAGTTTTCCGGACTCTAAAGTGTCCTACAAGTCCTCCTCCATGCACCTCTCTAATCAACAACTCTCTCATAGAACTCCGTGGGATGCACAACTGATTCCTCGAAATAGAAATCCGTTGACCAGGTTGTACGAATCTTAGGCTTTCTCCGCGTATGCCTTGTATACTTCTCCAAAGTCTACATCAGTCGAGTACAACTCTTATAGCAACTCGAACCCGATGTGTTTCGACTCCATTCTAGCCACCAAACTCGACTTCCTAGACAACACATCTGCTACGATATTCTGCACCCCCAACTTATGCTTCAACATGAACGTGAAGGACTGAAGAAACTCCACCCACTTCGCATGTCTTCAATGCTTCGCGATTAGTATGAAAGACAAACTCTCTCGGTATTAAGTAGTGGCTCCACAATTCCAAAGCTCGAATAATCGAGTCGAACTCTTTGTCTTACGTAGGGTAGTTCAGTCGAGCATTTCCCAACTTCTCGCTGAAGTAGGCGATTGATCGTCCCACTTGTAAAAGCTCTCCACTAATGCCTATTCCAAAGGCATCGCACTCAACTTCAAATACTTTCTCGAAATCGGGAAGAGCTAACACGGGTGCTTCGCTCAAGTGGCGCATGAGTTGCTCAAAACTCGACTGGGTTGCCGCCGTCCACTCGAAGGACTTTCCTTTCAAGCACTCGGTCATAGGAGCCACAATAGTCTGAAATTCGTACTGAATCTCCGTTAGCATGACGCAAACCCACAGAAACTCCACACGTCATGAGATGACTTGGGCATAGGCCAATCCCAAATAGCCTGGACCTTACTGTCGTTGACTCGAATGCCTTTTCCTGACACAATATAGTTCAAAAAGACTAAACTCGACGTCATGAACTCACACTTCTTGCCATTTCCATGCAATCGTTGCTCTCTCAGCTTCTCAAACAATTGTCGGAGATGATCTAGGTGCTCTCCTTCGCTACGACTATACACAAGAGTGTCATCGAAATAGATGACAACAAACTTTCCAATGAAAGGATGGAATACTTGATTCATTAGTTGCATGAAGGTGCTGGGGCCGTTCGAAAGTCCAAATGGCATGATCATCCACTCGTAAAGACCAAACTTAGTCTTGGATGCAGTTTTCCACTTGTCTCCTTCTCAAGTATACTCTTGAAAACACAGATGATCCATGCAATTCATCAACCATATCATCAAGTCGAGGAATAAGAAACCTGTACTCGATGGTGATTCGACTGATCGCTCGACTATCGAAGCACATTCACCATGAGCCATCTTTTTTGTGAATAAGGATTGTTGGGACAGAACAGGGGCTAAATGCAAAGGGACAGCCTTCTTGATTGAAAAGACGGGACGAGAAAAAGAGGTTCCACTGTGGATGCTGCCGACCGTGCACTGAAGCACTCTTTTTTATTATTATTACATAGCTCTGCTTAGTATGACCTCTTTAAATCAAACTAGTTATATATATTATATATTTAACTCTCCCGAAAGAAACCACGTTCAATGAGCACTTCAACTTGATGTTGTAGCTCTCTCGCCTTGTCCAGGGTTGCATCGATAAGCTGGACGGTTGGACAACGATACCCCGGGTTGCATCGATAAGCTGAAGGTCGATTCGATGATGAATATCCCTCAAAGGTGGAAGTCCACCTAGCATCTCCTCTAGAAACACGTCCGCAAACTCTAGAAGGATCTTTTGAACCTATGGAGGTATAGCCGAAGCATGTTTTTCTCCTTCCTCGAACAACATCAGCATGTAGATCTTCCTTCCGCCGTGAATCACCTGGGTCAACTCAACTTGCGTCGAGCTGAACTCCTGCTCGTTTGTCGTAATCGCAGTCGTCGTCAATAGGGGAAGAAGGATGTTCTTCTTCTGGTTAAGAGTGATGAAGTAAGTATCCTTGAACCCATCATGTACTACACGTCGATCGAACTGCCAAGGTCTCCCCAATGGTATGTGGCAAGCGTCCATAAGTACAACGTTGCGCATGATGGTTTCCTGGTAGTGCTTGCCAATACTCAACGGCACCAGAACTTGCTTTGTGACTCTCACATCACTATCCTTGCTCAACCACTAAAGCTTGTATGGTCGAGGATGCAGCTGGGTCGATAACTTCAACTTCTCGACCATGGTGGTAGATACTACAATAGTACAGCTTCCATTGTCACCTATCACCAAACAAACTTTTCCTTGTACTTTGGAAGATTTTCTCTCGTTGGTCGACTTATTCGGCCACAACATTTGCATTTAGAGCCTTTCGGTTTACGAACAGCTCTCGCTCATATGGCTCCTCCACATACTCTTCTTCGACGTCCCAAATAGGTTTTCCTGGTTGTTCCTCCAACTCCTCTTCGCCTAGGTTCTCAATTATAGTTATTGTTCCTCGATTAGGACACTCCGCAGCCATGTCTCTAATCACTTGGCACTTGAAACACTTCTTCGCTCCAATATTGACAAGTGGGGGATGAAGGTCCACCTTCGCTTTTCCTTGTCCATCGATGGGCTGGCTCTCGAAGACGCACTCCCTTTGTTGAAAGGTGTCTTCCTCATAGTTGCTCTTGAACTCGCACTCTTCGTTTATTGCTTCTCAACCTTGTGGGCAAGATTGCAAACGTCCGAGAAACTCCAAAAAGGTTGAAGTTCTATTGCGTCGGCGACGTGTTGTTTCAGCCCTCTTAGGTACCTAGTGATGGTTTGCTCTCCAGGTTCAGACAAATGAGTATGTATCATCAACTTCTCGAACTCGTGAATGTACTCCTTGCTCAACCACTGAAGCTTATATGGTAAAGGATGCGGCTTGGTCGATAACTTCAACTTCTCGACCATGGTGGTAGAAGCTACAATAGTACAACTTCCATTGTCGACTATTACCTGACAAACTTTCCTTAGATGGTGCAACGAGTTTGGAAGATTTTCTCTCGCTGGCCGACTCTTTCGGCCACAATATCTGCATTGAGAGCCTTTCGGATTACGAAGAGCTCTTCCTCATCTAGCTCCACCACATACTCCTCTTCGACATTCCAAATAGGTTTGCCTGGTAGATCCTCCAACTCCCCTTTGCCTGGGTTCTTAATTATAGTTATTGTTTGTCAATTAGGACACTCTGCGGCCATGTGTCCAATCCATTGGAACTTGAAACACTTCTTCACTCCAACATTGAGTGGGGGACGAAGGTGCACCTTCGCTTTTCCTTGTCCATTGATGGGTTGGCTCTTGAAGACCCACACCCTTTGCTGAACGGCGTCGTCCTCATAATTGCTCTTGAACTCACCCTCTTCGCTTGTTGCTGCTCAACCTTGTGGGCAAGATTGCAAACGAGAAACTCCTAAAAGGTTGGAGCTCTACTGTGTCGGAGATGTGTTGTGTCAGCCCTCTTAGGTACCTAGCGATGGTTTTGCTCTCTAGGTTCGGACAAATCACTCTGTATCATCAACTTCTCGAACTCGTGAGTGTACTCCGCCACACTCGATGTTTGTTGTAATGAATTCGGCTAGAGGAATAGGTCTTGTCGATATCGTTAAGGAAGAAATCGCTTCCTCATTTCTCGTTTCATCTTTTCCCATAAGCAAATCTTCTCCTTTCTTCTCTTCGACGCTGAAGATTAAAGTTCTCCCACCAAAAACTCGTGTGCTTATGAAGTCTTAAGGCTTCTACCTTCACTTGTCAGTCTTTCGAAATTTTCTCATACTAAAATACTCGTTCAATCTACTGAAGCCAGTCGACGAACTCTTTCGATTCTAGCTTCTCTTCAAACTCCCGGATGTCCACTCAGATATTAATAGGTCGAGCGGATTGACACTCCCTGGGACTCCTCCTCGAGTACTCTTCATCACTTGAGTCATCCACAAATGGGTTGTGTTCCTCCACTTCTTCGACGGGTTGCGAAAAAAGTTGTCTGGGATGTCTACTCTCTCTAAGAAATTGCCGCACTTGGCGCCTTGACTCCTCTACATCCTGCTCAAGGCAGGCTGAAAGAGCTTCTTCCAACATCATTCCACGACGGAATCGGTTCGCCATGACAACGTTGCGCTATTCTACCAACTAAAACGGGACAGGGTGGGATGGTTTGATTCCTCAACGGTAGGACGAACCACGATGGCAAACGAGGACTAGTAGGGGTGATGATAAATAGGAAAATAAAGGATAATGACATGCCAACCTTCGGATACAAGCTAAGCCACAACAAAAAATGAACGTGCCCTGCCCGGACCACGTACGGATAGACATCAACAACACCACCGATTTGGACTCTAGGTTGAACGACCCCACGATCAGATACAACTATGCACCACCGGTGTAATGAACGCTCGGGTAATCTCGCCACACACAGAATCCAACCGATGATAAGATAAAAGAGAGACTCAAAGAGTTTATGGGGTTTAATTCTGAATTCAAGATCTAGATGTCCTCACGAGTAAATATATATTGTTTAAATCATGTCTTTAAGTAGTTTAATTTTTTTAATTAATTTAGAGCAAGTAATGGACGATTATCGCTTATGAGTATATAAGCATATGGATCACAATCCCATATTTTGGTAATATTTTTTTTCTTATTTTATATAACTTTTTTATTAAGCCTGACAATTAAGAAAAAGTCAAAAGTTCTTTTCTCATTTCGTTATATCTAACAAAATAATTAATTTTATTTTATAACGATAAAAGGGTACAAAAACCCTAATTTTTCCAACCAAAGCACATGAAAATTCAAATACGTCTACAACGCTAGATACACGAGGATCAGCCACGGCAAAAGCATCACAAACCAAACTAAAGCTTGAGGGTGAGATCGATTTCCTCGTTGTTCTTGGCCTGTTGCACGGGTTGCTGCTGCTCCAGGTAGAATGAGTTGCTTGCGGGCCTAAGATACATCCCCCTGCTCGATGTTGAACCTTCCCCAACGCCTCCCTGCAGAATATTCACTGCAGCTATCGTACAATTCGTTAGTGAACCAGGAATGCCAAACTCTTAGTCGTTTAATCGAACCACAATATTACCGTTGTTGCCGATGTTGCGGTGAACTGGGATACTGGGTGGACCCATCATAGGAGCCCTCAACCATGGCCCTGTCATTCCAAACCTGCCAGGGTAGGTAGGATTGGGATGGATCATGGATTGTTGCATAGCCACACTTAAAGGCGACCCGGACAGAGACTGGCCCGGGTTTCTGTTGAAGGACCTGTAAACATGGAACTGCATAGGGTTGAGGGAGCCATAGGACACGTGAGGGTGGTTGTTGTATGGCAGATAAGAGGGCCCAAAAGTGGGATTCATTGGCACGACAGCCTGGTGCTGCTTGGCTATCGCCCGCTCCTGCTTGTGGGCGTTCTGGTGGCCGCCAAGTGCCTGTGATGTGGCGAAGTCCCTGGAACAGAAGTTGCAGGTGAAAACCTTCTTGACCTCATCAGAGGACATGGATTCATTATCGGAGTTGCCGACTTCAATGGGGTCGAGGATGTTTGCTCCCAGGTTTGAGCTTGACCTCGGCTTTGATGACCAAGACAAGTGACCTTGGGTTTCATGACCATGGGCAAGGGTCAGGTCGAGAGAAGGATGGTCGCTGGCAAAAACGTCACGTGGTCCGGGTGACAAAGTGGATGGATTCTCGTGGGCCTTTTCCTTCATCTTTGCGGCCTCACGGGGTGGCTGGCTGCAACGGTCTTCGGCAGGCGTTCCGCGGGTATTGCGGGGCTCCATCTCTCTGGCGACCTTAGTTTTGAATTTGGAGTATATTGGTGGGGATAAATGGGATGGCAATCTCGGTCTAGTTTTATAAGGGGGTGAATGCTTTTGGGCTGAGTGCCAAAATAATCCCCTTCAATTCATGGGAACAAAATCCCTGATGGCGTCGATTGTTTTTATGTGTCTGAAAAGGCATAAATTATTCAATTCACAGCTTGACATGCCACTTTTTGTGGGCCTTCCTCATTCCATGCATCAAGAATTCCCTTAACAAAATATAATCATCGCCACTCCCTCATTTTTTTCATCTTTTTTCTTCTCTTTTTGTTTGTTCTATCTCCAAGAGAATTAATATGAATTCATCACCATCTATAACACCAACAACGTTAATTCACGTTTACCATGATGCATTAATTTAATTAATTATTTAAGCAAATTAGCCCCGTGGAAGATCTTATCCTGGGGTTTGTCTTTGTTTAAGGCAATTTCTGGACATTCATGCCCTGTGTCCCATCAGTAAGCGTGACTACATTCCCTGAGGGGAGATTAAACAACCATGTTTAGAAGTTTGCAGCGGATTAAATTTGACCCGATTTGACGAGTAATGCGCCACGCACAATTTGCGTTTGGTACTGAGGATACATGCTCTTAGGCCTTCCTCCCCTAAAGAGAATAATTTCCATGTGATAATATCTTCTTCAACTTTCTTCCATTTATCATGTGATTTCAATTCAATTCAACCGGTGCCTCTCAGTTTTATATGGCAACAAGAACTATCGTAAGAGATGCCTCACCATCGGCAATTTAATTGCTTGCCATTATAACCATAGATTTTTATCCTTACGGACCCTATGGTGATCACTGAAAGTTCCGAAGGCTTGGGAAGGGAAATACTCAATATGACCGAAACCAATTCGGTTCAAGTTGCGGCTTTGTTCCTAATCCTCGCATAACATGACACCGAAAGCGATACCGGCAGGAGGCTTACGGGTAGAATTGAAATTGCCTTGAACAACCCGGCAACCAGATGGCCTGGAAACTTGGTGCTCACAGAAGACAGTTGCATAGATACTTCCAGCACACGTAATCAGTCTCCGGTTTAAAACTTTACGCGTGCTTTTATGTTCCTCGAGAAAGGACCTTCTTCATTGATGAACTCAGGTACCGACGGTTAGCTGATCTAAAGAAGTCCAAGATTGCTCGAACTGGTCTGGTTTAACGGCTTTAGGTAAATGCTTAAGCCACACGCCAACGGCCAATCTGGTTTAACGGCTTTTAATCTAGTAAATGCTTAAGCCACACGCCATCGGCTGATGGGAAACGTGATACTCACGGAAGACCAATCATTGGGAAAAGCGTTTTGGCGCGTAAAATATTTTCCCGCGCTTCTTTAAAAGGTTGTTACGCAGGTCCTCACACCTCTTAGGAAAGTGGATACCACCCACTCCATCAATATTGTAGTACGGATTGCAAAGCAAACAAAAGTTCAGAGTTCCATATGAGAAAAGTCACGAAACAAGTTTACAACAGCATTATACTGATAACAAAAGCGGTGGGTGAAAGAGATATCCCCGCATGGCTTCATAGCAAGACCTAGGGTATTGGCTAAACTAAAGCTTAAGCGACAGATCGAGCCCGTTGTCCTCTTTTTCTGCTGCCTCGTCCACCTTCTGTGGTTGGCTGGTTCCACCATGTGCCATATTGGAGCTTGATGAAGGGTGGTTATGTGCATTAGGCACACGAGGAGATCCAGTATCCCAGTTGACTCTCACACTGCCACTTGCTAGTCTGCCACCTTCTTGAGGATAACCTGTGCTCAGAATAACTGGGATAGAAGAAGAAGAAGGGGATGAAGAAGTCCCTCCTCCAGGCATATGGATATTATGGTGAGTATAGTTAAGGATATTGTTAGGAGGTTGGTAATAAGACAAGTTCCTTTGTGGGGGCAAAGGGGGTGACATCGACCACTGTCCTCCATGTGCGAGCCTAGGAGCTGGTACTAACCCACCAAAACCATGGGGCTTGTGGATCATTGAATCCGCCCTCACTCCGAGGGCTGATTGAGCATGATTTTCACCTGGATATCGGTAACCCTGGAACTGGAGATGATATGGATTATATGGAGAGTACATATCGGGTGTGAGGGTTTTCATCTCTTCACGCTGCCTGGTCAGCTCACGCTGCAGCTTGTGGGCATTCTGGTGGCCGCCAAGAGCCTGGGATGTGGGGAAGGATTTCTGACAGGTCTTGCAGGTGAAGCGCTTGGGGGTCTCTCCAGCAGGAGAAGGGGCCTCGTTGTCCACCTCGATGGGGTCATTGATGCTGAGCCCTGGCTTCCCGTTCGACATGGAGGGATAGGGGTAAGTGGGGTCCTGGCCTAAATTGAGGTCGAGAGAGAAGTTGCTGTTGGGGTTGGAGAGTGTGGACTTCAACTGGGATGCTGCTGAAGAGGAGGATGGGACAGTATTAACCTCTTCCTTCGTTTTATTCGTGGGCTTTTGGTGCCGAGTAGCAGCATCACTTGGGACATTCTCACCAGACGCGGGTGGCATGGAATTCATCTCTCCACCACTCCTTTGGTCAAACCGAACCCCCCTCGCTTGTCCTTTTTCTGGTGAATAGCATGCAATGAATGTATCGTGTTTTTAATACCCAAAAAAAAAAAGGTGGGATTGCGGGGGGTGGTGGGGGAGGGTGGAGGGCTTCCACAATTAATGTTTTACATTCCGCCTAAAAGGAAGGAGATCAACATATCACTATGTGCCAACTTTCATCTTGTCTTCTTCTTTCCAATATTTGAATTTTTTTCTTCTTTTTTTCTTCTCTCTCTTTTTAATGGCTAGAACTACCATATCATCTCAGTAATTCCCTATAAAATCTCAAGGGTTTGATGATGTCCCTTTTTTGGCTTTTCATTCAATGCCATAATCCAAAAACATTAGTGAATAATGATGCTCTCACTTTTAGTGAAGCATCCTTGAAGTTTGGGTGCTGGAGACTTATCAGATGGTTAGTTACTCTCTGGACAAGATCCTGAGACCATAAAGGTTTCAATCAATTTCTCCTGCTGATTAATTACCAATAAAAGGCGCCTAAAAAGGCTTTTTAAAATTAACGCGGTTTCATAGTGATCCATACAAAATGCACTCACCTCCGACCTGACGCTTATACCGCACTATGCCGGAGTTTCCCCATCGCGTCCAAGCTTCTAGAATATCACTTGATTCTAATGGAAATGACTCCTGATCAACAGTGAACTTTGTACTTCTGTTTCATGTAAATCCAATATTTGGGTGTTTGTCCTTATCTCTATTCTTAAATTACCATTAAGAAACAAAGACCATAATAGAGAGTCTGAATAATTCGAACACAGTGTACCATTTTTAGGATAATCCCTTTTGTACTTTTCTTGACGCCACAACAGTCCAAGCATGGTTTTTATGTTATCAATTTGAACTTGATCTTCCATTCCTATCCCTCTATTTATGGTAAAAAAAAATTAAAGCGTGTTTTTTTAATGAACCGTCTATTAAAAAAAAATGTTCTATAAAAAAAAAGGAAAATGTGAGGAGACAGAATTTTTGGAGGTGTGTCTGAATTTGGGATAGGATTTGGTGTTTGATTTGGTTCCGAGGATATAGTTTTTGGATGAAAATTTTGATTTTTCCGTTGTTTAAAAACACAATGAAATGCGATCACAAGTTTTAAGATTTGGTGATTACCGTTGCTTTTTCGTGTTTTAAAAAGATAAGTTATTATGATATAAAGGAGTAGATGGTCCCGAGTACCTAAAGCACGTTAAGGTCTTGGATTAACATCTGGTACATCCTTTTCGATCCTTCCGTATCAGGGGAATGTACTCTATCAATGTGTTGAATATTGATAATAGATCGACCTTCCTAGCTAGGCTAAATTTTTCGGATTAGGATCCTCTAGGGTCTCCATTTATATGGTCGCGATTTTCTATCTTAATTCGATGGTCAACTAGATTGTCTGTTGTATTAAAATTACTGTGGTTCCAGTTTAAATTGAAGTATTAGAAAAAAATTCAATCGCATTTCTTTTTTTATTCTCATTAATTTACTTCTCTATATTCAAAATTGATACAAACACAACTCAATTATGATTTATAAGATATTTAGAGATAAATATTCAAATTAGCCAAAAATTGTGTTGGTCATTCATATTGAACCATATGTTATACGTATTATTAGCATGTTTATCAAATTGGATGACATCATTGATTAACCTTAAACTTAAGCTATATTAAAATAGAATGATTTTAATAAAAGATGGTGATATATGGATTTAAGAACACAAAGTAGAGAGACCGTTGGATTGAGAATGTAGGAATCAAGACCATAAAATGGATCTCCATTGTGCTCAAGTGCAAATTGAATTCAATACAATAGTAATTCTTGACAAGTACGTTGACCGGACAAAATGGAAGAAATTTAATATTGAGATAGATAAGCTTTACAATCCTCAGTGTAGTCACTGTCGTTTTTCTCGGGTATACAAAATGTTCAAGAATTATTATATAAACTAAAGTCACCCGAAACTTTAAGTAAGAGAAGAATGACAAAGAATAAGGCCACACTGAATGCATTGGGGTTGACTGCTTTACTACATTTTTAGGCTCGGATTTTGTCTTCAAATACCTTCGATTATTTAGCTTGTATTATCGTTGGTGTCGGGGAAGTGACATTTTCACTCAAGTTCTTTGAGCACTAGACGATTCATAAGAGCTACTTTAATATGAGCGACTCAGATTGGGTAAGAGACCAACGCTCGGTCCTCTAGTAATGCTTCTCTATCAGGAACTAAATACATTCACAACGAAGTGTTAAACCCCGAGGAATTAATTAACTTGTCAAAGCGAGCGGCACAAACCGAGACTCACTTGTCAAAGCAGAAAATACAACCTTCACTCATTCAACAAGGATCACATAGTGATATTACGATATAATAGAGAAATTAGGTAGACTACCTAATATATAATAAAAAAAAAAACATTTCCATTCGATGTTTCACATGGTTGGAGTTCACAAACTACAAACGACTTGAATCACGTTGGGATGTTTACTCTAAAACTCTTTAAATTATTTTCCACCTTTAATATTACAACTAATAATGTAATACTGCAAAATTATTCTATGGGCCATGAATCACCATTTCTTAACTTATACATAAGTCCGACCCGAAATAAAATAATTCCGTAAGTATTGGTTTGTCTCTAACAAAAGAGCCAACTCCAAATTCAAGCCCATTCCCATTTTTATTTAATTACGATTTTTTTTTTAATTTTTAACTTTATCCTCTCCAACGGTCACCCTCCCGTACACAAGGACAAAAACCATTCATTCTTATCCAGAAAATAGGGGAAATAAAATGGGTAAAACGAAAAGGGATTCGGAGAATATACAACCCCCAAAAGGAGGCCACTTGGCAGCCTTCCGTTGCCAACAAATACCTTGCCTGTGCATTGTGGCTTGGGGAGGGGGGGGAATGATTCCCACCCCACATCCTTATCCGGAGGATCGTCCTTTGATAATTAACAAAAAGAGAGGATCTCGCGACAGAGAGAAAAAAAAAAAGGAGGTGGGGGGAGAGGATTTTCTCCCTGATTAAAATAAAAGCGACTCCCCCAACGCTCTTTTCGAGGGGGGAGGAGAGAAAAGAAAAAAACTTGGCCTCCGAAGCTGAAGGTAACGACACCGGCGGTAAGTTCAACTCCTACTCACCTCTACAATGACGACAACAATCATCTTCGACGGTTGCAGCAGAAGCTTTGAGCCCTCAGTCGCCCCGAACTAGCCCTTTTTACGTTCCAAACAGCGGCGGCAACGATGAGAGTTGACTACGAACTCGAAGAAAGCAACCCCGTGTCCCTATCTACGCTTCTCGTGGCTGCACAACGGCACCACCGCGAAGCTGTTTTACGCTCTAACATGTTAGCTCGCTTGTGCAGGCTAACCATAGCTACCCAAAGAGATGGTCATGCCATGCCAGCAGTGGCCCCACACTCTTTCTTGCTTATCGTGACGTCGCAACGCAAGAGCATGCCTCTACCCAATGGTTCTGTGGTCGAGTGCAAACGCTAACTCGGTCGATGGGCCATAACTTTGTCTACGAAGGTCAGATCGACCCAAAACAAGTTGAGTTAGGTTCTCCTTTTGTCGCTCTATAACTTTTGTGTTTTAACATTTTCGATTTGAGGCAATCCCGGTCGTCTTTTGGTCCATCGACCGTCGACCGGCAGAATGCAATGGTTCTGCGGTCGAGTGCAAGTGCTGACTCGGTCGATGAGGCATAACTTTGCCCAAAGAGGTCAGATAAACCCAAAACTAGTTGGGCTAGCTTACTTTTTTGAAGCTCTACAACTTTGGTGTTTTGAACTTTTTGGTTAAACGAAACCTTCATCTTCATCGTCGCCGTCAAAGTTCGACCAACAAAATGCAAAGGTTCGGTGGTCGATCGAAAACGTTATTTCAGTCGACGAAAGCACAACTTCCTTGACAGAACTCAGTTTCACCCAAAACTAGTTTGGTTAGCTTCCTTTCTTGAAGCTCTACAACTTTGGTGTTTTAAACTTTTTGATTGGATGACACCTTCCTCTTCATCGACGTCATTGAAGTTCGACCAACAGAATACAATGGTTCTATGGTCGATTGAAAACGTTGTTTCTGTCGACGAAGCATAACTTCCTCGAAAGAACTCTGTTTCACCTTAAATTAGTTTTCAGCCTCCTTTCTTGAATCTCTAAAACTTTGGTGTTTCGAACTTTCCGTGTTGATCCCATATTTATCGTCCTTTGTGTCGTGGAAGTTCGACTCACAAAATGCAACGTTTTAGTATTCAATCGAAAACATTGTTTTAGTTGACGAAGCATAACTTCCTCTACGGAACTCCGTTTCACCCAAAACTAGATTGGTCAACTTCCTCTCTTGCAGAACTACAACTTTGTAGGTTTAAACGTTTTGATTCATCGATGACTTCGTTGACTTTCATCCCATTGAACATCGACCAATAGAATGCACCAGTTTAGTAATCGACTGAAAATATCACTTCAGTCAATGGGGAATAACTTTGGCTATAGGACCCCATTTAACTCGAAATTAGTTGGGTTAGCTCTCTCTTTGAGTTAGCTACAACTTTTATGTTTTAGTATTTTTCATTTGAAGTCATCTCTATTGAGTTTTTGTCCTTCAAATATCAATAACAACTGTAGTAGCTCCAGAATCGACGACAGGAGCTTCGACTACCCAATTTCAACTTGGTCAGCTTCGACTGATCTCATTCAACCACTCCAACATCGGCTTAGCAGTCGAGGGGTTGATTGGGATGATCGAATTCGCGAAGCTACGCGGATGGGCCAGATGCGATCCAGGCTCAAATCCATCTTCTCGCACGGTTTTTCAACGGCGTGTGTATCAAACCGCGTCGGAGGGTTGACATCAACGGGCTCACAACGCCCCGTAAGTATCAATCTTACTCAATTAAGTTCTAATCATTCACTTCGATTTAAATTAGGACTTTCTGATCATCTTCTTGTTTGGTTTGCATGAACATCAATCGAGGGATGCGAGAATCCGACAAGACGGATGTCAATGACTACGAGTTCTCGAAGATTACTCGAAGGCGCGTGTATCAAATCGCTTGGATCTTTCTACGTGTGTAAAAACAGCGATGTCATGATAATAAAGCGGCCCCAACCGTCATCTAAGGTACAAAGGGGAGGTGCGGCTTTCCCCAAGAGATTTTCAAATCCACTTGTAACAGGCTGCGGGCCCAAGTGTATAGGCCCACAGTCACCACTCTTCCCCGTCCCTTTTATCTAAATAATTGGATGTGGTTGAGTATGTTGTAGGACCATTAGGATTACTATCGCATGTTTGATCGTTTTGCTAAACAACAAACATAAGTTTGGGTCTAAAGCCCAAATCGGGTTCCACACTCGTAAAACATTGATACGAGTCCAGCTCGACTCTCGGATCGGGTCCAACACCCATTAATCAAAGCAAGTCCCATGGACGACTTTCCACTCCCACACATCGACTTACTAGTGGACAACACCGCTGGATTCAACAGATTCCCTTTCATGGATGGATTCTCTAGTTACAATCAGATTCGTATGGCCAAAGAAGACAAAGAGAAGACAGCTTTAGCAACACCTTGGGGCACGTTCTGTTATCGGGTCATGCCTTTCGGACTCAACAATGCTGGGGCAACCTATCAACGTGTTATGATGGTCTTATTTCATGACATGATGCATCGCGAGATTGAAGTCTACATCGACGACATGATCGCCAAGTCCAAAGAAGATGAGACCACACCGTCATTCTTCGAAAGTTGTTCGACCGGCTTCGCAAATACAAGCTGTGTCTCAACCCCGCCAAATGCGTATTTGGGGCAACTTTAGGCAAACTCCTCGGTTTCGTTGTCAGTAACAAAAGTATCGAGATCGATCCTGACAAAATCAAGGCAATTCGAGATCTCCCAGCTCCAAAGTCAGTCAAAGAGATCCGCGGCTTCATAGGCCGTGTTAACTACATGGGGAGGTTCATTTCCAACCTAGCCGACATATGCAAGCCTCTGTTCAAGAAACTAAGGAACGACGTCAATTTTGAGTGGGATGATGATTGCAAAGTCGCATTTGAACAAATCAAGATGTATTTGACATAACCACCAGTTCTTATCCCGCCAAAGCTGGGGCATCCCCTCACGCTCTATCTCACGGTCAGAGAAGAATCATTTGGAGCCATGTTGGCCCAACAGTTACCAAGCGCCAAGGAGCATGCGATCTACTACCTTAGCAAGAAGTTCACAGATTGCGAGTCTCGATACAAAACTTCCGAACGTACCTGCTGTGCACTCATTTGGGCCCTCCATTGACTCCGACGGTATACTCTACACTATGAGATTCTGTTGGTGTCTGAGAATGACACACTCAAGTATCTCTTCGACAAACCAACACTGATGGGAAGGGTCTCTATGTGGCAATTACAACTCGTTGAATTCGACATCCGATTTCATTCCACGAAATCAGTCAAGGGGAGAACGATCGCTGATCACATCATTGAATATCCAGGAACAGATGATTCACCTTTGGAAATCGGACTAGCAGATGAGAATATCCTACTCATGGAACGAGAACCAAGATGGAAGATGTACTTTGACGGTGCAGTCAATTCCTCAGAATCAGGAATAGGAGCCGTGGTAATATCCTAGATGGACAATATTTTCCAACAGCTGCCAAAGTCACATTTTCTTGAACGAACAACATCACCGAGTATGAAGCATGCATCCTTGGCCTACTTCACGCACTCGACATGCGAGTTAAGCTCCTTGACGTTCATAGATATTCGGCACTCATTATCTCCTAAACAAATGGAGAATGGCACACTTGAGATCCAAAACTTATCCCATATCAAGATTATCTATAAACGCTAGTCCGATAGTTCACCGACATAAAGCTCAATTATCATCCGCGAACTGACAATAAATTCGCTAATGCGCATGTCGTATTCGCATCAATGATTCCGTTGGCTGGAGAAATGGACATTGAGCCTCTTTGCATCAACATTGCTGATGACCCGAGCTGCATACACATTGAGCAGAGTCAACCTAAAGGCTCTCAACCTTAATTTGCAGACACCAAAGCTTACTTACAATCAAGCGAATTCCCCCAAAGTAGCACAGGAAAAGAATACAAATTCATCCGAAGGATAACAAGAGGCTACTTTCTTGATGGTGACCCCTTATACAAGAAATCCTTCACAACAGCCCTCAAGCGGTGCGTCACCGAGCAAGAAGCTCAAGCCTTTATTATTGAAATACATGAAGGTGTTACGGACCGCACATCAATGGATACGCTCTCGCCCAGGAGATAATGTGTCAAGGCTATTATTTGCTCACAATGGAGGCCGATTGCATCAAATACGTCAAAACTTGTCACAAGTGTCAGATTTACAGCGCCAAAGTGCATGTGCCTCCAACAAGACTTTATCCGCTATTCGGGCCACGGCCATTCTCAATGTGGGGCATGGATGTGATAGGACCAATCAATCCAACGGGCACCGATTCCTATTGGTCGCAATCGATTACTTCACCAAGTGGATTGAAGCACGAACCTTCAAAGAAGTCACGATTCTTCAAAAGATGGCATTCACATATCGCGATTGGCACGAGAAACTCCCTTTCGCATTTCTCGCCTACCGAACAACGATGCGCACTTCAACCGGGGCAAGTTTCTTCGAACTTGTCTATGGCACTCAAGCAGTCATTCCAACAGAGGTCAAACTACCGACCTCATGATCTCATCCCAAAGCAACATGACAAAAGAAGAGAGAGCCGACCATCAATTCGCTCACCTTGACTTCATCGATGAAAAACGACTTGTCGCAGCCCACCATGTGCAGTGCTATCAACAACGCATGTATAGGGCATTCAACAAAAAGGTCAAGCTAGTCATATACAAACTAGGCGACCTTGTCCTAAAAAGAATGCTACCGAACATCAAGGATCCAAGAGGAAAATTTGCTTTAAACTACGAAGGGCTGTTCGTCGTTAACCACACCTTCTCAGGAAGAGCAACCATCCTAACAAAATGGATGGTGGAGAACTGCCACAAGCGATCAATGTAGATGCTCTCCGACGATATTACACTTGAATGGTATCGAGGTTTCAAGTCAAATTTTCGAAACAACATTCATCAATGAATTCTTTTATATCCCCAAGGTGTCACTTGGGATAAAGAACACTGACAGTAGAGATAAAAAGGAAGAAATACAGAATCATTCATCTCTTTATCAAGTTAAGTAAAATTACGTGAACACATTTCGCTTACGTCCTTTGTCTCGTGGGCAAGTACAAGAGCTCCTAACACGAATGGTGCAAAACTCCTATAACAAAGGCGAGGGTGGTAGGGTTGCAAAGCTTCAAGTCAAAGTCTTGTAGCAATTTCGTCAAACCTTCGATTCTATCGGACGAAGACGCA
Source organism: Melastoma candidum (assembly GCA_023653495.1). Lineage (NCBI taxonomy): Eukaryota > Viridiplantae > Streptophyta > Magnoliopsida > Myrtales > Melastomataceae > Melastoma > Melastoma candidum. Next base: position 12,931,190 of record CM042884.1, on the reverse strand, counting down.
ATGAAGAAACCATACAAAAAAGGGAAGTACCAAAACTCTACTTCATCTTTCTTACCAATGAAGTTACATGAACAAACTTCATTTTTTTACTATAACAGAAACAAGTCACATGCACTCACCTATTTCTCGCCAGCTGTTTGACAGGTACATGAGCATTCTTACACGACACACATCAGGCAAGAGTAACAATTTCGTTAACCTTTTGATTCCTACGGACAAAGATGCAATGACAAAACACATAAAAGGGAAGTATCAAAACTCTACTTTGCCTTTCATATAAATGAAGTTACACGAGCAAACTTCAAGGGAAACAAGTCACATAAGCTTACTTGTTGTCTGACCTTTGCCTAGTATAGATACATGAGCATTCTACATTATAGACAAAGGCGTGGGCGGTCAAGTCGAAAATTTCGAACCAAAGCTTCGAAATTGTCTTTGTTGTCACCAAGGATGACAATACCAAAATGGAGTATCATCTACATTACTTTCTAACAAAATTTCTTATCGTTCCCCTGATGGAGTCATACCTCCATTTCTCCAACTGGAGTCAGGCCTCCATTTGCCCAAGCTGGAGTCGGTTACGTACACCGCATTTCTCAACAAGAGTCGAATATACAAGCATATTCTTTCAGAACGGCATATTCATCTCATATCTCCAGCGGATACTCAACCTTATATAATCTCCCCAAGTGAGAGGTGAAGTGCATGAGCTAACTTCATCTCCGTCCGTTGTCACCTCTGTAGGCACGTGAACATCCGCATAGTACACTACAAACTCCTAGGCAACTACGTGGGTGGTCGGGTGGAAGCTGTTCCGAGTCTAAAAGAACATGGCTGGGACATGAAAGTGTGAACACTTTCCCCATGAAGCTTACACAAGAGCACCACCTCAGTACGACATCTCCAAAGAGGTTTGCATACCTAAACCTAATCATTTCTTATGTATTCATGTGCCCATTTGCATATAATTCGAAAAGAGTTTTTGACAATAAGAATGCTTCTGGGCGAAAGTAGAGAAGGCAAACCCACTCCTAAACACCTACCCCAGAGTGATGACGCAAACACTATGAGAGTTCACATGCAGACGTACAGACGAATAATGAATCCTTTGACAAAAGATGCTCTAACCAAGATGAGATTGAGCATTTCTTCTCTACCCCACACACAAAACATCGACCATTATTAACCCCTTCCGAACCAAATTTGAAGTTTTATGTATACGTTACACCTTCCAAGTCTAAGGACCGTCTCACATTGAGGTTAAAGGAGACCCTGTAGCTAGAAACCAGAAGCAACAGACCATAGAGGCAACATTTCTTCAAGTTCAAGCGAAGAGGCACCATCAACGGTCGAGCCTACCAAGTTGAGTCGTCCCCAAGGATGGAATTTCTCAAACAAGAAATACAAATTTCTAAGGAGTTCAAAGCATCTCCAAAAAGATTATACGAAAAGAAAACGGGGCAAATCCCTATGACCCAGCAAAGAAAAAGCAGAATCAACCCAAAGATCAAAGTCAAGATGAAAGTCAAAAGAGCAAACCAAAGCACCAGGGCCGATATTGTCAGTCGCAAGAGCAAAGGTGTCATTTTTTCAACAAGTCAAGAGAAAACATTCCCTAAAACGGATCGTCAAACACCTAACAGCAAGCAAACTGTTCATCCCCAACAGAACGCCTCAACTGACGAGCTGTTTGAAAATGGAGAATTCGCTTGAACGGTGAAACCTCTACGACCCAACAGCTTCCGATGAGGTCCTTAGACTCCTTCTTTTAACCAATAAATTTAAATCTTCAATTTAAAGGCCTTTTGCCAAAATCACATTACAACCTAGAGAAAGACTCTTTCAACCGGTACATGGGCATCCGAATCAAATGTGTTCTGAAATCCAACTGAGAAAATTTTTCAGAAATAAGAGTGAACTGTGAGAAAAACCAAATAGCCCTTCTCCTATCTCATTCAGAAACGAGTCTTTAAAGAGAAACTATTTAAATGAAGCATGACATGGATGTGCATCGTAACCATACGTGCTTGATTATCTTGTGCCTTATGAAGTCATAATCACTGCTACTGGTTTTCTCGATGAGCAATCAAGATACATATCGACCAAGAAGAAACCGAAACATAATTTGAGGTATTTATGATATCTTTGCGAGAAGATTTTTTCAGATTCCCTCACAAGGAGGGGCACACTGTAATACCTCAAAATTATTGCATGTGCGATGAATCACCATTTCTTAACCCATGCATAAGCCCGGCTCGAAATAAAATAATTTAAACTTGTAAATATTGGTTTGTCTCTTGTTTTGAACTAACAAAAGGGCCAAAGCCAAAATTCAAGCCCATTCCCAGTTTTATTTAATGTTTTTAATTTTTAACTTTATCCTCTCTAACTGTCTCCCTCCCATACACAAGGGCAAAAGAACATTCATTCTTATCCGGAAAATTGGGGAAATAAAATGGGTAAAATGAAAAGGGATTCGGGGAATGTACACCCCCCAAAAGGAGGCCACTTAGCAGCCTGCCGTTTGTTGCAAACAAATACCCTTGCGTGTGCATTGCGGCTTGGGGAGGGGGAGAAATGATTCCCACCCCACATCCTTATCCAAGGATCGTCCTCTGATCAGTAGAAGGGGAACAAAAAAGAGAGGATCTCACGACAGAGAGAAAAAAAAAGGAGGTGGGGGGAGAGGATTTTCTCCTAGAACAAAATAAAAGCAACTCCCCCAACGCACTTTCCGAGGGGGGTGGAGAGAAAAAAACTAGCCTTCGATTTCGATTCCTTCCTTCGTGCTCACCGACGAACTTCCCTTACCATCCCTGTTCCTCGATTGATCCTGAGCAAAGTAAGCAAAAGTCAATAACGTGGAGACCCCCTGAGCCAGCTCAAACCTGGAAGCGAGAGCGAAAGGTAACGACACCGGAGGTCATTTTAACTCCAACTCACCTCGACAACGATGACAACAATCAACTTCGACGGTTGCAGCAGAAGCTTTAAGCCCCCTGTTGCCCCGAACCAGCCCTTTTGACGTTCCAAACAGCGACGGCACACCGACACCACGGGAAGCAGACCCGTGTCCCCATCTACCTTTCTTGTGGCTGCACACTGGCACCGCGGGAAGCTATTTTATGCTTTAACATGTTAGCTCGCTTGTGCAGGTTAACCATAGCTACCCAAAGAGACGGTCATGCCACGCCAGCAGCGGCCCCACACTCGTGACGTTGCAATGGAAGAGCACGCCTCTACCCAATTGTTCTATGGTCGAGTGCAAACGTTGACTCGATCAATGGGGCTTAACTTTGTCTACAGAGGTCAGATCAACCCAAAACTAGTCGGGTTAGGTCCACATTTGTCGCTCTACAATTTTTGCATTTTGAAATTTTCGATTTGAAGCCATCTTGATCGTGTTTTGGTCCATCGACTGTCGACTTGCAGAATGCAATGGTTTTGCAGTCGAGTGCAAACACTGACTTGGTCGATGAGGCATAACTTTGTCCACATAGGTCAGATCGACCAAAAATTAGTTGGGTTAGCTCTTTTTCTTGAAGCTCTACAACTTTGGTGTTTTAAACTACTTGGTTCGATGAAACCTTCATTTTCATCGACGTCGTCGAATTTCGACAAATAGAATACAAAGGTTTTGTGGTCAATCGAAAATGTTGTTTTAGTCAATGAAGGACAACTTCCTCGACAGAACTCTGTTTCACCCAAAGCCAGTTGGGTTTACTTCCTTTCTTGAATTTCCATAACTTTGGTGTTTTAAACTTTTTGATTCGACGAAATCTTCCTCTTCATCAACATCATTGAAATTTGACCAACAGAATGCAACTGTTCGATGGTCGATCGACAACGTTGTTTCAGTCGACGAAGCGTAACTACCTCGAAAGAACTCCGTTTCACCCAAAATCCATTGGTTTAGCTTCCTTTCTGGATGCTCTAAAACTTTGGTGTTTCAAACTTTCTGGTTCGATGCCATCTTCATCGAGCTTTGTGTTGTCGAACTTCGACTCAAAGAATGCAACAGTTTTGTAGTCAATCGAAAATGTTGTTTCAGTCGACGAAGCATAACTTCCTCAACAGAACTCCGTTTAAGCCAAAACTGGTTGGGTCAGCTTCGTCTTGTAGAATTACAACTTTGTAGTTTTAAACTTTTTGAAAAGATGACATCTTCATTGACATTCATCCCGTCGAGCATCGACCGACGCAACAGTTCTGTAATCGACTGAAAATATCACTCCAGTCAACGGGGCATAACTTTGTCTAGAGAACCCCATTTAACTAAAAATTAGTTGCGTTACCTCCCTCTTTTTGTTAGCTATAACTTTTATGTTTCAAAAATTTTCATTTGAAGTCATCTCTATTGAGTTTTTGTCTTTCGAAAATCAAGAGCACTTATAGTACCTCCAGAATCGACTGCAAAAGCTTCGACTACCCAATTTCGACTTGGTCAGCTTCGACTGATCTCCTTCGACCACTCCAACATCGACTTAGCAGCCGAGGGGTCGATTGGGACGATCAAATTTGCGAAGCTACGCGGAAGGGCCAGAAGCGACCGAGGCCTAATTCCATCATCTCGCACGATTTCTCAAGGGCGCGTGTAACAAACCGCGTCGGAGGGTTGACATCAACGGGCTCACAACGCCCCGTAAGTATCACTCTTACTCAATTAAGTTCTAATCATTCATTTCGATTTAAATTAGGACCTTCCTTTCCATCTTCTTGTTTGGTTTGCATGAACACCGAATGAGGGATGCGAGAATCCGACAAGACGGATGTCAAAGACTCCGAGTTCTCGAAGATTACTCGAAGGCACGTGTATCAAACCACGTGGATCTTTCCGCGTGTGTAAAAACCGCGATGTCAAGACGATAAAGCGGCCTCAACCGTCATCTAAGGCATAAAGTGGAGGTGCGGGCCTCCCCGAGACATTTTCAAATTCAGTTGTAACGGGCTACGGGCCCAAGTGTATAGGCCCGCAGTCACCAACCCTTCCCCGTCCCTTTTATCTAAATAACTGGATGTAGGATTGCTATCGCGTGTCCAACACCTGTTAATCAAAAGCAAACCTTTTTGGACAATCGCCACCCTTTTCATAAATTAGATTGTAAGAGTTAGTTAATAGGAATCCCCGAACTCACTCTGGTTTTTTCGACTTAAATCATTTTTCAAATTATGTCAGTGACAACTCCGTATAGTTTACCTAGGTTGAACAATACCCATTTTACGAAGCCATTTTGGATGGGTAACAGCGACACGAGCCGCTCCCTGAGCCATGTTAATCAACAACTTATGACTCCGGATCAGGTCTTGGGGGAGCGGGCCCGGATCCTCGGGTCTTCCGAACCGCCACACGCGTGTTAGGCCGGAGGGCGTGCGTACAATATCTTCACGTGTATATGCACCAACTTCACACTTATTTGTACTAGTACCTTTATATGCTAAGCAAATAAGTCACTTGAAATTCCTGCATAACATATAAAAGCAAGATGGTTTGACTGTTATTTTAATCAACAACTTATGACTTCGGTGATGATGAGAAATAATTGTAATTTAATATTGTAGTTTGGTAGAATGATCATTTTTGAACATTTACCGTTAATCCCTCTAGCTCATGTTAAGATGATACATTGACAACTTAATTATGTTTGTAAGCAGATTAAGTCCATGCTCTTACTCTTTTCCCTATTTTAACATGACAAACTTCGTACAACTACCTTTAATATACACAATGGTGGAAAACGTAACCTCATACACGTGCCGACTCATCAAATTACCCGATGGATTGAACATGAACTCGATGTTGGTTAACCCATCCGATCCACAAACTTTTATCCGCTCGTTACGGGTTGCATTACTTTGATTTGCCACTCGTTGATTCTGACCCGTGACCCGGCACGGTGACCTCTAATTGTGAGCATGAAGGAGAGCATAATATACCAGTAGTCTTGCATTTATCGTCTTGAACACGGTGATCAAAATATAACATTTTCTTCAGCATACTGTAAAACAATCATAATAGGAGTTTCATTTGGAATTTGATGCTAGATGACGGAGTGCCCCTGATGAAAGGTTAAATAAAGCAGACTTAAATATTCTCTAATTCGCCTTGATCGGCACATGCAAATGAGAATTGGATACAAGCATCCCTTGAAGCAGAAGGCCTCATTTCTTTACTTGTGGTGGACAAAAAGCCCTTTGAATGAATGGACATACTCTTGAATTTATCGTGTGCTTCTTTGGATATTGTGAACGAGTGGGTAATGTTATTCTGGATTCTTTCATGGGCTACGCGTCTTTAGTGAGGCAAATAGCTTGTCTTACCTGTAGGCAATACAAATATCTCATGTACGCTATTGATCTATGTCTATTTGTTTTTGTAAACCGATGTATAAGTGTGTTCTGCAAATTATTGTTATTCGAATCGATAATGTGCTCTCAAAACTCATTAGATCCGAGCAATCGGCTTTCATTCTAAGAAGTGTAGTTTCCAATGCTTACTCAGGAGTTTGTTGTTGGCTATCACAAGAATAACAGTTTTGTTAAGTACACAAAAAAAGTAGACATCATGAAAGCTTATGATTTAATTGAGTGGAGATTTCTTTATAATGGATGGACCGGCAGTTTTCGTGAACTGTGATTTATTTTTGTTTGGAGTGTCTAACCATTGCTAGGGTCGCTATATCCATGAGTGGGTATCAAATGGGATTCATTTCGAGATTTAAAAAGTTTTTGGCATACCGATCCATCATCCTCTTTCACGACATTGCAAGAACAATAACCAATCTCATAATTTATTTCTTTGCGAATGTGTCATAAAATTCATTAGAGAATCGTTTAAACATTTTCGGAGTTTTACACTCCGTTGGAATTACACATGAACATGCTCAAGCACGAGATATCTTTTCTTGATATGGATAGGGAGGTTAGCAGGTGACTCTAAATTCATGCTTCAATATTGGGGGTTATGTGTGAAAGGATTAGATAGGAAAGGAGAAGGTGCTAACACAACGTAGGTTCTATACTGCCGACGACCTTCTACAGAGAGCTGCTGCTCCTACGAGGGATGAATATTTGGTGGAGTTCAAGTGTTTATGCTGCAAATTATTTTCTTCTTATCTTTTTTCAAATGATTACACGCTCTTCTATATATAGGGAGGAGTAGAAACCCAAATGATAATAGAAACCGCTACCTTAAAAGACAAATTTAATGATATACTTAAATGATCTCTTAATGCTCAACTTAACGATATTTCTGTTACTAACTTTAATATCGAATTCACTTGAATCATAAATTACCTTCAACACCCCCTCTTAATTTATGATCTTCAAGTAGTCTTTGAAAGCCTCGAACTTCTCAGAAGACACTGCCTTTGTAAGAACATCTGCGGGTTGATCATGGGTGCTCATGAACTCTAGAAGAATCTTCTTCTATGAAACGATTTCTCTGATGAAATGATGACAAAGTTCTATGTGCTTCGATCTTGCATGGAAAACTGGATTCTTGGACATATCAATTGTAGATTGTTTATCACAGAAGATTGTTGTTGGCTCGTCCACCTTCTGTTGTAACTCTAACCTTCTGAGCTAGACAGCTTCTCTTGCTGCTTCATTTGCTGCAATGTACTCAGGTTCTGCAGATGAGAGGGCAACAATGCTTTGCTTCTTTGAACTCCATGAAATGGGCTTTGTTCCAATGCAGAACAAGTCTCTTGATGTGCTTCTGTGATCATCCAAGCTTTCTTTTAGGTAGCGTGGAACCCTTTTTGCTGCGGGCTTTTGTGAATAGCCTTTTGCTATGATACGAGCTTTATACTTTTGCACACTTCCATCTTCATTATACTTGGTTTTATAGACCCACTTCAAGCCGATAGCTTCTTTTCCTTTTGGGAGATCAACCAATGACCACGTGTCATTCTTCTCTATAGAAGTCATCTCCTCCTTCATTGCATTTCTCCATTTTTCTTCTTTGGCTGCCTCCTCAAAGTTCTGTGGCTCAAATGCAGCAAGAGCAATAGCTTGCTCATAAATTTCAATGAATGATCGATACCTCCTCGGTGGTGTATCTCCAATGAGACCCTTTGCTTTCGGAATGGTTCTAGAGGACCTAACTTCTATTGTTCCGATGGGATTTTGTACGATAACTTCTGTTATTGCTTCTGTTGTTCTGATAGGGTTATCTATAGATGCTTCTTCTACTAATTCGGTATACTGGAATATCTGAGTTCTAGAAGACTCTTCCCGCCACTTCCATGCTGCAAGTTCATCAATGATAACATCTCTTGACAAAACTAACTTGTCAGTGATCGGATTATACAGACGATATCCCTTCGATTCATCATTATATCCGATGAAAATCAACTTCTCACCTTTCTCATTAACCTTTTCTCTTCCTTGAGATGGTGTGAGTACATATCCAATGCATCCAAATACTTTGAAATGATTCACCACGAGCTTCCTTCTGTGTCACGCTTCATATGGTGTCTTGTCCCTAACTGTTTTTTTAAGGATCTATTCAGAAAATAGGCAGATGTATTAACAGCTTCTACACAGAACTTGTTGGGTAGAAATTTGCCCTTCAGCATGCTTCTGGCCATTTCTACTGTGGTTCTGTTCTTTGTTTCTGCAACTCCATTATGTTGTGGAGAATACTGCACAGTTAACTACCTCGTGTAATACCTCAAATTATCCTATGGGCCATGAATCATTATTTCTTAACCCATTATATAAGCCCGGCTCGGAATAAAATAGTTTAAACCCATAAATATTGGTATGACTTTTGTTTTGAGCTAACAAAAGGGTCAAAGCCCAACTTGAACCCATTCCTTATCTTTACTTTTATTTAATTACGAATTTTTTGTTTTTTGTTTTTTTTTTCGAATTTTCAACCTTATCCTCTCTAACGGTCTCCCTCCCTCCAGTACTCAAGGACAACTCATTTTTATCGAAAATAGGGGAAATAAAATTAATAAAGTGAAAAGGAATTCGCGGGAGTGTACGACGCCCCCAAAAAGATGCCACTTCGCAGCTATCGATTTGTTTCCGGTACATTGCGGCCCTGGAGGGGGGGAAATGATTCCCACCCCGCATCCTTATTAGAATGATCCTTAGGATCAGTAAGAAAAAGAAAAAGAAAAAAAGAAACTAAAATCAATGGGATGGGAGGATTTTGTTTCATTGAAAATAACCCAGCACCATCAGAGCTCAGCCCGAAACTTTCCCCTCAGAAAACTTGGCCTTCGATTTTGAACTTTTCTGCTGGCTCACCAAAAACCTCTGTCACGATCCCTGTCCCTCGATTTACTCGTGGGAAAATTTGACACGGGCATTTTTAGGAAAATACTTTCCACCTAGTAGGACTGTAAAGATTCAGAATGAGATCATATCATTTCGCCAACAGCCGGTGGAGTTCATGTACGAGGCCTGGGAAAGATTTAAGGAGCTGCTCAGATTATGCCCACACCACGAGATCCCAAGATGGATGCTCGTTCAAAGTTTCTGTGACAGATTGACAAATTCTTTCTAATCTGTGGTGGACTCAGTGGCAGGACGAACCATCATGAATAAGACACCCGACGAGTCGTGGGACCTTTTGGAGTGAACAATAGCCAATGGAGAACATCTACCCGTGGATTCGATGGTAAGCATCAAATAGATGCATTAACATCACTAACTGCCCAAATGGAAGGTCTAACGAGAGAGGTAAATGCTCTTCGATCATCACTAAGTACATCTAATAATTTTTACTCTGAAGTGCAGGCTGTGGAGCTACAGGAGGACATGCACGAAGTCAATTATGTGGGTGCATATAAACAAAACAATGCGTATGCCAATACATACAATCCTGGATGGCGGAACCATCCAAATTTTTTCCTGGAGGAACAACCAAGGCCAGCAAGAACAAACACAATCAAGGATGAATCAATCTCTTGGTTTCCCTGGCACGTCACGACAGCCCGCAGGTGAGATTAAACCTAACGTGGAGGATTTGTTGAAACAATTGATCACAGACCAGGAAGAAGCGCGAAGGCAATAGGAAGAAGCGAGAAAACAACAAGAGGAGTTGAGGAAACAACAAGTAATAATCCCCCAAGTTCATGCTACTTCTATCAAGCAATTGAAAATCCAGATATGCCAGCTCGCAAACTCTATGATGATGCGGCCACAAGAGACCCTTTCGAGCAACACAAAACCAAATCAAAACCGTGAATATTGTAATGCAGTAACCCTTCGGAGCGGGCATGATTTGGAAGAGGCCTTCGAGAAAATGGATGAGGAAAAAGAGCAAGCCCGTGAGTACCGTCGTAGCCATAAGGTAAGTAGCTCGGAACCTGTCGAGACTGACAATGTGGTGGCCACGCAGGTACATCCCACGCCGCCGCCTTTTGTCCCTAAGATCCCATTCCCACAAAGATTAAAGAAGGCCAATGATGAGATGCAGTTCAAGAAATTTTTGGACATGTTCAAGAAGCTGCAGATCAACATCCCTTTCGCGGAGACATTGGAACAAATGCCAAAATACGTGAAATTTATGAAGGAGATGTTATCCAAGAAGCGTCGGCTAGGTGATCACGAGACCATTGCCTTGACTGAAGAGTGCAGTGCTATCCTTCAGGAGAAGCTACCTCTGAAACTCAAAGATCCAGGTAAATTCACGATTCCTTGTAAGATTGGTAATGAATTTTCTGGACAGACACTTTGCGATCTTGGGGCAAGCATAAATTTGATGCCATATTCGGTATTCCAAAAGCTTAACATTGCCGAGGTACGTTCCACATTCGTGACTCTTCAATTAGCTGGTCGATCATATACTTATCCAAAAGGTGTGATTGAAGATGTCTTGGTTAAAGTTGACAAGTTTATATTCCATGTTGACTTTGTGGTTTTGGAGTATGAGGAGGATCATGAGATCCAGATCATTTTGGGCAGACCATTCCTTGCAACTGGAAGAACACTCATAGATGTGCAAAAGGGCGAGCTCACCATGTGTGTGCATGATCAGGAGGTAAAGTTTAATGTTGGTGACGCATTGCATATGCCTAACGACAATGATGAATGCAGTTATATAGACATACTCGAAGACATTGCATATGAATCCTTCTTAGAGATGTATGCCAATATACCGCTTGATGAGATGCTGAATACGGTGGATGTATAAGCAGTAAAGGAAGAACCAGTTGAGGCATCTTACATACATCGCATTCCAAAAGTGGAACCATTATATCATGTGGCTACTCGAGCTAAACGATCTGTGGAAGAGCCACCCGAGCTTGAACTCAAATCGCTTCCAAAGCATTTGCGATACTCCTTTCTGGGTAAGTCCAACACCCTACCTATTATAATTTCAGCTTATCTAACCAATGAACAGGAGGAATCGTTGCTACAAGTACTACGACAACATACAAAGGCAATTGGCTAGACTATCGCGGACATCAAGGGGATCAGCCCATCCATCTACATGCATAAAATCATCTTGGAGGATGATAATAAGACATCAATAGAGCAACAACGGAGGCTAAACCCTAACATGAATGAAGTGGTGTGCAAGGAGATCATCAAGTGGCTCGATGCGGGCATTGTCTACCCAATCTCGGACATCTCATGGGTTAGCCTTATTCAGTGCATACCAAATAAGGGTGGAATGACGGTCGTGGAAAATAGTAAAAATGAGTTAATTCCCACAAGAACTGCGACCGGATGGAGGGTATGCATGGACTACAGAAAGCTTAATGCAGCCACAAGCAAGGATCACTTCCCATTGTCGTTTATCGACCAAATGCTTGACAAGTTAGCAGGTAAAAGTTTTTACTGCTTTCTTTGCCGATATTCATAATACAATCAGATTGCAAAAGCTCCAGAGGATCAAGAGAAAACAACCTTTATCTACCCGTACGGAACATTCGCATTTAAGCGCATGCCATTTGGCTTATGCAACGCACCAATTACATTTCAAAGGTGCATAATGGCCATCTTTTTAGACATGATTGAGCGTCACATCGCGGTATTTATGGACGACTTCTCAGTGTTTGGAATTTCATTTGATAATTGTCTGGAAAATTTGTCTGCTATTTTATTACGTTGTGAGGAGACAAATCTCGTGTTAAATTGGGAGAAATGTCATTTTATGATCCGAGAAGGTATTGTCTTAGGTCACAGGATCTCCGAGAAAGGAATCGAAGTGGATAGAGCCAAGGATGAAACTATTGAAAGGCTGCCACAACCAACTTCAATCAAGGGAGTGCGAAGCTTCCTAAGACACGCGGGATTCTACAGACGTTTCATCAAGGATTTCTCGAAGATCACCAAACCATTGTGCAATCTTCTGGAAAAAGATACAATATTTATTTTCGATAGTAAGTGTATGGAGGAATTCTTTGAACTCAAGAAGAGGTTAGTTTCAGCTACTATAATTGTTGGCCCAGACTAGTCTCTACCATTCGAGTTAATTTGTGATGCACACGATTTCGCTGTGGGAGCAATTTTAGGACAGAAATGAGACAATGTCTTTCACGCCATTTATTACACTAGTAAGACATGGACGGAGCACATGTAAACTACACAACCATCAGAAAGAGATGCTCACAATAGTCTATGCATTCGATAAGTTTCGCTCATATTTGATTGATTCCGAAGTGATGGCGCACACTGATCATGCAGCTATCAGGTACTTGATGCATAAGGCGGATGCAAAGCCAAGGTTAATCGGATGGATTTTGTTGTTACAGGAATTTGACCTTGAGATTGTAGACAGAAAAGGAGCAGAAAACCAAGCTGCCGATCATCTATCACACTTGGAAGGTAATGAGCGACTTGCGGCCACAACGATCATCAATGATACTTTTCCGGACGAGCAACTTTTTGCGATTGAAACTATAGTGCCATGGTACGCTGATTATGTCAACTATATTGTGGCTAATGTAATTCCTCCAGAGCTGACATCTCAGCAAAAGAAAAAAATTTTACATGACGTTCGCTTCTATTTGTGGGTGAACCGTTATTATTCAAGAGATGAGCAGATCAGATGATCCGCAAGTGTGTGCCGGAAGAGAAGATTACATCAGCTGTTGGCAAGGAGCTACTCTTTCCCTCCACTCCGGGCTGGCAAGCTTACATCACTCGATGGCTGTGTCGGATCTTTCCTGAAAGCTGGGGAAGATTCTTCAGCAGCGTCATGCGTGCCCTTATGGTGGTCACTTTGGAGGCAACAAAACTGCACTAAAAAAATCTACAATCAGGTTTCTTGTGGCCCACACTGTTTAAAGATGCTCATAACTTTGTCACCCACTGTGATCCATTGCGATTGATTCAGAAGCCGCTCTAGTCGATGTTGTGGACTAAGCAAGAAGAGCAATAATAGCTTACAAGTCAAAGTTGGTCAGTCGATACATGGTTAGTTAAACTTGGTTAGTCAAAGCATGGACAGTCGATCATGATTAGTCGAAGCTATTGTAGTCGATAGTTCGATCTTCGACGAACAAAAACTTTATTGAAACAACATCAAATCAAACCGCTCAAAATATAAAAATTGTATATAATAAACACAAAATAAAATTAACCCATTAAATTTCGGGTTAACCAAAGTTACGTAGCCAAAGTTATGCCTAATTGACAGAAACAATTATGCTGCTGATTTTGCAGAACCGTTGTGTTCTATAATTTGACCTTTAATTGGCAAACTCTCAACCAAGATTACTTTGAATAAAAACATTCAAAACATAACATCTCGACCTTTAACCTTTGTACAGAACATTTATGTTCAAAATACAAAGACGACTTTAGATAAAAAAATCAAAACACGAATGTTCTAGATGTACTAAGTTGACTTCAAATCAAAACATAAATGTTCTAGATCGACTAATGTGGAAGTTAGTCCAATTTATTTTGAGTCCAACGAAGCACAAAAGTTAAAGGTCTGCCTAAAAGATCGAAGCATCGTTTTCAATCGAGTGCACAACCATTTTATTCTGTATGTCGACTTTCAACTGGTTAAAAAAAAGACAACCTTAAATCAAAAGGTTCAAAATATGAAAGTTGTATATCGAATAAAGGGGAGCTAACTCAATTAGTTTTAGGTTAAGCAAGGCTCTATGGCCATAGTTATGTTGAGTCGACCGAAGTAGCATTTTCGCTCATGTATAGAACTGTTAGGTTTTGTAAGTCGATCTTCGACTAGCCAAAACTCAACCAAGACGACTATGAATCAATATGTCCAAAACAAGAAAGTTATAAACCGACTAAAGGGAAAGCTAACCCAATATATTTTTGGAAAAAGAAGTTTAGTAGTAAAATTTGTGCCTAATCGACCAAAGCAGCATTTCTGCACGTGTACAGATTCATTGTGTTTTGCAATTCGACCTTCGACTGGCAAAAACTTTGGATAAAAAAGTTAACACATGAAAGTTGTAGATCTTCGAGTAAAAAAAGTAAATAAGACGAATTTTAACAAATTTCTTGCATCTATGTTTCCTCTACCTGCACAAGAGGCGGTGGTTGAGAGCCCCTTTGTCATAGACAAGGGCGTCTAGGTTGTGGGAAAAGGAGGCTTCGAGGACAATCGTTACATACAGGAGGAGAAGGGCATGCGGATTTTGTCGTTGCGCCTTCATGTTGTTATCGGTCTGAAACATGGGATGGGAATGCTCGACCATGACTGGAAAAATTTGGGTTCCTTCTTCACTGAAGACTTGGGGGAAGGGCATTAGAAGGATGGTTGTAATCAAGGAGTAGATGGATTGATGGGAAAGAAGATAAAAAAAGAAGAAGCAGGAGAAGCGGAGGAAGTCTGCAAGGAAGAAGCATGCTGCCTTTTAAGATTGTGTTGGAGCGGGCAACAAGGGAGGTTTAGCCGTCATGAACGAGCTTTTTGGAGAAAGAAGGTGGATTGCACATTCATCTTTTTACATTTTCGTGATTGGATTTATATTTCCCCATCTGGGGATTCACTTCTGCCATGAGCATTTACGGAGGGGCGTCGGTGCTAATGGGGATTGGGGAATTGAAGCAGAGGACAAGTGATCCAATGGCAAGAGGGATCCTCCTTATTTCAATGAGTTACTCCATCATTTGTTGTAATGATAACCCTTGTTTTATTGTTTGCCGAGAACATTTGTTGGGTAGTCCTCAATTTGTTTAACTTAAAAATTGATTAGTGTATAGTGGCTATTAAAGTTTCGTGTTGTCTCTATTCATTGGGCAAAAATAAAAAAACAGAATGGATGACGCGGACGCAGATTCAGACAGATATTGTAAATTTGTCTCAAACTTGTCGTGTTTACTAACCATTAAGCATGTTTAACGGAAGTTGGAATTAACTTACGATGTCTCATTAAACACGTTTAACGAGATTTAGTTTATGAGCATCTTTTAATCTGAGCCTAATTATCTAATGAGTGAATAAATGCCAACGATCGATTAAGACAATCGGTCGGTTTTGCGTTAAAGAAAAAAAAAAGAATCTCGTATTAGTTGATTTTGGTAATAGTTTAGACAATAGGAGTTGATGAATATTTGTACTGAGGTAGTCCACAATTTGGCTATTTACGGTTCGACCCTCTTAGCGGGAGAACCCGAGAAGATTTTTTTCTCATCAAGAAGGTGATCGTAGGTAAAATCTCGTAAAGTACGGGAATAATCGAACATGTATGGTCTGTTTACATGGCAAACGTCATTTTGGGCTTTGATGCAATTCAAGATCGACGTTGCTCATAAGATCGTCGAAGGTGACTGTTGAGACAAGGATCGATGTTGTTTTTGGGAGCAGGACGAGGGGGTGCAGTTCGGCGGTGAAAGTATTCGAAGACGAAACTCTATCGAATGCCCTCAGCATTGACGAAGGACATCAAGACCAGAAGACATTACTGACGAGTATCGACGGTAGAGTCGTCTTAGTAACAATTAGCACGTGTTAAATGTGTGTCGATCGACAGTTATTAGTTAGTGTCTATAAATAAGTCAGCCCTGGTCAATTGTAAACACCAGACAATCATTCTATGATCCCGAAGGGCTGCTTGATTGTCAACCTAACTATCTGAATCATTTTAAGTGTTGTGCAATGGCTGTAAGTTCTTCTTTTTACACTTCATGAATTTCTAATTGTTCTTTTGTTCATTTACTTTATTGACGACCACATCTACATTCCACAGTTAGAGTCCTCGATATATCGCGACGTGTTTTGCCAGCAAACACGTTTTTGGCAACCACAGTGGGAGTCCGAAACGAGTTTTGTGTGATTACACGGAATGGCAACAACCCGGAGTGCGGCTAACAAAATGGTTGATACTCGTGGTGACTCGGAGATCAATTCTAGGTAGGGCCAAACTGCTAACAATGGCCAGGGCAGTCGAAACGGGCAGCAAAACGCCCAGAATATTGGACAACAAAATGTCCAGACATAGGAGCGAGAAACATCCCCTGTATCGAACGTTCTGCCAAATGTGCCGGAGACAGTCCCCTTGGACATGTTTTCGCCGATGCAGGCCAAGTATCAGGAGAACTTCTTGGAGTTACAAAAACAACTCCAGGGACTGACTGCCAGGATTGATGCTGAATATTCCCCAAAGACTACGGCCATAAGGGCCGCCGTTTGCGATTGGAAACGCAAGGTGAGTTTCGATCATGAGACCACCCACGATCCTGTTCATTTAACTCAGGACTATCGACGGGCTGAACCAAGTAGGTCGCGTTTCGTTTCTGATGATCGAGGTGATATACCTGATCGATTGAATCGCTATAATGATTTCGTCGATCTTGATGATGATGTGCAGGATCCGTATGGACCGCAGGCATATGCACCTCCCCATCGTCGAAGGGAGAGCCATTACACGTGATCTACCGTTGATAACCCTGCTCGTGGACCACCGGTGGAAGGTCAACTCCCAAGGAGGAAACTTTTTGGCTATATTTCTAGGGATGTCCCTATCTTCGACAGGGAGGCTGATAGGAATCCTTTGAAAAGGGAAGTTCCTAGAGTTCCTCGTAGGCCCATCGATCCTGTTGACTACAGAGATATGATCGCTCGAATAGTCGAACAGATGATCCAAGGAGCCGTACGTCGAAAAGAGGTTAGCCTTTACAGGACGCCATATCCTGAGTACATTGATCGAGATTATCCTTATCCTAGGGTTTATAAGATCCCCGACTTTACAAGATTCCCTGGTGAAGATGAGATGACACCGATGGAGCACATAGCTCGATTTACTCACCAAACGGGAGAGGCATCGAACAATGACCACTGAAAGCTTCCCAATTCACTTACTGGCCAAGCATTAACTTTGTACATCCATCTCCCACCTAACTCGGTGCAAAATTGGCAGTATATGCAAACGCGGTTCATGCAGGCCTTCGCTACTCTTGATTTGACCATCTCTTTGGTCGAGCTAACTAAGATGCGACAGCAGCCTGGAGGACTTGTAGCGACTTTCCAGCAGCGATTCCGAAAGGCTCGACTCATATGCAAAACATCAGTCAGCGAAGATGAGGTGGTCAATATCGCCCAAGATGCCTTGGATATTCGAATCCGAAAAAAAATCCAAGGAGAAAAGTTTAGAGATCTCTACGAACTCGCTCTTAGGGCTACTAAGTATGAAAATTTACTCAGAGAAGAATCAAGAGAGCGTACGACATATCAGCTCGAACCCACGTTTGTTGAGGTCGATATGGCCGAATTTGTCAAAGGTGAAGCCACTGTCTACGATCCACTATCGAAGAAGAATTTCAAGGCTAAGACATCTCAGAAGTCGAACAAGGAGCGAAAGTACTCCTTCGATGTTGAGAAAGCTGATGAATTCTTCAACTGCTTCTATAAGAGAGATCGAATCAAGCTGAAACCTGGCCATCGGCTTCCCCAGACTGATAGGGAGAAGAAGAAGAGTTATTGCAAGTGGCATGGGTCATTTACTCTTGGCACGCGCGACTGTCTAACCTTTAGAAACCTCATTCAGGATCTTATCGAAGCCAAAATTTTGTGTTTCAAGGAATCTGAAGAGTCGTCTTTTGTCGATCAAAAACCTTTTGCTGATTGTGAGGTACATGCATTCGATATTAACATGATTGATGTTGTCCGACGTATATTACAGGAACTTAATGTTTCTGGGGAGACTTACGTGGTCAATAAGTTGTTCAAGAGGTTCCTTGACAATGGGGTCGTCTCTTGCCCTATGGCTGTGTCAAGGCTGAAGAAAGAAGTTTGCTAGTAGCATATTGATGAAACTCACACCACTGACAAGTGTTTCACCTTCAGAAAGTTTCTTCAGTCTCACCAGATAGGATTGGTTTGATTTGACTCCTGTCGAGAGAGCTGCAATTGGGATTCCTCGCAAAGAGCCTTAGAAGGCGTTCAATCGAAACCCCAGGGGAAGAGGATCTGCCCTCGATGCTCATAAGGTTTTTCCTGATAAGGGGCACGTTGTTCAGAAAGCAAAGGCAGCACCTCGTTGTCTCAATGCACAGTCTATTCCGCTGTCTGTCAACAGCGATGTGGATTCCTCTGCCAAGTCAAGTGATCTGTCGAAGGAAACTGTTAAGAGAGGTGATGTGAAAGATCGGCTTCAACCATCTCCTCGTCTCGATGAGAAGGCTTTCGAAGATGTACTTCCAATTGCACAGTTCCTTGAGAAAGCTGACACTTGCAGTCGATGCAGTCCTATTCTGAGGAACAAGATATTGATCTCTCAGTTGTGTCACCTGTGCTTGTACAATTACCTGCAGAAGCTGATCGTCATGTCTTTAGCGAACATGTTTGATATAATCCTTGTCGACAACCCGATTCAAGGTATGATCGAAACAAACCAATTGTATTGCATGCCTGTTTTTATTCCGAAAGAAGATGTTGGTCAAGTCCAAGATATGTTCCTCAAAAAGGACAGTTTGTCCTGGTATATTCTGAATATTATCGATCGTGCTGACGTAGACTTGATTTCTCATGTTCTAATGATGACGAGTGGAGACAGGTAAACAACCATCGATCTCCGCCTCCGTCAAAGAGCAGTAAGGAAAGAAAGGAAGGACGTCGCAGGAAAGTAGAGGAGAAACGGCAGAATCCGTTGATCCTGCAATGGTCGAAGAAGAGAAGATCGACCATGATGACCTATTTATGGTCGATGATGCGGTTCCCCACAATGACCCCCCTAAGGATAAGGAGAAAATTGCTGAGGACGATGATTTTGAAGATGCCTTCGATGATTCCGATTACAATCCAGTCGATTCGATGCTCCTGACAACACTGTAGAGTGTAACGTTATTATGTTACCCACAGAGTTTGCAGGACCTACGATCGATCAGCCTATCCTAGGTACTCTTAAAACCTCGGCTCCTCGGCCTATCCTACGATCGATCAGCCTATAGGCTTTCTGGTAAATTGGTTTATTAATCCTAGTCCTTCGATGCAATCCCAGATGCACTCCTTATATATCGAGGCAGAATTTAATGTGGTTCTTCTGAAGAAAGTATTGGTCGATAATGGTGCAATGGTTAACATAATGCCTTTGCGAACCCTCAAATACTTAGGGTACGATAAGGCTGACATTACCAACACCGATGTTGGCATAACAGATTTCAATGGCCTAATGTCGAAGTGTGTGGGAATATTCCCACTCAAATTGAAAGTCGGGAGATCTAAAATTACAACTGTTTTCTTTATAGTCGATGTTGATACAACGCTTACTGCTCTTTTAGATCGAGACTGGCTAAAAAATGCAGCAGTAATTCCTTCTACTCTTCATCAAGAACTTATGCTTTGGCTTGACTCTAAGGTTGATGTTGTTAAAGCCGATTCATCCATTAATACTTATTTTAACCCTGTCGAAATTTGTACAGGAAATGTTATTGGTGTTGTCGATGACATGAGTTTGAAGAAGAGGTACTCTCTTGGAGATCCGAATGTTGGACCTTTAGGAGAACCAACTGGAAAGTTTGACTTCCTGGTCAAATACGGGAGACATCCTCATCCCATTGTCGATGCTCCATCTGGATAGGACTCTGATATAGTGCCTCCGGCCATCGAAGCTGAAGCTCAGGCAAAGAGGGAGGCAGAGCTTGCTGGTATCCTCTGTTCTATTAAGAAAGTTGTTGGACTGCTCCCAGGAGATACCATCGAAGTTGGAAACCTTGAGCCTGTCAATGGAGAAGTAAAAACTCAATCCATTGATGGAAATAAGGATGCTGACTTTAGCAGCCCGGACTTGGAGCCCGAGAGATTCCTCCAGGAGGACGAAGATGCTTGATAATTGATTAGGAAGACGTAGTCGCTGATGTCTGAAAGCGACTACGAGTGTATAGGCTAACTAGACCTAGAGTTAGTCTTGAAATGTGTCTAGAAACCAGTTCGTTGGACGTAGATAGTCTCGACCAGCGTGCTGAAGAGGATGGGTCGAATCTTGGTTTGAAAATGTGTGTAGATTCGACTGGTGTTGTATTTCATCCTACTATAGATAAAACAATGTTTTGTGATAAGTCTATAGCTAAATCCTCTGAGGATCGATCTACATTAATGATGCCTCGTGATCCTCTAGTAACTATAAATTTAAGCGACGGCGCGACTCAGCAACCTACCTTTATAAGTTGTTCGATTGAAAAAGACTTATTCTAATCGATTCTAACACTTTTAAAGGAATTCAAAGATTGTTTTGCATGAGACTATACCGAAATGCCTGGTTTGGATCGGCAATTAGTCGAACATACTTTGCCAATTAAGCCAGACTTTCAACCTGTGAAACAAGCTCCACGTCGATTGCCAAGCGAGCATACACAGCAAGTCTTTGAGGA
Organism: Melastoma candidum; assembly: GCA_023653495.1. Taxonomy (NCBI): domain Eukaryota; kingdom Viridiplantae; phylum Streptophyta; class Magnoliopsida; order Myrtales; family Melastomataceae; genus Melastoma; species Melastoma candidum. The sequence goes on along the minus strand of CM042884.1, from coordinate 12,910,436 downwards.
AGTAAAGAAGTTGTTCGACGCTGGATATATCAGGACATCTCGATACACAAAATGGATTTCTTCCATTGTTCTTATAAAAAAAAAGGGAAAATCCGAGTTTGTATCGATTTTAGAGATCTCAACAAAGCAACTCCGAAGAATGAATATCCGATGTCAATAGCGGATGAACTCATTGATAAAACATCCGGGCATAAGAATATGTCTTTTATGGATGGTTACTCTGGATATAACCAGATCTTTATTGCTGAAGATGACATACATAAAGCAACTTTTCATTGTCCTTTTCGAATTTGTTAATGGGTTTTCATGCCTTTTGGTTTAAAGAACGCTAGCATAACCTATCAACGAGCAATGAACCTTATTTTCAACTCATTAATTTGGTCAACGGTAGAAATTTACATCGATGATATCGTTGTAAAATCATTGACAGACGACTGCCATGTCGCCGATCTTCGGAAAGCTTTTCTTCACATGCGAAAGCACAACTTGAAGTTGAATCCCATGAAATGTGCTTTCGGTGTTCGCCCCGGACAATTCTTAAGATTCTTAGTTCATCATCGAGGGATAGAGATAGATCCCGGAAAGATTAAAGCTATACAGGAACTGCCAACTCCATCTACCAAACGGCCGCTTCAAGCTTGTTTGGGAAGAGTTAACTACTTACGACGGTTCATAGAAAATCTTGCTGGTCGAACAACGGCATTCTCTAACTTGTTGAGAGGACTAATAAACATCAAGCATCCTTCGAAGCTATTATGAAATATCTAATCAATCCATCTGTTCTGGTTCCTCCAAAATATGGTCGACCCTTTCTGTTATATATCGTTGCGAGCGATAAAGTCTTCAGATTGATGTTGCTATAAGAAGATAATCAACGAAAGGAGCGAGTCATTTGTTATTTGTCTTGAATACTTTCTCCCATCGGACAACGGTACACCAATAATGAGAAGCAATGCCTTTCATTGTATTATCCGATTATAAAAGTTCAACATTACATTGGGAGTAACACAATGTATGTAGTATCAAATGCTCCTGTATTGAAAATGTTGTTTGATAGCCCTATGTTATCCGGTAGACTCAATAAATGGAGTCTCATTTTGTAGCGGCAGAAAGTTGTTGTAAAACAGAACCTTTCGTTCAGGATTCTTCAATTACCGAACATGTGAAATGGACTATGAAATGAATTCGGAGAATACAAAGGTTTTTATAATGGTTCAGCAAATGCGCCTACATCAACTTTCAGCCATTTTCGCTAATACTTGGAAATAATGATTACAATGTAACAGGTAAAACCATATGTGGTGTATCTTGTTTTCTCCATGAATTGAATGATGAGTATGATAATTTGAAGAGCTTAATTTTGGAAATATGCCCTATTCAGGTTTCGATGATGTTTATAACATGGTTGTACAAGAAGAATTATACAAAAATAATTCAGAAGTCAATGGAGATAGGTCTGGAATTAACATAGAACCTATAGCTTTTGTTACTCCTTTACATGTGCATTATGTGTAAAATAAGAAACTGATGAGAAGAGTGGATATGATTTGTGAATATTGTAGGAAAAGAGGACCCGTGAAAGAAAAGTGCTTTCAGTTGATATGATATTCGAGTAGTTCTGGAGTTAGGAAAGGAAGGGTGCAAGGATTTGGATAAAAGATAGTAGTTACAGTTTCTGAAATGGCAGCATTGGGAAGTGTAGAAAATCTTGAACTCAATGAAGTAAATATAAAAATTTAGAAATTGGTAGCCTTACTCAATGGTAAAGGAGATCAGTCTAAGCTTCCTACAGTTCCTTCCTCTTTTAATTTTGACCTTGAATCTCTAAAAGCTTTTTCTAGTGCATTAGGTATCAATTGTGGTATTTCTTTTAAGAAATGTGGGTTGTTGACACTGGGGCTACTAAACGTATATCCAGCATTCTAAAACTTTTCAACAAAGTGACTCATATTGCTAACATGTAAGTGTCTTTTCCAAATGAAACCAAATTTCAAGTCACTTTTACAGGAGATATCATGATTCATGATGATTTAATTCTTCAAAATGTCCTTTATATTCCTTCTTTTCACATAAATCTTATATATGTTAGTCAACTCATGAGATCCAAATTATATTGTGTTATTTTTCTTAATAATTTTTATATCATTCAGGTCCTACTATCATAGAGGATGATTGGACTTGCTTAGGAGATGGCAGGGCTTTATACTTTCCAAGAAAGTCAAGAAGCCGCCCATGTCAAGTATGTTTCAAGTTTACATGTTGCCACTGATAACTCTACGAAAGTCAAGTTATTTAGTCACTCATTTGAGCATTAATGTGATTATTTCGTTGAGCTTTGACGTTGTTTTGAGTTATTTTTCCGTTGATTTTCATTACATAGTTGAATCTTTATATTTTTGTGTTTTATTAGTTTAATAAGTTAAGGTTTATGATGTGTATTGTCTATGAATGAAGGTTGAATGCAGAAGCAATGAGCCAAAGGAAAAAATCGAGAAAGTGGATAACATCGAATTATAAAAGACTACAACGGATGCATCCGTCTGCCATGGAGGATGCATCCGTGCCCGATCTACTATGATGACAAGATTTGGCCAACCTTCCACTTTTGGAGATTGTCTTTTCACATTAGAAGATCTTTTATTTTATTTTTAGGATATTTTGCCCTTTATTCTGATTTAAAACTATGTAAGGGTACTTTAGGTATTTTAGGGGAATATTTTCTAAGACTACCATAGGGTTTAAATAGGGAGTTTTCTTTTTTGGGGGGGGGGGGGGGAGGGAATGGACATTAGGAGGAGGCTGGTGACAGGAACCGATGACTGGAATTTACTCTACTGAATTTCTTGTTTTAGTTTATTTGATGTCTTTTACTTTCAAACTTGAATTGATTTTTTCATTTATTTCAATTATGAATTAGTTCGCTTTTCTAGGGCTACAATGTAACCTCGTAATCCTATGTGGCTCGTGACCCCATTTTCTTATTGTGAATCAAATCGTTATAATTATTTATCTAACTTTATTCTTAATGCGTGTTAATTGCCTAATCACCGGTTAGCATTGATCGGATAGCTTAGGGAGACTCGGGAGGGTAGTCTAAGTTAGATCTTGAATTGGATTACCTCAGTAATCTATGTGTTGGAAAATCGAACTAATTGTATAAATGGAACACCTTAGGTAATCAATTAGGATTGAATCGTAATGGGTCACCACTAGTTTCTTGCCTAGAAATAGAGTAAGAAATTTGATACATGAAGATACGTTCTCGTATGTTCGAGAGAAATATGATGAGATATTCGAATCTTAGATTAGCAACTAACCGATTCGATAGCATTAGAAAGGGGGATATAGAATGTATGGGATGCGAGGGGAAGTTGGATGTCCTAGATATTTCTTTCATTAACTGTTTGCTCGTTTATTTCGGTTTCGCAATTTCATTTTCAACAACTCTGCTTTACTTTCTTCTTGACCTCGATTGATTTCTGTGAACAACGATAGAGGAATTTTTGTCAAGACAATTCTCTGTGGGAACGACCCTTGCTTGTCCTTGATACTAGTTAAGGTCATATTAGGATTTTATTTTTGTTGCGTTGACGACGCGCATCAGTCACCTCTGTTTCTGGCAATAGTCCAACTATTCTTAGTGCATTTGAGTTTAATAAATGGCATTATAGGCTAGGACATCCATCTTATGCAAAAATGAAGCTTATTGAAACATGCAATCAATGGTTACCTTCATTCAATAAAGAGGCATGTTCAATATGCCATACAGAAAACTCTTTTCTAGATCATCAAAAGAGTTTCAAGAAACTTGTTTATCTGATACACTATAACATTTGGGGACCATGTTCATCTTTATACATTTGGGGACCAAGTTAAATACTTTCTTACCATTGTAGATGACTTTAGTAGGCTCACTTGGATTTGTTTGTTAAAAGCCAAATCTAAAGTGGCATCTATCATATAACAATTTTGTCTCGTGGTTGAAACTCTACATGAATCTTATGTGAAAGGCATAAGATTAGACAACGTAAAAGAATTTATGTTGAAGGCTTTTTATAAAGCTAAAGGGATCATTCATCATGCTAGTTGTGTTGAGACACCCCTACAAAACAGAATTGTCGAAAGAAAGCATCAAGACATGTTAAATGTAGTTAGAGCATTAATTTTTCATTCTGATATTACCATTGAGTTTTTGGGGAGAAGCAGTACAAACTGCAGTGCACATCATCAATCGTCTACCTACACCCATTTTAGATAACAACACTCCATTTGCACTTATGTTTAAAAGCAAACTTGATTAACATCATCTTTAAAGTCTTTCGATGTTTATGTTATGCATCTACATTACAATATGGGAGTTTCAAGAGCAACTAAGTGCATATTTATTGGATATCAAGTGGGCACAAAAAGGGTACAAAGTGTATGACATTTCTGCAAATAGGTTATTTGCTTCAAGAGATGTCTTTTTCTATGAACATCAATTTCACTTTAACGTTGTTTCATCAAATAGGTTGCAAATTTCTAGTCATACAGTTTCTTTACCTAATTTTCTGAATCTTCTTCATACACACATTCATTTAATCATAAATCAGATTTTTCTACTTTAAGCAGTTATGCGGAGTCTTTTGATAATCATTGTCAAATGAAAATCATCTGAAAAAGAGTATTAGAAAGATGAGGCTACCGACTTACTTGCATGACTACCATCGTTCTCTTGCCCTCACCTTGGACAATTTGATCAAGTTGTTGACCGTTCAACTTGTTCTTTGTCTGATTCATCTGCCAAGCATTCTATTAGTCGTTTTCTCTCATATTCTAATTTTTTTCCTTCATATAAAGCATTAGATGTCAATATCATGTTGCAAACAGATCATTTGCACTATTTTGAGGTTGTTCAACATGATCATTTGTGTAAAGTTATCAAAGCTGAATTGATTATAGTGTCTAAGAGTAAAACTTGGGTTTTAACTAAACTTCCTTATGGAAATGTGTGAATTGAATGCAAGTGGTTGTTTAGAACAAAGTATAATGTAGATGGAACTGTTAACAAGTACAAGGCTCGGCTTGTTGCTAAAGGTTACACATAGAAAGAAGGTATTGACTATAATGATACCTTCAGTCTTGCTACAAAGCACACTAATGTTCGTGTGTTTCTAACAGTGTCAGCATTTGTGTTAGTTAGGCAATAGCATTGCTTTTCTTAATAGAGATTTGGAGGAAGAAGTTTATATGATTGTTCCTCACGGACTTGTTTTTGATAGATCACAGTTTAAGGGGGAGAAAGCGAGTTGTATGTAAACTCCAAAAGTACTTATATGCACTTCAATAGTTTAAAGACAATGGAATTCAAAGTTTGTAGCAACCTTATTAAAGTATGGGTTCACACAGTTTAAATCGAATTATGGTACGATCTCGAGTGTAAGATAGTGCCCACGAGCGGTTGACCGAAAAATCAGACCCCGAGTTGCCCTCGAAAGCCGACTTATTCGAGTTACAACCCTTGCGATGTCTACGTATGGTGTCGCGTAGCGAGGGTTCGTTGGAGAGAATCCTCCGATCTCACTTCAAGGGGAAGCAATCAAATTATAACTCTTTGATAATATGTTATTCTCGGTGTAACGACTTATAAAAAGTCACAAGGAAACTAAAATGATTTTTCCCCTAACATCCAAAGTACTAAAAGATTATTTGTGTAATCCCCCTACAAGTTATCCTAATAGAATGATCTCTAGGGGATCTTGTTAAAGCCAATCAAAAGACAACTAAAAATAACATGTGTTCCTCTTCCGCAAGTTTCTTCATGTCTCCTTTCTTCTTCTTCCTACGATACACGCTGCTGAAGCTTGCTTGCTTTCGAGAATCGACCGTATCATTACTTTCCTCATGAAAATCACGCTTGTCCTCAAGCATGAAATGAGGAAAACATCGTTGAAGCTCTGACACCGACTCCCATGACACTTCAGATGGGGATAAACCGGCCAAATGGATTAACATTTCGAAACACCCCTTACGAGTACGCGAATCAAGAACTGCCTGTAATACCCCAAATTTTGGATCACTGTGACACGTGGGTTCGATCGTTTTGACTTGAAAGGATACAAAAAGAACAACTTAAAATCTAGGGACCAATAAATGATTTTCATTTAAGTTTAGGGTAATTTGAAAAGTTTGAAGAAATCTGAGGACTCAATCGGTAAATACCTAACGAAATCATTTTAAAATTTTTACAAAATAACTTCTTTTCGTGCATTCATGATCAGGTGGGAAAGAGAATCCGCGTGACAAATGCTTGCTTTGATTTGATGCTTTATTAAAATTCATTTGATTGCTCAAAATCTGCAATTTCCATCCGGGTGGTGTCCTGAGCCTTATCTCCAGGTCTGATGCTTTCTACAAAATAGGAAGAGGAAGAACATCCCAAAGGAGGATCCTCCCCAAAGGGGTTACACACAATCTGAACCTTCGTATACACCATCAGACACTAAACAAACGATTAGAGCCAAGGCATGCGAACAATCTGATTCAATCCAACTCGCTCAACTTGCAACAACAAGGACGTCCGAGATTTTTTTTTTTTTTGACTCCAAGCAGGGTTTGCAAGAACAGGATGCTTGCTCTGAGGCCGTTTCGGAAACGACGATGGGGATGTGGCTTCTCACCGACTCTTCCCGACAGACAGGGATGAAGATATCACCCACCCTCTCACGGATGAACAACATCCTAGAGGCCTTTTCCAGCCCCCGTCTTCCACAACAATGAACAAAAAGGATGCCCAAGGCGTGTTCCCGTTTCTCCTCTCCATTCCGGCTCCAAGGCAAGTAACAATGTTGTCCTCGACGACAGAGAAGTCGACGTCCAGACAACCACATCCCGGGATTCCTGCTAAAACAAGAACATCAGATCGTCCCCTCCTCCGCAATCGACAGCCCATCTCTATCACCGACAACCCAACCTCAGTCGCAGCAAGCCAAAGCCTTCTCGTGATGGCCTCGACCAATTAGTCTGGATCCAATCGCAACGCCTCGCATGATGTCCTGTCAGATTCACCCCGCAACAACCTCAGGCGCCAATCCGACCCGCTAACTTAAGTCCTCCCCGTCAGCATCTTCTCTCTCGACCACGACCAGAGAGGTTTTACCCGTGGCTCTCCTCCCTTGGCCATAACAACTTGAAGAGCAAAAGCCTCCCCATCTCCGCACCGATTCTCCTGACGGCCAACTCCAAATGACATCATCTGGCATTGGCATTCCGGGCACCCATCAAACAGCAACATCCAACCAGTTATCCCCTTTCTCAAACGCCGACATGCCGCTTCAAAAAAACCCAAGAGGCTCCCGGCTACTCCTCTCCTCAGTCACACCCCCAGGACTCGAGAAGCAGTCGCCATCGCCTACGCACAATGCTCCAGCGAAAGCCAGATTCGGGCAGCCCCACCTCTCTCCGTCCTCAATAAACGGTGATGTGCCCCATCACCCCCGCTGCGGCTCCAGTGGAAGGCGCCGACACATTGTGCCAAAGGACCCCAGATCTAAGCCTCGACAACTCCGAATGGGCGCCCCAACAAAGCAGCAGAGGCGATGTCTCCTCACGTGGCGGACGACGCCTTCCTTCCCAGCTCCGACAACGCACTCGACCACCTCCTCTGTCTCCTGGATGGCCCCAAGGCGACCCCATCCTTTTTGTCGTTCAGGTCCAACGTTTCTCCAGCAAACCCCAAGGTGGTTCTCCGCTGCTAACGTTCAGTCCGACGGCGACGACCAATGTCATCTCTGGCATCCCCTCCAGCAGCGGTTTCTCCAGATCCGGCGGCGGCCATACTCCCGTCCCTCCCGGACATCTCTCAATCCATCGACGGTAAACCCTTGTTGCCCCGGTGTCTCCAGATCCAGCGGCGACGGATCCCCATCCTCCAGATGTCTCCATCTTCGACGGACACGGACTCCAAGTCTGCTTAGCCATCTTCCAGTCTCGGATCCGCCTTCCGTCTGGCCATCAACTTCTTTTCCCGCGCCAGCTTCGCCTCCTTGATTACCCTATCTCCCTCCAAGTTGCATTCGGGACTTCCGTCTATTCAAAGGTAATGTTTCTTTTGTTTAAAAAAAATGAATGATGATTCAGCTTGTGCGTGTATATGGGATTGATTGATTTTTTTTTTGTTTTTTTTTTATGTCAATTTAATCCGTCTGTGCATCTTAGCATTTACATAAAAGTCATTTCATTTTGCATGATCGTATAAGTTTATTTTAATAAAACGTTAATTTAATTCGCATGATTGTTTTGATCGAATTCCGACTTTACAAATTGTTTTAATAATTATAGTTTTTTTTTCATTAATTTAAAACAAACTCATATTCTCTTTTAACAATAGCTTTTTAAATAGTTCCCTGACTTATTTTAACAAATGAATATACAATTTGTACGAAAATTCTTAATTGAGATGTCCTTCAAATATAATTTTTAGCATGATTTTCATCATATTAGTACATGTCACTGTCCTTTTCTCCGTTTTGCATGGAAAACGCGAGAATTACATCGACCAAGGAGAATTTAGCACAAGGATTCTTCGTATAAACTTCAACGGGTTACGAAATACTTAATTTAATTCAACCATTTCAAACGGTAAGTCATGCCTTACTGTTTTAGTTCGATTAAATTTACGTCAATTTAACCGTTACTAACGGCTTTGCATATCTCTCTCGTCTCCTCTGTTTTGCATGTAAAACAATGAGGAATTCACTACCAAGGAACGTTATCATCCGACATCGCGGATGATCAACATCAACGGGCCACACAACGCCCCCACCCGAACCTCATGGGAGTTCGAAAAAACGAATTTCGAAGACTAGAGGAGCGGGAGGAAGCACGTCTCGAAAGCGGCCCCAACTGACGAGCCCGACCGATGACATGCCATCCCGGCGGGCCTCAGGTACATGAGGGAGGTGCGGGCCTCTCGATTTTATTTATCTCCACATGTAACGGCCCGTGGGCCCAAGTGCATAGGTCCACGGTCACCATCCTTCCCCGCCCACTTTGATCTCAATAATTGTCTGTGCTTGTTCGCATGCCTTAGGCCCATAGGTTTATTGTCGCATGTTGTTTGCTATCAACAAATATGAGTTCGGGCCCAAAGCCTGAATCGGGTCCAACGCCCGTAAAACATTGACATGAGTCCGGAGTCATGCCCAGATCGGGTCCAACGCCCGTTAAACAAAAAGCAAATCTTTTGGAGCAAACGCCACCTCCCTTTTTCGCATGTTAGAATGTAAGAGTTAATAAATAGGAATCCCCGGACCAACTGTTTTTCCGACTTAAACAGCTTTTAAAAATAAGTCGGTGGCGACTCCGTAATAGTTTACCTAGGTTAAACAACAACAACCTTTTCACGGAGCCATCATGGATGAGGGACTGACGACACGAGCCGCTCCCGATTCCTCCCGAAAGTTCCTTCTTCGGATCATGCTCCGCCTTTCGCCCGCCGCCTCTTAGGAAAACAGAGACGGTCGGCGAGGGCCCGAGCAGGCCCAGTTAGGAACTCAGGGAGGAATCACCCAATTCCCTTCTGCAGCGTCCGACGCTCGAGTCGCGACGCCGACCAGTTGGGCCTTGGGGAGCGGACCCGAATCCTCGTGTCGTTCGAACCGCAGCGCGCGTGCTAGGCCGGAAGGCGCGCGTACACTGCCTTAGGACTCGGACAAGGGTACCCACCCACCACTGGGGAAGGGTTGGCTCCACTACCTCGTGATGCCCACAATATGCCTTCAAATTATAAACATGAAAAACAGAGTACAGACGAAGATTTTTCTGGCAACGCCAGCTCATAAGCCACCTCGTCTATGCGTTAATAACCTGAAAAGGTCCACAAAAGCGCGGGCACTACTTAGAATATCATCGTGGTCCCTGCAAGGAATGTTGGCGGTAGGGGAGCAAATGCTCCAACCGAGAACTGAATGTCTGTATGGGTGTCATCATAACGTCGTTTTACTGCTTTCTGGGCGTGCAGTAAGTGAGGTCGAACCTCACGGAGGACTTCGTCACGGGTTCTAAGCTCATGATCAAGAGCTTCAATTCTTGACAAACCGATAGGATAGCAATCGTGGCGGGAATAGAGCATAGACGAATAAGAATGGAGAAGCTCGCATAGAAGAGTGAAAGCTTGTATTGTAGCAGTATTCAGCCCACGATAATCATCAAGTTCAATTGGAGGGACTATCCGAGGAGAAACAACGTAAGTACATTTTCAATGTACGATTAACCACTTTTGTCTGACCATCGCTCCGAGGATGATAAGTGAAACTGAAGGCTAGTTTTGTGCAATATAATCGGAATAGTTCGGTCCAAAACATGCTTATAAAAACAGCATTGTGATCACTGACATTGGATTTCGGCAACCCATGTAACTTGAAAATATTATCAAAGAATACGCGAGCCACTATTATAGACGAACGGATGCGAAAGCGAAATAATGTGATCATACTTCAAAAAATGGTCGACCACCACCAAGATAACATCCTTGCCTTGATACTTGGACAAGTTTGTAATGAACTCCATTGAAACCTCAGACCAAATGTGGGTAGGGACTGGGGTAGGGTTGCAACAACCACCTTATACACTGGCAAACGAGACAATTGCGGACGAACTCCTAGACATGACATTTGCCCTTCCAACAGAAATCAGAATGGAGCCAGACTAGAGTTTTGATACCCCTCGTGTGTCTGATTATGGACAACAGCGAGAATGAATGATTCCAATGGAGAAGATGGCAATAAGAAGACCTTGCCAGAAAAAAGAATTAAACCATCGGATCAAAGAAATTGAGTTGGGGCATAGATATGGCTTGGAGCACACCAACCTCCTCCCCTTGTCATAATAACGCATTTGCCACTACGTTGAACTGCCCCGAACGATATTCCACTGTAAAATCCAATCCCAATAATTTACTTATCCAATGTTGTTGTGGCGAGGTTGTAATTTTTTACTCCAAGAAAAACTTGAGACTATAATGGTCGGTACACATAACGAATGTATGTTCCCACAAATACGGTCTAATGGCCTTTGATAATCCAATGAGCTCCTCTTTATAAGCTGGCAGTTTATAATGTCATTGAGTAAGTGCTCGACTGAAAAATGCAGTGGGACAATTGTCCTAGTGAAGCATAAGACCAATTCCCTAGTCAGAATCGTTGCAGTCGACCACGAAGGGTCTTGTAAAATCCGGTAAGGCCAACAGAGGTGTTGTCGAAAGGAGCTCTTTAATCTGTTGATTAGCTTCACGGGATTCCTCAGACTAGAAATTATTCTTCCTCAAAATGGTCGTTAGGGGTGTGGCGATGATCCCATAATCTTGAATGAACTTCCAATAATATCCCGATAGACCGAGGAACCCCCTTAAGTCCTTACTCGTGGACGATAAAGGCCACTTCCTATTGTGCTTACCTTATCTGGATCGACCAATACGCCTCATGCCGAAATAACGTGTCCCAAATAGGCGACTTCGGACTTGGCGACAACACACTTGGACTTTTTCAAAAGATAATTTATGTTGCCAAATGATGGATAACACCAAGCGAATATGTTGCATATGTTCTGCCCACGAGCTACTATAGCTGAAAATATCATCAAAAAACACAAAACAAATCTGCGCAGATACGGCTTGAATGTCTCATTCATTAAAGCCTGGAAGGTCGAAGGGGTATTAGATGTAATCCAAACTACATGACTAAAAATTCAAAGTTTCTGTGATGTGTTCGGAAGGCTGTCTTGTGTATAGCTGTTGAGGCCATTCTAATCTGATGGTATCCCGAACGAAGATTCAACTTTTGATAATATCGAGAACCATGGAGCTCATCCTGTTATTCATCAAAAATTAGGATTGGGGACTTGTCCTTGATTGTTTGTCTATTAAGTGCCCTATAGTCTACACAGAATCGCCAAGAACCATCTTGTTTCCGAACAAGCAACACTGAAAAAGAAAAGATGGATTTGTTGGGTTGGATGACACCTTACTTAAGCATCTCCTCACATTGCCATTCAATCTCATCTTTTTAAAGATGTGGATATCGATAGGGCCTGACTATTATTGGATCAGTACCGGCTAATAAATTAATATGATGATCATGAGAACGAGTTGCGGGCAGCCCTTCGGGATCCTTAAAGACATCATAAAATGTTGTCAACAGACGTTCCATCTCTTGAGATTGCTTTTGAACCAAATCCAAAACATGCGTGTGTGCTGGATGAATTGGTGCTTCGTGGGTGCCCTGAAGAGTCACTCGACCATTCCGTCCCCTGAACTATGACGTCATAGTCAGCACCGAGAAATCCCAAACTATTGGCCTTAATGAGTGCAACCAATCCCCTAACACAACATCTAACCCTTGCAATCTGAGTACGAACAAATCAAGTAGTACTGTCACGTCACCGATGTCAAGGTTGACTCCTCGACATAAACCCACATTCCGAAGGTGGTCACCATTGGCCGTCATTACACGCACTTCATCTGCCTTTTCAAATTGGAGTCCCACTTGTCTAGCCAACAATTCTTCGACAAAGCTATGGCTACTCTCCGAGTCAATAAGAATCTAGATGTTCACCCCTCCTATGTTAGTCAATATATGCATTGTCTGTGGAGTACATATCCCTTTGATAGCATGCAAGGATATTTCAGGTTCCATTACCTCATCTTTCTCTTCGTTGATTTCTTCACACTCCATGTCTACCAGCTCCAGCCAAAACAATTTCTTACGTTGGTGGCCTTGAGTGTACGGCTAGTCACGATTGAAGCAAAGCCCTTTGATACGCCTTTTTGCCATATACGACCGGCTTAGGTTCCTTACGAAGGGCGCCTCCCCCTTGTCTTATAGGGGACAACACGGTTGTTCTCCTTTATGCCAAAGTGGCAGCTAATGAGATTAGTCGTCTCTCGAATAATCTAGCCATGTTCATAGCCATCGATAAATCCTTCGAATGGCGTCGCTGAACCTCCACTCGTATGGCCTCCTTTATTCAACTTAAGTATGTCCCTTCGAAGTTGCAATTATCAATTCTACTAAAGGATTTTCTGGTCCCTGATTTCATTGGTTGAAAAGTAAGATGAACATGAAGGATCAGTATACTCATCTCGAAGGGAATGTCAAGAAAGGAAGAAAGAAGATGGGGTGTTGCGGCTAGAGGAGAAGTGTTAAGGAATAAACTTGGACTTATACTTGATAAAGTTTGTAATGAGTTTAATTCCTAGTTAAAAGCCCATGTACACTTTTATATAAAAAAAAAACACAGACGGATGTGTAACAAACTCAACTTTCTTCTCCCACAAGCTTTTTATCTGCTCTCACGTTGTTGATGGATGGCCTATCTGGCTGGCGCTTGACAGTTAGAGCGGAGAAAATGCTTGATGCAAGTCATAAGCGACCACTACCATTGGGGTTCGAATTACTGAGACTTTTCAAGAGGACACTCATGAGTCATGGCCTTTTGTGAGCAGCCATACAACCCTTTCTTTTAGTCCTTCCCCAGAACCTATCTGGGGATTTGAATGAGAGAGAGAACCCATACACAGGCTGGTTCCTTATTCTTGTCTTGGCATGGGATCTTAGTTACGATTACGACCCTAGCAGAGAGCCGACAAAAGGAAAATTGTGGGCTTCGTGGCAGCGATCAGAACTGTCAGCGTAGCCTATCTATATCATCAAATTCATCCCTCTCGAACATCAGGTCCGTTCGGTGAGTTGGTGTTATTTCTAATTTCGACTCTTTGCTCATCACACGGTGCTTAAAACGTAAGAAATCATGCAGTGCGATAAGAGAAGAAATACTGAGACTTGAGCGGTTTCTTTCATGATTGTCGTCTCGTCAGTCCCATTCACTGCCAAGAGAAGATAAGGGAACCACACTTTCCAAACCACGTCAAACTCCACCAGTATCAGAGCCCCCAAGCAAAGCCACTGAACATACAAGGAAATAAGGTAGAGATAGATAAAACTAGAACACAAGTCTAGTACATCTTCAGTCTCACGAAGTCATCCTCCGCAACCAAACAGTTTACATGGGCAACATTTGGTTCAGCTGCAATGTGCCTTCATGGTTTTTGTGCACCTCCACTTTGAACTTCTCCTCCTTATCTCCCCTCTTCACCTTCAGAAGCATGTTGAACTTTGCAATGCTCTCGGCCACCTGAATCATGATCAGCAAACATCAATCAGTCTAGCGAACAGAACAAACCCTTTGAGGGGTGGCATTTCCATTTTAGGGTCACGCATCAATGTTAAAATAATAACAGGGGACCTTCTTACTTCAGCTTTTGCATCTACAATCTCCTGTAGTTCGTAGGGAAATAGAGAATTCGATCTGCTCTGGATCGCCTTCACGGCATGTTGTGCAGCATCTTGAACTTCCGGGTCATGAACCGGAACCTCTTGCCATCCAGGAGGATGCCCACCTACCAGTTGAAGAGAACAACGACAGAACTTCAGTGGTCCATTCCTCAACAAATAGCAGAACTTGACCCTGGCGACTTACCACTCCTTACGCCAAGATCCGAAGGAGTGATTGAGGGGACCTCTTGGGCAGGCCTGAAGTGCTGCAATTCCTTGAAGTTGACCCATGGCTTGATCCAAACTGTAGCTTCGAAGAGCTTCTTCTGTCCCGCATCGATTGCCTCGATTGTCAGGTGATGCAGGGTACCGGCGACCACTTGTTCACGTGCTTTCACCACCCTTGTAAACTCCAAAAGGGCATTCTTCACACCCAAAGGATAAAAATGGAAAATAATAGTTCAGTACACGGGAATGATTCGAAACGACATGCCATGCGACCCACGGACTGAGGTTACCAGAAAATCCCACCAACAAGGACAAGCAAGAGCCCAAGGGACGGAACAAGCAATCAGCAATTAATCCAGCGGGAGAGAAAGCAGAGATATCAGCACTCAACAGACCCCACAAAGAAATGATCGAATTCATCGTCTGTAAACAGCATGCCGACAGAATCAACATGCGTCCCCGGAAATTAATCTAGAAAATGAAAGGAACCGCAAACCTCCTTGTGATTGTGCTGATCAACGGCGAATCGACCGAGGGAATCGACCCCCTCCAGGCTATTATCGGAAGGGAGGGATTCGTGTACTCCGCCGAGGGTAGGCGTCGACATCGTGCCGGGATCAGATAAGTCTTGGCAGTCGACGAGAGGACCGGCCTTGACCGTCGCAACGGCTGCAGAATAAGGGAAGAGGGCGAGGACGAGGGAGAGGGAAGCCAGGGACTGGATGACGATGATGGAGATGGGGGTGTTGGAAGGAAATCGCGGGGATTCGATCATCGTTGTTGTAAGGAAAGACCCATGGACATACCTTTCCTTCGGTGCTAAGACTGCAACAAAAGTACACGCGTCCTTCTCAATTTCATTGCTATTGAATTGTACATGCATATGTTATGCTATTGCTTCCTTCCTTAGAATTCCAAATTTAAAATATCAAATATATTTTAATTTTTGTAACTTCTTTCGCTTTATTCTAATATTTTAAAAATATTTATATATATCTTAAGTTATTTCATTAAATTAATTTTATCCTCTGTTAGTGATCGCCGCTGACGGAGGCCGCTGACATGGCTGTTAACTCCGTCAGCGCCACCGTTTGACATATTTAACTCTTCTTCTTTCGAAAGATCCCTAATTCCCCAAATCAAACCCGACACCCATTCCGTAATCCTAATTGTCCCAACCTCATTATAACCTCCCACCTCTGCCCCAACAAATCACGTCCGTCACCTTTCCCGAACCCTTTCATCCACCAGTCCCGACGCACCACCTCCATCCCCTTCTCCGACCTTTTTCCTCCACCCACGCACCATCTCCATCCCCTTCCCCAACCACTACCTCCCACCCCAGCCCCGACTCACCACCTCCACCCCTTTGTCGTTCTCTTTCCTCCACCCAGCCCCGACTTCTTACATCCCACCTCAGTCACATCCCCCTACTTCCACCCCCTGTCCCGACCCCAACCATGACGCCAGACTTCAGACGCCCTACCTCCACCCCCTTTCCGGTCTGGACAGGTGAGATTTTTATGGTGAGAGTTATCGTTTATTGTTCAAAATTAGTGTGGTAGTATGGTAGGTTGATTGTTTTGTTTTCAAAAATGGAAGACGGACATGGCAATTTTGTTGTCCACATTGGGAGAAAAATTTCAACTTATGGGTAGAGTTTCTTATGTTGGTGGTAAGACCGTTAAGTATCATAACATCGATGTTGATAAGCTAGGCTATTTCACAATCAAAAGTTAGCTAGACAGTGTCGATATGAGCCTAATAGGATGCGGTTCGGGAAACCTAGGAAGAGACTAGCTAAAGGTTTAATTGAGATATTAACTGATGCACAAGTGAGTGAGATGGTTAGTTTGCTGTTACATGCTAAGTGCATTGACATTTTCATTGATGGAGTTGAAAACTTTGATCGTGATCCTGAATGTAGTGAGGATGAGAGGGGAGGGAAAGGGGATGATGAATCTGCTAAACATGTTGATCGGGATGAAGTTAATGAAGTAAACATGGATAATGTTGAGGTTATGGAATCTGATTATGTTGATTCCGAGGCAGAACTTGTTATAGAAGCTGAAGTTGATGATGATAATGTCATTTCTATGCATGGGAGTGAGGAAAAAGTGTATGACCTTGACTATGATCATAATAGCTTTAAATGTGAGATTGGGTTGAGATTTGATACTCTTGAACAATTTAAAGAAGCTACTCATGATTATGGAATTTTAAATGGAGTGAATTTACGTTGGGCTAGGCATGATAGTAGAATAATGGAAGCAATATGTGATGAAGGATGTCCTTGGCGAGTGTATGCTAGTTTCTTACAACGTGATTTCACGGTCGCTGTTAAGGCATGCAATTTAGAGCATAAATGTACTCGTGCTTTGAAAAATAGACAGGCAATCGTTAAATGGTTGGCTCGCAAATTCATTAGAATGAACCGACCCCTTGATATAATGAGAGTGAGGGATGCGATTGTTGATTTGATGGAGAAGTATTCTAATAATATGAACAAGTTGCAAGTGTATAGGGCAAAATGGCACACACAAAAGATCGTTAATGAGACCATTGTGGATCCCCCAAATTATAAATAGGATCGGTCGATATATAGTTCGGACCCGTTCGAGGGATACCTTAAATTTTGAAGACCAGAACCAGGACCAATTTGGAGAATGCGGAAGAATTCGTATACTCAATCTAAATTTTACAAGAGAAACAAAAAAATTAAGAAGGGGCCTGCTGACGACAATAGGTAAAAAAAAAAAGAGGGGGGACCCGGCAGCAGCTGAACCAATGTAAAGGGGGGGCCTTCCCCCCCAAACTTTACAGCCCAGCCGGTGGTCAAGCCCGCTGGGCTAGTTCGGCCAATAGCAGGCCCGTCCACCAAGCCCCAAGCTTGACGAATGCGGCCCGACCTCTGGTGGTCCATCAGCTCGACAGAGTCCGCACAAGTGGCCTCGTCCATGGCAGCAGCACGACAGCAGCAACCGCAGCTGCAGCACAACAGCAGCACAGCACGACAACAGCAACCGCAGCAGCAGCACAACAGCAGCAATGGCGGTTTCCCCCGCACCTCCCACCGCCTAACAAAACAAAAGAACAGCTCCGGAAGAAAGCGAAACACTAACCTTCGTGGCTGCCACCTTGCACCATTAGCCACACGTGCTGATCAGCGACGGAAGGCTCATGTTTGGTCTGCTGCCCGTCTCCCATCAGATAGTCAGCAAACCCACCTGCAGACCGCGGCTCGAGAACGCCAAAGAGCAAGCCTCAAGAGTAGAGGGGGATAGGATCTAATCAAACAGACTTAAAGAGCGGGGAAGCGTCAGATCAGACGCAGCTTGCAATCACCCCTCCCACTTGCACGTGATAGAAGTTCCCGTGCCTCCCTGTTGCACCGCCCATGATATCCACTCACGTCGAAGCTCCCCTGCCAGCAACAGATGAAGACGACGTCGTCCCCCTACAAGCTCTTCTAGACATCCTCCAGAAGGAGAAAGTGAGGAGGGAGCCGCCTTCCCCCCCACCCCCGACACGGAGCAGCCTCAGGCAATGATGGCCTCGTCTTGATGCGAGTCCCAAGCCGATTTAGATAAGGACACAAGAGGCAAGGGGGACCCTCTATGAAAAGAGAGCATATGGGCAGGAATAGAGGACACGGCCCCTTTTCTGCCTAAGCCCCTCTTTTGTAAAAGAAAAAACAGAGAAACACTTACCTCCGATTTTCGGTGTACTAGCTTATCGACGATCCCAGGCGCCCGCTCTCTTTCCCTCTTTGACCGACTCAGTCCAAGGTAAGCAGGGATCATGGTTATGGGAACCCCCTTGATGATCGACCCGGATGAAACCGTCGACAACAAGCAAGAAGACGTACATCAAATCACGACGAATCCTGGCTCTTCTGGAGGTGGCGACGGCAGCGTCTGACGGGAGCAAGCTCCCCCCTAAGCAGTCTGACCAGTTTATTCCCCCCGGTCGAAAAAAAAACACGGCCAAGCTCCTTGCGCATACGCGTTAGCGCCGCGAGGAACCTTCCCCTTACTCTGACTTGTTTGTTGCTTGGTTCAGGCGAATTTGGATGCAATCGACCTTCATCTCTACCACAGAGGGCCACCCTCCCCTAACTCTCTTGCTCCTGAAGAATCCTCCTCGCTGGTGTTCTCTTTTCCTCAGCCACCCCCTCCCTAACCATACCCTGAATTTCCCTCGTCTGGGCCGTCTCAGCCGCGGCGTCTTTGAAGGGGTCGCCCTCCCGAGCTCCTACCACCAACATTCCGAAGCCCTCCCAAAGCAAGAATAAATCAGATTTGGGGCGTCTTCCCACTGGCCTCCTCATCTCCTAACGACCTCCCCTCCTTCGCCAAAGTTGGAAACACGACCCCCTCTCCCAAAGGAGCTCATCCAGATTGCGAAACCATGTCGACATCATATATGAAGCCAGCACCAGCCCTCCTCCCGGCCTCCGTCCAACCCCGTCTTCATCTCCTCCCGCGCGCCCAGATCCAAACCAGGCCGGGGCGACCTGAGCTCGGCCAACCCACTCGCCCCATGGCAGGCCCGATCAGGACGACGGCAGCCATGGCGAACCCCAGTGCTGACCCAGATCCCCACACGCGGCGGCCCCTTCTCCCTTTCATGCGGCGGGGCCCTTTTTGGTTCTCGGCCATCCCCCGCCCGTCGCCTTCTCCAGCCGGAGGACATACCCCGGCGTGCGTGTCTTTTTTTTGGGGGACAAACACTCCTTCCCCGACGCTAAAAGGTAAGATCTCGATAATTAAAAAAAAAACAAAAAAGAAAATAGAAAGGAGCGTGAGGGGATGTGTCAGGACAAAACCCCCCCCTTTTTGTCTTTTTCTAGTTTTAATTAAAAAGAATAATAATAATAATAATAAAGGATTGACCACGCTTGTCGAAGGCGGCAAATTAATTACTCTCACAAACCTAACTAACTTGTAGATAGGGCAAGTAGAGGTCGAACCCACAGAGAATCAACAGAGAAAAATTCCTAACGGTCGCACGTTTAACAATTTCGAGGTCAAGTCAAACAAGATTGAATTGAGAGTAAAACTGAAAAAAAGAGTGCAAATAACGATGATTAAATCAATTAATTAAAGCCTAGGACTATCAATTTCCCCTAACGAATTATCTAACTCGTTCCTTCCTTTCTCCAGTTATCAAATTCTTAAGTTACTAACCTAGGGTTCGTATATCTCTTTACGCCTCTCCCGAGTGCTCTAAAGACGTATTCCCTGTATCGAGCTAATCACTCTATTCCTAGGCAATTAACTAGTGGGAACCCATTATGCAACAACCCTAAATAGCTACCTAAGGCAATCCGGTATATTCCTATCCTTCTCGCAAATTAGCTCCGTTTTCCAACGAGACGCTAACTTAAGCTATTCAATCCACGGCTTAACCTAAACAACTTTTCCAAGCCCGAATAGGTCTCCAGATCAAATTAATTGGTGGCCAGTCAATCAACCGCATTAAGAACAAGATATGAATAAGTAACCACACGAATTCGAATAACACGGAGAAAAGGAATTCACTCGTTAAATAAAATCGTTAAGTTCCATTGAAGTCCTAGAAAACGAAATTAGTTCATAACGTAAAAGAAATTCAACTCAAATTCAAAAGAAAAGGAGAGCGACATAATAATCAAAGAGGGGCAAGAAAATAAAAACGCCCTCTCGAGTCCTCCGATCCGAGAAGTAGTCGCCTAGTCTTGATCTCCGCTTCAACCCTAGCCGTCTCCGAGTCGAATGTCTCCTCCGTTCTTCACCAAAAGAAAAGACTCTAATTGCCAAAGGGAAGGTTTTTCTTAGAGTTACCTCTAAAACTAGGATATATAGATCCCCTAGAAAATATTTCCTAAGATTCTCCAAATCTAGGCAATATTTCTAGGGAGAATAAAATAAAATAAATCTAAAACTACCAACTAAATAACTAATTGATCCTCTATATCTCCATAATGCAGTCTTAGGAAGACTTGAAGACTCCTCAAGCGGTTAGCCTTCAAAACTCGCAAGAAAGCTTCGTCAGCTACAGAACTTCCAGGGACGCGTCCCTGAGATCTGAAGGACGCGTCCCTCAGCTCTCTGTCCATTGTTCGCTCCTCTTCGCTTTTCTTCGTCCGAGCTTCAAAATCTCCTTCATTTTCCTGCATTAACACATGACAAACCAAGAGGCATCAACAAGATAACCGACTCGAGACGAAATAGAAACAAAAACTAAGAAAATAACAAAGATCAACTTAAAATAAAACTAAACTAAAAATGACTCAAATCCTACCAAATCCCTATCAATACTCATCCGACTAACCACATAAAGCCTCGTTAAGGATACGAAATAACCCTACTTTCACAGAGTTATCAAGGATTGTTACAAAATAAAATTAAAAAAGAAAAAGAAAAGGAGAAGGAGCGTCGTGAGTGTTAGATAAGATAAAAATAAAATAATAATTTCATATGAGAGAGATACATGAATTAGGTTTTTAGGAATATGTTTAGGTTTTCTTAAAATTTTGCATTCACAAGACTTACTGGATTCTTCGGCATTCCTTTTTGTTTATACAAAATTTTTTCTAATGCGCGTCACTAATGCCTATTTCCTTTGTCTTTCATGATAATACGATGGGACTCTCGCGGATATTCTCGAGCATTCTCGAAATTAGTACACAAGTGTACAATCTTGGAAGATTAACATCAACAGGCCACACAATTCAATTCAACCACTTCAAACGGTAAGTCATGCCTTACTTTTCAGTACGATTAAATGTATATTGATTTAATCGTTACCTGCTGCTGCTCTTGCTTTGCACTTCTCCTTCTTTGTTTTGCATGTTAAAACAAACGAGAGAATATCATCTTTCAACTTCATGAAGGATCAACATCAACGGGCCACACAACGCCCGGTGAGTAATCATTCTTACTCACGAGTTAATTCCAAAATTATCCCATGTATTTTGGAATTTTCTGAATATCGTCTTCCTGTGGTGTTTTGATTTTGCATGAAAAATCAACCGAGCTTCATGAAATCCCGACAAAAGCGGTATTTTGAAGACAGAAAGCTCGAAGGCGCTAGCTTCGAAGTAAAGCGGCATCAACCATCATCTCAGGTACATGAGGGAAGTGCGGGCTTCCCGTCTTTTCTTTATTTCCACGTGTAGCGGGTTGTGAGCCCAAGTGCATAGGCTCATGATCACCGCCCTTCCCCGCTCCCTTTGATCTCAATAATTGTTTGTGATTGTTTGCATGCTTTAGGCCTATAGGTCTATCGTCGTATGCTGTTTGCTTAATACACATGAGTTCGAGCCCAAAGGGCTCGAATCGGGTCCAACGCCCGTAAAACAGTGACATGAGTCTGGAGTCATGCCCGGATCGGATCCAACGCCCGTTAATCAAAAGCTAAACTCTTTTAGAGCAAATGCCACCTCTTCGCATGCTTAGAGTGTAAGGATTAGTAAGTAGAAATCCCCGAACCAGCTGTTTTTTCGACTTAACAGTTTTAAAATAAAAAGTCGGTGGCGACTCCTTAATAGTTTACCTAGGTTAAACAACAACACATTTTATAAACGGAGCCATTTTGAATGGGTGACGGCAACACGAGCCGCTCCCTGAATCCTCCCCGAAAATCCCAAGCGAGGTCTCACGCTGCCCTTCGCCCGTCGCCTCCAAGGACTGGACACGGTAGACGAAGTGTCCCGCAGATCCGCTCGGGAAACAAGGGAGGATTCAACCCGATGCCCTTCCGCAACGTCCGACGCTCGAGTCACGTCGCCGACCGAATTGGGCCTCGGGGAGCGGGCCCGGAGCCGCCGCACGAGTGCTAGGCCGGAGGGCATACACGGCCAGCTCCCTCCACGGGCGCGCAGTCAAGCTTGCAGAGGCAATCATTGTAGGAGAGCCCTTCATCCCGAACATGGTCGGGGAAACTAACCACGGCTTCTCTTCCATCATCTTGAAGGCCAGGGAAGGGATCAGACATCACCGAGCCACCTTCAGCCTGGCACTCTTGCAAGCATGGTTCGTCACCCACCTCGGGGTGATCGGATACTTCCTCCGCCCGGAACACCACCCCGGGCTTTTGAGTCGTATCGCGGAGCGCGGGTACCTGGCGACTCACACCTTCGGAGGGACTACCCATTTCTCCCAAAGCATGACACCAGAAGATTTCTACCCAAAGGCGCGGTGCTTCAATGATGTCACAGCCATCGTCAACTCAACAATGGGATACTACATCCCCATCCTTGGGATTAACGGGACCTCCTACTATGTCCCGATTCGCGTGCTCTACCAATTCGGGGGTATATCCATGGTGCCGCCCCCGCACCCACTCCCTGAGCCCATCAGCTTGGACCTTCGATTATCTGCCTCAAGGGTGACTAGGCGGACGCTTCAAGACATCGTCAGGACCTGGACCACCCTCACCATGATGAACATCGAGCCTACCCTGATAGACTGGAGCTTTGAGGACGCCCGCATCAGGCATTTCCGCTTCGAGCGCAACCGCCATTGGGACGACTAGGGCCTATTCCTCCTGCCATTTCTTCTAGGGCTCAGCATTATCTTTTTATGTTTTATGTTATATCAGACTAACTTGAGTAATGGAGTATCTTCTTATGCCCTTCTTAGATCGGGTCCCTATAATGACAATCCCGTTTTCGCAGTAGGCATATTCACGCATCACTACATATCACGCCTAAAAATATCCCATTACTCGACATTAACCACTTTTAATTCATTCTGCAAGGTACCAAACGATTACACCGAACAAACGTCCAAGATTCCGATCTCTCAAGACGGTAATGGCGGATACATCCCCAGGGCGCGTGGTAGCTTCTACAACCATTGAAGAAGAAGGAGACCTTCCTTCAACCGCCAGCGAAGCCGCGGACGTGACCTCCACGCCAACCTTCTCCCTTGACACGGTGGCATTCCCCCACTTTTCTCTCAAGCCCCGACCTTCGCTGTCGGGCAATCCTCAGGCGGAGGCATGTCTCCAACATATATGCCACCTTTGACGGCTTTTACAACTCCAGCAATCCAGACCTCGACCGTCCCAACGACCGTCCCCCCATTCATTCCCAACCCGTCCACACCGGCCCAAGGCGCCGACACCACTTCCCTTGGAGGCAAGGTCGAGTCCCTTACCGCGGAACTATTAGCCCTGAAGAGGATGATGTCAGAGCTACTTCAGCGGCAGCTCGCGGTAACTCCAACTCCCATTACCACCCAGAATCCCCATCTTCCCCCTGTCATGCCAGGGTCCGCGGCACCGACAACCACGGCGATGCCACATTATCCTTTCTCACAGCCGGGCTTGGGCAC
Source organism: Melastoma candidum (assembly GCA_023653495.1). Lineage (NCBI taxonomy): Eukaryota > Viridiplantae > Streptophyta > Magnoliopsida > Myrtales > Melastomataceae > Melastoma > Melastoma candidum. The sequence continues at coordinate 12,886,576 of CM042884.1, read as the reverse complement.
TCCCTCAGGCATCTCTCCATTATACCACCCAGTCATGCCTAGGCCAGCCGCCTCCACCAGCATTGCTTCCCTTTACAACCCATACATGCGCATGCCACCTGCTTCTACGACCTCGGCACAACCACAGGTGCCGCCCTACTACTCACAGCCGCCAGCCCCGAGGCCAACTCCCTACGTGCCAGCCGCTGTCGGGCCAACTCCCCTGGAAAGAATGCCGGTCTCTTACTTCCCTCTCAGCGCTCCAGCTACCAGCTACGGAGTGCCACAATCTACCGCTAGTCCCTCGACCCCACATGCAGGGCCGACCACGCCTAGTCCAAGGACCCGCAACGCGACCATAGTAGATGAGTTGTTGGGGCAGAAGGGACAGATGATCTCCTTCGAGACAAGGCTCGAAGCCAAGATATCATCAATGCGGGAAGCCGAGGCCAAGCACATTGCGAGGCTCGAAGAACGCATTAACGCCCTCCAAGGATACCAGGCACGAACGTGGGAGTACAACGACTTCCAGGTTCCCCACTTTCAGGTTCCCCCTAAATTCAAGCCCCAGGAATTCGAAAAGTTCAAGGGCACCGGATGTCCCGAACTGCGCCTCAAACATTTTTGCCACAAGATGTCGGTCTATCCGTCAGATGATAAGCTCCGCATCACAATGTTTCAAGAAAGCCTGGCGGAGTCATCGCTTCAGTGGTACTATTCCAAGGACCTGAGGCAGTTCGCCACGTTCAAGGAGTTGGCACTTGATTTCTTGAATTACTACAGCTTTAACGTCGAAATGGCACCAACACTGTCTGACATCCGCAAGCAGCGGAGGTTCCGGGGAGAGTCAATCAAGACCTTCACGCACCGTTTCCGGGAGATGGCGACGCAGATCAAGCCCCCCATGCAGGAGCGAGATCTCATAACTGAATTCCTACAGTTGCTGCCGTGCGAATATGGACCATTCATGATTGGCGGACGGGCACCGCTCACATTCGCCCAGGCAGTCATTGTCGCGAGCCAACTCGACGACGCCTGCAGAGATGGCCTCATCCCGGCCGCACCGCCAAAGCCGACGGTCAAGCCAAAGCCTAAGGATCTCATTGCAACTGCCGAACACAGTAGGCAATCCATGAGGGCTACACCACCCCCTACTACGTATGCGCCAAGGTCGTACGTGGCGGCAACTGCCAGATCACCAGCATTCGCCACCGCTCGCCCCAGAGCTCCCGCACTAGTAACGATGTACACCCAATCGAGGCCGGCTCAACAGGAACGCCCGAAGCGCAGGTTGGAAGACCTTACCCCCACTCCTGACCCGTTGGACGTCATGTTCGTCCGACTGAGAGACATGGGCTTCATCAAGCCCGTGGAGGCCAAGGCAACCAATCCCTCCTCTATTGGCTACAACCCCAAGGCGGTTTGTCAGTACCATTCTGGGGCGCTAGGGCATGTCACCAAAGATTGTATCGCTCTCCGCTTTAAAATTCAGAATTTGCTGGACGACGGCGTTATCACCTTCGCTGCACCAGCCGCCACTCCCAACGTCAAGAGCAATCCTTTGCCTGAGCACGTGAACTATGTCGGTGTTAACTCCTTTGCGCCGCTGACCAATCAAGAAGAAGAAATCCACATGTACGAATGCGAGGTAGCACCTACAGAGCATGTCAACGTGGTGTACGCCGGCCGAGGACGAAGCCGAGGTCGAGGTCGAAACCAGGGCCGAAGTCAGCCCAACAGGAGGGTTCGCCCGGTGTCAACAACTACTGCACTACCGGACGGCTTCACAATAATAAATCCTCGGAGGCCCAAGGCGCCGTATATATACATTCCGCTCGGGGAGACACAGCCCAGGGCGCCCTCCCAGGCAGAAGGCTCGCTTGCGAAGGAACCAAGGATTCCCGTCGTGATCAGACCCAGCTGCGCCTCACCAACCCCAGAAGTTGAACTCATCACCCGTTCAGGTAGGGTGGTGGCTGCTCCTAACGCCCAGCTGCAGGGGGAACCGTCGAAGCCCAAGGCGCCATCGAACGAGCAGATCCGCAAGGTGATCTACGCTATCAAGGAGAGCGATTACAACATTGTAGAGCAGCTGAGGAAGCAGCCAGCTCAGATTTCGCTTTTCGATCTTATTCATTCCTCCGACAAGCACAGGGGGATGTTGGAGAAATTCCTTGCCGAGGTGCATGTGCCTGAGTAGGTTGAACTAAATGCGTTGGACACGTACATGAACTAAATACGGGCCAACGACGCAGTAACTTTTTCAGAGGATGATCTCCCGGAACAAGGAGGCGATCACAACGATGCGCTATTTATAACGCTCAAGTGCAGAGACACCACCATCTCCAAGGTACTCATGGATGGCAGGTCAGGGGTCAATATAATACCGCTCGTGGTCGCGCAAAAGCTCGGCATCAACACGGAGAAGCTACCGCAATCGGGGTTATCCATCCGGGCTTTCGACGGCGCCAAACGCCAGGCTCACGGCGAGGTCACTTTAGAGATCAAGGTAGGGCCAACCGTTTTCTCATCCGTGTTCCAGATACTCGAGACAGCGGGCTCCTTCAACATACTGCTAGGACGCCCGTGGATTCACCAGGCAGGAGCGGTTCCATCAACGCTCCACCAGATGGTCAGATTTCCCTCAGACGGCAAACTCGTCACAGTAAGAGGGGAACATACGATGGAACTCTGCCACGAGATCGACATGCCGTATCTCGGAGAGCCAACCGGAGAACCATTGACGGCCCAAACACTAGAAATGGTCCACATGGTCAGGCATGATTACAAATCCGACCCTTTGATGACGTTCATCAGGCATGGATACCAACCGGGCCAAGGACTCGGGGCCAGGGGACAAGGCATGACCCACCCGATCAGAATCCCTTCTCCGATGGGGACCACGGCGCTTGGATTCGAAGGTGAAGTACGGCGTAAGCAGGACAAGCACGCCAACGACAAGTCATTTATCCGCTTCGTCCGTTCTTCTGCGACGACCATGGCAGGCGAGATCCTATCTGGGAAACTCGAAGACATGAAGATCCGGGCTGGTGAGCCAGAAGGGAAGTGCATCTGCCAGAAGACAAACGGTTGGCTGGCGTACATGTCAACGTTATCCAAGCTAATGTGGGGCATGGCCAAAGGCGTCGGCCTCGTATGCGGGTCCACTTCATACCACCCAACATTGACATCCCTCTGGACCAAATGCCGAGGTACATTCGACAAGCCGGAATGCCTCCTCCTCAAGCTCCGACAGTCTCAGCATCGTCAGGGACGCCCCCTGGGGCCGAAATACCACCCCCAAACAAGCAAGCAGAATCTTCAGCTTCCAACTCGACACCAGATTCTGATGAAGAAGGGCCAAGGACCAACAAGCAAGCAGAATCTTCAGCTTCCAACTCGACACCAAACTCTTGTGGAGAAGGGCCAAGGACCAAGAAAAACAGGACAGCTGAAAGTGAAGAGGACGTCAATATGATGGAAGCGTCGGACCCGGCCGAGTCGGACATACCGCTCAATGGGTTAACCGTTTCCAACTCTACCCTTTTGCATGTAGATAAAACGTGTCTAGAATAGGTCGCCTTGCTATATTTTGGTTGCGGACTAGCAAGGATGTCCATATGTAATGCGACCCCTTTTTGAACCGGGGTGTCCGTGGGATTAGACTGCTGATGATAAAGGGCGAATTGGAGGAAACGAAGAGGGCCCCGCTAAGGACTGATCCCACGGCACTTCCCTTTTGTCTAGGATGCATAGTTTATCATCTCCTTAAAATTATCTCCCTTTGTAAGGACATGCACTGATTTATTTTCCTTCTAAACAGGAACGGCGCTTCGAGAATACCCACAAATCCCGCTGAACAACTCACAGACGTAGGCCATCACTTAATGCCTCGCCTAAACCCCGAGAACACAGCTCGACGGGAAGAAGTTACAGAACACAATCCAGTATCTGCTTCGGTCATGCCCGAGAACGCCCATAAGCAAGAAGAGGAAGTAATACGTGACCTGAAATCCCTAGATGGAAACCATGGCTTGGAACAAGGTATCCTGCGATATGAAGAACCGAAGAGCGTCACGTTACAAGAACCGGTGTCAATCAACATAGGGACTGAGGACGAACCCAAGGAGCTATTCATCGGTGCCGACTTGCAGGCAGACGAAGCCAAAGACATTGTCTGTCTACTCAAAGAATTCTTGGACGTCTTTGCCTGGACGTATGCTGACATGCCAGGTTTGGATCTGGAAATAGTGGAGCACAAAATCCCCACTGACCCGCAAATTACACCGACAAAACAGAAGCAACGTCGGTACAAGCCCGAGCTAGCGCTCGCCATCAAAGAAGAAGTCGATAAACTCCTTAAGGTCAAGTTCATCGAAGTGGCCCATTACCCAGAGTGGGTCGCGAACATCGTCCCAGTCATCAAGAAAAACGGGAAGGTCCGAGTCTGCGTCGACTACCGCGACCTCAACAAGGCAAGTCCCAAAGACGACTTCCCTCTACCACACATCAACCTACTGGTGGACAACACTGCCGGATTCAATAGGTTCTCTTTCATGGACAGTTTCTCTGGCTACAATCAAATTCGCATGGCCGAAGAAGATAAAGAGAAGACGACCTTCACAACCCCCTGGGGCACATTCTGTTACCGGGTGATGCCTTTCGGGCTCAAGAACGCTGGGGCAACGTATCAACGAGCCATGGTGGTCCTATTTCATGACATGATGCATCGCGAGATTGAGGTCTACGTCGACGACATGATTGCCAAGTCCAAGGCAGAGCAAGACCATGTGGACGTCCTCCGCAAGTTATTTGAGCAACTCCGCAAATACAAGTTGCGCCTCAATCCGGCCAAGTGTGTGTTTGGGGCAACATCAGGTAATCTCCTCGGTTTCGTGGTCAGTAGTAGGGGCATCGAAATCGACCCAGATAAAATTAAAGCAATCCGCAATCTCCCGGCTCCAAGGTCAATCAAAGAAATCCGAGGCTTCATGGGTCGCCTCAACTACATTAGGAGATTCATCTCTAACTTAGCCGATACATGTAAACCTCTATTCAATAAATTGAGGAAAGACGTCAAGTTTGAATGGAACGATGACTGCGAAGCCGCGTTCGAACAAATAAAGATATATCTAACACGACCACCCGTTCTCGTCCCGCCAAAGCCGGGGCATCCTCTCACTCTCTATCCCACGGTCAGAGAAGAATCGTTTGGAGCCCTGCTCGCCCAACAACCACCGGGCGCCAAAGAACATGCCGTCTATTATTTGAGCAAGAAATTCACCGACTACGAGTCCAGATACACCGCTCCGGAACGTACCTGTTGCGCTCTCATTTGGGTCTTACATCAATTGCGCCAGTACACTCTCCACTACGAGATTTTATTAGTGTCTGAAAATGACCCACTAAAATATCTCTTCGACAAACCAACATTGATGGGAAGAGTTTCAAACTGGCAATTACAGTTAGCCGAATTCGACATTAGATTTCTCTGGACGAAATCGATTAAAGGTAGAACCATTGCCGATCATTTTGCCGAATACCCAGAAGCGGATGATTCATCCCTAGAGGTCCAATTGCCTGACGAAAACATCTTATTCGTGGAGCCAAAGATAAGATGGACGATGTACTTCGAGGACGCTGTCAACTCCTCGGGATCAGGCATCGGGTCCATAGTGATATCGCCAGATGGACAGTATTACCCTACAGCAGCAAAGGTAATTTTCCCTTGCACGAACAACATCACTGAGTACGAAGCATGTATTCTCGGCTTGTTACGCGCACTCGACATGAAGGCCAAGTTCCTCGACGTATATGGAGACTCCGCGCTTATTATCTCCCAAATGAACGGAGCGTGGCGCACACGGGATCCAAAGCTCATCCCATATTAGGACTACTTGCAGACATTAGTCCGCCAGTTTACCGACATTGAGTTCAACTATCTCCCACGAGCGGATAACCGTTTTGCAGACGCGCTTGCGGTCCTTGCATCAATGATTCCTCTGGCTGGTGAAATGGACATTGAACCCCTCTGCATTAACATCGTCGACGATCTTAGTTGCATGTATACTGAACCATGCCAAACCGAAGACTCATCGCCATGGTTCGCCGACATTAAAGCTATCTAGAATCGGGCACTTTCCCCCAAGGAAGCACAGGGAAAGAACGCAAATTCATCAGGAGGATCGCAAGGAGTTACTTCCTTGATGGTGACACCCTATACAAGAAGTCATTCACGACGACACTCATGCTGTGCATCACGGAACAAGAAGCTCAAGCACTTATCTTCGAAGTTCACGAAGGCGTTTGCGGACCACACATGAATGGATACGCACTTGCCCAGAAAATAATGCGCCAAGGCTACTATTGGCTCACGATCGAGGCTGATTGTGTCAAATATGTCAAGACTTGTCACAAATGTCAAATCTACAGCGATAAGGTGCATGTGCCCCCAACTAGGCATTACCCGCTCTTCGAACCATGGCCGTTCTCAATGTAGGGCATGGATGTAATTGGACCAATCAATCCCAAAGCATCTAATGGCCACCGATTCCTTCTGGTCGCCATTGATTATTTCACCAAGTGGGTGGAAGCTCAATCCTTCAAAGAAGTTACGGCAAATAACATCGTACGGTTCATGAGAGCTAACATCATCTCCAAATACGGAGTTCCAGAACTACTGGTCACCGACAATGGTGCCAACTTCAACTCCAAGCTAATGGATTCCCTCTGTAAAGAATTCCGGATAAAGCATCTTAACTCTTCACCGTACCGTCCACAAATGAACGACACAGTCGAGGCTGCAAACAAGAACCTGAAGAAGATCCTTCAGAAAACAGCAATTACGTACCGCGACTGGCATGAGAAGCTCCCATTTGCGTTGCTCGCTTACCGGACAACAATGCGTACTTCGACTGGGGCAACTCCCTTTGAACAAGCAGTCATCCCGGCAGAAGTCAAATTGCCAACTCTTAGGATCTCGTCCCAAAGCAACATGACAGAAGATGAGAAGACTAACCATCGGCTCGCCCACCTCGACTTCATAGACGAGAAGCGACTCACTGCCGCTCACCACATGCATTGCTATCAATAGCGCATGTCCAGGGCATTTAACAAGAAAGTTAAGCCAATCAAATTCAAGCCAGGTGACCTGGTCCTCAAACGAATCTTGCCAAATGTCAGAAATCCTAGAGGAAAATTCGCTCCGAACTACGAAGGACCATTCGTCGTCAAACACGCCTTTTCAGGAGGAGCAACCATCCTAACAAAGATGGACGGAGGTGACCTACCCCAACCGATCAATGCGGATGCTCTCCGACGATATTACACCTAGAAAGGCAAGGGTAGCAGAACCTAAAGCCAAAGGTCCTGGGGCAACTTCATTAATCCTTCAAGTCCTACGGATGAAGTTGCAATGATGAAGACATATTAAAAGGGAGTACCTAAAACTCTACTCCATTCTTCTTACGAACAAAATTACATGAGCAAATTTTGTTCCTACTCTAAAAGAAACAGGTCGCATGAGCTCACTTGCTTTCCCACCGTCTGTTTGTTATGTACATGAACAACCTTAACAGCGCACGGCAAGAGTAACATTTTGTCAATCCTTTGATCAAGACCGACAAAGAAGCAATGACGATAAAACATGAAAAGGGAATATTAAATCTAACTTTAACCCCTTCTTTATCGGAACAAGTTACATGAGCTAACTTAGCCCCGCCCTTTGGCGAGTGTAGGTACATGAACACCCTACATTACGAACAAAGGCGTGAGCGGTCGGGTGGAAATTTCGAGCCAAAGATTCGATATTTGCCTTTGTTATCACCAAGGAAGACTTCACGAAAGGGAGTATTTTAATACTTCATCTGCGGAATAAGTTACATGAGCACACTTGTTTTCCGCCCTTTGGCGAATGTAGGCACATGAGCATCCTGCATTACGAACAAAGGCGAGGGTGGCTGGGTGGAAAAATTTTGAACCAAAGCTTCGAAATTGCCTTTGTTGTCACCAAATATGACCGTGCCAAAAGAGGGTGTCTTCTACACTGCTCTCTAACAAAACTTCTCGTCATATTCGACGACAGTCAAGATGGACATCCCTTCCTCTCCCCGGCGGGCGTCTAACTTTATCGAACTGCATGAGCTAACTTCATCTGTGTCCATTGCCAGCTGTGTAGGTACATGATCATCCACACAAACAACGGCGAGGGCGGTTGGGTGGAAGTCCATTTTCGAACCTAACCTCGAAAGAGTCATCAGGGGCACAAGATTACATGCATCTTTCCACTTCGGAGAGGTTTGCTTACTTAAATACGTGCATTTCCTAAGCATTTTGTGTGGTCATGCGCATCGTCAAAATTTTCGCATAAAACGAATGCTTCTGGGCAAGGATTGGAGAAGGCAAACCCGTTTCCCAAACACTTACCCGAAAAAGAAATGAGCGTAAACATGAGAGAGTTCACACGCAAACGTCGTGGCAAATAAAGAATCCTTTGACAAAAGATGCTCAGACCGGGATGAGATCGAGCGTTTATTCTCTATCCAAAATACGGACTTTGACCGTTGCTAACCCCTCCGAGCCAAAAGTTGAAGTTTTCATACACACTATTCCCACCGAGCCTAGGGATCGCCTCGCAACGAGGTTCACGGGGATCCTGTAGTCAGAGCCCGGAAGCAATGGGGCCACAGAGGCGACACTTCCACAAGGTTCGTGCAAAGACGTATCATCAGCAGATCAGCTTGCCAGTCAGGTTCCTCCTTAGAAAGATCCAAGAAATCTAAAATTTCCTCAACAAAACAGAAGGAAAGATGGGGCGAATCCCTATAAACAAAGGAAAAGCAAAATCAGCGCGAAGAGCAGAGTCTAAAAGAGCAAAGCGCAAAACACTCGAAAGAGCAAAATAAAAGCATCGAAGGGCCTGCACGAAAAGGTCACAAAAGCAAAGGTGTTATCTCTTTAGCAAAGAAAAATGTTCCCCAAAGATGGATCATCAAAGCTCACCAAAGGTCAGTGTCAAAGTCCTAGCGAGGAGCTTTGGCTAGTCTGCTATCTGCAGAAGAAGAATTCGCCCGAACAGTGAAGCCTTTGTGGTTCGGAAGCTTCCGATGAGATCCTTAGGCTCTTTCTTTCTAACGGCGAATTTGAGCTTTCAGATCAAAAGGCCTTATGCCAAAGCCACGACACAACCCGTGCAAAGTCTCCTTCGACCGGTACATGAAGCATCCAAGTCAAAGGAATCTTAAAGTCCAAACGAGACAAATTGCGGATATGATAGTGAACCGTAAGAGAACCTGGGTGCCTACTCCAATTTCACCCAGAAGCAATTTTAACAAAATACAACGTGACCCGCATGAGTATCATAACCGTACATGTTTATTCATTTATCGTACTTTCCGAACACATTTGTTACTGACATTTTCTTGACCAAATTCCAAGATCCTGATCTAACCAGAAGACCCCAACTCACAATTTGGGGTCTCCATCGTATCCTCGCGAGAAAATCTTTTCGGATTCCCTCGCAAGGAGGGGCAAACTGTGGATCCCCCGAATTATAAATAGTATCGGTCGATATATAGTTCGGACCCGTTCGAGGGATACCTTAAATTTTGAAGACCAGAACCAGGACCAATTTGGAGAATGCGGAAGAATTCGTATACTCAATCTAAATTTACAAGAGAAACAAAAAATTTAAGGAAGGGCTTGCTGACGACAATAGGTAAAAAAAAAAGAGGGGGGAACCCCGCACCAGCTGAACCAATGTAAAGGGGGGCCCGCTAGGCTAGTACTGCCAACAGCAGGCCCGTCCACCAAGCCCCAAGCTTGACGAATGCGGCCCGACCTCTGGTCTATCAGCTCGACGGAGTCCACACACGTGGCCTCATCCATGGCAGCGGCACGACAGCAGCAACCGCAGCAGCAGCACAACAGCAGCACAGCACAACAGCAGCACAGCAGCAATGGCGGTTTCCCCCGCACCTCCCACAGCCTAACAAAACAAAAGAACAGCTTCGGAAGAAAGCGAAACACTAACCTTCATGGCTGCCACCTTGCACCATTAGCCACACGTGCTGATTAGCGACAGAATGCTCATGTTTGGTCTGCTGCCCGTCTCCCATCCGATAGTCAGCAAACCCACCCGCAAACCGCGGCTCGAGAACACCAAAGAGCAAGCCTCAGGAGTAGAGGGGGATAGGATCTAATCAAACAGACTTAAAAAGGGGGGAAGCGTCAGATCAGACGCAACTTGCAATCACCCCTCCCACTTGCACGTGATAGAAGTTCGCGTGCCTCCCTGTTGCACCGCCCATGGTATCCACTCACGTCGAAGCTCCCCTGCCAGCAATAGATGAAGACGGCGTCGTCCCCCTGCGAGCTCTTCTGGACATCCTCCAGAAGGAGAAAGTGAGGAGGGAGCCGCCTTCCCCTCCCCCCCCCCGACACGGAGCAGCATCAGGCAATGATGGCCTCGTCTTGATGCGAGTGCCAGGCCGATTTAGATAAGGACCCAAGAGGCAAGGGGGACCCTCTATAAGAAGAGAGCATATGGGCAGGAACAGAGGACACGACCCCTTTTCTGCCTAAGCCCCTCTTTTGTAAAAGAAAAAACAGAGAAACACTTACCTCCGATTTTCGGTGTACCAGCTTATCGACGATCCCAGGCGCCCGCTCTCTTTCCCTCTTCGACCGACTCTGTCCAAGGTAAGCAGGGATCACGGTTATGGGAACCCCCTTGACGATCGACCCGGATGAAACCGTCGGCAACAAGCAAGAAGACGTACATCTAATCACGACGAATCCTGGCTCTTCTGGAGGTGGCGGCGGCAGCGTCTGACGGGAGCAAGCTTCCCCCTCAGCAGTCTGACCAGTTTATTCCCTCAGTCAAAAAAAAAACACGCCCAAGCTCCTCACGAATACGCGTTAGCGCCGCGAGGAGCCTTCCCCTTACTCTGACTTGTTTGTTGCTTGGTTCAGGCGAATTTGGATGGAATCGACCTTTATCTCTGCCACAGAGGGTCGCCCTCCCCTAACTCTCTTGCTCCTGACGAATCCTCCTCACAGGTGTCCTCTTTTCCTCAGCCATCCCCTCCCTAACCATACCCCGAATTTCCCTCGTCCGGGCCGTCTCAGCCGCGGCGTCCTTGAAGGGGTGGCCCTCCCGAGCTCCTACCACCAACATTCCGAAGCCCTCCCAAAGCAAGAATAAATCAGATTTGGGGCGTCTTCCCACTGGCCTCCTCATCTCCTAACGACCTCCCCTCCTTCGCCAAAGTTGGAAACACGACCCCCTCTCCCAAAGGAGCTCATCTAGATTGCGAAACCATGTCGACATCATATATGAAGCCAGCACCAGCCCTCCTCCCGGCCTCCGTCCAACCCCGTCTTCATCTCCCCCCGCGCGCCCAGATCCAAACCAGGCCGGGGCGACCTGAGCTCGGCCAACCCACTCGCCCCATGGAAGGCCCGATCGGGACGACGGCAGCCATGGCGAACCCCAGTGCTGACCCAAATCCCCACACGCGGCGGCGCCTCCTCCCTTTCATGCGGCGGGGCCTCCTTCCCCTTTTTGGTTCTCGGCCATCCCCCGCCCGTCACCTTCTCCAGCCGGAGGACATACCCCAGTGTGGGTGTCTTTTTTTGGGGGGACAAACACTCCTTCCCCGAAGCTAAAAGGTAAGATCTCGATAATTAAAAAAAAAACAAAAAAAACAAAAAAGAAAATAGAAAGGAGCGTGGGGGAGTGTGTCAGGACAAAACCCCTTTTTTGTCTTTTTCTTGTATTAAATAAAATAAATAAAAGGAGAAGGAGCGCCGGGAGTGTTAGATAAGATAAAAATAAAATAATAATTTCATAAGAGAGAGATTCATGAATTAGGTTTTTAGAAATATGTTTAGGTTTTCTTAAAATTTTGCATTCACAAGACTTACTGGATTCTTCGGCATTCCTTTTTGTTTATACAGAATTTTTTCTAATGCGCGTCACTAATGCCTATTTCCTTTGTCTTTCATGAAAATACGATGGGCCTCTGACGGATATTCTCGAGCAATCTCGAAATTAGTCCACAAGTGTACAATCTTGGAAGATTAACATCAACGGGCTGCAAAAAACCCCAATCAATTCAACCACTTCAAACGGTAAGTCATGCCTTACTTTTCAGTACGGTTAAATGTACATTGATTTAATCGTTACCTGCTGCTGCTCTTGCTTTGCACTTCTCCTTCTTTGTTTTGCATGTTAAAACAAACGAGAGAATATCATCTTTCAACATCATGAAGGATCAACATCAACGGGCCACACAACGCCCGGTGAGTAATCATTCTTACTCATGAGTTAATTCCAAAATTATCCCATGTATTTTGGAATTATCTGAATATAGTCTTCCTGTGGTGTTTTGATTTTGCATAAAAAATCAACCGAGCTTCATGGAATCCGGACAAAAGCGGTATTTTGAAGACAGAAAGCTCGAAGGCGCTAGCTTCGAAGTAAAGCGGCATCAACCATCATCTCAGGTACATGAGGGAAGTGCGGGCTTCCCGTCTTTTCTTTATTTCCACATGTAACGGGTCGTGAGCCCAAGTGCATAGGCTTACGATCACCGCCTTTCCCCGCTCCCTTTGATCTCAATAATTGTTTGTGATTGTCCGCATGCTTTAGGTCCATAGGTCTGTCGTCGCATGCTGTTTACTAAATACACATGAGTTCGAGCCCAAAAAGCTAGAATCAGGTCCAACGCCCGTAAAACAGTGACATGAGTCCGGAGTCGTGCCCGGATCGGTCCAACGCCCGTTAATCAAAAGCCAAACTCTTTTGGAGCAAACGCCACCTCTTCGCATACTTAGAGTGTAAGGAATAGTAGATAGAAATCCCCGAACCAACTGTTTTTCCGACTTAACAGTTTTAAAATAAAAAGTCGGTGGCGACTCCGTAATAGTTTACCTAGGTTAAACAACAGCACATTTTATAAACGGAGCCATTTTGGATGGGTGACGGCAACACGAGCCGCTCCCTGAATCCTCCTCGAAAATCCCAAGCGAGGTCTCACGCAGCCCTTCGCCCGTTGCCTCCAAGGACTGGAGACGGTCGGCGAAGTGTCCCTCAGATCCGCTCGAGAAACAAGGGAGGATTCAACCCGATGCCCTTCAGCAGCGTCCGACGCTCAAGTCGCGATGCCGACCGGATTGGGCCTTGGGGAGCGGGCCCGGATCCTCGTGTCGCCAGAGCCGCCGCGCACGTGCTAGGCCGGAGGGCGTGCGTACAACCATTGAAGAGCACTATAGAAAGATTAGATCTTATATAGCCTATCTTGGAAAGAAATGTCCCAATAGTACATTCAAGCTAGAGCTAGAAGTAACCCCTGGTTTAAGGTATTTCAACACTTTCAAGAGGTTTTACATTGGATTTAGGAGCCAAAGAATGCAACCAACCTGTCCAAAAAAGGAGGAGAAGTTAGGTGCAGGAGGTGCAAGCTCTACAATCATAATAAAAGAGGTTGTAAGAACCCCACAATAGATAAAAAGTTCCAACTGTTGAAACATGTAACGTTGTAGCTAGTGGTGAGGTGAGTATGATTTTAGTAGTCAGTAAGTGTTTTGATGCATGTCGTGTCTAACACTTCTGTACATGACAAGTAACAAGATATCGAAGAAGGGGAAGAGCAACCATGTTCCCTCCTACTGCACAAGTGGAAGAGGGAACTCCATGTCATGCTCAGAGCCACTTCAATTTCGGGACATCCGACACACAAGATTCCTCTATTGCGGGACTTAACATGGAAGTTTCTACCAATGTGCTTTGATGAGACTTTGTGGTTATGTATGGTTGTATTCTGGTTGGATCTTATCTACTGATTGTGTAATTTCATAGTTTGGAGTTGTATTCTGGTTGTTGAATGTTGCAGACTACTTTGTAATGTCGTTTTAGACAAACAAATGTAAGACAGGTTTGTTTGGTGGAAGACTAGTTTATATGGTGAAACATTGCATTGTTTAATGTAGATTTTTTCTTCACAAGCTTGTTCTAACAACTACTGTCAAGAACTCCCATAATTGTGAAAATGGGCATTATGCCGGCAAGTTAAAATACTGGTGCTGAGATGAAAAAGTTAATTCAACATATTCTAATTTCACTAACTACAGAAAACACAAATTACAACATTAGTCGGTTTTTCCTTGACGAAACAAACACTAAACCACAACATATAGCAACACCGAAAAAGCACATAAGTAAAATAATTTGCTAGTTTCGACTTTCAACATGTCTATCATTTCTTCGTCTTTAGCCGTCATCTCCGCCTTCATTAATCGTGACTCAATACTAGAATTCTTAGCCACCTTATTCACTTCAGTAACTTGTTTCTTCAAATCATGGTAGCCACAAACAGTAGAATCCAGCCACATAAAGAAATCGCAACCTCCATCAACCTTGTAACGAGAGCATTCTAGAAACCTTCTGTCATTGTTGTTTTGCATTTGAGCAACCTTAAACCTACAATCAACTCCATAGTAGCACTTCACGACGACATCTTTCTGCACATTACTCGAGCTATTCATATTGTTGCTACTCCCATGGTTACGTCTACTGGACATACTTGCACATGCACCACAAATATCTCTATTACAAAATTCTTAGCCATCTACAAGTCAGAGATTTCTCAAAACTCCTAAGGCCATACATGTAGGACTGTTATTGGAGTGTGCTGAGATGAGTTATGATCGGAGTGGAATGTTGGTCAGAGCTCGTGGTCGGTTGGGGGTTGGGAATCGAAGTGGGATGGGGGTCATGGGTTCTGGTTTGCGTCTGGGTGGAGTCAGGAGACGAGGGTTAGATGGGAATCGAGGGTTTCAGTCTTGGTGGTAGTAGTGAGAATGATCGTCGAGGGTCGGGGTGAGATGGGGTTCGGCCTTCTCTTCAACCTATGAGTGTTGAATGTTGGTCGAGGATGGGGGATAAGGGGAAAGGGGGTCAGGTTCGATTTGGGGAATTAGGGATTTTTTTTGAAAAAAGAAGGGTTCAATGTGTTAAACAGTGGCACTGACTAAGTTAACAGTCATGTCAGCGCCAAGTAAGCCTTTGTTAGCGGGGATGGCTAACGGAGGGTAAAGTTGATTTGACGGAGTAACGTTAGAATATATAAAGATATTTTTAAAATGTTAGACTAGATCGAAAAAAATTTACAAACATTAATATATATTTGATAATTTGACAAAAATTAAAAGTAAAATTCTTTTACCGTAACTTTTAATTGAGGTTTCGAAAGTAATTTGTTTAATAATAATAATAATAATTAATAATTTTGTTTTTCGAGATGATAATTTCTTGTTTCCTCTTATATACTACTAGGAAACCATAATCTAGCATACAATACAAAGACCTCGACTCCGGAAGATTTGTGAGATTCTATTCGTTTCACGTACTAAATTGTATATTTATAAAAATAAAAAAGACCGAAATGTAATTCTACCATACCGCTGGAATTTTAAAAGATGAAATGACATTATTTTTTAAAAACGTGAAGATATATATCTCTTTTTGGTTTTTCAAAGTCGACAAAAGCGTTTTGAAATCAAGCGATAAATCAACCAAAAACTTTTTATGTATTGCTGCCGCCCTCTTTTGGTCCATAGGATGCATGCTAGACGTATCTGCGTGGTCACCAAGCTTAATAGTATAGATGCCCCCCTGCCCCACCTACCACGGATAGATTCATTATAGTAAATACAATAACCATGATACGTCCTCCTCCTCATTATGTACCGGAGAAGTGTTCTTGACTATGAAATTTATTTTTAAAAAAAAAAATCGGACAAATTTGTTGAAATTAATTTACTAAAAAGCTTTTTGGATAAGCTTTATATGAATAAATTTATGTTTCCTAAACACAAATAAAATATAAAGAAATCTTGTACTTGAAATTTTCAAAGTTAAAAGAGGGTAAGGAATTATTGTGTCAACACAGGGAAATTGAAGCTTTCCTCGTGTACGCTTCATAATAATACCAAGGTTATTACTTTCTCTGAGGTTATCGAAGGAGATCACAGCTTCAACGCCACGAAACTTGTAGATAAAAAAGGACCCCACAATACAAAAAGCCAAGAATGAGGCACCCAAAAAGACGTCAGCTCTTCCTGAACTGAAGTAGTGTCAAAGAAGATGACAATCATCTGCTCAGATTTCCTTTTGAGAAGGATGGGGGTAGGGGTGGGGGTGTTGCTTTTTCTTCCCTTCAAGTGAAAACATCCATAACACGAACAAGAAGAACAGCATCCAATAGACTGTAGAGGTTAATCACTTGTATATTGTACAGGGAGGATAACAAATTTCCACCCTCCTCCACAAGAAGGGGAAAAAGAAAAGGGCAGACCACAATAAGAGGAAGAGAGTCCCAAGGCCACTAGGCACCTCCCAAAAAAAATATAAAGAAAGAAAGAAAAGGAAGCAAAACCAACACTATGGCCACCCTTCAGCCATACAACAAACCTGGAAAGGTAAAAACATGAGCTTCCTGACAAAACCTGAACCAAGGGCACCGGTTCGGGGGGCTGATCAAGGAGATAGTGTCCTTAGCAGAGGGGAAAAAAGAGGTATGATGATGTTCCTACACGACGTTCATGTCACCCATACTAGCCATCATGACTGCATATTCCGTTTTATGCTTTCAGTTGTTCCTTTCGGTAAAAACTATTTCCAAGCTCGGAAGCAGCTCCCAGGTTAAATACTCGCTCGCCTTCACATTGGCCTCCGGTCCCTGCCGCAGCTTTATCTGCAAAGGGATAATAAATCTTCCTTCAACATGCAGTTCGATGTCCCCGGAAGGTTTCAGTTCTAAATCTTCCACTAACAGATCACACAGCAAGGAGATAAGATTTCCCCAACGGATTTGTAGCCCCTAAACACCACCAACTTACCTTATACTGCTCCAGCAGGGATGAAAACAATGCAGCAACACCACGAATGACAATCTTCTGGCCAACACAAGCACGTGTACCATAGCCAAAAGGAAAAAATGCTTCAGTGTAATTTGGATCCCGCAGAATATATGACGGCTTCTTTTCACAGTTTTCTTTAGGACCTGAGAGAAAGATAATCATGAAGAACAGAGACACAAGGATAAGCACTCAAATTTTCAAAACTTTAGGTAATATGAGATTTTTCAGCACTCGTTTTTCATCAAGAGGTCAAGCTATAGGAAACAAATGAATAGTATGATGAAGACCACTATTAAGGATTTGACATTCATTATCAACATATCCATGATGAAGATGACAGAGGCTGAATAACAAATAAACATGCCATTTTTATCTCTTCTTTACTTTCAAAGGAAGGTAACCGAAGATAAGACATGGACGAAAATCATGGAACCTCGTGAAAATGCCACACAGACACATGTAACAACTTCCGCAAAACAAAACAAAACAAGGACCTGCTGATGATATTTGGCCCAAATATTAATGCCATCACCAACCACTTCATCATCATCCTCACTTCCTCGTATGGAGTTTTTATTGTAGTTTTTATTCAAATGACGTGTAATAGATTCGCCCATTTACTTAAAACGTGTTTATTTGATTCCAGAGCAGATTGATACATTAGCACATCGTCTGTAGCTCCAACATGAGGATATGATAATACAGCTGAAGCAGTACCTTTCAAATGCTCCGATTCATTCGACGTGCTTGATAGGAATCTATATGGATTGAACACACTTCCATCATCACCCCAACTTGGATCATCAGAGTGGATTAAATTAAGAGGGGCAACTAGCACCGCTCTGGCAGGTATGACCTCGCCAGATTTGAGCAGGAAATCTAACAAGCAAAACAAATATAAGTTGACTATGTTACCAAATATATTTCAACCACTGCTACCGGAAAATAATCGAAATAACTCAGATTGTACACCATCTCACAGTAAAATATTTCCAACAAGATCAAAAGATCATAGCAACACCCAAAGAAGTAGAACGAAATTCTTGCTTTCCCATATGAACTTTTTAAACACATGCCAATACAGACGATTGGAAAATCACACACTCTTGCAAAGAAAAATAAGAGCAGAAGACAGAAGAATATATTCTAGATATCAAAATTTCCTGTTTAAGATGACACTTCAAAGATTCCTAAGTGCATCGGGTAACTGAATACAGTGGACTTGACAGGCTCAAACTCAACTACTGGACTAGCTGCTCCTCTAGAGTGCAGAATAATTGTAACCATATGTGCTAAACATAGCGGCATATATGCACTGATCACTGATCAGGTTGAGTTTACTCACTGTTGTAGACCGAGCTGCGCTGGAGTAAAGGCCACGCTGGGAGAAGACGTGCAGATTCATATATAGTAGCCACTAATAAGGGAATCTTATCTATACTAGAAGACCCATCTTCCGATGAGTTGTTCCTTGCCATAACAATCTCTTCATAGATCTGCAATGTCCCAAGATAAATAAAAGGTTACAGTTGCCTAAGAGAACAAGCCAGATTATAGTTAGAAATTCATCAATTTGCCGGCACCCTTAAAAGGCCGGAATATCACACATCATTCATAATCAGCAATGACTATAACCCATAAAGGAAACAACACTCCTCGTTCCAGCCCTAAGATCCATTACCTAGCCAGATTCACAAAGTAATGAGTCAATAAGGGAAATTCCAAGAGAAAAAAGCTTTGTTTCGCATAAACTGAATTTCCTTCCAAAGAATTTCGTAATAAAAGAAAGAGTAGTATTTTCTCCGACATATTCTTCACGAATATGGGAATGTAGCTTCTCTTTCCTTCCCCTTGTTACAAAGAGAAATGTGGTAACTCCAGTAATGCAAGCTATGACAGAAATTCCTTCCATCAATCAAATCGTCAAAGAAATTAAAGACCAACATCCAAACGTAAATCCCCCTCCTTTGTGTGAGATTTTGAAACAGGCTTTTGTTAAGAAAGAAAAGAAAGGCAGGTCAACACTTGTAAAAAAGCAAACACATCACCTGATCCTGCACTTCTGGTTCTGCAGCGAGTCTGGCCAACATGTTACATATTAAACCACCAGTAAGTAGGCATCCATGAAACATCACACCCATGACATTTGCACATGGTGCCTCACTTGGAAAAAGATGCCTTTTAGCATCTTCAAAAAGTAACTCGCCCGCCATGATTCCATGGGCCGAACCAAGCGAACCATAAATATTCCCTGAATCATTTGATCGCTTCCAGTCAGCGTCACGAAGTTGCTCGTAGCTTGCTCCACACTGATGAATCATATCAGTCGTCAGCCATTTCAACTTTTTGCACAAGTGCTGGTATCTCCAGAATCCCGATTTCCAGAACGGGGTAACAGTAAAAGATGCCCAAAAGATGAAATCATTAGTGATTGACATGAGAGTATCCTCGTATTCAGTAGCATGCAACCAACCAGAGAATGATTCCCCAAATACTAAAGATCCCATCAATGAGAAGGCCATATGGTGAGATAACGTTTTACAGCGAATGCTTCCTTTGGCACTCCGCAGGCGTATCTTTTCCATGATGGAGCCCATAACTTGATCAGGAACAAGATCGGATCCCCCACGCATCCGGTGGTTCAATTCCGCAGCCAACAATTCCCTTCTTTTCCGTACCTGCGAGAAGGTTGTTGAATGATCCAGCGTGCACTAATTCATAGCACCAAGAGGAGATGACAAAGGAAAGACGATGTTTACCTCGTGAAAAGATGTCATGAAGAGGCTTGACCGTCCGAAAGCCAGCTGGAAGGCTCTGCCAACATGGGGAACCTTATCCTCGGCCTTAAAAAGCATGTCCCTAACAAGTTCCCGGTCCTTAATCGATACCAGAAGCTGAGCGGGACCCAACCAAAGCTTGACGACGGATCCATATTTGTCATGGAGCGAAGCCAAGACATCTAAAATCGGTCGATTGTGAGAATAAGATCAGATTAACCGGAGAAGAAGGCACAAACCAAGAAAGAGAATGGAACTAAACTAGTAGGGAAAACTTGGAAGGAAGGTAGACAAATAGAGGAAATGAAAGACCAGATCTTTCCGCATGAGGGGGAAAAAAGGGAAGCGCACCGGGGAGATTGCGATGGCGGAGGAGGTGGGAGTGGCCGAAAAAAGAGGGGGAGGGGGGACCGGGGATGAGACGAGCATGGATCCAGAGGCGGAAGACACGAAGGAGCTGGCGGAGGAGGAGGGAGGTGAGGAGGAAGAGGGAGAGCCAGAGGAAGGCGTTGAGCTCCCTGGAGGCGTAGTCATGAAGGAGGAGGAGACGAGAGTTGGGGTCGTGGAGGTGGAGGAGCCTGGACCTTCGAGGGATGGAGGATCGGAGGAAGGGGGAGCCAAGCAGGTGGTCAGGAGTTGGGTAGGAGGGATCCATTTGGGGGGGGGGGGGGGGGGGGTGTTAATTGGACTCGGGGAGCATGCGGTGGTGGTGGTGATGGGTTAAAAAGAGGAAGGTTGGGGGTTGGGTTCGTTCTCCTTCTAGCGACTGTCGTTGACTTTTTGAGGCGGGGAGGGGGGGGGGGAATTGGAAACGGGAACGGGAACGGGGACGGTCATGGATACTTCCCTTTATATCGTATTCGATGTTGTCCCGATACTTTTTAAATACGTGTGCAGATTATTGTGAAAATAATATGCTTTTTTTTTAAATATTGTTATATTTCCTGTAATTTAGTAGGACGTGATTCTAGTAAGTCCTTCCGTTTGGTTCGAATTAATATGGCACAAATTCGAATATATTATTTGGTTTTGTTTTTGGTTTTCACCCGAAAATTTTAAAGTGGGAATCAAATCAATTCAAAAAAGCTTTGGTTTGTTCAATTTAACCAAACAGGGGACACCCAAGAAATGTATTCATCATATATAAATAAAAATGGAAATTACATTTAATTTATAAATTATTTAACTTAGCTTTAATTGTGTAGTATAACATTTTATAAATACTAAATTACAAATTTTTATGCATGTTCGAGTCGTATTATTTTTTTTTTAAAGTCTAGACACGTTATCTTCGTATATGTTCGCGTCGAAAACGGATTACGTCGAAAATATTTGGCAATGATACTCACAGGGTTTGTAGATGTGGTCGCCAGTAAGTAAATGAAATAGATTGAATTGAATATGCAAAGTCTTACAATAAGGAAATGGTGCTTACGGCCATAAAAATAAAACAAGGACAGCGGTGTAACGTCGTAGACTTGCTTCCGGGCGCTGTAGACTAAGAGGTGAGGTCGTAGACTTGCTGCTGAATGCTGCAGTCTTGCGACTCTGGACGGTGGGGACGTCGTAGACTTGGCGCTGGACGTTGTGGACTTGAGAATCCGGGCAACGACGTCGTAGACTGGATAACAGAGCGCTGTATACTTGCGCTACCTGGATGGCGAAAACTTGGTTGCTGGGCTTGGTGGACGGAAGTGTGGTCGAATGTTGAGGCAGACGTGGATATCAAGGTTACGGTTGCTCACCCTAGTGGCGGAGTCGAAGGCGGAATCGTGTACCGGGACTACGGTGGCTCGTCCTGGCGTTGGAGTGCTGGCGGGGATTTGTTACCAGAGTTACGGTTGCTCACTCTAATGGTGGAAGTGAAGGAGGAGTTTGGGCACCAAAGTTACGGTTGCTCACTCTGACGGTGGAAGTGATGGCAGAGTTTGGCTGTCGGAGCTACGGTTGCTCACTCTGATGGTGGAGGTGAAGACCAATAAAACCTTAAGGGTTTCGCCCAGGTCGGGGAATCCTAACAATCTAAGGGGTGACGAGCAAGATAAGCTTCTGTTGGCTGATTTGATCGTGATTTTTTCAAGGAAGATCTTCTCCCTTTTTATATTGAATCTTGTTGCGTTTGGGGCATTTGACACGTTCTCAAAGAATCTCTCCAGATCGTGGCTCTCTCAAACGACCTCCAGAAATCTCGGAATCGGTTTGATCCTAGATTTGGGTAGTAGGCATGGGCCGTAGACATAGGCCGTAGATATGAACCGTAGACATGGACCGTAGACATGGGCTATAACACAGCTCTTCGTGGGCCAAGATCAATTTAGGCCCAATATTGGCTATTATGTCAACATATGCTTAAGATGTCACGTTCTTAGGATATTTTGCCAGGTCGTGGCCCTCTCAATCAATTCCCTAGAATCTTGGTAACAACCTGATCCTGGTAGACGTGGTTCTTATCCACGCCGTAAACTTAACAGTTTCTTTTTCTTATATTGATAAATTAGAGACGTGTCCCAGATTTTCTCCAGCTGAAGATCTTTTCAAATCATGGGAACATGGCCCCGTAATCCTCTTTCCACAAATCTCGGAGTCATGATCTTTTTTTATCCTCGTAGACTCTGACCCCTACAGTCCTTTGTAGACTTAGTACTTCCTTGGCGGGCTCACATAACGGTGGGCTTGTAAACACTCTTAAAGACTCCTAGACTTATGGGCTTTATAAAATGAGCCCAAAATTTATGTCACGGTCTTGGTAGACTTGATATGGGTCGGCGAAATGGGTTTGTGGGTTTCTCATAAAATGGCGTGAATTTATGAACTACTCATAATCAGGCCCGAGATTTTGAAATGCCAACAGCATAATGTCCGTATTCAAATATTATACAGGCACTGACACGGAGACGAAGAGGGGTTCCTTATTTTATTTTTTATTTTTAAAATATAAATAAGAAGGAAAAAGAATCACGTGGGTGGGCGGTGCGACATTGGAAATGAATAGGAATAAAGTAGAATCGTCCACCGAAAAATAAAAATATTTAATGAAACTAGCTGTCACTTTAAATGAAATAAATAATATGTGTTTTCTCTTGAGGAAAGGAGATAGAATTTTATTATTTACTTCAATGATACGATAGAACTAGGAATAATTACGCGTCTCGGGAAAAAATATCATAATTATTAAATAAAATAAATTCATTCACCTTCTTTCGAACACAATTCTTCGTAGTATTCAGGTTTTCCCAGCTTTTTTTTTTTAATATTTAAGAAGCATCATTTTATAACTAAACATAACGACGTCGCCTTTGGCCTACATCAACTATGATCATTAACGGCGGCAGACTACGTGACCATTTACGAACCAAAATCTGAAATGCAAAAAATAACTAAATAAAAGGAATTAGGGTTCCACAACACATTTCAAAATGACTACGTACGAACCACCCATCTCTATCTGTAAGGCAGGCAGCCACTCATTCCCCATTCCCAAGGAATCCACCCCAAAGAAAACTCCTGTCTTGTGAGAAGACAGCCTGCTCTCGTCCAGAACGACCAACACAGCACTGATTGGATAATCTACTGCCAAAGAGATAGTTTATTATTTTGATTGATTGCCTAATGATTGGATGATGTGATGATCGTGGTTTTCAACCAAGGTCACCGTCATTCGTTATTTTGATTGCCTAATGAATGATCTACAGTAAACTAAATATATATAATTGGACAAGTTTTTTAAAAATTTATTCACATTTGTGGACGGCGACAAATTAAAATACCATATTCCACCTCCAAGTAAAGGTCAATCCCATAAAAAAATTAACAAAGTAATTTTCTATTGGTTACACAAATAAGAATGTATTACCTACAATGAGCTAATTACTGCCAACCTGCTTGCCCCGTCAAACTATTGACAAAACTATCGAATAGATTTTTGACATTCAATAGTTACGTCACCATCCATTTGCACCTTTGTGTCGATCTAAATTTGAATGTTCTTTAACATTCAAGACCATAATACCAACTTAAGTTTATTTTATGTTTGTCTTACTCGAGCTCCCATTATTGTAACTCATTTCACTTCTTCCAGATGAATTACTTACTCTTATTTCACTTGTTCCTATTAGTGAATGCACAATAACAACGTTTTTCATATTCTTTAGTAAAAGTAATCACAAGAAATAAATTATTGACTTAATGGCTTGGAAGACCATCTCATGCATGACAAGGAGGACTTGCAAAAAATAGCTTTGTTAAAATAATTGCAAAATAAGGTGTAAATTTTGTAATTTCTAGTTTTATCGTCCTTAACTCGATGCTTGAACCATTTTGCAAAGAATTTATTATTTATAACAGTAAGTTCAGTAACCATCTAATATTGCACTAACAATACAAAGAGTAACATCATTTTCATTATAACATAACAACTATAATATTTACAAACAGCACCACTCGTCCTTTTAAAATGACAACTTCAAGATTTAAGTGGTATGCACACGAAACCTCAATACCTCAAAAGAATATCAATAATAGCTCTCACTAATCAATAATCATTCGACTCTCAGTTTAAAACACATTTATCGAGCATTAGGTGTTGATGCGAGTCATTTATTTAGTAGTAAAAAAAATTTCGTTTATCGTAGATTTATATTAAGGCAATTAACTAAGTTAAAGAGCTCTCACTAATCAAACATAGTATTAGCCATAAAGTAAATTTTTATAAACTTATTCTTAATCAATCTCATATTGTGTCATGAACTCAAGAGCTCCCACAAGTTTATTGAAATAAAATTATTTAAGGCTCTCAATCTTTTGTTATCTTACCATCAAGCATGGTATAATCTTTTATGTGCTTATCGGTCATCACACAACTGGACAATCGAGTACCTAAAATCATCAAGGATATAATCACAAATCATATTCACTTACAACTATTACGAAGCATATCACATGGGTGGACTCCAACGATCTCATGAGTGAGTCACTTTGGCAATTAAACATTTGTATAATCATGTGAAATCTCGCTAATTCCGAGATGCTTATCAAACCTTTCCACGCAACTTGAAAACCAAGTTGAATATCAAAGAAGGACATAATAACAAAATAAGTACACTCATAATCACTATAACACATATCACACAAGCAAATTTCATAAATCTCAACAAGTGAACCACTTTAGCTACCAAGTGTTCGTATCATCATGTGAAATCTCTCAACGTCGGGATGCCCGTACAATCTTATGTTATCCCTCACAAGCCAACAAAATGGCAATCAAGAAATTCACATTAATATGTAGGTGTACAATTAAGATTAATTATCATAAGCAGGCCCATTAATGGCCTTTAAATTGTTGTCATTTTATGCATACCAAAAAAGACTCAATATGCAAAACGGCCTGCAAAATAATGAAAAATTAATACTTTAACAAAAGATAACTCAGTGACTATCAAATAGAGATCAATGCAGCATCATAGTTTTCCCTTTAGGTAAAATCTGTAACACGTAACCAACCTCACTCAAAATGTACCAAATGTAAGAAACCAAATATTTTTTGGTAGAAAGGTCCCTATACCCAGTGGCGTGGCTAGGGGGGACCAGGATGCCCGTGGCCTCCTGGTTTTTTAAAACATTTTACAAGGTACTTTTAAAAATTTTAAAAATTTTTAATCATATCATCTAAATGTTAAGTTATTTGAACTTGGCCCCAAAACTTCTACAATGTTCAATTTGGCCCGCCCAAGCTAAATTTTTTGGCATTGCCACTGCTTACACCAGTATAGCCAAGTCATCGAACATACTCAATTGGATGAAAAAAATCTCACATGTCACTATAAGTGAGCCATTTGGTGGCCAGACACTTAAAGCACAAATATAAGACTTATCACTTGTTGAGAATATGCACAATTACGAGAAAACTTCAAATGTCACTTTGGTTGAGTCAATTGGCATTTTAACAATCATAGCATAAATCTAAAGTAACTCGCCTAAAATTTAAAAACAAATTATGAAATATTAAATGGATTATACATGTAATAAACATATTTTGTCGTATGGTGTTTCGACCCGTTTATATAAAATACGCATAAATCCGAACCAACTTTAAATCGTGTGTGTGAATATTAACGTGTTCGTATCTCAAATAGCCGGTCCTAATTTTTCCTTTCTCCAATTTTTAAACTCTTGAATCTAGCTTTCTCCAAATTTTAAATAAGAAATCATCTCCCCAAATCAAATAGGTTCACGTTGGTTAATGACACCAATAAACACAAGTCCAAATTGGGATCCTTGATAATCCAACGAGAAAACACAACAAGATTTCACAAGTAAAATCTTTTACAAAGAGTCACATATTGATGATCTATGTGGAATCAATTATTTTCTAGACAACTATATATTTGTGCTTATAAGCTTTAAATTAATTATTTCATTTTTGATTCATTGTTATCCATCAGAAATCAATCAACCCCCTCAAAAAATATAAGTTAATTTCATCGAGAAATTCAAAATCACGATATATTCCTTGCAAGCAAAAAAATCGATCGTAAATCAAATTATGATCGCTTGAATAAGTGTTAATTTAAGAATAGACGGCTTTAACATACCTGATAATAATATGGATGTTGTTTCTTCATGATGAGTTGCCGACAATCCTAATTTAGGGACTTGGGTCCGATTTAGGAGAAAAAAGGAAGAAAATGAGGAAATTAATGTCATTCATATCCACATAGATTTCACGCAGTCCCCTTTGAGTGATTGTGGTTGAGAGATGTTACACGCAATCTAACGTCTAAGCGTTAGATAATTTGATAATGTATTTTGAATTGTGAGGATATAAACTATGAAAAAAAGAATACTATGTGTTAGATTTGACAATATTTTGGCATTATTTACATGGCCATCTTATTTTTATTACATGCGATTTTTACTTATGTAAAACAATCGACAGAAAAACAGAAAAAAAACTATAGCCTTAGAAGCACCGCCCTTCCATAGGAAGAACTACAAGGATCTGCAGTAAATATTAAGGAGATGCAACCGTGTATCGGGTAATAATTGTTCAGGACTTGGCATGATGATATTATAAAGCTAAATATTTCATAATTCAAGCCTAACCCACTTAAGAAATCATAAATGAATATACAAATTATAACATAAATGCTAAACAAACACTTTTTGTTTTCTCAAACGTCCTTATGTTTGTGGACGCTTTCTTTGAGTCACAAATAAAAGTATTAATATATTTCATTTAGATATAGTACGTCCCTTAAATGAAACGTCATTATTGATAGACACTTTTGTTAAAGCGGCTTGAACTTGTAACTTTTTTTAGAAAAATTGACTAAAATCATAAAACGTCCTTATATTCGTAGAGCAAATAACAAAAAATATGACGTTTCTACAAAAGCCGATTAAAATTATAAAAAAAGTTACTTTAAAAATATCTATAAATAAACGTTTTTCTCACCTTGACAATATGTTGTGACGTGAGTAATAAATGGTATATTGTGGATAATATATGCGTGTGACATTATTATGAATAATATCCTTAATTTTTTTCCCTTAGAACTATGACGTCTTTCAATAAAATATGCATAAAGTTTTACTTGAAACTATGAATTCTTTTAATAAAATGTATTTATTGTTTTATTTAAAAAAAAAATAACTAGGACGTCTTTTAATTTCTAGGTCGTCTAAAACGTCCTTAATTTTGGCTTGAAAGTTGTAGTTAATTTCGACTCCAATTCATTGCGCTAAAATTTAATTTTTTTTAGTACGGATGTTCTTGTAAACGGACGTGTTCTTTCACAGGTAAGTTCAATATTTTCCGAAAAATTCAGTATTCTTGTTTTTGTTTATCTATATTTGTGGGGTTGTTTTTACTTGTACTGCATCTTTTAGTTAACTTCTGCCCCACTTTATGTTCTATTTCTCATGGTTTATGGGTTTCTTTGTTGTTGTTGATCAAAAATTGGCGTATCTTCATAATGTAAAATTTTTAATTATATCACTTGAAATTTTTTTGTTCTATTTTTGGCAGATTCGAAGTATGTTTACAAAGGGAGTGGGAAGTTGCTGATTTATTTAAAGCATGTTATCATATTTGTAATTTTACTTACGTAAGTGTCGCAAGTTATTTTTTACACAGATATATAAAATTTTGCATATATTCACATTTATTAATTAAATTAAAATATTTGAAAATAAATCTTTTAATGATATCAATTACAAATAGAGCCGCTGTATCAAAGTGGACATAAGTTACGGGACTTTTTAATTAGCAAATATTTTTTATTAGAGAGGTCTGTATTTTAAAAAATTTCAAATCAAAGACGTTTTGAAAACTGAGAATGTTGTTGGGATTTGGGACGTTTTGATAAAAAAAAATGTTTAAATAGCGATAAGGAATTTTCGGGACATTTTAAAATCGTCACATTTAATATAAGGACGTTTTTTTTTTATTTTTAAAACGTTTTTTCGAAGCGTTGCCATTTACTTTAAGATTTACTTTAATGCAAGATTTTGCTTGCTATAATTTAAAAAATAATTTTAAATATTTATTTAATGATTTGTGATGACTCAAACTTTAGAATAATATTGTAACTTTAAATCTTTGGATAAAATCTAAAAAAAAGTTCTAATATTTCTTTTTCAAAGCACGAATTATGTAGAATAAGAATTTATTACTTTTGTCTTCATCGGGTTTTGTAAAACCAAAAAGCCTTTGCAAAATACGCATAAAACAGACTACCATTCATTGCATGGGCGATTTTGTTTTAATACGAGGTGATTAATAAAATACAAATAAATTAACAAAAGTAACGCCAGCACACAAATTTGAATATGAATAAATTGGGCTTTTTTAGGTAAATTCATTGCATTTCAATATTATTTTGTGTAAATTTTAATTAAAAAATTTAATATTTTTCAAATTATATATTCGAAGTGAAATAAAATTAACGAATGTTACTCAAAAAATTACGTGAAAAAATTTAGAAGGTAGCTTTATAATTAAGTTTGTCGTATAAAAATATTATCTTTATAAAATATATAGCGTATGTTTCAGAATGAGAAGATTGAAAGAAGAATTATGGCCGTTTGGACTTCGAGGGTGACAGATATCATGATCGAATTGATTTAATTATAAATAGATTTAATAATCAAGTATTCAAGTGAGAAGTCTGAATGTTGAGACACGACTCGTTTAATATTTAAATATTTAAATAGCTATCGATCAATATGAATGAATGGCAGTTGGTCCGGGCCTTCAGTTTGGATTGATACATAGGCAAGAAAAAAAAGCAAAAAAAAAAAAAAAAAAAAAAATGGAAAAGTAGAAGGCCCGGGGGGGAGGATGTGACGTCATTCATATTCAAAAAGAGGAACTGAATGATATAACAAAGAGGGAAGAAATGCCCGCCAAAAGAGGAGGGTTATTCCATCTCCTCCTCCGGAATTTCCTTTTTTTTTTGTCTCCTCCAAGAAGATAAGATCGCTATGATTCCTCCACTTTCCTTTTGCTGTCTCACTGGGGCTGCCTTTCGAATTTCGAATCCCCCCTCCCCCCTACACTACTCAGAAAGACGGTCGGCACGATGAGATCCCCTTCCCCCTCCGTTGTCCCAACCACCTGCATCTCCCTCCTTTCCGAATTGCAGGTCTCCTTCTCCCGATTTCTGTTTCTGTTTTAGTGAAGTAGGGCGTAGCCATTACCCTTTGCTGTTGACGTTGATTTCGCCTTTGATTTTCTTACACTCCAGATTATTTGGGATGAGATCGGCGAGAGCGTCCCCGCCAGGGACGCGATGCTGTTGCAGTTGGAGCACGAGTGCTTGGACATTTACCGTCGGAAGGTCATGGATGCCAAGAATTACTTGGCCTCCCTTCACAAGAAATTGGCCGATTCTCGTTCTGAAATCGGGGACATAGCGGCCGCCCTCGGTGATGGTATCCCATCCCTCTCAACGGTTTGTACCTGACATGTTTTTGTTCACCGTTTCTTGAAAGATCAAGTTTTTCTGTATCCACCGGTACATGGACATGTTTCTCGGGTCATACAGCTTTTTGACAGATGAAAAAAAGGTGTTTTCTATGAGATGGTTGTTGTGTTTGCCCCCCTCATGTAGGCACACTCTGGCCTCCAGCAGCAACTGGAGGTGGCGAAAGCCGTTCTGGAGCAGATGACGTCAGAAAAGGTGGAAAGGATGAATCAATTCTTAGAAGTTCAGTCTCAAATCGACCGCATATCTGGGGAGATAACCGGTAAGGAAAGCTCCACGGCTCCTGCTGTTCCTCAAGTCAATGACCGGGACTTGACCTTGAAAAGGTTGGGAGACCTTAAGTTGCAACTGCATGAGCTTCAGAACGAGAAGGTCCACTACTTGACCTTTCCCTTCTTCTTTTGATGTTTTGTGCTAGTTTCTTTGTCCTGTTGTATCAACACCTGGATGAAGACTAATAAGATTCTTAATTTTGACAGTCAGTCCGCATTCAAAGGGTGAAGAGTCATATAAAGACTATCCATCAGTTGTCCATTGTCATGTCCTTGGATTTCTTAGAAACTGTCGGTGAAGTTCACCCAAGCTTGGCAGCACAAGCTGGCGATGAAGTGAAGAGCATCAGCAATGACACTCTTGCCAGATTGACCAATGCAATCAATTCACTCACGGACGAGAAAGGAAAGAGACTAGAAAAGGTGACCCGCAATCTCCTGGACCCTATTGACCATTATAGTTTCCACTGTTCTGCAATAAGCACCAAGGGTAATTTGGTGATTCTCTCTTTCAAGAAAATATAATTGTGGAGGGAAGGTTGCATTTCACGGGAATTTGGCTCTGAATAGGTGTACCAAAAATCACTTTTTAACACATTCAGTTGAACCTCATTAATGTGTCTTGACAGTTTACCGTGAAAGGGACCGAGATATACGGCACAAAACAATCCCAATCCCATGTAGCTTTTAAATTGTTATGTCCTCTTGTCTGAACAGTTTAGGAATTTAAGTTTCTACCCCCCACCCCTACATAATTTGATCTGCTCAAGTCAGGCTGCATTTCAGTTAACTCCATCAGTTTGACTTGCACGAATCTCTTTTTTCATGGAGAGCTCAATAACCTTATCGGCAAACAAATTTTCTCTCTGTAGCTTCAGAATCTTGGTAGAAATCTCATCGAGCTTTGGAACCTCATGGACATGCCCTTTGAAGACCAGAAACTGTTTCCTCATGTCACCAGTCTGATGTCATCTTCTGTAGACAAAGTGACAATGCAAGGTTCCCTGGCTTTGGACGTCATTGAGCAGGTGATAGACAACTTGTGTTGCATATGTAGCCTCACGGAATGTGGTGGCATAATTAAAAAATTATGTAATGCTACCAAACTGCTATTGCTAGACTGAGGTTGAAGTAGAAAGACTAAACATTCTCAAGGCCAGCAAGATGAAGGAGCTGGTATTCAAGAGACAAAATGAACTTGAAGAAATCTACAGAGAAGTTCATATGGATGTGGATAGTAATGCAGCAAGACAGATCCTCCTTGGCCTTATGGAGTCTGGTGCTGTTTCTTTATCGGCTGATTATTTTCTTTTTTTTTTTTTGCCAAAATTTGTAGATTATCTTCTGGGTTGCACGTTATGCTTGTGATAACATTATCCAACATTTTTTGTTTATTATCAATCTGTATCATCCGACATCTGTTATTAGATAATCAGGTGACATGGCTTGTGCCTCCTATTTCATGTTGTGGCATGATTCTGGATATCATCATGCAACTAGTTATCCCTTGAATATAATTTCCTTGTCTAGTAATGTGGTAATGCTACTGATTTAGTGTCCTTTTTGTAGAAAATGTTTATATGACAGATCTGCTTGCAAGCATGGATGATCAAGTTGTTAAAGCAAAAGAACAAGCACGAAGTAGGAAGGAAATCTTGGACAAAGTTGAGAAGTGGAAGCATGCAGCCGACGAGGAAAAGTGGCTGGATGAGTATGAAAAGGTAGGCAAATCTCCAAAAACTTTTCAACCTGAGAATAATTTTGAAGATGGTTGTCTCGCATCTTGCTACTTGATCGACGAACAGAGTTCATGCTCCCATTCTTTACACGTCCTTATCTTCTCTTTTTCATCATACCAGGATGTAAATAGGTATTCTGCGGGAAAAGGAGCACATAAAAGTCTAAATCGCGCGGAGAAAGCACGGATTTTGGTTAACAAATTACCATGTAAGCTTGTCTTCTTGGTCTGGATACTAATAAGATTTTCTGATAGTGTATACCTCTAGTTCGTGAAAGGAGTAAGTGATTTTTGTTGTATCTTATTGTGAGCCTTGTCCTGATTTTCAGCCATGGTGGAGGGTTTGACAGCGAAGGTTTTAGCTTGGGAATCAGAAAAAGGAATTCCCTTTTTATATCACAAGGTGGTCCAATTGTCCGGTGCTTTTCTGTTCCTTTTCAATTGTTCTACGTATTAGTCAATATAACAAATTGTCTTTCTTCTCTGTAGGCTCCCCTTTTACAGACATTGGAGGAATACACCGTTTTTCTCCAAGAAAGAGATGAGGAGAAACGCCGAGCTCGGGTATGTGACCAATCTCTGGTAATTTGTATCACACTTTTAGAGCTTAGAATCCATCTTAGGAGATCATCGGTTTATGGCAGAACATATTCAGGTGGTGAAAGGTCTGAATGTGCAGTTTCCTCATGTAACCCGGAGATGTCTATCATTTGATGCTACCAAGCTGCCTACTGTTATTTATGGGACGGATTTATTTTTCTGGGATTATTGCACATGCCATATATTTTTCCTGAAAACTTCAACCGTGGTTTTGTGAATTTAAAATGTCACAGGAGCAAAGGCGGCTACAGGAACAGAAGTCCATGGAGCAGGAAGTCAAATACGGGTCAAGACCATTAGTAAAGAAACCTCTGGGTCAGAGCAACACCTTAAGCACTCCAATGGGGACACCGAACGCGCGGCGCATATCTACTCCAGGCCGTCCTGTTCCAGGTCTCTCCAGTGCCAGGGCCAGTGCCAGCGCCAGCAACAAACAGCGCAGCAGGGCGGATCATGCACCCCTCTTCAATTATGTGGCGCTTTCCAAGGAGGATGCAAGCTCTAGAGGTAATTGACTTCCTGTGTTTCTATTGAGTGGTTCTGACTCTCAGGTGGGATGTAAGGTTGACATGTTGGTATTGGGAGGATATTGTAGCTGTAAATGCTTGTAGTCAGAGAGATAAATGAGTGCATCCCATTACTCTGGGGAAGTATTGCATTGTTCCGGAGTGTGGTGAGGCCAGTAATTCATAGACATGATTGAAAAGGAAAGAGAAAGGCACCGAGTCATGCAATTCAACTAAATCCCTCCAGGAAGCGACCATCTAGTCAAAGGAGATCAGCGGGTGGTTATCATCTTCGTGTTTATGCAAATGTGCAGTGCTTATAGGGTTAGTTTTTTAAAAAAATATGAAATACTGTTCCAATTTGCAAAATTTTCTGAATACCACTCATATGTTGAGTCGGGGACTGCGACATAACAAGAAAGCACGGTTCCTAACCGTTTGGGTGAGGTATGTTGTTCAGATTCGTGTCAATGACACTTAGAATAATTTTTTCTTAGTGTCCAAGCATAATGCTTTGAGCAGAATAATTCATTTTAGTGACATAGTCACAATCCTAAATTGTGATACTAGCTTTTGGTGCCAATGATACGATTCACAACTGCAATTTTTTCTTTTTAATTTCAGTTTCTAGTCAATTAAACTAAAAATGAAGAACGGAAGCCATTTCTTTAATCCAATGCCGTTTATAAAAGATCGTCGACCAGTTTCTCCAACGGTTTCCCAATCTCCATTCAGCAGCCTGTCCATGATCTCTTCTTTCCAACCATCTCTAGTAGTCTCTCTTTATTATCACGTCACATTAAACTTCGCTTCTTAACTGGTCTTAAAATTATGAAATTTTATCGAAGAGTGCCAATTGTTCGCTTTACTCCATGTTCTAAAGTCGTTAAGCCTAGAATCGACAAAATTGTAAACAAGTTGCTTTTGGATCCAGTAGCCTCAAGTTTTGTCCTAGTACCATGTTCGGGGACGACTTGATGCTTTTCTTGTCATGACTCGAGACCCAGCATCGCTTCCACCGGCTGATCGAACTTGGGATTTATGTTGGTGATGGCAATTGGAGAGAAATTACTGCAGCCGAGTGAGAAAGGAACATCTCATATGGATGTGCATTGAGAAATATGGCAGGACCTATTTGGTGCATGTGATTTGGAATATGACACACACCATGGTCGATGTTTCCTATTGAAAAATTCCATTGCATAGACCCCTAAACAAGAATGGACCTATGGATAGACCCATGTCTGGTACACGGAAATCGCCTAGTTTTCACCTACCACGCCCATCACCATTGCTTCATAGGACTGGTGCGAAGTTTCTAACAGTATTCTTAAGAGCTTGACCAAACCACTCAACAAGTATTCTTCTCAAGGTTAGTGGACTTTCTGGAAAATGAAAAGGATTGGTCTTGGAAAAGATGGTTATTTCAATCACAACAGGCCTAAGCTGTCGCAGTAGTCGGCACCGGATGCACCGACATTGGTGAAAGAAGATACCGGGGTGCTTTTAGCATGTTATTCAATGTCGTCGTTTATTTTAGTGCACTCGAGTACAAGAGAAAATTGATGAGGAAATAGTTGATACTTACCATGGAATGTTCTTTGCCTTTAGTGGTGGGGGGGAGATGGGATGACATGTACATGAGTGAAGAAGACGAGGGAGCTACTCGAGGGTTGCTTGGAGTGTGTGGTTGTCAATTAATGACTTGAGAAGGGCGTCGTAGTAAAGACATGGATCGACTTTTTCGGGGAGGTAAAAGCGAATCATAATGCAAAATGTAAAAATACAATTAAATTCGGATGCAATAATGGCAAAACAAGGAGGGGCAACCCCCACCTAACCCTTGCGATGAGCTCCCGGCGAGGGACCATCTCTTTATATTTATTTATTTATCGAACAGAGTCGGATGGGGATTAAATTTGCCTTCAGAGCCCCCCTCCAGAGAACGTTTTGCAATATGTGAAATATGATATTAATTTTAAAATTTCGTCTGTTACTAATTCAATCTTAAAAATAGTTTATTTGAAAAAATTGAAAAGAAAATGAATGTTATTTGAAAATTGAAAATTTTAAGGCAAAATATTGATATTTGGCCCAATTAATAGGCTAAGTTTAGGTTTTAGCATATCGTTTAA
This sequence comes from Melastoma candidum, assembly GCA_023653495.1. Taxonomy (NCBI): domain Eukaryota; kingdom Viridiplantae; phylum Streptophyta; class Magnoliopsida; order Myrtales; family Melastomataceae; genus Melastoma; species Melastoma candidum. The sequence goes on along the minus strand of CM042884.1, from coordinate 12,851,660 downwards.
AAATTTTTGTGTTTCTAATGTGTGTCCATCGTGCCTTTTTTTTACATTAAAAAAAAATACCGTGTCTTGTTCTTTTTGTCTTTTTTGGAAGAGCGTCCTAGGGAGAATAACGACTTCCCCTCTCCTGCTTCTTTTCCTTCTCCTTCCTCCTCCATTTCTGCTACTTCTTGGTCCTTCATCAATCTCAATTTCTTTTTCAACAAAAACCCCTCATTTCCCCCTTCCTCTAGTACCTCGATGATTTCCCGCTCCGCAACCCCATCTGGCGCGGAGGAGAACCCTGTCCTCGTCGACGCCGAAAAGGGAACAGAGGGTGTCCCTAGCACGGACGTTGCAAGACTTCCTCTAAGGCTCGAATGATCCAGAGAAGAGGGTGTCAGCATTGTTCTTGGAGGCAGAGAAGGACTTGGTCCGCCTAAGCTCAGGGAACAAGCCGGAGGAGGAGGAAGAAGGGTTGCTGGAGTGGGGAGCCTTGCGGAAAGAGGAGGGTCGGAAGAAGAAGGGCCAGAGGGAGGAGGAGGAGTGGGGCTTGGTGGGGAGGTCGAAGGAGGAGAAGAAGGGTCGGGAGGAGAAGTAGGGTTGGGTTAGAAGAAGAGTGACGTGGCTAGGAGGATTTGAGAGGGGTTAGGGTTTTTCTACATGGCTTGGGTGGATTTAGTTGCTGTAGTCCACGTAGGGAAAATAAAAAAAATTTTCAAGACACGTTGGATATCTAAAAGTTTACCGGCGAAATCGTAACGGTCGTTAGAAATAGAGCCAATTGGAAAAGTAAAATCGAAATAAGGTCAAATTTAAAAATTTTTAAACGATATGCCAAAACCGGCCTATTGATGGGTCTAATATCGATATTTTGACAAATTTTAAAATCGATGTTTGAAATATAATAATAATTATTTGACTTAGGTAACTTTTTTTTTTTTTAACAAAAGTTATTTCGGCAGAAAGCTCGGCGATCATCACATTATATGCATGAGTGGATTAAACATGGTTGAGGAGACTCCTCAACTCCCCTTTTGCCTCTTTTATTCAAAACCCCAGAATAAAAAAAGAAAGTGCAAACACCCAAGTCTCCACCCATCCCTCCCATGGATTGACACGCAAAAGGGACACCTCAGAACGACAACCCAGACCCCTGAAACCTTGCCTCTATCTCCTTCCTCAGCCTTTCCTCCATGGACGGAGACAGGTAGTTCACCCAGTCCCCCACCCTCGCCTTCCTGAACAGCTTCTGGTTCTCAAAGTTCATTATCGACTTCCCTGATTTGTTCACCTCTAGCTCCTTCATCTTCTCGAAACTGCACAGCTCCGCCAGCCTCTCCACCTCCCCTCTCTCCTCCTCGTCCTCCGAGAAAGGGTACCCAAGGTGCAACGCCAGCTTCTTCAGGTGCGACACCACGTCTGCCTTCATGTCCTCGTACCTGAGGAACAACACCTTATCGGGTCTCTCCCTGCTCTCATTCCAGTACCCCAGCACGTGATCCCAGAACGGGCCGTAACCGATCTTGCCTTCACAGAACATATCGAAGGCCTCCTCAAAAGGGAGCGGGGGGACCCCGTCAGACCTGATCTTGTCCGTGTAGATCCAGGAAGAAACAAATGTGTCTAACGGGTTCCTGCAGATGTACACGACCTTGCACCTGGAACTTTTGATGGAATCCGCCATCGCAGAGTATGGGATGTGGGTGCAGAAGATCCTGGGACTAGGAAGACCCGAGAGATACCCGGCAGGATCCTCATTGCCCATGTAGACGTTGTACTCGAAGAAGGGAACAAGGTCATGAGGATTGGAGAAGAGTAGAGGGTGGTCGGATTTGGAGATGGGGAAGCGGTGGCGGTTAACAATGGCAAAGGCGAGGGCCTTGAGCCAGGTGGTGCCAGACTTGGGGATGGTGGCGAGGACAAGGTCGGAGTCGAGGGCATGGAAATGAGACTGGAAGGAGAGGATGGCCTGGATCTGCTTAGGCTGGCACCAGTAACCCTGGAAGAGGTAGATGTGTTCAGTTCTCCATCCCCTTTCCTTGGGAAGGGAACTCAGCAGCTTCTTGCATTCGTTGGTCACGCCATCTTTATCATCCTTGGGCTGAATTATGGTCGCCATTGTTGAGAAGCGTCGCTTTGGTTGGCCTAAATGAAACGCCCACACACATATATTTATATTCATGTACATACATTATCAAGGCATCGTTTCAAGACAACAAATAATATATTATAGATCCATTGTATCAGATGATAGAACGTCGGTTAGACTTGTACCACGTGAATCCCATGTTTCTGAAGTAGTAAAGGGACCTTGATATTCATCATGTGAACATTTTAGTCAATGATAATAACAATCCTGGTTGTTGGGAGTAGGTGAAATACCTCGAGATGGGAGAATCACAACATGAATGAACTCGTAGTTTCATTAGGTCAATCGAGGTTAATACGAAATTAAGGTTTATTATGGAAAAATTCATTAAATAGGGTTTTAATTTTTAATTTACTTGAAATGTCGTCCTTAAGGTGCGGTCCACGTCTGCGCCACTCAATTTACAACCCAACCACGTCTTAAGTGGAACCAGGCAAAGACGAGGTTGACAACCGTGTTTTTCATAGCCAACTGCTAGTAGAAATTTTTTCTAAGTCGGTGAAAGGCGTGATTACGAATTCTGCCTTTCTATTAATTAATATTTTGAAAATAAACAAATGTATCTTCCGACTCTCATAGATTCATTAGGTCATTATCAAAAGCTACATCAATCTTACCACCTTTTATGGTCGTCAAGAGACATATTGACCGACAAAAACTTCGAGAATATTTGATAAAAAGAAAAAGATGATTTGATATTTAATTCGAGAATATGATTTTCGATAGTAAATAAAACCTATATAAACAAGAAAGAATACATACAAAAGTTTACAGAACAAGAATGCTTAAAAACTAAGTGACTTTATGTTTGATTGTGTTTGCGCTACTTTTTACAAAAAATCTATTTATACGAAAATTTTAACCAACTTTGTAAGATCTCGAGGTTATCTTCATGTTCAAGCCGAGTGACTTTTATCATGTCGTATTTTAATTGTTTGTGAGTCCCCCTGATTTCTTCATTATCGCGTTAAATTTCAACTATTTTCTTGGTCTTGTGACGCGTGTCCTTAAGTAGTACCCACGTCCTTCGCCTGGATGGGTTGAAAACTTATACTTTCTTCTAGACAAATGATGGAGTCCATACATTACTCAAGTTCAAACGAACGTTCTAACTAAACAATACTTCTCATCGTGCGAGCGGTTACAACAAATTATGATCCTCTGGACAAATGGCGTGTCCCAAGTAGTAGCAATTGGAAGGTTCCGGTAGGAACTTTCTTGTATAGAATCAAATTCATATAGGACGAGCCTCTATGTAATAATTACAATAAAGTTCGAACTAGAACTTTCAGATTTGAACTTCTGAAAAGAACGGATTTCTTGTAGTATGAACCTCCCATGTAATTATTATAGGCTTTTGATAAATAGAGCGAATTTTCTGTAGTATGAACCCTATTATAATCATTACGAAAAAATTCGTTGGAGATACTTCCGGTACAAACTTTGTAGTAATAACCTCTATATTATTATTATATTATAGGAAATTTCGTTCCGATACAAACTTTGTTGAATAGAAACGTTAACCGTCAATTGTGCCACGGTCGACCAGAAGTTAAAAGATCAAACTTTTCTTTTATAGTCGACCGCAAGGATTGTAATGGCGAACAGTGGCTTCTTCAAAATTTTCAAGTAAAACCTTTGGTCAAATTTTGTGTCATTCAATCACCTTTGGTCATTTGGTGCGTACAATATAAATTGAGAGTGTCCTCTTGATGTGATGTAAATGTATATACAGATTCATCCTTGGCGCTTGTTACCTTTCACAATGGCGTACCTATATATATGTTATAGATGAATCTCAACCTATCTTCTCACTTTGCCCCGTTGGCATTTTCCGCCCATTCGTTCTTTTCTTTATTTATTCGCCATCCATATACACCCTTCGGAACATAGTCGACGTCACCTTGGATTCCTCTGAAAAATGCATGTGCGTGCGGTTATTGCAAAAAGAAGAAAAAAACTAATAATACACCAGAAAGAGAGGGTTGGATGATTTGGACCTCCCCCCGAGTCCAACCCGGGTCTGCGTTTGGGTTTGGTCTTGTATATATCAACTGTGGGCTTTCGGACCGACACCTCCCATCCATCTCTCCGTGTTAAAAAAAAAAAAAACAAACAAAGAATTCCCCCCCTTCACCAAACCCAGATTCAATCTTTAGGAATATCTTCTTCAGTTGGGGTTGGATCCCATCAAGAAGAGGGAGGGAGCTTTCTCACTTGTCTTGTCGTGTGGTCAAGAGGTTTTTGCTGCATTAGGATTCTAGTCTGCGGGCGTGGGGGGTGGGGGTGCTCAGGGTGGTTCCTGCTCGATCCCCTCACTCCATTGAATTTCTACCCGGGGTGAAGCGTCGGATTGGGTTTGGGAATCGTTAGTTCTTCGACTGCAATGGAAGAGTAAAGATCTCTCCCTCAATACCCAAATTGTCTTCATCCCCGATGGACGTCTTGCATTCTTATACTCTCGTATTTGCTTTCCTTTTTTTACGCAGGGAGAATGCTCTGGAGCTTCTTCAACGGTTCAGAAGGGACAGGCGTGTCCTCCTCGGTTATTTACTCTCCGGTAGCTTAATCAAGAAGGTCACAATGCCCCCCGGTGCCGTTTCACTCGAGGATGTTGATCTGGACCAAGTCAGCGTCGACTATGTACTTAATTGCGCTAAGAAAGGTTCTTAGAATTTGCCCCAAGCTCCTTTTGCTGTATTTCTTAATTTGTGTATCTAATTGTTTCCTTTTCTCGGCATTTGTTGACCTAGGCGAAGTGCTTGAATTGGCCGAAGCCATTCGAGACTATCATGACAGTACTGCATTCCCCCAGATGGTGAGATCCACTACTAAGGCCTTTGTTTTTCGTAGAAGCATTGCTGTTTTTCGTCCTACATTTCTCAATGCAACAACTAGAATCACCAGAGGTCACCCGCGCTTGTTATATTTATTTCGCCAGGGGTTGTGTCTGACCTTTCTTGTCGTCAGGAACTGGCTATTGATTGATCTCCCTCTTTAGAATAGTGCAGGTTCCAGTGATGAATTTTTCCTGGTCACAAGTCTGGAGTCATCAGGATCACCTCCAAGGAGGGCGCCTCCACATCCTCCTCCTGCTGTGCCATCTGCTCCTTCTTTTGTCTCTGCACCCGTTCTTTCGGCACCATCTCCCATTCCAGATTATCCTTCCTCTCCTGTTTCATCAAATCCGGCCAGATCGGAGTCCTTTAGCTCTCCCCAAGTTCAAGAACTTACGGTTGATGATATTGAAGATTTTGAGGACGATGACGAGGCCGAGGAAGTCGATAGTCAAAGGGTTAGACGAAGTGTGAATGCCATTACCGACCTTGTGCCAATTTTGCCTCAGTTCTCGACTGGTTAGTAATTTCATCTACAAATGATGATGGTAGTTGAAATATCGCCCATCTCATCTAGTCAATTGATTGAATGATAATTTCAAATGGGATTTTCGATTTCTATGTTCAACACCTTCTGCAAATATGCACATTCAGGAATAACAGTTCCATTTTATTACATTTTTCTTGGTCCAGTGATGTGATCATCATAATTGATTCTTAGTTTCTTTGATTTAGGTACCACTGATGACGATCTCCGTGAAACAGCATATGAAATACTTTTGGCATGTGCTGGTGCTTCAGGGTACATGTTTTTTACTCTGTGATTGGCAGCAAATGGATTGTTTTCATATTGTTGACTACTTCATCTAGTTGTTTTCATTTCATCATGATTCACCGTCCTCTAATGTTGTATCATTACAGGGGTCTCATTGTTCCTCCTAAGGAACAAAAGAAAGATAAAAGATCTAGGTTGATGAAGAAATTGGGCCGGAGCAAAAGCGAAAATGTAGTTAGAGAATCACAGCGGTTGCCTGGATTGGTCGGTCTTCTGGAAAATATGCGTGTGCAGATGGAGGTTCTCAACATTTCTTTTCAACCTTCCTTTAACTTGTCATTCATTTTGCATGCAGACATTTCTTATAAAAGTTCAATATATTAATTGTCCCTCAAGATAAATTGTTTCATGTAGTACACATTATCATCTTGTTATTAGATAGCATCCTGTGATTATACTTGTCAAATTATGTTATTTTTGTTAGGTGTTACTGGGTGTGAAAGAGGGCTGATTTTTATTCTATTATCTTTTCAATATGAAATACCAAATCTGTTATTGTTTGCTCATATATTTCTATAATTGTAAGTTACCTCCCTATACTTGTTGGTGTTCAGTCAGCGTTTTGGCTGCCCTAATTAATTATTGATGTTCAGTCTATACCTGTCTCTTTCGGTTGCAATGATATTCACAATAACCCTTGGTCAAGAACAACCAAAGCTGTTCCAAAAGAAATGCATGTGGGCAGTTTGTTTGAGCTTCACACTTCAGAATAGTTATCGAATCATTTCAGCTTTCTCATGGCTGATTTGCTCTCCTGCTTCTCATGAGAGAAACAGCAGCTCTATGTAGTAAAAAAGTCTTTTCCTTTTTGCTGTTGGGACAGATATCTGAAGCAATGGATGCTAGGACCAGAAAAGGACTTCTAAATGCTATGGCGGGGAAAGTTGGAAAAAGAATGGATGCCCTGCTTATTCCGCTGGAATTGTTATGCTGCATCTCCCGAATGGAATTTTCTGACAAAAAGTCCTATATCAAATGGCAAAAAAGGCAGGTGAGCTGTATACTCTGGACTGAAATCCTTTTTTTTCTTTTCGTACACTTGCTTTCATTGTTCTTATCTTCAACAAAAATAGTCAAAATAGTCTTAACTATAAAAATGTCACAAATTCATGAAAATGGGAAGCCTGCGTTCATCATTGAAATGTTTAAAATGCAGCTAAACATGTTAGAAGAGGGGTTAATTAATCATGCAGCAGTTGGATTTAGTGAATCCGGACGCAAGGCAAGTGAGCTTAGGGTGCTTTTGGCAAAGATCGAGGAATCTGAGGTATGCTAATGGTATTACATGTTGAGTTTCCTTCACATTGTTGTCATAACTTGTAACTGCCTCATAAAGTAACTTGCTCATCAAATACCGAAGTTATGAATCCATCCGCAACTTTCATTGTCTATATAGTTACTCATTTTGTTCCACACTGAACTTGGCTAGATCCTTTTGAAGTACGAATGGATCAGTACAAGCTGACCTCTGTCATAACTTTTTTCATGTCATAAAGTCTGAAATAATGTCTCAGAGGGAACCCTATAAGTAGGGATGGACATGTTAGGGAATAAAGTGACTTAAAGCAGGAACCTGAAAGTGCTTCTCAGAAATATGGAAAATGGCTTTGCCGTGCTTCATATGATAATTCCCTTCCATATTTCTTTTCGCTTTATCGATGTACATATTTTCTTAGCTCATTATTTTGTTATTTGGATTCAGTCTTTTCCACCTTCAGTGGGCGAACTCCAAAGGACGGAATGCTTGCGATCTCTCCGAGAAATCACCATTGCACTTGCCGAGAGACCGGCCAGAGGTGATTTGACTGGTGAAGTTTGCCACTGGGCAGATGGTTATCATCTTAACATTAGGCTTTATGAGAAGCTACTGTTAAGTGTCTTTGACATTTTAGACGAGGGAAAGCTGACAGAGGTAAACACATTTCTATTAAATTTTGATGATAAATTTCTTGGGCCACCTTTTAGTTCCAGGAAATATATTTCTATATCTAATTAACTGCTTAAATTTGAGGAAGCACAGTTTAGATATCGCTCTAAAATGGTTATTTTCGATTCAATCTCAATGCTTGGTTTTTCATTTGAATATTTCATAAATAAAAAATATAATGTTGGATTGAGAATGATGTTTCTAAATTAAGTTGCATTACCTTTTATAGAGATGGCATAATTTCATGTCTTGATGCCTGGGAACTGAATGTTAACTTGCTTATGATAGGAAGTTGAAGAAATCCTGGAACTTTTGAAGTCCACTTGGCGAGTTCTGGGAATTACCGAAACTATGCATTACACTTGCTATGCATGGATACTGTTTCGACAGGTAATGGTTCTCCTTTGGCTGGTTTCTAAGAAAGCTTATGCATTCTCTCATATTGCTGAAACTGTTCTAGCATTGAAGATTCAGCTGAGGAAACTTTTGTATGGCTATTTCCAAGCTCCATCCCTTGGTTCGTTTAATTATTTTTGGAGATAAACGATAATATCCAGAGCTAATCCTAGATCTGTCAGAATCTTGGGCCGTATGGTGTATTCTTTCGTTTGAACAAAATAGAATCTACGGAAATTGTCACTACTGAGTATACATTTTATTGCTATTTATGAACAAAAGAACATAAAGCATCTTCTTAGGGCATTGCCGTAACTGTCTAAGCAATTAATGGCTACTTATAAGTCGTTCTTGGAATTTTTATTGCTGTGCTAAAAGCATTTATGGCTCATCGTAGCACTTTTTGAAATTGCAGGTGTATAATCTGACTCAGCCAGACTTAAAACAGATTAAACTTATGAATTACGGGGGGTTATTTATTTGCATGTGAAAATCAGCATGAAATAGTTTATGTCCAATTAGTTTGTAATCTCTTTCGACTGTTCTACGATGTCATTACCTGCCTCTTCATGCTCGAAAATGTCATTTATTCTGTGTGGAGGAATCGAGAAGGTTGGGCTGTATATGTTTTAATTTTACACTTCTTATGGGATAACGTAAGCTCACAAAATTTAAAATTTTTTTGAAAAATTTTATTCCCTTCAAAGCTCTCCAAATCCCATCAATTTCCTGCCGCTCATCTCAAATTCAGACATGGCCTTTCTATAGAACCATAGGGGGATTAACTTTCATGGAACCATGTAGTTTAAATCTAGTATAGTTCGAGAACTTCTCACTAAGCATGCACAATTTGTGAGTTACAGGAGATACTTGAGCAGAAATTAGTGCTGTCCTTTTTTGCGTTTATTATTGAGACGGTCCTTTTAGTCCGCAAATTTTGCAGCTAGTCCAATACCTGTTATTTAATCTTGTAAGGTCTCAGTATTAAGGACTCATAACAAAATTCTGTTGCCGCAGCATGTTATGACCAATGAGCAAGACATGCTAAAGCATGCACTTCAGCAGTTGAAGAAAATTCCAGTGAAGGAAGAAAGAGGTCCCCAAGAGAGGTTACACTTGAAGAGCTTGGATTCCAGAATTGAGCTTGGAGATGGTTTTCAAGATGTGTTTTTCCTGCAGTCTTACCTACAACCTATCCAGAAATGGGCTGATAAGCGGCTGACAGACTACCATAAGCATTTTACTGAGGTCTGTAGGCTTGTCTGTTACAGAAGGCAAATACTAGATTACTTTTTGGCCATATACTTCTTATATTACATTGAGAAATTATGCTTTCTTTTGTATTATCTTACAATGCAAACCTTATAATTTCTTGGAGTTTAAAGATCCCGATTCTTGATTTCTCTGTGTCTCGAGCTAATTGAACCAACTATTCTTCTGTCGCTACTATTATTTTTTCTTTATGAACTTGTCCTACCTGGTGATGCTGGAGATGCCTGGAAGGATTATCTTCTGACTTAATTTGTTTATTGTTGCTCTGTTTTACAATTTTTTTTTTTGTAGAGAAGGGACAGATATACTTAATTAGTGTTTGGGGTCGTAGGTTACACATCCGTAGTGCATGGGATATCCTCATGCAAATTGCAAATAGTCCAAAATAAAGTCCGGAGGGTCAACAAAAAGTAGCAGAGATCTCCTTCTGCTTTAGCGCCTCCTTTGCTAACTTGTCCGCAACCCAGTTCTTTCCCTCCTTCTGCTCTGTTTTACATTTGTTCTTTCATATTCCTCTCTTTTGAGGCATCTATAAATAACTTTGGAAAATCTATTAACCATTTCCAATTCTTACTTTTCTTGATATTAATTTTAGTTCCATTGTTACCATGATGACAAGTGCTTCAAATCCACAGGACCCTCGACAAATGGAGCATATACTGAAAGTTGCAATGATCTGTCGTAGGCTTCTCGTCGAAGAACCAGAATATGTAAGTTACTTGATTTTTTTCATTGCCTAAACAACTGTAGATGTCATAACACATGCCATTACTTGCCGTTTACTTTTTCCAGTCATCGCAATTCACTACCGTCACTGATGAGGACCAAATTGAATTGTATGTATCATCCTCCATGAAGAACGCATTTACAAGAGTGAGTGCTTTCCACTGTTGTTTTCTTTCGGTCCTGCGATGGATAAATTCATCAGAAAAGAAAAGGTCATGTGATGTTGTCCTTTATTTGTATTGCTTGACAAATAAAAATAGAATTAGGAGGCGCTACTTAGTCTGGAAAACAACCAGTGATATTAACATGAAAACAACTAGGTGTAATCCTTGTTGCTTGAATTTTGAGGGAATTTGCAGTTGTTATCAGCTTATGAAGATTTGTCGCTCACTTTTAAACCACTGGCCCTGGCCCCTGCATTAGCATCTTCTATGAATTATGAACTAATTCTTTCGCTTTTCCTTTGCTGGTTCCTCATAGATCCGTTAATTAGGTCTGCAGTAACATCAGCCGCCCTTTGACAATTGAAGAGGCATTAAGAGTTGCTTTAACGGTTCTTTTTTAATGTGCTTTGGCCTGAAATAATAATGTGCAGATGCAGATTATTGGGGCTTATGAACCTATTTTTAGAAAATGTATTTTGATATGGAGTTGGTTCTTTCTCAGGCTTTATGACCATGGAAGGACTACAAAGTTTCTCCTTTAGGTACTATTAATTTTTGTTAATTTTCATGGTCATACAGGTATTGCACATCATTGACAAAACAGCAACTGGACATGAGCATCCTTTAGCATCACTTGCAGAAGAGAGTAAAAGGCTTCTCACAAAAGATTCTTCCACATTTGCCCCTGTCTTGTCTCAATGGCACCCACAGGCAATCGTTGTTTCGGCTTCCCTTCTTCATAAACTATATGGTCAAAACCTGGTAAGGTCTACCTACATATTTTGTTTTCAAATATTGATGGTGAGATAACTTAATTAAGTCCCTATCTCCAGAAACCTTTTCTCGAGCACTCTGAACATCTCACAGAGGATGTTGCATCTGTTTTCCCGGCTGCAAACAGTCTTGAGCTGTACATAACATCTGTTGTATCAGCTGCATGTGGAGAGGATACTGCTGATTTTCTTAAGAAACGAATATCATCGTACCAGGTATATTTTGTTAAGAAGTCACTCAACAATTGTTCTTTTTAATAGAGTTTTAGGTGATAAGTTACATTGGTAAATAGCCTATTGAGTTGGGATATCAGGAGGTTTGTACGGTTAGACGGTTGGTTTTAAATTTTTTTTGTAAAATACGGTCGAAATTTTCAAAATACCGAATTTACTGTTATTAGGGCGAGTTTTGAAATCCCGTCTTCCAATTTACAAAGAAAACGGGTTTTCAAAACCCGTCACCCAAATAATCGAGGCAAAGGCGGGTTTTGAAAACCCACCTTCCACCTCCTTGATTTTTTTTACTCTTCCTCCAACACGCCCCTCCCCCCTTCTCCCTCTCCCCCTCTCGTTTTCTTTCTCACTCCCCCTCCCCCTCCCTCTCCCCGCCCCTTCCCCCTTTTCCCTCTCCCTCTCCCCTTCTCTCTTTTATTTCTAAGGAAGGGGAAGGCGTGTTTTTTGCCCCGATTATTTGGGTGGCGGGTTTTAAAATCCGTCTTATTTGTAAATTGGAAGACGTGTTTTCGAAACCCGCCCTAGCAACCGTAAGTTCGGTATTTTGAAAACTTCGACTGTATTTTATAATTTTTTTTAAAACTAACCGTATATCCGTACAAATCTCGGGATATCAGTAGCATATTGGCCAGATGAAAATGAACTTACATATATTAGTATCCTTTGATACCCTGCAGATATATGGACCTCTGATTCTAAATTTCAAGTATGCTTTTGGTCTCTTGATGGCCGATTCTATTCTTAGTTTTTAAACATGTAAATGGCATTGATGTACCCTGTTGAACGGGCTGTTCTCTCTATATGATATTTATACTAATTTTGTCAGATTGAATCCTTGTCTGGAACGTTGGTGCTACGATGGGTGAATTCACAGCTAGCTAGGATTTTAAGTTGGGTTGAACGTGCTATTCAACAAGAGGTACGAGATCAGTTCTGATCATGCAAGACCTTGTAATTTGTTAAGGTCCTTTTCTCCTTTTGTGCGTTTGATGGCTTCTAAAAGGTCTCCTGTTTTGTGTGTTCAATAGCTTCTTGAATGTCGTGATTAAAATGTCGACTAGGAAAGGCAGATGACATAGAACTGGTTCAAGTTTTAGAGGTTTAGCTTGTAGGAGTTTGCACTTTTAGTTTATATTTATATACTAACTGATATCATCCTTCTTCTCTATCAAGAGGTTTAGCTTGTAGGAGTACACTAGCTGCTGAACATAATGTGCTTCACAGCTGGTCATGCTTTCACTTAAGTACCCTCCCCTGGAATGCAACTAGGGTGGACTTGAGGCACCTCCATTAAGGATCTAAATAAGTAGGTTTATTTTCTTCATTAGAGGAAGTGATCATAGACTGTAACTCTGTAAAGGATGCAAGAAGCTGGTTTCACTTGCTCCTAGACCGTACAAACTAATGCTGACATTGCTATCCTAAACTTCTTTCCGTTGAACTTTTATGTGATGTAATTAGTCTTGACTGTTACTGCGATTTAACCCATACTTTGTACACGCACGTGAAAGATCGTTGTTGGATTGTCAATATGCCTTTCCTGTTGAGTTCTTCAAAGGGCACAATTTAATTGGGGATGTTTGGAATTTGGGAATCCTTAAGCATTGGGATCATTTACCAATGAATTACTACAGCATGGCTATAATTAATTTTCGAGAGATATTCTGTGTTTAAATTTGTGTTCTGTTTCTGGGATTGATTTTTATCATGCTTGTTGTATCTTTTATTTATTTATATTGTAGAGATTGACATATCTTCTAAACACTTATGCAGCGATGGGATCCAATATCGCCTCAGTTACGTCATGGAAATTCCATAGTTGAAGTGTATCGAATTATTGAAGAGGTTTCTTTTTTACCTATTACCATTTCCTGCAACTATTTGAATTTGATATGATTTCACGATAGGCCTGCTGGGATGGTATTATTTAATTGTTCTAATCGGTGAAAAAAGTTTTCTGGAATAACCTAATTTCTCATTGTGATCGTCAGTTTTTGATGGTTGCTTTTTCCATCTCTGTTAAATGAAAGCAAAGACCAGTTTTGCATAGTGTATTGATCATTACTGTTTTTAATTCCTTGCAGACGGTTGACCAGTTCTTCACCATGACAGTCCCAATGAGATCGAGTGAATTAAACAGCCTTTTTCGTGGAATTGATAATGCATTTCAAGTGTATGCTAATCACATTGTCGGTGACCTGGGTATGTTTACTATTGTTCAATATCTTTCAACGACTTCCTTAATAAAACTGTTAGGAAGTCATATATAAGCATGCCATTCTTCAGACTCCACATGCTCCAACTCCATGTGGGTTTAAATGATATTTAATTAATTTAATCTTAAATTAGTATTTGCAACTGTTGCTCTTTCTCATTCTCTCCTTCTGATGGTAACACTTTCATAATATAATTCTTTGATTATTGAATACTATGGTTCATGGTTATTCTGGTTCCGCTAGGATAAAATTCTGCTTGGGCATTTTTTTGCGTTCAAGATGGTAGGACATAAGTCTGCATGACACAAAGGACCTTCATCAAACTCCACTGCATTATGGATAGAACAGGCTGTTCAACATTTTCAGGGGAGCGAAATGCATGAGAAGGATACTGTAAATTGATATTATCACACTGTTGATCATAGATCATAAGTATTATTCATTCAGTAAACTATTGCATTCCATGTCCTTCAGTTCTTTCAATTTGCATGTGATGTTGCCATGGACATTAACAAATGACTCACATTATTGAGGTTTCCCGAAATAAGCCATGTAGGGGTCTTTTCTGTGTATTGGATATCTCATTCTCCACCTAGCCCTAATGCCAAAGGCTATGTTTTATTTGTGACAACTGATGTACTAAATTTCAGAGGCCCGTGTTTTTATGTTTTCTTTATTTTTTCTGTACATATAAAAAGAATCGATTTTCTAATTAAGTGGAGTTAATGCTATAGACTTTGGATCATTAAGTGTTTGAGTTGAACTTGCAGCCACCAAAGAGGAGCTAATACCTCCCGAGCCAGTCCTAACTCGATACAAGAAAGAAGCTGGGATAAAAGCTTTCGTGAAAAAGGAGCTGTTTGACCCTAAATTGACTGATGAGAGGCAATCAGTGGAGATTAATCTCCGTACAACTTCAACTCTTTGTGTGCAGCTAAATTCACTACATGTAAGTGGCGCTTTGTCAAAATCCGAATGATTAATTTTGGCAATAAGAACAGTGCATACGAATGGAACAAAGAAACTGTAGTAATATTCAGACACTGATTTGACTTTAATAGTCTTTTAAGTTATTGCCGGTTGATATTAATTTTAGAATAATTGTTGCACTGTGTATTTAATAGATAACAGCTAATGCATTGGGTATTAAGTATTATACTGTTCCGACGGGATACCCGATAAGATACTCTAAGGCCTAAGATTGTTTATTCTTTCAACAGTACGGGATTAGTCAGCTTAGCAAGCTGGAAGATAGCATATGGAAGCGATGGATGAGGAAAAGTTCCCAAGACCAGTCCATGGGTAAGTTGTTTATTGATATTACTGCACTATGTTGTTGGATTATTGAACTGTTCTCTGTTTTTGGCCATTTCCTTCCCACCCTGTTCTACTTTCTTTTTTTTTATCCCTTCTTTTGTGATATAGTTTCGATGCTAGACTATCCAAATAGGTAAAATATTTCAATAAGCTTTTTTTTCGTTAACCCATGGCAAGGACAAACTGAACTTCATCCAGCCATTTAATTTGTCCTTGAATAATGTGCGTGTACGTAAGAAAATCACCTAAGATGCATTGGACAACCTTCCAGATGAGAAAGGCAGGAAATCAACTCAAAAGGCTTTTGATGGGAGTCGGGCGGATATGAATGCTGCTATCGATCGCTTGAGTGAGTTTACTGGTAAGAGTTGCTTTCAATTTTTTTAGTAGAGAGGAGGAAATATTCCAGTTTCTTTGTTTTGTCGTGATTCATTTAACACAACTTTCTATTTATTTTTGTGTTTCAGGAACTAAAATTGTCTTCTGGGATTTGAGAGAACCATTTATCGAAAATTTGTATAAACCGAGTGTTTCACAATCAAGATTAGAGGCATTAGTGGAGCCGCTTGATACAGTAAGTGGACTAGACGATTTTCCTTCACTCTTTTCTTGGCTGGAACCATTTTATGAAACTGCATGCAAGTTTTAGGAGTACTTAGTTGTGCTATACCAAGGGATTTTATGCCCTTCTAGTGTTGAAGTCTAAAAATATTCAACACTAGATGGGGATTCTCCATTTCTATCTTCGTATCCATATTTGCATGAACCCATAGATGAAGGTTGAGCTCCATTTTCGAGAAAAATTGCATTACTGCTCCTGCATTATTCCAATGCGTACTTGGATATGTGCTTTCCTAAATTGATTCCATGTTTATTCTGTTTTCTTCTCGGTTAGCTAGTCCAACCTGTTCTTATAATCTCCTCTTCCTTAGTGCTTTGTTTGGTTGGTTTTCAATGCCATGGGAAACGTTGATAGACAAGTGTACAAATAGAGTAAGATATGCATGTCTTGAGAGAGAAAATGAGAAATGGTTAGAAAAGTTTAAATTGTTGCAAGAATATAATTTCCCTGGATGCGTAATTTCCATTGGAAACCATTGTCAATCAGACTAAACAAAGCCTAATAATGGAAAACATCTGTGGTTTATCCATTTTGTTTAGTATATGGTCCCTTGATAGCTAATATAGAGGTGAGGCTTGATTTTGACATGTTGCAGGAACTGAATCAATTATGCCAAATAATTGTGGAACCCCTGAGGGATCGAGTTGTGACTGGTCTCCTGCAGGCGTCACTGGTAATCATAATTCCACTTTCTCGGACAACAGTTTACACATCTTTGTGTCTCATGTAATCATATGGTGTTTTGCAGGATGGTCTGCTCCGTGTACTTCTCAATGGAGGGCCATTGCGCGTTTTCTCCCCTCTTGATGCAAAATTATTAGAAGAGGATCTAGAGGTGCTGAAAGTAAGTAATATTTCTCTTATTCGAAGTTTTGCACTTAGCAAAAGCATTCATTCTTAAAATTTTCTCTTTACTTTATTGCAGGAATTCTTTATATCAGGAGGGGATGGCCTTCCACGTGGTGTGGTTGAAAATCAAGTTGCTCGCGCTCGTCAAGTGATAAAATTGCACTACTTCGAGGTAAATCATCCATCCCATTGCTAAGTCGTGACGTGGAAACCGCATGGCCTCCGTCCCTAATTGTATTCCTAAATTTTGGCTTGAATGTATTAGTGAATTATATGATATTCAGATATTCCTCTTTTAGTGAAAATGAAGATGTAGCTCTGAAGCAGTTGTGTTGGCTAATACGTGGTTCATCTCACAAGTGATCTCTTCGTTTGTAGAGCCGAGAACTGATTGACGAATTGAGATCAGTGACTGGACTGGACATTCAAGGTGGAAGAAGCAAACTGGGGGCTGATTCTAATACCCTCATAAGAATATTGTGCCACAGAAGCGACTCTGAGGCATCGCAGTTTCTTAAGAAACAATATAAGTTGCCGAAATCCTCAGCAATAGCGTAGTGGATTTCACATTCTCCTGTAAATTTTCTTAGAACTTATGAAAGCCATCAAAGGCTTGCGAACCGGAGGATAAGTAATTGAGCTTTTCATCACGCGGGAGGTGTTTCGAATGGTGGATGGTATTCTTGCAGGTATTACTAGCTATTGTACTGTAGCTGTACTAGGAGCTTGGTACGGATTTACCGTTGGTTTTAAAAAAAATTTATGAAATACGGTCAAAGTTTTAAAAATACCTAATTTATCGTTCCTAGAGCCCTTTTTGAAAATTCATCTTTTAATTTATAAACATAACGAATTTTTAAAATTTACCATCTAAAAAATCGGTAGGGGGCTGAGTTTTGAAACTTTGATTCCCCCTTTCTTGCCGCGTTCCTTTTCCAAATACCTTTTCCTCCCTTCCTTTCCTTTTCCCTCTCTCTCCCTCCCTCTTTTTCCACCACTTGCCCCTCTCCCCTTCTCTCCCTTCCCCTTGCCTCTCCCCCACTCCTTTCTCCTCTCTCTCTATTCCCTTCTTTCCGTTTTTTTTTAAATTAAAGTACACGACCGACGGCTTTTAAAAACTCGCTTTTCTCTCAATTTTTTTATGACGGGTTTTGAAAACTCGTCTTCTTTGTAAATTGGAAGATGGTTTTTCAAAACGCGTCCTAAGAACGGTAAATCGAGTATTTTTGAAATTTCGATCGTATTTCGTAAATTTCTTTTAAAATCAACGATACATCCGTATAAAACTCGTTGTACTAGCCCTTTTGGTACATGGAATCATGGTTCCCCGAATATTCTTTTATTTAATTTAAAGAATAGTTAAACGAGACTAATATGATTAATTTGATATTAGAAGAATAACAATTTAACTATCTAGAAATATATAATATTAGCACGGATGTTTTACCATATTAGTATTAATTCATAAAAAAATTTTACGAAATATTAGATTGAATGTGTTAGTTGAAATGGAAAAAATAAAATGAAGAGCGCGTCTTTTAAAAATTTAATTCTTGAATAGACATGAAATAATCTTTATAATAAGGAATTAATATTCCCTAAAGTTGGAAAATATTGATTCAACGAATAGACATTTTATATTATCCCGAACCAAATATAAAAGATAGCGATGATTCAATGAATCCTTAATGTATTCAACTGTCACAGGTCATAACGGGTCCGATGCCCACTATCCAGCCATGCTTGAGCAAGACTACTTAGGTAGTACCTACGAGTTTCGAAAATATTTAAAATATCGTTCTTAAATTGCGGTTTGAAACCACGACTTTCATTTTACAAAAAAGTCACGGTTTCAAACCGCGACTTAGAAAAACTTGATGAAAAATTAAAGCCAAAGGGCGTCTCGGTGTTTTATGAAAGTCACGGTTTCAAACGGCGACTTTCATTGAAAGTTGGGGTTTCAAACCGCGACTTTTCATGAAAGTCGGGGTTTGAAACCTGACTTTGATCCAGACACCATGACCCCCGTTCGCTCCAATTTTTCACTAAGTCTTTCCTAAGTCACGGTTTCAAACCCCGACTTTCATTTGAAAGTGGGGGGTTTCAAACCCCGAATTTGGTCCAGACATTACGACCCCTTCGCTCCAATTTTTCACTAAGTCTTCCTAAGTCGCGGTTTAAAACCACGATTTTGACAGATTTTCCTAAAGTCGCGGTTTGAAACCGCGACTTCTTTGTAAAATGAAAGTCGCCGTTTCAAACCGCGACTTAGGGGCGGTATTTAGGCTATTTTCGAAACTGCAACAGTATTTCACAAATTTTTTTGCGGACCAACAGTAATTAGGTACAAACCTCGTGCCTATGGACGAATCATGCAAATAACATGGACATCGGTGCGTTCATCATACTTGACGGATCAAGTGATAGCTCGAGGGCGGAGCTCCAACGATAAATATGGACGAGGTCGGTGATCGGAATGGGGATACTCGAGTGCAAGTGCTAGAAAACTCGTAAAGAGTGCACGAGTTAGATAACCTGATGTTCTTGATGCGGGAAGATTGCTTACGTAGAGCCATAGGAGGAGCCCTCATTGGCGAACTAGCGGATGGCAATAAGCACGAAGATGTACGTGTCTTAGTGATGATCGTATGATGACGCGGATCTTGTGGGCAGACTCACAAGGCATGGAGTGATATATGCCTTAACAAACGAATGGGTAGGTCACGGTGATGCACATGCTTGAGAAGCGGGAGGTGAAGGTATGCTCGTGGAAGGCTCCAGGAGCGACGCTCGTGAACAGGGCACTGACAAATAGACTTGAAGAGGAGGGTTCGTAAAAGCGCATTATCGTAAAGGGCACAAACTGGCTAAAGAAGCATTAGACCCATCACTTTGTGAAGAGGCGCTTATGAACAAACATGCATCTTAAGGGTTAAGTTCATGAAATGCAATGTTCCTTCGATGAGTCCCCCTTGTACAACCACAATACTTGGAATGAGTGCATTGGCAGAAGATTGCCCTCAACTAGTAACTAACTGGTAATCTAATGACCATCAAATATATATCGATATAATCAACTTCTTAAGAAGCACTCAAAATGCATCAAATGTAAGAAATAATCCCTACATTACTACTCCCAAGTCTCTAGTGATACACTCAATGATATCTAGAATATCTCACATCTCACTCTAATCGAGACGTTTTGGCAGCCAAACACTCAAAGTAAAAACATGAGACTTCTCACTCGTTGAGAACACGTATAATTGTGGAGAAACTTCAACTGTCACTCCGGTTACGCTAATCTAATTGAGCAATTTTGGCTGCCAAACAACAAAATCACAAATATAAAGTAACTCACCTAGATGCATGTGTCTACAAAGCACTTCGTTTGTCGCTACGAACAAGACACTTTGACAGCCAGACGCTTACTACACAAATACGATGTAACTCTACTTGCTTATATAATTTTGCATTGTCAACTCAAATCAATGGTTAACTAATAATTTACAACATTCATGAACTAACAATTTCACTTCATATTCTATCCAAACTCTCCATATATGCCTCTCAAATACTTTTAAATAAATTTATACACTTTAGAGAGCAACAATGTCTAATCAATCTTCCAAAAATATATTGCATCTCAACCGCATATGCAACCAAACATACATGATATACGTTTATGTATATAATTTCATTACCATGGTAAAACTATTCATTGAGATATAAACTTTTAGTTTCTCGTTTCTTGTATAACCAAACAAAATGCTTCAGAATCAGAAGGCATGTTGAATGTCACAAACGAGATCACTCTCACAGACAATATTTCACATAAAGGTATTAACTACAATTAACTTGTTAAATATATTTTTATCATTGAACATTCTACACGGCAACTATTTGGATTTGATTCGACCAACAAACTCATTTAAAAACTCGTCACTTATTAGAACACTTTAGCCCATCCATGTGACGGCTTCATTTAAAGCAAAAGCGGTCTATGAGTTTCAAACATATAACATACAATTAATTTCATATATTTTTGTCCACAAATCCAAAAAGAGAAAGAATGTTAACTTAGTCAAAACCTGAATATATCTTTGAAAAAATAAATACATATATTTCGAAGTAAGCATATATGTGCATTAAGACCTGTAAGAGAGGAGTTGGCAAAAAACAACAAATTATTTTGTTTATCGAATTTGGACCACTTGATCCGTATCTAATGACTTACAATAAATATACTTTCTTTTCAAGTATAGTAAATATTCTCTTAAAATCAAGATCTTGAGATACTAAAGATGACTCAACGAAAATTGCATTACCCTAATTAACTGCACCGTTTTGGCTATCAATTCACCACCGAATAAACGCCAATTTCACCTCAATGAACTTTATCTCGGACTTATTTTTCAAATTTAGGAAATACTAACTTTAAGAAATTCTCTCTATTCATGGAAGTTTGGCGCATACAAAGAAAAGACAATGATTCAAAGCATATGGTCTACACAAGGCAATCAATTTTTTTTAAGTTTCAATGTCAGCCAATTTGTTTTTTTCTTAAATCACTGAAATCAAACAAGTCAACAAGGCAACAAATCTTTCTAACCTAAATCTCTTATCACTATCCGAAGAAAATGGGAGGAGCCCACCCCTATTTATAGTTGGAACCTCCTTGGATTTTGTGCGCCAAATTGTGTAGTAAGTATTAAACATATCTAGGGAAAATATGTAAATATTTTGAGTTCTAATAAATATCTATATATTTAGAAGAATCTAGATTTTTCTAAGAAAATATCAAGATGCTAAGAAAGATCTAGATAAACTAACTGAGAAAAAATCTACGGAGGTGTTGGTGTTCTAGCACTCCCCCCTCAACTCTGTCTTACTCTTTTTGTCATGTTGAATTGTAGTTGAAATTCTTCGAGCTTGCTTGCTTCAAGTCCCTTGGTGAAGATGTTAGTTTACCTTTCACTCCAATGTATTACTGCTTGATATCTTCTTGTAACACATTCTCTCTTAAGAAGTGATAGTGCACTTTCATGTGCTTTATCGTTGCATGGAATACCAAGCTTTCAACAAGTTAGATAGCTAAAATCACATATCCAGTTTGCTGGTGAAGATCTCTCATGAGCTTAGGCAATTAGCCTTTCTGTGTTGCTGTAGCGGCAAATCTGTACTCTACTTCTATTGTTGAGACTAAAACTACTGGTTGACGTTTGCTACGCCATGATATCGCTCACCGTGCAATAAAAAAACCATACGATATGGTTGATCTTCAAATGTCGCGATCTCTAATGTAGTCCGCATCGCAATATCCAGTGAGTATGCAGTCTCCTTCTCACTTATAGAGTACCTCATAATTTAGCACACCATTGATGTACCTCAATATTCGTCAGACTACTTCGAGATGAGGCTTCTTTGGACCTTCTATAAACCTATTCAGTAGTCCAACGACGTATGATATGTCTGGTATTGTATGCGTAAGATACATTAAACTTCCCACCAGTTGATGATACATCATTGGCTCTTCAAGATCCTTTCCCTTTTTTCGTGATGAGCTTGGTGTTCAACTCGATGGGTATTAATATCTACTTGTACTCTAGTATCCTATATTTCTTAAGCAATACCCTCATATATTTCTCTTGACACAAGAATAAGCCTTCTGGAATTCATTCAACTAACAATTTGAGGAAGTTCTTTAGCTTTCCAAGCTCCTTCATATGAAACGTATGAAAATATTTTCCTTAATCAGCTTTATCTCCATGTGTTGGTATGTAGTGATGATCAAGTCCCCGTACACAAGCACTAATACAATCTTCTCTCTTTGAAGTTTCACAAAGAGGCATGAATTGGCAATAGAGAGAGTATATCCACTTTAGGTTAAGAACTCTACAAATAGATTTTGTTTTAATGAAAACTTATTAATTTCTAATTCTCCTTGTCTTACTGTCGGTAAATCATTCTCTATTAATAACTAAAGCTTCATATCATTTTTGTTTCGAAACCTAGTTGCTAGTATATCCCAAGCATCTTTCGAAGTAACGATGTACCTTAAATACTCCAACATTTCCTCCTCAATGATGATATTAGCAACGAACATGGCCTTACCCGCTTTAGTTCGTCATTTCCACAGTGCGACACTGTCTTCCTCTAGAGGAGTCGCCTCACTACCACCAATAATCTTCTAGATATCTTGACCTTAGAGATAAAACCCCATGCATGTCTTCCACGTGCTATAATTTTGATTGGTTAATTTATTCAGCACGCTGACATTGTTGAATTCTATCCCACCGAATTCAACGTTTAGAACCCTGACCTATGTCCATCGCAATCTCGAGTTGCAACTTCCTTGGCATAATTTCTATAGAACTTCGGCCCTGATCGACTCGCTCTGATACCAAATGTAAAATCAACGTCCTTCGAACTCCCGTCTTTAGTTAATTGTTGAAGGTCGTACTAACAACCACTATAGATTAGGAGGAAGGACTCCGTGAAATATGAGAAGATAAGAACTAGAACAATTCTCTCTAACTTATATCTCTTATCACTTCTTGGAGACTTGTTACAAAATAGGAGGAATCCACCGCTATTGAGACCTCCTTGGATTTTGTGGCCCAAAGAATATTGTAAGGGTATTGTTCAAAGCTTGCGGAGGAAGTTTTTGGTTTAATTAATAAAAAAGAATTTAACCAATATCATTACTAAATGGAAGGGGGAGGGCCGCGACACCTTGTTCCCCCAAGTTTATCAAATAAGTTTCCCCTTTCAAAGGAGAAAAAGAATGTCTCGGGAAGACTGGAAAGAAAAAAAAAAGGAGGAAAGTCAACCGAGGGTTTCCCGAAGAAAGTGCTAGAAAGGGGACGAGTGGAATAACAAGCTTGGAAACAAGAAGGAAGGGTGGATGGAGACGGATTGATGTATATATCACATCCCTCCCTCAAAACCGAGACTTTCGAGATGGGTCTTGGCGGGTACATCGCTTGATATAATGAAACATGACTTGGTGGTGTATAATAATTAGAACTGACCATATTATTGTCGCGTAGAAGATGTGAAGTGTGATGAGCTTGCTAACATTGGGGGGTCTTGTTGTTGTGTTTGGTTTGAAGTCATGAATAAGGGTGAGTCGAGTAAAGTGTTACTACGATGGTCGTTCCCATGGACTCAGTGGCGCACATAAATGTTTGTATTGCGGCTACCATGAGATGTACAAAGCAGATATATGTGCATGTGAACAATGGTCGTGTGAGTCACGTGAATCAGACGTGTGTGGAATGAGGTGAGTTTTGTTGTTCGGTTGCATGTACACGATGCGTGGCTCGGGCACTGGTTATATTGTGCATGAACCTTATGCTCGATGCATGGCGTAAAGGGTGTTCTTGGTGAAAGCCAGAGGAGTCTTGCTGGAGGCTCGCCGTGGTGTTCGAGAGAGCAGTCTTGCAACATAGGAGGGCAGTGGGACAAAATTCTTGCCATCAGGAAAAATAGATAATTCAAAACAAAGAAAAGAGGGAGTGGCATGAGGAAGATTATTACATTTGCATTGCATTTTACATGTTTATGCCTAATGCACTACATTGCTTGTGTCCAATGGATGGCATGTACCTGTGTTTGATGTGTTGTTTTTTTGTGTTTTATTGTGTCGGTGATGGTGAGGAGTTGAAATTAGTTATGGTTGGACGTGAGATTTTGTACTTGTGTGGTTAAAAGAAAAAAGGACTCATTGGGTGCGTTTGAGGAGGTTAGACTAGAAGAGGGTTAATTTTTATCTGGAATAGAATCCTTGTCATGAAATGTTGGCTCAATCGCATGAAGGGATGTACATGTCATATTTTGTCAGGTCTTGTTGCATGGAATGTCACGTACGAATGAAGGTTTTATGTCATATGTCGGGCACATTCGTGTGAAAGACATCCTTGAGATGTGTGACATGCATCAGGATATGTATGGCCTATTTATGACATTTGCACGTGTATATATATATTTGTATGTGTACGTTGGTCGTTTGCACATGTGTTTAGACTATTGAGGCGATGTTCGGTTCCCCTGCATCTAAACCGTTTTTGAGGGTTGGAATTAAATAAGGTTTGGTTGCTAAGACACGATTAGAGGTGGCAAACGGGCGGGCTGGCTCGGCAGCTCGCCCGCTCGGCTCGTACTGTAGCGATCCGAGCTTCAGCTCGGCCCGCTACAGTAACGGGCTGGCTCGGCTCGGGCAATCGTCGACGAGCTGAGCCGAGCCAGCTAGATGGGCTCGCGAGCCCCGGGTTGGTGAGCCAGGTGTACCGGGCTAGCGAGCCGGCTCGCGAGCCTGTTATCGGGCTGGCTCGCGAGCCGGATTAAAAAATTATTATTTTTTTTTTAATTTTTTTTTTCCAACGGTAATTTGACCGTTGGATTTTTTTTTTGTTATTTTTCAACGGTAATGTTACCGTTTGTAATATTTTTTTCTTTTTAATTTAAAAAAAAATTCCGCTATAAATACCACCAAACTCATAAAATTTTTTACTAACAAACTCTTCCTCTCTTATTCTCTTCTTCTCTTGCTCTCTATCAATTAATCGTGATCTAGTGCTCTCCTCTCGATATCGGCAAGCGGCAACAAGCTATTGTTCATTAATTGGAGTTTCGGTGACGGTATCATTTATTTATTTGGAATTTATTTATAAGATTTTGTTATTGTTTGTTATGGATCCACATAATTATAATATTAATGATGATGTTGACGAACTTAGAGAAATAAATGCTTCATTTTCAATAGGACAATCTTGTACACAAGCATCCGCATCCACCTCATCGCCTCAAAGAAAAAGAAATAAAACGTCAGAAGTATGGAAACATTTTAAAACGATAGAAATTAAAATTGGTGGAAAGATAGAATCTAGGGCTCAATGCAATTATTGTATTAAAAATTATTCTTATACTTCAGGTAGTTCAACGAGCACACTTGGTAGGCATTATGAAAAATGTCACTTAAACGAACAAAGTAAAGATCCTAGACAAAAAGTATTAGATGCTAGTGGTAGAGGCATATTTTCTTATTCACAAGATAAAATGAGAGAAGGAATAGCTAAACTTGTAGCACAATGCGAGTTGCCTTTAGCCATTATGGATAGTGTTGAATTTGAAAATTTTATGAAAGAATATGCCACTCCTAATTTTAAGCGTGTTTCTAGAAGTACAATTAGAAATGATATTATTAAAATGTTTAATAATATGAAGAATGAAGTAATTTCACTTTTTGCAAGTGCTCCTGCAATGTGTATTTGTATCACCTCTGATTTGTGGAGTGCACGCAATTCTATAGGTTATGTCGTAGTAACTTCTCATTTTATTAATGACTCTTGGCAATTAAATAAAAGAATTTTAGGATTTCGTAATTGTGAATATCCTCACACTGGTATTACTATTCATAAATATTGTAACGATTTTACAAGAATATAATATTCAAGATAGAATATTTAGCATAACACTTGATAATGCTAGTGATAACGATGTTGTTGTTTCACATTTTAAAAACTATTTTCAATTAAATACTACATACGATTCTCTTTTTCATATGCGATGTGTTTGTCATATTTTAAATTTAGTTGTTAAAGATGGTATGACATTTGTTGCACCTCACATTGAATCAATTAGGACAGCAATTTCTTATATAATTGGGTCTAATTCCAGGCAACAAGAATATAGAGATTATTGTAAAGCTGCTCAACTAAAACCACGAAAATTAAAAACCGATGTAGAAAACAGATGGAATTCGACTTATTTAATGTTAGAAAATGCCCGACCATATTGGCAGATTATTTGTGCTTATATTAATGAGAAAACATCAAATATTAACCTTGATAAATCTATTTGCGATGTAGCTAATATATTTCTTGACTTTTTAAAACCGTTTTATGATGCTACAAATGAATGCTCGGGAGTTTATTATCCCACTTCTCATCTTGTTCTCCCAATTTTTATAAACTTAACTAGTAATTTTGCGAGATATCGACAAATAGAAGAATTTAGAGAAATACTTAATAAAATGGAAACAAAATTTTAAAAATATTGGCTTGATATTCTTTCTATTTTTTGTTATGCATGCATTATGGATCCTAGATATAAATTAAGAGGAGTATGTCTTATGGTTAATAAAATTTCTCACAATTTACAAACTACTCCTACAGTTTCTGATGATCAAATAACTAATGGTATTGCCAGTTTATTTTCTTCTTATGAATCTAAATATTCTGATGTTTCTCGTTTACATGTTGGTGTTTCATCACATGCTAGTTCAAGCAGTGGAGGTGGAATTATTGTGCATTCACAATTTGGTATTGAAGATATTTGGAGTCAACTAGAAACAGATGTTCACTCTAGTTCTATGAGAAATGAACTAGACATTTATTTTGACACTCGATATCACTTTTCACGCGAACAAACCTTTGATATTTTAGATTGGTGGAAAACATTTTCCACCACGTATCCTATTCTTTCTATAATGGCACGTGATCTACTAACACCTCCGGTCTCTACCGTAGCATCGGAGTCTGCTTTTAGTGCAGGTGGACGTGTGTACGATGAACGCCGAGGACGACTAGCACCCGATCTCGTGGAAGCTCTCATTTGCATGAAAGATTGGAACAACGCCATTACGAGAAACCAACAACGAGAGGACGAAATACTTGAAGTATTTAAAAATTTGGATGTTGAAGATTAACATTGTAACTTTTCTGACATTTTGTACATGATTGACAATTACATGGGTGCCAACCTAGTTGGGATGTATGTAATTTGTAGTGATGCAAATGTCAAATTATTAGTTGTATACTTAAATTTTTTTTCGGCTAAAAATTTGTATGTAATATACAATTTATAAAATTAATTTCATAATTATTATTTTTATAAAAAAAAATTTTATTTGTGTCGGTTGAGCTCGTTAGGCTCGGCTCGACTCGGCTCGTTCGGCTCATGGCTCGCGAGCCTTCTCGGGTTAAAAAAAATTTCGGATCGGCTCGTTAGGCTCGACTCGTTAGGCTCGTTGAGCTCGGCTCGCTAAGCTCGACAAGCTCGATGAGCCAGGCCTTGATAGGCTCGGCTCGGCTCGGCTCGCTCGTTTGTGATGCGGCCAACTCGACTTGCGACTTGACCTCCCTCCTGAAGTCGACTTGAGTCAGCGCCCAAGTCGATCAAGTCGCCAGCGCCCAAGTCGATCAAGTCGCCAGCGCCCAAGTCGATCAAGTCGCCAGCGCCCAAGTCGAAGCCCATTTTCTTGAAGACGAAGAGTCACGAAATCCATCTTCCTTTTTGCATGGTGCTGTCAGACTTTATGGTTGTTTTCTTTTAATGAGGGTTCTTTAATAGGGGTTCTGGGGAAATGTTTCTAGTCTTAATGAGGGGGCTGGGTTCTTCCCCTCATAGTCTATATAAGGAGTCCTTTGGCTTCCGAATGGGGGACAATGATCATTATCTTTGAAGAAAACCTTTGAGATTTCTCTCATTTACCATTAAACTCTGATTTGAGTTCGTCGTCCCGTTCAACCGTGAGTTTGTTGGGCAGTCCGATCAGCGCTCGCTGCGTCAGTTGGTATCAGAGCTTGGGATTGCCCGAGGCTGTTCAATGGCGGACGAGTCAGCTAACCATGGTCCAAACGCCGTTGGGCGGGAGGAAGACAGATGGCAAGCGATGGATCAGCGGGTTGGACGGATGGAAACTCGCTTGGACCAGATCTTGCTACGACTCGAAGCCCTTGGTTTGCCTAGGGAACAGAATGCTGAAGCGGAAGAGCGTCCAACGAGAGTCGCTCCTCGCATCCCTCCACGAATTCCCCCTGGTCGAATTCATGTTCCACGACGGATGCAACCCGTCCATGAATCTGACGATGAGGAAGATGAAGCGGAGGAGTACTTTCATGGAAACCAACGTCAACCTCAGGTGCGCGACGAGTTTAGACTCAAAGTTGACGTCCCGGTTTTCGATGGTGGTCTTAGTATTGAGGACTTCCTTGACTGGTTGTCGGAAGTCGAACGGTTTCTTGAGTATACTGAAGTTCCCGAAGAGAAACAAGTGAAGTTAGTAGCATATCGGCTCAAAGGAGGAGCAGCAGCTTGGTGGGATCGGCTGCAAGAAAATAGAACACTTGAAGGACGTGCGGCCGTTCGTACTTGGAGGAGGATGAAACAACTATTGAAGGGTCGTTTTCTCCCTCCAGATTATGAGCAGTATCTATTCATGCAATACCAGAGGTGTCAACAAGGAAATCGGTCCGTTCACACGTACACGGGTGAATTTCTTCGCTTCGCCGAACGGAATTCTCTGACTGAAACCGAGGGGCAGCAAGTTGCGCGCTACTTAGAGGGATTGACCCCATCTATCCGAAATCGGATTGGAGTTCAAATGATCACCACAATTGATGAAGCACGGAGTTTAGCGTTGAAGGCTGAGCTGCTACAACTTGATCGTGGAAATTACTTTCGGAAGGGAAGTGAAGATTCCTTTAAAGGAGAGAAGTTGAAGGCAGTACAAAGGGAGTCGTCTAGTATGCCGAGCAGGAGTTCGATTGAAAGGTCGGAAGGTAGGAAGAACGTGCCTACGACTGAATTCAAGAGAGGTCCTAGCACATCCTCCAAAGTGCAGTCGATTAAGTGTTTTAAATGCAATGAGATGGGACATCGATCCAGCGATTGTCCGCGTCGGAAGGTCGTGGCTATTATCGAAGAAGAAACTGAATGTGAGGATGTCATGTGCGAACCAGAGGATGACTATGAGGATACGCACCAAGAGGAAGGGGAGAACGAGCATGTCTATGTGATTCGGAAACTTATGTTATCTCCAAAGCGAGAAGAGCAAACTCAGAGGAACCAACTTTTTCGAACACGTTGTTTGATTAAGTCTCTTCCATTTACGGTGATTATTGATAGTGGAAGTCAGGAAAACATCATCGGAAAGTCCGTTGTTGAAAAGATGAATCTTCCGGTGGAGAGTCATCCGAGTCCTTACTCGATCGGCTGGATTAGGGCTGTCGGTGAAGTTCGCGTCACAGAGAGATGTAAAGTGCCCTTTTCCATTGGGAGGTATAAGGACGAGGTGTATTGTGATGTGGTTGACATGGAGGCTTGTCACTTGCTGTTCGGAAGACCTTGGCAATTCGACAATGACGTAAGTCACTCTGGAAGGGATAACGTCTATCGACTGAAAAAAGGCGGCGTTCGCTACACTCTACTTCCAATGAATCAGGCCCCTAGTGTCGAGTCGGAAGAGAAAGAGAGAAGCAAGGCGTTGCTCGTTAAATCCGACTCCACTCGAGAGTTAGAGGCAGAAATGAAGGCGGCCGGAGAGGTCCATTTGCTGATTGTAAGGGAGTTGCCGAGAGAAGACAAGGTGGAAGAGGACGTTCCTGATGAAGTGAAACCAATCCTTGCTGAGTTTGGGGAGCTAGCGTCTGGCGAACTTCCTGATGGTTTGCCACCTCTACGCAACATTCAGCACCGAATCGATTTAATTCCTGGAGCCAGCCTACCGAATCTTCCCCATTACCGAATGAGTCCGAAAGAGAATGCCATATTACAGGAGAAGGTAGAAGAACTACTACACAAGGGACATATTCGTGAGAGCCTTAGTCCATGCGCTGTGCCGGCTCTACTTGTTCCCAAGAAGGACGGAAGTTGGAGAATGTGTGTGGATAGCCGAGCTATCAATCGGATCACGGTGGGGTACAGATTTCCCATTCCTAGGCTCGATGACATGCTGGATCAACTTCACGGTTCAGTTGTGTTCTCGAAGATCGACTTACGGAGCGGATATCATCAAATTCGAATCCGACCTGGAGACGAATGGAAAACGACTTTCAAGACTCGAGATGGCTTATATGAGTGGCTGGTCATGCCGTTCGGGCTCTCCAATGCGCCGAGTACATTTATGCATCTTATGAACCAGGTATTGAAGTCTTTTATCGGTCAGTGTGTTGTTGTTTATTTCGATGACATATTGATCTATAGCAAGTCGCGAAGCGAGCATGAGGATCATTTGCGTGACGTACTAACTGTTTTGAGAGAGTACAAGCTCTATTTGCATGTCAAGAAGTGTAGTTTTATGAAGTCAGAATTGCTTTTCCTCGGATATATAGTAAGTGCTGAGGGAGTACGAGTTGATGAAGATAAGGTTAAAGCAATTCGTGAGTGGCCTTCACCGAAATCAGTTAGTGAAGTTAGAAGTTTCCATGGGTTAGCTACTTTCTATAGAAGATTCATTAAGAATTTCAGTTCAATTGTGGCTCCGATTACTGAGTGTCTGAAAAAGGGGAAATTCCATTGGGGTGAAGAGGCTGAGGAGAGTTTTGCGTTGATCAAAGAGAAGCTGAGCTCAGCTCCTGTACTTGCATTGCCAAGTTTTGATAAGTTGTTTGAAGTTGAAT
Organism: Melastoma candidum; assembly: GCA_023653495.1. Classification (NCBI taxonomy): domain Eukaryota; kingdom Viridiplantae; phylum Streptophyta; class Magnoliopsida; order Myrtales; family Melastomataceae; genus Melastoma; species Melastoma candidum. The sequence goes on along the minus strand of CM042884.1, from coordinate 12,820,962 downwards.
GCGACGCGAGTGGGTTTGGAATTGGGGCTGTCTTGTCTCAAGAGAAGCGCCCAGTAGCATATTTCAGTGAGAAGTTGAGTGAAGCTCGCAGGAAGTGGTCGACTTATGACAAAGAGTTCTATGCTGTTTTCCGGACTCTAAAATATTGGGAGCATTATTTGATTGGGAAAGAGTTTGTCTTGTATTCAGATCACCAAGCATTGAAGTATTTGGGTAGCCAACAGAAGTTAAGTCGAGATATGCATGCCCGCTGGTCGACTAGTTTCCTTTTAAACTCATGCACAAGTCGGGAGTACACAACAAAGTCGCGGATGCTTTAAGTCGACGCGCAACCTTTCTTACAGAGTTGCGGACAGAACTAGTGGGATTTGAACAACTGAGAGAAGCATATGCTCGAGATGAGGATTTTGCGGACATTTGGGCTAAGATTCACCGAAGAGAGAGTGTTGGTGAATTCCATATTGCGGATGGATATCTCATGCGGGGAAACCAACTATGCATCCCACACACCTCACTTCGAGAGAAACTGATCAGAGATTTACATGGAGGAGGTCTTGGTGGACATCTAGGTCGAGATAAGACATTGGCTGCAGTGGTGGAACGGTTTTATTGGCCTAAGTTGAGGAGAGATGTGGAGAGATTTGTGCAGCGATGCAGCTCATGTCAAGTCGCGAAGGGACATTCTCAAAATGTTGGGTTATACCTTCCACTACCAGTTCCAGAGGATCCTTGGCAGGCTTTGTCTATGGATTTCGTGCTAGGACTGCCCCGTACCCAAAGGGGCATGGATTCTATCTTTGTTGTGGTTGACAGGTTCTCTAAGATGGCACACTTTATCCCGTGTCGGAAGACGTCAGATGCTTCAAATGTAGCTCGCATGTTTTTTCGTGAAGTGGTACGCCTTCATGGAATTCCTAAGTCGATTGTCTCGGACCGTGACTCGAGATTTCTTAGCCATTTCTGGATGACCTTGTGGAGGTTGTTTGATGTGTCTTTGAACTTTAGTAGTACGGCACACCCACAGACAGATGGTCAGACGGAATCAATGAATCGGACACTGGGAAATATGCTGCGGAGTATATGTGGAGACAAGTCGAAGCAATGGGACTTTGCACTTTCTCAAGCGGAGTTCGCATATAACAGTGCTGTTCATAGTGCTCTCGGGAGATCTCCATTTTCTGTCGTCTACCAGAAAGTTCCACAACATGCATTGGACCTGATTCCTCTTCTGAAGGACAATAAGAAAAGCTCAGCCGCTGAGGACCTTGCAGAGCAGATTCAAGCCACCCGGAAGCAAGTCAAGGAACGTTTGGAGGTGACCAATGGGAAGTATAAACGGATTGCGGATAAAAATAGGCGAGAGCGAGTTTTCTCAGAAGGAGATCAAGTAATGGTATTTCTTCGAAAGGAGAGATTCCCAGTGGGAAGTTACAATAAGCTCAAGCCGCGGAAGTATGGACCTTATGAAGTGTTGCGGAAGATCAACGATAATGCATATGTCATCGATCTGCCAGAGACTATGGATATTTCTCGTACTTTCAATGTTGCGGATATATTCCCTTACCATGTCCCAGGAACCGCTGTACCCGGAGAAACCAAGCTCGAGGTCGAGCTTTTCACAGGTGGAGGAGAATGATGCGGCCAACTCGACTTGCGACTTGACCTCCCTCCTGAAGTCGACTTGAGTCAGCGCCCAAGTCGATCAAGTCGCCAGCGCCCAAGTCGATCAAGTCGCCAGCGCCCAAGTCGAAGCCCATTTTCTTGAAGACGAAGAGTCACGAAATCCATCTTCCTTTTTGCATGGTGCTGTCAGACTTTATGGTTGTTTTCTTTTAATGAGGGTTCTTTAATAGGGGTTCTGGGGAAATGTTTCTAGTCTTAATGAGGGGGCTGGGTGAAACGACCTACAAAATTTTTTTAGACTTTATCAGAGTAGTTCCCTATCCTTTGACTGTCAAACTACGGAAGCGACAAAACTTTACCTCCACCGTGGCAATGTCTACTGTCTTGCTATTCAATCCAAGCCACGTGTTCTCCTTCTCCCATTTAACCCTGCATCACACTAAAAAAATAGTCCCCTATTAGGGTCAACGATAAATCGCTGAGTACGCCTCACCCTATGCACATACGAAACATGAGACCCCTAACTTTTTCCTAACGTGCAATCTTTCTGAAAACCCCTTTATGCATCATACGACTTAAACAGAAAGAGGCTTGAGTCTCCAATAAGTAGATGATATCAAATCACGATGATAAGATATAAGTAATTCATCACGATCGTAAGTAACGGTAAATAAATATATGCGACTCCCATGAATCAAACCCCATCATCTCATATCAACACTTCGTTCGGTGCCAGGACCACCGCAGTGCGTCCTCACCCCCTCCTCCGGGAGCGCCCGGGAAACGGCGACAGGTGCAACCGCGAGTGGTGCCACCTTTCCGTTCTCCTCCGACCCACAGTCGGGAACAATATCCTCAAATCCAATCACTATCACAGCTCGGTAACCAAGAAGACGTAGTCAGTCCAGATTGTAAACGGCGGCAACTTCATTTCCAAACCATCAATTACTTACAATCTTTACGGAACCCAACCAGCATGGGCCGAGACCTACGTGGTTGGTCCAATCCGTAATACTCGCTAAAATTCCTGTGGATCAGCCGCAACGCCGTCTTCCAATCCCCAACCACCGTCAAAATCAACATCTCAGATTTCCTCTAAAGAACATTATTCCCATACCCGAGCATACTCATTGGGCAGTCGGCCTGATCAATTCAACTTAAATGCAAGGCTTTATCAACTCAAAATATCACAATTGATTCATAACTCAATTCAGTGCAGCTCTATCTACACAAGGCCGACCACAATTGCAAGACAGACGAATCCCACACAACCTCAGTCAACCATTCTTGACCACCGTATTATTCTGCTGCACTAAAAACTTGCTACTGGCAAGAAAGATTATTGGGCTTGACAACTTACAGTATCAAGGTAATCTGTAAACGGACTTCCAACCCTTCTGTCCCCATATCGACAGGCACATGGACATCCTGTGTTTAGTTGTGCCGAGACGTCTTGAAAACTACATCTCTCCGGACAGCTAACAGATTATAAGGTGGCGCTGCCTCGCTATACAACGGCGCGATATGAACGAGAGTTGTGCGAAGAAGGCTCGCGCGCAGCGCGTTTTCCTTCGAAGATTCTCCACTAAGAATCGAATTCGAACACCAAGGACATCGGAGAGTAACTCTCCCACACTACCACCACATCCAATGGGTCGGATAACACGAATACTCCTCTACGCACCGTCTTTACCGAACCTGTCCAGCCTGTCCCATGACAACACGAACAGGGGACATCGGTAAAGGCCGCATTCTCCACGGCCCTTGTACCATCGCGCTAAGCCAGTCCCCGGCCGCCCGAAACTATTCGGCCACGGCTCCACAGGGTCCTTGCCCAACGGTTCTGAGTTGGGTATCACACAGCCGGTCCCTACAGTCGAACTACACGAAACGGCTACACAAACAAGACCACCGACCTACCCGACCCTCCCCGACGACCCTACCCCAAGCACGCATCCGTAACCAAGGAAAACAAGGACCACAGAGGGGGAGGGAGAGTGAGACGTACAGCAGCTTCGAGCCCTTTGAACTAAGGGTTTTGGTCTTCTCATCGGCGCTCTCGCATTTCCTCTGAGCCTCTCTTCCGGGTGCTTGATCTTGGCCTGACTCTCGCTGTCGGGTGAACCCCCGACATCGTCCGAGTTTGTCTATCTGAGGAGGATGGGTTTCTTTCGGTGAACTCCTTTTCATCCCCCTTTCCCTTGGAAGACGGTGGGAATCCTGTCTCCCATAAGGAGAAAGGGTGAAGAAGATGATGCAATTGCGTGTCCCCCAATCTAATGTCTTGTTCCTTCTAATTTTTTTTTTTCCAACGAAGCTTGCTTGGGAAGCTTCTTTAATTTCAAAGGTCAAGACTCTTATCAAGTCAAGTATTCAACCCATAATTAAAGTGTGATGATTTGTGGGTCAAAGGTCAAGCTCTCATCTACTTTATATTATATGTTTTATCTTATAAATATGTTATTATGAAATTAATCATTTAGTACACAAGTGGAAACACTCGACGTAGTGTGCGAACAATATCGTTACCCGAATCCGATTACGTTTGAGTCAGGGCGTCCCCTTTCCCGCGTGACATAATCACACGTAATTGAATCCAGAATCTCGATATTGTTGCGCTAAATAATATCAGTTGACTACGAGAATACTAAATTCTCGTATCCACGTCGGATTTGACTAAGTCCAAATCCGATTCACCCTTTTAATTATTCAAAATTACACATAATCTTCATATATGATAATAATGAAATTTTACGGGTCGTTACAATCTACCCCCCTTAAGAAAATTTCGTCCCCGAAATTTACTTAGTAAGTCTTCATTTAACTAAAATGAATGGGTACAAAAGCAATTACCGAAACCAAACTATACGACTACGGGCATTAGTATTATAAAGACAGGACTAGACTTTCCTATACGGTTTGTATAGTACCAGAAGGGCATAGACTGTGTATTATTTCAAGAATGAAGAGATGACCAATCCCTTTCGCCAGATGTTGAATCAAGAATGAACCCAAGAAAATAATGAAGTCCTATAGGGATATAATTTGGGAGGTATAAAACAAAGACTGATGCATCTTGACTTGTGACAGAACAGGCCGCCCCTTCGAAGCACGGAGGGTGCTAGGAAGAAATCTGCGAAGAAAAGCACTTGTACCCAACGTACAGAATTATTATAATACTCCTACAAATGCCCATAGAAGCAACTAACCCTGCACTAGGCCCTCTTCTACTGAAAATGATATCAAGGAGATCTATAGTTGCTTAAAGCAGAAGGCTAGAGTCCTTCCTACAGCAGATTCCTTTTTTTTTTTTTAAATGAGATCTGGAAACATTCCTGAGCCATGTTGACAGAATACAAAAAAAATAGAACTCCATGTAGGTGTCGGTAACAATTCGGTAGATCTTAAACACTCAGAATTGACTCTATGGGCAGTTCTTAGTAATAGAACAACTAAAATTTTGGGACCTTGCAGGATGAAAAACCTCCAGCAATCACTTGACCAGACGAGAAAATGGCCCTCTGGAAAGCCCTTGAGAACAACTCAATGGGAGATGTCACCATTAGCAGAATACGAAAATTTTATGGTATTGTTACTATAAAACCTCACCTCGAACAATGTGCCGGGTAAACCAGTCAACTCAATGTCATTCTTCACAATCTTAAAGAGCAACTGAACAGGAACGACAAGCACAAGTAAACACGATATATTCCAATTTTATAATTCTACCAGATAATGAATGAAGGGACCATCGTTTAACAGGATGAATTAGTGGCCAAGGCCAAAACATTACATCCTCAAAAATTACAACAATAAATTAACGCAAACTACCATGGAGAGGGTAAAATGAAATTTAACGAAATGAGCAATCAAACAAGCTAGCACCCGCATTAACACGTAACTGACAACTCCAACACTGCCTATTGTCCTAATGAAAATGGAAACCTTTGGGTCTAGTAAATTGCAATAATATTTAGGCCAATATGGCTGAAACCTCAAGGGAAGAGGACTGATCCTATGTCATCACATAGATGATACCCTATCAGGAGATACTTCTGTTGCCATAACAATTTCCGAAATTCTAAAACTTCTTCCATACACCTAATCGACAAAACCAGCAGGGAATGCATATTTAATCTTTCCCAGATGACATGTCACAAATAACAGAAAAATTAACCACGGAAACAAGAATGGAAACAGAATGATTGAACCAACATGTGATGAATAATCACAGGTTTAGACCACCGTCGACATCACTTCACCCGCTTCTCACCAATGACACGCTAATTATTCATCAAGAAGATGCCCACTTCTCAATAACCAGGAAGCCATGGAACGCAATGGTAGAAAAGTTCTTCCCACCAACAATAATGGACCCAACCTACCCCACTGGTAACTTCATAAATCAATTACGTTGCAGCCTCAATCTGCTCAGGTGTCCCATCTATGTGTATATACCTATAAGCCGAGATATCCGCCCGGAGGAGGGTGCAAAGGTATCACGATCAATTTCGATTCTCTAATCATCTTTCCCTAACTGCTCATCCACATGGCATTTGGAACCAGAATCCTAATTGGTAGCCCTCCATCGCAACTGCCTTTGCCAAAAGGATGCTCCTCACAGCGTCTGTGACTACTATCCTGATCAAGCTCCATGCTTGGGGATTCTCCTTCCCTATTCCTTTCAGGTCATGAGGCCCTGCGCCCTTAATCTCTCTGCCCCAAATCCGAGCCACAGTTTCTGGAAGAGCCTCCTTTCCATTTTCCTCTCATATAATTTCTTGGTCCGGTGGTGCCATAGTCGTCACTGTACTTTCCCATACCTGGTCCTCCATCAAAACCGGTATTACCGAGGCGAGCAAGTGCCGGAGTCCTTGCCTCACCCGCATACTGCAAGCTCTCTAAGGATGAGTTTTCCTTCGGAAGGCTCTCCATGTTCTCAGGGAGTGCATGTAATCACGAACTAATTCTGTCTTCCTTGCAACAAGGCCAGATCTTTCTCCCTGCAGGACCTGGCAGATTCCTGCCAAATCTTAATGTCCTTTCTCGTCTCTTCCAGGGCACCGTCCAATCGAGACAAGCACACTTCAAGAATGACGCCTTTCTCAGAAATCAGTTTGACATTCACCAAATTATCTGAGTTTCCTATTTGTGTTGATCACTTTATCTATCTCTTTCAACTTTAAATTCTCAGTCTGCAAATCCTTCACTGCTGTAACTAAATCCTTCGAGTTAAGACTGACAGACTCTGTTTGCGATGGTAATTCTTGATAACATTTATTCAAGCCCTTAGTTTCTTCCCTCAACCGATGTATCTCCCGCTCTAGAGTCATGCTCTGTGTGGCATGAACGTTATATTCTATTTCCAACTTCCCGTTCATTACATTCAAACTAGATAATCCAACCCTTAATTTGCCTTCAGAGATTAGGAAAGAAGCATTTGCTACATAAAGACCTTCATTGTCCTCCCTGATCCGCCGGATTCCTTCCTCCAGACCATGCTTACATGTCTCAAGCCCCCTTAACATTTTAAACTCACATTTGATTTTAGAAGTGAGAGCCCTATGCTCCTCCTAAGATTGTTGATACAGCTTTTCAATGTTTAGAGGAACACTTCTAGGTCTACAACCCTCAGATGCTCATCCCGTCTTAGGCTCTGAAGATTCTCCAACTCCACTTACTTCCTTAATAGTTCTTAAGCCTTTATTGAGTACTTCTGGGCTCCGCTTCACGTTTAGAGATTTCGGTTCAACTGCTCCAAGGTAACGCATTGTTTTTCAAATCTTTTCAACTTTTCCGCACCATGTACAACTTCGTCGTTCAATCTCCGAGCATCCCCTTGGGTACAGGAAGCTCACCTTCCAGTCTAGCCAGTCTCTCGAGAGATTACTTGTACCGTTCCGCAACTGCTTCCCTTTCTTCATTTGAATTAGAGACAACCAGACGAAATCTTGCTATCTCGCTTTCTACTCAAACGGTTTGCTTGGGCAGGCATTTCACTTCCAACTCGAGATCTGAACTTCTTCTCTAATGCTGCAATCGTCTCCAAGCTTTGTTGGTATTGGTACAGACCAGCTTCCTTCTCATTCTCCATGATAGAAGTTTTTCCTTCTCTTTGGCTACGGAGGGCTTGACCTAAAGTCGAGATATCATCCCCAACAAACTCTATTCATTAAGCGCTCTGACAGCTTCATGGGTACGATTGAAAATCCTTTCCAAATCTGCCACCTTCTCCATGTTGTCCTGGTAATTTGAAAATACCAAGTCCTTCTCAGCCTGAAGACCCACCCGGGTGTCCTTTATATCCTGAACTTTATTTTCCACCTTGCTTGCACGTTCGGGTTCGGAGATGACTTGCACTTTTGGGACTTTAGTGATATTAAACAACTGTATTAGCCCATCTTACAGACTCTGTCTGCACCTGTCTACTTCATTAATCGTGGGATTTCTACTCGAGACTTCATCCTCATTTTCAAGGTGTTATCACCACCGCTTACAAGATCCTTTCGTCAGTTGGATCTCGGGTACCCTCGTTCTACGGAATAGGTGACAACAAAGGATTTACTTCCGGGGTTTCAGTGTACCCAATATACGTCTATGGCCCTTTCAGTTACATAGATGCATTACTTTGAAGGTAACTGCCGTGCCGCACTAACTGCTACCTCTGGACAATAATCATGATCACACCACCTCACCATGCTCCCACAAAGGCATCAGCCGTGCAACATAATTTATCTTAGAACAACTTCCAACTTGTGAAACAGCTTCTCATAGAAACTTTCAGTATAAATTCAACTTGTCCACAGTATTGCAGTTTCAGGAACGGCATCAAAAACACAGTTTCCAAATTCGACTAACTCATAGCCACACTAATAGACAACTCAGTTTCGGGACTAGCTTAACCTAGTGTTCCTTCCGGCCATCCAACCTCCTCTCTCCAAGTCTCCTCACAACGACTCAAGCCTTGAACTCGGATAAACAGGCTCTCATACCCGGTTCAACCATCGACCTTCCGGAAATCCCGCCTAGACAGGATTACACGGCGCTTAAGAGGATTAAACAGCCTACTTACCGACCGAGATCCTCACCCTTACCCCAGCCTTCCCCGAAAACTCCCTCTCCAACCCGCGGCATCACAACTCAATCCACACAAACCAGAACACAACGAAACCGAGGAAGGGGAAGAGCGTACAATTAATCTATGACTTTATTTAGTCATCATGTTATGGGTGAGTGTACTATTCCGTTCATTAGACCCGACACACCTTATTCCACCTTATTACTCCATTTTAACCTATGCTCTGATACCAACTGAAACGACCTACAAAATTTTTTTAGACTTTATCAGAGTAGTTCCCTATCCTTTGACTGTCAAACTACGGAAGCGACAAAACTTTACCTCCACCGTGGCAATGTCTACTGTCTTGCTATTCAATCCAAGCCACGTGTTCTCCTTCTCCCATTTAACCCTGCATCACACTAAAAAAATAGTCCCCTATTGGGGTCAGCGATAAATCGCTGAGTACGCCTCACCCTATGCACATACGAAACATGAGACCCCTAACTTTTTCCTAACGTGCAATCTTTCTGAAAACCCCTTTATGCATCATACGACTTAAACAGAAAGAGGCTTGAGTCTCCAATAAGTAGATAATATCAAATCACGATGATAAGATATAAGTAATTCATCACGATCGTAAGTAACGGTAAATAAATATATGCGACTCCCATGAATCAAACCCCATCATCTCATATCAACACTTCGTTCGGTGCCAGGACCACCGCAGTGCGTCCTCACCCCCTCCTCCGGAAGCGCCCGGGAAACGGCGACAGGTGCAACCGCGAGTGGTGCCACCTTTCCGTTCTCCTCCGACCCACAGTCGGGAACAATATCCTCAAATCCAATCACTATCACAGCTCGGTAACCAAGAAGACGTAGTCAGTCCAGATTGTAAACGGCGGCAACTTCATTTCCAAACCATCAATTACTTACAATCTTTACGGAACCCAACCAGCATGGGCCGAGACCTACGTGGTTGGTCCAATCCGTAATACTCGCTAAAATTCCTGTGGATCAGCCGCAACGCCGTCTTCCAATCCCCAACCACCGTCAAAATCAACATCTCAGATTTCCTCTAAAGAACATTATTCCCATACCCGAGCATACTCATTGGGCAGTCGGCCTGATCAATTCAACTTAAATGCAAGGCTTTATCAACTCAAAATATCACAATTGATTCATAACTCAATTCAGTGCAGCTCTATCTACACAAGGCCGACCACAATTGCAAGACAGACGAATCCCACACAACCTCAGTCAACCATTCTTGACCAGCGTATTATTTTGCTGCACTAAAAACTTGCTACTGGCAAGAAAGATTATTGGGCTTGACAACTTACAGTATCAAGGTAATCTGTAAACGGACTTCCAACCCTTCTGTCCCCATATCAACAGGCACATGGACATCCTGTGTTTAGTTGTGCCGAGACGTCTTGAAAACTACATCTCTCCGGACAGCTAACAGATTATAAGGTGGCGCCGCCTCGCTATACAACGGCGCGATATGAACGAGAGTTGTGCGAAGAAGGCTCGCGCGCAGCGCGTTTTCCTTCGAAGATTCTCCACTAAGAATCGAATTCGAACACCAAGGACATCGGAGAGTAACTCTCCCACACTACCACCACATCCAATGGGTCGGATAACACGAATACTCCTCTACGCACCGTCTTTACCGAACCTGTCCAGCCTGTCCCATGACAACACGAACAGGGGACATCGGTAAAGGCCGCATTCTCCACGGCCCTTGTACCATCGCGCTAAGCCAGTCCCCGGCCGCCCGAAACTATTCGGCCACGGCTCCACAGGGTCCTTGCCCAACGGTTCTGAGTTGGGTATCACACAGCCGGTCCCTACAGTCGAACTACACGAAACGGCTACACAAACAAGACCACCGACCTACCCGACCCTCCCCGACGACCCTACCCCAAGCACGCATCCGTAACCAAGGAAAACAAGGACCACAGAGGGGGAGGGAGAGTGAGACGTACAGCAGCTTCGAGCCCTTTGAACTAAGGGTTTTGGTCTTCTCATCGGCGCTCTCGCATTTCCTCTGAGCCTCTCTTCCGGGTGCTTGATCTTGGCCTGACTCTCGCTGTCGGGTGAACCCCCGACATCGTCCGAGTTTGTCTATCTGAGGAGGATGGGTTTCTTTCGGTGAACTCCTTTTCATCCCCCTTTCCCTTGGAAGACGGTGGGAATCCTGTCTCCCATAAGGAGAAAGGGTGAAGAAGATGATGCAATTGCGTGTCCCCCAATCTAATGTCTTGTTCCTTCTAATTTTTTTTTTCCAACGAAGCTTGCTTGGGAAGCTTCTTTAATTTCAAAGGTCAAGACTCTTATCAAGTCAAGTATTCAACCCATAATTAAAGTGTGATGATTTGTGGGTCAAAGGTCAAGCTCTCATCTACTTTATATTATATGTTTTATCTTATAAATATGTTATTATGAAATTAATCATTTAGTACACAAGTGGAAACACTCGACGTAGTGTGCGAACAATATTGTTACCCGAATCCGATTACGTTTGAGTCAGGGCGTCCCCTTTCCCGCGTGACATAATCACACGTAATTGAATCCAGAATCTCGATATTGTTGCGCTAAATAATATCAGTTGACTACGAGAATACTAAATTCTCGTATCCACGTCGGATTTGACTAAGTCCAAATCCGATTCACCCTTTTAATTATTCAAAATTACACATAATCTTCATATATGATAATAATGAAATTTTACGGGTCGTTACACTGGGTTCTTCCCCTCATAGTCTATATAAGGAGTCCTTTGGCTTCCGAATGGGGGACAATGATCATTATCTTTGAAGAAAACCTTTGAGATTTCTCTCATTTACCTTTGAACTCTGATTTGAGTTCGTCGTCCCGTTCAACCGTGAGTTTGTCGGGCAGTCCGATCAGCGCTCGCTGCGTCAGTTTGCCACCTCTAGACACGACCAATGCATCTGATTGCTTGAGTGAATTGTATGTGAATATACTTCGCATTTTTATTAACCCCGTTTGAGGAACATTTTTCAAGTAAAGAAGTAAAGTCCAGGTGAATGTAGAGGAGTAGCAGGGATAGGAAGATGCACACCATGTTTCTATATAATGAATTTTATATGGACGATGTATAAGGCCAATGGCCATAGTATGTATTTGTGGGACTAGTCGCTTGTTTATGAGTTTCTGGTAAAACATTTGTATCATTAGATTCACCATGACGAGTCTGAAAAAGGCAGCGACTCACAGTAACAGTAGAGAGTGACTAGAGAAAGCTGTCATGATAGTAATTCATAAGTGTCAAATTTTTTCTAAGTGTTGGTCAAACTTACTTCGTGCTCTTATTCCCATTGTATTGGTTGGTATAGTGAAAAATCTTGTCAAAACTCGCGTGAGCAAATTATTTAAAGTCGTTGAACAATGTAACAAACTCCAACATCTTCTAATGAATGAGTCTTTGTTGATTTTCCTCAATTGCTTGGGTGGAAGGAATATTGTGTATGTTGGAAAAGGTTTTGATGATGAGCCAGACCTCTGTGCCACAGAAGGTCGAACATTCTTGGTTTTGATGATGAACCGGACCCTCTGTACTACAGAAGGTCGAACATTCTATTCTACAGAAGCTTCTCATAATGAGGATCTTTTTGTAAGAATCTAATTATTTAATTACGAAATATATATTATCTGATTAAGATATTCGTCTAATCAGATTACCATGATTTGGTTTTCAAATAATCATATTGGAGATAATATTTCTTGTAGAAGGAAATGTATCTTCTATATATGGAAAGGTTCTATTATTTGGTCTACAGGCTTCTGTAAGCTTACTTGATCAACATACGAACATTATTTGATTGCAAATCACCACCACCTGTCCAGATACACTCTCACGTGTGTTTTTATCAGGATGGAATTGACTTCAAGTCATTTGGAAACAAATCAACGATTATTTCCACCTGTAGAAGGTTATCAAGCAGAACCTTCTGCGATACCTTCTGTGGTGCACTATTCATGGAAAATATATCATGATCTATTCTGATTTATTCTCTACCAGAATACTTGCACGTATATATTATTTCTGTATATAAATCATTTTGTAAACTAATTCTTTATTTCACATTTTGCAGATTACGTATTATATTTTCCTTCTTGCATTTTCTTCTTAGAATTTTGTGTATAAATAGCCACGCCCTCTCCCATTGTAACCATCAGACAATTCTTTTCTCCCATCCCATTCTGTTCAGAGAGAGCGTGTGCTTGAGTTCTTTCATTCTTTCATTCGTTTGAGTTAGTCACACGAGGAGCACTAGCGACGGACGGCTGCATCGTTGGTGAAGCCTTCTGGGAGAGTGACTCGGGGGCTCGAGGGACTCGGCTGGAAGCTGCAGGAAACGTTGTTGGAAGCGTGTGTACGTGGGCAACGTGCAGCGGGCCGGAGAGAAGGGCTGAACCTCTGGAGCACAGAAGGTGAGGGACTGACCAGCTTCTGTTGTGTAGAACTCTGTGTGCAGGAACCTAGGACGGAGGTTGCCGTCTGCTTGCGTGGGGTTTGCCACGTGCTTGCGCAGGGTCTGCTGCGTGCTTGCGTAGGGTATGCTACGTGCTTGTGTGGGGTACGCCACATAGTCGCTATCTTGAGGAGATTGTGCAGGTCGTGTGGAGCCGCCGGAGGGAAAATCCATCCTTGAACAGGGGTCGCTGTTCGCTTGCGCAGGGTTCGCTACATGCTCGCGTGGGGTACGCCACGAAGTCGTTATCCTTGAGGGATTGCGCATTTGCTACCTAGTTAGTCACGTTAAAGCGTGCAACCTTCTGTTGTACAGAATCTTCGGATCTGTATAACCTCCTGTCGAGCAGAACCTTCAGGTCTGAATCTACCTTAGTGCAGAACCTTACGGTCTGTACAACTCTCTGTAGTACAGAACCCTACGGGTCTGTGCATACATTTTCCTGGTCACTTTTGCTACAGAACCTCACGGTCTGTTCAGTAGAAGGTCGACTACCCTTGGTATAGAATCTTTTAGATCTGTGCTTCTCAACTAAGTCATTTTCCTATACAGAACCTTCTGTTGTGGATTGACATACTCGGTACAAAACCTTACGGTCTGTGCTATACCTTCTGTGATACAGAATCCTTGGATCTGTTCTATAGAAGGTTGACGTCTCTAGTACAGAATCACTTGATCTGTGCTATAGAAGGTTAACATATTCGACACAGAACCCTCTGTGTTGTGCCTACCTTATTCGACACAGAACCCTCTGTGTTGTGCCTACCTCTTCGACACAGAACCCTCTGTGTTGTGCCTAAGTCTCTTCGACACAGAACCCTCTGGTCTGTGTTGTGCCTAAGTCTCTTCGACACAGAACCCTCTGGTCTGTGTTGTGCCTTACCCTCTACGATATAGAACCTTCTGGTCTGTATTGAGCCTAAGTTACTATAGTACAGAACCTTCGGGTTTGTGCTACATAACGAGCCTCTACGTCACAGAACCTTCTGGTCTGTGTTCTGCCACTCAAGCCTCTATTGTACAGAACCCTACGGGTCTGCTTTTAGTTGCTATCACTTGTGTAACTTGTACTGAGATACATTTGAGTGGAAACCATCCAAATATCTGGGTGAAGAGTGGATGTAAGCAATTTGCTGAACCACTATAAAAATCCTTGTGTCTATCAAACAAATTTGCGTACACAATCAAACGTTCTGTCTTACAGAAACTTACAGGCTCTGTTTAACAGAAGCTTTTCATTCCGCTGCGGGGTAAAACGAAAAAGCGTTAAAATCCGAATTTGAAGATTAACACTAATTCACCCCCCCCTCTTAGTGTAACAATTGGTATCAGAGCGGGTTCAACAGAGGCTTAACAGCTTGTTGTAAGATCCTTGAAAAGCTCTTACCAGCTATACACCTTTCTCCACAGAAGCTTTTAGCTCTGTGACTGTTTCTATTCTATAGAAGCCTACGCTCTATCAGAATCAACCCGCTACTGCACAGAAGCTTTAAGCTCTGTGAAAATCAACTTGGTTCTATTCTGTAGAAGCCTACGCTCTATCAGAATCAACCTGCTTCTGCACAGAAGCTTTAAGCTCTGTGAAAATCAACTTGGTTCTATTCTGTAGAAGCTTACGCTCTATCAGAATTTAACCTCTCTTCCACAGAAGCACCTTGTTCTGTGAGAAACAATTTGTTGCTCTACTTTGTAGAAGCATACGGTACATTCTACAGAAGCATACGATCTGTTGGCATTTTCTGCAGAAGCCTATCGCTCTGCGAATCCAACAACTACAGCTTGACAGCTGATTTCTACCCAACAGAGGCTTACTTCTTTGTTGAGGTTCTATTCGTCAACGTTCTGTTCTATAGAAGTTTTATACTCTATACGAATTGAACAAATGGCGGAAAACTATAATGTGCATAAACCACATGTTGGGAATCCTCCCATTTTCGATGGTAAGAATTTTGCCTATTGGAAAATTCGAATGAGCGCATTCGTTGATGCTATCGACGAAGACTTATGGTCTTATATAGAAGATGGTCCACCTTCTATACCTGAGAACCAACTATTTGATCAAGAAGGTCATCCTACAAGGGAATACCTTAAGATCAGACGACTCACTAAAACGGCAAAGTATTTGATGTTCAATGCTATGTCAGAAGGTGAATTCGTCAAAGTTTCAACTTGCACTTCGGGCAAGGAAATCTGGGACAAGCTTGTCACCATGTATATTGGGACATACCAGATAAGAGAAACTAAGGTGAATTTCTTAATTCACCAATATGAAAATTTTACTATGAAGGCTGATGAATCTGTAGAACAAATGTTCCAGAGACTCAACCTCCTAGTTGATGCCCTAACTCATTTGGGCAAAACCTATCAAAACTCTGAGCTAGTTCGAAAGGTTCTGCGTACTCTACCCAAATCTTGGGAAGCCAAGAAAACGGCTATAGAGGAAGCTAAAGACCTCTCTACTCTTCGACTAGATCAGTTGATGAGCTCCTTAATCTCGTAGGAGATGGAAAGATCCTCTCAACCTGATATAAAGAGAGCACCTGTTGCTTTCAGAGCATCAGAAGAACCTACAGAAGGTTCGGATGATGAAGCAGAAGCTGATTCGGATGATGAACTTGCAATGATAGCTAAACGTCTTTTGCGGTTCGCCTCCAAAAAGCGCTTCAACAAGAGAAGCCAAAATCACATGGACCCGAAGTTGGTCACATGCTTTGAATGCAAAAAGAAAGGACACTACAAAACAGAATGTCCTTTACTTAAAGAAAAGGAGAAACCTTCTCCCAAATACAAGTCCAAGAAAGCAATGGCTAATTGGGCAGAACTTGATGATTCTGATGATGAGGAAGCACTCATGTGCCTCACAGCTCACACAGAAACTCAAAATGAATTACATACCTGCTTTCAAACAGAAACTGTTGAAAGTGAATGGTATCTGGATAGTGGATGCTCCAGGCACATGACCGGAGACCCATCCAAATTTTCCCAACTGACTCTACAGAATGGAGGGTCGGTTAAATTCGGTGACAATAGCAAAGGCTCTGTCATTGGCAAAGGTACCATTGGAAATTCTAACTCCATGGTCATAGATGAGGTTCTGTTGGTTACGAAACTCAAACATAATTTGCTGAGCATTAGCCAGCTTTGTGACAAAGGTTATGAAATAACTTTTGATCAAGATATGTGTTCCGGAGTCCTAAACAATGAAGTTCGCTTCATTGGGAACCGTAAAGGGAACATCTACACCTTGACTCAGAATAGCTTCTGTATTACAGAAAGTTGCTTCTGATAGTTAAAGATTAAAGCCTACTATGGCATAGAAGGTTGGGACACTCCAACTTCAAATTGTTATCCAAGCTTGTGAAAAAGTATTTGGTTAAGGGATTACCCAATATCCGTTTTGAGCATGACAGCTTCTGTGAAGCATGTTCTCTTGGAAAACAAACTAAGTCTTCATTCAAATCTAAGAATGAAGTCTCTACTTCTCAACCTCTTGAACTTCTACATATGGATCTATTCGGACCTACTAGAGTTCAGAGTGTCGGCGGTAGAAGGTACTGTCTAGTTGTGGTCGATGACTACTCTAGATACACGTGGGTTAAATTTCTAACTCACAAAAGCGATGCTTTTGAAACTTTCATTAAGCTAGCTAAGAAATTACAGAATGAAACTGGATCTTCTGTAAAAGCAATAAGAACGGATCATGGTACTGAGTTTGAAAACCATGACTTCGCTACTTTCTGTGACGAACAAGGTATCGATCAAAATTTTTCTGCTCCTTATACTCCTCAACAGAATGGAGTAGTAGAACGGAAAAATAGAACTCTAGTAGACATGGCTAGAACCATGATGTGTGAGAGCTCTGCTCCACAGAACCTATGGGCAGAAGCTGTTAATACAGCCTGCTACATATCAAACAGGGTTCTACTTAGACCCATACTTGAGAAAACTCCCTATCAACTATATAGGGGGAGAAAACCGAACATCTCCTATTTCTACTCCTTTGGAAGTCCTTGTTTTATCTTGAGACCTTCTAAGGACAATTTAGGAAAGTTCGAAGCTAAGACAGATGAGGGCATCTTTCTCGGATACTCTTTGTCTAGCAAAGCTTATAGAGTTCTAAACAAAAGAACTTCTACTATAGAGGAGTCTATTAATGTAAAAATTAATGACCTTCCTACTATTATTACAAGAGATGTTATATCTCAAGAACCTACAGAAGATGCTGTAGAACCTTTACCCTCTACGAAAGAGAAGGGTGAACCCTCTGTTCATGAATCTAAAAATGATCTTGAACAAACAAATGATCATTCTGAAGAACATTCTCAGAATAATCAACAAAGCGATATTAGAGCACCTGCTCTTTATCAAAGACGACATCCTATAGACCAAGTCATAGGAGACCTTAACAGAGGCATACAGACAAGACGTTCTGTAAATGCCTTCTATGAACACTCGGCTTTTCTATCACAGAAAGAGCCAGAGAATATTGATGAAGCTCTCAACGATCCAGATTGGATACTTGCTATGCAAGAGGAGCTTGAACAATTTGAACGGAGCAAAGTGTGGTCACTTGTTCCTAAACCTGGTAACCGTTCCATCATTGGAACTAAATGGGTTTTCAGGAACAAACTAAATGAGTCAGGCATTATTGTGAGGAACAAGGCTCGGCTTGTTACAAAAGGGTACTCTCAACAAGAGGGTATCGATTTTGATGAGACGTTTGCTCCTGTAGCTCGTCTAGAGGCAATACGAATGTTATTAGCCTATGCTTGCTTTAACAACTTTAAGTTGTATCAAATGGACGTAAAAAGTGCATTCCTCAATGGAGAAATCAAGGAAGAGGTCTACGTAAGTCAACCTCCTGGTTTCGAGGATCTGCAACACAGAGACTACGTCTATAAACTCTCCAAAGCTCTATATGGCCTTAAACAGGCTCCTAGAGCATGGTATGAGAAACTTAGCCCATTCCTTGTCGAAAAGGGCTACAATAGAGGAAGAGTAGATACTACTCTCTTTCTCAAACACAGAAGCAATCATCTCATTGTTGTCCAGATCTATATCGATGACATTATCTTTGGATCAACTGATGAAACGCTCTGTGATGAATTCTCCAAGCTCATGACAAGTGAGTTTGAGATGAGCATGATGGGAGAACTTACGTTCTTCCTTGGTTTACAAATTCAGCAATCTACAGAAGGTACTTTCTTACATCAAGAAAAGTACACTAAGCAGCTTCTGAAGAAATTCGGCCTAGAAGGCACGAAACCTTTGTCTACTCCAATGGGCACAAACACAAAATTGGATAAAGGCGAAAACGGTAAAGAAGTGGATAGTTAAGCTCTACAGAAGCATGATAGGTTCTCTTCTGTACCTTACAGCTTCTAGACCTGACATACTATTTAGTGTGTGCCTCTGTGCTAGATTTCAATCAGCACCTAAAGAATCTCACATGACTGCGGTCAAGAGGATCTTTAGATATCTACAGGGTTCTGTGAACCTAGGCATCTGGTATTCAAAGAAATCAAATTTTGATCTCTTTGGATATTCTGATGCAGACTTCGCAGGAAGCAAGGTAGGCAGAAAAAGTACAAGTGGTACTTGTCAGCTCATGGGAAACATGTTGATTTCATGGTTTTCCAAGAAACAGACTTCTGTTGCCCTCTCCATTGCAGAAGCTGAATATATTGCGGCAGCAAGCTACTGTGCACAACTCTTGTGGATGAAACAACAACTTGAGGACTACGGTCTCTCATTTACAAAAATTTCGATCAAATGTGATAATACTAGTGCTATTAGCCTAGCTAAGAATCCAGTATATCACTCTCGATCGAAGCATATCGAACTCAGACATCACTTTCTGAGAGATAATGTACAACAGGGTTCTGTTAGTGTGGAATACATTAACACTGAACACTAATTGGCTGATATCTTTACTAAACCTCTGGAGAAAGAAAAATTTTTCTTTTTCAGAAGTGAATTAGGAATCTGCCATCCTCTTTAATGTCTTTTAGAAGACAATAAGTTAAGTAAGTACTTCAAAAACTTACTACAGAAGGTACACTTTTGTACACTTCATCATAGAAGGTAGAATCATCTACACTCTGTCATATAGAAGGTACATTTATTTGTGCACTTCATTACAGAAGGTATAATCTTCTGTTTCTACTCTACAGAAGGTACATGCTTGTACTCTTCACTATAAAAGGTAGAATTTTTAGCCTTCTATACAATAGAAGCTTGAAATTCACCATCTATCTTATAGAAGGTATAACGATATGTATACCTTAAATCTAACTTTGGTAATTTCCAATTAATTGGAAGTTTACGTCTGGAGATATCAATTATCATCCAATAAAATATTTAGATATAATCATAATCAAATAAAATATTTGTTCTGATCAATATCATTTCTATTAGGAAATTAATAATCCTAATAATATATTTTGGATATAATATCCATAATATTTGGCTCTTCTACATTGAAGAAGCTTGCAACAGAAGGTTATGAAACCACCTTCTGCGTTGCAGAACCGTCATATTTCCTATTATAATAAGGAAACAAATATTCCCCATATATTCTGATGCATGTCATTCGTGAAATGACAGTTTTTCATCTTGAAAAATCAAAATCATGAGTATTTTGGGCGGGAGAATATTTTCTTCCCAAAAAGAAGGCATTCGGTAGCTGGTTAAAATTATTAACCGTGACTCTCCTTCTTCACACTTCATCTTCAACCCTGAAACTTCCTTGTTCTTGCCCTAACCTTGAAACTTTCGATTTCTCTGTGTCCATGGCACCCAAAGTGAAATCCATGAGGAAAAAGGCTAAGGCCGGAAGAAAGAAGGCTCGCGCCTCTGGATCGGAGAAGCCTGCATCATCTGCGAGCAGGACTCCACCCCCTTCCTCGCCGGAGAAATCCATCTCTCCTGCGAAGGACCAAATCATTGCTGCCGTTGAGACTCTCGATGGCATGCCTCTCATCTCCACAGACGAAGGGCCCTCAAAAGTCCAAGTCTCCGTGGAAGATACAACCCAGAAGGAACCTCCGATCGTCATGACGGTGGAACCCTCTGTCTCTGAGCCTTCTGTGCTTGAGTGCTCTGTTCCTAAGGCCTCTGTCAAAGGTTCTACTGCGACAAGTGATACACTCCCTGTCGCCCCTACTGCTGAGATTGCCGCGTCTGATGAGGTGGTGGAGATCCCCCCTGCTGATGATGTGCCTAGTGAGGCTGACACGGAAGTTCCTACTCCGGTCGTCACTGTCTCTCCTGATCTCAAGCTGAAAGGAGTAGCTTCTGAGCTTCAGAAGGTTTCGCAGAAGCCTCCGGCCACCCCTACCAAAAAGCTTCTCCATGATGCCACGAAACCCGGAGGAGTCTCTTCGAGGACCAGGCTGAAACGGAAAGAGCCCGAGACGGTCAGCACCTCTATCATTGATATGGCTGCCTAAAAGACCAAGTCCCCAGAGAAACTTGTTCCTGAGGACACCTTCGCAGAGGACCTGGATTCGTATATCTTTCCGGTAAATCCTCTTGTCTCTAAGAAGGAGATTGAAACTGTTTTGGCCGATGATAAACTGCCTAAATGTGATGCTGCGGGTAGGCAGATTGCCACCTTTAAGCGAATCGATTTTAACTGGTTTGCGGCTAATGGACTTGATATTGCCCCTCTGCTGGATAGAATTGATTTGAGAACCTTCTGTGAGACCTATGCAGAGCTGCCTGTCTCTCGTTTGAGAGAGTTCTATGCGAACATCACGTTCCATGAACAGGGTCCGCATGCCAAGTTCATAAAGACAGTCATTGAAGGGGTCACACTGGTATTCTCTGCCCATGATATGAATCAATTGTTCTGCTATGAGGAATATGATCCTCTGATGGAGATAGGAAAAGAAGAATCCTATAGCATCATTCTGGGACAGAAGGTCAATGCGACCAAGTACCTTGAGTCCACCAAGTTGGATCTCAAAACCCGCATTCTGCATCGCGTGGTTCTGTTCTGCCTTCTGCCAAGAACTGGGAGCATCGACACCATCACCTCCAATGATGCGACGTTGATGGCTCATATCCTGAAGGGCATTCCCTTTAATCTTGGTTTGCTGGTGTTCTCCCACATGAAAAGATGCTGCAATACGGCTGGGAAAGCTCTCCCTTATGGCCAGGTAATCGCCGGCCTTCTGAAATTAGCTCGTGTCTCTACTGATGCTTCTACTTTTCAAGAAAAGTGGAAAGTTGGCACTTTTGGACAACAAATTATAGCCAGCATGCATTATGTGAGGAAGGGCTCTACCTGTACCCTGAAAGGGAGGTCACAGGATTCTGCGCTTGATGATGAGGATAAGCTTCTGGAGGCCAAGAAGAATACTGATGCATCTTCTGCTCGACCCTCTGCTGCTAAGCCTGCTGGTCGGAGACGTCCTTCATCATCTGCTGAAGCTCAAGTCCCTGTGGATAACACTGCTCTCCTCAATCTTGGGGAAGACATCCGCGTCCTTCAGCGAATGGTCACTGACCTGTTTCGCTTAGTGGAACGCCAGGACAAGCTTCTGCGCAAACTTCTGGAAAAGGATTCTGCCGAGTCTGAGGAGTGATCTCCTTAGCTGCTGTTTCTTTTTCTTTTATGCATTTCTAGCTAGACCAAAAACTGATTTCTATGGTCTTCTAGATTGTAATAAGTGCCACTTCGTGGACACATTTCCTTTCAGCAGTATGGTATTGAAATTTCTGTCACACCTTCTGCACCACATTCTGCATAACGGTTTTGCACTCTCTGCTCTACCCTCTGCGAGAATTAAAACTACCTTCTGCATGTTGGTTATGAAAGACATGTCATACCTTCTGCAAGAAATTTACTCTTCTTTATCAACCTACATTCATCTTCTTTTTGATGTGACAAAAAGGGGGAGAAAATTGTGTTGAGGGGGAGTACCTAGCTCTGTATTGGTTATAGAAAAATCCTTGATTTTCTATAACTCTATGGGTCGTAGAAGGCTATACCGTCTACGGTGTAGAAGCCTATGAGACTGATACAGCTCATAATCGCAACCTTCTGCTGGGAATGCGATTCGTGATCTTTTTAAAGTCACTATTGCTGGGAGTGCAAAAATGAAATACCATCATTTTTGTCGGGCTATATACAGAAGCTTCATGCGCTGTATTAATCACAGAAGCCTTTGTGCTCTGTACAACCTTCTTCATAACAGAAGCTTCTATGCTTTGTTATACATAACCTTATGGTACTGTAAAAACGCGAGACTCATACTCTCATCTATTTAGGGGGAGTTAGGGGGAGTTCTTGCAAACATATTTCCCTCAACGATGAATGTTTTATCATCATCAAAAAGGGGGAGATTGTTGGAAAAGGTTTTGATGATGAGCCAGACCTCTGTGCCACAGAAGGTCGAACATTCTTGGTTTTGATGATGAACCGGACCCTCTGTACTACAGAAGGTCGAACATTCTATTCTACAGAAGCTTCTCATAATGAGGATCTTTTTGTAAGAATCTTTGTTGTAATTAAATAATTAGTTATCAATTATTTAATTACGAAATATATATTATCTGATTAAGATATTCGTCTAATCAGATTACCATGATTTGATTTTCAAATAATCATATTGGAGATAATATTTCTTGTAGAAGGAAATGTATCTTCTATATATGGAAAGGTTCTATTATTTGGTCTACAGGCTTCTGTAAGCTTACTTGATCAACATACGAACATTATTTGATTGCAAATCACCACCACCTGTCCAGATACACTCTCACGTGTGTTTTTATCAGGATGGAATTGACTTCAAGTCATTTGGAAACAAATCAACGATTG
The DNA here is from genome assembly GCA_023653495.1 of Melastoma candidum. Lineage (NCBI taxonomy): Eukaryota > Viridiplantae > Streptophyta > Magnoliopsida > Myrtales > Melastomataceae > Melastoma > Melastoma candidum. The sequence goes on along the minus strand of CM042884.1, from coordinate 12,797,951 downwards.
TTTCCACCTGTAGAAGGTTATCAAGCAGAACCTTCTGCGATACCTTCTGTGGTGCACTATTCATGGAAAATATATCATGATCTATTCTAATTTATTCTCTACCAGAATACTTGCACGTATATATTATTTCTGTATATAAATCATTTTGTAAACTAATTCTTTATTTCACATTTTGCATATTACGTATTATATTTTCCTTCTTGCATTTTCTTCTTAGAATTTTGTGTATAAATAGCCACGCCCTCTCCCATTGTAACCATCAGACAATTCTTTTCTCCCATCCCATTCTGTTCAGAGAGAGCGTGTGCTTGAGTTCTTTCATTCTTTCATTCGTTTGAGTTAGTCACACGAGGAGCACTAGCGACGGACGGCTGCATCGTTGGTGAAGCCTTCTGGGAGAGTGACTCGGGGGCTCGAGGGACTCGGCTGGAAGCTGCAGGAGACGTTGTTGGAAGCGTGTGTACGTGGGCAACGTGCAGCGGGCCGGAGAGAAGGGCTGAACCTCGGGAGCACAGAAGGTGAGGGACTGACCAGCTTCTGTTGTGTAGAACTCTGTGTGCAGGAACCTAGGACGGAGGTTGCCGTCTGCTTGCGTGGGGTTTGCCACGTGCTTGCGCAGGGTCTGCTGCGTGCTTGCGTAGGGTATGCTACGTGCTTGTGTGGGGTACGCCACATAGTCGCTATCTCGAGGAGATCGTGCAGGTCGTGTGGAGCCGCCGGAGGGAAAATCCATCCTTGAACAGGGGTCGCTGTTCGCTTGCGCAGGGTTCGCTACATGCTCGCGTGGGGTACGCCACGAAGTCGTTATCCTTGAGGGATTGCGCATTTGCTACCTAGTTAGTCACGTTAAAGCGTGCAACCTTCTGTTGTACAGAATCTTCGGATCTGTATAACCTCCTGTAGAGCAGAACCTTCAGGTCTGAATCTACTTTAGTGCAGAACCTTACGGTCTGTACAACTCTCTGTAGTACAGAACCCTACGGGTCTGTGCATACATTTTCCTGGTCACTTTTGCTACAGAACCTCACGGTCTGTTCAGTAGAAGGTCGACTACCCTTGGTACAGAATCTTTTAGATCTGTGCTTCTCAACTAAGTCATTTTCCTAAACAGAACCTTCTGTTGTGGATTGACATACTCGGTACAAAACCTTACGGTCTGTGCTATACCTTCTGTGATACAGAATCCTTGGATCTGTTCTATAGAAGGTTGACGTCTCTAGTACAGAATCACTTGATCTGTGCTATAGAAGGTTAACATATTCGACACAGAACCCTCTGTGTTGTGCCTACCTTATTCGACACAGAACCCTCTGTGTTGTGCCTACCTTCTTCGACACAGAACCCTCTGTGTTGTGCCTAAGTCTCTTCGACACAGAACCCTCTGGTCTGTGTTGTGCCTAAGTCTCTTCGACACAGAACCCTCTGGTCTGTGTTGTGCCTTACCCTCTACGATATAGAACCTTCTGGTCTGTATTGAGCCTAAGTTACTATAGTACAGAACCTTCGGGTTTGTGCTACATAACGAGCCTCTACGTCACAGAACCTTCTGGTCTGTGTTCTGCCACTCAAGCCTCTATTGTACAGAACCCTACGGGTCTGCTTTTAGTTGCTATCACTTGTGTAACTTGTACTGAGATACATTTGAGTGGAAACCATCCAAATATCTGGGTGAAGAGTGGATGTAAGCAATTTGCTGAACCACTATAAAAATCCTTGTGTCTATCAAACAAATTTGCGTACACAATCAAACGTTCTGTCTTACAGAAACTTACAGGCTCTGTTTAACAGAAGCTTTTCATTCCGCTGCGGGGTAAAACGAAAAAGCGTTAAAATCCGAATTTGGAGATTAACACTAATTCACCCCCCCCCCCTCTTAGTGTAACAGTGTACATTATTGCTGAATCTAGAATGCGCTTCTTTTAAATACACGAGGGATTTTTTGGATTTTAATTCAGTGAAGAAGAGAGGATTGATACAGAAATGGGAGGAGAGCCACTTTTCATATATTTTTCCTCTTTTTTTGCACGGGTGTTTATTTTTTCTTTCCTTTTTCGGGTACATTTTTTTATGATTTAAAGTCGATTTAAGTTTAACTAATGTGTCTTTCACATAAATAAATCGAGACACGATAAAATATGCATCGCAATTTGAGTCATAAAATTATACACATTTGAAGACCCGCAAGACCAGTTTAATAAATAATGAAAAATTATTTAAACTTCAAATTATTTTTAGTTTTTGGTTAATTCTTTAATGTATAAGTAATTCATCATACGAGAAGATTATTAGAATTATTATTAAAAATTTACGTTTATCATATTTTATTTATTTTAGCGTTAGTTGTTTTTAGATGTTTAAGTGATATTTCTGTAATAATTAATTAGTGATGCAACATCTCTAATAATATTATCTCATCATATGCCTATTTTGAAGTTAATTAAATTATAGAAATATATAATTTCATTTTGCATTATGATGAAATTATTTACTAATATTTTCTTTTATATAATTTTTAAATGGGCTAACCAATAGGACTCGTTTAACAAATGAGTGAGTTCTTGGGTTTCACAATTTGAGACGATTACTTGAATGAGTTAAGTCTTCTGTATAAAGATTCAAAACACGAACCCGTTGAGACATGATACGATTACAACACGGAAGACACGAATTGCCGCCCTAGTGCAGTGCCCTCGAATGAAGAAGAATCTTGATAGAGGTCCAATGATGTGCAAAATGGGGTTGATTCATTGTTCGATCCTTCGAACTTGACATGCAAAAAGCTAATCCGATCAAGAGACGCACAACAAAACTTTTATAGCCGTTCATGCATGCATCTCATTAAGTTCATTTTTCATGAATATTTTATTCTTTCTCAATAGGCTATTCGTGAGTAGTTCATGTATTTGACCTTCAGTTCATTCATTATGTTCACTTCTCAGGTATTTCATTTATGTTTAGCTCATGTAGAACATTTATGGCTTGGTGTCCTTTGACCCCTTTTTAAAGGGCGCCCTTGTAAGAATGAAAGACACATAATTTGGAAAGCATATTTTCAATCTCAAAGTCATTTGATTGTCTCTTTTCTTTGTATCACTTAGTATAATTCGGATATAAGTGTGGTGAGTTAAGTTTCTCTTAAGCGGTGGTGATATATTTATCCATTTCAAGTCTAACTCATCCTCTCGCTCGTGACGATGATATATATGTACCCATTGACGACATAGGATTATTCGAGCTTCTTTTTTCACGATGGTGTATCGATATCCGGAGATTGAATTTCAATTCATTATTAATTTATCCTATCATTTTCGTAATTCAACCTCCTTCCCTTTATTCAACTCATCCGATCATACCCCGACCCCGTAGCGGACAACATGGGGGCGTCTGCCTCTTTTTTTGGCTTTGTTGAATCTTCCCCGCTTAAAAAGTTGGCCGCGGAAGAGTTAGGAGACGGAACAGGCCAGGTGTCCTAAATCATGTGAGTTTATAAGCTTATCTAGAGGAAAGTAGGAGGTTTAAAAGCACGTTATGGAGTGGTCTGGCTGAACACGTCGACGGTCCATTCTATTCATTGATCTTGATAAGGATAATAATAGTAATATTAATAAGGCAAAATATACGATAATATCATAAACTATGCTCAGACTTTCTATTTTGTCAAAATCTTTTTTGGCTATACGATATTATCACTATTTTTAATGTTTTAATTTTTTGTGGCCAATCTTGGATTTTATTATTAGAAAACCAAACTGGTCCTAATCCTTAAAATTCAATTATTGACTAAAAAAAGTGAAAAAATAGATAATAATATTAAACAATTTCATGTGTTATTTATTATATAATTTTAATAGTTAAATTAAGTAATTTGGAAGTCGAAGTTGGACTGTAGTTATTGATGCTGTTAAGAATCTGTAAAATCGATGAAGAACGAATGATGGATTTATTGTGAGGTTACTACTACGCATAAACTGGATTGCAAAACGATGCAATGAGAGGTTAAAAGTCAACTATTATAGGATAACTGTTAGACAGTATTAAGGCCGTGTTTGGTTTCCTCAGAGTAAAATTCAAGATTTGACAAAAAAAATTACAACACTAAAGATAGTGATAATATCGTATAGCCAAAAAAGATTTTGACAAAACAGAAAGTTTGAGCATATTATCGTATATTTTGCCTATTAATAATAATAATTAACTTTTCGGACGAGACGAGAGTAGGAGGAGGAGGAGGAGGTTGCCAAATTTGGCAGGGGTTAAACTGGAACAATAAGACCTGACCGTGAGTCCCGTCTCCAGATGTGTGGTGCGGTAGTGATTTCAGGAGCTGGATTCGGAAGAACAGAAACACCACCACCCCCTTCTGAATCTCTCTCTCATTGCACTGCCCCACACCACCCACAAACGTTGGGAAAGCAATAACAGCAAAACACAAGCCATTTCTCTTCTTCTTCCCATCGCTCAGCCCAAAAAAGAAAGGGAAAGAGTTGCCTCAGGATCATTCTCTCAACCCATGACCGAACACAACGCACACGACCATGTCTGAGTCTCATTTGTTTGTGTCCTCCTTCTTGGATTCATTATTCTCTCCTTTGTGACTTACATGCGTATACACGTACATAATCCAGAGGAGAAGGGGAAAAAGGAAAGGAAGAAAAAAGGGAGGGATCTTTCATCTGGAGATGAGAAATTTCAAGGTGAAAAGGGGATGGGATTGGCATGAAGGGGGAGGAACGTTAGTTTAGAAGAGGGTTGGTGGTGATTAGTAGAGATATGATTGACAAACACTACGGCATTGTCAAGGCCTGGGAAGTTAACATCAGACCCAAACAAGCTTCCGCTAAGAAAAGAGCCAAGCTCCTCTTCCTTAAGATGTCTGTGGCTCATGTCGATGACGATGATAATGCCATCTCGGGCGTCGCCTGCCACTCTGAGAAGGTCTTGGCTAATGGGGACTTCTACACGGGCCAGTGGGCTGACAACCTTCCCCACGGCAATGGCAAGTACCTCTGGACTGATGGTTGTATGTACGTCGGGGAGTGGAGATCTGGAAAGCCTTCGGGGAACGGTAAGTTCTGCTGGCCCAGCGGGGCCACCTACGAGGGGGAATTCAAGAACGGATTCATGGACGGCAACGGGACTTACACCGGTCCTTCCGGGGACACGTACAAGGGCTCCTGGGTCATGAACGTGAAGCACGGACAAGGTATCAAATGTTATGTAAATGGGGATTATTATGAGGGAGGATGGCGGCGCGGGATGCAGGACGGCCAAGGGAGGTACCAATGGGATAGCGGAAATCACTACATCGGTCAATGGAAGAACGGTATGATCAATGGGAATGGCACACTAATTTGGAGCAATGGGAAGCGATACGATGGATTCTGGGAAGATGGGTTGCCGAAAGGGAATGGGACTTTCAGGTGGCCTGATGGTAGCTTCTATGTCGGGATTTGGAGCAGGGATGCACGGGATCAGAGCGGAACGTATTACCCGGCTGGCTCAATGGGAAGCAATGTGGATTGGAATCCTCAGGAAGTGTTTACCGTGGATTTGCAGGATTGCAAAATATGCCCGGGTGAAAAGGTGTCCATTTTGCCATCACAGAAGCTATTGAACTGGCCAGGTATTGAAGGGGAATTTCTTCAGAAGCAGCCGCTGAAACCTTGGCCTGAAAATGACATGGCTGGGAACAAGAGCATGTCACTCGACGGAAAATTTTCAGACGTCGATAGCTATGGTGACAGGAGAAGTGTGACTGGCGATGGATTGGGTAGTCTTCAGCTGGAGGATTCTGGGATGATGAGGACTCCAACAAGACAGCAGCTGTTACGCGTGAAACTTCCCAAAAGACAGGGGGTCACCATTTCCAAAGGCCACAGAAACTTCGATCTAATGCTTAATCTGCAGCTAGGAATCAGGTAACAGCTGGCGAAATATCCTTCAGCTGCGAGCACTTGTGACTTCAATGTGAACTATCTTTCACAATAATATATATCTTGTTGATGCAGGCATTCAGTCGGAAGGCCTGCTCCAGCGATATCCCTTGATTTGAAGCCTTCTGTTTTTGATCCAAAGGAGAAAGTTTGGACGAGGTTCCCTACCGAGGGATCCAAGCACACTCCGCCTCATCAGTCATGCGAATTCAAGTGGAAAGATTATTGCCCTGTTGTTTTCAGGTCACCTGTCGATGTAATTCCTTTTTAACTGCTCAAAGTAGCTCGCCGTTCCTAGCCAAAAAACAATCAAGCTGGTTCCCGTCTTGTATTTACACAGGGCACTAAGGAAATTGTTTAAGGTGGATGCGGCGGATTACATGATCTCCATCTGTGGAAACGATGCCCTTCGAGAGCTTTCTTCCCCAGGGAAAAGTGGAAGCTTTTTCTATTTGACAAACGATGACCGCTATATGATCAAGACAATGAAGAAATCTGAAGTCAAGGTTGGCCAGTCAGTTAGTGTATTCCCGCTTGATCTCCCCAGCTAAACTCTTCACTTCTAAAGCTGCCCAGTGAATTTGCCTGTTCTTGTCACAGGTGCTGTTGAGGATGCTACCTGCATACTATAATCACGTTAAGAGCTTCGAGGGCACCCTCGTTACAAAATATTTTGGTCTGCATTGCGTAAAATTGACTGGCGCTACTCAAAAGAAGGTAACCAATGATGTTCAGAGATGTTGAAAAAACCTGCATTTTAGGCATCCGAATCTGAAAGGCGGCAGAAAATCAAGGGAATAATAAGAAATGCTCAATCTCCGGGATGATTGTGCAGGTACGTTTCATCATAATGGGAAATCTCTTCTGCTCGAATTACGTCTTTCATAGGCGATTCGACCTGAAGGGGTCATCGCATGGCCGTTTCACGGACAAGCCAGACACTGAAATCGAAGTAACTACAACCTTAAAGGATCTTGATCTCAACTTTATATTCAGATTAAAGAATGTCTGGTTCCAAGAATTCTGCAGGTGGAGCATCCTTGTAACTACTCTCCCTATTAGTGACCGCGCCTTTTGTTGTTTGTGAGATCATGAAGTTATTAATCCTCTCATTCTTATGCAATTTCTGTTGTATATGCAGACAAGTGGACAGGGACTGCGACTTTCTCGAACAGGAAAGGATCATGGACTACAGTCTTCTGGTAGGACTTCATTTTAGGCAGGTTTCTCACAAAGAGGATTTGATGATGGCAGAACCTCTCGGTTCTAGTTTTGGCACTCCAAGAGGTACGTCGTCTCCAAACTTTTCTGAAACTGAATGAGGTTTACAAAGTCAAACTTGCCCACATAATTTAACCTCGATGTTTGCTCAGGATCGGAAGATGCAGAAAAAGATGGTGCGGAAAGTAATCCGCCTTCGTCCGACACTCCCAGGTAAATAACATTGAGATCCAGCAAGGAGGTTGAAACTAAGATGATTGGGAAGATAACATTGAGATCCAGCAAGGAGGTTGAAACTAAGATGATTGGGAAGAATGTTCTAGTCGTCGTTGCCGGTTGTTATTCTCATGTCAATTCTCCTGTGAATCCTACAGGAAGGCTGATGTCCTGGGCATAAACATGCCTGCATTGGCAGAACTCACTGTGAGGAGAAGGGACACAGAGCCACAACTGGTCGGAGAACCAACCGGCGAATTGTACGATATCGTCATGTCCTTTGGCATAATAGACATACTACAAGACTACGATATCAGCAAGAAACTGGAACACGCTTACAAATCCATTCAGTACGACCCGACTTCTATATCGGCAGTTGATCCTAAGCAGTATTCAAGGCGTTTCAGGGATTTCATATTCAGGATATTTTTAGAAGATAATTAAGATAGACCTTGTAAAGGCAATGGAATTAATTACGCGGCAGGCAGCTGGGATTGAACAGGACCGTCTTAGCCGGGGCGTGGAGCGCCTTTTCCATGGGGGGTCCGGGTGGGGAAGGGGAAGCTTCTGATCATCAAGTAGGCAGAGAATCCACCTTTCTGCACATTGAAAGAGTGGTGTAGGTGGATTAAAACCATGGTTCCGCTGTACAAAAGTGTAGCGGGGAACAATTCCTTACTACCACCCCTTAAGAGGTGAGCTTCTTTATGGGAAATTCTTTCGAGGCATCAACACTGGTTGCATACATGTAAAGGAAAACTAGGACAAGACGAGCTGTCTCTGTTGGAGCCAAAGAGCTATAACTTGTTCATTTGATTGCTTAACCTGCTGCTGCTTAATGAAGGCCGGGCATTTCTATTTCCTGAATTCCAGATAAATACAGCTAGCAACAAAAACATGCAAAACCACATGGTTAATTTACTTCTGGGAAATTCATCAATGTACACTGCATTGTTAGGGAATGAACGGACTTCACTAATGCCTAAAGAATCTGGATAAGAGATCCTGCTCATTGACATAAGATCATTTTACCATCCCATCTGCCCCCCACATTACACATCCCCCATCCAACTCAAGCTCAGCTCCCTCGGATGGAGAGAAAAACCAACGCTTACTGGAATGAGTAAAGCTAAAAGACCGAAAAATAAAAAAGATCCTCCCGAAGGAAAGGAGAATGCAGAGGTCATACGCCAAACCAATGACGTCAAAATCATCCCTGCCTACTGGTAATGTACAAAAGAAGCAGCAGACAATTAGATCCGAGTAGTACCTATGAAATCTGCAAACTACTCAATAGGGTATCCGTAAGTTAGCAAACATCATCATCTATTGTCAGCAGCAGTCTCTTCAGGGGCGACACTCCGCTCCCTACCCCCATCACTTGGCCTCACAAAGTACTTGCTGTTGAACAACTCAGCTTGGTCTGGATACTTAATCCTTACATAACTTTCCAGACATTTCAAGTAGGAGAAGTCCTCTTCACGACCATCAGTAGAGACCACATAGAAGCATCTGCTTCCCGAAAAATTCTTGTGTGTGGTCACCTGTTACAAGCAAAGCAATGAAAAGCTGGCATATGATAGAATACCAATCCATGTTCAACCACGCGCTGCGAAATTATTTGCCAAACATAACAGGTCAGTTTCTTCCATGTAAAACTCCATACCATGAAATGGGCGATGCCAGAACCCATCTTTGTCTCTTTATCTGGATGGTAATTGAAGACCTTCTCTTGTATAAATTCCTGTTCATCTTCTGGCAGCGGATCTCTATCTTTTTCCCTACACAAACATGATAACATTCTAAAGGGCAGATAAAAGGGTCGGAATACCTTGCACAAAAAGAAGATAGAACAGTAAACTGATAGGTTAAGAACAGAACGTCCTACTTTAGCTAGTATCATCATTACAAATAAAAGATCCTTGAACTAAAATAGGTAAATCTGAAAACTAAACTTTTCCTTGAAAGGTATTCCAAAACTTCGTCAACTGCAGCACTTAAAATATTGACAAAAGAACTTGATACATGGCAAAAACACACAGAAAGCTTTTAGAGTAATCACTAGTTCAGGAGGCTCATCCAAACAAATGGTCCCCATTAGACTGCCAAAAAAGCATGTAAAAAAACCCATTCACCTAATTGATGTATGTGAATTGGAAACAAAAAGTTCATCAAACAACGATTTAACTGGCAGTTTCATGGCATTAAAAAAAAGAGAGCAGCTTGATCCTAGCAAAAATATTGAAATAACAGGCATCGAATGTGGAACTAGGAGGTATCATTAGAGATCAGAAGGGGGAGTGGATTGGATGCTATAGCATCAAACAGCCGCACACAAACAGCCTAATAGCTGAAGCACTGGCCCTCTACGAGGGCATATCCCTAGCAAAGGCTCTAGGAATAACTTTCCTGGCCGTTCAAACAGATGCAGACACCCTACTCCACTATGTCACAGGAAAACAACAATGCAACTGACTAATTGCCCCTGTCGTGGAAAAATGCAGATCGTTGTTGTGACTACAAGGAAGGGTCTTGTTCTTTAATAATTTAGTCAAGGAAAATAATTTGCGAAATAGAGTACCAACTTTTAAAATTCTTTGACTAATGCAAAAAAATCTTTGACTAGGAATTCAAACCTTCCTAGAAAGTAGGAACTCATCTTTCCTCATAAACCTAGAGAAAAAGTTAATACAAGACTACAACACAATCCTAGAGGAAGAGAAACAGCTATGGTTTATGAAATCCAGATCAAATTGGATACTAGAGGGACAGAGAAACACGATATTCTTCCATGCAACCACAATTGCCAGACGAAGAAGAAACAGAATTCTATGATTTCCAATCAGACAGAGATTGGAAATCATATCAGATTGTCCTTCCAGGAAAGATACTCCTCTACTCTCTCAAACAACTCCTCTCTACCCACCCACCTAAAATCCTCTCTACCTGGCATCCCAGCCTTAAACCCCATGGCCCATGACAAACTAGAGAGACTATGTGATGAAGAGGAAATTAAAAAAGCCTTGTTCGCTCTAAACCCGACCAAAGCACCAGGCCCTGATGGACTACACCCAATCTTTTACCAGAAATTCTAGGAGACAGTTAGATCATCCATCACAGCTCGGATCAAACATATCTTTCACGCAAGGAAAATCACAGAAGATCTAGGAAACACATCCATTGTTCTCATTCCCAAAACAGATAGCCTAGAAACTGTGGATCATCTAAGGCCAATATCTCTATGCAACACATTATACAAAGTTATCTCCAAAATGATAGTCAACAGAATCAGACCAGTAATGCAAGACCTAATATCACCCTAACAGAATAGTTTTTTACTAGGAAGAAGAACAACAGACAACTTCATAGTGGCGCAGGAAATACTACACTCATTCAACACCATGAAAGGAAACAAAGGGATGCTGCAGAAAGCTTTCGACCTAATGGAATGGAGCTACATTGAGAAAATTCTGCAATTTTTCAATTTTCCGAAGGGATTGATTACTTTAATCATGAGTTGTGTGTCAACACCAATCTACAACATATCATTTAATGGAGGCCACCTCAACCCATTTAACCCAACAAGAGGGATCAAACAAGGAGACCCCCTATCCCTATATCTTTTCATCCTACGCCTAGAGTACTTAGGTTACCTAATTGAGAAGGAGTGTCACAATGAAAAATGGAGGAAAGTAGCAGCAAGTAGAGGAGGGCCCTCTTTCTCCCACCTTTTCTTTGTCGATGACCTCAATAACTAACAATACCTCAGCTTTTAACTCAGTCATAGAAAGAGTGAAGAACAAATTAGCAGGATGACAAACAAAATTCTTATCAAAAGCAGCCAGAGTAGTAGTGCTTAAATCAGTAGCTAAAGCCATTCCGGCATACCTAATGTCATGCCTCAAATGGCCAAGGAAGGCACAAGAAGAATTGGACAGAATTAACAGGAAATTCCTTTGGGGATCCACAGAAGAAAGCAGGAATTACATCTAATAAACTGGCATCAAGTAACCAAGAGGAAAGAGAAGGGGGGACTAGGGCTATTTAGAGCAAAGGATAGGAACACCGCTCTACTAAGTGGACTATCCTGGAGAGTACACAGAGGAAAATTCGCAATGGGGACAAGTCATCACTAACAAATATGGGAAGCATCTGGAAAAACGTAAGCAAGGTTCCTGTATATTAAAAGCACTAAAGGCGGGTGAAGAGTTACTCAGACAGGGAACAAAGATTAAGGTCCATAGCGGCGCTCAAACTAGATTCTAGATTGATGACTGGTTAGGGTGCGGAAGTCTAAGGAACAAATTCATTGGCCACAAAGCAAAGAGAAAATCTATAGGACAGTGGCTGACTACCACAATGAACAAGGATGGATGAAAATAGGATCGGCAAACTACCTCCCTACGGAGATATGGGATCATATAGCATCCCAACCACTAAGAGAGGGGACCTTGACAAAAGACTAGCTCACCTGAAAGCCATCCAGCGATGGGGAATTCACCAACACATTAGCCTATGCACTTGCACATAGAGAGGAAGAAGCTTACGGAGTAGCTAAAGTACAGTGGATCTGGAAACTAAAAATCCTTCATAAGCAGAAGTTCTTTTTATGGCTATGCTGGTTCGAAAGACTGCCCACAAGAGACATGCTACAACTAGAAATATAACACATGAAAAACTATGCCCAATCTGTGAATGGGAAACTGAAACCACCCTTCACATATTAAGAGACTGCCCTATCTCCCAGATCACTTGGGGTCTATTCCAGCATCCGAAATCACTACAGGAGACAAACACAGGAACTACAACCAACAATGGCTACAAGTAAACCTCAACACAAGAAAAGCCAGAACCACCACATATAGAGGAGTGCAGTGGCCTATTCTATTCACCTCAGTAACATGGCACATCTGGAAATAGAGGAACAACAATATTTCCGAAGAGGATGCCAGCTCTAGAGACCCCTACACACAAATAATGGCAAATGCAGCAGAACTTCAAGCACTATTAGGAGGAATGAGCAAAGAAAGAATTCTGCGAACAGGTCTCATTCAAACAACAGGCCACACCAACCCGGAGGGCAGCAGGGATTCTCAAAATCCAACACAAGATAAATGGGAACCCAGCCCTGACCTGCCGTACATACTGAACACAGATGCAGCGGCAAGGAAGGAGACCTAAATGTGGGACTAGGAGGAGTAATCAGAGATCACAAAGGAACTTGGATTGGAGGTTTCTGCACCAGGAAACCAAACACAAACTGCCTAATAGCAGAAGCCATGGCTCTACTAGAAGGAATCCGATTTGCTCAAGTTATAGGAATCAAGTACTTAGCCATACAAACGGATGCATCTACACTAGTAAACTACCTAAATGACACCCAGCAACCAAACTCTTTGATAACCTCTATTGTGGCTAATTGCAGGTTGCGATTGTATGAGTTTGAGGAGTCTACGATATCGCACGTTGCGAGGGGACAAAACAGGGTTCCAGACAGGCTAGCCAACGAAGCTCCTGACCGGACGACTCCTACCGCTTTTGTTTATCCTCCGGATTTCATTTTGGATTTGTTGCATGAAGACATTCCTTTCAACATGGGATCTGTAACCTAAAAACCCTGGACGCTATTATCTAGTGATATCTATCCTTCATTACAAAAAAAAAAAAAAATCGACCTTTGTAAGAGCGATTTCAAATTTAAATATAGGGAAATCGGTGTTTCAAACACCGACTTCCCATTGAGAGGTTGAAATTGGTGTTTCAAACTTCGATTTCCCTATTTTTAAATTTGGAAATCGGTGTTACAAAGGCCGATTTTCTTAATGCACAAAATCGGCCATACAAATGCCGATTTCTTGACATAAAAATTTTGAAACTAAAACCCTATTTTGCAAAATATTTTGCTTGACTACGTTATTAAGGAACAAAACTCCTTCAAGGAAAGCTCGGTCTCTCACATTGCAAGGGAACAAACATAAGTGACCAACAAGCTAGCTAAAGAGACGCTGCAGTAGGAGGAATGCTCTAGCTCTTTTTGTTATCCTCTGAATTATGCTTTAGACTAATTACATAGGGACATACCATGTGGATGAACTTTTGTAATGCTTGTGTACTTGATCGCTTCGGCAAATCTATCTATCTCCTTTCTACCAAAAAAAAAAAAACAAACAGGCATCGAATAAGAAAGGTACCAAGCCTGGCGCAATATCTTCTTCACGGATTGCATTGTTGGTTCGATGTCAGAAAGAATATCCTGCTCATCAGAAGTGAACATATCCAATCTCTGTCGTGTTGCTGTAAGCAGCCGAGACACATGAGTATCTTCGCCAAGATTCCTACCACGTGTCTTTCTGGATTTAGAATCAGTATTCAAACTCCACGTATCTGAACCGTCAAATTTTCTCTTCTTTCTTGACTCCCCTCCCCACTGACTTGAATCAAACCTTTTGTCTGATTCATTTTGAGAACCGTTCCAACCTATATCACACACATCTTTATGTTCAACACTGTCTGAGATACATCCCCACACAGTGTCATTGGGCTCATGACTTATGGATCCCGGTTTCTCCCTATTCGACCCATCACCCACAGAGGCACAATCATTACGAGGAAAGTTCCAACCCTTCCTTTGAGAGCTGTCCCATACTTTGTTTTGAGAATTGCTCCAGCCTCTATCAGACACGTCTCTATGCTGAGCACTGTCATTGTTTGATTCCCATTCGTTTTCATTAGACTCATGATTCACAGATACTGGTTTCTGCCAGCTCAAACCATTGTCAACAGAAGGACGATTATCATGGGAACTGTTCCAACATTTTTCTTGTGAACCACTCCAAACTTTAATTTGAGAACTGTTCCAACCTTTATCAGACACATCCTTATTATCAGTGCTGCTCAGAAAAGACCCCCACGGATCAGACCCACAATTTATAGATCCTGGTTTCTCCCAATTCGATGCATCATCTACAGAAGCGCCATCATTATGTTGAGATTCAATATTATCTCCATTTAAGCCATTATTCACAGGTGAGACTTCGTTCCAGGTGTTCCTTGCACTATTGGAAGTATGGGCACTTTGATCTGGTTTGCTTGGCCACCATGAATTTTCTTCTGCTGCGTTTGTGTTCACATCATTTAAAGGCTCCAAATTTGAGGAATTGTTCAAATCATTCAATTTGGTGACTGTGTCCCTCACACTTTTCCCATCAACTGAATCCCAAGCATTCACTGTCTCAGAATCTTCTTGATTTTCAGATGACATATCCCGGGGAGGATTTGTATTGTGCCAGCTGGACCATGAATCTCCCTTGGTCATTGTTGTGACTTTGTCCCAATTCGTCTTGGCATCATTAGAATCACCACCGAGTTTATTTTCTTGAATGTTACTGGAGTGGTCCTGTGAGGGGTCTTTATTGTGCCAGCTGGACCATGAATCTTCTTTTGCACGGCTAGCACCCAGGTTTCCATTTTTCCTCGATCCCCATGCATCATCAGTGGCCCCATTATTCACAGATGGGATGTCATCCCAACTCGACTTGCTTAATTGAGGGTCAAAAGTGTCTTCAAAAGTAGGTTTGTCAGTGACATTCTCGGGAGAAAGGCTAACCTCTGCATTTTCATAATCCCAGTTGAGGTGATCAACTTCAACTCCAAGGCAGGAAGTTTCTCTACTTTTGATATTCGGGTCTCTTACCATATGGAGAAAACTATAAATCTCAGAGCCAATCTCCTGCTTCCAATCCACCTAAACCATTTTGACAACATTCACAATCCATGAGTGTACTTCCATCTATTAAAATATGAAAGCACTCTTATCCATCCAAAATATATTTAGATAAACCACAAACATTTAAAATGTCAGTCACCTTCTCAGAGGCCCAAATAAGATCAAATTTGGAACCTGTGCCAACAGTTACACGTTTACCCCAAGAGCAAGATGCCACAATGCTTGAGAGAGCGTCCACATGACAATTCGCAGAAGCCCTCTCAAAACATTTCCTGGGGGTCTGCAGACAGTATAGAATGATCAAATTTCATTAGCTGGAAAGATCGTTCCTTGCATATTTAAGCAATGAGAATACTCTTACAAAAAGGGTTGCCTCAGTGAATGGAACTTGCACATTTAAAGATTTGCACAAGGCCTTATAGCCGCCAGAGTTGAAGCCAATCAGATCTCCTGAACAAGACATACTATTCCCGAGGAGAATAAGATGCTCTTTCAGAACACCTTTCGCCACTGCGGCAACTGAAGATGAAAGACGCTGCAAAAAGCCAAAACTATTAGCCGTATTTAGCCATAAAGAATTAGCATTGCAGAGTTTGTATTCATTTTCTCATTTTTAGAATTAATGAAGCTTGAAAATATTTATTCAGCAAAACAAGAATCTGGGATACATGAAGCATGTAAAATGCGGAAATGTGATGCTGCTAACAAGAATGCTTGTTGACTTTTCCTAACAAGATTTCAAACTCTTAAATAAGGTAAAAGGAACTTTAGACTAGCCAACCATTTTATTCAAACTACAATATTTAATTTAAGAAAACACCATGGTACCATTATATTTCACAAACAAGGAAAACACATTTACTGAAAAACTAATCTTACATGCACAGCTTGATCAAAAGCACAGGAGATCCCTAGAAATTCCTGGACTTGCTTTATAGCATAAGGTATGGATCGCCTTGAGTCAACCATATGGAAAACTGGAAGACACGCGTCGAGAACCACCCTCCAAGCATCACCAGATTGCTTGCAAGCTGATTTCTCCACAATAATATCCAATGCAACTTCACCATTCTGACTCCTGCGAGAGTTGCGTAACCAATTTGCCGATCCAGGATTCACCCAAATAATATTAGCAGAAAGGATCCGCGGGTCACCTTCCATTCAACAAATTAAGACAAGTCAACTTATTTTATCAGTGACTAGATAGGGAGAAACCATGGGATAATAGCACAATACGCTGCCAGAACTTTAAACTAGTTAAAGAAAAAAGCTCATTAAGAGATAATGAGAGTGCACTGCAAGGATTTTACCATATTAGGGTTAGTTTGGAAATTAATGACAAAATACAGCCATAATTTGAAAAATTCTCAATTTACCATTCCTATGTCCTTGTTCAAAATCATAACTTTCAATTTACTAGAAATACGTTGTTCTAAACTACGACATTGGTAAAAATCTTTTTTAGTTTTCCAATCGCGGTTTGAAACGTCGAATTTTTCAATTGTCGCGGTTCCAAATCGCAATTAAAAAGAAAATAGAAAAGGTCATTTTTCCAAACTCGCGGTTCCAAACGATGGTTTTAGAAACTTACAAAATTCGTAACTAGTATCGCTGTTTAGAACAGCAATCTTTTTAGTAAATTAAAAGTTACGGTTCTGTACAACAACAAAGGGGCAGTAAATTGGGAATTTCCCAAATGGCAGCCAAATTTTTTTCCAAATCAATAATAAATCTGTACAAAGTTCAGTGCACCACATGCACTGAGGGATTGCCCCTCCTCACAAATCACTACGAAACTTTTCCAAATACACAAGGAATTAGCCAACTTCTTTGGCCTACATATCCAAGATTTGCTAGTACTAATCTTTAATCCTCAAGGTACTACAAGGCTCAAATAGATACCATGGAACTTTTATTTTTTTGGTATAAAATACCATGAAACTTGTTGTTGCTCCATAGAAACAACATCACCTTCGGTAAGCAGCCAATCTAAAAAATATCCCAACGTGTAATCCTAGAGAGAGCAGCAGAAATGCCAAGCCTACTAGGCAAGGTAAAATCATAGGGAACCAAAAGGAAGAAGACAACACTGACAAAGTGGCAACGATCTCCAAAGTGATTCCATACACTTAATATAGATGCCACCACCGGCTCTAACCTCCCCATTAATGGCCTGTGGGTGTTCCTAAGAGACACAGAAGGCAGATGGCAACTAGGCTCTGCCAGAAAAATTTCGGCTGAGTTTTCTAGCTAAGGCTCATACTCTAGAGGAAGGCCTACTGCAGACACAAAACTTAAATACTGCAAGAATTAGAAATTCAAGTTGATACTAAATTACTTACGAAACGCCTCAGGGATTTGAGAAAATCCAACTCAACCTCTATTGTGAATAATTGCAGGTTGCTTTTGGCTAGTTTTGGAAAGGTGACCATCAGCCATGGGCGAAGTGACAACAACAGAGTAGCAGACAAATTGGCCAACCTTGCACAAGTCAAGCGGAAGACCTTATCACTTTTGTTTTCCGCCGGATAGTGTAATTGGCTTGCTACATATGGAACTTTCATGTGGGAGCCCTTGCCAGCCCATTTTTTGGACCTATGTCTCTTGACTTGAATTTAATGAATTCTTATTTACCAAAGAAAAGGAAAAAGAAAAATAGAATGCCTTCCAAATTTCACAAGCCGGATTCATTGGGGTACTTCCATAGCATATTTCACGAGTATAATAATCCATCTTTGCTAATTTGACTAACGAAAAGGATTCTAGAAGAATAACCGACCACTGGTTCTGCATCAAAAATCAATCATAGAAAATTATCTATAGAATCCGACTCATTTTAAGTGTTTAATAACAAGCATACCGTCCTTTGAGTAGCTAATGATGCTTACAAAAGAAAATAATAAGTGATATTCAATATGCCCATTTGATGGACTGAAATCTACAAGAACAATATGTAACACCCCTCAACCTTTAGAAGAATCTGAAAATACTGCTGAGTAAAATTAAAATGAAAGATAAAATTGTATGCATCAAGGAATCCATTCATCCATTGACATAGTTGACAGGAAAATCATACAGTACCTTTGATTACTGTCTCCAGTAGAACAGGACAGATGATGTTAGCATGAACATATCGTATTCTTTCCAAATGTTCATCACTTATATCCGGAGAAGAGAATGTCAAGCATGGAACTGTAAAGCTTTTACCAGATGACAATGGCTTGCAAATGCAGCCATTACTGCAAGAAGAAGACCGAAATCAACATAAGACTAAAGTAGACTATTTTCTTTTGAGTATCGTATCAATGCCATGCTATTGCTGCTAGAGAGCATTGTCACAAAAACAAACAATAAAGACAACATTGAAGACATTTTAGGCAAGGACAAGAATATACACCATTTCTAAGGGAAAGTAAGGCTTTTATGACTACAAATCATTCATGCATCACTGAGGAAAAGATCCCGTCTGAATTCTTTCTTTACAGAGATATCCTCATATAATCAAAGTGATGAATCCCAGCTCTTTTACATATGCTGAGGACTTTTTTCTTCAAACAGAAAATCGGTTAAAATTGACTTCAAGACAACTTTAAACTACACAAAAGTTAGTGTTGTCCTTTCAAAAAATCGCGAAGTGATATCAACTCTGTCATTGGAGTATGGATTAAGATACCAAAATACATGAATTGCAGGAATTAATTTCAGAATGGTGTAAGTGGTGGTGGAATCACCACGCAGAAGACATACAGAAAAGGATATCTAGTCTCCAATAAGAATTGAAGTCACCAACCTGACAGACAAAACAACACCCTTAAAAAAATGACTCAATTTTTTCCTCTTCCGATAAAGGTTTATCGTCTCCTGGCACTTCTGAAGAATATCTAGCATGTTGATATCTAACTCTTTCAAGATTGTCTGTCACAAATAACAAAAATATTGGAAGAGAATATCATGGGACATCCCGAAAGTTACCCATATTCCATATCTAAAATCACAAATTATTTTCAAACCTGATTAAGATGAATATGACCAACAAGTCCTGTGTGAGTTTCAGAACCTTCTTTTACAGATCTCAGCTCCTTGTATCTATCACAAAACAAAAATGAGGTTGCAAACATCAAGAACCATGCCACATACAGCATCTCCGGAGAAATTTTATGGTTTTCTAAGTAATTGAATTTTGACAGAACCACCAAAGGAACTAAAGGAAGAGTATAGAACAGCTTCGTCCATGTGAAAGAAAATATATCTGCAGTTGTATCAAATAAAAATAAGAAAATCAAGTCCATTAAATGTGCTTAAAAAATATAAGACTCAATTGTGCATCCTATATAAATCGGGTCCCCCCTTAAATTGTTTCCAAATTGGGCATAATGATAGAGTGGATAATGGAACCTCGGATCTCCAAACTCCAACACAACAATAAATTTGCTTCCTTTGCCACCAGGGGCAAAGCTTTAATTTCAGTTGCTTGTGATCAACCTCTAACAAATACAACGTACTAATACAATTGTCACTTAGACGGCAACAACAACAATCACCAAAACTTTAATCTCAGCCTTAATCTCTACTAGATGGGCTCAGCTAGATTGATCATTTTCACCAAGGTGCTCAAATTATTACTGGATCCTCATCTAAGTCTAAGGAAATCAAATCCTTCGCAATTGCTTTCACCTGCTTTTTCGGTCCGTCTCGTTACTGTCCAACGTCTAACAAGAGCCTTTGAAGGGCCTCTGCAAACTTCTTTCATTTATTTTTTAATGGACACAGCTTCATCTTTTTCCTAGACACCAGCATTTGTCATTTTATGCAGTCTAGTATTATCAACTGTACGATTAAACTCCTATGCACTTCTTCACTTCAACCATCATATTACGATATACGAGTCATATCTTATCTTCTCTTGTATCTCCTTCTATCACAGACCTATGCTATTTAAAAATCTTCAGGTAAAGAGAAGCCTTGACATAATTAAAGAGATGTATTGACCTCCTATCTTAACCAGTACAGCCACCGTTGTTAAAACTCCACTCATCTTAAAACCCTTAGCCCTGGTCAATGAATTGAGCCCAAAAAAGAAATTATGAGAGTTGCAAAGATTGAGCACATGAATTCTACCAACAATCATCGATACTCAAGAGTCTAGAGTAAAAGGTAAAATTTATGAAGAAATGGAGATGATGAAGAATTAGATGCAGCTTCAAACATGAGAATTTTCAAGCCTAAAAATATTTTTAACTCTCTAGGGATATGCAGTGATGTCAACCTGTATCTGGTGCCAGAGTGAAGAACTCTCAGATGACTAACGTAAAATCAATGAATTATATAAAAAAAGGGGTAAGCAGAACATTCTTTCAGTGGGTTGAGCAATGACTATGAAGAGACATACTCGATCATGAAGTGAACTGCAGCATCTTTAAGACTAATCTTTTTCAACCGTGTCATAACCACGTTGGCTGCAGCTTCTCGGCAATGCAACCTTCCACAACCACAATGATTCAAATACAAAATTACACGACGGTCAATTGATTCATTCTGGAACTTGACCCGACAAAGCAGTATCTCCTGACAAATGTTATCCGACATCAAAAGGAAGGTTGAGGAACAAATATATTGCTAGAAACCATTGATAAAATTCGGTACATGAATGTTTACCTTCATTAGGTCCCAAGAAGAATTACTGCTAGGTGACGAATCAAGGACAGCTTTGTAGGCAGGATTTGACATTGCGGTTGCAGCCAAGACACCAACAGGCTCACCAGCAGGAAATAGGTTTTCAGTCTTACTTCCAGCCTCTGAATCATAATCAAATTGCAGAATTGACTGGTTGCAGACATTTCTGACCGTGCCATCATAGCATATGATGGCATCTCGAAGAATTGCCATCAGGTTCTTGAACAAAGTACCAGGTTCAGATAGTCCTCTACTAGATCGGACAATCACTTCCCTGGTCGACGTCGAATGAACCATGGCTTCAAAAGGATCCAGACCACTGATGAAGGAGCTCCGGATGAATCCAAGCTCAGCACAAGTATAATGAACAGCCCTAGGATGACTCTTTTGAAAGAATGACGCCATGTCATAAAACAAGGACTTCGAGTAGAACTTTCCTCTGTCAGAAAGTTGAATGCCCAGGAATCCAACTTGTTGAATGACCTTATAAATCACAGAATCGCTCTTTGAGTCCACTAAATCTCCCAAAGCTGATGACCTCAAAATGAAATGGGAAGCTGGGACCTTTGCAAGTCGAAGATAATTCTCCAGCTGTAGCTTCACCAACTCATTTTGTGTAGATATTAGCATCCTAGGTGTAATAATCTCAAGCTTCTTCTGCATATCTTGAATTGTTGCTTTAGGTAAGTAAAAGTCCTTCAAGCTAATACTGAAGCCATACATGAAAAGATTCTCCATTAGCATTGGTTGGAGGGCATCAAAAAATTTGAGAACCACATCTGAACCCTTCTCAAATAGTATTGACGTCACTATTTCATTGATCATGGATGGCACAAAATCTTTACTGTAATCAATATCAAGCATCCTACTTTTCTGGATCAGGTACCTATCTCCACGACAGTCAAAGCCTGATGGTAGAATAGCTTCCAATATTTGCATAGTTGTCCAGGTGGGACCAACATGATTTGCTCTCAGTAGAGCTGGCTGAGGCAAGCAACAGGGAAGGAACATAGCCGTCTGCTGTGCTACCAATTTACCATAGAAGAACTTTCGAAACATCATCTTAAGGGACAACAATGAATCAGTCCCGAGTTGTAGATTCATGTTACCGTTGTGAGAGCTAAGCAATTGCTTATCAACTGAAAAGAGCTCTAGAACCTCCGCCTTAGCACCAAGTGACTGAGGATAAAACAGATGGATGCAGTCTCCATCGAAATCAGCACCTAGAGGCCCACAGATAAGGGGGTTCACCTTAACTGTATGATCCTCATGAATATATACAGACAGTGCCTGCAATGAATGCTTATGAGTCGTAGGTGGCCGGTTTATAAAGACGATATCTCCATCCATGATCCTTCTATGGACAACTTGACCAGGCCGAAGAGAAGTATGCCCTTTTGAACCTTCCCTCAGAGAATAACTAGTAGAACCATCTCTATATGTCAGACATAATTTGTTATCAACCAAATGTTGTAAGTGTCTCATATTATGAATGCTAACCATCTCCTCAAGAGTGATTTTCTGTGCGACTTCGAAGGGAATACCAACTTCATTCACCTTCTTGTACGAGTCTCCCGTGATCACACTGCGGGAAGAAAACCCTGAGCCCTTTCTAATAAATAGGTTTTTCATTTTCTCTAGCCAAGCCTTGGTAGCTGAAGTAGCAGGCTCCTTCGAAAATCCAAAGCGTGTATCCACATCGCGTGCAGCCTTTCCAGTACCCCTAAACTGGAGATACTGATTAACAACAATTTGCAACTCATTTGCTTCCACCTCATGAGATTGAAAATTAGGATTCCCAGACCTTGAACTTCGTATTATTTCCACCTCTTTCATTACTTTCCGTAACAGTGTGGTGGATAAATCCTAGCAGGCAATGAGAGTTGGAGTTTATTGTAAACAAACAGCAGTAGAAGCGGAATTCAAAAGGTTAACTGTAATTGCCTCACCGATGACATAACAGTGACACCATCTGATATATCAGGTACAGACAAGCAATTTGGTGGAACAGGCAGGTACTGAATGATGAATCCTTCCTGTGGAAAACATCCCTTTGCTGCCAGTTTTCTTTTTGTGTCCCCCAGTAATCTCTTGAACATTTCCATCACCTGTCAAATAATTCACCAATTATTGCTGAGAGGGAGTTATAAGCAAAATATCCATGTGCCACCAATAGAATCAGAGATGAAGTTGATGACGGACTACTTAAGGACAAAGTGGCCAGCCATCCCATGAGCTACTAATGGAAAACTAAAGACAAGATAATTCTACTCGGAATATGGAGCCTCGGAAACAAAATCAACCACTCAAGAGGGATTGAAGTAATCTATAAACCTCCATTTCTACCCAAAAAAAAACAGGGATTGAAGTATTTACAATTGAATCCCCACGAAGTTTTGAACAACTCGATTATTTGAATTGAAGACAAACTATTCATGTGCTTTTATAAGGAATATGTTCCCAACGTCTCCTGCAGTTCTACCTCGCACTATGATTTCAGGCCAACATGACATGTACCACTTGTCAAACTGACTGGGTATCTAATAATTTCATAGCAACTTGCAAAGACTTTCTTCTTTTCTAGAATTCACATCAAAGTCCTTTCTCTATGAAGATTGCTCCAACTGAAGAATACAGTGATTGGATTATTGAAAACAATTGAATGACAAGGTAATTCACGGGAAAGTATAAGACAAGTTGACGTGACACTATGAAGATGAGGACGGCTAAATCCGTTCTTAATCTGGGAATGAAATGTTTTCTTTTTTTGTTTTGGTTGAAACGATTAACTGGGTATCAAAGAGATCAAATTTAAAGCATAGCCAAAAAGTGCTGCATTTGAGCATCCATATACACTATTGTTCAGAAATACATACAAGAAGTAACTCCCAGAAGTAGATTACAAGAAGAAACTTGCAAATAAAAACTTAAGATCCAAACAATAGAGAACCAGAAAACCAAAGTTCACTACGTACAAGAAGATCCTGGCAACAAACTACTGACAAACATCAACCAATGCGATGCTAAAATCAAAAGATAGGGGAATCGAAGGAGCATAACAGCAGAAATATTTGTATTGCCAATTCAAAACTCAAATTACTCCTGAAATACATTTCTGAAACTAGAGATTTACACGATGTACCTTAGAACATAACAACAAGACGACAAGGTTGGCTTATTTCCAACAAAAATAATGAACAGTCTTAGTCAATCAGCCAGTCAGATTCATCACGCGTCACATAAATGTAAAGTTTTAGATTGTTCTTAGAAGCTTCCTAGTAAGAAAAAAATCCTTTCTCTAGTTGTTTTTCCTTTTATTTTTACAGTCAATTATATTTCTAGATAGACAATAAAA
Source organism: Melastoma candidum (assembly GCA_023653495.1). NCBI lineage: Eukaryota > Viridiplantae > Streptophyta > Magnoliopsida > Myrtales > Melastomataceae > Melastoma > Melastoma candidum. The sequence continues at coordinate 12,773,827 of CM042884.1, read as the reverse complement.
CAGCCCTCACTCAATTAAGTGAAAAATATCATCATCTATGTCAAGCCATCCTAAACCACTGCCTAGTTCCATCTGAGCATCTACTACTAAAAGTTGTAGGAAAGGTATACACTATGAAGCTTCCAAGAAGTTCTGTCAACAGAAACACAGACAGAACCAAAGCCATCCAAGAGAGCCCCATCCTGAAGCTATATTAATTTCTACCAACTGAGAAAGGCCAAACCTCATGCTTCAGAACCATGACTAAGGTATTTGTTCAAGGGAAGTACAAAACCTAGTAAGCAACCCTCTAAGGGAATATCACATCATAGTTTATCGTGGATAATCAAGACAACAGTGGAAAACCTCGCAAGGAAGCAAGGTTCTTGTGGCACAGTCTCCGTAGTGGTAGCCAAATTTGTCCAAGAAGTTCCAAAATCCCGCACGATACCGGCCTTTTGGCACCTTAAGTTGCAAGTAACTAGCACCATCAGTGGTCTTGACTTCCCTAATAGACACCTGGGCAGCATCCTACATTGAAGAAGCACCTAAACTAAGAGCCCTCACATGGAAGAACAAATAACCAACCTCAATGGAGATAAAATGAATGAATAGAATGTCACAATATCGATATCCATTTTATCGTTTTTATGCTCAAGCAAGCGAACCCATGGCTCTTGAAACATAGGACAAGTTTACTTAACTCTATTGATTCAGGAGATTCCTGGGACTGATATAACATTGCCCATTCACCCAAGTAGTGATTTACTAAATTAAACCTGACTAAATAGTCCCTACATGTGATAGCATATGCCCTTGTATCAGCAGTAAGGAAAAACAATAACTCACCGCACAACAAGAAGCCAACAAGAGTTCACCCATGCCAGTATTTTTCGTAGAGAGCTGAGAAATTGAAAAATAAAATTCATTAGGTATATAATACATAAACAATGCAAATGCATTAACCATGAAAACCTACTGTTAAAAGCACCAAAAAATATGGTGGCAGAAATTCATCCCTGATTCCCTATCACAGCACATTTTTTCACAATGCACCAACTAGAAAAAAAAGAAGATCAATTATAATTAGGCGACCAAACCGGCACCAAATTGTCCAAAGACACTGTTTACAACTTAAATTAACGACCTGACGGATCTTTCCTCTATAGTAGAAATGTGGAAAAAGGAAGGTTCAATGCAATTGGAAAAAGCATTTGGCCTTTCACAACACAGAAATGTCATAAGGAACAGAGGCGACGTCTCCCCAAAGCACTTCAGTTGAGCAGGCAGGTGGATTCAACTAAACTAGAGTTACTAAGCTACCTTCAGTGGTGAAACAGTTGACAGTTGACAATCAATCAATTTTCGCATTCTACTACTACCCAAAAGACTGCTTGAGCTAAACTAAGGCGGAAACATCCCAAACAACGTGACCAACAGATCAACAGAGTACTGATCCAGTACAATGAAAGTATGCTTTAGTTAGTGTGCTTTAGTTTTAGGTAGAGAGAAGAACTACCTTGGTCTTTTTGAGGTTCAGACATTTTAAGCAAAGAAAGCTCAACACCTTCTTAAGCTCACTGATATGGCTAGGGTGATAAATCGGTATAGGCAGCTCGACATATCCAAAATGTCCTGGGAATGAGCAGAAAGCAGAGTGTCACAGTCAGATTATCATTATCCTCTGACAAGACAAAGTCAATTCATCCGATGCTTCAAATTTCATTATTGGGGAGAAGTCACTAAAGTTTCAAGCTGAAAACACCACCTTCACATTTGTCTGGATCCGAGGTGCCACATGATTCACACCTCCCAAACTCGAGGGGCAACCCCAGGAACGGGTTGGATAGTTGACTACCATGGGAAATTCCGCAATCACTAACTGATGCTGCACGCTGAAAGGTAAGGGGAAAATTAAAAAATCAGTAAATGATTAATCCAGCACATTGCTGAAAGTAGGGTATAAACAATCCATTCAGTTGATAGCTATAGACCTCTTATTTTATGTAATAACAATGGGATATTACTCGACTTACCAGAAATTCCTCCAAAATCATGCTTGGAAAGAAAAGGAAACCACAAGGAAGACTGTATGAATGAAGGATGAAGCATATCAGGAGTATGTACTCACAATTTCCTGGTACGAGGCCAGGGAGAAACGTATTCCGGTAATTTCTGCATCCGGGAAATCTGCGGAAGGCAACTCCATTTTCTTCTACAAGAGGGGATGACGAACAGTCGCAAGCTCAAGTGACATTCAACCTCGGACGGTAATCACGCAATATCCTGCACAACAAACGAAAAAAGAAAATCGGGAATTTATTTGTCAACCCATGAAAAGAAAAGCAAACAAGAGCTTTGGAGAATATTTCACAGAAAGGAAATGCAAGTTCAAAACAAGTAGAAGATATATTTTTAAAAAGAAAAAAGAAAGAAAGAGGAGTGGGGGTAGGCCATGCAAAAGCAGCAAAGGAGGACAAAAGAGGAGATAAGCAGTTGGAAGGAAAATTATCAGGCGGAAGGAAGAATCAAACGGAGACATCAGACCAAGTAGAGGGGAGGAGGGACTTTCCATGCTCCACAGACACACACACACACACCCACACCCACACCCAAAAGAAGGAAAGAAAGAAAAGAGACAAACCCTCCCTTCCATGATCCCCACTCCTAAAACCCAACGACCAGACGACTGAAAGAGAGAGAGATACGCAGGGCAATCGACAGGAAGAGGGAAATGCAGGTGGTTTCCGACAAAGAGTGAGAGACGCTGAGGAGGTGGAGGGAAATGGGGCTCACATAAACCCTAAACAAACCTCTCTTGTGCCCACCTCCCCACCCCCGCCTTCCCCGGAATAATTTCGATCGTAGTCCTGGCTTTTCGGCTCGCCCACCACCCTCCCTCCCAACGGAGCAACAATCAAGCACGTGGACCGAAAAGAGACTGAGTCTACTGCTCACTCCGTTCCTACTACTAAAGCCCGACCCCAAAAAATATTCCAGGTTCACCCAATTCAACGCCCCCCACCCTTCAAAACTCAAAAAACCCACCACCACCACCACCACAACCACCGAGGACAAAAGGTCCAAAGTCCAGGTTCTGCTAGTCTCTTCTCGGGTCGGGTCGTTTTGCTCCCTTTTTGGGCTTCCATTTTGGGCTTTTCCCCAATTAAAGCCTATATCATTCTCACCAACAATCAATTTGGTGCCACCATGGCGGTTGGGATTTGCTTAAAACTGTCATCCCCCCCTCCCCCCCCCCCCAAAAAAAATATATATATATATCCTATTTGCCTAACTTAGTCAGCTCCAAAAAGGAAAAGCAAAAAGAAACCCCCCCCCCCCACACACACACACACCCCCCTTTGCCCCTGCCAAACTCCCAACCAATCCTTGCCCAGTTTTGTGTGGTTAAGATTCGAGAGTATCTTCCCCCAGTTTTTGTGATGTTGTTGTTCTACATGAAAATGCTGTGGGTGTGGTTTGGTAGATTCCCAATTTCTGCAGTGTGACAAAAAGATTAAGCACCGGAGGTTACATCAATCAATTGCTCCTTCCCATCTCTTGCTGTTGCTCATCGCCAAGGGGAGGAGAGGGCTATTTCATCTCGGATAACCGATTAAAGGACCAACCCCAAGGTGTGATCCATCAAAAAGTCAAGGGGAGCCCATCTTCTCTCTACTTTTCACTGTCATGTTAGGATTATGCTCACATCACGAGTGTGAAGGCCAGACGCAAGCATTGTCGTCGAGCACTAAACGAGATACCTTTTCCAAATTTGTGACAAAAAGAAAATGAAAGCGAAGAACATGTTATAGAAAGGGTTCTCTAATAACTCCATGGAAGAAAGATAAAACATTGGAGAAACCGGTCGGGTCGGGGATGATGATGATCTTGCTTTAAGATTTATGACTTGACAATTGGGACCTCAGCATTCCGTTAGCTTCCTAAGAATAAGATAGGAGATGATTGATTCCTTGGGGGGGATGCATTTTTGTGTCCCAGCTTGGGTTGTCGTGCATCAACCGTGGCCATAACTTGCCAACAAATGGGGGAGGGCGGAGTGGAGACAAGGGGGAAGAATGCACCCCTCTTTGGGAGGCATCAGACACCCCTCTTGTCTCATCACTCTCGATTCTTCCAACCCTTTTTCTTCCTCACACTGATACCTTCTCGGTGAATGTGCATTTGGCAAAAGGGCTGTGAAGAAATAAATGCATTGTGTAGTGAGGAAAAGACCTTATTCTCGGGTCCTTTTTTTTTTCGGGGGTGGCTGGCTGTACCCGCATCATCATCATCATAATCATCTCCGCCTGTGGGGAGGGGGGGATGAGGGTAAAATGGGGTTGGAAAACACTTAAAGCGGAACTGTGGTTGACAAGAAAGAATGCATACGAAGGGATAACAGGCCATGTGAATCTGGAAGATGAGAGCCAGGGTTGATGTTGGAAGTAAACAATCTACCCCTCCAAAAGGTCATTGAACCTGGCCAGCTTCATGGTATCAAAGCCGATGACGAGCATGTGTCTTTGTACATATCCATCCTATCCACCCCAGGGGCAGTGGAACACAGCATGGTGGTGGTGTTATTATTGTGGCCATGACATCACAAATCCCAAAGACTAACTTCATTAATTCTTTTCCTCCATCAAAATGAAAAACATGCGTTTTACCTATACATATTTATTTATATATATATACTGGCGGAAGTGGAGAGAATGGAATTAGGATCGTCCTAATTACTCAACCCAACCGGATTTGCTCGTTCACAATTTTTTTGGGATGAGAAGTTAAAAAAAAAATGACATTTCGGGAGTAATGATTCATGAGGGAGACAAACGATGAATTCCTCGGACTTGGCGATCAAAATATGTCGGCAAAATTTGCCAATAAGGGTTCTACCGTCAAGGTGTCGGTAAAGAAGATAATGATAATGACAAAGTATAGGGGAAGCCGAAAAGGCATGTCCGCCCCACAATCCCCAACAGATATTTTGTACCGATTAAACGACAGATGTGTGCCAAGCATAAGACAATATATGAGTTAGAATAATAGTGATAGATTTCGTCACGATGAATTTAATGACACAATCATGTAGTGGAAACTCAAAATATTGGTATCACCACATACATGTTTCGGCCCTCGGTGATATACAACGTCAGTATAAATTCATTCTTTAAAAATAACATGGTATATATTTTACTAACCCTGCTATTTTTATACTTTTGTCTAGACTTTGCTTTTGTGCCTGAAAATTATTCACCTATGAGTAACGAAAATACCATGTATATTCACATGTAACCCACTCTAGCAACTACGTTTGTTGGCCAGGTCCTAGAGACCAAAACATATTACTTCTAATCTTTGAAAATAATTTACATGCGTCGAGATCCGACTTCATCTTAATCAACTATATACAAGAACACATTGACCTACATCTCATAGATAGAGGTCAAGGCTAAAATCTCGCGTCTATGTCTCCCCGGACATATTATGAAGTAGGTACACATGTCTGAACAGTAAAATGACATGTAGGAAAAAACGCGCACATGTTTGAACAAAATCGCCGACATGTTTGAATAGTTTGCCAGTATCGGTGGTTACATATCTGAACTCACGAGAGTTCCGGATACGATATTTTAGCCGTGACCTTGATTTTGTTCAGACATGTGCGCGCTTTTTTCTACATGTCGTTTTATTGTTCACACATATGTACATGCTTCCATAATATGTCCGAACTAATAGGAGTCCCAGACACGGGATTTTACCCTTGATCATAGGTAGGGCATACATATGTCATGACACCAGACTGACACATCATAAGGCAGGACGTACATATCATATTACACAACCTAATATATATCATAAGGCAGGATATACAAATAATGACACATGTCATACTTCTCGAAAAGATGTTCACACGCACGCTTATGTGCGACATGTCATGGATCTCAATCCCTTCATCATGTACTCAACGAGTCTTTTCGTGTTTCCAATCACACATGCGCGCAATCTCGAGATCAAGCCACAGTTCATGTCACGCGTTCAACAACCCATGAATGAATACAACATGTCAAGCACAAGCACATGTAATGCACCAAACACAAACATATGCAATATGATGTGATGTAATTTAATGCACTGCGATGTGCTTAATGATATGCAATGCAACCCCACTATGTACTGCCATTCTCTTCATCTTTCTTCCAAATTACATCCACTCGTCGATGGTGAGCATTGAGTCCAACATTGGACGCCCCCAACGAACTCCTCTGTTGCAAGACCACCATCTCCCACGCCGCGACAAGTCTCCAATGGTACTCCTCTAGCCTTCACCGGGAATCTCATTCGCCCGCACCGAGCACCAGGTCCATGCATAATATGCCCCGTGATTGTGTCACACGTCTTGCATATGCAACCGAACAACTCACACTCATATCTTGTGCGTCTGGTTCACACGATCCACACAACCATTATCCTCGCACGTATCAACTCGGCACATCTCATAGAAGCCGCAATACACGCATTTATATGTGTTACCTAGTATACGGGAATGACCATCATGATAATATGTCATTCGACTCACCGTACTCATGACTTCAAACCAGACAATAACAAAACCCACAATGTAAATAAGCCCGTCTAACATCAAACACATTCTTACTCCTACACGACAATAATATGACCGATTTTAATTATTATAAACTTTCTAGGAGTCTCGCTCGATATCGAGCGACGTACCCACCAAGACTCATATTAGAGGTTTTGGTTTCAAGGGAAGATGTAGAATGGTTCATCTACATCCACCATTTCTGTCTGATTTCATGCCGCCATACTCGTTTTCCACTCTCTGTCACTTATTTCTGAAATGCTCGCGCGCACCCACAGATATCACACCATCAATTATCCTCCTTGGAGTCCCTGACATTCCCTCACAACTATTCGCTAGCTCTCCATCCAAGCTCCACGACTTTGGCGAGTCAAGGTCGAACTCTCCTTCCCTTGTTCTTTTCTATTATTCTTTCTCGGATTTTTTTTCCTTTTTTCTTCTTTCTTTCCCTCTTCCATTCCTTTTTCTTCCTTTTGTCCCTAATGGGAGAAGGGGTGATGTCAATTTGGAAAAAGGGAAAGGAGATTGACGTGGCCCTCCTCCCTTTCACTTCATAAGAATTGCATATTCATTAATTAATCCCCAAGCTTCCTTAACAATCTCTAGATAGTATTCCTACATGTCACCACTTAATGTCATCCATATCAATTTCTAGACTCCCAAGAATTGTTGCTTCTTCCATGATACTCCTTTCACGAATCTAACCACGTTTTCATACATTCATTGCTCATTAATAATTCGTGCACGGTCACTGCCCGGGGTTAGGTTCAAGTATGTGGTTGCCATGAATTAACAGTGAAAGTAAAAAAAAAATGCTTAAGTAAAGAACAATGACTTACAAATGTTTGCATAAAATACCGAGGGAATGTAACTAGAACTAAGAGCTATGTCAACCCAATTTCTATTTGAATTGTGATTGCACGAGCTTTTACTACTTGTGGAAAGCCTATTTATATGATTTTATACTGGCTACATGCATTAGACATCGAAGTTATCTTTATGTTGAGTGGCTTCAACCACGTCACATCTTAGTTGTTACAGAGTCACGCCTTATTCTCCATCACCGTATGAAATCCCAACTAATTCCTTAGGCTTGCGAAACATGACTTTGCTTAGCTTCACGTCCTTCGCCTGAATGGGTGGAAAACTATCACTATCTTCTAACCAAATGACAGACTTTTGGTGATACTTTAGATCAAGTGAACGTTGAAACCAAGTGATACACTTTATCAAGCGAGCAATAGCGACAAGGCGCGATCTTCTGGGTGAAAGTTGAATTACAAACAGCAGTACGGGGCTGTGGTAAGTGACAATTAAGTGATCTCCATCTCTTAAGTTTGCCATAGGTTCATTCTTAGTCTAAGGCATTTGGTCTAGAATTTTCAATAAGAAACATATAGCCCCATCTCTATTAAAAACCCTTTAAGACGATACATCCTTTCATTATTCTTCAAAACGCAGTCATTTTCCATCTAAAAAAAAACTATTTGCCATCCAAAACACTCTAGCATCCTTTTCACTCAATCGATCATCCTCTTCGCCCAATCCATGGATCCTCAAGCTTGCTGCAAGAAGTCGGTCATCAGGTCGCACACATACCTAGGTGATGGCGCAGCCTTCCTAGCAATTTTTGCCCACGCCAACCCGCTCAACGTCTCCCTCACTCTTGACTTGGATGGCAAAGATGAGATGTTGTCGAGGAAGTACGAAGCAGGCTGAGGGAGCCCTCATTCCTCTACACTAAGACTTGTCCCACCATATTTGGGGACAAACCCTTTTGGTTGATCAGAATACACAACCATGCTCAGATGAAGGATCTTCACTTCTTCCTATCGTGAGAAAGTGACATTAGATTTTTTATGATTGGCTTATGTTAACTCTAAGAAATTAGAGTTGTATGTCTCATTTATGAGCTTAATTTGTGTTAGACATCCGATATTTATTGGCACATGTTGTTAGTTTGTATGCTATTTTGCTTTTAGTTGTGTTGTATGGATACTTTCATATTTGTGACGTGCATGGCAGGTGAAGGAGTCGCTACGGCACAACGTCCATCTTAAGGAAGATGCCTTGAAGGAGAAAGCCTAAGAAGGTAGAAGATAGAGTTGCCGAGTGGAAGATTTACACAGAAGCATTCATGTGGCCACACGATGATTTGGTGCGGCCACACTAGTAGAGCATGTATGCATGGATAAAAAGATCAGTGCAATCACACAAGAATATGGTGTGGCCACAAAGGACGAGAAGATCTTTTTAATATTTCATAGAATCTTATGAGATATTGTGAGATTTACCTTATACATAAAAAGGCTTAAATTGTGAGTTTCGTGGGAAAAGTCGGAGGGGAGTCATCGAGGAGGGAGTTTTTAGTTTTTTAGCTTTTTTAGGATGAATTTTAGTTTTATTTTCTTGTTTTCGTTCTAACTCTTGATGAACTAAGTTCTTAGGGTTATGACTGAGCACGATATGCAGTTGGATTACTTTTGACTCTCTTTGATTTAATGTGTTTAAGGCCATTTGTTTATTTTATCATATTCTTAATGTGTGTGGCTGCCTAATCAACAATCCATATTGATTTCTTAATATATCTATACTCGGCAGGGAAATTTTAGGTTTAGAAGGAGGATAAAATAACTTAAGTTAAATTTGAGAATTTGAGTTAATTTAATGAGTACTATAGAAACCTATGTACTTGTCTTAGGTAGCCCGATTAAGATTGGAAATTAATTAACTTAATTCAACAATCAATTGTCATAGGAATATATGGGTATAGTTGGATTATGTATTTATATTATGTAATGTCGGAAGATGGACAAAAGTGGTTGAGAACCTTAGGTTAATAAATATGTTTTGGATAATTTAATGATAAAAGGAACACGATATGTATTTATATTATGCAATGTCGGAAGATGTACAAAAGTGATTTGGTGTCGGGTGAAGTCGTATTCCTAAATTTTTCTCATTTGATTAATTCTCGTATTTTTTGCTCTTGGGTTTCTTGTCAATTTTCTTTTTCAAATTCTCGTTTTATTTTATTTGACTATATCTCGTTGGTTAGCATTTGATCGCTAGAATTTTTCTAAAATAATTCTTCGTGAGAATGACTTTTACTCTTTACTCTATTACTTATACGACCCGTGCACTTGCGAGATTCATGCCATCGAACAACTGACGACTTGGAAGAAGAAGAAAACCCCATCATTGGAGCGTCTCGGTATTTCTACCTTGATCGACGTTTCGACTTCTTACATGAAGCCCAACCATCTTATTTGCTCCAAATATTTTTAATTATGAAATTATGTACTCAACTGTTTTTATCTACCTTAAGGGATAATAGATTGTTATGCCCCATAGTGCTCCCTTGATTTTTATTCTTTGGATAAGGACCGGTTTGAGTTCAACCCTCAGTCAAGGAGAGTCTGCAAGAAGAATTTGAAGTCTATCTCAAGTGGTTGTCTAAGTTTTTCTTTTACGGCAAGAGAAAATAGCTTAGGCGATTTATGATAGGTAGAGGTGTTTTCTTAGTATGAACGAGCAACTTCGATGAAAGTCCCCCTGGCCTTCACTCATGTATTCCTCTGTCTATTATACAAGGCTCTCCATGTTGCCTCTATGGATTTGGACGCATTCCCCTTCTGTCTAGCAAGAGGTCCAATCTTGCTACTTTACTTGTGGGTGGAGTTATACTTCCTAAGATTCTTCTTGTGGTCATGGATTTCGAAGGTCTTTCACTCCATCTGCTTGAAGCTTGTCAATCAAAGCATTGGCCCTATATGAGTACATAAGGTTGCATAAAAGCCTTGCTAAATAGTGAGGATCCCCGGAGTGAATGATTTGTAGTCAAGTAGAGGCCCTTCCCAAAAGGGAATTTTCTCTTTCATTCCTATGGCAAGTTAGCAACACATCATGGATATCGATCATCACTACTACGAACTTGCTAGTTCCAGACTCAAATGGCTTCATCTTTGAGGAATACAATTCTCACGTGTGCGCCAGGCAGCTAGGATTTATTCAATCAACTTCCATTACTTTTCACCAATCCATGAATAACCCTTTGTCTAGTAGGATCCATGTCCTTTTTAGCTATCATGAAGAGATTTAGAAGTTCAATTGCACACCACATCGGCCTACTTTCACCACAGGGAGAGTGCCATGTGGGAAGACAATCCCCTTCAGTTGGTGTTAGGCGAATAGTTAGTGGCACTCGATTGCACACCAGAGGGTCGAGGCCTTCCACACCCTTTATAGTAGTATCTCAGTCGACTTGCTTGCTAGGCTTCGTGGCAAGGTTATTATAAATAGGATCACAACTAATCTAGAGAGCAAAGGTATTATCTTATCTTTTCTCAATTTTCTGAATTCTTTTCCTTATGTGTTTTTACTATTGCAGCTCCTAAGAGGATGAAAATGAAACAGACAAAGAAGCATATTACATCTCCCACTATTTTAGACCTGCAAGGTACCTCTTTCCCTGTTGCATCAATCACTTCTCCAATTCAAGCAAAAAACATTGTCGTTGACTCGTTGTCATGTCAACGCCTCCTAAAGACTTATCGATTGATGAAGGTGAATTTCTATCTACTCAGTGAATTGTTCTGATTGGACCTGTTACTAATCTTGTTGAGCCAGTAGATCAGGTGAAGCTCGCCACCAAAGATGAGACTAGGTGAACTGCTGCTGACCATGACCAAGCGTTAGATATTTTTTATATTGATGAGGAGGATGACTTGGCCCGACTGAGTGAAGGTCATGGATGACCATATGTTGCACCCATCGAAGTGGATCACGTCACCGAGGCCAATCAAGAAGAAATTAATTACCAGGCAAAGCATGTTGATGAGAACAAGCAAGAGGGATCCATTCATGTTGTGGAAGTCACTCTAACAGAAGGCATGAATGACTAAAAAACAAATAGGTGCTACCTTCTATCGACAAGGAGATGAAATTATTTGTTGAGGACGAACTTCCCTCTCCGTAGTGGTTTTTGAGGCGGAGTCCCTCCCTAGAGGAAGAAAGCCCCTTCTCAAAAAAGAACTCGTGCCTAGACAAAGCCTTCTCCTTAAGAAGTTGATTCAGAATCTTCAAGGAAGGGAAATCATCGAAGGGCTAAAGAGATCCTCAAAGACAACCCTTTTCCTTCCCGTAGTGATTCAAGGAGGAGATCTTAGTGCAGCTAATGCAGCTTCTGATGAGAAGATGAAGAGTTTCACTAGATCATGGAGGTGCTATGTACTAAGACTAAAGAAGAACCTCCCGCTCTCTAAGGGTGAATCATTTGGAAAGGAAGAAGATGGTATGGTAAGTGTCCTATTCTCACATGCAATTTTAATAACTTGTATGATTCATTGTATTCTACTCTGCAGGTTGCCCAAGGGCAGGTCACCCAAGCTCCTCCTCTTGTCATTGATCCTTGGAGGCTCAGCTACATCCCCTTCCCGCCCAATTCTTGCTAGCCCAATTCCTAAGTCATTCATGACTACATCCCCTTCCACTCATCGCCTTTCTTCATTCGAATTTGGTGGTAACAACTTCCTAGATCCATCTTTTAAAAAGATTTCTACTCCATACCTTTTATCTAGCATGTCATCTTGTAGAAGTAGGTACGGATCGATTAGGTAAGGATGCTCCAAGTACCAAGTCAATTTGGTGTTGGATTCCTCGAAGTGGGGGCTATTCGACAGGCAACTCCTCAAGGAAAACATCCTTGAACTCTTTGATTAACGCTTCAACTCGAGGATGCTTCTTCAACCGGTCTTAAACTGGCTAGACCAGAATCAAAATATAATCTTCTTCACTCTCTCGTGTAGCTCGAATCAGTTCCACACCTTGGAGAGCTTAAACAAGTTTATGGCTTGTGGACGCTTCAGCTAGTCGAGAAGTTAGGGGCATTAATGTACTCTTCTTATTGTCGAAAATGATGGAGTAAGTGGCTTGAATCCATCATGATGAGTCCGTAAATCATATTGTTATGGCTCCTAGAAATAAGTGGGATGCATATAAAAGAATCACATCGTAAAAGACCTCACATCAGTCTCCTTAACGAGTCACTTAAATTGACATATATTTGGATGAGGGGTGATTAGCATCTTAAGCTTCTCGATCCACGTCCTCGAGATAAAATTGGTGCAGTTGCCATTGTCTACAATCACAAGGAAGACTTTGTCTCTCGCCGACTCTGCTCTCCAGCGTCACACTCAAACCTTGGGGACGATAAGCAGCTCTCCTACATTCAAGTACTCCTCGATCTCCTCGTGATCCCAAATAGGAACTGTGCTCTCCTTGAACCTTCTTCTTCATCAGACAACTTTCTGATGACCATGTTTCTTCTTGTCGAACACTCGGAGGCCATGTGTCATATACCTTAACACTTGAAACGACATTGAATAGTCTCTTGGTCGTTCGACTTTGCTTCAGGCTTGGGAGTTGATGGTGGTATTTTTCTTGAGATGGTCGATTGGAGTCCTGACTACGAGTTACTCTCCTTGTTGAAAGGCGGAGACTTCACGATCGATCGAAAGTTCGACTTCTTCGCTTGTTGTTGCTTGAGCTTGTGGGCGAGTGCTAGAACATCATCATATGTCCGATACTTTTGATATCCGACTACTTTAAAGACTTGTGGCTTTAGTTCTCTAAGATATCAAATGATGGTCTGCTTAGCAGCTTCTTTAATGTCACATTACAAGGACAACTTCTCGAATTCTTTGGTGTACTCAAGCACACTTGAAACCTGCTATAGTGACTACAACTTTATGTACATGTCATGATAGTGGTGATCATACAAGAAATGCTTGGTCATTGCTCTCTTCATCTTTGATCAAGACCTAATTTTGTCTCCGCCTTCTTGACGACGTTGTTGGTTAACGTTCTCCCACCATAGTTTGGCAGTCTTAACGCAACCAACTCGACTATTCGATCTTCTGGCACCTCCTTGTAGTTGAAGATACACTCGACTGTGAAAATCTAGTCCATGAACTCTTCAGTATTGACGTTTCCCTCAAACTCTGTAACCTAGACACTCCTCGATGGGCCCTTCTTTCCTACCAATGATAGGTTGGTGGTAACTCCCTTCTAGCCTCTTTTCACCATGGGTTCTCTCCATCGTCACCGTCTACTCGACTATGGGACCTTGATGCTCATGGGTCCTTAGTGCCTAAAGTGGATGCTGAAGGTTCTCGTTATGTTGTTATAGACAAACGACACGCGCTTCATCCAAAGACTAAATAGTGTGGTATCTTCCGGCTATTGATTATCCGTACCCTTTGATACCAACAAGATATGGGTCCATATGAATAGGGTGATGGGGTATCATAGGAAGGGTGTTATGGGAGGCGGACGAACAAAAGACAGAATAGATGAGTGAAAAACATGAATTGAGGTAACGTGAAGGGGTAAAGTTGATATCAAACCATCACAAATACAAATTTATTGTCGTGATAAAATACTCGGATAAGCCAATCGAATTCAAATACAAATAAACCACCATTTACGAAGACGAGGGTGAGGGACACACGGAGGATGCATATATACCACTATCGGTTGACACACTCAAACTCAACCGCACTTAAAATTCATTAAGTGAAAAGAGGATTTGTTGATCTTGGTTTTGATGATGGAATTAAGCAATGAGTTACTTGTGGTCAGCAATATTGCTTCACGAATTGTATGCTTATCTTTATTGATGAGCTTGAGCAAAATGTTGTTGAGTCACAGCTAGCGTGAGCTGTATGCTGCTACTTTACAGTAAGTTGTTACTGTATTGATACTCTTACTTACTCAATATATGGAAATAAATATTTCTTATTTACATTATATTTTGATTTAACTCAGAATATATGTCTAGTTGTCTAAATACGTTGAATGTGATTTAAATATCCCAAATCATACATTTAGGCAACTCAATATTATGATATTAGCTTTCCAAGTTTATATTTAGAAACAAAAATATTTCATTATGATCATCTGCAGCAATGTTACGCTGTAAAGAGTTAAATCGTCAAATCAAATAATTTTGATAAGATAATTATTAATCTTATTAATTAATCTGATAAGATTATTATTAGGATAGTTATCTTATAAAACATGGAAACAATTAATCTCATCCGGATGGGACAATTTATATGAGGGAAGTTACCGTTTGAGAACTTACCTTCTCGACCGCGGTGACCGTTGAGCAAACATCTGCTCAGACCCGTTTACGGTTTTGGAAACAAATCAAGAGATTTGTCCTAATGAATCTGGACATCTCCTACCATATTTTCCCCATAAAAAACTGACATGGCTATCCGTCCATAGCCTTTGTGCGTCTGAGTGGTTTATGTGGTTGTCCAAAGCCTGTGTGATCTGAATGAAGCTTTGAGGATCTATGTGAGTTGTGTGATTGGCGGGGAACGGAAGGTGCTAAGTGATCGCCTGGTTCTTACCTCTCGCAATATGCGTGTGGGAGCGTCAAGGGCTGAGTGCGACCTTTGATCATCGTGAGAGGGACTGTGTGTCCTCGGTGCGTTCAACGAGCGGCTGGCAAATCGTTTGAGGGAAGCTAAGTGAATACATGTTCTGATTGCAGTAACCAACTGCTGACCCATCGGCAAGAAAGCGTTCTTGTCGTGTCTTTTCGTAGGGGAGTCTCGAGCCTACGGAGTTTGACCAGTTAGACACGCACTTGCGGGTGCGTGCCAGAAGTCTCGTGCCTGCAGGGTAGAACAGGAGTTGGGATCACCGCCGGAGTGGAACGAGGTCATCCCGAGCACAGGGATACTGTGTAGAAGTCTCAACCTCCTAATGGATAGTAGAGCAGGTTGCGTGGGAGCCGCTAGAGCTAAAAATTCCACCATAGGCACTGGGTGTACAGTGCAGTGAGTCACGGTTGTGGTAACCGTGCATGTTCGAACTGAGTGTAGGACGAACACCTCGACTTCGATGTGTGAGAAGTCAGGTTTCGCTGTGTGAGGAACCAGCCTTTTCTTTTGTTTAGTTTTCTATTCTAAGTGACTGTCTTTGTGGTTGTCCCTCTTGTGTTTATAGGCAGGTTCTCATCAAAAGTAGACAAGATCTTTGTGGAAATCCTCTGTTGTGTGATTAAGTGCTGAAGCATTCCTCTGCTGTGAATCAGAAACGGGCTGCTCCTTGAGAAGTCATTCTGTCACTGTAAGGAATAACTTTGTGAGGATTTATATTACAACGTTGTCTTTGTGCTTTGTTATACAGATCTACGCTAAAGCGACAACGTGTTGCGTGTGAACGTTGAGCTACTAACTGTTGAGCGTGGGCATCCATCTGCTGGAAACGAGAAGGTGTCCACTGTGTGAGGAGCCGATCGTTGTCCCTGAGGGATCTCTAATTTATTCAAGGATCCTGTGAGAAACTGAAAGTCTAGTGCAGGAGCATTTTGCACCCATTATATTATATAATGGAATTACCTCGTTGGTGAAAAGTGGACGTAAGTCGATTAAGGCCGAACCACTATAAACTACTGTGTCCATTACGATCGCGCAAACACTCGTACGAAAACATACTCGATCAAATCGTAACGGTTACAGCGAAGTAGATATCATAATTTGATAAACGTTCTACTGTAATACAGTACGCTTCAACTTACACTGAGAAAAGGCGAAAAAGTTACAATCACTAATTCACCCTCCTCTTAGTGCACTTGAACGATCCAACGGGATTTAAGACACAAAGTCTAGTAAAAGTTTTTTTTTTAATTGTGAATAATGACTCCTTCTCGACTTTGCTCGAGTCGTGGTTGCTTTGTCGACTCGACTATCCCTCATCATATGATTATGACAATCATAACCACTTGCCTAAAATTTCAGAGTTATATTTATGCCAAGTGACTTCAGTCATATTATATCATTAATGTTATTGTGTCGCACCTTTCATGACTTCATCGTGTCAAATCTCAACTAACTTTTTAATCTTGCAACACGTGTCATTCATTAGCTCTCACGTCTTTTGCCTGAATATGTTAGAACTCGACAATACTTTAAGTAAATTTTAAAAGCAAGTGATACCAAGGTAATCAATAGCGACAGGCTACGAAAAATGAATTCCAAATGATGGCGCTCGAAACAGTAAATAAAAATCAAGTAGTCTACGTAGGCGTATTCTTGTTCTGGGGCATATGGATTATAATTTTGAGCAAGAAAGAAGTTTTATACGAGGTATCTGGGTAGGGACATGAGTACGTGGGCGGTTTGTCATTCTTCAATGTTTAAAAAAAAAAGTTTGGATTTTTAAAAAGAGCCGCCGATCTTCCCAAGCCAAATCGAAATCATTCGTTAGACCAATTTTAGATCCCCCACCCGCACGCTCACACGCCGGGAGGCCGTTTATTAAATTAAATTGAATTAATTGAATTGATTCGTGGATGGTTGGAATGTTGAGACCCACCCTGTCCTGTCATTCATGTGTCTTTTCTTAATTTTCGTGTTTTTTTAAGGAGGTGTGCGTCGTCGCAAAGTGTAGTACAAAAGAGTTTGACTCCTGATTTTAAGCGTGGCATATTCATATTTTGATCTTTTTTTTTTAATATAATTTTTGGGAGTTCATCACGGCTTAAATTTGGCAGTCTAAAATCATGTAACCCACTATAATTCACTAAGTCAGACTAATCAGTAAACTTACTGATGGTGTGTGGGAGACGTATTCTAGAATTTACTCCCAACTTTAAAAAGAACTGATAAAATATTTGATTTATATAATCTAAGATGAATTATTTAGATTTTAATTGAATGGTGTATAAGATAGTGGAAATATATTAGTCACGGGACAAATAAATATAAAGCGCTGAGTTCATCAAGTATTTTTTAAAGAGGAGTTTCTTGAGAAAAAATATGGTGCGTATGGAGGAATTTATGGAGAAGAAATAATAGCAAAGAGGGAGGAGGGGGAGGACAACCCTAAACCCACCCACCACTGAAAATGAAAGAAAACACTCCACCGAAGATACATGCACCAAACCCCTCCCCCACCACCACCACCACCACCACCACCTAAAAAATGCTTATTGACTTGTTTGAGATCCCTCCGAGAACTGAGAACCCCAGTATCACGTGTACGAAATCTTCTACTACCCTCCCCCAACCCCCTATATATACAAAGGGGACGCACACTGCTTTCCCATCTGGGTTTTGTTTTTTGTTCGTAGCGTGTTTTCTCGTCGAGGAGCTGCGCTTCTTCCTCCCCCATCACATGGACTCCGGAACCGTAACCAAGGGTGATGTTAAGGGCGGCTGGAATGCCGCCATCTTCATCATCTGTATGGACAATATCATCGTTCATCCGTGTTTCTTTTTTTTTTTTTGTTCTTATTTTTTTAAGATAGCTTGTAGAGACTACTCATCATATCCTTTTTGTTCATGTAGTTGTGGAGATGGCTGAAAGGTTCGCCTACTATGGCCTTGCCGGCAATCTCATCACTTACCTCACCAAGGATCTTGGGCAGCCCCTGGCCACTGCTGCCCAAAACGTCAACCTCTGGTCTGGCATCTCTGCCATCTTCCCCCTCATTGGGGCGTTTGTCGCTGACTCCTACCTTGGTCGTTTCCGCACCATCCTCATCTCCTCCGTGATTTATCTTGTCGTAAGAGTCTGCAAATACCTGACAAAAAGCTAATATCTGTTTGTGAAGCCAAGGCGACATGCCGGATTATTACATCAGCAGCAGCAGTTTCCTTGATTAGTGCTTGGTTTTGGTACTGGTTTTCTCTTTCAGGGGCTGATTTTCTTGACGCTGTCGGTGTCGGTGATTCCACCTCTGCACCGTCAGGCCTCGTTCTTCACGGCGCTTTACATGGTCGCAGTAGGTGAAGGAGGACATAAGCCGTGCGTTCAAACTTTTGCAGCAGACCAGTTCAATGAGGAAGTTGAGGAGGAGAAGATGGCCAAGAGCTCGTTCTTCAATTGGTGGTACCAAGGCATCACCATCGGTGCAACCACCGCTGTATTTGTTGTAGTATATCTCGAGGTAATGAATCAAATCCACCCAAAAATTACCCTCGTAGTTTGATAAAACAAGTCAACTAAAGGCCAAGCATTTATTAGGATAATGTAAGCTGGACGGTGGGAATTGGGGTGCCGGCGGCAGCGGTTGGGCTTGCATCCGGGTTGTTAGTGATCGGAGCAAGAAGATACAGGAGAGAAGGGCCTCCAGGGAGCCCATTCACAAGGATCGTCCAGGTGTTGGTATCGGCATTCAGGAAGAGGCGCTTGAGAGAGGCTCGTGATGGCAGAGGCATCTATTATGAGGACGTGATCGTAGATGGAAGCAGAAGCTGGAGCAGCACAGCATCCATGAGTCGTACTCCTCAGTTCAGGTGAAGCAAGCCCCCTCCCTTACTTTAAGGTGCATAGAGACCATGATCATGGTGATCTCTTCTGCAGGTGGTTAGACAAAGCAGCAGTGATCGATGATGTAGACGCCGCTGGAAAAAGCAGAGACCCGTGGAGGTTATGCCCTGTAAACCAGGTGGAGGAGATGAAGAGCGTTCTCCAGCTCATGCCAATTTGGGTCTGTTGCCTCATGTTTGCAGTCGTCCAAGCCCAGATGCACACTTTCTTCACCAAGCAAGGTTCCACCATGGACACCTCAATTGGCCCGAGCTTCCATTTCTCGCCAGCATCACTCCAAGGCCTAGTCGGAATCACAATTCTCATCACTGTTCCAATATACGATCGGGTATTTGTCCCTCTTGCCAGGAAGATCACAAAGCACCCTTCCGGAATAACAATGCTTCAGAGGATTGGTTTCGGCCTCGTTTTATCCATCCTGAACATGGTTGTCTCGGCCCTGGTGGAAACAAGGAGGGTGGAAGTAGCCCGGAAGCATGGCCTGCGGGGCTTGCTGAAAGGCATCGTTCCAATGAGAATCTGGTGGCTGCTGCCACAGTACGTGCTTTGTGGGGCATCAGATGTGTTTGCTATAGTTGGCCTGCAGGAGCTGTTCTATGATCAGATGCCTCCGATAATGAGGAGCGTGGGAGCGGGGATCTACATAAGCGTGGTGGGGTTCGGAAGCATATTGAGCACGGCCATCATACCGATTATAAAGATGGCAAGCCGCAGGTGGGGAGACGAATGGTTGGTAGACAACTTAAACGAGGCTCACCTTGATAGGTACTACTGGGTGCTGGCGACCTTGAGTGCCTTCAACTTTGGTGGGTTCCTGTTGGTAGCAAGGAGGTTCGTGTATAATAGACGACCAGCAGATCCCAAAGAGCAAGTCCATGAAGCAGAGTTGGGTTTCAAACCAGGGACGAATGATCCTTAAGCAAATGAATTACAAATCTACATCCAGCTAAATTACGTTAATATGTCATCATCCTCATCCTCTGAAATTAAAAAAAAAGTTGGGTCAGTTTCAACAATGTTGACTGTTTGGCTGCAGACAAAGACTCCCAGATTTGCTCGGACAGCGAAACATTAACGTCAAATCTTTCCACAGCCACGACCAACTGATGCTTGGCCAGAGTGCTCCTCTTTTTTTTAAAGAAAAAAAACAAAAGAATTTGGGTTGCTTCTATGAACCAAACGAAAGGGATGAACGACCCTTGCATCCAATTCCACAAGAAATAGTTCCGCTTCACCAGCGATGAAGCAAGGCCATAGATGAGTAATGCTTAAGTACGAATGGATAAATTAAGAATAATAAAGAACGGCACGAGAACCCCGCAATTCCTAAAGCAACTAAACGGATCAAAGATATATACTCTGTCGAGGACGTACAAGACCTATAACTGGGGAAGAGCCATCTGCAGATTTGCTAATTGTGAGCCTCTAACACCTGTATATCCATCTGTATGTCAAGTTTGAAACCCGACATTGGAATTCGACCTTACACATTTAAGTCGAGACAAATAATTGTTCCCTGCAAAGTCATGTAACGACCGATGAGATCGGCGGCCTTCGTTGTCATGACCTTCCGACTCTTCCGCCAAGAATCTTCTGCATGAGTCGTTGTCCTGAAGACAAATTTATGCCCACCAACAGTTATGTCAGGAAACAAAGTACCAAATAAGAGCACATCACTCTTAGTCTCCTAAAATGAAAGCTCGAAGGCAACGTCCACGTGTAATTACACACCCACATGCAGAACATATGGACGCTTTCCTTGGTAGAATTAACAAAAGAAAAGATTCTGAAGAAACCAATTTTGTTATTGACAGCGTGAAATGCACAAATGATAACCAAGGAAGGATTTCTATGAAGGCAGTTCCAAATACTAGTAAATGAGAGTCATGCTAATAAAATAATAGCTGAAACTTTTACTAATTATTGAGAGGCAGCTCTAGTGCTTAAGCAATAATAATACCTGTAAAAACTCCACCATTTGTTGTTCGATGGTGCCGCACATGGCCAAGGTCTCCACATAGACAGGTCGAGTAGCACCCATACGATGGGCTCGACTAACCACTTGTTCTTCCATGCTGCAGTCACCAGGACAGTCAATTCCATAGATGTGCATTAGATTCAGTCAATAAATTCCAATTCATGTAACTGTGAACACAAGAGATTCTTCTTCTTATCATGAACAAAAATAATCAAGTGCGGCTGTTTGGAGATACCTTTTATCCCAGATCGGTTCCATTAAAAAAACGCACGTGACGAAGCTAAGATCCAATCCCAGAGCAGCACTTCCATCCATCAATAGGACAAGACAATCCGAGTCATTCTGGAATGTTGCCAGAGACTTTACCTATGCATCAAAGGAAGTCTATTAATCACCATTAAAAAGCTTACGAAAAACTAGTGTAAAATTTAGGTTACCTTGCTGCTTGACTGCATTGGGCTGTACATGCCAGAAAACTTAATACCTGCAAGCATCAACTGTGCAAGAAGCAAATAATCAAACTATTGAATTACCAAAGTGCTTAGAAACATTATTTATGAAAAATATTCCAGTACCTGTTGTTCTATAACATGAATGTGTTCTAGAAACTGAGAGAAGACTATTACTTTCTCTAAGGTTGACTTCTTGGAGTTGGTAATAAATCCTGGCTGATCACGTGATGCCACCATCATGTGGTTCTGACTGTCAACAACGTCTCTATCCACATTGTTCGATGAACTTAGCAGTTCATTAGCATCAAGCAACTCCTTCATCCTTTCAATTAAGTAAGAGACTTTACTGCTTGATGTCGATTGCCAGTCTGGGTCCCAATCATCCTGGACAAAAAGACCAAGCAGCATGCTTTAGCACTAGACAAGTTACTTTAGCATCAAATGAGATGATAGCACACAAAGATGATGTACACCCAACCCCCAATGAAAAGTAAAACAAACAGAAATAACAAAGAAATGGAATTTTAGGTTTACCTGCTTGTAAGAAGGCTGTAACTCAATCAGGTCTTTTGGGACGGCCCATTTGGGGTTTGGATTTTCTGGCCGAGATTCAGGAGTCTGCATCTCATATGAATAACTACAGCTAGGCAGTGGACATCTTTCACTATCCATGGCTACACAATCAAGGCAAAGGAGATGCCTACATGGCGTAATGATAGGCAGTCGACACCATTCTCTGCACCTGTTAATAATAATAGTAAAAGATAATCATTTTATGTAAGCGTCCCCAGATTCAGGTGAAGCAGGAAAAAAAAAACGAAAAGGAACTTACAGAATACAATTGCCCCCATTTAAGAGGGCATACTTCGTCAAAGCATACTCCTCTGACTGTGGATCTAAGCCATATTCTAATAGAAGATCCATTGTTTCTTGAATATCTTCACCAGCATCTTTCACGTTAATATGCCCCGCAACACAACAAGAGAGCCTTATGTTTCTAATAGTTGTGCTGCAGAGCTTCCACTGCTTTGGATTCAACAAACTCTCGACATGTGAAGGATCATTCCAATCAGCCATCAGAACATTCCTCCGCACGGTAACTACCAATTCATTGTAACTTTTCGCATGCTGTTCATTAAAATTGAGGAACTTTACTTTCTTTATACAAGGAGGAATTGCAGTCAAATCTTTCTTTCGAGCACTTATCATACACCTGTGAAGTAAGTCCAACAAACGCAGTCGACCATCCTCCATCTCTGCCTGGAATGGCCAGAGAATGCCACTTTCCCAAGACTTCTGGCCTTGTCCAAAAGCTTCATCATGAAGGAACTTTAACATTATTTGAAGATGGGATAATTGACTGTTTGGCGTATTTGGGGTGGGTGTGCCAGTCAATATCCAGCGGTGTGAAGCCGGTATTGATATAGCCATCTGCAGCTTGTTCGTCAAACTGACGCTTGACCCCAGTGTGTGACCCTCATCTAGTAAGATTCTGAGCCAATGCACCTGAAGAAGCACACTTTTTCTTCTACGAAGTGCCCATTCTGCACTCAATCGGCTGAATGTAGTTATGACTACATCGTAGTCCCAAGCAAGAGTATGTGGCGAAATTTTTCTCCCATCGGCAAGAACGTGTACCCTTAATTGACCATGTCTGACATGCCTATGGATCTGAGTTTTCCAGTGATTGACCAAATTGGCAGGAACAACTATTAGAGTGGCTCTAGACAAGTACAACCGGACTGAATCTAATGGCTCACAGAGAGCAATTCGGAGAGCCACCACATCAAAAGCCAAGCCCTCGAGTTTTTTGGGATAATTCCATCTTCCTACACCCTTTTCAGATGTTCTCAATAGCCCAAAAGATTGAAATACTTTACCAAAACCATCAGCATCTTCTGCAGAGATAATACAGGGACCTTTCAAGCCGATGGACTCCATTTCAGAGAGCTTCTCAGCAGAAAGAGCGGCCAGCCAGTTCAATGCCTTGTTAGTGTGTGAATTTATCAAGGCAAGATTATCCTTTAGAACGGAAACAAAGAATTCCACATTTTGTTCCTCTCCCCCAGAGGTCCCTTTAGTGCAGAACCCTGGTAAATGGGTAATACGCTCGTGCTCATCCGAAGGCTCCTGTGGAAGGTCACAGCTCTGGTACAAAGGGTTTCTATTCATACTACAAAACCATGCAGGACTGACATTAGCTTCACTAATTTCTTCCACCTTGCGCCACTTATGACAGGCATCGCATTGGATCCAAGTGTCATTATTCAAGTCTGAATCAGTATCAACCACCAGTCTCTGGTGACCATCTCGTATTACATCTAACGTTTTACATCCATTATCATTAAGATTCTGTGCTCTGTCCATTGCAGAATATTCCTCTGAACTAGAATCGCAGCCCCCGCTATTCTTTCCAAAGGGCCCAGCAGCCTCATCAAATAATGGAAGAATATTTTTCCTAACACGTCGCAAGCTCCTACTGCATCTCATTACACTTTTGCCAGACTCCTTAAAAATTGATGGCGATTCAAATTCGCTGCCAGGATATGGATCTGTTGTTTCACCTTTTACATCGCTGCAGGCCATCATTCTGGCCTTTTTGGGTAAGGGGCATGCAGATCCACCAGATAAATGCCTCTTAGATATGGACAGCAGCCGCATTCTAGGGTTTTGAGAACAAACCTTTTGGCGTGGGACCATACTACCAACTCCAACACAGTTCCCGTAAAGCTTGTAGTATCCGCACCTTTTGTCACCGTTATGCGCACACCATATGACTCGATGCCCATCAGGTGGATTAGGCAGCGTGCCCTGGGTCTTTAGGATAAGGGAAAGTGCAGTTACAGTCTTGCCTAAACCAGGTTCATCACAAAACATTCCTCCAGAAAAGTCATTCACTGTAGGACATGTCCCAGCTCTTACTTCACCAGAAATAACGTGTACATAAAGAGCAAACCCATCTTCCGTAGACAAAGCCCTGTAGAGAGGATGGGGCAGGACTCTCACCTTCCGTTCACGCTGTAACATCCACTCAACTGCTGTCTGCTGATGTGGGAAAAGCTTGAGATTCATGCATGGCATGATCATGGCCGCCAGGAACCGAAAATGGCGACATGTGGCAGCAACGCTACTGAGGTCAGATGGGCCTAAATAAGATAGTATACTTGTTAAGATATCATCCGACATATCGCAGAAGGGAGAGCTACGCGAGCCATCGGCAGGTTGCAGTCTTGAACTGTCGACAATCTCTGTCCTTCCAACCCCAGGAAGGGTATTGAAAATTTCATGAAGGTCGAACAATTTCTTCTTGGAGGCATTGGGCAGTGCAGAATGGAGTTTGCATCCAAGGACATGACAATCAGGGATAATCCATGTGCCCTTGACCTGGCCATGGACACAGGCAACCTTGTAGTATTCCCGGGAAGCAAGAACAGCACGCCTCTCTTCCCAGTCACACCTGGAAAGACAAATATCAATTTTTCTTGAAGTGTGTTCTGGGAATTTCAGGGGTCAAAGGGCGCAGTTAAAAGGAGACACGCCTGAGGTGTTGGAGAACGGCAGCCGCGACAGACCGGAAACGAGGAAACTGCCTACGCGTCAAGACATCCATAGGCAGGTAAACATCGACCAACACTACGACGCGGGCCTCGCCCTCGGAAACCTCAGTCCCGATGACCCGGGGATCGATCTGGAGGCACTTGTTGGAGACGAGGGCGTGAAGCTGGCGAACAATGCTGACGCTACCCTTGACCATGCCAAACCTGCTGGCCTTGCAGCGGGACCTGGCATTGTCGGGGCTGGCATCGAGTGGAGGGCCGAGAGGTGTGAGGTGGAGGCCATCGTCGGTGGTGAAGCCCGAGTGGGAGAGGGAGCAGGGAGAGGAGAAGCGGGGAGGGGATTGGGAAGAGGGAGATCGGAGGGCTATGAAGAGGAAGCCGCAGAGCTTGTGGGTAGGGAAGGGCTTTTCCTCCTCCCCCTCCTCCGTCTCCATGGAATACCTCGCAATTCCTCAGCAACTCCTGATTTGATTTGGCGGATGGGGTCGACGAGGCTCTTTGATTTTGGGGCGTGGGAAATGGGGGACTGGGGAAACCTGTTTATCTGGTTAAAACTAGAGGTGGCAAACGAGGCAGCCCGCCCGCGGCTCGGCTCGCTACAGTAACGGGCTGGCTCGGCTCGGGAAATCGTCGACGAGCCGAGCCGAGCCAGCGAGATGGGCTCGCGAGCCCCGGGTTGGTGAGCCAGGCTCACCGGGCTAGCGAGCCGGCTCGCGAGCCTGTTATCGAGCCGGCTCGCGAGCCGGAATTAATTTTTTTTTTTAATTTTTTTTAATTTTTTTTTTTATTTTTTTTTATTTTTTTTTTAATTTTTTTTTTTAATTTTTTTTTTAATTTTTTATTGCAACAGTCATGACCGTTGGATTTTTTTAAATTTTTTTTAATTTTTTTAATTTTCTTTTGAACGGTCATTTGACCGTTAGGAGGCGTTAGAATTTTTTTTTTATTTTTTTTTATTTTTTTTGCAACGGTCGTTTTGACCGTTGGATTATTTTAATTTTTTAAATTTTTTTTAATTTTTTTTTTGAACGGTACACTATCCGTCCGTTAGGGCCCCGGGGTTAGAATTTTTTTTAATTTTTTTTTTTAACGGTAATGTTACCGTTTGATAGATTTTTTTTTATTTTTAATTTAAAAAAAAAAATCCACTATAAATACCACCAAACTCATAAAATTTTTTACAAACAAACTCTTCCTCTCTTATTCTCTTCTTCTCTTGCTCTCAATCAATTAATCGTGATCTTGTGCTTTCCTCTCGATATCGGCAAGCGGCAACAAGCTATTGTTCATTAATTGGAGTTTCGGTGACGGTATCATTTATTTATTTGGAATTGTTTGTTATTGTTTGTTATTGTTTGTTATGGATCCATATAATTATAATATTAATGATGATGTTGACGAACTTAGGGAAATAAATGCTTCATTTTCAGTAGGACAATCTTGTACACAAGCATCCGCATCCACCTCATCGCCTCAAAGAAAAAGAAATAAAACGTCAGAAGTATGGAAACATTTTAAAACGATAGAAATTAAAATTGGTGGAAAGATAGAATCTAGGGCTCAATGCAATTATTGTATTAAACATTATTCTTATACTTCAGGTAGTTCAACGAGCACACTTGGTAGGCATTATGAAAAATGTCACTTAAACGAACAAAGTAAAGATCCTAGACAAAAAGTTTTAGATGCTAGTGGTAGTGGCATATTTTCTTATTCACAAGATAAAATGAGAGAAGGAATAGCTAAACTTGTAGCACAATGCGAGTTGCCTTTAGCCTTTATGGATAGTGTTGAATTTGAAAATTTTATGAAAGAATATGCCACTCCTAATTTTAAGCGTGTTCCTAGAAGTACAATTAGAAACGATATTATTAAAATGTTTAATAATATGAAGAATGAATTAATTTCATTTTTTGCAAGTGCTCCTGCAATGTCTATTTGTATCACCTCTGATTTGTGGAGTGCACGCAATTCTATAGGTTATGTCGTAGTAACTTCTCATTTTATTAATGACTCTTGGCAATTAAATAAAAGAATTTTAGGATTTCGTAATTGTGAATATCCTCACACTGGTATTACTATTTATAAATATATTGTAACGATTTTACAAGAATATAATATTCAAGATAGAATATTTAGCATAACACTTGATAATGCTAGTGCTAACGATGTTGTTGTTTCACATTTTAAAAACTATTTTCAATTAAATACTACATACGATTCTCTTTTTCATATGCGATGTGTTTGTCATATTTTAAATTTAGTTGTTAAAGATGGTATGACATTTGTTGCACCTCACATTGAATCAATTAGGACAGCAATTTCTTATATAATTGGGTCTAATTCCAGGCAACAAGAATATAGAGATTATTGTAAAGCTGCTCAACTAAAACCACGAAAATTAAAAACCGATGTAGAAAACAGATGGAATTCGACTTATTTAATGTTAGAAAATGCCCGACCATATTGGCAGATTATTTGTGCTTATATTAATGAGAAAACATCAAATATTAACCTTGATAAATCTATTTGCGATGTAGCTAATATATTTCTTGACTTTTTAAAACCGTTTTATGATGCTACAAATGAATGCTCGGGAGTTTATTATCCCACTTCTCATCTTGTTCTCCCAATTTTTATAAACTTAACTAGTAATTTTGCAAAATATCGACAAGTAGAAGAATTTAGAGAAATACTTAATAAAATGGAAACAAAATTTAAAAAATATTGGCTTGATATTCCTTCTATTTTTTGTTATGCATGCATTATGGATCCTAGATATAAATTAAGAGGAGTATGTCTTATGGTTAATAAAATTTCTCACAATTTACAAACCACTCCTAAAGTTTCTGATGATCAAATAACTAATGGTATTGCCAGTTTATTTTCTTCTTATGAATCTAAATATTCTGATGTTTCTCGTTTACATGTTGGTGTTTCATCACATGCTAGTTCAAGCAGTGGAGGTGGAAATACTATGCATTCACAATTTGGTATTGAAGATATTTGGAGTCAACTTGAAACAGATGTTCACTCTAGTTCTATGAGAAATGAACTAGACATTTATTTTGACACTCGATATCACTTTTCACGCGAACAAAACTTTGATATTTTAGATTGGTGGAAAACATTTTCCACCACGTATCCTATTCTTTCTATAATGGCACGTGATCTACTAACACCTCCGGTCTCTACCGTAGCATCGGAGTCTGCTTTTAGTGCAGGTGGACGTGTGTACGATGAACGCCGAGGACGACTAGCACCCGATCTCGTGGAAGCTCTCATTTGCATGAAAGATTGGAACAACGCCATTACGAGAAACCAACAACGAGAGGACGAAATACTTGAAGAATTTAAAAATTTGGATGTTGAAGATTAACATTGTAATTTTTTTGACATTTTGTACATGATTGACAATTACATGGGTGCCAACCTAGTTGGGATGTATGTAATTTGTAGTGATGCAAATGTCAAATTATTAGTTGTATACTTAAATTTATTTTCAGCTAAAAATTTGTATGTAATATACAATTTATAAAATTAATTTCATAATTATTATTTTTATAAAAAATAATTTTATTTGTGTCGGTTGAGCTCGTTAGGCTCGGCTCGTTAGGCTCGACTCGACTCGGCTCGACTCGGCTCGACTCGGCTCGTTCGGCTCGTGGCTCGCGAGCCGACTCGGGTTAAAAAAAATTTCGGA
Source organism: Melastoma candidum (assembly GCA_023653495.1). Classification (NCBI taxonomy): domain Eukaryota; kingdom Viridiplantae; phylum Streptophyta; class Magnoliopsida; order Myrtales; family Melastomataceae; genus Melastoma; species Melastoma candidum. The sequence goes on along the minus strand of CM042884.1, from coordinate 12,745,200 downwards.
TTGGCTCGTTAGGCTCGACTCGTTAAGCTCGTTAGGCTCGTTGAGCTCGGCTCGCTAAGCTCGACAGGCTCGATGAGTCAGGCCTTGATTGGCTCGGCTCGGCTCGGCTCGCTCGTTTCCCACCTCTAGTTAAAACTTCCGAAAAAGTTCGAGGTAATAATGTTAATTTTAAATATTACTTACTTTTCGGCAATTCATCTCAATTTTTCTTGTTTCACTGATAAAAAATTATTTAATATTTTAATTAATTTTTAAATAAATCGAAATTTTATTAGATTCGAGTGTTATTTGGACTTTGTTGACATATGTCCCATTTTTTAGCCCAAGAAAGCTATAAATTCCTGAAGTGCTAATAGTAATTTCAAGCCTATTAGTCACCTGCACAATACATCCCCTAAATCGAAAATGAATCCAAAATCATCAAACTCGAATCGAATCAAAACCCAGAAGCCAAAATCAAACTAACACAAAACTACAACATCGTCAGAGATTGAGAAAATGTCGAGGCAAGGGGGCGAGGGCAGACGAACTGATCCGAGGGGCCTTGGCCTTTTCAACATCGTTGCCAGAGAAAGGAGGAGAAGGGTAATAAGAAGAAATCGAGGAAGAAGAAGCGACCACCACAGAGAGTAGCCTCTCAGAGCTACGTCGAAGAAGGGAATCTACGGCAATGAGGTAATTCTAGGACTGTGTTTGGGGAGGGAGGAGGTTAGGGGGGAGAATTCCATTCCACCGAGGGGCCGTCGAAGGACAGAGGCGGAGATGGGAGTTACTCGCAGTGCCGCTGGCAACGCGAGCGCCTGCATGACGTGTCATCTGCAAACGTATAGGGGATTATATGAGGAGCTAAGCTCTCGTCAAAACAAAAATCTATCTTTACCAAGTGATCTTACTGATGGGCCGCTTCTGCCCATCAAAATTACCAAATCATAGGGTCCAATTCAAAATTTGGAATTTCAAAATAACGAACCAGATAAAAGTTCATAATTTGTGTGGAAAAACGAAATTTTGAATGTTTTGTATTCGCTTGTGATAGGGGATAGCAAGGAATAGATTATTCCAATACCGAAAAGGAAGGGGAACGTCATTAAAGGATGCAGAATGGAGTGACGAGGGATGGGCGGAAGGTTGTGTAAGGGGGTACGGCTGAAATGATGAAGACTGAATAAGGGGAAAAGGATAGGTTGAGATTCAACCTCCACGGATACAGAATCACCATCATGAAATAAGAACTCGGATAACTCGTTTAGCCGTGGATATAGATACACCACCACGAACAAGACAAGGGTGATGCACAACACGGAGGATACAGATACACCACCGCCGGTTGATATGCTCAACTCAATCCGCACTTGGAATCCACCAAATGAAGAAAGAGATTAAAGGAGAATTTACTCACTTCGGATAGAAAGACAAAGTCTTACAAAGGGTTAATAAGCTGATCAAAAGTTCTTTAAATACTTACAAAGGCACCCATTATATAGGGATTACCAGAACAAGTACATAAATGAACTTAGATAACATGCATGCAAGGCCAGATTCATGGATGAACCATAAATGGCTTATTGGAAATGCAACAAACATAAATTCTAATGCATGAATGGAAAATGCATGAATGATCTAGGAACTTGAGATGATTCGATGTGGAGTTGCTTCTGTTTCGACGGCTTCCTTCGACGTTGTATAAGTTAGTCGATAATAAGCAAGTTGACAGCTCTAGTCGATGGTCCTTCTATCATCGTCGATGATCCTTGTATCAGCTTGTAATCAGAATATCAAGTGCTCACTAGGGGATAAGCATTCGGTGTTCCAAACCTGAACAAAATCGAATATCGAAATTCTAAATTTCGAACTTTAAAATTTTTGTCCTCCAAATACCGAACCAAATTTTAAACTTCGAAATACCGAAATCAAAATTATTTCTGTATTTGGATCTACCAAACTTTCGAAACAACATAACAAACCCTGTGCTTGACCAAGTCGACTGATCCCAAAATCACCGGGAGTCTTCTTCGATGCAATATAACAATCAAAGCGACCAATTCAATCCATCAACTTACGTGTGGCTACTAATAGATATAATCTTTTCAAATCAATCCAAATGGAACACAACTAAAACGGCATGATAGAGAACCATGGAGGACTCACAACAAAGCGGACGGAAGAGGTGGAACACCGAGCCGTTGGAGGAGGTGGAGCATAGAGAGGTGAGGAGGTCGAGCACAGAGCCGTCAGAGGAGATGAAGCATGGAGTCGGGGAGGACAAGAAGAAGCAACCCTAGGCCTGTTTGATTTCTTTGTTCCGAAAAGATGGGCATGGGCTAAAAAAACTTGAAAGGGTCATCGGCCAAAAGCACAGATGTGATAGAGCCCAATAATATTTCGGTTTTGGAAAACCAAATTAATTTTTCTAAAATATCGAAACCGAATCGAAATTCAAATTTTTTTTCATGAACATCGTACCGAACAGAAAATCAAATACGAAATTTCAAAAATCGAAATATCAAAAATTCTGTTCGGTATTTGAAATTCCAAACTTTATGCTCACCCCTGTTAGAAATACGAGTTTCGAAAACTCTCTCTCTCATTTCTTTATTAAATATGAGATTCCAAAATCGTTTTTATATTGGGTGGATGTTACCCAACATTTAGACGGGTGAAACCCATCTTTAATAAAAAATGGAAGGAGTGGATTTTCTAAAGACCATATCTTTTGTAAAATTAAATATGTGTTTCCAGAATCCGTCATACGGAGAGTAAATAAGTAATTTTTAAAAGTTCGAACCATATTTAAGGAATTAAAAAAAAAAACAACCTTATTATCATATATTCTTTAAGTTTGGGGAAGATGAATATATGAAAATACTGATGGTTTTAAAAAATTTTGATCGAAGTTTAAACATTAGACATTAATCACCTACGACGGTATTTGATTTTACATCAAAGACAGGTTCCAACATTATGTTGGGTGAGATCATCCAATATTTATCCAACATAAATGTGTGTTTTGGAAATCCTATTTTAACAAAAAAAAAAAAAAAGAGACACAAAACCCCCCCTTCGGATTACTTAGACTATATTGGCCTAGTTGGTCAAAAGTGCATCTTTAACTTGAGAGAGGGCCATGGGTTGGAATTCAAATATCATGTAAACTGGCGCACGCAAATCGAGACGGATCATTGAAACGTGTATCTTTTATAAATGCGGTGAATATGTAATTTTTTAAATTTCGACCAAATTTGAGAAAGGTTTGTTGTTAATGGGCTTAAGGCTCGAACCGAGAGATATTTGGCCCCATACCCAAAACACGAAGAAACCAAAACCCACGACTTTACGACGGTAACGAGCAAAGAGAAGGCCTTGGGGGAGAGTGGATGGCGAGGGATAGCTGCCTTGCAAGAGTGGGCGCCGGTGTCGCCGTCGGCGGGGCCATCGGTGGAGCCGTCGGTAATATTCTTCTCCCCCTTCCCCCCTCCCGAAAAAAGGAAAACCCTAAATCCGACCACCGGCTGATTTTGGATTTTAATTTGAATAGCAATTGGGAATGGAACCGGATTCTATTATCCCTACTTCCACGACAGCTCAGGCAGTTTCAAGGATCGCTCTTCTTTGTTTTGTGTCCGTTTTCTTTTTGGCCTGATTCCATGGTTCTCCGTAGGAGATATGTTTCGGCTGTCCAGTTGACAGGGTTGGATCTCTTGTGCAATTTCATTCCTCCTTCATCTTCCGGACATTTTTAGTATAGATTTTTTTTTTGGAGTCGTTTTTTAAAGCTGAGACGAGGTGATCATGTCAATTGTTGAGTTAAGTGGGTTAGTTGTTGCTACTTTATCCAACGTTCTCTGAACTTATCACCTCAGAGAAATTCTAATTCGGAAGAAGGCTGTATGTATTGCTGAATGATTGTCGAAATCAAGTTTTCACTTCTCTAGTTATGTGCTAGTTGATATAAATATTTTGTTGAATGTTCTTCTTTTTTTCTAGTTTTTTTCTTGATCTATATAATTCTCATGTGTCCATTACTGCAGGAGCTGTCTATGGAACTTACGAGGCAATCAGGTACAAGGTAATATATTCAGAATCCTCTGCCATTATTTGAAGAAGATGAGATTAGCGTGTGAAAATTATTATGGTTGCTTCTCTAATGTGCTAGGGCTGTTATGTGTGATGTCATGCAAGTTTTCTCCTTTGTATTGGTTTTTTGTGTTTAGGATATTCTTTGATTACTCGGACATTTGTCCAAGATTAAGTGCTGATTTGCATCGTGGAAGAGCCTTCTTAGAGGAAGGAGATGGATGCCTTGGCATTTAGCCTTATTATTAACGGTGTAAATTCTTTGGGGCAAGTTTGTTCATAAACAAATAAAATGAGATCCACACTCAACATTTACTGGGGGAAGGAGGTTATTGCTGCTCCTGATTGGATTCCTTTTCTTCTTGTTTTTCCTTTTTTGACTAGCACGTCTTTGGTTTCCCAAGGTGGTCATTCTGTATATAAATGTGATTTGGGTTTTGTCCCAGAAAATGTTTATTTTGAGGGTTCCATTTTCAAGAGGATTGAAAACCTGTTACTTTGTGCGAAGGTTCTCTGTTTGTCCTGATTTGTGATGGCAGTTTGGTTTCATGTTTATTTGCCTTGCCATCATATGATGCCGCTGATGCAACCACAGGGAGGGAAAAATGCTATCAGTTTGTGAAAAATCTGCAGGTTCCGGGTCTAATGAAGATTAGGTATGTGGGGCAAACCACGCTGGGGAGTGCAGCTGTTTTTGGCCTTTTTTTGGGAGCCGGTAGCTTGATACATTGCGGCAAATCATACTAATGTTTTGAATGCCTTGCTGGAATGTGTGTTGCCATTTCTCCATGTAATCTCAAGTGCAGTACCTGATTTTTGAGTTGGTATGAAACATAGTATATTTATGCAAAGTGCGGGCATTGCGAAATCATTTCCCAAATGGTCGGGGCGATGTGATTGAATTTGAATCCCTCTGAGGTTCATAGATAGAATAGGAGCCACGTCTGTTTTTCTCATTTATTGTGGAGGCCTGGGAAGTGGGAATCCATCCATGATATTGACGTAGCTACGAGGAAGCAGAGGCTTAAGGCAAGGAATGAGAGAAAGGGTAGGAAAACAAGCAAGGTACGGGCGGACGAAGGCTAGTAAAAAGAAAATGGCTAGCTTTGCGGTATGTTTTAAAATGACTTTCATTAAATAATGCCAAAGGCGATAGAATTATCGACTTTTGTCTGTAAAGAATTCGGTGGAGTTACTCAATTTTTTGGAATGAGCGAAGGTGTTTCTTAAGGAACCGATAGAGTTTCGGTTCAATTCAAACGGGAGAACAACCACCTGACCGGACAGAGAGAAGTCCTATTCGTTATCCGACACCCCTTTTTCTAACACAAGGTCGGTCGCCTCTTTCCTCCGTCGTCCATTGTCGGGAGCAAAAGCAAAGAAAAAGTTCCTTTCTTGGTTTGTTTCTACCCCCACATCCACATCCCTCAATCGTTCCGAAGCCCCTCCTGATCTCCTTGACTCGCTCTGCAACCTCAGCTCCGTGTCGTCTTCTCCCTTTACTCTGTCCCGAGATGGAGAAGCCTGACGATGATCGTGCTCGGCTGCTTTCCAAGCAGAAGGGGGCTTCCTCCTCCCCCCTCTTCGGCAGATCCTTCACCATGCACTCCCAGCCCTCCGATGATTACCTCCCCCACCACCCCACCCTCGAGAGGGCCGGCTCAATCCGCAACTTGTACAGTTCCTTCTCCTCCCTTAGAGGTAAGGTCAACAAGCTCCGTTCCCTCTTCGACACCCCCAAGAGTCCCCTCCCCGACCACGACCTCCCTCACCCGCCATCTGTCTCCTTGCCCGTTTCCAAGTTGTGGCTTGCCAAGTCCATCGGCCCGGGGTTTGATGGGTACTCGTCAATTAGGTTGCCCGGGACAGAGGATAGGATCGTGTTGTATTTTACCAGTCTCCATGGGATTAGGAGAACGTTCGAGGATTGTTATGCCGTCAGGATGATCTTCAGGGGCTTTAGGGTGTGGGTCGACGAGAGGGATGTCTCTATGGATTTAGAGTACAAGAAGGAGCTTCAGTCTGTCCTTGGGGAGAGGAAGGTGACCTTGCCGCAGGTTTTCATTGGCTGCAGGTATGTAGGTGGGTCTGACGAAGTCACGCGGTTGTACGAGACGGGGGAGCTGGCTAAGTTGATCGATAGGTTTCCAAGGATGGCCCCCGGTTTCGTTTGCAAGGGCTGCGGCGATGTCCGATTCGTGCCGTGTGCAAACTGTTCAGGGAGTAGGAAGGTCTTTGATGACGACGATGGCGAACTCAGGAGATGCCTGGAGTGCAATGAGAATGGACTGGTTCGCTGCCCCGAATGCTGTTCTTGAGCCTGATTTTTCTCTAATCCCATGGTTTATATTAGTTGGTGAAAGAACAAAAACACAAGGTGCCCCCGTCAAAGATCTCAAGAGGTGGATGCCATGACCCCTCTGACAAGGTGGCCATGTTTTGGTGAAGTCTTATCTGCGGAGATGGATGTTCTCATTCTTTCTACCGAGTGAAGTAAGTATAGTGGTTATATGTAAGTCTTAAGAAGTGGGTCTAGCATATTGTTATTATATGTAAATGATTCTATGGAGTTGGGGGAGGGGGATGGTCGGTCTCCTTTATGGGATTGTAAATCTGAGAAGAATGACAAATAAATTTCAAAAGAAAAAAAAGGAAACGAAGGATTTTGACTCCTTTTTACTACAAAATTTGTTATGATCTTACTTGAACAGCAGTAATTTTGATCTGCATATTTTCTTGGTTCTGAAGGTGAGACGAGTGATATTGGTTGCTGCAGTGTAGATGCATGGATTGCTTGCATATTCGGGTCAGTAAATGTTAGTGACATCTAATTCAGGTCCTTCAAATATTTTTTGGCATGGAGTTATCAAGGGCGCTCTCCAGGGCACTCGCCTAGGCGCCCCGGGCGAGGCACAACGCCTCAGCCTTATTACACCAGCCTCCCTCTAGCCAGGTGAGGCACCGTCCAAAAAGGCTTGCCTAGGCGTCTTAAGGAGGTTTTTGGGAGACTTTTTTCTTGATTTCTGCATTTCTATCTAGGAGCCTCACTTAATTCACTGAGTAAATCTAAGACTGCAGCCTGCAAATATATCTTTCTGCAGCCTCACTATGCCTGTCTCTTGGATTTTAATGTTCATGTTTGGACTCTTTGGGTATTTCGTTTCATCATAGAGGTATTTGACCGTGGTCCACTAGATTATAATTCCCCGCCAAGCCAAGTCGGTCCAAGTCTGATGACATCAATCAGAAGAGAATGTCTCGTGCATTAATCACAGAGAAGAGATATGCCAACGAATCAATCTCATATGATCATCAAAATTTGTCTGCCTTTTATCTGTCGGTTTCATGGTAACATTAGCACATCTTGTTACTAACTTGATCATATATGTGCTTGATATTGATTTCATATATATATGTTGATTCATATTATATATACAAAATAATTTTCAAAATAGCGCCTCATATCTTTAAGGGAGCGCGATAAACAGGTACTGTGCCTTTATAATGCTGGGGAAGTAGTAACATTGACTGGGGACAGGCTGCTGATTAACCTCCTTCAAGGACCCTCTGAGGCAGAACGAGGGCTGTGTTGATCTCCTGAAAAACTATCAGCAGAGGTTCCTAAATTTGCTTATGGGAGACAATTCAAGTGAAGATCGAGACAATGATTCAAGTTAGACATCAACTGAGCAAGGGTAAGATCAAGAAGACATCCTCAAGGGTGAGATCTAGAACACATGTCGAAGGACACATTCTAGAGATTTAGGTCAAGATGATTCTACTCGAGCTGCTCGAGGACACTTCCTAGAGGTTCAGGTTGAGATGGTTCCACTTGAGCTCAATATGCCAAGAAACACCCCATGATGACACGTTGTTGAGCGGTTTTTCTGACATCATGTTCACGCCAAGAGCGTGCGTGATCGGGCAGACTGAACACGTCGGGAATTGTAAGGGACTAAAATAGTGTTTTGAAGAATGTGGTCGCCAGTCTTTTAGAAAAAACATTAGTTTAATGAACAAAGAAAAGAACACTTACTTCCATTTCTAGAGAGCAAAATACAGAAAGACAACTGAGCAGCCATTTGGGGTCTTTGAATGATTGTCGTGTGTTTTTATAAGAGACTGATCGTATATTTATACTAAAACTAAACCTTATCCAAACGATAACTGCTAAAGAAACCGCTAACATAATCGCTAACACAACTGCCAGACACATTTAACACATGCTTTATTGACACTACCTATACACTATCTATTTCGACCAAGTCCTAATAAAGTCCCTCCCGAAAATGACAAGTGTCGGAACCTACAATAGGACTCTTCCTTCGTGCATCACCTTCTTCGACAGGGTCTCGATCGATCTTCACCTCGTCCGTACTTCGACGTACCTAGTCCGTACTTCGATGTGCTCTGCTTTGACGACCTTGAACTTCGACCGAGCGCTCCTTTGATCGTTCAATGATGGGCCTTGTCATCATTGAAGCCCAAAATGGCTTTACTGTGTAAACATTTAGCCTCCCTAGCGCGACACGTGTCACGTTTTTAGCGAAACGTTTCAACTTTGGGGGTTTTAAGTTCACCCGCCTTTCTCAAGAAACTGCATGCCTCACATCCTCAAACTTCTCCTTCAAGCCAAGAAACCTCCTAACCTCAGGAATCATCATGTCTCGCGTTCCCATCAGCAGTACTCCTGTTGGCGTCACTGGACGATACTTTCAGGCCATTTCTGAGTACTTGGATCCTCTGTTTCCTCTCGGCCTGACGATAGACGTGGCTAATGGCAAAGCAATCTTCGACAAGCAAGTCCCTCCGGTGGTAACCATCGGACCTTTCTTCCAACCGTTGACATTCACCCATCAAAAGGTGAAGTACGATTATCTCTATCCTTCCGCCGGTCTGCCTATTCATAAGACAGACTTTGCAGACCCCTCCTACTGGAGCAATCCTTCGGTTCAGGAAAATCTATTTTGCTTCCCGACGGTTAGTACGTCCATGGGGTATAGTGAGTGGGCTATCAAGTGGTTAAAGGCTCGCAAGATGGAATGGAAGTATAGAGGGATTTTCCATACAATTAGGCTATCAATCGAAGGAATACGCTGCAATCCTCAACCTCTGGCTGCCCTACTATCAGTATGGGATGTCAACACTAACTGCTTTCTTTTGCCTGAAGGCCCTCTATCTGTTACTTTAGAGGATGTTCGTTTCATTACTAGGTGTGATGCATCAGGGGTTTTCCCTACCTTGGGAGAAAGTGCTTCAGACTTTGCTCTTCCAGACCAATCTCCAAGAGCGATTATTGCTAGTCATATGGCTATCGATTCTGATAAGTGGGGAAGGCGCCCTGAATTCGAATTCATGATAGTCTGGCTGTCAAAATTCATTTTCTGTGGTAGAGGGAAGCAGCCTTTGAAAATGATGTGTCCCTTGGCTAGTTTCTTGGTGAAGGCAAAGACAAATGTAGGTTTAGCCCCTTTGCTTTTATGTCTCATCTATCGAGGAATGTATGAAGTAGTCACATGCATAAACACTAGTGCTCCGAAGCCAAATTTAACAAAGTCTCCATTTGTGTTCCCGAACGTCCTTGGTACTGGCCCACTGTGGATAGTATATGGTTGGATCTACTTGTACTTTCCTCAGTTCTGCAATAATTTCCAATTCAAAGAGCATGGAAGCCAGTCATTTCTATGGGTCAGAAATAATCAAGAGCTTATGCTACGAGCATCGGGGAAAGCTTACTGCCAGAGGATATCTTAAGCAGCTGTTGGAAAAGGATTGTGTTAATTGGAGACCTTTCCCTACCAATTTCCAGTTCCACGAACTGAGAGAAAAGATTGAGGCCGATGAATTTTGGAATGCAATTCTATGCACCAGGGACCTGGTAGCATAGCTAGAGGATTCATCTTCGAAGTCTACAATCCTCAACTCTATGTTAGGCAGTTTAGATTTGTCCAAAGCCCAGCTCTATCATTCTTTGAGTCGTTCATACAGACCTCTCGAAGTGTCGTTGTATTCACTTTTCTCATGAAAGAGCTGTAAGTTTTCTTGAATTGATCTCATAATGGAATTTTCTCTCCCATTAGATTATATTCTGACTTGTATGAATTCATCTACAGGTTTCCCAGAAAATAATGAAATCGATGAACATAGTGAACTTTCCAGCCCTTCATATGGAAATTGGAACGACCCTGACTTTCGACCAAATATGGAGCGAAACGTTCTGGAAAATTAGAGAATTGTTACATAAAAGGCAGAACTTTCAGACGACTTCCTGACCGGGCACCTCTACAGGCCTGAGAAAACCTTGTTACCTGGTAAGTTATTTCCGCTTGCAACACGTGCGGGTACCTGTTTACAGTGACTAATAGAAAATTTTATGCAGCCTCGACTGCAATCTCTTGATCAGCCGACCCAAGCTCGTGAGATTGAAGGAAAAGCAAACTTCTCAGGACAAGCCTACAAGGAAATCCCCAAGAGTGAAAGAGAAGGGTATTGTAATTGCAGAGGCACACCTTGATCCTCCTCAGCGTAAAGCCAAGAGAAGGCTAAGGGTCGACTCCTCTTAGAAGAGCGGACTGTCTCTGAAGTCCCTTTGTCAAAGAAGCCCAAATGCAAGTCTTTACAATCGACGTCGAAATCTGTTCAAGTCCCTCCCCAGGTAGGAAGCGAAGAGAGATCCAAGGAAAAGGAGCCTGTAAAGGTAATGTCAAAATTCATTTCAACATTCTGAGTCTTGACAACTAACCTGGCTCCTTACTAATGGCTTCACAGCCCAACAGAGGATCTACAGCGCCAAGGTTAGCTCTCATGCCTGTGGCAGCAGATGTTGATGATGCAATGCTCATAGAGGACCCCCCAAGTATCAGTGCATGAGCAATATTACACACCCACTCGAGGAAGGGTAAAATTCTCTTTCTCAATAATGCTAATTTCATGAGAAGATAGAATTTTACCTTCTTTTTATTTATGTATACTTAGTTGAAGAGATATTATGGCCGAGTCTGAGTTGAATAGATCGACTCGGACAGTTCAACTGAAGAACAAAATTTCGAGAACGTCGAACAAGGAAATGATGCAGAATATGCTGCTAATGAGAACGTCGATGTTGAAGACGTCGACAGAGAACATGTCGAAACAGAGGATACCTCTGCCAGACAATTTGAGCACACTTCACCACCTGCGGAGGCTGAAGGCCTCGAGAATCCTCAACATGAAGTCAAGGAGATGATCGAGGAGATGACGGTAAATTCCTCGAATTGTACTAATCAGGTGCTGTATGTAGGTGTTAAGCCATTTATTTACGCATGACCTGATATTTTCAATCATATGAGCCTCCTATGATTGGCGCTGAAGATCCAGATGAGGATCCTCCTGTCGCACCAATTGACTCTCAAGTTAATATTGAGACGGACCAGGATGTGATTCCAGATGACCCTCTTGAACACGAGCAGTTGGACAAAGGAGAGAACCAAGATGGAGAGCATCCAGACGATACCGAAGTGGAAGATCTAGAGGAAGATCATTTATCACAGCCATGGTTCAATCCTTCACCTGGAGAATCATCATCAATTGCTCCTGCTATATTAGAGCAGAATCCACAAGAAGATGATCTCTTGAAGGAAATTGAGGCTCTGCTTCGACAAGATGTCTCCAAGGAATCTTTAGGTCGTCTTCGGGAAATAGTGGGCATTAACAAGGAGACTCCTTCGGCTTCTGAGTTCTTTCAACGGATTTGCATTGCTCTCGGCTCATTTTGGACCTCATAGGAATCCTATGCTGAAGCACTCACAGCCAACGAGATATGGGAGAAATTTATGCAATCTCCCAAGAGATCTTCAGGAAACAAGCTGGATGAGCTTGAAAGAGTTCGTCATGTTACCAACTCGCATTGTGAGGAGCTGCTGAAGGAAGTCTTCGAACTTCGAGCCCAATTGGCTCAACATCGAGCCAGACTAGAGTCGAAGGAGCATGAGCTTAAAGTTACCGAGTCTGAAGTAGAAGGAAAAGATGCTGAAATCGAGGCTCTAAGAGCCTCTCTCGAGCAGGAGAAGATCGACAGGGGCTGGTCAAGTAACAAAAATGTTGTATTTTCCGGTACATCATTATGGATTGGATTTGGGGGACGGTATTTTGCCTAAATAGTAAACAAAGGTAATAAATAAGAGAATACTGAAGATTCGATTTGTCAATGCTGCAGAAGATCCCGTCTATTCTCCAACTAAAAACGATTGCCAAGTCCAAAGAAGAGGCTAGGCGTTTGATTCTATTAATGTTGGAAAACTTAGTTTTTACTTCAACGTCGACCATCCATATTTGCATCGACCCTTGCATGACATTCTATCATTTAATGTCGACTATTTGCAAATCTGGCTAATCATGAAATAATTACACGACATTAATTATAATCGCACTTTTCAAAGCCTTTACCGCTTCACAAGGTGATAAGGCTGACCTGCATCAGGTCCTGCACCAGCACTAAAGCTGTTAATATTTCGAGAATCTTGCCACAGTAAATCGGGCCTATTCCAATTCTCAAGATCTTTAAAATTGATTTTCTGCATTAAATTTTTTGGCTATAAATAGAAGCTTTTCAGAAGGCAAACTTCATCTCCTTCATTCTCCCTATTTGTTTGTTTCAAAATGTCTCGTCGAGAAGCCTTTTCCTTGAAAACCATCTCTTCGAAACCAAAGTCTAAGTTCACAACCTTAAATCCCTTTAAATCCTAGGTCCACAACCTTAGGCAAGGGAGTTCTGGTAGTGGGGAATGTGGAGTTCAAGAGAATCCTCTGCCACTCTCGTTCGAAACAGATAAGAATGAGATAGGCGGACTGTTCGACATTTCAACTCCTCTTCCTCCTACTAGCAACGTGGAGAATTTGAAAGTGCTCTGTGAGAAGAAGAGCACTGCAGCAGTAGGGAGCAAGAGATCCCAAGGATGCAGCGCAACAGAGTCCATCCAAGGAGAAGAAAGCGAGAACGGTGTGACAACCACCACTATTGTGGTTGCATCTCGCCTTTGTGTCCACAATAGTGCCGGGACGTTCAAAGGGAAAATTCTACTTTATGCTATGATGGTGTATTAGATTTTTCTTTATTATTGTTGATTTTCGTGTGTACTACTTTATATGTAATACAATGATCGACAACAATGTAATGGATTACTCATTTTCGATCGATCCTTCCAGCTGTGAACACAACTCAGGGCATCTAGTTGTATTTCCCTAAAATGTGTCTGCCATATTGTGGGTCGATGTTTCTTGAGATATTTATCATTAATCTTCAAAGCATGCCACTCACCATTCAAGTTCGACAAATGATATGCATTCTTCGAAAACACTTCATCGACTCGAAATGGGCCTTCCTAGTTAGAAGACCATTTCCCAAGGAAGTAATATTTCGTTCCAATCTGGAGGATCATTTTCCAGACTAAATTGCCTTGAATAAATGACTTCACAGTGACTCGCTTGTTATAATTTCTAGCGATTCGTTCTTGAACCTGGATTTGATTCAAAGAGTTGAACCGTCTCGATTCTAAACCTTCGATTTCCAAATACATAGCTTCGTCATGGTCGCGAACATCTTTGTTCTCATCATTTGAACTCAAATCGATTTATGACGAGTTTCGATAGGAAGTATTGCGTCGTGTCCATACACTAAGCTGTAGAGAGACTGTCCAATGCTTTGGCGTTTTGTAACCCTTAAGGCCCACAATGTATCTAATAGCAAAGTGTGCCATTGCCGAGGATTACTTTCAGTCACCTTCTGGACGTTGTTTTTGATAATTTTGTTCATTGATTCAGCTTATCCATTCGACTGTGCGTAATAAGGAGAATAGTTAGATATTGTAAACCCCAATTTCTTGGCAAAGTCTCGAATTATAGTGCTGTTGACAACAATTGCATTATCAATGATGATATTTTGAGGGATACCGTAGATATATAATGTCTTTTTTGAAAAATCGACGACTTCCGCTTGAGTAATATTCTTATATGCTTTAGCCTCGACCCATTTGGTAAAATAGTCTGTCACGACCAGTATATAAGCATCACCCTTCGTGGAGTTTGGTCTTATTTCTCCAATCATGTCCATAGCCCATGATCTAAAAGGCCATGATTTTATAACTGGATGTAGTAGTGTAGCTGGTAGAGGAGAGATAGGACCATGTCGTTGGCATTTCTTACACCCTCGAGCCATGTCGATGCAATCTTTCATCATCGATGGCCAGAAAAAACCGTCTTCTGATTGACCAACACATGTTCTGTCCTAACACATGTTCGGTCCTGACAAAAAAAGCCATGTCTTCTGATTGACCAACACATGTTCTGTATTCGATACATAACACCATGGATCAAGTTGTAGAACCTTGCCGACAACTTTAGTTGGCGGGTTGCCCCCTTTCCAGGATTGGAGAGGAAGTCAACAAACGACGTTCTCCAATCTTGCTTGGAAGTAAACACATTAACAACATATGCTGTTTCAACAATATCATATAAAATAGAGGACACTTTCTGAATATCGCCTCCTAGTTGTTGGAACAATTGTGTACTAGGTCGGAAACGAGACGCATGTTGTGCCAACTCATTGGCTACAACATTGTCCGTCCGGGGTAAGTGCACGAACTTAACCTCTTTAAAAAGCAGGAATAATTCATGCACTTTATCCAAGTACAGTTGTAAATGATCGAAGGTGCACATGTTAAAGTGGTTAAAGTGATTGATTACTAATTGGAAATCTCCATAAATCGTACAACAACGAGCCTTAAGATCGATCAAAGTACGCAAGGCCAGAATGATAGCTTCATACTCAATCGAGTTATTCATAAATTCACCATCTATTTTGTAAGCTAATTTATGGTGAACTTGCAAAGGAGATACGATGTGTATGCCAACACCGCATCCATGTGTCGATGCAGAACCATCGAACCATGCTTCCCAATTTTCATCTTCTTCTGGTGGGGAATCTAAACTTTCCCCATAATTAGCAAGAAAATCTATTAGTACTTTCACTTTAACTACCACCTATGGTATATATTGTAAATCAAAAGGAGATACGATGAGACTCCATTTGCTTAGTCGACCTGTGAGTAATGGGCTATCGAAGAATATTTTCAACATTGGAGTGTTAGAAACTATGTAAACAATGTTATTTCTAATGTAATGCAGTACTTTCAGTACAGAGTAATATACTGAAACTTTTTGTTATTCGAATATTTCACCTCAACTGGAGTCAAAATGCATGATAAATAGCTTACAACATGTTCTTTGTGATTTTCATCCTCCTGGTCTAACAGTGACTCAATGACCCGTTCTCCCGCGACAACATATAAAATGAAGGGTTGTCCAACCTGAGGAGATACCAACACTGGAGGATTGGACAGATAAGATTGTCTCAAAGGCTTGCTGATGATATTTTGTCCAGACGAATTCAACTTTTCCTCGTAACAACGTCGAAAAAGCTTGTGTCTTTCCAGCAATATTGCCAATGAAACGCCTTAGATAGTTTATTCGACCGAGGAAATCTTACAATTGTTCTTCGTCATTGGAGGAGGAAGATCCTGAATAGCCTTGATCTTTCTAGGGTCAATCTGAATTCCCTTCTTATGCACTAAGAAACCAAGGAACTGCCCTGATCGAACACCGAACGCACATTTAAGTGGGTTCAATTTGAGGTTGTGTTTCCTCATATGGAAGAATTCTTGTCGTAAATCATCGACATCCGATACAAATTTGAAAATAATATCGTCGATGTATACTTCTATAGTTTTCCAAATCAAGGAATCGAAGATTAGGTTCACTGTCCGTTGATATGTTGCTCCTGCATTTTTCAGTCCGAATGGCATAACAACCCATTCGAAATTCCCTAAAGGACATCTGAATGCAGTTTTATAAATATCTTCTTCAATAATGAAGATTTGATTGTATTCAGAATATCTATCCATAAAGGACATGATTGAATGACCAAAAGTTTTGTCGATGAAATCATCAGCAATTGGCATTTGATATTCAGGTGTCGCTTTATTTAAGTCTCTGAAGTCAATGCACACACTTATTTTGCCATTTTTCTTCTTCACAGGTACAATTGATGATATCCAATCGGTATACCTCGAAGTTCGAATATACCCTGCGTCAAAAAGTTTCTTTACTTCGTCGTAGACACTTTGGCTATACTGAGGTGGGATACGTCGCGGCGTTTGCTTGACCACTTTGATGTTGGGGTTTGTTGGGAGCTTATGCTCCACCAAACCTCTATCCAGTCCGGGCATTTTAGTATAATCCAAAGCGAAGCAATCCTTAAATTCTTTCAAAGTACGCAAGATTGAATGAAAAAGTTCCTCGTCGATCATGTTATTAAAAAAAGTTGGTTGAGGAACTTGTTCTGTTCCTCAGTTAACCTTTTTAAGAGCATCGCATGGTGTCATTGATGACTGTCGATCTTCGGAAGAACTTAAATCAGAGTAAAGACAACATATTGTTTCATTCATCAAAGGATGTATTACAACACTAGTCGAACCTTTACACGATTTCAAACCTAGGTTCGACTCATCCTCTTTAGCACGCTGGTCGGGACTATCAACGTCCAGTGAAGTGGCATCTAAACACAACCCTAGACTAACCTTAGGCCTAGCTAGTCTATACACCCGTAGTCGCTCCATGATATCGGCAACTACGTCTTCTTCGACGTTATCAAGCGTCACATTCCTCCCGGAGGAGTCTGTCGGGCTCCACATCCGGGTTAGCAACTACATTTCCGTCAGCATTATCGACATTTTCCTTGTCATAATCGAGCCCAAGCGCATCCTTTATTGCTTGAAGACTTTCAGCTAGTTGTTCCTCATTTCAAGCCTCAGTAGCAGCTTGACTTCTTCAGGGACGCATCAACGTGTGGATGATGAGGGGCTCCATATGTAATAAGATAATCAAATGTTCCAAATGACTCGCCAAATGGTCCAACATTGGGATCACCAAGGTCATATCTCTTCTTCAGACTGAGGTCTTTAATAGTCCCCACGACTTCTCCTGAAAATATTTCGACCAAGTTAATATTGGGAGTAGGAATCGATTCAGGAGGAATGACTTCTACCTCCGATTCTAACCACATCATTAATTCTCAATGAAGAGTAGAAGAAATAACATAAGCTTAATGCAACCAATCTCTCCCTAACAGAGCATTAAACGTAGTTGCTACATCGATGACAAAGAAGGCAGTATTCATGTTCAGTCGACCAACTTTCAGTTGAATCGGGATTGCACTTATACTTTTAGACATTAAACGATTGAAGCCACTTATAGTGATATCTGTAGTTTGGGGGTCATCTCGATTCAAACCAAGAAAATTGAACGTACTCGAAGGGAGTGCATTCACTGTGGCTCCATTATCGATCAAGACATTCTTGATTGGAACGTCATTGAAATCTGCTTCGATATATAAGGAATGCATGTGATATTACATTGAAGCAGTGAGTTTCGAAAACCAATGAACAGGGAAGCCCATAGGCCAATGAACAATTTGAGAAGTCGAAAGTCCTGGTTTACCTGTATCCTGTCGACTAATACTTTTGCCCGCGAATTCCGGGAGTAGGATTATCATATTGCTGCACTCAACAGGGCCGACGTTCGAACTCAGGAAACCATCCTTGATAGGATTATAATATGAGTCATCGAACTCGTCATCACCCAAAGGAGTACAATGGTCGAATCGAATTGCTAATTTACGAAGTACTATATCAACAACAAGCATCTCCGCATCATCCTCTTAGCCTCTCGATCCACCTTCATCTTTTTCTCCTCTGCACGCTTGCGGCGTCTTTCTTTCCTCATCTTATTACTTCGAGAAGTTTCAGACCCTTGTTTAGTCACATGTTGCCAGTACCATTGGTAGGCATTCTAAATTTAAACGCCTTAGATCGACATAAATCATCATTGAATTTAGGATATACCTGGATGTATTACCTCAAACAAGGATCATATCCTTCTATAGGGGAAAATACATTATCGACTGCATCAACGCAAAATATCTTATTGATCTCATTCGTATCGAACTTTGGAGTCTTTATACGGGTGATCTCGAACATGTTGGCAGATGACATGACAATCAACTTCTGAAAGTAATTATAAGAGCACAAATTGCACAGTTGTGAGATCAGAATCCTATTGTTTAAAATAGGGCGGCATCTGTTGCATACTCCGCCCGCTTCCAAAAATTATGCATAGGTGGACCTTCCTTTAGTGCCCATGCATCGAGCTTAGGTGCGGGTCTTGCTCCGGATGTGGACTTGGTAGCATGACTGGCCTGGCCCTCAGACACTTTGGAAAGATCATTGTTCTTCTCAGTCGAGACAGAGTCGCTGGTTGTTGGAGTAACCACCAAGCTGTCAGCTATGCCAGTGACTTTCTTCTGAAGTTTGGAAAAGTTCAAGTTCCCTTTGTCCATCCTGCCTTTGTTGAGCTTCCTGGTCGCAAGCCCAGAGGAAAAACGCCTATTAGTGGACTTTGGAGGTCTTCTGCGATTGATCCCCAAGGCGGCTTTCTCTACCGAGGAAAGATCGAACCATGCCTCAGCCTAGTGGGA
This sequence comes from Melastoma candidum, assembly GCA_023653495.1. Lineage (NCBI taxonomy): Eukaryota > Viridiplantae > Streptophyta > Magnoliopsida > Myrtales > Melastomataceae > Melastoma > Melastoma candidum. The sequence continues at coordinate 12,726,560 of CM042884.1, read as the reverse complement.
TTGAAAGAATTTCTTGAAAGTGAAACACCTATCCGTGGGATGGGTGTTGTCCATATGCCACTAACAGCTTTCGTTCCTGAGCTTCGAAGCTTGAACAGGACACGAAACGACTCTATTGTTCAGGAGTCTTTTGAACAAATTGTTGGCAACATAAGTTTCACTGGAAGTACGCGATCCCTGCAAGCCAGAATCAACAACATCAACTACATTTACTTGGATGGTATGTACCTCGCAATTAGTGAAAGGTTTGTCGACAGAAGCGGATTCATCCGACTCCTTAAAATAAAGGACTTTTGACTCGATCAAGTCTTGAATAAGGTTCCTGAAGATCAAGCAATCATGAGTTGCATGTGTGAATGGCCCATGCCATTTTTCAATAGCTCTTCTTCTTTTCCTTATCAGTTTGTGGTAGTTCATGTCCAGGCTTAAGTTTAATTTGACCCTGATCTTTGAGCCAATCGAAGCTTTCGTCTGCTTTGTCCATGTCGAATGAATACTTGCGCTCCTCATTTGACTTTTGGGAAGCCTTTCCTTTGAAATTTCTCTTAGCCAAGACATCGCAGACGGTAGATTCCCCTTTGACAAGTTCCGCCATGTCTACTTCGATGAGGGAAGTTTTTACTTGATATGCTGATTTAGTCGATAGGCCTTTCAATTCTTCTCTCAAAAAGCTTTCGTACTTACTGGCCATCTGAGCAAGATCGAATAAATCTCTGGACCTTTCTCCTTGGATCTTTTTCCGAATTCGAATATCCAAATCTTCCTATGCTATTTCAACAACTTCCTCCTCGGTCACAGAGGTCTTACATCTGCGTCGAGCCTTTCGAAACCGTTGCAGGAATGGTGCTGCTAACTCTCCAGATTGCTGTTGCATTCGGGTTAATTTGACTATGGTAATGTTTGCATCCAACGTGGCAAACTCCTACATAAACTGCTTTTGCATTTCTTGCCAATTCTGAATCGAGTTGGGAGGCAGGTGCGTGTACCAGTTAAACGCCGAACCAGTAAACGAGTTAGGGAACACTCGAAGTTTCCAAAACTCATTATTAGATGCTTCGCCAGTCTGGTGAGTAAATCGAGCCACATGTTCTATAGGTGTCATATCATCCTCGCCAGAGAATCTAGTGAAATCTGGAATTTTATATCCCCTCAGATATGCATAATCTCTATCGATGTAATATGGATAAGACGTCCTGTAAAAGTTCACCTCTTCCCTTCGCACTGCACCGAGAACCATCTGCTCAACCAATCGAGTAACTAAGTCCTTGACATTTGCCGGTTCGGGACACATCGCGGTGGGCCTAGGAACGTCTCTTTCGAAGGCCCTTTCCCTCTCGTTTTGGGGCCTCTCCATATCGAAAGCCTGCTTGTCCCCGTAAGCAGCAGGATCTTCTCTAGTAAGTTCTTCGAAAAGATTCCTCCTCATTGGAACATCTGCAATGGGAATTCCTTCAGGATCTTCGAATGTCGATCGAGTATAAAAACACTCTCGTCGACGATGGAGTGACACATACGCGGTTGACCTATATTCACCCTCATTATCACCATCGGAGTTTTGTCCCAAGTGCTAACACGCGAAACTGGAGTATAGGGCCCTCTAACTTCCCGTGGGACCCTAGGCCTACTCGCTCCAACATGATACTCATCACTCGGTTGAAAATTTTCTTGACCCAAGTTTGGATTAAAACCAAACCTTCGCTTTCCCACCAAAATTGACATTCTTCTAGCCAAAGTGGCCGGAGAGTATTCATCAATTCTTTCGGTTAAGCTCGGACTTGTCTCTGCCTATCCACGATCACGCACGTGCCGAGAACGTTCGTGATCGGGCGGACTTAACACGTAGGGAATTGCTAAGGATTAAAACAGTTTTGAAGAATGTGGTCGCCAGTCTTTTAGGAAAACATAGTAGTTTAATGAACAGAGACAAGAATACTTACTTTTAATTCTAGGGAGCAAAATATAGAAAGGCAACCAAGTAGCTTCGGGGTCTTTGAATGATTGTCGTGTGTTTTTACAAGAGACTGATCACATATTTATACTGAAACTAAACCTTATCCAAACGATAACTACTGAAGAAACCGTTAACATAACCGCTAACACAACTGCCAGACACATTTAGTACATGCTTTATTGACAATAATTGTACACTACCTATTTCGATCAAGTCCTAATAAAGTCCCCCTCCCGAAAATGACTAAGTGTCGGAACCTAGGACACTTCCTTCAAGCATCACCTTCTTCGACAGGGTCTCGATCGATCTTCACCTCTTCCGTACTTCGACGCACTTGGTCCGTACTTCGACGTGCTCTGCTTTGACGACCTTGAACTTCGACCGAGCACTCCTTCGATCATTCAATGCAAGACCTTACCATCATTGAAACTCAAAATGGCTTTACTGTGTAAACACATCACCACACGTTTATGGGCGGTTCATCCACGATCTTTAGATGGTTAGCATTAGTTTATTGTAAGGAGGACCTTTGTGCTCCATTTAGGGCCACAAACAATAACCCTCTCGGCGTCCAATTTTTGTCCCACGCTTCCCCATTTTCCACTATTTCTGCATTTTGTTTGTATTCAAGCAACGATGCAGTAAGTTTCTGAATTCCGGTGAATGAAAATTTGTCTGACATCCATTATTTGTGTTGTTGTTTTTTTGTGTTTGATGAAGTCTACATTATTTACTATGTTTAAATTTCCACACTCCGTTGAGAATTCCGACGACCCACGTTTTTACGTGCAAACAGAAAATTTTGGGAAACTCCAATTCCTTCGAGCAAAACCATCACTCCAATTCCTTCGAGGTACTCCGTGGAAATTTCAATGGGCAATAGAAACGCTTGCGGTGGACTGTCTTGGAAACAGATGACCTGTCAAGATGATTCTCCAAAGTTGCCTGGAGAATGATCACTCTGTTTGGTTTCATTGGAAAATGATCTCCACCGGAAAAGTGACAAAATTTCAACCTTTTTTCTAACCCCTTCTTTTTAGCGGAAACTCATGCATTTCGCTCTACAATTTTAACATATTCCTATCCATTTTCCCAACTCATTGGAAAGCATCCCAACATCTCATTAGTCTAGAGAAACGGATACACGAAGCGAAATGTTACAGTTGGAAGTAATCCCGCAAGATGATACACAGCTGTGCCTAACAACTACTGGTCAATAATCAAAGGTAATGTACAAGTGATGAATTGCATGGCTAGTTAATAGCTCCTCCTAGCTAAGCTAAAGCAATCGTGGGCAGAAAAGAACAGGAGAACCTCACATTTCTAGCTATTGAGTAAGTGGGACACATTCAAGCTCAATCTCCAGCTCCCCCCGCTCAACATTCTGCAACTTCAGAGTTATATCTTGCTTTATTTTCCCCTCCGCCAGACAGATCACACTGTCCTTCACCAGGGTATTATCTCTGTTAGCCACCCATTTTCCGAGCTGCATTGGCTCTGTGATACTCGAATTCTCGTATGCTTTGGCTGCCGAAAACAATGGCTGAATATCGATCTCTGCCTCTCCCATGAAGTCATCAGCTTTAAATGTATCCTTGTCATAAACAAGCTGCAAGCCGTTGTAAGTTGAAAGGAAACAAAAGGTGATTCCCAAGCTCAAACCTCCAAGGGATACTCTAACCTTTAGCATAAAAATTCACGAAATCTATTGAAAAATATGCATCTGGAATTGTACTCGAGCAATCTTTCACGAGGAGAAATCTCAAAATCATGACCATTTCAGGTAAGTACGGAGAACTATGAGTGAAACCATTGCAATGATCTCTGCCATAATTACCTAAATAACCCTCAGGATAACACGCCATGAGGATATATTAGGAGAAGGGCCACTCACCACTTTCAGAGAGGGAATATTATCCGGAATAGACAGCATCAAACTTTCGTTCCACACCGGATTCAAATTATTCTTTATAACACGCGTTTTAACTGACTGCATGAACATAGAGACATAAAACTCATTTTGGAATACAAGAACTTAAATCTACCTACTACTAGCGAGGATTCATGACGAATTGATCAACTTGGAGGCTTACCTGCTGGCCCAAAGCAAGTATGACGTAAGGATCACTGGTCATCACATCTCTAACGGCAAGGTTGGTGCCTTTAACCACGTTGACCTTTATAAGTCCAATAAATTCGACCATTCCTGCCTACAAAATAGCAAATCCAAGTAGTGAGTTCTTGATGCGCGCTGCAGATGAATTTACAGATCTACACAGTCAAAGGTTTTCTTTTATAAGGTTCGGTTTCATTTCTCATTCTGTACTTCGAAAGCCATTGCCATGACATCTATTTCCAGAAGTACAGAGACCACAAGTTTTATTGATAGCCAAATTCTGAAGAAAAAAGAATTTACCACACTCAAAAGAGCGTACATTGCGATTTTATCACCGAGCTAACTTTCAGAAATGTTCCATAGGAAGTAGGCCTCGATACTCAGCTAAATCTTGTTAACCAGATATTGGAGAAGTCAACAAGATTCTTGAAACTCTTTTGAGATTGAGCAATTTCATAATGATTACCAAACAGAAGAAAACAAATAAAAAAAGAATGTCCTCCAGAAAATACAATCATAGAGTAATTACCATAGAGTTTTTCTTCTTGTACGATTTCAGCTCCGAGCTCCTTCCCCAACTGTTTCGAAATGCCTGTCCAATCCGATGCCGGGTCGCTTGTTTTTCAAAATGTTTCTTCTCTTGGCCAGGGGGGTTGAATGAGGTGCTACTGCCTTGGGGTGGTGGCAAGTTTTTACGGACAGGTGGGAAGGGGCAGGACATTGCCTCCTCAGCCTCGAGAAACTGTTGAAACTCATACTTCCGCCTGAGATTCTCAAAGGGTGTGCTTTCACTTAGAACTTAAGAGATCTTGCTCCCCTAAGCATGGAAAACATGGAAACAGATTTACCTTATAAAATCGGCGCGTTCCTCTATAGAAGAATCTGGTTTAGGCTTAGTGATATTTTCGGGAATGTAAGCCTCATACTTCATATTAACTGCTGAATTTCCGCCCAAGCTTACTAAGGAATCTACCTGTTCTTCTGTCCATTCATCAAGCTTAACGGATATCACCTGCAGTAATTAGAAGCATGTATCATTATTCTGCACAAGGAACAGCGGTCTTATTCAGGAAAAAATGAGTTTTCTTCATTCATAAAAACATTTTGGCAGTCGATCTCGAAATCATACCTTCGAGATGTGAACTCCAAGGCTTCTATGAACTCCAGAACACTTTATACAGATGAAAGCACCAAATGTCAAAGATCTGTGATGCATTAGTTAAATATTATCAGGGACAAGTTGCCATCCATGGTTATATTGATAGATATTGAGGGTTGGCAGAGAGAGACCATTAATCAGATTCATAACACGTTTCTGGCACAGGGGGACTAAAATAGGACTACCAGGACCTTCATTTTATGTAAGCCATCCTACTGTCTGTCTGTCTGCCTATCTTTCTTTAATGACCTCAGCAAATAATGGTGGTCATTTTCACATCTTTCTTTACAAATTCAAGTCAATCTAGCCTTTTTTTTGTATGCTGACTATGGAGGATGCACTGATTAACATCGACAATGACGATACTTACACCCATTTTGGGTCAGGGGAATCACAATCTGCACAAAAATTGTTGCCGAAGTCCCGCATCAATTTGTCCAGCCGATCTGTTGATCCTATCAATAGGGGACACAAAATGAGGTTATCCAATTGGTGGAGGGACTAGGGCCTTAAAGAACAAGCTGTGCGTGTGATGACAGCTATCAAAAAGGCAAATCTAGGCAAGTTGCTTTCTATATGCAAGCGCAGTAGGAAACAGTGTCCATAACATCACGGTGCAATGTCACTAAAAGCTTTGAGGCCATGCTGTCTATTCGGTATGAAAGTGGTGAGTGGCCCTTCTCCTAATATATTCTAATGGAGTGTTGTCCTGAGGGTTCAGCTTATACTTGTTACTTATCAACAAGAGCTTTGAGGCGTTAGGTTCTTATTTAGCTAGACAGACAGACGGATTCTTGATTCGAGTTCACAAACAAACAGGAAAAGGTGTTTCAGAACAAAGTTAGACAGAAATGGAGGGGAAACGTCAGTTGGGCCACATATTTGAAACAATATAAACCATAAGGACTAGGCTAAGCAAATAGAAGCAACACGGGAGATGATTACCGGAAAAGGAAGGCAAGGTCCTGTTGCTGGTGGTGGTGGTCGTGGGGCTCCGGCAACCCCAACCGGGGGTCTCGGAACGCAAGAGATCAAAAAGGCAAGGCGCCGTCCCTGGGAAAAAAGGGGGTCATATGGATCGATGGGAAACGACAAAGAAAATACTTGTAATATTAAAAAAAAAAAAAAATGTTAAAAAAGGGGATGCTCCAAGGATTAAGGGGAGGGGAGATGCATGCAGAGAGGCCGCGGTTTCTTTCTGAAATGCTACGATTGGGGCATTCAGGGAAAAGAAAGACAGGGGATCCTCTTGTTTACCTGGGAATTCATTGCTTGGGGCGGGATTATCCTCGGACTGAGCAGACATGTCAGAACACGAACACGAATCAATATCAACATGAACATGAAATCTCCATCCCACACCTCCTCTCTCTCCCTCTCTCCTTCTATCTCTCTCCCCCTATCGTCTACAATATGCGGGATCCCATATAATCCCACACAATTCAAGTAGCCATGATGAAGGAAACTGGGACAGGCAAAGAAAACACGAAAAGAAATTTTTGTTTTTGTTTTTGATGAGGAGGGAGGGGAGGGAGGAAAGGAAGGAAATAAACGAAAAGAAAAAGAGGAAACCCAGATGAAGACGAAGGAAACCGAACCCAAAAACAAAAACAACAAGTTATTACTCGCCCGCCCGACAAAACCATAGAAAAGAAGTGTATTGGGGAGAGCCTTTCCAATTTGATTGGTCAATCCAATTCCCTCCCACCCGCACCCCAGAGTCAGCGGCAAATCAACCATATCTGGTTATTTTTCCCCCCTCCCCTCTTGCCTTTTACGAACAGAACAGCGCAGTCCATTTAATTTATTCTCCCCTAACTTTCGTTTTAACAACATTTATTATTATGGTTATTATAGAAAACAAGGTGACACACATCTGTCCGTGGTCTTATAATTTGTATAAGATACCACCCATGGCCACGCATTCTTCTAATTTAGTAATTAAAAAAAAGGATCGGTGTCGTTTTAGTTAGTGGCTGGCCATCCAAAATGGGGAAGCGCGTATTAGGAGGTCTTTTCAGATTTTTAGGATGCGTCGTCTGTCTGTCTGGGCGGTCCGCCAACACGGAAAGGGATGTTTGGTAAAAGAGCGTTGCACGTTGTCGCCAGCGCGTCAGCAGGACAAGACAACAATTCCTCACGCCCCCCTCCCCAATAAAAAAACACCCATTTAACAAAGTTACTTCCCGTTTTGACAACCCCCCCAAGACATGAGACTGTTTATAACGGAAGAGGTAACGATCCGTGCACGGATAGACTCGTGCACCGTATAAAATTTTCACAATTTTTTGTATATTTGTACAAAAAGTCTAAATTTTTTTGTAATATACAAAAAATTATTGTTCCAACGACGGACAATGTACAACGTAAAGCACCGTATATTATACAACGCTTGAACAATGTTTAACATTGAAATGTACAAAAAATTTTGGTACATTTGCACATTACATTTCAATCCTATTTTCAAGCCTAAATGATTTGTCTCCTTAGATTTTTTTCGTTAATGCTAATTTTTTTTTTTGTAAAAGCGTTTAGGCTTGGAAGTAGGACCAAGCATTCAGGCTTGATCTTATTATAATTGTCTACTTATCTATAGTGATGATCTTCAACAAAGTGTTACTTAGGCATAGCTAATGTAAGCTGTACATTGCTACTCTACAATAAGCTATTACCGTGATGAGCTTAAGGAAAGTAGTACTGAGCTACAACTAGTGTGAGCCATACGTTGCTACTCTATAGTAAGCCATTACTGGTTTGCTATGCTTGTCCATTAACGAATATTTCCTTCTGATGCGAGTTGGAATGAGCATGGCCGAGTTGAGATCAAGTCGAGGGGAGCGCTCGAAATGAGGAGCACCTTCACCTGTTGAAGTGGTCGAGTTGATTCATCAACTCGAGACCGGGAGCTCGAGAAAACTTCAAGACGGGCCAGCCGACGTCAGGCCCAGTTTCCTAAGTTTTACTTTTTTGGACTTGTTTTTAATTAGCTTTTGGTTTTTACTATTTTGGGCCTAATGAGGAGTTAGGGTTAGCCCATTTTTAGTCATCTATAAATATGACTATTGTGATTAGGTCAAGAAGGACCTTTTGAACTTTTTACCTAAATTTGGCAGCCATCGAGTTCTTGCATGAACTTTGCACAACTTCTCTTATCGTTTGGTGGATTCTAAGCGTGGCGAGAATTTATCCGAGCGTACCCATAATGGTGGTGTTTCTGTGTCCGATTGTGAGGCGTTCAACCCACGTGACAATCCTGGTGTTGCTTCGGCTGTATCCAGCGACGGTCCGAGTTTTATCCGATGTAGAACTCGGGGTTCGTCTAGAGAACTACTTCGATTTGCTCAAGGGATACTCGAGACCAGGGAAAACTTGAGATCACTCTAGGCCGGAACTTGCGTGAAGAAAGGGTCGGCCGACGTCATGTCCAATTTCTTATTTAATAGTTTTAGACTTGTTATTCATTAGTGTTTGTGCTTTCTATTTTGGGCCTAATTAGGAGCTAAGTTTAGCCCATTTTTGGTCCTCTATAAATAGGACTCATGTTGTTAATATGGTTTTGATGAAGCCTTGCCTCTATATTCTACAGAAGCATGTATGATACGCTACAGAAGGTGCTCCTATAATCTATAGAAGCTCGTGTTGTACGTTACAGAAAGTTATAGTAAGGAATGTTCTGTAAGTAAAATCATTACCTTAATTAAAGGAATGATGTGCAAAAGTATTTTTGCAATGCCAAAGGACTAAGTACAGACTTTGGTAAATATGAAAATTTATTTCCATAAATATATTTTCATTAATTAATTTTAATTAATTAATTAATAATAGATAATATAAAAGTGATCATTCCTTTGAAATATTGTCAATCCTATCTTATCTGATTGGTGCTAATCAAACGTGAATTTCTTACTGAAAGAAATAATGAGACCCTATCTTTCCATTTCTGAGAATAATATATTTCTCACATCGGGAGGTTCAATAATGACCTTCTGTAAGTTAAAGAACGTTTACATTTATTTGTATTTTGATATGGATGAACCTCTTTAAACCTTTTCACTAGTGATACCGTCCAGGTACACGTGTAATTACATTTGGACGAAATCAACTAAATTAGGAAATAGATCAAGGATTATTTCCTTTTATAGAATGTTACACGTCTATAGAACCTTCTGACCATCTGTTACTTGCTGAGGATGAAGTCAATCAATCTTTATTTGATTCCCAACGGTAACATGATAGACGTAATGCTGCCACAATTTGGAAACAATATTCTATAACTAATATGATTATTACGATAATAGATTACATACCTTGTTTTGCAGCAAGATACTTTCCATCTACAACAACACGACGTCCTGTAAATTATTAGCCTAATTTAGATTTATTTGATTAGTCACAAATAGATTAACTTGATAGTTAGTGATAGTGTATCAAAGTAGAATAGTCGAGGGACGATTACATTCGGTTGAATTTATTTTGAGTGTGTCGTTCGTGTTCTTGACGCAACACAGGAGGAGCGTGAGTTACATAAGGCAGTATCGTTGGTAAAGCTTATGGGAGAGTGACCTAGGGGACACGACGGACTTCGATTGGAGGCTGTGGATATCGTTAGAGGGGCATGGGAATTACACGGCGAGGAGCCGAGGGGAAGTCGTAGCGGGTAGCTGTGCAATTTACGAGGACACCGTCCGAGGAGGAGTACATCCAAACACTACATTACTATTGTTAGTCTTCGGGTACATGTGCTATAGAGGGCTGATCTTGCATCACCTTCTAGAACAATCGAACCACTATAAATTTGTGTCTTATTTACGTTTGTTTACTAATCATTTCATATATGTTAATCGTACAGGAGCTGCAAACAAAAGGATAACTGTGCAGATACAGAAGGTTGACTAACGAGTTACAGGAGGTGGTGGTACACTACTTATGTTCCCACGTCCGTTTAAATCTGAACCTCTAAGGTTTCAAAAGTTATTAAAAATTATTCCATTGGTCTGATTGACGACGTATACGACAGATCACTTCGGGTTTTGTTCAATAGCCTCTATAGCAAACAGAAACCTCATGCAGGATCTGTTCTTATAGGAGGTCAAGTCTTCCGCTGGGGTTCTATGAAAAAGTTTAAAAGTGATCATCTAAGCATTAATACTAATTCACCTCCTCTTATTCTTAATCACTGGGCCAACACGTGTTTAGGGTTGACAAGAAGCTTTTGCACACTTTTCATAAATTTGGCAGCCGTCAAGGTCTTTTTTTGAACTTTGCACAATCTCTCTTTTCGTTTGGTAGATTTCCAAGCATGGCGAGATTTTATCTGAGCGTCCCCATAATTGGTGGCGTCTTTGTATCTGGTTGTGAGGCTTTCAACTCTCGTGACAGTCCTGATGGTGCGTTGGCTGTATCCGTGGCCGTCCGGGTCTTGTTCTTTTGGTTTGTTTCGTCGTTTCCGTTCATTATGTTTTTTTGCCGTCATTCGTAGTGTTTCCCGTTTCCGTGGTAGTCACACATCACTAGGGTTGTGTGATCTGTGTGATTCGGCGGAGAACGGAATGTGCTAAGTGATTGTGATGCGGGGACGACAAGGAATAGATGATTCCAATATCGAAACGAAGCGAGACATCACTTAAGGTGCGGAATGGAGTGACGTGAGAATGGTCAGAAGGTTAGATAAAGGGGAAGAGTTGAATGAGATGGGTATGAAGGATAGGTTGAGATCAACCTCCACGAATACAGATACACCACCGTGAAAGAAGACTCCAATAGAACTCATCTATCACATGGATATAGACACACCATCGTGAACAAGATTGAGGGCGAGAAACAACACGGAGGATACATATTCACCTCTACCGATTGATACACTCTACTCAATCCGCACTTTGAATCCACCAAATGAAGAACGGGGTTGAAAGAGAATCCACTTCTTCGGATAGAATGTCAAAAGTCTAATATGGGTTTTAAAGTCTGAAGAATAATCTGTGTTTTGCTCATAACTGTTACAAGACATGGGCTTATATAGGCCACCCAAAGAAAAGACAATAAGGAAATGAAATAAAAGATATGGAAATAAAATCAGAAGATAAGGAAAGGAAATATTTAATTTTTCCCGAAAAGATCTGAAAAGATAGTGGAGCAGGGTAGTGGAGCAGGAGCAACTCTTGGGCTACAAGTTATGAGACTTGAACGTCAGACTATAACGGTCTCTTGAGTTACTTGTCGCTTGGTTGCCTTTCGTCGCCTAAGAGATGCGTTGCTTGATGCTCCTCGTCGCCTCGCTTACTCGATGACAGGCAAGTTGATACCTCCAGTAGGCGACGATGGTTGAGGTGTGGGCGAGACGACGATTGTCCTTGTATCAGATCGCCTAGTTTTTATCTCTTGCAACTGCATGTGATATCGCCAAGGGTAGTGTGCTACATTGGTCATCCTGAGAGGGACTATGTTTCCCCGGTGCGTTCAACGAGCGGCTGGCGAATTGTTTAAGAGAAGTTAAGTGAATACTAGTTATGTTTGCAATAACCAGCTGCTAACCCATCGATAAGAAGCTGTTCTTGTTGTGTATTCTTTGTAGGGAAGCCACGAACATGGGGAGTTTGTGTAGTTAGACACGCACTTGTGAGTACGCACCAGAAGTCTCATACCTGCAGGGTAGAGCAGGAGTTGAGAACATCGCCAGATTGAAAAGAGTTCCTCCCGAGCACTGGGGTGTTATATAGAATTCTCGACTTCCTGGAGGGATAGTGGAGCAGGTTTCTTGGGAGCCGCTGGAGTTGAAAAATCCACCCTAGGCACTAGGTGTGCAGTGTAGTGAATCACGACTGTGGTAATTGTGGATGTCCGAACTGTGTGTAGGACGAATATCCTGACTTCACTATGTGAGAAGTCGGGTTCCGCCGTGTGAGGAACTAAACCCTGTTTCTCTTTGTTCTAAGTGACTCTTCGTGGTTGTTTCTCTTGTGCTTATAGACATGATCTAATTAAGAGGAGACAAAAGCTGTGTGGAAATCCTCTGTTGAGCGATTAAATGCTGAAACATTTCTTTGCTGCGAGCAAGAAATGTGCGGCTCCTTGAGAAGTTGTTCTGTCATTGTAAAGAATCATTTTGTGAGAATTTATATTCTAACTTCAGCGTTGTCTGTATGATTTGATAGACAGGCTTACGCTAAAGCGACAATGTGCTGTGTGAAAATCCTTTGAGTTACCAACTTCTGAGCGTGAGCATCCATCTACTGGAAACGAGACGGTGTCCACTAAGTGAGGAGCTGATTGTTGACCCGGAGGGATCTTCAATTTCTTTAAAGATTCTAAATCTATTTTTGTGAGAAACTGAAAGTCTAGTGCAAGGGCATTTTGCACCCATTATATTGTATAGTGGAATCACTTTGTTGGTGGAAAGTGGACGTATGTCAATTAAAGCCAAACCACTATAAACTATTGTGTCCATTACGGTCGCGTATACACTCTTACAAAAACCTACTTGACCAAATCGTAACGCTTACAGCGAACATATCTCATCATTTGAGAAACGCTTTGTTGTGATACCATACGCTTCCGCTTACATTGAGAAATGGCCGAAAAAGAGATACACATTAATTCACGCCCCTCTTAGTGCGCATGAACGATCCAACAATGAGTCTTCAAAACCATCCTCCCTTGCACTTAGAAAAAACGGAAGTGCATTTTATTACCGACATAAGAGGAGTGGCGGGTCTTGAAAACGCGACATTCGTTCCTCCACAAAAGACGGGTCTTCAAGACCCACCTTTGGAACAATTAGACATGTAGTGCTTGTAGCTCAATTGGTTAGAGCATCCCTTCGGTAAGTATGAGGTCTTGAGTTCGGCTTTTTCCAACTCTTCCCTCTCATTACTTTTTTCCACCCCAATCTACCAAAAAGTAAAGCAACATTGTCGCCCTTCACGTAAGTTAAAAGTGGCGCCTTTGATCAATTAGGCCATCTTGATGCTTGTGGTTTAAGTGTTCCAGTTTTGAAAACCCGTCACTCCCATTTCTTACTAATGACGAGATTGGTAAACTCGCTTTTGGTAAAGAAAAAGGGTGAATTAATGTTAAAGTCCAATTAAGGATTTTTAGCTCTTTTTTCGACAATCCCCGCAGCGAAAGAAATTTTCTGTAAAATAAAAAATAGCGAACATGCTTCTGGATGATAGAACGTACGAAACGTACACCAGAATGATTCGTATGACACAAGAATATTTACAGTGGTACGGGACGCTTTGCTTATTTGCATTTTCTGAGAGTAAGTTGTATTTTTTCTGTATGCACGTGCAGTCTGTTCGCCGAATGGGCCAAGCCCAACTTTGGTGAATTTTTTTACCCATTTAAGCCAAAATTTGATAGTTTCATTCTTGAAGGGCTGGGGATGTACTGTTCAACATTCATTAATTTTCGAGCTTGTTTCAACATTGTTTGATATTTTTCTTTAGTATCGTGTTATACAGTTTTGAATGTCTCTACTCGTTTTACTACTGGGCATATAGGTACATGTGACCCATCATCACCATTACACTTGGGAGGGAATTCTCTAAGACGTTGTAATAGACCGTATGAATTTCTCCGCATGTGTAAACACTACGACGAACGAAAACCTTAGAACAGTCCTAGCTAACAAATTTAAAGTATATGAGGGAAGGTTTTCGACTTGTAACGGCCCATGGACCTAGGTCCACAAGCCCACAGTAATCATCCTTTTCCACTTACTTTGATCTAAATAGTTATATGTGATTGTGCAAATGACCATCATATATGAGTTCGGGTCCAACGCCCGAATCGGGCCTAAATCCATAACCCAATGACATGAGTCTGGGCCCAAAAGCCCAAATCAGGTATAACATCCGTAGTCAGAACCTTTTTTGAGAAGAGCACCACCACATCTTCTTCGCATGTTTGAGTGATAGAGTGAGTAATAAGAATCCTGGAACCATCTCTGGTTTTTCCAACTTTATATCATTCTTTTTAAATAATGTTGGTGGGGCATGCATTAACTTACCAAGGTTAAGCACTGAACCATGTTTTCTATGGAACCATGAAGGATCATTGTCCTCCTTTTGTTCCCATCAGGATTGAGCGGGAGGGGCGCACGGTAGGAAGGGCTTGTTTGGGGTGCAGTTTTGAGCAGTGACAGAAGGATGATAAAGTGAAAGCAGGCGCACAGCTCATACAAAGATGTGGATCCAACATGCGCGGAACTTTTATTCATCTCAACTTGCATTTTTTGGAATCCTAGATGAATTCAAATCGAATCCAAATTCAAAAAACAAGAGTTTTTCATCTGAAGGGCTTGATTTGGGTTTAATTTTTGCGAGGAGTTAAAGAGGATAAAGGGAAGCCATCCCTTAACATACACAAAATTGTGCATCCAGTCGTCACAAAACTTTCATGCTTCTTAACTTTCAATTTCGGAAGGCGACATGAATTTGAATTATTTTTCAGTACATTAGAAGCATCACTTAATTGCACGAAGGGCTTGAATCGTGTCCATTTGTTAGCAACACAATATGGATGACGAAGCCGAAGAAGGAACACGACTTTCGTAAAGTTGTGTATCAACCGCACATTACTTTTATCCTTCTCAACTTGTACTTTTCAGAATCCTAAATGAACCTAAATTGAAGCCACGTGCATGATAAACAAGATTTATTTCTCTGAAGACACAGTGCATCAGTTCCGAAAAATTGTTCTTCAAGGAGGTACAGAACTTTCGTGCTACTCAACTTGCGGTTTTGGAATCCTAAATAAAATCGAATTATTTTCCAATGCATTTAAAATATTAGTTATTCGTACTTAGATCTTTATTCTAGGCTTGTTCTTAACAATGACGTATGGAGGACGAAATGAAACCAAGCGCACAACTAACGCAATCTTGTGCATCAAGCAAGGGGAAAACTTTAGTGCGTCAGAACTTCATTTTGGATGACTTGATGAAACCAAATTGAAAGCAACACCTTAAAAAAAAGAGTTGTTCGTTTGACGAGCTTGATTCTTGTTCATTTTTAGCAATGAGTTAAGTACGATAAGGAAAGTCAGTGAACAACTTATGCAAAGATGTGCATCCACCAAGCATAGAACTTTCCGTCCGTCTCAAGTTGCGATTTTCAAATCCTAGATTAACTCCAATTGGAAAAAAAAAACAAGAGCTATTCGTTAGACGATCTTGACTCGAGTTCATTTTTTTGCAACGAGTTATGGAGGAAAAAGCGAAAGTCGACGCTCAACTTACACAAAGTTGGGCATCCATCACTTACGCAAAATTGGGCATCCAACAACAATTTTGAAAATAAAAATGAATCTGAATTGTTTCACAACACATTAAGAAAATCACCTATCCGTACGAAGTGCTTAACTCTGGTCCATTTGTTGAGAACAAGTTGAGGATGACAAAGCAAAAGCAGGCACAAAAACTCACGTAAAGTAGTGTGTCCAACATTCGCATTACTTTAATCCTTCTCAACTTCTATTTTTGAAATCCCAAATGAACCTAAATTATAACCTAAATTGTTCATTTCTTAGCGAAAGAAAAGAAAAAACTTACGAAAGGTTATTCATCCAGCCGCATAACTTTTTTGCTTCTCAACTTGTATTTTGAAAGATAAATGAATATTAATTATTTTCTAATGAATTTAGAACATTATTTATTCGTACGGAGAGTTTGATTCGGGTATTCTTCTTATCAACGACTTATGGAGGATGAAACGAAAGCCAAGAGCACAACCGACGCAAAATGATGTGCTTCAAACAAGGGCAAAACTTTCCGAGGTCCAAACTCCTTGGAGGCCTAGATGAATCCAAATTGAAACCAACTCTTTAAGAAACAAGAGTTATTCGTCCGACATGCTTGATTCGGGTGCATTTCTTTGCAATGTGTTAAGGAGGACAAAGCGAAAGCCAATGAACAAGTCACGCAAAGTTGCGCCTCAAGCAGGCTCAAAACTTTCTTGCTTTGAGACTTGCGATTTTTTAGAAGGCTAAATGAATCTGAGTTGTTTTCCAATGCATTAGAAACAACACCTTTCTTATCAACGACATAATGAATACAAATTGAAAGTAGGCGCCTAAATTATGCAAAGATGTGCATCCAACAAGCAATGAGCTTTCGTCCGCCTCAACTTGCGTTGTTGGAATCCTTTCAAATTGGAACAAAAAAAAACTGGTGTGCATACGATGGGCTCGATTCAAGTTCATTCTCTTTAAACGAGTTAAAGAGAACAAAGCGAAAGCCAGCGCTCAACTTACGCAAAATTGTAACTCCAACAGTTATAGAACTTTCGTGCTTCTGGACATGCGATTTCGGAAGCCAAAATAAATATGAATTGTTTCCTAATACATTAAAAATATCACCTATTCATATGAAGGGCTTGACTCATGTCCATTTATTTGTAATGAATTGAGGATGACGAAGCCAAAGCAGGCACACAACTTATCATGCTCTGTATGGACAGACAGGATGTATGGTTAGGTTCCATTCGACAAAATTTTAAACTTGGAACGATACTTTTCTTTACCGGTTCTAACTTTGTATTGTCTGAATTATAATGATACTTCCTTTCACCATTTTTTCGACATAACTTGTAAACATAGTGGGTTGAATCTTCTGCGTTGATTTTTCTAGCCCATCGATGATGCGTGTCGTTCCACGTGGTTCAACCAAGTAAAAAACTTTGGAATTGGGGACAAATCGAATAGGATGCTCGAGATGGGAAATACCTTTACGCCGTTAGAGTGGTCGAGTTGGGTCGTCGATTTGAAGGGAGAAGAACTCTCATCTCGAGATCAATCCAAGTCAAGTTCTTCCTTCTCGAGACAAGCTCAATTTTAGATGGATTTAAGGAGTATTCAGCCCATCAACGGGCCCAGTTTTCTCAAACTAATCACTTCAGAGCTTGTATTTACTTATCGTATTGGTATTTTATTATAGGCTCATTAGAAATTAGGTTTAGGCCTTTTTATATCCTCTATAAATAGGATGTCTTTGTTTAGGTTAAATAGCTTTTTATTCACCAACACGGGGTTGGTCCAAGTGGTAAGGAGCTTGGATTCGCTTAAGGAGGTCTCGGGTTCGAAACCTACTGTACGCAGCCACCCTTGTTGGTAGACTCACCCACCATAGCCAGGTGTCCTACCCGGGTCGAGTCCGGATTAGTCGGAGCGAAGTTCCGAAAACCGGGCGGGCAATCCAAAAAAAAAAAGCTTTTTATTCAAAATTTTCCGAATAGACAGTAGTTAAGTTCTCTTTGAACTTTTTGCTACTTCTCTTATTGTTTTGCGATTCTTAAGCATGGCGAGAATTATCCGGTTGGGTATTGATCAACCCTCCTGATAGTCCCGTTGGTGCATTTGTTGTATCCGCGACCGTCTGAGTCAGACCCGTTTCAGTCTTGGTGGTAATTTCCTGTATCCGCTGTCGTCGAGTGATATACCTCTAGGTTGTTTTGTTGTTTCGGATCCTTTTCGTCTTCGCCATTGTCGTAACTCTGCGTTTACGTAAAATGTCCCCCATCAATCGATCTTGAAACAACTTCTGAGAAGAGTTACCTAAAACAAATGGTTGTTAGAATGAATAAATTTGACAATGTTTAGAAAAAAATAACATGGGTACGATAATTCCAATTTCAGGTATAATAGCGTCAAAGCGGTAGAAACAACATTTATCGATTGGGGTAGAACATCCATGTCCATCCTCATTAGGAGGAGAGCACTTCCCTAAAAGGCTTGTTGGACAACATATCGGTCATCATAGTTTAGGGATGACTTTCTAAGAGAGACCTTAACATTCGGAAGAATTCATTTCAATACTAGATCATCTGGCCTCTAGGTCACTTGACATTTTTTGTTGAAAGTTCATGACATGCGTTTCTTGATAATATTGCATGTGATGTTCGTCGGCGAGTTGTTTCTTGTCGCTGAAATCCAAATGAGCTAGATGATGCTGCATATAAACATCTTCAGCCACATATGTTTCTTGGAGGACTCGAAGAGAAGAAATTTGAACCTTGATTGGTAGAACTGTTTGTGGTCCATGGACCAGTTCGAAAAGAAATGACCCAGTTGAAGTGTGTGTTGTCGTTCGGTAGACAAGTAACGCGTATGGGACCTCTTCGTATTAGAATGATGCTTCATTCGCATTTGCACTCTAGAAGGCAACAAGAACCATTTTCACTGACAGTCTTGAAGACTTGTCGATTCCTATGGGATTGTGCTTAACCTACTTTAGGCCTATGCTTTGAGATTACCCTGACCTCAGTTTAGAAATACGTGATTTGTTGTATTTCTCTAAAATTGGGGTTGAACAAACTTCACGATGTCATTTTAGTTGCTTGGGGATTATATTTACCAATTTGATCCTTGAATGTTGATGGTGATTCTATCATTGAGATTGATGTTTTGAGTGGTGACTATATAGAACTAGTTAAATGAAAATGCTTCTTTGAGTTTGATCTTTGAT
Source organism: Melastoma candidum (assembly GCA_023653495.1). NCBI lineage: Eukaryota > Viridiplantae > Streptophyta > Magnoliopsida > Myrtales > Melastomataceae > Melastoma > Melastoma candidum. The sequence continues at coordinate 12,707,872 of CM042884.1, read as the reverse complement.
TAAATTGAATGTTCATAGGATGAACTACAATGAATATTGATATGTCTTCTACCTGCATAAGGAAATAAATGAGAAGGTAGACGGTAGGCTTGATTGACCTAAATAATAAGATTAGAAAAAAAAAACACCTTAGTATAAAAAGTTAGATAGTTTTTAAATGAAATGTGGCGATAAAGTTGAGCTATAGTGTTGGAATTTGACACTGTTGCGCGTGGCGAACAATATGCCAACTTTAAAGGGTACGTATACCTCGAATAAAAATAATGTATGATGCACTACCTCAGACGAAGACAATTATATATGCTGGATACGTCTCAACGCCCAATTAATGTTTATATGCCCCTTTTTAAAAAAAATTTGAGGTCAATTTTTAACAAAATAAATCGAACAAATATGATAATAAGGTCTTCAAAAGATAAAAAAAAAAAGTGAGTTCGAAGTCAACTGAAAACGAATGTCTTTTATACATGCACCAATGTTAATGGAATCAAAGGTTTTCAAGTTCGACAAGATACTTCCGTGTTAATGTCCTGTAGATCTTAAAAATATATAAATGCGGACATTAAAAAACGATGGGTGTAAAAATTACTTCCCTTATTGTTTTGAATCAAATTCGAACACAAGACATGCTAGTGAAATTGAAATTAAGAGGAAAAACATGTCAACGTATAACATGATTTACGAAAAAGTATAAGCATAAAATCAACTCGAGCCATGCGAAACAATATGTAGATATGCTTGAGATTTTTTTATATACCTCCCAAAATGTGGCTTGAACCCGTCCATTAACCGTCATATGGAGAAATTCGAGTTTATGCCCATTTTAAATGGAAGGACTCGACTATTCATCCGACGGTAAACAAATGAGTACCCACCCAAAAGTATAGGCAAAAGGCCAATTTTAAAAGCTTATTTATTTAAAGCTTCTGCCCCTTTTTATTCAACCTCGTACCGTCTTAATATCAGAGCACACGTGTCCTTGTTTGCCGAGTTGACACATAATATTAGGACGTCTCCATCTGGTATTTCATTCGACGATGAACATATCGTCCGCTTGGAGTAGCACATGTAGGATCTTGTGCAACAATTGAGAGTATTGTGAATACAACTGCCCGCCCCATCTACTAGTCATCATCGATGCAATGCCCGAGTATCCATCCACCTCGTCCAGACACGGGAGTTCCTGCCATGACTGTCCAAATCCCAGAGCTTAAAGGCAATCTAGATCCAAAAGAGTTGGATCGATTGGTTACACACAGTCGAGCACGTCATCGAGTATGAAAAGGTGTCAGAGGAGAAAAGTGGATGAAATGATTGCGTTGAAGCTTAGAATTAATGTCAACCTTTTGTGGAAACATCAACTAGCATTGTCGTCGAGAATGACGAGAAAATATCAAATTATGGTTGAAGATGAAGAGGCCACTAAGAGGTTCTTGTTGGAAATAGCGTAAGCATGATATGCTCCTTAAGTTGCAATTACTATGACAAATCTCGAGGATTGTAACAAATTGATATAACACTATCCTAATTTTTTGAATATTAATTTTCCTAAGCTTTTCAAAATTACTATTAGGGTTACTTTGCAAATTTCCAAAATTGTTAACCTTTGGCCAATCTTTCTAGAAATTAACTCTAATTTGGTACAATCCTCGAGATTATTTTTTCAACATCGAGATAATTTGGTAAATCTAAATCCCCACTACAAAAATTTAAATATACCCAAAAACACTATCCTATTTGGTTTCGAAAATGGAATTCCGGATAAAATGAAATGGGAAGAGAAAAAAAACATAGTTTGTGGAAGGGAGTTATTTAAAAAAAAATGGTGTGTTTAATCAAGAAAAAAGAGGAGAAGAGGAAAAGAATGAAATGGGCATATTCCCATTTCTCTTTAAAATTTAAGGAATAGAATAGAAAGGAAGGGAGTGAAATAAAAATGATAAGAAAAAGGAAATTAATAAGATTATTAATCCATTCCATTCCATAGCCGAATCATTAAACCAAACGCACCATAAATAATACTTTAGGCATTAAACTACCCAACGTTGAACTTAAATTTTGACATTTAACCATAAATCCCACACTAAACTCAAAATTTGAATCATAAAATGAAAACAATCCGTCTTTTTCAAATAATTGACATAATTAACTTATCATAATAATTAGATAAATCGCGAACTTAAAATTGACGATCAATTTTAAGAAATGAAAGGATCCCATTTCGTATAAAATAATAATAACTTTCATATTCTCCTAGCGTGCATTATAAATTATCTACAATTCCACCGATTAATAGTTTGGCCTTCAAAATTTTTTGATAAAATATTTATATATGGCCTCGATTTGCGTCAACTTTCATAGTTGACATCAATTTAATTTGTTATATGAATTTATCACCAACTTCTGTTTTTATATTGATTTTGATCATTTTGAATTTCATCGGATGAAGGCAAACTACATCTTAATAGACTATGTACTAAAAATAAAAAAAAAAAAGAAAAATGAGGATGTGGAAATATGATTTAAGTCTCCGTCGTATGACTTTCTAGCTTAACATTTTGATGACCAGGTCAAGTGTATTTGTTGATGCTGTCAAAATTGAGTAAAATCGATAAAGGTAGACTAATGAATTGATTGTAGAAGCTATTGCTACGAGAGAAGGTGGAAGATGAGATCGTAGGATCCGATGTTATATGACACATGCTATATTAAATCCTCGTTTGGTTCTTGTCTGACGAAATTCAAGATGACCAAGATCAACATGAAAATAGAAGTTATAACAATGACCCAAAGTTGAAAACACAACTTATATTTTGTCAAAAATTTACATCAAAATCTTTAACCAATCAGCTCAAAATTGCTGCTAAGACAAGTCATGGTTGGAAAGAGAAACCGTCCCTGTTCCTGCCCCCGCCCCGAGTGCCTATCAATATCCTATCGGCACACTAAAATTTTAAACCGTTTCCCCCTATACAACAGTATTCTTGGCAAACAATTAACTGGCTTAGCATTGGCCTTTGCTATGCAACTCAACTAAAGTCACCATACCCCTTGTCCATGAACTGCAGCGGGACTGAACAGCCAGAATAAAATTCTAAGGTTACAATGAAGTCTTTTAGAGCATAAGAAGCATTTTGTGACATTTACAGCTTCATATGAGTAGTCCGATGACAGCCAAGTAAAATCAAAGTGAAAACAATAAAGAAAAGAATCAACCATGGAACATGGAAGCATCGGAGTACATCAATATTGCTGAACTGGTTACACCAGGAATAAAAAGAACAAAGGTTCTCTTTACCTGCAGCTCACTACATCCAGGAGCCGCCACAACATCAAAAAAATAATATGGATCCAACGAAATCGCTGATTATATCAGCACCACCAGCTTTCAAACGTCTTCCCTCCTCCTGAATCAGTTAGGATAGTATGAGACCTCTTGAGTGAAACCAGAGCAAAGGATAAGCTACCGCAATTCATTGTTACCTATTAGCAAGCCTTCCGTCTGTCCACCTTAAGGGTCAGGTTATACCATCTCTTTTTCTTTGGCCTCTCCCTCGCTGTTGACTTCTTGTCTCTGACTTGACACTCTTCTCCAGCCTCTTTAAAAGATCCTTGGCCCTTGCCTTTGCTTATGCTACGTTTCAGTGGTGGTCTATTCGTGTATGATGCATGTATTTCATTCCGTTGCTTTAGCAGCTGATCAATCTTAAAGATCACACCAATGGAAAGAAATCGACACAAAGGTGCCTCAATTTGCTATGCAATCACACAACAAAACTTAGAACAAATTCACAATGGATAGAAAAACAGTTCTACTCAAATATACTCACTGCTTGCATTTCTTGTGCATATCGACTAGTCATCTCCGTAAATTGTGCCAAAACCTGTTCGCACGGAGAAAATCAGAACCAAATGAAGGCATGTACACAATTATGAAAAGCAGTTCCTGCCGCTAAATGTGAACAACAAAAACCTCTCTGTATTCAGTTTCAAACTTTGACAACTCTGCTCTCTTTGTTAGAATTTGAGCTTCCACCGCTCGGAGATATTCTTTTTCTTCAGTAAATTGGGCTGCACAAAGTGCTTCAATCGTGTAACTCGCACTTTTGAAGAAGTTGTCACCTAAAAGATAATTGGAAAAATCCTACCTCAGAATTCGTCGAGCTGAAAGTAAAGTGGAGAGTGTGAAAGATGATATAAAGGCAGGAAACCAACCATACACAGCGAACACATGTGTTCCGGCCTTCAGTTCAGTTATTTCGCATGGCTGAAAGCCATCCAACTTCTTGAAGAAGGTAGCATCAGGATCCTTAGAAGTGACCTACAACAGCCAAAGAACCCCTTTCAAAAAAATGGAATGGGATTTTAATCTAAAACAGAACTATCAAAAGTAAGACAAAAATTGATTAACAATGAAATCCATATAACAAATCACTACTCACAGAACTGATGATTGGATCCAGTCTATAAACAGGGAAGCTGAGGAAAAACATTCCTGCAGATGTCACTTTCCCAGTTTTTGCACTGTCCTCCTACAATGAGGGAAATATGATAGTGAACACTAGACAAAAAGAAAAAAAAAACATTGCATTTGGGTCTGTCTTAAGCATTTTCAACAAGTGGATATTTCCCAACAAACATGTCAGAAAAAAAAAAGCCTCTGAAAAGAAAATCCATTGGATTCAGGTTTGTCATAGAAAATCTGATGGAGAGGGGAGATAGTCAGTACCTGTAAAGCAAGGCTTAGTCCACCATTCTCTTCTCTATCAAAATATAGCAACTGTAGCAGCAAAGCAACCAAAAACATCCAATAACTTCCCTAGTTTCAAGCATAAATAAATAAAAGCACTGCAGCATTTGTGACATTACATTACAAATCACTTACATGCATGGAGTGATCCAATTAAAAGGAAACTGGCACCTTCATGAGCTAAAGACTAAAGAAAGCTTCATAAAATCATACTCCGATTACCAATACAATAACAAGTATGTTATGGTGCCTGAAATCAAGTTATTTCGGTTGCATCTTTTGCTGAGTGAATGTGTGCTGCACATTATTTATTATACTGATATGTCCAGTTGTGAAAGAATTGAAACATGTCGACACATAAGGCAGTACAAATTTCCATAATTGATCCTGACATAGAAATGATCGACTGCATTAGGACCTTGAATTTGCTTTTCTCTGAGGATTGGACTCGACATACAAATCCAGCTTGTGCTTCATCCTCTTTTATTGTGATAGAATAGAAGTGAGCACATTGCTTTTCAACCTGTTTGACCAAATGCATGGTTAAGGAGTCTCTAGATGCAAGAAAGACTACCACCAGTTGATCATGTCCTGACCTTTCTAGTAACAGGTTGGCCAACTAGAAGAGGACAAATCGTGACGGCGCCATTGAGAGCCTCCTCCAAAACAGTTGCGGAAACAGTTGTCTTAATGGGTACACCAAGTTTACTTATGTACACAAAGCAATCAAGAAAGAGATGCAAGGAAAATTAAGTGTTAAACATAATTAAGGTATCCTCATTCTCAAGGACAAGGAATAGAAATGGAAACTCACCTAAAAAGTGCGGCAAACATGGTATTCACAGCTCCCAAGCTGGAAAGATCCAACTCTAGTTCTTGCCTTTCTAACTCAATAGCCTAAGTAGGAGAAACAACACAATATTACCCTCAGAAAGCAACAGAGAATGTAGTTTCAAATGCACCAAATATTGTGTCCTGCCTCGAAGCCAGCACTGTCATATTGCCGCCTTTTGTCCGGATCAGACAAGATATTGTACGAAAAAGTGACCTCTTTAAACATATCAGCAGCCTCAGGATCATTTGCATTCTTGTCAGGATGGTACCTTGGAAATACCCCAATGCAAGATCAATGAGACAGCATGATAATTTTATTCATGAAGAAAAAATATTCACAAAATTATACAGCCGATATGGGTACCGCTGCTTCTTTGCCAATGGTTGAACACCCCAACAGTTCATTCTCTATTCAGATACAAAACATAACAACAATAAAAAAAGTGAAAGTGGTTGTGTTTCTCTCTTTCTGATTATTTTAAGACAACTAAGAGATCTGTTGTTAAGTTCTTTTTGGTATGTTTGGTTGGCCTGAATGGAAGCGAAAATAAAAATCCACTTTAATCTATTACATTTCATCCCATCAAGAAATGAACCGACCAGAATTTTCGATTTGAACCAAATGACGCCTGAGAGTCAGAGTCTCTGAATGATGAAGTCCATCATCAAATTACTGAATATAGATAGGACAGTGCTTAGATCAACACGGGCGTTTTACAGGCCACAGTCTCAATAATTGGGACAAGAAGGCACACATAGAACGTCCTACCATCAGATAAATGTGACACTCCACGAGAAACAGAAGGAGATGCAGCCCATCGCCTAATAAAATGGAATCTAAGAATTCTCACAACGTCAATTATCTGTATACAGTAATTTGATGAAGTCCAATTTTTTTTAGATTTACACCATGTCACCGGATCTCGCCTAAACAACAGCCCAAGAAACATCTGGGATAGCACTTAATAATGCACAGAATGATCTGCAAAGCTAGAATATTCCGAAAACCAATTTCCGTCACCGATCTTCCGAGACATAAACAGATTACAATGGAAGTGAAGGCAGCAGTCAACTAACTACAGTCCAAAACTGAAAGACAAGAAGAACAAGAAGCCAAATCAGTGCGGAGGAAGGAAATTAAGGGAAGACAAATACTTGAGGGCCAATTTACGGTATGCGGACTTGATCTCGTGATCAGTGGAGTTGCGGCCAACGCCGAGGACTTCGTAGAGGTCTTGGCGAACATGCTTCTTGTTGTTGCAACTGTTGGAGGAGGCTTCAGATTTGAACTTGGGAGCAGGCATTTCTTCGGTGGTTGTCGTCCACGACCCAATTTCCCCAGAGAAACAGAAAGAAAGAAAGAAAGAAACCCTAAAATAACCGAGGGGACGACCGCTTTCCCGTACACGTCGTTGAATTGCCAAGCATCGGGAATGTCTGCGGGGATCGGGAGAAATTAACCAACCCCAGACACATGATGAATTACTGTACCGATTAACACCGACGGAGAGGAGAAGGGAAGAAATCGAAATCCAGCTCAATCAGGAGTAGTAGTTGTAGGGTCCTTTCGCTGATAGTTAAAAAAAGTTCATTAAAAATGAAATAGTAAAAAAGTAAATAAATTCACCGCCCCCAAATGAAATAGATAGGAAATGAATTTGAATAGATTTTTCATATCTTTGCATTAAAATTTCAAAATTTTTATGGTTTCATCTTTCAACGGAGTTAATTTTGGTTGAATAACTTAAGAAAATAAATGGAATACATCTCAAAATGAAATTTTTAAAATATAATTATTTTATCTGGACAACATCTTTATTATTAGTATTCTAAAAAATAAATTATTATAATTCATTATTCAATGTTTAGGGTTTATCGTAACTTATGGATTAATTTTTAGGATATATGGTTAACGATTAACTTTTATATTTTAAGGTTTAGGTGATGTTTAAATTTTAAGGTTCATTTTTCAACAATTAGGGCTCAATATTGGGGTATTCGGTTTAAGTTTTAGGCTTATTAAGTTGTTAATTAATTTTTAAAATTAAAGAAAAGTACTCTATGATATTAAAAGTGGAATAAAATAGAAAACTTTTGCCTATAGAGAGTCTAATAATATAATACCGACATACTACGAAAATTTCACATAGTCCCATATCATACATTAAATATGTATCCTTAAGTATAGTTAAAATAGAAAAGATATATGTATCAAATACGGAAGAATGCGTAATTGATAACAAATGTCGAACAAACAAATTTTTGTAATGGTCACACCATTAATTAAAACGAGATGAAATATGATGAAATCAGAAATAAAATAACCAAATAAAGCAATAATTGAATTATTAAAAAGCCTATTACTAACAATTTTCCCTAGAAAATTAACCAACTCGTTAATTTCCTTTTCCATTTATCGAATTCTTAAATTATTAACTCAGAATTCAGCTATTTCTTTAAGCATGTCTCGAGTATTCTAAGTACATATTCTCTTTATCGAGCCAAACCATTATGTGTTAATACTTATATACCTCATTTCTTTTAATTTTTTCACCAAAATAGTAAAAAGATTCACCAAAACTACCAAAAATCACAAAATAAAAAAATCAGCAAAAGATCAATAAAAGAAAAAATAGAGTACAAAATACTTGGCAACTAAAACTTATCAAATCAAAGGGAAACAAATAAAAGACAAAAGATTGCAATAACCAAAAAAGATCCATAAGGGGGATCGATCAGAGAAAGAGATACAGACACACGCTTAGAGGGAAGACATATACAGTTTGGGAGAGGGCCTTGGGAAAGAAAGAGAGAATTTTTCTCTTCTACGTACAAAGCTGATTGGAGCCTACGACACACGTCGAATCGAGTCTATCTTATTTTCTTAATTCATGTGTCTTCTACGTTTGAGGCTATGATCTCGATCAACAACGAATTTTGTCGTCCATCAAAACCCTTTCGTCATTATGGCCAACCACAAGCACCGGTAATTTCGTTTGACTTTCTTATATATTGTTAGTACGAAAAATTGTATGTGTTTGTTTATTCAGGCCCCTTTTTCGTATTTTAATTTCGAAGCAGAGAATGTCAAGAGAGACGTATATTTTCTCGAGATAAGACTCAAAAGGTTGTCAAGAAAGAGTATATCAAGATAGTATCCGACAAAACTTGTAACGTTATGGCCATAAAACCAAAGGAGTGTCTGGTCTCGAGATCATAACCCTTGCATTATGTTACTCGACTTTGTACAGGCCATAACTCATCTAAGACAACCTCGGATCAAAAAATACGAAACACAAAAGTTGTAGGTCGAGAAGAAAGGTGTTGAACATAACTTGTTCCGAGTTAATCCGACCTCCCTAGTAAAAGTTATGATCAAAATACCAAATGAGTATTCTGATATTGAGATTTCGAGATCAAAACAATTGCGACATTAATCGGTCAAAACTCTTCTAAGACGATCTCAAATTAAAAAGTGTAAAACATAAAAGTTATAGGTTAAGAAGAAAAGAGATCAACCCATCTTGTGTCGAGTTAATCGATATCTGAGTCAAAAGATTTGCTCAAATTACCGAATGAATGTTCTAATATCGACATCAGAACACCTCCGACTTTGACATGCCATAACACGTTCTAGAAACCTCAAATGAAAACCCTTAAAACATCAAACTTGTAGAGGAGCCAGAAGAAAACTATCTCAAGTGAACTCAAGGTAATTCGATCTCCGTAGCCAAATTTATCATGAAAATACTGGAAGAGTGTTGTTGATCTCGAAACCAGATGTCGAGAACAGAGAAGTTCCGACTTCGACCTATCAAAACACGACCCAGATTGTCCCGTATGAGAAAACTTAAAACATGAAAGTTGTAGAAGAGCCTGAGAGGGAACTATCTTAAATAATCTCGAGCAAATTGAGGCTTTGTGGCCTTAGTTATACTCAGTCGATTGAAACGAAATTCAACTCGAGTACAAAAATGGTGTGTTCCGTATTTTAACTATATCTCGGGCTACACACGCTCGATTTAGAGGCACAGCCTATCCACACGATCGGAGTAGAATAAGGAAGAGGATGGATTTAACGTTGCTCGAGTCCATCTCGGGATGAAAGACTTATTCCTTCGGGAGTGGACTACCGAGGCCCCGCTTCATCCTCCCAGCCTTCAGTCATCCCGAGCTCGTGGGTAAGCATATATTCATGCATATTAACACCCAAGAAGAAAAAGAAAACCCACGATCTATAGAAGTTAGCATCATTTGCCCACATCTTTTGGTAGTTTTCTTGTGTTTTCCATTATCTTTGGCAACCCACGATGTCTTGATAAATTTATTAGAAATAAGTATTGTTCCCTTCATTGAAGGACACGATCAATCACTAAGTCCAATACGGCAGATTGATTTACATCTTTAGCTTTCTTTCCCGACGTCCTGAAGGTGTCCGGAAAATCGTTCTGGACCATGTCTTGAAATCACCCTTCATCATCTTCCGCACTCACCGACCATCGATCCACAAACCACCCCAAGGTAGTCTCCATTAAAGGAGGCGCCGTAGTTCCCACAAAGTTCGACCGATCACAGTCCCCATTTTGTCCAAGGTGGCCTCCATTAAAGGGGGTTACATGATCAACTCCGCAAGTTCAAATTCGGCAAGGTTGATCTACCGCTCTTGCTCTTCCCACAACGTCCTAAAAGCGTCTTGAAACAGCGTCCCAAAGCCACCATTCAGCCTCACCACATCCGACCATCGATCCACAAGAGATCTACCGTAGCCGCCGTTCATCCGACGTTCGTCGTGAAGACCCGTCATCGTCCTTTTATTGTTTGGCTCTTTTCATTATGTCTGTAAGTGTTGTAAAAACCCAAACTTTGTAATTTAATACTGCTTAATTACTCTGTCTATTTTACTTTACGGCGTCCATAAATCACTATAAAATTCGATACGTGTTGCGAGGAACACAATTCCACGCCAACACATTTTTCGTGACCATAGTGGGAGAAAATTGTTAAGAATCCATAAAGCCCCATATGAGAGGTGGTGGAAATAATCCTCCAGATGGTACCTCCGAGAAAATAGAGGAAGAAAACCTGGCTTATGCTAACAAGCCTATAGGGCCCCAAAACAACTCTTGGTTGTCTTTTTCTCCTAATGACTTCAGAACTAAACAAGAGTTTGATAGTGCTATAAGAGAATTAAAAGTGAGATGATATAAGTCATAGGGAACTAAAAATGCGAATGGATGAAAAGCGTGAGGAACTCATAGAGATGATAAGCCTCCTTAGGAGTGATAAATCCGAGAAAAAGAATGAGTCTTTAGGAGATAAGCCACTTTGGAAAGCTATTGGAAAAACATAAAGTTAATGAAAGTATTTATAACGCGCATGCTGAATCGTACCTTGAGAATTCTAATTGGGCATATGAAGTTGACATTGGCAGTTCAAAAAATCCAATGCCTGAGTCTAGCAAAAACTTGAATTCCACATTTGTAGATTCTGAACACAATGTGTATCCGGCTTATTCACCTCCATATCGACGGAACCCTGAGAGTTTCTACTATAAACCTAGGGAAGACGAGATAAATCCAAAGCTTAGTGGTAGATCCTACACTTGTCCCCGATCTGAGTGGTTAGATTGCTCGAGTGGTAGCACAAATGGTCCCATGAGTAAGGACAGAGGAGGTATGCTTGTACAAAAGCCCAATTCCCGACTATATAGAGCGAGGGATGGAAATAACTTAAGGATATATAATTCCCAGTTTTACCTTATTCTCGAAAGAAGATGAAATGACTCATGTAGAACATATTGCTAGATTTACTCATCAGATGGGAGAAATGTCAAATAATGATATGTTAAAGCTTAAACTTTTCCCTAATTCCTTAACTGGAGAGGTGTTTGGCTAGTACTCGAGACTTTCCCCAAATTCCATTTTAGGTTGGGTCGAGATGCAGACTCGGTTCCTCAAAGCCTTTGCTAAGTTAGACTCAGTAACCTCTCTAGCAGAAACAATGAGAATGAAAGAGCTGCTTGGAGAGAATTCGGTTGTATTTTGGACAAAATATAGAAGAAATTTGTTGAAGTGTACGACAGCCTTAGCCGAGAGAGATCAACTCGAAGTAGCATAAATCGCCTTGTCTCTAGAGATAAGGACGTTATTCCAAGGAGAGCATTTTCAAGATTTCCATGATCTCTCGAGATGAGTAACCGAGTATCATAATCTCTTTTTAGAGGAGTTCCGCTTAGTTAGAAATTGCCAAGTAGAACCTTGGGCAAAAATTGATGTAGCTGAGTACATAAAAGGGGAACCAATAGTATGTGAGCCTTTAGTAAAGAAAAATTCTAAAGCTCGGGCTTCACAAAAATCTAACAAGGAAAGGAAATTCTCCTTTGACATAGATTAGATGGACAAATTATTTCACTGGTTACACCATAAAGGAAGCATAAAACATAGGCATGGGCATAAGTTGCTCTAGAACGATCGAGAGAAACAAAGGAAGTATTGTAAATGGCACGAAACATTTACTATTGTGACTCAAGAATGTGTGCATTTTAGAAATCTCATTCAAGATTTGATCGAGTCGAAAGAATTACGATTTGCAGAAGTAAATGAGTTGAGTATTGTAGATGATCTTTGGTGAAGATCCCATAATAACGAGTGTGTTAAGTGTGATTCTGATGATGATACTTCTGCATTTTATCTCAAGACTAATGATCGTAATGTGTCTCAGGGAATCAAGGTATCTGGAGAAACCACCATTGCTATCATGCTTTTCAAACGCCTGGTTGAGAAAGAAGTGGTGACTTGTCCGGTTCGAGAAGTTCGTGATGGATATTTTTATTGGCATTTGGACTCCACTCATGCCATGGACAAGTGCTATAACTTCCGTAGATACTTGCTGAACAAATAACGTCCCTGGTATGACTTGACCCAACTCTAGTAAGTGGCAATGGGGATGGTGCCGTCATACTCACGGTTTGCTTTGAAACACTTACCTTTAGGGCTCTTCGTCCTAATCTATTGGACATGAACGCCGTCAGAGACGGTATGATGAGAGTGACCGAGTTGATAGGACCCGTGTGCACGAGCGTATGAATGACTATGAGAGGTCTGGAATTGCTGCTCAAGAAAAGATACCAGACAAGCACCCAAGGAAGGATACCCCCGTCCTCGATACCATGGAAGGTGCGAAAGCTCCAGTTCTATCTACGAAGGGAAAAGGCAAAGAAGTTGTTCATATCAACTCAAAACTAATCTAGGAAGGCCCATAGATTGATCGTTTTCTCGAGAAAGGGATGCTTTGTGAAAAGTGCAAGCTGATTGCTTCAAACAAGTTCCTCATTCCGCAAATGTGCACCAAGTGTTGTGTAGTGTACTTCTTGAAGATGGTCCAAATGTCAACCAATGAAGGGATCGAGATTAAGCTCAAAAGTGAGGTTACAGGTAATTTCACTACAAATTTTATTGATGATGTCGTGTCTAGACCTGACGTGTAGGAGATTAGGGGCTATGACCGAGAGAAAAAGGACTTTGTTTACGTGAAACGCCCTGTTAAAATTCTCGGGAGAGCCTGTAAAGGACACGCAATCAGAATGGCAACAAGTTTGCTACAAGACGTTGATAACGAAGCCGGTACGTAAAAGGATCCTGAGACGCACTCAGAGGGAAATAAAGAAAAGAAGAAGTGTCTCGCTAACAGAGGCGAGTGGGTCTCGAGATGAAGCTCAATTAGTGGAGGACGAGGAAGAAGAAGAAGACTATGTTGATGAGTATGTAGATTACACACCATTACAAGAAGGACCTCCTCGTGAACATCGGGAAGACGGAGATGCCATGGTGACTTGTAACGTGGTCGAACTACCCGCTTTCTTCTCGAGAGAAGGTAAAAGAATCATGCTCGCTAATGGCATGGTACGTAAGGTTCCTATGTCAGATACTAAGTACACAAAGGTGTCGCCGCTTCATTGGTTTGAGAATCCACCTCTCGGGATGAGGCAGCAACATATTCATTCCATGTATATCACAACGGATTTCGATGGAGTAAGGATGAATAAGGTGCAAGTCGATAATGGGGCTACAGCGAATATTCTTCTGTCTGTGACTTTCCTCGTGATGGGCAACGAAAGTTGACAGTTAACAGATCCAAGGTTGTCGATTACTGCCTTCAATGGAAAAAGTCAGAATGTATGGAGTATTCTCAGTGAATCTTTAAGTCGGGAGGCATGAGATAGAGACAACTTTCTTCGTGTTTGACATTGCTTCGGCCTTTAATGCTCTTCTCAGTCATGAATATCTTTCCCTTTCTAACTTTCCTCGCGATGGGCAAAGAAAAGTGGCAGTTCACAGATACAAGGATGTCGATTACTGCCTTCAATGGAAAAATGTCAGAACGCATGGGAGTATTATCAGTGAATCTTGAAGTCGGGAGGCATGAGATAGAGACAACTTTCTTCGCGCTCGACATTGCTTCGGCCTTTAATGCTTTTCTGGGCCGAGATTGGCTGCACAAAGCGGCGGCCATACATCTACTTTACATAAAGAGCTGATGATATGACTTGATGATGAAATAGAGCTCGTTCGGGCAGATAAGAATTATTGTTCTTGCGAAATTAAGTCTATGTATTTCAATACAGATGAACAGGAGCTCGAGAGGGAGAAACATGAGAAGGATGATCATGAAAGCCGATCATTAAACCCCGAAGAGGGAAAAGTATAATCCATTAGGTTGAGACGATATTCGTGCCTCCCATTGTCCCGACTGGGTGGGGAAGTAAGGAAGACAACACTTCCCAAGCTAGAGACTTCACTCCCTTGTTCAGTTTCACTGTGGAGGCTCCTGGAGATGATGATCTCGAGAGCTGCCCAAGGCTGCTGGTGCCCGAGGAAGGGATTCTCATTACTTGGATGGGTGAAAGACCTCGAAGAATGCCTGAAGGAGATATAGTTCCTACTCAAGTTGGTGTCCCAGTCGGGGGCATGGACGTCGAGGTCGAGAATCATGCTGGTTAGGATGGAGAAGGAAATCGAGTTGATGATAAAGAGTTGGGGCTCGGCAGACTCCTACGAGAAGGCACCTATGAAGATTGTTGAGGAAGAGGATCTGGTCGATGTGCACCAAGAAGTACATCCCTTAGGATGTTTAGGTCGTGTTGAAAAAGTTCGTTGTATCGCGCTGTTGTCATGTTCTTTCAATTCTAAGCCATTTTTAGCTGTTTTTTCGTTACAACTCGATGATCATAGTCGAGAAACTCTGTTTACTGCATCTGATCCTTTGATTAGTGTTAATCTTGGTTCAGAAGAAAATCCTAGACTCACTTATATGAATGTTATTTTAGACGACAAGTTAGCCTATTCCCTAAAAGAGGTTTTGCATGAATTTTGAGATTGTTTTACTTGGGATTACACATAAATGCTGGGGCTAGTTAGGAGCTTAATGGAACATAAGCTCCCGATACGAGAGAATTTTAAGCCCGTCCAACAAGCCCCACAACAAATGGAGGGAGAAGTTAACAAACTCGTGTATGCAGAAGTAAGAAACCATTTTCAAGCTGGATACATTAGGACATCTCGATACACGGAATGGATCTCGAGTATCTTTCCCGTGGTCAAGAAAAATGGGAAGATCTGAGTGTGTATAGATTTTCGAGAATTGAACAAAGCAACTCTATAAAATTAATATCCTATGCCAATAGCCGATGAGCTAATTGACAAGACAATAGGAAATGTTGTTATGTCATTCATGGATGGTTACTCGGGATACAACCAAATCCTTATAGCTGAAGAAGATGTTTGCAAAACAGCCTTTTGATGTCTAATTGGCATCACTGCATGGGCAGTAATGCCGTTCGGATTAAAAAATGTTGGGTCCACTTATTAGAGGGCCATTGATGTTATTTTTGACTCTCTAATAGGAAAAACGGTAGAAATATACATTGACGACATAGTTGTAAAGTCGAGAGCTAATGATTTACATGTCGAGGATCTCTGAGCTGCCATCCTCTAGATGAGAAAACATCATTTAAAACTAAACCCATTAAAGAGTTCATTTGGAGTTCAGGCTGGACAGTTCCTCGGGTTCCTAGTGCATCAGAAAGGGATCCAAATTGATCCAGGTAAAATCAAAGCAATACAAGAATTACCTTCGAGAAACAAGAAAGAATTACCTGATTTTCTTGGATGAGTTAATTACTTGAGAAGATTCATCAAAAACCTAGTAGGAAAGGTAGAAACTTTTACCACTTTGTTGATGGGAAAGAATAAGTATGTTGGACGGATAAACATGAGTAAGCATTTGAGAAGATCAAAGAGTACTTGATGAGACCTCTTGTTTTAGTGTCGCCCCAACTCGGGAAGCTTTTTATTCTATATGTCGCGGCAGACGCTACTACGATAGGTACTCCCTTGGCTCAAGAAAGATGATCAAAAGACAGAAAGAGCTATATTTTATTTATCCCGACTCTTGAACCATGCTGAAACTAGATACACAGCTTCAAAAAGATTGTGTTTATCGGTATATTACGTAGTCACAAAGCTGAGACACTACATTGGATGTAGTGAAGTATATGTATTCTCAATGGCACAAGTCTTGAAGACATTTTTTGAGAGTCATTTACTTACTGGGAGAATTAGTAAGTGGAGTCTGGTGCTATCCATATATGACCTAAAATTCAAACCTCAAAAGGCTGTCAAATGACAAGTTCTTGCAGATTTTTTAGCGGAATACTCGAGTGAGACTTTGGTAGATCAAGAAGAAGAAATCAAAGAGCTATGGGAAGCTTGGTTGATGGGTCATCAACAAGGCTCGGAGTTGGAATTGGGATTATTTTAAAGTCACCAGTGGGCTTCGAGACCAAATTTGCCTTTAAATTGACCGAACATGCAACTAATAATGCTACTGAGTATAGCGCACTCATTATTACATTAAAAGGGTTGTGTGGGACCCATCAGTCAAGAGTGAAAATTTACTGGATGATTTGAAGACATGGGTTTTATTAGCCATCTATGAAGAAGAATTGTATTGAGATGACTACGGGTTGTAGAAAATGCCATAACTTTGGGCCAATAACTAGCTCCATCAACGAAATTTAAATCCAGTGATTCAATGGTAGCCATTTAAGTCATGGGCTTTGGATATAATTGGAGAGATTAGACCCCACTAGATTAGAGGGGATGCCTGTATATTGGTTGCCATAGTCTACTTTACTAAGTAGGTAAAAGCAAAAGCCTATCAAAAAATTCGACCAAAAAGAGGTGATCGAGTTTATCAAGGCGAATATCATTTTTCGATTTGGACTCCCATACAACATAGCGGTGGACAATTGAATCGTGTTCACTGTAGAACAAATGCAGGAATTCTCGAGAGAATTCGGTTTTATGGTTAACAACTCCTCACCATATTATCCACAATCTAATGGTTAAGCATAATCTACAAATAAGCTTATTAAGAATATAGTCCAGAGAATGATCGAGGATGACCCCTGGAGATGGCATGAGATACTTCTCGAGATATTGTGGGGTTTGAGAGTTACTAAGAGAGATAGTACTCGAGAAGCACCTTATAACTTGGTGTATGGACAAGAAGCCATTGTACCCATGGAGGTCAAGTGTAAGTCCTAGGTCAAAACATGAGTCGGGGATGGAGACCGTTCTCGAGAACTTGAGTACCTCGAGAATATGCGCACAAAAGCGGCAAACAAAATTTAACTTCGAAAGAGAAGAATAATGCAATATAGAGGGTACATTCACAGAGTTTTAAGGAAGGAGATTTGGTATGGAAGATGATCCTCCCGATAGGGACCCGAGATTACTTTCTCGGAAAATGGTCACCTAATTGGGAAGGTCCATTTCGAATTAAGGAGGTGTACCCAAAGAACGTTTGTCGTTTGGCCGACCTCGAAGGTCGTTTACATGAGTTGAAAAATGGAAGTATCTAAAGTCTTACAAGCCAATTATCTGGGAAACTTATAAAGAGGTCTTAAGGAAGATATTCTCGAGTGTGTGGATACAATTGGAAGAATAAGACATTTCATTGATAATAAAGGCCATTACAGATAACAATCCTCATTATAGAGGGAGTTAGAGCATCTAGAAGAGATATGCATGATTGTTAATTTTCAAACATCTAAGGATCCACGGTAAACATGCACTACTTCACGGGAACCTCAATCCATTACCAGAAGGCCAAAGCACAAGGGAAGAACCCTTCTTATTCTCCAGCTTCTCCTTAGATGCCAAAGCAAAGTGAGGAGTCGTCACGAGTTCCTTCTTCTCTGGAGGCCATATGACAAGAAGATTTCTTCTCTTTCCAAGATCATCTGGCGAGAAGGAGGAGCTGAGTTGCAATATGTCAGAGCGGAGAAAATCGCAAAGCGCCATGAGGAACGACAAGCCTAAGGTTGTGAACCTGGGCTTTCAAGAGATCGAAGGTTGCGAACTCTGGCTTTGAGAACGAAAGAAATTTGAAGATAAGAAACGGCATCTCGACAAGACATTCTGATGTAAGGATGTGTGTTTTTCACATAGAAATCAAGCCTATTTATAGTAAGGTAAAAGGCATAAGTGAAAGTCCTGTGAGTCCTGTGAAGGAACTGTAAAGAATCTTAAAAGCCTTTACTAGCTGGCGTTATAGCATTAATGCCGATCAAAAGGGGAGAGTAAATGCAACAGACTGTCATGAAACATCTTGCAAAAGTTGAAAACGCTCCAAGAGAGAAGATTAGTCAGACAAGATTAATCGTGCATCATAATAGTCTTGGGATTATAAGAAAATTTATTACAACTTAGATTGAAGGTCGACAAAAAGTTTAGCAAGTTCTAAACGTTGCTCTTCTCGAATCTTGTCCTGCTTCAACCCGGCCTCAACTAGCACAGTTTCCCGCGGAGGCTTACTTGGTTCTAAAGCAGACAACTTCATAGCTCGAGCTTTCTCGAGTTTAGATAAGGATTTTGAAAGAATCTTTTCCCGCTTGGTAAGCTTCTGCATTTTCTATTGGACAACGTGTAGACGATGGCTCTTACGCTCAATTTTTGCATCTCAGAGGTTGAGCTTAGTCTGGACTTGAGCTTCTGCCAACTCTTGTTGAGCTTCAATCTCTAGACCCTTATGCTTAGAACTCTGGCCGCGCTTGTAGTCGAACCAGTGAATCCAGTAGCATGCTCTAGCAAGATTGCATGCAACGGTTTGATCCGTTATCGCTAGAGGAGAAAGGGCAATTCTTCCGAGCACGACTCTAAATTGATTGACACTATCCTCTGTATAAATAATTGCAGTGCCGAGGAAGTCAGTCACAAACTGGAAGTCCACTTGAAACTGCTGAGCATCATCTAACTGGTTTCCTTTCTCGAGAATAGAGTTGTCGCCGGCAATGTCCTCATTGACGCCATCATTTCCAGGAACATGTGCTGCTGCTGGAGATCCGGAACCTTGTTTGAATGATAAATATATAGTCAGGAAGTCCCAAAACTTGAAAGTTTAGAAGAAAGGGCATTTAACTTACCTCGAGAGAAATGTTAATTCGAGATGAACCAGCTGGGGTATCTTTAAGAGACGACTCCGTTGCACATAGTGTCCCTTCTTCAGTTGCTTCGTTAGGATTAGCAGGAGGAACATCAACAATCTCCTTCATCTCCATCTCACCAGAGAGTGTGTTGTCCCGAGTTGCTTCAGCGTCCTCAGGAGGTGAAGGATCTTGAGTCTCCAGAGCATCTCGAGTTGCTCCGATATTGCCCTCGAGAGGCAAAGAAGTATCTCGACACTCTACTTCAGCTGTCTCGGCATGCAGGCCGGCCTATTTCATCCTCTACTGTGAGGAATATGAAAAGAAAACGAACTCCAAGAAATGACAACTTGGAAAATAAGAATACCTCATCATCAAGGACGGATATTGTTCGAGAATCCTCTCTAAGATCCGTGACCACAGGGGTTCCTGTAGCCAGCAAGTCTTGGTCCGTCTCGAGGTTCCCTAGTTGTTCATGAGAAACCTTGGCTGATGACACCTCGAGGAGGGACGAGGTAGATATATTCGGCTCCGAACTTCCATTTAGACCTGGACAATAAGTTCCTTGAATAAAGGCTTCACCTACCCCCCGAGACTGCATTTTTGCCTCTTTGGAAGAGGTGCTTCTTCATGGCCCGTTTCCTCACTTTCTGCTTTGAAGGACGATCTTCTTGAGCTTTGGATCTTTCTTCTGTAAGGCTTTCCTCTTCAAGAGACCTCAGAGTCCGAACCTTACGTTTCTTCTTTGGTTCCAAGGGCTCTTGATCAGAGGCAGTCTTAGGCAAAATCCCTGTTTCAATCTTCACCATAGCTATAAGATGACCAAATATAAGTCAAGCGACAATCAATGGCATAATTTATGTCTTTAAAAGAAAATTTATGTAGACTCTCTGGATCAGGACCGAGTGCGTAGAATTTGTTCAAAGGAGCATCCATGATGGCCATGAAGCCTCGCTGCTCGGACCACGTCATAGTCCAATAGATTTAAAATATCTCAGAGGCCGAAACTCCACCATTCCTTGAGAAGGGAAAGTCAATTGGAGATAGAGTAGTTCGAGACAGCACTTCGTCTACCTCCGAGAAAGGTACAATCGTAGTCTTCCCATGTATGAAAATATTGAAGGATCTAGAGAAGGAAACACCGATACCTTGGACGAAGCCAAGTTGTCGAGCGCATAATTGGGGATTGGACTTCTCGAATTAAAACTTGTATCCCCGACCAACTCCCACCAAATCTCGAGGTGTTAAAGCGCTGTCCTAGTAAGACCACTCAATAAGGGCGTCTCGGGCATCATACAATTTGTTGGAGGGATAAGGCTTCCATTCCTGCTCTCTCTTTTGATCAGCGAGTTCACTCATCAGGAAAGATACAGTCTTAGAAGACCAGGTGCTCGAGGTACGGTACGAACGAAGGGCGATATCAAGTTCAAAGCACCTCTCGCCCGTGAGCACTAACTTGTCTAAAGAAGTCAGCTGAGGAAACCAGATGTGTGGCCGCAAGTGCAATAGCCATATCGGACCCCAGATGAATAATTCGGTAAAGCCCTTGTCCTCTCACAGTCTCGTCAGTCTGAACTAAGAAAGGACTGATCCAAGCAATAAAGGTGGCAGCTTGCTTTCTAGGACAGCAAAAGACATACTTACTGAGAAACTCGAAATAAAAATCGAACTCATGTTCTGGGCCCCAAGCAGTGTTGCTTTTCCCTGCAGCATCGAATTGTTCCATATGAGAACTAACCGTGCTGCGAATCTTGTGATGGTTATACTGAAACCCATCTTCTTTCGCCCTATGAAGTCGAACACTGACCCCCGAGGTAGAGCAGCCCGTCAGTATACAGACGTCCTCTTTGGTTACCGTCATAGGTCCTTCAGGAAGGAAATAGACGTTTAATCTCGAATTCAAAAAAGAGATTAGACTCGTACAGACCTTAGGGGTACATGCTCTCATCCTCCTCGAGATAGCCACCAGGTCCTTCAAACCCAAATGACACAATTTCTCATCTAACTTTTCTTCCCATAGCTTAAATCATTTATCAGTAGAAGCATCGGTCGGAGGAAAACCTATATGCTCCTTTGAGTTGACCTAGTTGACGGGAGCACAAAAATCGGGGTGACATACCGAAATGGACGACTTGGTAAGGAGATAAGTTTGAGGTATCCCATGGTCTTTGAAAGTGGCTGGTGGTAGCAGAGGTCTTAACGTCATAAAAAGAGGATCACAGTTCGGGATGGGAATGACCACCAGTGGATCAGTAAGTTCTTAAAGACTCGAACTTTAAGAAGAGAAAAGGTCAAAGACGAACTTTGATCGAAAGAAAGATCAAACTTTGATCGAAAAGTGGTTTCCGGATGACAAAAAGGAATGAGGGTTTCGAAAGACAAAGGACAGTTGGTATTCCCAAACCATGACAATAAATGGGTGAGAAAAAGATTCTTGCCTGACAAGTTTCGTCTAATGACACGGTACAGTGTCGCGAGACGGGACGTTTTGAAATTCCGCATTTATGACTTAAAAATCTTTATGAGAAGATAATCATAACGTTCCCCACGTTATGTTTAATAAATGGGTGGACTTAATATTGACACATGAATTTTGGGCTTCGTCCTCAATAATTCGAGGAGGAATGAAGATTTAGAAAGAACGTCACTCGAGAAACTCGTCTCGATTAACGTGAATGTCACTCAAGAAACGTGTCCCGTAAGACACAAGTCAACTTGCTAGTAAGTTGACGTGTGTTTTACTAAATTTCTTCATTTTTTAGTAAAATTTTACTAAACAATATTTTTTGTTAGTATATTATTACTAATAACCGTTAGTAATAATATTAATAATTTATTAAACAGTGTCGGACTTAGTAAAATTTTAGTACAAAGCCCAATAGGTATAGCAAAACGTTAGAGTGATGCACAATAATGGGTTTAGTAAATTTTACTATACGATGTTCTAAAAATTTTAGTAAATTACAATATTGTGTTAAAAGTTTTAATAAATTACAATTTTGTACTATACGAATGCACTATAACGATTTAGTATAAACTTAGTAACTTACTAAACAACGTCGGGCTTAGTAAAAAATTTTGTAAAAAGCCCAACTGGCTTAGTAAAACTAGAGAGATCGATGAGGAACTACTGAACTCAATCACTTGTTCCCGTTACTCTTCAGTTTTTGGATTAGTTATAGAAATTTTTATGTCACTTTTCAAAACAATAATCTTTGGATAACTTCTTTGGTGTCAAAGTAGAAGCTATGAAACAAAAGGTAGTTCGGCTGGGTATGAGTGTGCTTTCCCCTGAGGTGCTGGTTCGAGTCCAGCTTGTGACAAGGCCTTAGTCGTATAGAAGGCAAGGCGCACTCATTCTATCTATCCTGTCTGATTGAGCAAGTCTTTAGTTTCGATGTTCCGTAATGGGCTTAATAATTTTTATATACGATTTGCTAAAAATTTTAGTAAATTACAATACTGTAGTATACTGTACTAGAATTGTTTTACTAAATTACAATACAGTACTAAGAAATATCAGTAATTTACAATTTTTTACTATAAGAATTTCTATCTTAGTGTAGTAAAAACTTAGTAATTTACTAAACAGTGTTGGACTAGTAAAACTTTAGTAAAAAGCCCAATGAGCTTGGTAAAACGAGATATAGGAGCATATTAACGGGCTTAGTAATTTTTAGTATACGTTTACTAAAAATTACTAAGCCCGTTACTAAAAATTTTAGTAAATTAGACGATACTGTACTAAAAATGTTTTAGTAAATTACAATACAATACTGAGAAATATTAGTAATTTACAATTCCGTACTGTACGATTTACTGTAGCAGTTTTGTAAAAACTTAGTAATTTGCTAAACAGTAAATTGTTACGGTACATCGTACAGTACGGAATTGTAAATTACTAATATTTCTCAGCATTGTATTGTAATTTACTAAATAATTGTTTGTATACTATCGTACAATTATTGTACTTTACTAAAATTTTTAATAAATCGTATAATAAAATTACTAAGCCAGTTACTATACTCCGATCTCACGTTTCACCAAGCCCATTGGGGTTTTTACTAAAGTTTTACTAGTCGAATATTGTTTAGTAAGTTACTAAGTTTTACTAACCTAGGATAATAATTCGTATATTACAAAATTGTAAATTACTAGTATTTCTTAGTATTGTATTTCAATTTACTAAAAACAATTTTAGTACAATATAATACAATATTATAATTTACTAAAATTTTTAATGAATCATATAGTAAAAATTATGCATTTTGTCTTTGGTTTTACTAAGCCCGTTGGGGTTTTTTACTAAATTTTATGCTAAGCCCGACACTGTTTAGTAGATTACTAAGTTTTTACTAAATCGTTACAATGCATCCGTATAGTATAGAATTGTAATTTACTAAAATTTTTAGTAAAACGTACCATAAAATTTACTAAGCCCATTACTGTGCATCATTCTCACGTTTACAAAGGCCGTTGGGCTTTGTACTAAACTTTTAGTAATTCCGACACTGTTTAGTAAATTACTAATTTATTACTAAATGTTATTAGTAACAATGTACTAACAAAATATATTGTTTAGTAAAATTTTACCAAAAACGGGGAAATCTAGTAAACGGGGTTGTGGACTTGGGTCTCATTCCCCTTTTCTATCGGCTTTTCCCTCTGGCTCGGACCCAAACCTCTACTTCTTCGATTGTCCGCCTTCTTGGTTTTCGAGTGTCCCTCATTTTATTTTACGAACTTATTCATTGTCTTTTGATGAGATCGTTCTTAGGATGATTTCTCCTTTTTTGTCCAGTTATTGTTTTGTTGATGCTTGAAAAAGTTGGCATTTTTTTTACGAGGGTATGAACTAAATGTTGGAAGTGATGTTGGATGTAGCAGATGAATGATGTGGAGGGATCGAGCTAGCCTTACCATTGTACTGAGTTTTTGCTCTCTGCTTTGTTATTGGTGTTAGTATTATTTGTTTTGATGATGTCGTACATAAGTTAAACTTGTGCTGCGTAGAAGGTAAGCTTATGCTATTGCAGAAGGTTAATCTACAGGGATAGTCCTATGTGTACCTTCTGTCACCTAGTCACTAACACGAATTATTGAATTAGTCATATGATTAATTAAATATATTCCGTTTAAAATCATTTGATTGATGATTTATTTCCAGGTGGTTTGATATATTCTCTTTAAGGGAACAAATCACTCCATATATGGAAAGTATCGATGCAAGGTTCTGTAGATTGACTTGAAACTGTCCAACAGTATACTCTATGATTAGCAAAGTTTATAAAACAACCTCTTAGGTTTTGAAGTTGTTTCCATCGATCTAACTTTCGCAGATCATCTCTTGCTAGTGTAGAAACCTATATAAGGTTATATGACAGCTTTCTACAACTACAAATATTTTTCATATCTTAAAGTAGATCATGTTGATCACGCTTAGGCTGATCAGATTTGCAGAACCTCAATCGCAGAAGCTAAACCTTTTACATTAACCTTCTGCTACTACGTAAACTTTTTTAGGTCTGCATAGTTATATTCTATATTAGAAGAAGTTCACTTCGGGATTTGCTATGTATCAGGGTTCTGTAACCTACATAAACCTAACTTTCCACTACTGGATTATATTAGTTGTTACAAGTCTAAAAAGGACATTACACAATTCACCCCCCTCTTAGTGCATTGTAACACCAACATCTCTGATGCCCGATCTTCATAACTCTGCATGGGTAAAGGAGTATGGCTTAGATAATTTATGTTGAAAGCATTGATATCTAAGGAACCCTCAAAGGGCTGTAATTCAATCAACGCTCTATCTTTTGTTTCAAGGAACCATAATTATTTTGCCTCAATGAGATCCTACATTGGGTTTCTCAATGTGATCCTAAGTACCATGGGTAAAAGACCCGTGCCACATGCATTAGTTTCTAAACTTTTCTCATTTAGTGTGAGGTAAACGATGGCTACCTACCAGCTACGACTGTTAAGCATCATGAACCTAAACACCCGTGCCACATGCATTAGTTTCTAGACTTTTCTCATTCAGTGCGAGGTAAATGATGGCTAGCTACCAGCCGTATACGACCGTTAAGCATCATGAACCCAAAGACCCATGCCATTTGTTGTAATTCCTTATATGTGAGTGGTTTACCTTTTACGTACTCTGCTACGCTGATTTCGGCGGTGGGTTCAGCTTGGTACATGACTACCTGTCCAACTGGGTAACTACCTTTTGTTGAATGTTTTTCCTGAGGATATTTTCACACCAGGTCGCTTTACGGGCGAGCGAATTCCAGTCTCTGAAAGTCTCTCTTTCGAGTTTCTTCCTTAGGCAAAGGAGAAGAACGTCATGGGCGATGGCAATTAACTATGCTTCTGAATCATATGTTTTACACCTCAGCCTGGTCTTTCTCAATCTATTGAGGAATACAACTACTGGATCACCAGCTTGTTGCTTCATATGTTTGAGTTCTTGCAGGGTCACGGCCATATCAGCTTGCACAAAGGCCACCGTGAATTGTACTTGCATCTCATTTCAATTTTGGATAATGTTTGGTTGCAGATTGATATACCACGTGAAGGTAGCCTCGCTGAGTGACCCTAGGAAAAGCCTAAGTTTCTAGAACCCATTAATTATCGGCAGCTGAATAAACAACTTTTAAGAACAAATATCCATTGCTTCGCATCGATGATTTATTTGATCAACTTGAGGGTTTTGTTGTGTATTCAAAATTGATTTAAGATTGGGAAATCATAAAATTAGAGTGCCAGACTTGGATATCATGAAGACAGCCTTTCGTACTCGATATGGACACTATGAATTTATGGTAATGTCATTTGGTTGACAGATGCTCCAGCAGCTTTCATGGAACCGATGACTCGAATAATTCGGCCCTCTACTTCGACTGGTTTGTGGTAGTATTCATAGATGATATTTGGGTATATTCCAAGAGTATGGAAGAACATGCAGTCCATTTGAGATTGATTCTGGGAATATCAAGGCGGAACTAGTTGTACGCAAAAATGAGTGAATGTGAATTCTGGTTAAACAACAAATGCTGTGAAGAGAGAGCCAATAAATGACGTAGGGAGAAGATTTTCCAGCTTGGAGACTTGGTATGGATTCATCTGAGGAAGGAACGATTTCCTGCGAAGAGGAAAAACAAGTCGATGCCTCGAGCGGAAGGTCCCTTCAAGATAGTCGTGCGAGTTAATGACAATGCCTACAAGGTTGATCTACCAAGAGAATATGGAGTCTTCGCCACTTTCAATATCAAGGACCTCATTCCGATTGTTGAGGATGATGACGATGTGAGTTTGAGGGCAAACTATCTTTAACAAGGGGAGGATGATATAAGGACGGTTGACTCTTCGCCCACACCTCAGCCACCATTACTTCCTGAAGGAATCAACTTGCTCGTCATAGACTAAGTGAGGCGTCGAAAGGCACCAAGCGACGGATCTTTCAGGCGATGAGTGATTTGAGCGAGAAACCATTCAGGCCCCACATTGATGCATCTCAAGTTCCTAGATTATTAATGTACCTTTCCATCCATGCATTAGCATTTACTCTAGTCACATTTCCAATAAGCCATTTATGATTCATCTAGAAATATGGCCATGCATGCATCATCCTTAGAGATACCTAGGAATGGTTTGCTCTTGGGCTTCTTAAACATCACACTGCATCAAGACTATCTCAAACTCCCTTGTGTACTCCGATGATGCGAGGAAGGTACCAGAATTGATGATTCTGTTACCGAAAGGAAATGGACGGAAGGATTATAAGGATAGGTGGCTGAACGAAGAAAGGAATGGTTGAGAACAACAACTACTGATATAGTAACAACACCGTGATAGAAGGCTCGGTAACTCGATTGGCCTTGGATACAGAAGCACCACCACGAACAAGACGAGGGCCCGTAACAACATTGAGGATACCGCTTCACCACCACCGGGTGAACACTCTACATAATCCACACTCGAATCCACCAAATGAAGAAAGAAGTTGAAGGAGAATCCACTCACTTCCGATATAAGATAAGGTCTTACGAAAGGGGTTTATATTCTGAAAGTCATTCTCCCTCAAATGAAATACAAAATCACCATATATAATGGCCCTGGAAAGAAAAGGTATTAAATTGCTCACACATCAAACTGAATGCATGCAAGAGTTAATACTAGCCATAACGGCTTATTGGGAAATGAAGGCAACTAAATGCAAGATAGTGGGGGCTGAAAAATCAATGTGTCATCAATGCAAGGTTGTTTCTGCTCCTACTAAGCTTGCTTCGACTGATCCCTTGCTAGCTAGCCTCGACGGTAGACTGAAATGCGAGTTAGTCAATGGTTAGCAAGCTCCCAGCTCTAGTCGATGGTGCTGATGGTGAGTCGCCGATGTTTCTTGTATCATCAAGTTCTTCTGGAGCTATGCGCAACTTCTCTTATCGTTTGATGGATTCCAAGTGTGGCGAGATTTTACCCAAGCCTCCCCATAATCAGTGGTGTTTCTGTATCCGATTGTGCGACGTTCAACCCTCGTGACAGTCCCGGTCATACTTAGGCTATATCTGTGGTGGTCCGAGTTCTATCTCGTTCATTTATCTCTGTTTATTTCGTAGTTAATGTTCGTTCCGTTTCGCCTTTTTTGAACTTTTTCCCATTTCCGCGACTGATAGCGCATTAGTTGATATCAGAGCGCACGGTTGTTGGGAGTGCTCGGTTATTGAGAGCGCATGGTCGTTGAGAGCGCACGGTTATTGTAGAGCAGAAGGTTGTCAAGAGTGCACAGTTGATGTGATGGCAAATAGATTGTGGCGTCATATGACATCGGAAGAGAAAATTGCAGATCTAAAGTGCATGTTGCAAGTCGCTCGAATTGAGCAGCCTATTGAGGATATTCGTTGTCAACTTCGGTATTTGAGAACCGATGGAGTATCACCATTCAACAAATGATTGTACAGTGAATGATGACGTTTATCGTACTCTCAAGTCAAGTATCTCAAGTCCAGTCAAAGAGGATGCGGATCTTTATCAACAGAACACCTGTTCTGTACACAACTGCATAGGTGGGATGTTCTTCAATCATCTTTTCACCTTCGACACCAATGCATGACAGCCAGGGAAATGGGAAAAAATACAGTAACGGTGAAACGGAACGAACGAGAGCTACGAAACAAACTGAGATAAACGAACGGGATAGAACTCCGACAGCTATGGATACAACCCATGCACCACCAGGACCGTCACAAGAGTTAAACGCCGCACAATCGGATACCAAAACACCACCGATTATGGGGACGCTCGGATAAATTCTCACAATGCCTGGAATCCACCAAACAATAGGAGAAGTTGCGTCATAAAGTTTCACAAAGAACTTGACGGCTGCCAAATTTGGGTAAAAGGTTCAAAAAGTCCTCTAATCCTAAACACAAGAGTTCTATTTATTGATGAAAAAAAATGTGCTAACCTTAATTCCCAAAGGCCCAAAATGGAAAAACCAAAAGTTAATTAAAAACAAGTAAAAACATTAATTTAAAGAGGCTGGGCCGTAGTCGGCTGGGCCATCCTTTAAACGAGTCCCTTCTTGAAGCTTTCTCGAGTCCCCGGTCTCGAGTTTTCCCTTGAGCGAGCTGTCGCTTGATTTCAAGACAAACTTTCGTCTTCTCGAGTTGACAAATCAATTCGACCACCTCAACACCGTGAAGGCACTCTCCACTCAAGTGCTCCTCTCAACTTGATTTCGACTTGGCCTTGTTCGATCCAACTCGCATGATCCTCCCTTTGTTGAAGACGATTTGTCTTCAAATCAAGGGCTCTTCGTCATCCTCATACAATGCGAGATCATGGGCGTTGAATGTCACCGATAATCCATACGCCCCCAGCAAGTCGATCTTGTAAGCATTGTTGTTGACCCTCTCGACGACTCGAAAAGGACCATAGGCCCTGGGCATGAGTTTATTCTTCATCATTGCTGGAAACCTCTCCTTTCAGAGGTGAACCCACACAAGATCTTCAGGATGGAATATCTGCTTGTTTTGACCACAATTCGCCTTATTTGGTACTTGTCATTTTGTTGCTAAATAAGGGTTCAAATCTTCGCGTGGATCTTTAACATCTCCTCAACTTGTCGAACCGCATTTTTCTCTAGAGCACCTTGACTAGGCATTGACAGTAACTTGACTGGGATTCTCAGGTTAACTCCATACACCACTTCGAATGGTGTAGCTCGAGTTGTCGAGTGAGGGGGTCAATTATATGCAAATTTAGCTTGTGAGAGTTTAATGTCCCAATCCTTCTGATTCTTGGGCACCATAGCTCGAAGTAGACTCCCCAGAGTTCACGATCTCAGTTTGCCCATTTGTTTGTGGATGGCATGTGGGGCTGAACAGAAGCTGTGTCCCGAGTTTGTTCCAGAGTGTCTTCTAGAAGTAGCTCAAGAACTTGACATCTTGATTCGACACTATCGACAATGGAACCCATGTAGACGAACTATCTCCCGAAAATAAAGGTATGCCACGTGTGAAGCATCATTCGTCTTCCTATAAGCAACAACATGAGCCATCTTCGAGAACCGATCCACCACAACTATGGTCGAGTCCTTTTGTCGTTGTGTTCTGGGCAATCAAAGGACGAAATCCATGCTCACATACTCCTACGGATGTTCAACCACCGGTAATGGAGTGTAGAGACCTTGGGACTGGACGTGACTCTTTGCGCGTTCACAGGTTGCGCAACGTCGAACTAACTTGTGTACGTCCTTAGCCATTCTAGGCCAGTAAAAATGTTCGTGAAGCATCTCGAGAGTTTTCCTGACTCCCAAGTGTCTAGCGAGTTCCCCTCCATGTACCTCTCGAATAAGATGCTCTCGAATGGAGCTTCGAGGAATGCATAACTTAACTCCTCTAAATAGAAAGCCATCGGACAAACGATAATGCTCAATATACTTCTCGAGACATCCCTTATACCCCTCTCCGAAGTCTGCATCTCTCGTGTACTACTCTTTCAACATCTCGAATCCGATCAACTTCGTTTCCATCCTAACCATAAGAACTGATTTTCTCGACAATGCATCAAATAATGACTTGTGAGTAGTATGTAGGACGAATTCCTTGGGCATCAAAAAGTGACTCCATGTCTCGAGTGTCCGAATGATGGCATAAAACACCTTGTCGTAGGTCGAGTAATTCCATCGAGACCCATTTATCTTCTCATCGAAATACGATATTGGTCGACCCTCCTGCAACAGTTTGCCTCCAATCCCTACTCTCGAGGTGTCACACTCAACTTGAAACACCTTCTCGAAGTCAGGGAGTGCTAATACGGGCGCTTTGCCCAAATGACTCTTGAGCAACTCGAAACTAGTTTCAGCCGCGAGTGTCCACTCAAAGGAAGTCCCCTTCAAACACTGTCATCAGGGCTACAATCGAACTGAAGTTCTTGATAAATTTCCGGTAGAACGACGCTGGGCCATGAAAGCTCCTAACGTGTTGAGCTGTCCTGGGACTAGGCCATTCTTGAACAGCAGTAGCCTTACTTTCATCCAGCTGAATAAATTTCCTCAAGATGACGTACCCCAGAAAAAAAAGTTTGGAAGTCACGAACTCGCACTTCTTGCTGTTCCCGAAAAGATGTTGTTCCCTCAACTTCTCGAACAACTGTCTAAGGTGATCAATGTGTTCTTCTGCACTGCGGCTATATACAAGAATATCACCAAAATAAACAACAATGAATTTGCCGATGAAATGATGAAACACCTGGTTCATCGGTCGGATGAAGGTACTGGACCCATTCGAGAGAACAAATGGCATAACCATCCACTCATACAACCCGAATTTGGTCTTGAACATTGTCTTCCACTCGTCTCATTCCTTCATCTGAATCCGGTGATAGCCACTTTGTAGATCCACCTTCGAGAATATTGTTGACCCATGCAATTCATCAAGCATATCATCGAGTCGAAGAATGCGAAATCAATACTTGATGGTGATCTTATTGATTGCTCGACTATCGACACGCATTCGCCATGAGCCATCCTTCTTGGGAACCAAGATGGCGGGAACAGAACAAGGACTGAGACTTTCTCGAACAAAGCCTTGTTTCATGAGTTCATCGACTTTACGCTGAAGCTCTCTCGCGTCGTCGGGATTACATCGATACGTCGGTCGATTAGGTAGCGAATGTAACGATCCCACTTTTTATGAATTTTTGGGTATGAGCATAAGACCATGAATGACTGAGGAAGACGATTGCTAACATTTCTAGGATGGAAAATGAAATATGCATAGTAGGTAGCCGAGGTATGGGACAAATTAATTAGATAAGGATGGAAGTAATAACATAGCCTTAGCCATGAGGAGGTCGGAGGATGCGCAATGGAAGAGGAGGAGGACTTAGACAAATAATTATGGGACAATTAGGCTAAGAGAAAGAGGAAGCCCGCATGAAGAGTTGGCCCGATACGATAATTACAAAATTGCCGTTTAGTGTGATAAGATATATGAGGATATTTTGTGAAGGATGACTCATGGTACACCACTCGTTTCTCACTCAAGGATTGGGAAAAAGAAAAGGGAAAAGGAGAGAGAGGGAAGAGGAAACAGGGGAAGGAGGAGGGGAAACGACCCCGATCTTCATCAAGGGGGAGCGTTCCGTGAAGGGAACGTGGGGTAAGGTGTGGATCCGAAAGATGGAGGGACAAGAGAGCTCATCCAGAAGCAAGTCCGTGAGGGGAAGAGAAAAGACTCATGGAGCTTGGCGACGGATCAGAGGAAAGGTCGCCTTTACCCTTTCTCTGCACTTATCTTCCTTGGAAATGGTGATATCACGGTTAACTTGGGTTGTTGTTGTATATGGCTCACGGATTTGGGCGAGGATGAGTGTAAGAAGAGGAATGAATGAGGTTTACCGGAAGTGAAGCGTCCCACGCAAGGCATTCGGCTTGAGTGGAGGATTCGTGAAGAGAAAAAGCGGGAGAAATGCTCCGGAGTGAGGAAACGTTGGGAAAAAAAGGATATATACATTGACTTGTGGTGGGTCGTTGGAAAGGTGAGGCCTTTATCCTTTCCCCATACTCATCTTCGCGTATAATGGCCATATCATTGTCGCTTGGGATAATCTTGAGGGATTGACGTGTGAATCATGTGTTGGTGAAGTATAAGTTTGTTCAAGAAAGGAAAGGAGCCTTGAACTCATGGGACAAATGACGGAATCCTTCCTGATCCAACGTAGGTGAGATTATGCGGGCAAAAGCTTAAACTTAGAGGAATGTGTATGTTTGGTTATGTGAGTGTAAGTAGCGGATGCCAAGAAAAATAGAGGAAAGGTGATGCCTTGAAGGGTTTTTTGTGCTTGAAAGTGTGTTAGAAGTATCTGTAGGGGACCGGTGAGACAATTACCTTGTGATTGGAATGGTGTGAGTAGGTAAAGTTAGGGACTTTCTAAGTTCCATGGATAAGAGAGACATGAAAAAACATGTAACGCATCGGAACTATGATACGTGAGATCGGAACCGCGACACCTGAAGTGTCGGAACCATGATACAGGAGTATCGGAACCGCGACACATGAAGTGTCGGAACAGCGACACACGAGTGTCGGAACCGCGACACATGAAGTGTCGGAACAGCGATACACGAGTGTCGGAAACGCGACACATGAAGTGCCGGAACCGCGACATATGAATGTCGGAATCCACGGGACGTACATCTTGGAATCAACTCGGCCGGAGGGCTGGAATTAGTTGCATTGAAACAGAACGTAAGGAAGGCCATTAAGGGATTACCTCACATGCTAAATGGAAACATGGAAGTTATGCTCGGGGAAGGTTGGGAGGTGACACCGAAATCTTCAAGGTTCGGTTGAAACGAGCGAAACCGATTGTCAGGAATGCCCAAGTGTGGATTGCTATATGAGGCACTTCATGAAGAGCGTGAAGGAAGGATTTCCGCCCCAAGGATTGGCCGAGTAGTCGGCCTTAAGGTGTGGAAATAAGACACGATGTATGAGTTGTGTAAAGTAGCGTTCGTATGAAGTACGTTGAGTGAGCGTGTCATGATACGTTGGATGTTCTTAGCTAACGAGTTTTGATTGCACTTGATAGGTTTCTAGGGAGTCTTGGATGTTCATTATTTCCCTTTTTTTGCGGACATTGTAGTGAAGACACATTAGTGCTCGTTTTGTAGACGATTTTGAAATTGTTTTTTAAACAAAATACGACCTCGTTTTTCTTAAATATAAAATGGGAGATCCTTTCAGTTGGTTTAAGAGCATAGGTTGACGAGGAGGGATAAGGTGATAGCCTGGTGGGAGGGAGAATGAGTAGAGAATTTGGCCAAATGTGTTTTAAATGCTTGTACGCGCGTGTGATGTGTTCGTAATGGTATGTGCTTGAAATTGAGTGGCTACGGATAAGTGGATAACTTGGAACGACATTGGTTCTCTTGGATGATATACGGAAAACGGGCGTGGAAGGACGTCGGAGAGGGGGGCCGGGAAAGGCCGGTTGGTGGAAATTTAGTGGAATGAATTGATGAAATTGTAATGCAATTGTGATTGCTTGACTGGATTCCTTGCTGGGAAAGAGTGACTCAAAATATCACTCGTTTCGCAAAAGGCACGCGGATAGGAGAAAGTGGAATGGAATGGGTTGGGCATGCTAAAGACGTGGGGGTTGGATGAGCCGGGCGGGAGGAGCCAGATAGTAGGGTTCAGGAGACGCGTGAATGCGTTAATACTTCGAGGGTGGACACGTGCAAGACAAGGAGTGAATGTTTCTAGGTTATTGTATACCCGACCGATGATGATCGAGTGTTAATAATTGTGTTTGAAAGTAGGCACTTGGATGGAAGGATCCAAGGGTGCAGTTGATACGTGACTGGAGCGAGCGTAACAAAACCAGAAACATGGGTTATATTACGGCAGATGTGCGTTGCTACAGGTAAGGAACTGGACTAACGTGTGCGGACGAACGATGCAGCGTATAAGCATGACAAGAGGTTGAGGCACAACTAAAATATAAATTTCGAGAGCTTTAGCAAGTTGTCGCGTTATGAGCATAAGGATAAGGGATGCTGTAATGAAAAGGGTGGAGGGAATGATGAGTGGCTAAGCGAATGGTTGTGTCCTTGTAGTAAAATGAATGAGGGAAAGCGCGTGAACATAGTTTCGGAGATCCCCGGAGGTTTGGGGGAGGAACCCTACAGAGACAAGGATGACCCCAATGAGCACCCTTAGAGGACGAGCCACCGAACTATAAGAGCAAGGCAAGGTCGGATAAGGTGGAACGATGCATGGACAAGTTGGTGAAGGAGCCTAGTTCGCTAAAGAGGTACGTGGGAGAAACACTAGCTAATGATTGAGAACCCACTCCAAAAGAACACAAAGGCATGAGGGTGGTTAGTAAGCCAAGTATAGACACGAAGCATCCCGGGAATTAATGAGTGAGGTAGGGGATGAACGGTGATATAACCACCCGAGAGGGCTCGTAAAAATAGGGTGTCTTCCTAAGGAAATGTTATAGTTACATGAGTAGGAACCTATTAAGCTACGCACAATGAAGGATGACAAGTGATTGCTACGTTATGTACCTAAAGTGGTCTTGATAGGAATGACAAGCCACGGATTGGAATTCTGAGTACAATGATTCAAATGCCCATGATATGACTACCCAAGAAAAAGGGAGAGGAATAGTGCTCTTGGCGAAGGATGAACTAGACAAGAGCGGAATGTGAATGCATAGTTATGATGAATTGCCGAAGGGGTAACGGTGTTGAGAATGCACGTAAAGGTGGAAACGTGAAGCTTTGGTTACGACAATAGAAGGAGGTGTAACGGGCGAACTAGTGGTGATGAATGCCCTCTTGGAAATGAAAAGGGTCACGACACCTTGAGTAAAGACGGATCATATAGAGGCAAAAATAAAACGTCAAACACCTTATGGAGAGGAACGTGCAGAAAGGAGGATAGCGGAAGGGGTACGGATTAATGGATGTGATCGGTCATAATGGGGTGGCAAGAGATTATTAGTACGCTTGTATGTATAAACCAAGATGGGGATGCTAGGGAGTGAACATGAAGGACAATGCTTCGAGATATGAATTATTGCGTCTGTAAGGAAGAAACACGACTAATTGTTCTAAGAAGAGATATGACTGTTATTCTCCAAGGTAGAATGAAATCGGTATGACAGAGTATACAAGTGATTAGCTCTAATAGAGGAAGCGCGAAGTGGCGTGTCTATTGATCGAGAGCATGATACTCGGATGAGGTGAGGCGGAGCATTGTGATTAAGCGATGGCCACGAAACAGGCAAATGATGTACGTATGTCTCGGGATATTATGAACTGAGATGACATGAGCATTGAGAATCACCCAAGTGGTGTTAAACGCATTAAGACGGTAATGAGTTATGGCTACCACCAATAATAACCAAGGGATGAGGTTGAATTTGTGGAACCACGGGAAGTGGATGAAGATGTTCAAGTCGTGTCATGGCCAAGAGATTATTGTGGAACGTGAGGCATGCATTGTGTAAGGCTAGAATGAACCAAGTGTGAGTATTGTGATGTGATGGCGAGTACATTGTGTGGTAGGAAATTCGAAAGGGTTGAATGAGACTCTTTGAGGGTCGGAATTGTTGTGGAAACTTTGGAGACCATGGTGAATGGTATGTTCCCTTACTAGAAGTAAAGACTAAAGGAATATGAGGTGGAAAGCTCGAGGTGTGAGGATGCATATATGTATTGATTCGCTGAAAGCGCGTGTGATGGTGATGGTTTAATGAAGTAGTAGAATACATGGCAATAATATAAACGGATTGTAAATGGCAAGAAATACTAAGAGAAGAGTAACGTATCCTCCTTGAACTGTAAGTAAGGCTCGAATGGGAATAATGAGCCGCATAGGGAAGAGTTAGCATGAATTGATTGATGCGTCAAGAAATGCTTAGACATGGTAATGGAACGGTGCTGAGGCGACAAGGAACTGTGATTTTGGGACTGATGTTCCTGGGTATATGAAGGAAAGGTAATGAGATCTCCTTGAAATACATAAGTAAATCGTACAAACTACAATGAGGCCTCAGTAATAGGAGGGTAGGAGGAACGTAAAACTATGGAGTAGCCGTTGTATAGGACAGGAGCGGAAGTTTCTTGAAAGGAAAAAGATTAATGCTCCTGTGAATTGAAACTCGAACTAAGTGTGATCCTTTGCGAAGTTTGGTGCTTGAGGGCAATTGGATCAAAGAAGACGGTTAACGTCCGGAGTGACCAGGAATGGAAAGGAAAACTTATGTCGCCTAGCTTGAGGTACGTATAGGATTTTATCAATGGAAACTTGGCTGGTACATGGTTATTATGATGAATGATGATATCTTGCAAGATGGCAATATGATGCGTATGATTGTTATCCTGTATGCTTGGGGTAAGCGAGTGATTTCAGTAAGGCGAGGTCAAGCGAAAGGGGACAGACAAGGTCAGCTCGTGCCTAATGAATTTATTGACGCAAGAGGATTGATTTGAAATACGAAGCTGTGATAAGGTTGTAACCGTGTTAGTGTGCTTACACTTGAACGTGAGTGGGTGATGGTTATATGGTGGATTTTTGGATGAACAAAGTGAGCATAGGTATGTTGACTATTTTGAATGAACAGGTAAATGGTCGTAAGGGTGCTCTACAAGTGAGCCGAGTGTCCAAGGTAAACAAACGGAGCCAAACACTCCATGTGTTGTAACTGAAATGGAGGAACATGTACCGAGTTCGGAAGCGATTGTGGAGGTCACGACCATGGGCATAAAGAAAGGCTAGGGTCGACCATAAGGAAGGATAAAAATCATACATCTATTTCTTGTAACTCGCGGATTTCGGGGACGAAATCCGTTTAAGGGGGGTAGAATGTAACGATTCTGCTTTTTATGAATTTCCAGGTATGAGCATAAGACCATGAATGACGTTAGAAGGACGTTGGGGGATCACGAAGGGCGAAAAAGAGGGAGACGGTTACTAACATTTCTAGGATGGAAAATGAAATGCATAGTAGGTGGTCGATGTATGGGACAAATTGATTAGATAAGGATGGAAGTAATAACGTAGCCTTGGCCATGAGGAGGTCGGATGATGTGACATGGAAGAGGAGGAGGACTTAGGCAAATAATTATGGGACAATCGGGCCAAGAGAAAGAGGAAGCCCGCGTGGAGAGTTGGCCCTATACGATAATTACAAAATTGCCATTTAGTGTGACAAGATAAATGACGATATTTGGTGAAGGATGACTCATGGTACACCACTCGTTTCTCACTCAAGGCTTGGGAAAAAGAAAATAGAAAAGGAGAGAGTGGGAAGAGGAAACAGGGGAAGGAGGAGGGGGAAACGACCCTGATCATCATCATGGGGGAGCGTTCGGTGAAGGGAACGTGGGACAAGTTGAGGATCCTGAAGATGGAGGGACAAGGGAGCTCGTCCGGAAGCAGTCCATGAGGGGAAGAGAAAGGACTCATGGATCTTGACGACAGATTGGAGGACCTTTACCTTTTTCTACACTTATCTTGCTTGGAAATTGTGATATCACGATTAACTAGGGTTGTTGCTGTATATGGCTCACGTATTTGGGTGAGGATGAGTGTAAGAAGAGGAATGGATGAGGGTTTACCGAAAGTGAAGCATCCCACGCAAGGCGTTCGACTTGAGTGGAGGATCCGTGAAGAGAAGAAGCGAGGAAAATACTCTGGAGTGAGGAAATGATGGGAAAAGAAGGGGATCTACATTGTCTTGTGGTGGATCGTTGGAAATGTGCGGCTTTTAACTCTTCCCCGTACTCATCTTCGCGTATAATGGCCATATCATTATCGCTTGGGATAATCTTGTGGGATAGACGTGCGGATCATGTGTTGGAGAAGTATACGTTTGTGCAAGAAAGGAAATGATGGTTGAACTCATGGGGTAAAAGACGGGATCCTTCCAGATCCAACGTGGGTGAGATTATGCAGGCAAAAGCTTCTTAATCTTAGAATAATGTGTATGTTCCTTTATGTGAGTGTAAGTGGCGGATGACAAGAAAAATGGGGGAAATGTGATGCCTTTTAAGGGTTTTTCGTGCTTGGAAGTGTGTCAGAAGTATCTGTAGTGGACCGGTGAGACAATAACCTTGTGATTGGAATGGTATGAGTAGGTCAATTTGGGGAATTTCTAAGTTCCATGGATAAGAGAGACACGAAAATACATATTGAACGTCGGAACTGCGACCCATGAAGCGTCAGAACCGCGACACATGAAGTGTCGAAATCGCGCGTCGGAACCGCGAGCGACACGTGAAGTGTCGGAACGGCGACACCTAAAGTGTCATGTGCTTTCCTCAAGGATCATCAAGATGTACATGTGCTCATTGTCTCGAACAGCCTTGATCAACTCAACTTGCTTATGAATTTGACTTGAGCATATCCTTCAGTGGCCTTGACGTGGCTGGTGCCGACAATGGTAGAAGCGTGATCTTCTTCTGGTCCATGGTGATAGAGTAGGTACGATACCCATCATGCACAGCTCGTCGATCATATTGCCAAGGTTTTCACAACAACAAGTGGCATGCGTCCATTGGCACGACATCGCAAGTCACCGTGTCCCTGTATTTTGACCAATAGGCAAGGAGATGAGAACTTGTTTAGTTACCCGTATGTTGCTGTCCTTGTTTAGCCATTGAAGCTTGTAAGGTTGGGGGTGTGGATTCGTAAGCAACTTTAACTTCTCCACCATGGTAGTTGACGCTACATTGGTGCAGCTACCGCTATCCACAATCACATGGCACACCTTCCCTTGTATTGTGCAACGGGTTTGGAAGATGCGCTCTCGCTGGTCAGCTTCCTCCGGTACGACGTTTGCATTTAGAGCCTTGTGAACCACAAGCAATTCTCCCTCATCTGGCTCCTCCACATATTCTTCTTCAGCATCCCATATGGGTCCGTCCTCTCGAGTTCCTTCATTATCATCATCGTCGGACAGCTCCTTGATGGTGATCGTCCTTCGTGTTGGACATTGAGCCGCAACATGTCCATAACCTTGGCATTTGAAGCATTTTCGGCCCCTTTCAGCTTCCTGGGGTGGTCGGAATTCTTCTTTTCCTTTCTTCTTATTGGCTACCAACGGATTAGATCGAGATGATGTACCCCGCCTTTGTTGGGAGGAAGAGCCTTAGTAGCTGGCCGGGGTGATGCTCGTTTCACTTACTGCTTCTCAACCTTATGAACAAGGTTGCACACATATCCAAAGCTCCAATAAGGTTGTAACTCCACCGCATCTGCTATTTGTGATTTGAGACCCTTGATGTATCCCGCAATGGTCTGTTCCTGTGGCTCAGATATGTCACATTGTAACATGAGCTGCTCGAACTCGCGGGTGTACTCCGATACTGACGTTGATTGTTGCAACGAATTTAACTTGAGGAAAAGGTTCTGACGATAGCGTTCCGGTAAGAAGCGCTTCTTTGAGGCCTCGCTTCATCTTTTCCCATGAACGTATTTTCTCCTTACCCTCACGTTGCCTTTGGTGATTGAGATTCTCCCACCACAGACTCGCGTACTTGCGGTGACGGAGCGCTGCCATCTTAACACGTCTGTCCTCAAGGATATGCCTTCATACTCGAACACCCTCTCGATTGTGTGAAGCCAATAAAGAAATTCTTCTAGATCTATCCTCCCTTCGAACTCCGGAATATCAACTCTTATTCCAAAAGAACGAGTAGACTGATGTCATCGATGGAACCCCTGTTGAACATCTCCACGAATAGGTTGTCCTCCTCCGCTTGAACAGAAGATGAATGTGACTAACCTTCCGACGTACCACGTTCGCCCAGAAGTTGTCGAAGTTGGCACCTTAGATCTGCTACTTTACGCTCCAAATGAATAGCGCGTGCTTCTTCATGGGAAAGGCCGCGTGAAACTCTTCCAGCCATAACCTCTCGCTCTGATACCAAAATGATGCGGAAACACCCAGCAAAGTAGAACCTAAACAAATTAAGAACAAACCCGAACAAGGTCTGGATAGAACAACCTCGAACCCGGATACAGCGATGGCACCATCGTGAACGAAAAGGCTGCGAAAACACTCTCAACTCACCACACTTAGATTCTAGGCTAAGTGATACAGATAAAAGAAAGAACCATTCAAGTTTAAATCTCCCAAAAAATCTCTCCTTCTCCTTCATCATAGAACCCTTTAAAAGACTTCGAAGAGAGAGTTCTAGACAAACTGCACTAACTGCACTAAATACACTCCCCACTAACCCCTTAATCAATTCTCCCACTGCCACCATCCCACTAATTTCATAAATGACTCCATTTAAGACTCTAATACTTCAAATTCGTCCTTCCATGGGCTAGGTCTTAAGTAGGGGTCTTTACTTCTCCAAAATGCTTCAAACTTGCCCAAATGAAGCATTACTTGCTCCAATCCACTCCAGCACAGTATAGGCCACAACTTCCTCCTTGATTGTAACTTCTTCGATCTGGTTGTAGTGCGTATCACTGATTAACGGCATTTTCCTTGATAAGGCATCTACAACCACATTCTTTGCTCCAGACTTGTGTTTCAGCATGAATGTGAATGTTTAAAGGAACTCCACCCATTTCGCATGTCACTTGTTGAGCTTGACCTGCCCATTTATGTGCTTCAAAGCTTCGTGGTTTGTATGAAGGAATAGTGATATCAATTTTCCAACGTTCGAACTACTGCGAAAAACTCCTTGTCATAAGTTGAATAGTTCAGCCGCGTTCATTTAGCTTTTCACAAAAGTAGGCGATCGGTCGACCCTCTTGAAGTAGGACCTCTCCAATTCCAATCCCTGACGTGTCACACTCCACCTCAAACATATTTTCGAAGTTAGGAAGCGCTAGAACCTGTGCCTCGCAAAGTCGTCTCTTGAGGATTTCGAAACTCGTCTGAGCTTCCACTGTCCATTCAAAGGATGTTCCCTTCAAGCATTCGGTCAATGGTGCGGCAATGGTGCTGTAGCCTTTGATGAACCGCCGGTAGAATGAAGTAAGACCGTGAAAACTTCTAACGTCATGGGTGGTCTTCGGAATTGGCGAGTCTCGGATCGCTTCGATTTTGCTCTCGTCAACCTGGATTCCATCCTTGGAAACGACGTAGCCCAAGAAGACAAGTTTGGGGACAAGGAACTCACATTTGTTAATATTACCAAAGAGGTGTTGTTCTCGAAGCTTGGCGAACAGCTGTCGAAGGTGCTCCATGTGCTCATTTTCACTGCGACTATACACAAAAATGTCGTCAAAATAAACAACGATGAACTTGCCAAGGAAAGGTCAGAACACCTGGTTCATCAATCTCATGAAAGCGCTTGGCGCGTTCGAGAGGCCTAAGGGCATAACAAGCCATTGCTACAAGCCGAACCTGGTCTTGAACGTCGTCTTCCATTCATCTCCTTGATTCAAACTAATTTAGTGATATCCACTACGCAAATCTACCTTCAAGAAAACTCACGCTCCATACAGCTCATCAGGCATGTCATCTAAACGAGGAATGGGAAACTCCAGGAACCATCCTTCTTAGGCACGAGGATAGTGGGAATGAAACATGGGCTGAGACTTCCTCGCACGAACCCCTTTTGAATAAGCTCTTCCACTTGTCGTTGCAGCTCCTATGCTACTTCATGATTGCAGTGATAGGCTGCTATGTTGGGAAGCGTCATCCCTGGAATGAGATCAATTTGATGTTGGATATCCCGCAATAGTGGAAGTCCTCCTGGCATCTCCTTCGAAATACATCCACGATCTCCTGAAGTAATCTCTTTACTAGAGGGTGTGTAGTTGCTTCTGCCTCCATGCTTACCTCGAGGATCATTAAGACGTACATGTGCTCATTGCTTGAACAGCCTTGATCAACTCAACTTGCTTCGGAACTTGACTTTGAGCATCCTTCAGAGGTCTTGACATTGCAGGTGCCAACAATGGTAGAAGCGTTATCTTCTTCTGGTCCATGGTGATAGAGTAAGTATTCCGATACCCATCATGCGCAACTCGTCGATCATATTGCGAAGGTCTTCCCAACAACAAGTGGCAGGCGTCCATTGGCACGACATCGTAGGTCACCGTGTCCCCGTAGTTTTGACCGATAGACAAGGAGATGAGAACTTGTTTAGTTACCCGTATGTCGCTGTCCTTGTTTAGCCATTGAAGCTTGTAAGGTTGGGGTATGGATTTGTAGGCAACTTTAACTTCTCCACCGTGGTAGTTGATGCTACATTGGTGCAGCTACCGCGATCCACAATCACATGGCACACCTACCCTTGTTCCATGCAACGGGTTTGGAAAATGTGCTCCCGCTGGTCAGCTTCCTCCGGTACGACGTTTGCATTCAGATCCTTGTGAACTACTTCACAATGATTTGAACTCCGCGATAGGAAAACCCGCGCACAACTTACGCAAAGTTGTGCATCCAGAATGCATAGAACATTCCTTCTTCCGAACCTACGTTTTCGTAAGACTAAACAAACCCGAATCGTTCCAAACCATTAAAAACATTAGTTACTCGTTCGAGGATCCAGATTCTGGTCAATTTCTTCTTAATGAGTTGAATATTCCAAAGGGACAGTCCACGCACAACTTATGCAAAGTTGTGCATCTAGATTCGACAGAACTTTCGTTCTTCCGAACTTGCGTTTTCAAAAGCCTAAACGAACCTGGATCGTTCCAATCCATTTAGAAACATTAGTTATTCCTTTGAGTAACCCGATTTCGGTTAAATTCTTCGCACTGATTTGAACTCTGCGATGCGAAAGCCCGCGTAAAAATACACAAAGTTGTGCATCCAGAATGCATAGAACATTCCTTCTTCCGAACCTGCTTTTTCGTAAGACTAAACGAAACTGAATCGTTCCAAACCATTAGAAACGTTAGTTACTCGTTCGAGGATCTAGATTCGGGTCAATATCTTCTTAATGAGTTGAATATTCCAAAGGTATAGCCCGCGTACAACTTACGCAAAGTTGTGCATCCAGTTTCGACATAACTTTTGTTCATCCGAACTTGCATTTTCAAAAGCCTAAATGAACCTGGATCGTTCAAATCCATTTAGAAACATTAGTTATTTGTCCGAAAAACCAGAGTTCGGTTAATTTCTTCGCAATGATTTGAACTCTGCGATGGGAAAGCCCATGCACAACTTACGCAAAGTTGTGCATCCAGAATGCACAGAACATTCCTTCTTCCGAACCTGTGTTTTCGCAAGACTAAACGAACCTGAATCGTCCCAAATCATTAGAAACATTAGTTACTCGTCTGAGGATCCATATTCTGGTCAATTTCTTCTTTCTGAGTTGAATATTCCCAAGGGAGAGCCCGCTCACAACTTACACAAAGTTGTGCATCCAGAATCGGCAGAACTTTCGTTCGCCTAAACTTACGTTTTCCAAAGCCTATATAATCTTGGATCGTTCCAATTCATTTAGAAACATTAGCTATTCGTCTGAGTAACCAGATTTCCGTCAGTTTCTTTGCAATGATTTGAACTCTGTGTTGGGCAAGCCCGTGCACAACTTACGCAAAGTTGTGCATCCAGAATGCACAGAACATTCCTTCTACCAAACTTGCGTTTTTGTAAGCCTAAACGAGCTCAAATCATTCCAAACCATGAAGGAACACTAGTTATTCGTTCGAGGACCCAGATTCGAGTGAATTTCTTCTTAATGAGTTGATGATTATAAAGGGACAGCCCGCGCACAACTTACGCAAACATGTGCATCCCGAATGCCCATAACATTCCTTCTTCTGAACATGCTTTTTCGGAAGCCTATGCAAGCCAGAATCGTTTCAAACCATTTAGAAACATTAGTTACTCGTCCGAGGATCCAGATTCGGGTCAATTTCTTCTTAATGAGTTGAAGATTGCGAAGGGACAGCCCGAACACAACTTTCGCAAAGTTGTGCATCTAGAATCGGCATCGTTCTGTCGAACTTACGTTTCGAAAGCTTAAACGAACCCAAATCATTCCAATCCATTTAGAAACATTCGTTTTTCGTCTGAGCAACCAGATTTCGGTTAATTTCTTCGCAATGAGTTGAACCCTCCAATGGGAAAGTCCGCGTACAGCTTACGCAAAGTTGTGCATCCAGAATTCATAGAACATTCCTTCTTTGATTCTTCGTTTTCCTAAGTCTAAACGAACCCGAGCATTCGGATTCGGGTCCAGATTCGGGTCCATTTACAAACACTAGTTATTTGTCCGAGCATTCAGATTCGGGTCCATTATTCTCAATGAGTTAAAGATTACAAATGGACCGCCCGCGCACAACATACACAAAGTTGTGCATCTAAAATCGGCAGTTTTGTTCTTTTGAACTTTCATTTTCGAAAGCCTAATCAAGCTCGAATCGCTCCAATCCATTTAGAAATATTAGTTATTCGTCTG
The DNA here is from genome assembly GCA_023653495.1 of Melastoma candidum. NCBI lineage: Eukaryota > Viridiplantae > Streptophyta > Magnoliopsida > Myrtales > Melastomataceae > Melastoma > Melastoma candidum. The sequence goes on along the minus strand of CM042884.1, from coordinate 12,663,391 downwards.
AGAAACCATATTTCGGTTAACTTCTTCGAAATGGTTTGAACTCTGCGAAAGGGGAGCTCGCACACAACTTTCGCAGAGTTGTGCATCCAGAATGAATAGAATATTCCTTCTTCCGAACCTGCATTTTCGTAAGCCTAATTGTTCCCGAATCATTCTAAACCATTACAAACATTAGTTATTCGTCCGAGGATCCAGATTTGGGTCAATTTATTCTCAATTAGGACAACATGCGCACAACTTACACAAAGTTGTGCTTCGAGAATGCGCATAATATTTGTCTTCCGAAGTTGCGTTTTCGGAAAACAAAACGAACCCGTTTCATTCCAAACCATTTAGGATCTTTATTTATTCATCCGACGATCCAGACTCGGGTCAATTTCTTCGCAACGATCTGAAGATGGCAAAAGGAAAGCCCAACCCAAATTATGCAAGGTTGTGCATAAAAAATTAGCAGAACCTTTGTTCTTCCATACTTGTGTTTTCGGATGCGAAAACAAACCGAATAGTTCGTAACCATTTAGAAACATTAGCTATTCGACCAAGTAACCATATTCGGGTTATTTTCTTCGCAATGAGTTGAACACTGCGAAGGGAAAGCCCGTGCACAATTTACGCAAAGTTGTGCATCCGAATGTGCAGTATTTTCGTTCTTCCGAACTTGGGTTTTCGGAAGCCTAAATGAACCCGAATCGTTCTAAATCACTTAGAAACGTTAGTTACTCATACTTGTATCCAGATTCGGGTTAATTTATTCTTAATGAGTTGAAGATTGCAAAGGGACAGCCTACGCACAACTTATGTAAAATTATGCATCCAGAATCGGCAGAACTTTCATTCTTCCGCACTTGCGTTTTCGAAAGTTTAAACAAAACCGAATCGTTACAATCCATTTAGAGACATTACTTATTCGTCTGAGTAACCATATTTCGGTTAATTTCTTCGCATTGATTTGAAATCTGCGATGGGAAAGCCCGCGCGCACAACTTGCGCAATGTTGGTCATCCAGAATGCACAGAACTCTGCCATGGGAAAGCCCACGCACCACATATGCAAAGTCGTGCATGGAGAATGCCCAGCACATTCCTTTTTCCAAACATGCGTTTTCATAAGCCTAAACGAACCTGAATCGTTCCAAACCATTTAGGAACATTATCTATTCGTCCGACGATCCAAATTCTAATCAATTTCTTCTTAATGAGTTGATGATTACAAAGGGACAATCTGCGCACAACTTACGCAAAGTTGTGCATCCCGAATGCACAGAAATCTTCCGAACTTGTGTTTTCAGAAGCCCAAGAAAACCCGAATCATCCCAAACCATTTGGAAACAGTAGTGATTCATCGAAGGATCCAGATTCGAGTCAATTTCTTCTTAACAAGTTGAAGATTGCAAAGGGACAGCCTGCGCACAACTTACGCAAAGTTGTGCATCCCGAATGCACATAAATCTTCCGAACTTGCGTTTTCTTAAGCTTAAGCAAACTCGAATCGTCCCAAACCATTTAGAAACATTAGAGATTCATCCAATGATCTAGATTCGGGTCAATTTCTTCTTAATGAGTTGAAGATTACAAAGGGACAGCCCGCGCACAACTTACGCAAAGTTGTGCATCCAGAATCGGCAGAACTTTCGATCATCCGAACTTGCATTTTCGAAAGTCTAAACGAAGCCGAATCATTCTAATCCATTTAGAAACATTACTTATTCGTCTTATTAACTAGTTTTTGGTTAATTTCTTCTCTGAACTCTACGAAGGGAACGTCCGCGCACAACTTTCACAAAGTTGTGCATCTCGAATGCACAGAACGTTCCGTCTTCCGAACTTTCGTTTTCGGAAGCTTAAACGAACCGAATCATTCCAAACAATTTTCAAACATTAGTTATTCGTCCGAGGATCCACATTCGGGTCAATTTATTCTCAATGGGTTGAAAATTGTAAAGGGACAGTCTGCGCACACCTTACGCAATGTTCTGCATCTAGAATGTGCAGAATATTAGTTCTTTCGAACTTGCATTTTTGGAAGACAAAACAAACCCGGATCATTCCAAACCAATTTAGATACATTAGTTATTCCTTCGAGGATCGAGATTCTGGTCCATTTATGCGCAACGAACTCAAGATGGCAAAAGGAATGCCCGGCACAACTTACGCAAAGTTGTGCATCAAGAATTCGCGAAACCTTCATTCTTCCGAACATGCGTTTCGGATGACAAAATAATCCTCAATCGTCAAATATTGCCAAAACATTAGTTATTCATCCGAGTAACCAGATTCAGGTTAATTGCATCACAATGAGTTGAACTCTACGAAGGGAGAGCCCGCATACAACTTACGCAAAGTTGTGCATCCGAAATGAGATGAACTTTCGTTCTTCCGAACTTGCATTTTCGGAAGCCTAAACGAACTTGAATCGTTCGAAACCGTTTAGAAATATTAGTTATTCATCCCAGGATCAAGATTCAGGTTAATTCTTCTTAATTCATTGAAGATTGCAAAGGGACGACCCGCGCACAACTTACTCAAAGTGGTGCATCCGGCATGCACAGAACTTTCCTTCTTCCGAACTTGCGTTTTCGTAAGTTTAAACGAACGTGAATCATTCCAAACCATTTACAAACATTAATGTTTCGTCTGACGATCCAGATTTGGGTAAATTTATTCTCAATGAGTTGAGGATTGCAAAGGGATAGCTGCACACAACTTACGCAAAATTGTGCATCTAGAATGTGCAGAATATTCGTTCTTCCGAACTTGCATTTTTGGCAAAAAAGACGAACCTGTATCATTTCAAACCATTTAGAAGGATTAGTCATTCGTTCGAGGATCCTGATTCGGGTCAATTTCTTCGTAATGAACAGAAGATGGCAAAAGGAATGCCCGACACAACTTGCGCAAAGTTGTGCATAAAAATTTGTCAGAACCTTTGTTCTTCCGAACGTACATTTTCGAATGCGAAATCAAATCGAATCGTTCAAAGCCATTTAGAAAGATTAGTTATTCGACCAAGTACCATATTCAAGTTAATTTCTACGCAATGAGTTGAACTCTACGAAGGGAAAGCCCGCGCACAACTTACACAAAGTTGTGCTTCCAAAATGCGCAGAACTCTTGTTCTTCCGAACTTGCATTTTCAGAAGCCTAAACGAACCCAAATCATTTCAAACCATTTAGAAACATTAGTTATTTGTCCGAGGATCCAGATTCGGGTCAATTTTTTCTTAATGAATTGAAGATTGCAAAGCGACAACCCGTGCAAAACTTACGCAAAGTTGTGCATCCAGAATAGGCAGAACTTTCGTTCTTCCGAACTTGAGTTTTCGAAAGCGTAAGCAAACCCGAATTGTTCCAAGTTCCCTGTTAAGCATATAATGCTGGAGGTTTGTTACTCCGTACCCTCAATTTTAAAAAAGGTTTTGCCAAAGTAGGAAATTTCGAATTTTAGGGTTTACGGCTCCCAAATCGCTAATTCAAATAGCGAATTTACTTGATGAAGGAACTCAATACTTCAAGTTGCCATTTCTTTAAAATGACTACTCGAAGTAGCGATTTTTTACAAAATGATACATTTCACCCATAGTGAAATTGTTGGAATTAGTTCGTTTTTTTAAATTAGCTACTTGAAGTAACATTTTCTTCGGTTCTTAAATAAATCGCTACTTCAAATAGCAAATAACAACATAATGGGCAAATTTCACACTAAGTGAAATTTTCGAAGATGGGCCTCTATTCTGTTAGAACTCACTACTTGAAGTAGCGAATTCTTTGGCACACAAGGAACTCGCTAATTCAAGTAGCTAATTAGGACAAGTATAAGTAACGCATGTTGCTCTCTCCCACTTCGAACGCTAAAATCGCCCCAAATCTCTCGAACCCCTTTACTCGACTCCCACGTGGTCTCTCGGCAGTCTCCCAACCCCCTCCATTGATGATGCAAACGTTATTACTGGGAATGTGAATGGAGAGATGAGTTACTCTTGAAGATGTGCAAATTCAGCTTGGATTGCCGGTTAATGGTGATGTTATTCCAAGAAATGTGATGGTGCCAATTGATGAATTATGTGACAACCTACTTGGTGTTCTTTCGACATGTAGAGATATTAAAGCCGGAAGAGTTAAATTGAAATGGTTGGAGTAACATTTTGACGAGTTGCTTGAGTAGGCTACGGAGGAGCAAGTTCAGAGGCACACTCGTGCATATTTGCTTCGTCTTGTAGGAGGTATGTTCTTCACAGACAAGTCTGACAACTTAGTACATATGAACCAATTATTGTTGATTTTAAGCATGTTGGGAGATATAGTTGGGGCTCGACTTGTTAGGTGTGATTATATAGAAGGTTCGCATAAAAAGTCTAGTTAGATTGCGGGACATCTCATTTTGCTTCAAATTTGGGCTTGTGACTGATTTGCCCATATTTTACCCTAAGAAGGACACGACATGTGGCAGACATGCCTCTTGCGTATAGGTGGTTCGTTGAATTAGATGTGCATAGGGTTCCAATGCATGTCTTGTCATTATATTGTGAAGCTTTGGATAAACAGATCCAATATCAAGTAATGTCTTACTCTAACAATACACTTACTTAAAGTACAATATCAATTAGATGTTTTCTCTTATTAAGTATTTGTTTTAGGTTGTTTGTCTTTCAAGATTACTGGAGTATTGCATTGTCAAGAGTGAGTGTTGGCGTGCTAGAATGTTACTATTTATTTTCACATTGTCGAATGGTACTTCCCAGATGGAGTGATCCATCATTTCAGAAATCAATAGATTGTCCCTAGTAGACGGAAGAGAAGCTCCACAAGATTGATTACGGAGAAAGAATATGGATAACTGGACATCAATCTATTGTGCTTACGGGCTTTATGGGATGCCTTTTTGGATAGAATCATCCCATTACGAAATGATGATGTAGAATCAAATTCGGATGATGATTATTACACTCCTAATGTAGATGCATCATTCTCGCATGCAACTCCTCCTGTGCTGAAGAAGTAACATCAACACTCTTGCGAGGCTCGGATATTAAAAACTGAAGGCGAGTCTCCGATGAAATCACAACTTATGGACCCACCACTTCTAGTTGATATACAACCATATAGGCGACGAAGGACCAAGGCTCGTGCTGGTATAAATAGAAATGTTGGTGAAAAACTTCATCTTTTATGTGTACTATAACAATTCTATGTTTTGATGATATTTGGACTTCTATTATGATTAGACATATTTAGAATTGTTATGAACATTTCTATTTGAGAATTGCATAATGTTATCTGTGAACATTTTCTTGTTGTGAAATGTTAATCTGTGAATGCATAGGGGTGTAGTATGCTTTCTCCCAAAATCTATCTGTTGGAAATCGTAACTTCAATTAGCGATTTCCTTGAGTGCTATTTAGAAATTGCTACTTAAAGTAGCGATGATTTATAAAGGAACTCGCTGATTGAAGTAGCGTTAAGGAACTCTCTAATTGAAATCGCTAATTATAGGCTAATTCCAAAAATTCTACTCTTATTCTATTGGAAATCCCTACTCTAAGTGGTGAGTTCCAAAGAAATCATTACTTTAACGGAATGAAGAGGGCTCATTCCAAATATTTTACTACCTGTATAATTTACCATTCTTGGGAAATCGCTACTCCGAGTAATGATGACTTTTACTACAAAGGAAATCGCTACTTGGAGTAGCGATTTGATGTAATTTTGTTGCCATGTCCATCAAATCACTACTTGATGCAGCGATTCTAGTGGGACGAAGGAAGTCGAGACTTGAAGTAGCGACTTCCTTCATATAGTAAACTCACAACTTAAAGTAGCGAGTTAAGTAAGGGTATAAAAAAGAAGATTTTGTACCAATATATTGTGAGTTTGGAAAAGAATTAGTTATATATGGTTAGAAATTTCAAATATATGGTCCATAAGCCGTTATAAAGAGACATTCAATTTATTAAAAAATCCCTATTTTGAACAATGATACTCATAAAAGATTTTCTAAGATTCTTTTGAAATCTCACTTTGAAACTCAACAAATTAATGCTTTCTTTTAAATTGCGATCTAGAATAACAACAATTAAAGAAAGTCGTAGATCAGAATATGAATCTGAACCGCGACTTAGGGCAGTAAATTAGTATTATAATTTTTTGTTTCTAAAACTAACTTTATTATGGTACAAACCTTCATGATAAAATATTTAGAGATAGACCATAAAAGGTAAAAACCCATAATCAAGGAATAAAAAATCTATTATTAATATTATTATTATATTTTTATTTCAATTATATTTTAGGTTTATTGTTTTGTTCTTACAACTTTTAGGTCTATGAGATCCTTAAATTTGAAATTTGCTCTCCTCATAAAATTAAATTATTTTTGTATAAATATTTGTCATATCCTATTTTACGTAACGCTCAACTTTTGTTTGGGAAATCAAATTTTCAATTCGTAAATGCCTTCAGGATTGCTAAATACTTTTGTATTGCAGGGAACGAGGACAATAATAAACGACACAGTGCATAAACTAACAAATTGTTGCAAGTTAGTCGTGAAAATATTTTACGAAATTAAGCTTTAAGTTTTAAATTTCCTTAACTTATGCTGATAAATAAGTGTTTATAATACCGATTTCGTTTACTAAGATTTCGTTCGAAAAAATTTGAAAAAATCGGTGCAGAGAGAATTTAGTGTTTCAGGTGAAATTGATGTTTGAAACATTAATTTACTTAAACGCCGAAAAGAACATTAGTGAAAGAATTATGAAACTAAAAACCTTAGTCATAAAATAATTTACATACCAATGTTTTAAGAAAAACACCTACTAACAAACCACCATTAGGCCCGTAAGAGTTGCGGATGGAGCCCAAATGAAGCTGAGGCTGGATTGGGTCGGAAGGAGGAGGTTAGGGGAAGGAAAGGGAAGGGGTGATTTGCCATTCCTCTGCATTCTTCAAATAAATAAAATGTGAGGTAGATTTGGATTGGAGGGGTTTGAGTCAAACTCGTCGTCTGGTATCGTGTCGTCCGTCAAAGGCACACGACCAAATTCATTTTGAGTATTGTCCACAGGGAGGGAGAGCGCTGACTGTTATCTCTTACTTTCTTTACCCCTTTCTTCTTTGTTGTTCCTCCAATCGATCAATCAATCCCATCCTTCCAGCAGGCACGCCATTTGCACTACCACCCCATCCCCATCCCCATCCCCATCCCCATCCCCTTCCTCAGGTGGCGGGGGAGGAGATCAATATTGGAGGAAAGTGTTGCTTTGGCTACTCACTCAGTCATGAAGAGGTTTAGGTCCAGCGAGGATATCGACCACTATGCTCCTGACAAGGATAAGGACAAGGACAAGGACAAGCCCCCCTCCCATCGCCCCTTCTACTCCCCCAACAAGTCCTCCGACCCTCGCGGCAAGTCCCTCCTCTCCTACCGTTTCGAACGCGATCCCCCCGACCCTTTCAGGCTCTCCCGCAAGCGCTCCGACCACGACCTCCTCCGCAGGAAGACCTCCTCCGGTCCCCCTCTCCCCGACCGCCACTCCGACCGCCGGGCTCACTGCCCCGATTCCCTCGAAAGGGATGGCGTCGGCTCCTACCCCAGCAGTCGTGGTCTGCCCCACCGATCTGATGGCTTTTCCATCCCCAAGAAGGAGTTCCCCAAGGGTGTTAGGTCCGACCGCGACAGATCGAGGCGTGAGGGTAACTCCTCCTCTTCTTCTTCTTGGCACAGGATTGGGAACGCATCCAAGGACCTCGATGAGGCTAGGGATGGAAGAAGCGGGGGGTTCGCACTTGATAGGGAAAGGAAGGTTCTGAGGGACGGGAGGTCTCCTACTTGGTCTAAGGACTCAGGCAGCGATCAATCCAAGAGGGCTTTCCTCGATGTGAGCTGGAAGGTTAGGGGTAAGGATAAGGAGAAGTCGCCTGGTTTGTCCAGGGGTGATTCAGGCAGTGAGCAACAGTCTAAGATGAGCTCCCCGCTTCTCAACCCGAGTGGTGTGAAGGCCGAGGAGAAGAAGGATGATGCCAAGGAGAAATCACCAAGCTGGTCGTGTGAGCAGTCTAGAAGCTTTGCTGCGAAGAGAAGTGCCGAGGAGCCCGTTGAGAGTGGGAGTAACAGCGAGATGGAAGAGGGTCAGCTAGAACCAGAAGATGCGGTTAAACCGGGATTGAAAAGTGATGGGACCACTGGCTATGGCTCTGAAAATGGTTCAATGGAATTAACTAATCATGTGGGGCATCCTACCGAGAAGGAGGCAGGGATGGATGTTGGCAATGAATGTGCTGAAAAGAGTGGAGGCAAGGGGGTTTTTGGAACTGATAATGTTGAGGAAAGCGGGGAGAAAGAAGATGAGGTCATTCCAGATAAGTTGAAAAATTCTGTTGATGGAACTAGCAGAAGCGTGAGGGACGAAAGTGAAACTGAGTCTGATAGCGTCACAGGTAGGCATGGAGGCCTGCCAAAAGACGAGGTGGAGAGTTCAGGAATTCATTTTGTGCCCATGGAGGGAACTGATACAGATGCATTTTGCGGGAGGCCCACAACAAATGAAGACGGTGTAGAGAAGGATGCATCCATTGGTATAAAGCTCCCTGAAGAAGGTGAAGAAGCCCGGGAACTGCATCTGGGAAATCTGGAGGTTTCCAGGTTGCTCAAACATCAATCAGGACTTTCTGGAGAGCGACCAAGGCCTGTCCCTGTGGATAGAGGGAAAAGCGTCACGTTTGTACCAATCAGTGTTGCTGATGGTGCTGGTGGTAGGGAATTGGTCAGGACAGATTCTAGAGGCATAACAACCAGTGGGAATCTTGATGAGGAAGGACCAAGTGCTCGGGGATTTGAGTTATTCTCTCGCTCGCCTGTTAGGAAGCCTGAGAAAGTTGACAATTCAGGTGTCATTGAGCGAAAGGATGATAAGATGGAGATGGAGCCTCTTGATCTCTCTCTTAGCTTGCCGAATGTGCTGTTGCCTATTGGTGCAAGGGATGTTGTGGCGGCTCCTGCGTCACCTAGTCAAGGACGAAGTTTGCAGTCATGGTCCAGTTTCCGTACCATCTCAGAAGGCTTCACAGCATCCATCTCTTGCTCGGGCTCCCAGTCGTTTTTCCACAATCCCAGTTGTTCCCTTACTCAGAATTCTCTTGACTTTGAACAGTCAGTCAAAAGTAGGCCATTGTTTCAGGGAGTTGATTGGCAGGCTCTTGCTCAAAGTGAATCAAAGCATAATGAACCTGCTTTTCAAGGGACGGTGAGCAATGGGAACGGCTATCTTCACCATCAGTCTCAGGCATTGAAGGTCAATTCAAACAACAGTCAGCCCTCACATGGCCTGAATCTTAGGGTATTGGAAGGGAGCTCTGGAACACCCAGTGGACTAGATAGGCAGTTGAGCTTACACAGGCAAGCTTCAGATGGCAGGACAAAACTCCACGATGATGAAGTGAAGTCCCCTTCACAGAGTGCTGGGTCTCATGAAATGGGAACAATGCAGCCTTTTGAACGGAAGCTAAGAACTGGCAGTAATTATAGTGGTAGCTTATACTGGAGCAGCAGCCAGAATGCTCGTGAACAAATGTTGAGTGGTTCTGAATTAATTGAGTCGCTCATTGAGAAGATAGTTTCGGAACCGCTGTCAGAAATGGCTGGGAAATTTCATGAAATGCAAGGAGAAGTTTTAACACGTCTAAAGGAGAGTGTCTATGAGATGATGGTCTCTCCCGATAAACGTAGGAGGCTGTTGCTTTTGAAAGAAGCATTACAAGAGAGGCCAGACTTTACTATGGAAATGTTGTTAAAATGCCATCGCTCTCAACTGGAGATCATGGTTGCTCTGAAAACTGAACAGAGTGAATTTCTTCGTCGGCAGACTACTTTGTCAACTTCTGATTTGGCCGAGGTCTTTCTGAATATGAGATGCAGAAATGTCGACTGTCGAAGTCCTCTGCCTGTGAACGAGTGCGATTGCAAGGTTTGTATGAGGAAAACTGGCTTTTGCAGCGAGTGCATGTGCCTACTCTGCTTCAAATTTGACATGGCATCAAATACGTGTAGTTGGGTTGGTTGTGACCTGTGTCTTCATTGGTGCCATGTTGATTGTGCTATACGTGAATCTTATATTAGAAATGGATCTAGTGCATCTGGGACACTGGTAACCAGTGAGGTGCAATTCTATTGTGTTGCTTGTGATCATCCTTCTGAGATGTTTGGGTTTGTCAAGGATGTTTTCCAAAATTTTGCCAAGGAATGGAGTGCTGAGAATTTTCGCCGAGAACTAGAATATGTTCGAAGAATTTTCCATTATAGCAAGGACGTGAGAGGAAGATGGCTGTATGGATTTGCTGATCAGATGTTGGGGAGATTGGCTGATAAAGCCAACCTTCCTGAGGTGTACAATCATGTTGTTACTTTGTTGAAAGGTATGCCATCTGCTACAGCTTTGTTTTCTAGCGTCTTGCTTGGCATTTTCTTTTTAATAGAATATCCTCAATAGATATTATCTTCGTCTTCGTTATGATTTTCATTGCTCATTAATTGGCTTGGAAAATCGTTGTCGTTTGGCAAAGTCGGGACATACAGAGTGATTCTGAATGCTAATGACTGCTGCTTTGATTGTCATATTTATGGAGGTACACATTTCTGGATATGAAAACAAGCCTTAGCCGTTTTGATGTTGCAGTCGCAATTTTAATGCATGGAATTAAACTCTATATAAATATTTGTCAGGACATCCTCCAACTTCTGCACCGTCAGGGAAATGCTTTGCTCATTGGGAATCGTGTGAATGATTTACTTGGTCGTGTTTGGTCTTTTATATATATAGACATGGAGACATACACAACTATATCTCTGCAAGCACATTATAGGGTGATATCTAATGCTTTTGGAAGTCCTGATCTGAATTCGTATGACATTTGTTACCATTTCTAGTTTGTGGTTTTTGTTACTGTGGTTTGACGGATTTTTCAAGCCTCTAATGCATATGGTGCACTGCCGTGTTTCTTTGTTGCATTTCGTCACTCCGGACGATCAGGCTGGAAGAAGTTAAAGAAAATCTTCTTATTGGGCTTGAATAAAGAAAATACGATAGCAATTATGGGTCTCTGTGGCTACATTTCCTTGCAATTTAGACCAAGTAAACCTTAAACGGCAGAAGGAATGAAATCTCGTTCGTTGTGATTACAGAAACAGATCCCACAAAATTTGTTAATGAGCCGGACGCCCGCATGGACAGCAGAAAGGAGAAGAACGCAGTAGCTGGACCTAGCCAGGATGTATCGTGGCTCAAGGCTGTTATTGCAGATAAGAATCTACAAGGGGAGCGTATTGCCATTGATATTCCTGTGAACAATTTGGTTCGAAATGAGCGAATCATCTTGGATTCAGTCACACTGAGTGATAGGGAAGGACCACTATTCGATGAATTGGAAAGCATTGTGCGAATCAAACACGCGGAAGCGAAAATGTTTCAAGCAAGAGCAGATGATGCCCGAAGAGAAGCAGAGGGCTTAAGACGCATCGCGGTTGCAAAGAACGAGAAAACTGAAGAGGAGTTCAGGACCAGGATTGCAAAATTGCGGTTGACCGAGGCAGAGGAAGTGCGGAAGCAGAAGTCGGAGGAGCTCCAGGCATTAGAAAGATCTCATCGGGAGTATTCGAACATGAAAATCAGGATGGAAGCAGATATCAAAGATTTATTGTTGAAAATGGAAGCTACGAAGCGTAATATGGCGCCTTGACAATGTATTAACACCATCTGACTTGTTAGGATCCCAACTCCCCGTTTTGTGAGGGTAAGTTTGACCAGCTGATGTTGTGATGCATAAAAATGTTCATTGTTTCTTAGTTTAGGATATTGTCATTAGCAGCATCACGGTTAGTCTGGTAATCGGGCCAGAATCTGTACATCGCTGCAAAGCATCTACTTGTTGTCCACATGCAACTTGAGGGGTTGAGATGTCTCCATCCTTCATAGGCCCGCTTGAGGCCATATTTATCGCTCTACTTTTTCTAACATGGATCATGTTACATTAATTCAGGTAAGTTGTTCCATTCCGTTTCCATTGGCGTCTGATTTTGTGATTTCAAGTTTGAACCTACAAGTTAGTTTATGAAGATTGTACGGTTAGTTCTAAAAATAGTTATCGAAATACAGTCAAAGTTTTAAAAACTACGTATATGTGTTTAATGTGGTGGATTTCGAAAACCCATTTTTCCAATTACAAAAGAGACGCCTCAATCTGGGAAATCTTATTGTTGCGCGTCGTCAACGCAACAAAAATTAATTCATATTTCAACCTAACTAAAATAGCAAGGGCAAGCAATAGTCGATCCCACCGAGAATTGCATTGACAAATTACTCTTAGTGTCGTTCTCGACAATCGGTTACGGTTAAGTAGAAAGAAAAGTTGAGTTTAAATAAAAGCAAGAAATAAAAGAAAACAAATAAGATTCTTATGCACCCAATTCCCTTCTTTCTAAAGCTACCAAATTATTAGAATTGCTAACATAGGTTGTTAGTCTCTCCTCATAGTCCTCCCGAACATCCGGAAACGTACCACCATGTATCGAATTCCATACTCTATTCCTAGGAACTAGTGATGACCCATTATATTTAAACATTATATAGTTACCTAAAGTGTTCTTGTCTATCCCTATCATTCACACTAAAGCCCAGTTTCCCAACACATAGACTTCTTAAGTTATTCAATTCCAAATCTAACTTAGACTACCCTCCTTAGTCTCCCTAGGTTATCAAATCAATTCTAAAGGATGATCAGTCACTTAACATGCATTAAGAAGAAAATTGGATAAACAATTAATAAAAATCCTAATCACATAAAGGAAAAATGGTTCACGAATTACATAGAAACTCAAGGTTCCATCATAGCCCAAGAAAAACGAATTAGTTCATAACTAAAGTAAACGAAAACATAAAATCAAATCCAAAAGTAATCGGCATAAAGTAAACAAAGAAAATAGGGTTGGTGGAAATTGTCTCCATCGTCGGCTCTTGTTTGCAATAGCCTCCTAGGTCGAATCTCCCTCCAAGGGATTTAACAAAAAAAGTCTTTATATATGTCCTAAAAGTACCTCTAGAAAATCTAAAAAAATCTGAAAATGAAATATTCTCGGCGTCCGTACCTGCAGTTGCGCAAAAATTTGGTGCAGCTGCTCAAACTGTTTTGTCCCCTGGCTAACCCTTCGCTGTAGCTGCACTGAAGTTCGTTGTAGCTGCACCGAGTGTTTGGCCTCCTCTCTTGCGTCTCGTGCAGCTGTAGTGATTTTGTTGCAGCTGCATCGACCATTTGGATCCAACTTCTTCATGGCTCCTCCTTCCATCTTCAACTCATCTTCCTCTCATTTTAACTACCAACACAAACAAAGTATACGGAAGTGAGGAGACATTAAAGCAACCAAAATATCTAACAATTAAATGACTAAAATGCCTAAAACTAACCAAAATCAAGTCTAAAACATGATCCTTTAACTCTATTTTCATAGAGTTGTCACGCCCACAAACCTAACTTTTGCTAGCCCTAGAGCAAAATTAATAAAAATAAGCTCAAACGACACTCCTCAGACAACCCAAGTTACTCAATCATGTAACATCTTGATCAACCTCTCATATATGACTGCAAACTTCCTGTGTAGTTATATTTCATTCACCACTAGTGTGCTCAGTCAACACATCTCACAATAAATATTTTGATCTCAGTAAGCAAATCCACACTCCAAATAGTTCATGGCAACCAAATGACTCGAAAAGACTACTACGAATCACTCTCTCCACTCATCAATGTTTCTATAACTTTTCATTACATAACTTCATTTTTTTTTAGGTTGGACGACTCTGGATGTTGATGCGGAAACACCCAGCAAAGTAGAACCTAAACAAATCAAGAACAAACCCGAACAAGGTCTGGATAGAACAACCTCGAACCCGGATACAACGATGGCACCTCCGTGAACGAAAAGGCTGCGAAAACACTCTCAACTCACCACACTTAGATTCTAGGCTAAGTGATACAGAGAAAAGAAAGAACTATTCAAGTTTAAATCTCCCAAAAAATCTCTTCTTCTCCTTTAGCATAGAACACTTTAAAAGACTTCAAAGAGAGAGTTCTAGACAAACTGCTCTAAATGCACTAAATGCACTCCCCGCTAACCTCTTAATCAATTCTCCCACTACCACCATCTCACTAACTTCATAAATGACTCCATTTAAGTCTATAATACTTCAAATTCGTCATTCCAGGGGCTGGGTCTTAAGTAGGGTTCTTTACTTCTCTAAAATGCTTCAAACTTGCCCAAATGAAGCATTACTTGGTCCAATCCACTACAGCACATTATAGGCCACAACTTCCTCCTTGATTGTAACTTTTTTCGATCTGGTTGTAGTGCGCATCAGATGTATCATCAAATTCTTGTAGGGCGATTCAAACCTGTATTTGACCATGAACCATGTACGGTTCTGTAGAGTGGCAGTTAAGGGTGACTTATCTGTTGATAGCGCGGCTGTCCACGCACATTCTCCATGAACCATCCTTCTTAGGTACGAGGATTGCGGGAACGGAACATGGGCTGAGACTTTCTCGCACGAACCCCTTTTGAATAAGCTCTTCCACTTGCCGTTGCAACTCCTTTGCTTCTTCGGGATTGCAGCGATAGGCTAGTCTGTTGGGAAGCGTCACCCCTGGAATGAGGTCAATTTGATGCTGGATATCCCACAATGGTGGAAGTCCTCCTAGCATCTCCTTCGGAGACACATCCTTGAACTCCTGAAGTAATCTCTTTACTAGAGGGTGTGTTGTTGCTTCTGCCTCCATGCTTTCCTCGAGGATCATCAAGACGTACATGTGCTCATTGCCTCGAACAGCCTTGATCAACTCAACTTGCTTCGGAATTTGACTTTGAGCATCCTTCAGTGGCCTTGACGTGGCTGGTGTCGACAATGGTAGAAACGTGATCTTCTTCTGGTCCATGGTGATAGAGTAGGTATTTCGATACTCATCATGCACAGCTCATCGATCATATCGCCATGGTCTTCCCAACAACAAGTGACATGCGTCCATTGGCACGACATCGCAGGTCACCGTGTCCTTGTAGTTTTGACCAATAGACAAGGAGATGAGAACTTGTTTAGTTACCCGTATGTCGCTGTCCTTGTTTAGCCATTGAAACTTGTAAGGTTGGGGGTGTGGATTCGTAGGCAACTTTAACTTCTCCACCATGGTAGTTGACGCTACATTGGTATAGCTACCGCTATCCACAATCACATGGCACACCTTCCCTTGTACTGTGCAACGGGTTTGGAAGATGCGCTCTCGCTGGTCAGCTTCCTCCGGTACGACGTTTGCATTTGGAACCTTACGAACCACGAGCAATTCTCCCTCATCTGGCTCCTCCACATATTCCTCTTTGCTGGACATCTCCACGAATGGGTTGTCGTCCTCCGCTTGAATAGAAGACGAATGTGAATGACCTTCCGACGTACCACGTTCGCTGAGAAGTTGTCGAAGTTGGCGCCTTAGATCTGCTATTTCACGCTCCAAATGAATAGCTCGTGCTTCTTCAAGAGAAAGGCCGCGTGGAACTCTTCTAGCAATAACCTCTCGCTCTGATACCAAAATGATGCGGAAACACCCAGCAAAGTATAACCTAAACAAATTTAGAACAAACCCGAACAAGGTCTGGATAGAACAACCTCGAACACGGATACAGCGATGGCACCACCGTGAACAAGAAGGCTGCGAAAACATTTTCAACTCACCACACTTAGATTCTAGGCTAAGTGATACAGAGAAAAGAAAGAACCACTCAAGTTTACATCTCCCAAAAAATCTCTCCTTCTCCTTCAGCATAGAACCCTTTAAAAGACTTTGAAGAGAGAATTCTAAACAAACTGCTCTAAATGCACTAAATGCACTCCCCACTAACCCCTTAATTAATTCCCCCACTACCACCATCCCACTAACTTCATAAATGACTCAATTTAAGACTATAATACTTCAAATTCGTCCTTTCATGGGCTGGGTCTTAAGTAGGGCTCTTTACTTCTCCAAAATGCTTCAAACTTGCCCAAATGAAGCATTACTTGGTCCAATCCACTCCAACACATTATAGGTCACAACTTCCTCCTTGATTATAACTTCTTCGATTTGGTTGTAGTGCGCATCAGATGTATCATCAAATTCTTGCAAAAACTCGTGTAACGAATTCTCGATCAGTGACTCACAGTCCAGTTGGACCAAGGCATTAGGTGATAAGACACCCCATAGATCGATCCCTCAAGCAAGTAGGAAGACTCGCTCCACAAGTACATAATCAGACATTGTTCTTCTTGTTTACGACGTTTTAAACCTGAACAGTGGTACTCAGAGCCTTGGAAAACCCCTTTTTTTCTTTTATTTTTCAACACATATACCAAAAACTTTGTTTCAAGAGATATTCCAAGTGTTTCTTATCATCACCAGTCACCATTCATTCTAAGAAGACGTAGGCCTGTTGCAGCTAAGTACGCTTCCTACTAGGACATCTGATAACGAATCGAAAAAAAATAAACAAACTAGACTTAAAACTTCATACTTCCACGCACTAGGAGTGCAAACCTTAGCCTCTATTGAAGAACCACCTATGCTAGAGCTCAAATAATTGTCACGACACTAACGCACGCTTATATCGGTCTTTCTAATACTTTTCATGTCACCACCTCTACAGAGCAAGCAGACCAAGAGGAAGAGATTTAGGTTGGACGATCGCAGAATTTTGAGGAATTAGCCATTCGGTGTGCATGCACAAGATCATCTTGGAAGATAACTATAAAGTTTCAGCCAAAGTTCAAAGGCAACTTAACCCAAATATGAAGGAAGTAGTGAAGAAGAAGATAATCAAATGGTTAGATGCACGTATTATTTATCCGATTTCTCACGATTCGTAGGTAAGTCCTATGTAGTGTGCCGAAAAAGGGGGGCATGACATTAGTTGCCAATGAGAAGAACGAGCTCATACCAACACGAACAGTGACTAGAAGGTGTGCAGGCAATAAGGAAGGATCATTTTCTCCTTCCGTTTATTGACCAAATGATCGACAAATTGGCAAGTAAGAAGTTCTATTGTTTCCTTAATGGGTATTCCAGATATAACCAAATTTTGATTGCTCTAGAAAACCAAGAGAAGACAACCTTTACATGCCCGTATGGGTCTTTCGCTTTTCGTCAAAATGACGTTTCAATTGTGCAATGCGCCGTCTACTTTTCAACGATGTATGGTGGCAATTTTTTTCTAATATGGTTAAAAATGGTCTTGCGGTATTCATGGACAACTTACCTATTTTTTGTACTTCTTATTATGATTGGTCAATGAATTTAACTATGGTTCTTAAAAGATGTGAGGAGACTAACCTGATCATGAAGTGGGAGAAATGCTAATTCATGGTTAGAGATGAAATTGTTCTTGAACATACTATATCAAGAAATGGAATTGAAGTGGATAAAGCAAAGATTGAAACTATTAAGAAGTTGCCACAACAAAATACACTAAAGTAGTTTCCAAGTTTCTCGGACATGCTGATTATTACCGTAGATTTATCAAGGACTTCTTTAAGATCAGAAAACCACTTTAAAATCTTTTGGAGAAGCATAAGCCATTTGTTTTCCAGTGAGTTGAAAAGAAAGTTAGTATCCTCTCCCATTTTGAGTTGATGTGTGACACTAGTGACAATGTCGTAGGTGCGACATTGGGACAAATGGTAGGCAAATTATTTCATGTTATCTATTATGTTATTTGCACCCCAGGTCATGCATAAGTGAACTATACGAGTACGGAAAATGAGTTACTGGTAGTTGTGTTTGCTTTTCATAAATTTCATAGTTATCTCGTTGGTGAAATTTACTAACGTTGGGTAAATTCGTTACTTCATAAATTTACTAATTGCTTTTACCCAATCGTTGGGTATATGATTGATAAAAAGGAAACCAAACAAAGAATAATTCGTTAGTTTTTGTTGTTACAAGATCTCAATTTAGATGTTCGAGATAAAAAGGGAACATAAAATCAATTAGCAAACCATTCATTAAGATTAGAGAATGAGAATAAGGACATGACATTGATCAATGAATCATTTCCATATGAACAATTATTTTGCAGTAGACCATACCTCTCCTTGGCATGCTGATTTTGTAAATTACATTATTTCTAACTTTGTGCCTAATGACTTTGATGCCCAAAAGAAGAAAAGGATTTTGCATGAGGTATGCCATTACTTTTGGTATATGCCATTTTTGTTCACGCAATGTCCATATCAATTCATTAGGAGGTGGATGCCTGATGCAGAAACAATGACATACTGTTAAACTTGGTTTTGATGATGAGCTTGAGAAGCTATGTTTTAAAATCATAGTACTGTGTTGCTGTAACACTTCGCTTGTCTTTGAAGATGAGCTTCAGGAATGCGATATGTGTTATAGTAAGGTGCCGTTGTAATACTGCGTCTGTCTTTTTGTAACCATGGAAATAATTAATTTTCCAGAATAAACTATTGAAATAAATTTGTATTTCGAATTGTTCAGATTAATTCAATGTTCAACATTATCTGAATGTTCCAAATATTTTAATTTAATTTTGAATATATCTTACCATAATTATGGTTATAAAGCCTCTAATTATGGAAGTTAATAAAAATCATTTTGATTAATTTAAGTCATAAGAGGAAAGCTTATCTTTATTGATGAACTTGAGCAAAGTGTTGGGGAGCCACGGCTAGCGTGAACAGTATGATGCTAGTGTCTTGTCACGCTTACTCTCTAAATATATGGAAATAAATATTTTATATCTATTTTATATTTTGAATTAATTTAGAATATATCTTGAGATGTCTAAATACATTGAACTTGGTTTGGACCTTCCAAATCATCTGTTTAGGCAACTCAAAATTTTAATATTAGCTTTCCAGGTTAAGATTTGGAAACAAAATATTTTATTGTGGAAGTCATTGATCATCTGCGGCAACGTTACATTGCAAAGAGACAAATTATCAAATCAAATAATCTTGATTATTATTTGATTTTAATAACTGATCTGATAAGAGTATCATTAGGTCGGTTAATTTATAAAACATCGAAATAAATCTTCTCATTTGGATAAGATAGATTAATCAAGGGAAGTTGTGCATCCAGAATGCATAAAGCTTTCGATCATTTGAACTTGCATTTTCGGAAGCCTAAACGAACTCGAATCGTTCCACACCATTTAGAAGTATTGGTTATTCATACGATCATCTAGATTTGGATCAATTGCTTCCTAATGAGTTAAGGATTATAATGGGACATCCCGCGCACAACTTTCCAAAAGTTGTGCATCCAGAATTGCCAGAACAATCCATATTCAGGCAATTTATTCTCAATGAGTTGAAGCTTGCAAAGGGACAACCTCACAACTTGTTGGCCCTTTGAATGTGACTAAGTGGGGGGTGAATTAGTCTTTTAGCTCGTATAGTACTTTCTCGACAAACTCACAGAACCCTCATAGCGGAAGACTTAGCTTCTGTAGTTTACAAAAACTTAAAGACATACCGGAACACCAGGTTTTATGGTCGTTCGGTGAATACACCTACTCCACTTTTTGGCCGCTTTCACTAATAACTCGTTGTGTATAGAAGGTAGAACTTTCTGTGGTATAAGAAAACAGTTTCTTTAACCACGGGATGGTTAGACTAGCTTAACAAATGCAAGAAACTCTCCTGCTGAGTTTGGGATGAGTCTAGATCAAATCACAACGAAATCAACCGGACTTGTGCGAGCACAGAACCTTGGCTGGAAGCTTCAGCCTTCTGTGACGCTGTAGCAGGCTGCCCTTTTTGTGGGTCTGCGAACAGACTTGATGACGCTTTCTTCACGTGCTTGGACGTCGTCTAGTGGGCTTCTCTTTTTGTATTTTCAGTTTAATCTGTAAAACAAATAAAATAACTATCTACAGGAGGCTGCAGTCCCTCACCATTTACGCCTGCTGCAGAAACATTTTCTTGAACCTGTTGTACGCCCACCCGGCGTTCCGGATAGCTTCCTCGGCCCAAGTCCTTCGGATTCATAGCCAACGATGCCTACGGAGTGGTTTCACCAAAGTACACATGATGCAAACAAACAGACAAATAAATAACCAACTACAGAAGGTTGGTGGTCCCTCATCGCTTACGCCTGCTACGGACTCCTTCTCTCTCACCAACTCTGTACACCGACTCGCCAACCAACGAACCTTCTCCCCGAGCCCTGGTGCACGCAGTCCCTCAGATCAGTAACCACCGACGTCACCGGAGCGGCTTCACCTACGCTCAACCCGCTGTAGTCAGCTCCTGCGAGAACGCTCGCCTAGAGAATCCGTCCTTCACACTCACATACACGTCAAAGCACCACAATAATGTTGTATGAATTGCCCAGACTTACCACCACATTTACAATAATCAGAATGAAATGTTTTTGTGTTTTTCTTTTATATAGTGATTATGTCCTCTTGTAATTAAGGAAACTTATTTTTCTAAATACAAAATATGACCAGATTCATTCCATTCGTGCATCAAATGATTGTGAACGGAATCCATCTGATTTCGAATTAATCAAATTATCCTATTATCATATATTGCATTACAGAAGGTTACGCTAGATTTAGTCATCAGCCTTCTATAGTTGGAAAGAAAAATTATTTTGTTTCCAACTGAATTCCGATTATAGGCTATTGCATCTATCCATTAGCGACTTCCAAAATAAATTCTGTTTTAATTTGAAAGATTAAACCTCAGATAGAACATTGTAGAAGATTCGGCCAGAATTGAGAGTTAACCTTTTATTGATTGAAATAATCAATAAGTTTTTTCCAAAATGAGATAATTCGTTCCAGATAGAACCAACATTGTATCTGGACGAAATTCAGGTGAAATGTTTAATTGAAAGTAATTTCTAAATAACATTATTCTTTACAGAAGTTTAGATAGAAATTTTCAAAAATAATAAAATAATTTCCTTGATAAGGAAAAATATTTTATTTTTGGCTTTCAATCATTTGTCACACCATATAAGTTTTTAATATTAATTCAAATAATATTTCTAAGAATATTCCTCATTTGAATAATAAAATAATTAAGATAATTAATAATTAATTAATATTTCATTAATTATTAAAATATCTAATTATGGAAATATTTTCTAATTACATCACTTGATCTGAAATGATCACTGGAGGGTGAAGAAAATTTTTTCGTGATATTTTCCTTTATTAGGAAGCATATCTTCATTACAAGTGGTTACAACTTTTGTAAAGTCATAGCAGGTCAAACCTGCTGTAGCTGACACGTCATCAAAACCATATCAACAATCTCTCCGTTTTTTATTATGATAAAACATTCATACATGAGAGATATGTTAATGCAAGATGACGTATCAAACTCCCCCTAAGATAGAGATAGTAAGGGTTTGACACTTTATAGAAACTTCAACATGCTTTTACTTTTATAGAGTTCAAAAGCTTCTGTATAAGCATATAGCTTGAACAGAATACAGGGACAAGGTTCCTGTATATGTAGCTCGACAGTAGCATGTGCTTCTGCACTCTCAGCAAAAATGAGTTGCACTCAAATCTTGCATGCGCTATAGAAGGTTGGTATACCACGTAGTAGGTTTAATCTTCTATCCTGCTAAATATTCAAGAATTCTTGAAATTTTTGAGAAATAACGTCTGCTATATCTCTTTAAATCTCCCCCTTAATCGTTACTTCCTATTTCTCCAAATATCTTCAAAATCTCTCCCCCCCTTTTTGTCATATAAAAAAGAGTAAAAGGTATAAACGGAGAAGAATGGCTCTGTAGAAGGTAAACCATAATTGCAAAAGGTAGAAATAGTCCATTCAGAAACGGGTTAGGCGTGTCTTAGAGACACTTATACATCAAAACCATAGCAAGACCGTTAAGATTCCTATAGGATCTGGTTTAAGGTACTGATGTAAGAAAAATAGACGGCATTACTCCATAGGAGATGTCTACCTCGAGATTGTCACGCAAGAGCTTCTCCCGACGTGCAATAATGTAAGAGAGATTCGCTTAAGCTCTTTGAGGATTTGAATCTCTTCAGTTTGGATAACAACTTGACATTGTCGATCCAAATCATCATCCAACATAGGATTAGAGGCCGCCGCATTTGCAACAACTTCCTTTAGAATCTCCTCTTGTACAGGAGGTTCCTCGGAAACAGGGGTTTAATCTTGCTGTTTAGCCAGAGCTTCCTTGGAGTTCTCCTTGGTCTCGAAAGTCGAGTCCTTGGTGATTTCCAAATGCTTGGACACAATTTCCTCATCATCCATTGAGAGGACGGGGCTGGTTGGACAATTGAAGCTTGTATGGTCGAGTGTGTGGCTTAGTCGATAACTTCAGTTTCTCGACCATTGTAGTAGAGGCCACATTGGTGCAACTCCTACTATCAACAATCACGTAACACACCTTTCCCTTCACTATACATCGGGTCTGAAAGATCCTCTCCCGCTGGTCGACTTCATTGGGCATCACCAACAACTCATTGGGTTCCTCCACCACTTCTTCCTCAGCATCCCAATAGCGTTCTCCTTCTCAGTCATACACTTGATCATCATCCGAAAGCTCCATAATAGTGATAGTTCGTCGATTTGGGCACTCAGAAGCTATATGCCCAACTCCTTGGCACTTAAAACACTTTCTCTAGACAGCAGTGTTTGGGAGTGGCCGAACATGAAACTTGACCAGATCCTTGGTATTACTCGAGTTTGGACTTCTCGAGGACGAACTCGAGATGGTTCTCGAGGACAAACTCCCTTTACTGAAATGAGTCCACCTCATAGCTGGCTTTACAAGCATTCTCCTGGCTTGTTGCTTCATGAATTTTGTGGGCTAAATTGCATACATCCACGAAACTCCAACAAGGCTGCAACTCGACAGCATCCGCGACATGGGTTTTTACCCTTTTAATGTACTTTGCAATGGTCTGCTCAGGGGGCTTAACTATATCACACTAGAGCATCAATTGCTCGAACTCGCGAGTGTACTCAGAAACACTCGAAGACTATTGAAGCGAGTTCAATCTGAGGAACAAGTCTTATCGATAGCGTTCGGGAAGAAACCTCTTCTTTATCTCCCGTTTAATCTTGTACCATGAGCGAATCTTCTCTTTCCCTTCTCGACGACGCTGCTGATTCAAGTTCTCCCACCATAAGCTAGAGTACTTTCTATGTCGAAGGGCTGCTACCTTGACTCGTCTTTCCTCGGGAATCTCTTCATAGTCGAATACTCTCTCAAAGGCATGAAGCCAATCAAGGAACTCCTCGGGGTCTGTCTTTCCCTCAAACTCAGGAATGTCTACTCGTTATTAATGGGACGTGCGGGTTGACGTTCTCGAGTCTGCCTCCTGGGACTCTCCTCATTCCGAATCGATCTCCTTGGGCTCTCCTCGTCCGAATATCTAGCCACAAATTGATTTTCTTCCACGTCCTCAAAATATCGAGGAGACTGTAGTTCAGGTTGTCCCCTTTCTGTGCATAGTTGCTGTACTTGACGGCGCAACTCTTCAACTTCCCGCTCTAGACAAGTCGAACGTGCCTCCTCCAATGTCATCACACGTCAGAATCTGTTCGCCATCACTTCTACCGTACGCTTAACGACAGATATGCACTCTACAACAACCTGTGCTCGCAACTATGTGCACTCTCCAACAGGCACCACTACCCAGCAACCAGCACCCTAAACAACCGTGCGCCCTCAACAGCCCAGTGCGCTAACAACCGTGCGCTACACAACCGTGCGCTCTGATATCAACTGATGTGCCACCAGCCCCGGAAACGGGAAAAGGTAACTACGACGACGAAATGGAACGCACGAACGAACAAAACGAATGATGTAAATGAAAAGGATAAAACTAAAACCACCATTGGATACAGCTGAAGCACCACTAGGACTACCATGAGGGTTGAAAGCCACACAACCGGATGCAGAAACACCACCGATTATGGGAACGTTCATATAAAAATCTCATCACGCTTGGAATCTACCAAAATATAAGAGATGTTGCGCAAAGTTCATGCAAAAACTTGATGGCTACCAAATTTGGGTAAAATATTCAAAGAGTTCTGAATAAAGCCTAAACACAAGAGTCCTATTTATAGAGGACAAAAAATGGGCTAACCCTAACTCCCCATTTGGTCCAAAATAGTAAAAACCAAAAGCTGATTACAACAAGTCCAAAAAGTAAAACTAAGGAAACTTGAAGCCTTCTTGAGCTACCGCGGTCTCGAGCTGATGAAACAACTCGACCACTTCAATAGCGTGAAGGTACCCCTCTTCTAGAGCGCTCCTCTCGAGTTGGTCCCGGCTTGGTGATACGGGGACGACAATGAATAGATGATTCCAATATTGAAAGGGAAGGGGAACGTCACTAAGGGTGTGGAGTGGAGTGACGTGAGGTAAGGACGGAAGGTAGTGTATTGGGATGTGGGTGGAAATGGAAAAAAAAGGAATAAGGAATAAAAAGGGATAGGTTGAGATTCAACCTCCACGGATACAGAAACACCACAGTGAAAGAGGAACTCGGATGAACTCGTTTGGCCGTGGATATAGATACACCACCGCGAACAAGACGAGGCCGAGGCACAACGCGGAGGATACAGATACACCACCACCGGTTGATACACTCAACTCAATCTGCACTTGGAATCCACCAAATGAAGAACGAGGCGGAAGGAGATTCCACTCACGTCGGATAGAAGACAAAGTCTTAGAAAAGGGTTTATAATCTGATCAAAGTTGTCTAACAGTATACAAGGGCACCCATTATATAAGGATCACCTAAACAAGAACTTAGATGCAAGATAATGCATATTGATTCATGGCCAGATGCGTGAATGTGCATGGATGGAAGGGAAATTGATTCAGCTTCTCCGAGACTCTTCGGCTTCATGACCTTTCAGCCTCGAATCATTAAGTCGTCGCCTGAATGATTGTCGCCTGGATGGTCGTCGCCTGAATCCTGTCGCCTGAAGTTGCCGCTCAATAACTCTGTCGCTCAGTCAATCGCTAAAGAGCAAAGTGAGTCCTCTTCTGGTGAGCGATGAATGGGGCGTGGGTGGAAGGGAAATTGATTTAGCTTCTCCGAGACTCTTCGGCTTGGTGACCCTTCAGCTTCGAATTATTAAGTCGTCGCCTGAATGAATGTCGCCTGGATGGTTGTCGCCTGAATCCTATCGCCTGAAGTTGCCGCTCAATAACTCCATCGCTCAGTCAATTGCTGATGAGCAAAGTGAGTCCTCTTTTGGTGGGCGATGAATGGGGCGTGGTGAATTGTCGACCGTCTTTGTATCATCCTCCCCTTGTTGAAAAGGGTTTGTCTTCAAACTCACATCGTTGTTATCCTCCACAAACGAAATGAGATCCTGGACGTTGAAAGTGGCAGAAACTCCATAGTCACCGGGGAGATCAACCTTGTAGGCGTTGTCGTTGATGCGCTCGATGATCTTGAAAGATCCATCCGCTCGAGGCATCAACTTGTTCTTCCTCTTTGCGGAGAATCGTTCCTTCCTTAGATGAATCCACATTAAGTTTCCTGGCTGGAAGACCTTCGCACTCCTCTCGCGATTTGCTATATCCAGATATCGATGGTTAGGCATCTCGATCTGAGTTCGAATATTCTCATGAAGCCTTCTCATCTCCTTTGTGCGCTCTTCAGCATCCCGGCTAACTGATCTAGCACCAACTAGAGGCATTAGTTCGACAAGGACTAAAGGATTGAGTCCATAAACTACCTCGAAAGGCGATGACTTCGTTGTCGAACTTGGAGCTCGATTGTACGCAAAGTCTGCATGAGCGAGCTTCACATCCCAATCCTTCTGATTCTTCGAGATTAAAGTTCAAAGAATTGCTGCCATGGTGCGATTGACAACCTCCGTTTGTCCATCGGTCTGCGGATGATAGGCTGTACGGAAGATGAGTTTTGTTCCCAACTCATCAACCTGCCTCTGCAGCTCCTTAGCTTCCTCTGGATTGCATCGATAAGCTAGTCGATTGGGTAGAGACGCTCCTGGCACCAAGTCGATCTGGTGTGGAATGCTTCGCAGAGGTTATAGTTCGACTGGCAGCTCCTTCGGAAACCCCCTCTTTGAACTCCTCGAGTATGGATATTTCTAAGGGATGGCTCGTCGCTTGACCTAGGGCTGCTTCGACAAGAACCACAAAGTAAGCCTTCTCACCTTCGTGAATTGCTCGAACTAATTTTATCCCCTTGAGAGGCTGATCGATAGATCGATTCTGTGGTACTATCATAGGCTGAGTGGTCAGGGGCGTCAAGGTGACCTTCTTCTCGTCAATGCTGATGGAATAGGTATTGCGATACCCGTCATGTTGCGCGCGTCATTCAAACTGCCATGGTCTTCCTAGGAGCAAGTGGCACGCATCCATTGGAATAACGTCGCAAATGACTTCATCCCTGTAGCTTTTCCCAATTGAGAATGGAACTTTCGCTCTCTAGGTCACTCGAACGCCACTCTCCTTGTTGAGCCATTGAAGACGATAGGGATGTGGATAAACTTTAATTGGCAACTTAAGCTTCTCAATCGTTGTCCTCGACACAACGTTGGTGTAGCTACCGCTATCTACAATCACAAAACAAACTTTTCCTTCGACGGTGCACCTAGTGTAGAAAATGCTTTCCCTTTGATTCTCTTCTCTTGCGGGTGTCACAGTTAAGGCCTTTTGGAAGACCAACAACTCTCCTTTGTCCGGGTACTCCTCAATCTCCTCTGCATCCCAAACAGGATCGACGTTCTCATCGAACTCTTCTTCTCCATCAGACAGCTCTCTAATGACAACGTTTCTCCTCGATGGACACTCAGAAGCCATGTGTCCTATTCCTTGGCACTTGAAACATCATAGCTCGTTCAGTTTGACTTCTGGTCTGGTAGTCGAAGATGGAGTTTTCCTTGACGTCGTCGACGGTGGCTTTGCCTGGGAGCTACTCCCCTTGTTGAAAGGCGGAGCCTTAACAAATGGGCGGGTACTCGATCTACTCGCTTGCTGTTGTTCAACCTTGTGGGCAAGCGCTCTAACATGGTCGGAGTTGAAATACTGCGGAAGTTCGGCTTCATCCACGATCTGAGGCTTAAGTCCTCGAAGATACCTGGCAATGGTTTGCTCTTGGGCTTCTTGGACATCACACTGCAGTAAGAGTCTCTTGAACTCCCTCGTGTACTCTGATACACTTGAAACTTGCTGAAGCGACTGCAACTTGTGGTAGAGATCTCGTCGATAATGTTCCGGCAGAAACCTCATAGTCATAGCCCTCTTCATTTTCGACCATATTCGAATCTTATCACGTCCTTCTCTTCGACGCTGCTGGTTGGTATTCTCCCACCAGAGATTGGCATGTTTCTTCATCTTTAATTTAGCCAACTTAACCTTTCGCTCCTCGGGCACCTCTTCATAGTCGAAGATGCGCTCTACCATGTGCATCCAATCGATGAACTCCTCGAGGTCCATGTTTCCTTCGAACTCCGGAATGTGAACACTCATCGTAAGGGCTCTTCTCTCCTGCCTACGATACTCCGGTGAAGATTCTCATTGAGATTCCTCACGCCATGGGTTCTCCTCATCATCGTTGTCCAATCGACTGCGGGAAGTCGATGCATGATGTGTTCGCAATGACTGTAGTTGTTGTTGAAGATCCGCGATCTGTTGCTCAAGCCGAGCAACGTGTGCTTCGTCTAGCGACAAACCGCGTTGGAATCTTCCGGCCATTGACAACTGTGTACTATGATACTAAGATGATACGGGGACGGCAATGAATATATGATTCAAATACCAAAAGGGAAAGGGAACGTCACTAAGGGTGCGGAATGAAGTGACGTGAGGTATGGACGGAATGTAGTGTATTGGGATGCGGCTGGAAATAGAAAAAAAAGGAATAAAAAATAAAAAGGGATAGGTTGAGATTCAACCTCCACGGATACAGAAACACCACCGTGATACAGATACCACCAGCATGAACAAGACGAGGGCGAAGCAAAACGCGGAGGATATAGATACACCACCACCGGTTGCTACACTCAACTCAATCCGCACTTGGATTCCACCAAATGAAGAACGAGGCTGAAGGAGATTCCACTCACTTCGGACGGAAGACAAAGTCTTAGAAAAGGGTTTATAATATGATCAAAGTTGTCTAAAAGCTTA
This sequence comes from Melastoma candidum, assembly GCA_023653495.1. Classification (NCBI taxonomy): domain Eukaryota; kingdom Viridiplantae; phylum Streptophyta; class Magnoliopsida; order Myrtales; family Melastomataceae; genus Melastoma; species Melastoma candidum. The sequence continues at coordinate 12,635,174 of CM042884.1, read as the reverse complement.
CAAGGGCACCCATTATATAGGGATCACCTAAACAAGAACTTAGATGCAAGATAATGATCCTAGACTAGATGCATGCAATGCCAGATTCTTGGACAAACCCCAAATGGCTTATTGGAAATGAAACAAACTTAAATGCAAGTGCATGAATGTGCATAGATGGAAGGGAAATTGATTCAGCTTCTCCGAGACTCTTCGACTTCGTGACCCTTCAGCTTCGAATCATTAAGTTGTCGCCTGAATGAATGTCACCTGAATCCTTTCGCCTGAAGTTGTCGCTCAATAACTCCGTCGCTCAGTCAATCGCTGATGAGCAAAGTGAGTCCTCTTCTGGTGGGCGATGAATGGGGCGTGGGAGAATTGTCGACCGTCTTTGTATCATCCTCCCCTTGTTGAAAAGAGTTTGGCCTCAAACTCACATCGTCGTTATCCTCCACAAACGGAATGAGATCCTGGATGATGAAAGTGGCAGAAACTCCACGGTCTTCGGGGAGATCAACCTTGCAGGCGTTGTCGTTGATGCGCTCGATGATCGTGAACGATCCATTCGCTCGAGGCATCAACTTGTTCTTCCTTTTTGCGGGGAATCGTTCCTTCCTCATTCGCTCTCCTCCCGCGATTTGCTCTTTCCCGATATCGAAGGTTAGCCTTCTCGATCTGAGCTCGAATCTTCTCATGGAGCCTTCTCATCTCCTTGCGCGCTCTTTAGCATCCCGGCTAACTGATCTAGCACCAACTAGAGGCATTAGTTCGACAAGGACTAAGGATTGAGTCCATAAACTACCTCGAAAGGTGATGACTTCGTTGTCGAACTTGGAGCTCGATTCTACGCAAATTCTGCATGAGCGAGCTTCACATCCCAATCCTTCTAATTCTTCAAGACTAAAGTTCGAAGAATTGCTGCCATGGTGCGATTGACAACCTCCGTTTGTCCATCGGTCTACGGATGATAAGCTGTACCGAAGATGAGTTTTGTTCCCAACTTATGCTACAACGTCTTCCCAAAGTAATTAAGGAACTTGACATCTCAATCTGATCCGATCGACTTCGACACTCCATGCAACTTCAAGACCTCTTGAAAATATAGATCTGCGACATTGGTTGCATCGTTCGTCTTTTGGCATGGAATAAAATGCGCCATCTTTGAGAATCTATCGAACACCCCCATGATCGAATCCTTCCTCCGCTGCGTCCTTGGTAAACTTAGCACGAAATCCTCTTTAGGTCGCTCAGGGACTGGCAATGGGATATACAATCCCTGGGGCTGAACTAGGCTCTTCGCCTGTTGGCAGATAGCACATCTCGAAATAAGACCTCACACTTGGTTCTCCATTCGTGGCCAATAAAAGTTCTCTTGCAGCATTGACAGCGTCTTCTCAACTCCAAATTGTCCAGCGATTCCTCCTCCATGGACTTTTCGAATGAGTAGCTCTCGCGTCGATCTCCTCGGAATGCCCAATTTAGAATCGCGAAAGAGAAATCCATTCACCTGGTGGAATCGATCAATCGCCTGAGTGGTGCATTGGGCGAAGACTACTCCAAAATCTTCATCGTTCTTATACAGATCCTTCAAGTACTCAAATCCAATCAGCTTTGTCTCCATCGCGGATGATAGAGTCATCTTCCTCGGAAGGGCATCCACAACCACGTTCTTCGATCCTGGTTTGTGCTTCAAGAAAAAGGTGAGCTTATACTGTATTGATGTACTTGAGAGCTTCATGGTTGGTGTGCAGCACGAACTCCCGGGGCAGCAAGTAATGGATGGCTCCACGTCTCAAGTACTCGAACGATAGCTAAGAACACATTGTCGTATGTCGAGTAGTTGAGTTTGGCACGATTGAGCTTCTCGCTGAAGTATGCAATGGGTCTCCCCTCCTGTAACAAGACTCCTCCGAACCCAACTCCCGATGCATCGCATTCGACTTCGAACATCTTCGCAAAGTCAGGTAAGGCAAGAACGGGTGCTTCGCTTAGACACTCCATTAATCGCTCGAAAGTAGCTCGCGCGGCTGAAGTCCACTGGAACTTGTCGCCCTTTAAACATTCGGTGAGTGGGGCTGCGATCGAGCTGAAATTTCGAATGAACCTTCTGTAGAACGACGCTAAGCCATGAAAGCTTCGGACGTCGTGGAAACTCTTTGGCGTCGGCCACTCCTTGATTGACTCAATCTTGCTTTCGTTGACCTTGATTCCTTCTGCAGATACTAAAAACCATGAAATATCACACTCGGCTGAAAGAACTCTCACTTCTTAAGATTCCTATACAGCTTCTCCTCCTGAAGTGTGCGGAACACAACTCTCAAATGGTCGACATGCTCTTCATTGTTTCGACTGTAGATGAGGATATCGTCGAAGTAGAAGACCACAAACTTCCCCATGAAAGGTCGCAAGACATGGGTCATCAATCGCATGAAGGTGCTGGGCGCGTTTAACAAACCAAAGGGCATCACCAACCATTCGTATAACCCATACTTAGTCTTGAAGGCTATATTCCACTCGTTGCCTTCTTTCATTCGAATATGATGATAACCACTTCACAAATCTACCTTCGAAAATACCTGCACTCCATGCAACTCATCTAACATGTCATCTAGTCGAGGAATCAGAAATCGGTACTTCACAGTGATTTTGTTGATCGCTCGACTATCCATGCACATTCGCGAAATGCCATCCTTCTTTGGCACCAATAGGACTAGGACAGTACAAGGGCTCAAACTCTCTCGAACCAAGCCCTTATTGACTAACTCATCAACCTGCCTCTGTAGCTCCTTAGCTTCTTCCTCTGGATTGCATCGATAAGCCGGTCGATTGGGTCGAGGTGCTCCTGGCAACAAGTTGATCTGGTGTTGAATGCTTCGAAGAGGTGGTAGTTCGACTGGCAGCTCCTCCGGAAACAGCTCTTTGAACTCTTCGAGTATGGGTATTTCCTGGGGATGGCTCGTGAATTGCTCGAACCAATTGTACCCCCTTGAGAGGCTGATTGATAGATCGATTCCGTGGTACTATCATAGGCTGAGTGGTCAGGGGCGTCAAGGTGACCTTCTTCTCGTCAACGCTGATGGAATAGGTATTACGACACCCGTCATATTGCGCGCTTTGATCAAACTGCCATGGTCTTCCTAGGAGCAAGTGGCCGCATCCATTGGAATAACGTCGCAAAGCGACTTCATCTTTGTAGATTTTCCCAATTGAGAATGGAACTGATACAAGGACCATCGACGCACCATCGAGTAAAGCTGTCAGCTTGCTCATCATCGACTAATTGTCGAACTAAAGTGCCGTCGAAGGAAGTCTGGTCGAAGTAGATGCAACCTTGCATTGAAGACAAGCATTGAAGGTGCATTGATTGTCCAGCCACCCTCGCCTCCACTATCTTGCATTCATGTTTGTTGCATTTCCAATAAGCCATTTATGGTTCGTCCATGAATGTGACCATGCATGTATTATTTTACATTCATTGTCTTGCATTTAAGTTCTTGTTCTGGTAATCCCTAAATAATGGGAGCCCTTGTTAGCATTTGGGAGAGCTTATTATTATCATATTATAAACCCGAAGTGAGTGGATTCTCCTTCAACCTTGTTCTTCATTTGGTGGATTCCAAGTGTAGACTGAGTCGAGCGTTCAACTGGTGGTGGTGTTTCTATAACCTCCGCGTTGTTCCTCATCCTCGTCTTGTTTGTGGTGGGGTCTCTGCATCCACGGCCAAACGAGTCCATCCCAGTCTTCTTTCACGGTGGTGCATCTGTATCCGTGGAGGTTGATCTCAACCCTTGTTTTTCATCATTTAGCCGCCTACCCTACACACCTTCTGTCCATTCCAGCGTCACTCCATTTCGCACTATTTTCAGTGACGTCCCCATTCGTTTTCGGCATTGGAATCATCTATTCCTTTCTGTCCCCGTATCATCTTGGTATCAGAGCCCGCGGTTGTCAATGGCCGGAAGATTTCAACGCTGTATGAGGAGAACCCATGGCGTGAGGAGTCTCAACGAGGATCTTCTCCGGAGTATCGTAGGCAGAAGAGAAGAGCCCCGATGATGAGCATTCAGATTCCGGAGTTTGAAGGAAACTTGGACCCTGAGGAGTTCATTGCCTGGTTGCACACGGTAGAGCGCATCTTCGACTATAAAGAGGTGCCCGAGGAACGAAAGGTTAAGTTAGCTGCATTAAAATTGAAGAAGTACACCAGTTTATGGTGGGAGAACACCAACCACCAGCGTCAAAGAGAAGGACGTGATCAGATACGAACATGGTCGAAAATGAAGAGGGCTATGACTAAGAGGTTTCTGCCGGAGCATTATCGACGGGATCTCTACCTCAAGTTGCAGTCGCTTCTGCAAGTTTCGAGTGTATCGGAGTAAACGAGGGAATTCGAGAGACTCTTGCTGTAGTGTGATGTTCAAGAAGCCTAAGAGCAAACCATTGCTAGGTATCTTCGAGGACTTAAGCCACAGATCGTGGATGCTGTCGAACTTCAGCAATATTTCAACTTCAATGATGTTAGGACGCTTGCCCACAAGGTTGAGCAGCAGCAAGCGAGAAGATCGAGTACCCGCTCATTCGTGAAGGTTCCGCTTTTTAACAAGGGGAGTAGCTCCCAGGCAAAGCCACCGTCGACGACGTCAAGGAAAACTCCATCAAATACTAGACCTGAAGTCAAGTCGAACGAGCGAGATATCAATTGACGATGTTTCAAATGTCAAGGATTAGGACACATGGCTTCTGAGTGTCCAACGAGAAGAAACGCTATCATTAGAGAGCTGTCCGATGGAGAAGAAGAGTTCAATGAGAACGTCGATCCTACTTGGGATGCAGAGGATATTGAGGAGTACCCGGATGAAGGAGAATTGTTGGTCATTAGAAAAGCTTTAAGCGTGACACCCGCTAAAGAGGATAATCAAAGGGAAAGTATTTTCCACACCAGATGCACAGTCGAAGGAAAAGTTTGCTTGGTGATTGTGGATAGCGGAAGCTGCACCAACGCCGTGTTGAGGATGATGGTCGAAAAGCTGAAGTTGCCTATCGAAGCTCATCCTCACCCCTATCGTCTTCAATGGCTCAACAAGGAGAGTGATGTTCGAGTGACCCAAAGAGTGAGAGTTCCATTCTCGATTGGGAAAAGTTACAAAGATGAAGTCGTTTGCGACGTTATTCCAATGGATGCATGCCACTTGCTCCTAGGAAGACCGTGGCAGTTTGATCGACGCGTGCAACATGACGGGTATCGCAATACCTACTCCATCAGCATCGACGAGAAGAAGGGCACCTTGATGCCCCTCACCACTCAGTCTATGACAGCACAACAGAATCAATCTACCGATCAGCGTCTCAAAGGAGTTCAATTGGTTCGAGCGATTCACGAAGGTGAGAAGGCTTATTTTCTAGTTCTTGTCGAAACAACCCAGGATCAATCGACGAGCCATCCCCGAGCTGTACCCATACTCGAAGAGTTCAAGGATGTGTTTCCGGAGGAGTTGCCAATCGAATTACCACCTATGCGAAGCATTCAACACCAAATCGACTTGGTTCCAGGAGCATCTCTTCCAAATCGACCGACTTATCGTTGCAATCCAAAGGAAGCTAACAAACTCCAGAGGCAGGTCGACGAGTTGCTTGAAAAAGGTATGGTTCGAGAGAGTTTAAGCTCTTGCTCAGTTCCTGCTATATTGGTACTGAAAAAGGATGGTACTTGGCGAATGTGCATGGACAGTCGAGCGATCAACAAAATCACGGTGAAGTATCGATTTCCGATTCCTTGACTAGATGACATGTTAGATGAGTTGCATGGAGCGCAGGTGTTTTCGAAAGTGGATTTGCATAGTGGATATCACCAGATTCGGATTAAGAAAGGCGATGAGTGGAAGACTGCCTTCAAGACCAGGTATGGGTTGTACGAATGGTTAGTGATGCCTTTTGGTTTGTCAAACGCACCCAGCACGTTCATGCGACTGATGACCCATGTTTTGCGACCATTTATGGGGAAGTTCGTGGTTGTCTACTTCGACGACATTCTTATCTATAGCAGCAGTCTTGATGAACATGATGAGCACCTTTACACAGTGTTTCATAAACTTCGCGTCGAGAAGCTGTTTGGAAATCTTAAGAAGTGTGAGTTCTTTTAGCCGAGTGTGGTATTTCTTGGTTTTGTAGTATCTGCTGAAGGAATCAAGGTCGACGAAAGCAAGATCAAAGCAATCAAGGAGTGGCCGACACCAAACAGTTTACACGACGTTCGAAGCTTTCATGGCTTAGCGTCGTTCTATAGGAGGTTCATTCAAGGTTTCAGCTCATTCGCAGCCCCACGCACCGAATGTCTGAAAGGAGACAAGTTCGAGTGGACTCCAGCCGCACAAGTTAGTTTTGAGCAACTAAAGGAGTGTCTAAGCGAAGCACCCATTCTTGCCATACTTGACTTCACGAAGATGTTTGAGGTCGAATGTGATGCATCAGGAATTGGGATTGGACAAGTCTTGTCGCAGGAGGGGAGACCCATTGCATATTTCAATGAGAAACTCAGTGGTGCCAAACTCAACTACTCGACGTACGACAAAGAGTTCCTAACCATCGTTCGAGTACTCGAGACGTGGAGCCATTACTTGCGGCCCCGAGAGTTCGTGTTACACACCGACCATGAAGCTCTCAAACACATCAATGGTCCGCACAAGCTCAGTCGACGACATGTGAAGTGGATCGAGTTTCTACAAGCTTTCACCTTTGTCTTGAAGCACAAACCAGGAGTGAAGAATGTAGTCGCTGATGCTCTCTCGAGAAAGATGACTCTACTATCCGCGATGGAGACAAAGTCGATTGGATTTGAGTACGTAAAAGATCTGTATAAGGACGATGAAGACTTTGGAAGGATTTTTGTCCAATGCACCAATCAGGCCGTCGATCGATTCCATCAGGTGAATGGATTCTTGTTTCGAGATTCAAAGTTATGCATTCCCAGGAGTTCGACTCGAGAGCTACTCATTCGAGAAGTTCATGGAGGAGGAATAGTTGGACATTTTGGAGTTGACAAGACATTGTCAATGCGGCAAGAAAATTTCTATTGGCCTCGTATAGAAAAGTAGGTGCGAGGTCTTATTTCGAGATGTGCTATCTGCCAACAAGCAAAGAGCCGAGTCCAGCCACAAGCAAAGAGCCGAGTCCAGCCACTGCCTGTCCCAGAGCATCTTTGAGAGCATGTAAGCATGGATTTTGTGCTAGGGTTGCCGAGAACGCAGAGGAGGAAGGATTCGATCATGGTTGTGGTCGATAGATTCTCGAAGATGACGCATTTCATTCCATGTCAAAAGACGGGCGATGCAACCAATATCGCAGATCTATATTTTCGAGAAATCCTAAGGTTGCATGGAGTGCCGAAGTCAATTGGATCAGAAAAAGACGTCAAGTTCCTAAGCTACTTTTGGAAGACGTTGTGGCACAAGTTGGGAATGAAGCTCGTTTTCAGTACAGCCTATCATTCGCAGACCGATGGACAAACAGAGGTTGTCAATCGTACCATGGCTACAATCCTTCAAACCTTAGTCTCGAAGAACCAGAAGGATTGGGACGTGAAGCTCGCTCATGCGGAGTTTACATACAACAGAGCTCCAAGTTCGACAACGAAGTCATCACCCTTTGAGGTTGTTTACGGACTCAATCCTTTAGTCCCTGTCGAATTAATGCCTATGAGTACAGCGAGATCTGTTAGCCGGGATGCTGAAGAGCGCGCAAAGGAGATGAGAATGCTCCATGAGAAGGTTCGAGTCCAGATCGAGAAGGCCAACAAACGCTATGAAGAGAGGGCCAATCGAGGACGTAGGGAGAAGATTTTCCAACCTGGAGACTTGGTTTGGATCAATCTGAGGAAGGAGAGATTTCTTGCCAAGAGGAAGAACAAATTGATGCCTCGAGCATAAGGACCCTTCAAGGTCATTGAGCGCGTCAATAACAATGCCTACAAGATTGATCTCCCAGAGAGTTTAGAGATTCAACCACCTTCAATGTCAAAGACCTTATTCCATTTGTTGAAGACAATGAGCCTGAGAGTTTGAGGACAAACTCTTTTCAACAAGGGGAGGATGATACAAGGACCATCGACGCACCATCGACTAGAGCTGTCAGCTTGCTCATCATCAACTAACTATCGATCCAAGGTGCCGTCGAAGGAGGGAGCCGTCGAAGGAGGTCTGGTCGAAGCAGATGCAACCTTGCATTGAAGACAGACATTAAAGGTGCATTGATTGTCCAGCCACCATCGCCTCCACTATCTTGCATTCATGTTTGTTGCATTTCCAATAAGCCATTTATGGTTCGTCCATGAATGTAGCCATGCATGTATTATTTTACATTCATTGTCTTGCATTTAAGTTCTTGTTCAGGTAATCCCTATATAATGGGAGTCCTTATAAGCATTTGGGAGAACTTATTATTATCAGATTATAAACCCTTTGTAAGAGTTGGTCTTCTGCCCGAAGTGAGTGGATTCTCCTTCAACCTCGTTCTTCATTTGGTGGATTCCAAGTGCGGACTAAGTCGAGCGTTCAACCGGTGGTGGTGTTTCTGTATCCTCCACGTTGTTCTTCATCCTCATCTTGTTCGTGGTGGTGTCTCTATATCCACGGCCAAACGAGTCTATCCAAGTCTTTTTTCACGGTGGTGCATCTGTATCCATGGAGGTTGATCTCAACCATTCTTTTTCATCATTCAGCTGCCTACCCTACACACCTTCTGTCCATTCCAGCGTCAATCCATTCCGTACCCTTTTCAATGACGTCCCCATTCGTTTTCGGTATTGGAATCATCTATTCCTTTCCGTCCCTGTATCAGGAACTCTCGCTCTTTGGGTCACTCGAACGCCACATTCCTTGTTGGGCCATTGAAGACAATAGGGATGTGGATGAACTTCAACTGGCAACTTGAGCTTCTCAACCGTTGTCCTCGACATGACGTTGGTGCAGCTACCGCTATCTACAATCACCAAACAAACTTTTCCTTCGACGGTGCATAATACAAACTTCCATTCATCGGAATGCGCATAACTTTCATTCATCGGAACTTGTGCTATCGGAAGCCTAAACGAACCCGAATCATTCCAAACAATTAAGAAACATTAGTTATTCGTCAGTGGGTCCAGATTCCAGTAAATTTCTTCTCAATGACTTGAAGATTGCAAACGGAAAGGACAAGCACAACTTACCGAAAGTTGTGCATTTAGAATGCGCTTAACTTTCGTTCTTCCGAACTTCCGTTTTGGGATGCCTAAACGAACTCGAATCGTTCCAAACTATTTAGAAACATTAGTTACCCGTCCGAGGATCCATATTCGGGTCAATTTCTTCTCAATGACCTGATCATTGCAAGGGAAGTCCGCGTGCAACTTAGGCATGGTTGTGCATCTAGAATGCACAGAAGTTTCGTTCTTCCAAATTTTTGTTTTTAGAAGCCTAAAAGAACCCGAATCATTCCAAACTATTTAGAAACGTTGGTTACTCGTCCCTGGAAATAGATTCGGGTTAATTATTTCTCAATGACTTGAACATTGTAAAGGGAAAGCCTGGGTACAACTTAGACAAAGTTGTGCATCCAGAATGCGCATAGCTTTCGTTCTTCCGAACTTCCGTTTTGGGACGCCTAAATGAGCCCAGGTCAATTTCTTTTCAATGACTTGAAAATTGCAAAGGGAAAGCCCGTGCACAACTTACGCAAAATTGTACATCCAGAATACGCATAACTTTCGTTATTCCGAACTTGCTTTTTCGGAAGCCTAAACGAACCCGAATCGTTTCATACTATTTAGAAACATTGGTTATTCATCCGAGGATCCAAATTTTGGTCAATTTCTTCTCAATGACTTGCAGATTGCAAAGGGATAGCCCGTGCACAACTTACGCAAAGTTGTTCATCCATAATTTGCATAACTTTTGTTCTTCCAAACATCCGTTTTATAATGCCTACACGAACTTCAATAGTTCCAAACTATTTAAAAACAAAAGTTATTCGTCCGAGAATCTAGATTGGGGTCAATTTCTTCTCAATGACTTGAAGATTACACTGGGAAAGTCCGCGCACAACTTACTCAAAGTTGTGCATCTAGATCGCGCATCACTTTCGTTCTTCCGAACCTACATTATCGGAATCCTAAACGAACCGGAATCTTTCAGAATTATTTAGAAACATTAGTTACTCGTCCTAGGATATAAATTCGGTTCAATTTCTTCTCAATGACATGATGATTGCAAAGGTAAAATCCGCGCACAACTTAACCAAAGTTGTGCATCTAGAATTCACCTAACTTTCGTTCTTCCAAACTTGCGTTTTCGAAAGCCTAAACGAACCCGAATCGTTCCAAACTATTTCGAAACATTAGTAATTATTCCAAGAAACCAGATTCGGGTTAATTTCTTCTCAATGACTTGAAGATTGAAAAGGGAAAGTCCGCGCAAAACTTACGCAAATTTGTGGATCTATAATGCGCACCACTTTTGTTCTTCCGAACTTGCATTATCGGAATCCTAAACGAACTCGAATATTTTCAAACTATTTAGAAACATTAATTACACGACCGAGGATATAGATTCAGGTAATTTTCTTCTCAATGACTTGAAGATTACAAAGCAAAAGTCCGAGCATAAACATTTGCAAAGTTGTGCAGCTAGAATGCGCATTACTTTCGTTCTTTCATACTTGTGTTATCGGATGCCAAAATGAACTCGAATCGTTCCAAACTATTTTGAGACATTTCGACCGAGTATCCAGATTTGGTCAATTTATTCTCAATGACTTGTAGATTGCAAAGGCAAAACCCATGCACAACTTCGCAAAGTTGTGCATCTAGAATACGCCAAACTTTTGTTATTCCGAAGTTGCATTTTCGGAAGCTTAAACGGACCCGAATCGTTCCATACTATTAACTCTTACATTCTAAGCATGTGAAAAAGTGGCACTTGCTCCAAAGGTTTTGCTATTGGTTAACGAATGTTGGACCCGATTCGGGCATGACTCCGGACTCATGTTAATGTTTTATAGGCATTGGACCCTATCCGAGCATGACTTCATACTTATATCAATATTTTACGGGTGTTGGACCCGATGTAGGCTTTTTTGGGCCAGAAAACAGGTGTGTTGATTGACAAACAGAATGCGACGATAAAATCTAAAACAACCGCAGATCAAGTATTTTGATATAAGGAAGTGGGGAAGGGCGGTGACCGTGGGCCTATGTACTTCGGCCCACGGCCCGTTTTAGGGGAAAAGAAAGAAATTTCAGGAGGCCCGCACATCCCTTTGTACCTTAGGCCCCGTCGAGCTCGTTAGTTGGGACCGATTTATAGTCTTCGTTTCTCGCGGTGTTTTGCACACGTGGAGAAATCCATGCGGTATGTTACACGCATCTTAGAGAATTCCTTTCAGAGCTTGTTGGAGCTTTAATAGTAATCCTCAAGATAGAGGGTTGATTTTTCATGTAAATCAATAAATGAAAATTTGGGATTTGGGTTAGAAAATTAACTAGTAGAAGCGTTATATATGGGGCTCAGTGTAACCCGTTGTTATCGATCTTCTGCGATGTTGGAGGAGAATTCCTTGGACGTGTACTATTTGCGGCGATCGGATTCCTCGGAATGTCCACGCAATTACGCCGTGTTTTTCATGCAAGAAGACGGGCGTCAGTAACATGCCGTGAGACAAAGTATTAACTTTATCTAAACAACGGAAATGAGGCGAAATCGAGCTTTCGTAAAAAAAAAATCCAGTAATTTGTATTTGAGCGTCATTCAATTACGGATTAGCAAATAATTTGTTGTAAAAGTTTCGTGCTCAACTATTAATTCATTAATCAGTCAAATATTTACTATCCGAGGTAAAAATAAATAAATTGATATTCAATTAAAGATAGAAAACAAGTTACAGTATTTGTTAAAATCAAAATTCAAATTTAATAGCAAACACTTCGTGCAGCAACACAATTGATTTTTTTAATATGTCTAATTACCTCCAAAAAGAACTGAGGTTACGAATATGGCTTGGACAAGGATGGTTTTCGCCCGTGCGGGAATTGAGCTTTTGGTCCTTGGACGGAGAGTTTGCTTCGGGGTGTCTAGGGGCGAAAGGGGGTTGACCCCTGAGAGGATAGTGTAAGAAAATCTCATCCAGAATTACGGTAATCGAATTTAGGAAACTCAAGTGAAACCATTAATCCCACAAAAGCCTTCTGCTAAGCCATGAGGCTACGAGAGATAATGATAAAACAATCCCTATCTTTGGACAAGGAGAAATAGGCTATGGATGCTGGGAACTTCGAAGAATAATTGCCGTAGACAGAGGTTCTTCGGATATGTTTGTTGGGAGTGGGAGTCGCGGGCTTCGGTTACAAAATCCATGTGTATTTGACTTCCTACTGTGGATGGTCGACAGTCAGATTTGGGTCGAGAGTTGGATTTGGGTTGGATGAACATGGGCGTCGATCTGAGATCGTTGCTTCTTGTTGCCGAGAATGTCGGTCGTGCGTGGGTAGCCGGAGCAAGGGATTGGAAAAGCTTGGACCTTGGATGATTTGTGCCAGAGACGCAAATTAGAAAGTTTCCCTCTTCCTCCCTGTTTGTTTGCTGGCAGATCGTGAGAATTAAGGTGTCCATATGGGATTGCTGCCATGATATCTTGTGTTAGAAGGGATAGCCACTTAGGAGACCTGATCCTTCTCTTCTTCCTTGTCGTGACTGCCTTGTGCATTCGAGTGTTCTTTGTCTCGCAGTTTTCATTTGGGTTGAGTCCGCCCATGATTCAAACGAATCATGTTCACGTCATTTCGATCAAAATGGATAATCGTGATCAATTTTCTAATTTCAAAATTTTTTAAAACATCATTAATCGTGTTACACGACCTTAAAAATAATAAGGCTAATTAATTTTAGAGCTTTGTTTAAAATAAAATATCATTAATCATGCTTAACGATAGTAGTTACGAAACGTCATCGGGTAAACGGGCATAATCATATCTTAAAATTACGCTAATCCTAATCATATTAACTAAAGAAATCAAACGGTTTTGCATGAAGGTTAAAAAAAATTAGTCAACTTTGGTAACTAATTAAACGAGAGGAATCAGTTGAATAAACATACCATGATAACACATAATTGGGGTAACTATACCTCAACATCGACTACTCGACCTGAAGTCAAGTCAAACGAGAGAAACTCTGTCATTGGATTATCCGACAACACAATCGTCGGATAGTTATCTAATGAGGAAGAAGAGTTCGTTGAGAAGGTGATCCCCATCTGGGATGTAGAGGAAATAGAGGAGTATAAGAACGAAAGAGAACTACTAGCTGTCCTCAAGGCTTTGAGCGTGACACCAACTCGAGCAGAGAGTCAAATGGAGAGCATCTTCCTTACGAGGTGCATCGTCGACGACAAAGTTGTTAACTCTATGATATTAGAGTTATATATCTCATTTAGGAGCCGAATGAGTGTTAGATATCCGACATTTATTTGCATATAGGATTAGTTGCATATTATTTTCGGTTTAGTCGTTTTGTTTGGGTATTTTTGCACTTGTGAGGTTCTTTACAGGAAAAGGGGTCGATACGACGTAAAATCCATGTCGAGGAAGACATCTTGAAGGATGAGCGACAAGAAGGTAGATGGTAGAGTTGCCGAGGAGGAAGCTGGTGGACAGAAAGCCGGTAGATATCTTTTTCTGTTATTTCATAAAATCTTGGGTGCTTTGGAAAGATTTACCCTAGCTATAAAAGGGTTTAAATCGTGAGTATTGAGACAGACGGAGAGGCTACGAGACGACGGTTAAAGAAGAGATTGGAGAAGACGATAGAGATTTTCTTTTCTTTTCTTTTCTTGCTTTGCTTGTGTGAGGATGATATTGTGTGAGGTGATATTGTGTTCCTATCCAAAACTAGGGGAGAAATACGAGTTCAGATCTCTTAGAGCACATGGACGTTAGGTAGGAGTAGAGCCACCTAGACAACCTTGTGAAGTGAACCTGTAGGTGAAAAAAAAAAACAAAACAAAACACCTTTCCAAGGCTCTGAGTATCAATGTTCAGGCGAAAAAAAGAAGAAGAAAGAAAGTATGAAAAATCAATAAAATGCCTGAATAAGTACTTGTGGTGTGAGTTGTGATAGTGGTGGCTTGAGTTATTAGATTCGAGGGGTGCTTTATCACATAATGCCTTGGACCGACTGGTTCGGGAGTCATTGGTCGAAAGCTTGTTACACGAGTCTCCATTATTACCGATAAGACATTTAGAGTCGAGCAAGAGAAAAAAAAGTTGAGAAATTTGTGCTATGTTGTGATACCTAGAGCAAGCAGATCGAGGTGTTGGGGTGGTTTTGCAAATCATCTCTCTGAAATGTTTTCTTTGAGTGATGGACTTGTTTTAAGCTGAAAATGTGGTTGTTGAAAATGTTTTTATGGAAAGATGGTGGAGGATGGGAACATGTGGTTGTCGAAACAGGAGTTGGGTAAGGACAGGAATCTGACTTCACTGGTGGAGTAGCTACTATCTGAGAACAAAGAGCTTGGTTGATGACACCGAAGACTATGATTAAGTTTTCATAAGAGTGTTTTAGGTGCATTATTTTCTTTCTGTTTGGCTCGGGACTAACAAAAAATAGGTTTGGGGGTGTGTTAACTATATGATATTAGAGTTATATATCTCATTTACGAGCCTAATGAGTATTAGACATCTGACATTTATTTGAATGTAGGGTTTGCTGCCTATTATTTTTGGTTTGTCGCTTTGTTTGGGTATTTTTGCACTTGTGAGGTTCTTTGCAGGAAAAGAGGTCGATACGATGCGAAATCCATGTCGAGGAAGACATCTTGAAGGAGGAGCGATAAGAAGGTAGATGGTAGAGTTGCCGAGGGGGAAGCTGGTGGACAGAAAGGCTCGTGTGGCCACACGAGGCGGGATATCTTTTTATATATTTCCTAAAATCTTGGGTGCTTTGGGAAGATTTACCCTAGCTATAAAAGGGTTTAAATCGTGCGAATTGAGACAGCTGGAGAGGCTACGAGGCGACGGCTAAAGAAGAGAGATTGGAGAAGACGATGAATATTTTCTTTTCTTTACTTTTCTTGCTTTGCTTGTTGGCTAGTATGCGAAACTAAATCTTTTATCTAGGTCGGCGATGAACCGACTCATGTAGTGATTGTGTAAACTCTTTTCGGAATCAATTCGTGAAGTTTCACGTTTGCTTATGTTCTTTTGTGCTTAATGCTTGCATATTGGGTTGATCGCCGATTTGTTTGATTTCTTATCTTTTAGTGGACTTGAGAGAGGGACTTAAGATTAGAAGAGGGAGAATATAACCTAGGTTAAGCCTGAGAGATCAGGTTAACTCAGAGGAGTATAGAGATATACGCTCGAAGGTAACCAAGACGACAACTGACACTTAAAGGGTTATAGTTGTTCGTACATCAATATAGAGATATAGGTTTTCGGATAATTTATAATTCACCGTTACAAACTCGAGTGGGGTCTAACGAACTATAAGAATTTTGGTTAGTAAACGTGAAATCGAGGGAATCGAGGAAGAGAGAGTGCAGATCGTTCACGAACGATAAGGGATTTATAGTCATTGGTTCATCATCCATTGATTATACTTGCTTTTGTTTAGTTGCTATTTTCATTCTTACATTAAATCTTTTACCAATTAAACTCTACTAGCTAGATTGAGTCTTTCTAAGTTGATAATCGACAAAATATTCTGAACAATTTCCGTGGGAACGACTTTTACTAATTACTTTATTACTTGTGCGACCCATATACTTGCGTGTGCGTTTCAGCGAACAAGTTTGTGGCGCCGTTGCCGGGGATTATGCCATAATTTATTTTGTTATATTTTTACATTTATCAGGTTCTTAAATTTAGTCACTAATTTCGTTTACATTTCGCAGGTGTATGTGACACTGTAGAAGTGAAAACGAGTTACTTTTTAACCCTGAGATTGAGCGAACTTTTCGGATATTGAGAAGAGGTCAAAAGAAATTAATGGCGAACGCAAATAATCTTCTAAATGTTGACGATCCGCAACAAAGAAGGACGATGTGGGATTTTGCACAACCAACCCACAAAATCATGCAGAATTCCTACGTCCAGAAATACAAGTAGACACGTTTGAGATTAAGCCATTTATTATTCACAAGATTGAAAATTCTAATTTTAGTTGTTTGATAAATGAGGATCCACATTGGCATCTAACATGTTTTGAAGATTTATGTGGAACTTTCAGGTACAATGGAGTATCGGCAGAAGCAATCAAGTTGAGGCTATTTCCATTTGCACTTTGGGATAAAGCCAGATCGTTGTTATATTCGCTGCCCGGTGAATCAGTCAACTCGTGTGATGATCTCAGTAAGTATTTCTTGTCCAAGTACTACTCACTGAGCAGGACCGTAAAACTAAGGAATGATATCACCTCATTTCGCCAACTACCCAATGAATCTATGTATGAAGCATGGGACAGATTCAATGAGTTACAAAGGTTATGTCCCCACCATGACATACCTAAGTGGATGTTGTTTCAAAGCTTCTATGATGAATTAGCGGAGCAACATAAATCTACAATTGACACCGCTGCTGGGGGTATAATAATGAACAAAACTCCAGAAGTTGCTTTGGAATTGTTCGAAGCAATGGCAACTAATGGCCAGAGAAGAACACCAGCAAGAGGAGGAGGCTATCATCAACTTGACGCCATAACCGCTCACAACGCTCAATTGGAAACTATTACAAAAGAAATGGCTGCATTACGCCCTCATCTCAGACATCTAATAATGCTCGTACTAATTTGCAGGTTATGGAAATGGAAGAAGCAGACGAGGTGAATTATGTAGATGCAAACAACAGAAACAACCCATTCTCCAATACGTACAATCCAGGATGGCAGGGTCACCCCAATTTTTCTTGGCGAAATAACTAAGACCATCAAGATCTAGGCCAGTTAAGAACAAGCCAACCACCTGGCTTTACAACTGCAATGCGACAACCAATAGGTGAGCCCAAATCTAGTGTTGAGGATTTGTGGAGACAAGTACTTGCAAGCAATGAAGAAGTCCGGAAACAACATGAGCAGACACGAAAGCAGCAAGAACTGATGCTAAAGGACCATGCAACTTCAATCAAGCAATTAGAGATGCAGATGGGTCAAATCGCAGGATCCTTGGTCATGCGACTGCATGGAGCGTTACCAAGCAACACGGAGCTCAACCTAGAAATTCGGGAGAATTGTAGTGCTATCACTCTACAAAATGGAAAGGATCTTGAAGAAGCATTTGAGAGACAAGAGGCTGAAAAGGAACATGCTCGTGAAAGACGACAAAATAAGGCAGTGAGGAAGAGTCTAGAAAGGACTCCGAACAGCTCATTGTAGCGACACCGGCATGTACCAATCCTATTCCTACGGTTCCAAAAATTCCTTGTCCACAAAGACTCAGAAAACATGTCGACGTGCAACAATTTAAGAAATTTCTTGAGGTCTTCAAAAAGCTGCAAATTAACATCCCATTCGCGGAGGCTCTTGAGCAAATGCCAAGCTACGTAAAGTTTATGAAGGACATTCTCTCGAAGAAAAGGAATGGTGTTCGTGAAACGATCTTTTTAACAGAAGAATGCAGCACAATTTTACAAAGGAAACTCCCTCCCAAGCTTATGGATCCCGGTAAGTTTACATCCCATGTAACATTAGGAACGATTTTTACGAACGTGCCTTATGTGACCTAGGAGTGAGTATCAACTTAATGCCGTTCTCTGTTTTTGAGAAATTAAATATCGGTGAGGTAAGATCTACATCACTTACTCTACAATTGGCCGATCATTCTTATACTTATCCTAAATGTATTGTGGAGGATGTTTTGGTGAAGGTTGACAAGTACATATTTCCGGCTGATTTGGTGATATTGGATTACGAAGAAGATCGTGAGATCCCCATCCCCATCATCCTAGGACGACCGTTCCTAGCCACGGGGAGAACATTAATTGATGTCCAGAAGGGGAAAGTCGGTGGACATAATTGAAGAAGTCGCCTACGAGACGTTCCTAGAATCTTGTGAGTCGGAGTTAGAGGAAGAAAAGCCGCATGAAAATGCACCACATGACGAAGTAATTGGAAAAGGCGATGTGGGATATATACGTCAATTCCAAAGGGTGGAACCTCTTGATCGTCCTTCATCGACAGCAAAGCCATCCATTGAAGAACCTCCGAATTTAGAACTAAAACCGTTGCCTGAGCATTTGAGATATTCTTACTTGGGTAAGGAAAACGCTCTTCCAGTTATCATATCATCATCATTGACTAACAAGCAGGAGGAGATGTTGTTACAAGTGCTCCGAGAGCATAAGACGACCATTGGATGGACAGTCGCGGACATTAAGGGGATTAGTCCAACACTTTGCACGCATAAGATCGTGTTGGACAATGACAAAAAGCCCACAGTTGAACAACAACGAAGACTAAACCCACATATGAAGGAAGTGGTCAGAAAAGAAGTTATTAATTGGCTTGATGCGGGTATTATTTATCCGATTTTGGATAGTTCTTGGGTGAGTCCAGTATAATGTATGCCGAAGAAAGGAAGCATGACGGTTGTTGAATATAGCAAAAACGAACTCATCCCAACAAGGACAGCCACGGGCTGGAGAGTATGCATGGACTATCGGAAACTCAATGCAGCCACATGCAAGGACCACTTCCCACTTCCCTTGATCAGATGTTGGATCGACTTGCAGGTAAAAGTTATTATTGTTTTCTTGACGGTTATTCTGGTTATAACCAGATAGCAATTGCACCAGAGGATCAGGAAAAGACCACATTCACTTGTCATTACAGTACGCTTGCTTTTCGTCGAATGGCATTTGGTTTTTGTAACACACCTGCCACTTTTCAGCGGGGCATGACAGTAATCTTCTCTAACATAATTGAGAAGACCATTAAGGTATTTAAGGATGATTTTTCCGTATTCAGATTAACTTTTGAAAATCGTTTAGATAACCTTGAGGCTGTCCTAAATCGTTGTGAAGAGACAAATTTGATTTTAAACTGAGAAAAATGTCATTTCATGGTGCGAGAAGGTATTGTTCTTGGCCAAAGGATTTCTGAGAGCGGTATTGAAGTTGACAAGGCTAAAGTGGAGACAATCGAGAAACTACCACCTCCAACATCGGTAAAGGGTGTACGAAGCTTCTTGGGCCATGCTGGATTCTATAGGCAATTCATAAAAGATTTCTCCAAGATTACCAAACCCTTATGTAACCTCTTGGAGAAAGATGCACCTTTTGTGTTTAACAGTAAGTGCATGAAAGCATTTCTTGAGTTGAAAGGAATGTTAGTCTCCGCCCCGATCATCATAGCTCCTAACTGGACTCTCCCGTTTGAACTTATGTGTGATGCTAGTGACACAATCGTAGGAGCTGTCTTAGGGCAGAAAAGGATAAGCATTTTCATTCAATCTACTAAGCTAGCAAGACACTAGATTCAGCGTAGGTTAATTACACCACAATAGAGAAAGAAATGTTAACAATTGTGTTTGCTTTTGACAAGTTTAGATCGTATCTAATTGGATCTGCAGTTGTTGTTCATACTGACCATGCAGCTATACGATACTTAATTTCTAAAGCCGACGCAAAACCCAGATTAATTCGTTGGGTGTTATGTTGCAAGAGTTCGACCTAACTATTGTGGACAGGAATGGGACTGAGAACCAGGTGGCAGATCACTTGTCAAGATTCAAAGAGGGAAATGTGACTGCACATTCAACAATGATTGATGATTCTTTTCCGGATGAACAAACTACTCACTGTTGACGCAGCCGCACCGTGGTACGCGGACTATGTAAACTACATCGTAGCGAACGTTCTTCCTTCGGACATCACAAGTCAACAACGCAAGAGGTTTGTATATGAAGTTAAGTTTTATATATGGGATGAACTTCTTCTTTTCAAGAAATGTGCAGATCAGGTCATTCGGCGGTATGTTCCTGAAGAGGAAATAATATCGATTCTTGAGCAGTGCCATTCAACTCCATATGGTGGACACTTCGGCTGTCACAAAACTGCAGCAAAATTTCTTCATACAGGTTTCTTTTGGCCAACCCTCTTTAAAGATGCACATAATTTTGTTGCCCATTGTGATCGTTGCCACGTGTGGGAAACATTTCTCGTCGTGATGAGATGCCTTTACAAAACATATTAGAAGTGAAAATCTTTGATGTGTGGGGAATAGACTTCATGGGTCCCTTTGTTGACTCTTTTAAGAATAGATACATTTTAGTTGCGGTTGACAATGTATCTAAATGGGTTGAAGCGGTTGCATTGCCAACTAATGATGCCCGTGTAGTGTTAAAGTTTCTCAAATAGATTTTCACACGTTTTGGAGCACCAAGGGCCATTATTAGTGACGGCGGAGCACATTTTTGCAATGGAAAATTCACTACACTCGTGAGAAAGTATGGAGTCAAGCACAAGATCGCATTACTGTACCATCCACAGACGTGTGGCCAAGTGGAAGTGTCAAATAGAGAAATAAAGAGGATCCTGAAAAAACGGTGGGCACTAACAGGAAAAATTGGTTGATCAAATTGGATGATGCTCTGTGGGCATATCGGACAGCATTCAAGACCCCAATTGGAACATCGCCACACAAGTTGGTCTTCGGAAAAGCATGTCATCTGCCAGTGGAAGAAGAGCATAAAGCGTATTGGGCAATTCAAAAGCTCAACATGGATCCAACTGCGGCAGGAGAACATAGGCTTATGCAACTAAATGAAATGAAAGAATTTCATTCAGAAGCTTATGAGAATACCCGAATCTATAAAGAGAAAACCAAAGTGTGGCATGATCGTCGAATTAAAGATCACAA
Source organism: Melastoma candidum (assembly GCA_023653495.1). Lineage (NCBI taxonomy): Eukaryota > Viridiplantae > Streptophyta > Magnoliopsida > Myrtales > Melastomataceae > Melastoma > Melastoma candidum. Next base: position 12,614,315 of record CM042884.1, on the reverse strand, counting down.
ATTTTTTGCAGGTCAGCTCGTCCTTTTATTTAGTTCACGTCTTAAGTTCTTTCCAAGAAAACTTAAATCCCGTTGGTCTGGACCATTCAAGATCACCCAGGTATTACCTTATGGAGTTCTCGAGTGAAGCCCTACTTAGGTGGCATTGTTAACCGAGACCCGGTGACACTAATGATGGAAGACGCCTAACCGAAGTCAAGCGTCAAGCCGACGACGTTAAATCAAGCGTTTATTGGGAGGCAACCCAATACTTCGTTTTAGTTTAATTTATGTATTTTTTTATTTAGTTTATTATTTTTTTATGTAAGTAATAAGCGGTGGACATAATGTTTGGTTCGGCCACAAGACACTTTTGTGTGGCCGCACGAACTGCTGCTCCCACCATAGAATGTCTTGTGCGGCCACAAGACATTTTTGTATGGCCGCATGAGCGACAACCTCCCACCATAGAAGGTTCTGTGCGGCCACAAGACACTTTCATGTGGCCGCACGATTTTGCTTAAAAATAATAATTTAGAAAATAGTAAAAAGCAAGATCGAATCTTTTCTTTCTTTCGTCTACTGTTTGCATCTTTACTTTTGCCTTGCTTTTGCCCTAGGGAAAAGGAAGAAATCCCACACGCCCATCCACGTCGGCCGGTTGCAGAAGAGCCCACCCATGCCTGCAGATTGCGAAAGAAGAGCCCACCCGATTACATCAACTAGGAGTGGTGGGTCTTGCTTCTTTCCTTTGAGTAAAAAAATCGGCAACTCAACCCACCCGCGGTTTATCTCCTCCAACCCAAGTCTCTTTGGGCACCGTCTATATTCGGGTTTTCTCTTTGTTCTTGTGTGCTTGTGTGATTTGGGTTGCTCATGGCACCTAAAAAGAAGTCGAAATCCATCGAGGAATCCACCACTAGGGCTAGGGTGAGATGGAGTTTGTCGGAGGAAGTGGAGGAACGGTACCGTCAAGACTTGATGAGTCGGACCATTGTCCCGGAACGAGGCCTTGATGCTAATCATTCGGGTATGTACGAGTTTAGGAATTTAATTGCAAAATTTCATTGGGAGAAGTTGGTCGCGTCACCGGGTTCGATTGTAGTGCCGATTGTGCGTGAATTTTATGCCAATGCTGGTAATGCCAGAAACCCACTAGATGTTATTTTTGTGAGAGGAAAATTGGTTTGCTTTAGTGCTGCAGCAATAGCCGAGCTCTATAAGCTTCCAAGGATCGAACGTGAAGATTTTAGAGCAGCCTTGGAGGAAGATTTTAACTCGGCTGATGTACTAGAATGTATCACAGCCAACGGCTCGACTTGGAGAATGTCTAAAGAGAATAAGACCTTGGCCCTTAGAAATAGTGATTTGTATCCCGAGGCTCGCATGTGGTTACAATATCTAGTAGGCTTATTCCTGGAACGAAAACGACGCATATCACCAAGGAAAGGGCTGTGTTGATATTTTGCTTCATGGAAGGTAAACATATTGACATAGGAGCGCTAATTTATCGCATGCTAACAAAGCCTTGCAGGATCCCAAGCCCGGGATGTGGTTCCCCACTATAAGTTTTGAATTATGCAGACGAGCGGGTATGAGTTGGGATACCAAGGAAGAGTTGCGCCATCCTCCAAAGCCGCTTAATGGTGCCACCATGCTCAAGATGTTGCAAGATTTTGATCATAAACAAGACAACGATGAAGGTAATATGTCATCTCGACCTGCACAACAAATATCTCTAACCCTTCTGGTTTTGCAACGTCTTCGTCTACAAGAAGCACCGAATTCGCCGGCCAATGGCATCAAATGGAAAAATTCACGCGTTATCAAGTCAAGTGCAATCGACTGTTTACAACAGCTTCAAATGTGAACATCACTGATCTTGAAGACCCTATTGTACATACCCCATCCAACAATGAGGACGACATGAATGAGGAATCAGAAGATGACGAATAAGGCGCGTGTCGTTTCCCTTTATCATTTTGTTTCTTTTATTTTTCTTATTTCTTTTATCATCGGGACGATTCTTCATCTAGGTTTGGGGGGATTTGCATTTGCATTTGCATTGTTTTTAGGTTAGATTAGTGGATTGCTTGAGATTAGATTTGCATTTTCAATCTAGGGAGTCAGAGTTCGTATAATTGTGTTCAATGATGTGATTAATCAGTTATGCTTCTAGTTGTGGGAGGATGAGAGTCTGAACTATGGCTTGTGTGTGGTGATATTGTATTCCTATCCAAAACTAGGGGAGAAATTATTTTTATGGCTGAAACGAGTCCAGGTCTCTTAGAGCACATGGACGTTAGGGAGGAGTAGAGCCACCAAAACAACCTGGTGAAGTGAACTTGTAGGTGAAAAAAAACAAAACAAAACATCTTTCCAAGGCTCTAAGTACCAATGTTCAGGCGAAAAAAAAGAAGAAGAAAGAAAGTATGAAAAATCAATAAAATGCCTGAATAAGTACTTGTGGTGTGGATCGTGATAGTGGTGGCTTGAGTTATTAGATTCGAGGGGTGCTTTAGCACATAATGCCTTGGACCGACTGGTTTGGGAGTCATTGGACGAAAGCTCGTTACACGAGTCACCATTATTACCGATAAGACATTTAGAGTCGAGCAAGAGAAAAAAAAAGTTGAGAAATTTGTGGTATGTTGTGATACCTGGAGCAAGCAGATCGAGGTGTTGGGGTGATTTTGCAAATCAACTCTCTGAAATGTTTTCTTTGAGTGATGGACTTGTTTTAAGTTGAAAATGTTTTTATGAAAAGATGGTGGAGGATAGGAACATGTGGTTGTCGAAACAGGAGTTGGGTAAGGACAGGAATCTGACTTCACTGGTGGAGTAGCTACTATCTGAGAACAAAGAGCTTGGTTGATGACACCGAAGACTATGATTAAGTTTTCATTAGAGTGTTTTAGGTGCATTATTTTCTTTTTGTTTGGCTCGGGACTAGCAAAAAATAGGTTTGGGGGTGTGTTAACTATATGATATTAGAGTTATATATCTCACTTACGAGCCTAATGAGTACTAGACATCTGACATTTATTTGAATGCAGGGTTAGTTGCCTATTATTTTCGGTTTTGTCGCTTTGTTTGGGTTTTTTTGCGCTAGTGAGGTTCCTTTTGAGAAATAAAAGCGGAGTGTTCACAGTACATACTTGCTGTATGTCGGGTTCGCACTCCTGTATGTATTGATCCTATGACTTGGTCAATAGGATGTCTTTTCTTATATAAAGGAGGAACACGATCCTCTATTTTGTATATCCTGGAAACCACCAGAAACATTTTCAGTGTGTGCAGCAGGCACTTGCTGTACATCTACTACAGTGTTTCTGTTCGGATCAGCAACCGTTTGCTGTGATGTTTCATTTGACACTGTTGTTGAAGATTGTGCTGCTGCTTCTGCAGCATCTTCCTTCTGTGTCGGAGAATCATCAACTTTAACATTGATGGACTCTTCAACAGTTAGAGTTCTGTTATTAAAAACTCTATATGCTTTGCTCGTGAGAGAGTATCCTGAGAATGTGCCCTCATCAGATCGAGCGTCAAACTTTCCGACACCATCTTTAATGGATCTTAAGATAAAACAATTACTTCCAAATGGATGAAAGTACGAAATATTAGGCTTCCAGCCTTTATATAACTCATAAGGTGTCTTCCCTAAGGATGACCTTAAGTGAACTCGATTTGAGATATAGCATGCTGTACTTACAGCCTCAACCCAAAGATTTTTAGCAACCTCACTTTCCAGCAACATGGTTCTTGCCATGTCCTATAAGTTTCTATTCTTACGCTCTACAACTCCGTTTTGCTGTGGAGTATATGGAGCAGAGAAATTATGGTTAATACCATATTCTTCACAGAATGAAGTGAAGTCATGGTTCTCAAGTGAATCAAGTGAATTTGGAGAAGTCGTCTACCACAACTAATCCATAACGTTTACCTCCTAGACTTTGAGTCCTTGTTAGACCAAATAAGTCCATATGAAGTAATTCAAGCGGTGCTTTGCTTGACATCATATTTTTACTTTTAAAGGAAACCTTCGTTTATTTGCCAATAGAACAAGCTTTGCAAAACTTGTCATTGTCAAACTTAATTTTGGGCAGTCCCTTAATAGCATCTTTTCTGGCAAGTTTGGACAGCAAGTCATAGTTTGCATGTCCCAACCTTCTATGCCATAAGGTAGCCTCGTCCTTAATAGACAAGAGACAATTTTCTCCAGCGAAGACGTTCTTAAAAGACAGGATATAGATGTTTTTCTTGCGTTCACCAATGAAGCAAGTAACACCATCCCGTGAAGCGTTACACGTCTTTTCATCGAAAGAAACATGATAACCTTTATCACACAATTGACTAATACTAATCAAATTGTGTTGGAGGCCTTTAACATAAAGAACTCCTTCAATGGTTAGGGAGTTAGAACAGCAAATGGTCCCTGTTCCTTTAACCATCCCTTTTCCATTATCACCAAAGGTGACAGCACCACCATCCTGGAAAACCAGTGTGGAGAATAAGGAGACATCTCCTGACATGTGCCTCGAGCATCCACTATCTAAGTACAATATATGGTCCTCAGCGATGGACTTGAAGCATCCCTGAAACAGATAAAAAACTTAAGTAAGTCGTTGCTTCCATTTAACAATTGAACCATCAACTTTAGAAGTAATGCCAAGCATATCATTTCGCCTCACATGGCAATTTTTGATAAAATGATATGGCTTTCTACAATAATAGCAAAGCCTAGGTAACCTTTGAATAATATAATGAGACTCGCCATTCCTAATGTGAGGAGGAACATATTTTCCATGTTTCACATTTTTGGAATCATGCTTCTCATGTACACATAAATCAGTGTTGTTTTGCACAGCACTGAGTTGCTATTGCGACTCCTCAATCTTTAATTTAGATTGAGAAAGTTGCTTTACCGCTTTCTTAGCCTTTGCTGATAACTCTTCCTTGAGAGAAGCGTTCTCAGCACTCAAGAATTTATTCTCCTTCTTGAGAGCCTTATTATTTGCGGACAAAGACTCAATTTTATCATAGAGTTCGGAGAAAAGACTCTCAATATCTTCAGCAGATATATCAGATGGTGAGAAAGTGTTTACCTTCTCAGTTTCAGCATCAGTTTGCGCCATATAGCAGATGTTTGCTGTTTCATCATTCTGATCTGATTCCTGATCACTATCACTCCAAGATGCCATCATGACATCTTTCTTATATTTTGAAGATTTACCCTTCTCATTTAGAAGTGGGCAATCTAGTCGCATATGACCGGGTTTGTTGCACTCATAACACACACCACCTTTACTTTGGTGTGATTTAGTATTCTTCTTTTTAGCATTTCGTTTTCCTTTGAAACGATTTTTGCGAAGATACTTCTTAAATTTCCTTGTCATGAAGGAGATTTCATCCTCAGAATCGGATGAGGATTCATCCTCAGAATCATCGGAGGATTCAACGCTCCCTTTAAATGCAACAGCATTGGTCTTCTTATCTTCAGCAACCATGTTCTCATTTCCGTAAGCAACGAGAGAACCAAGTAGCTGTTGAAGACTTAAGCTCGTCAAATCTTTAGCTTCTTCAATTGCCATCTTCTTGGCTTCCCAAGTTTTAGATAATGAGCGAAGTATTTTTCTGACTAGCTCAGAATTTGAAATGGTCTTGCCAAGTGATTCCATGGCATTAGTAATTTCGGTGAGTCTATCAAACATTTGATTTAATGACTCATCCTTTTTCATCTTGAATGCTTCGTATTGAGTTACTAATGCATTCACTTTGGATTCCTTGACTTGTTCTGTTCCATCATAGATCAAAGCAAGTCTATCCTACATTTCTTTCGCCGTCTTACAAGTAGAGACGCGATTGAACTCATTTCCAGCAAGAGCACACACTAAGTAGTGCCTTGCTTTAGTGTTCAGCGAGATAATTCTCTTCCTTTCAAATTCATGCTGAGAGTCGCTGGGATTAGATGGAGGAATTACAAGATCTCCTTCCATTATAATCTGCCAGTAATCGGCTTCTTTTGCTCATATAAACAACTCCATTCTCATTTTCCAATATGAGAAGTGTTGTCCTGCAAAGAGCGGCGGACGTTCGGTCGAATGACCATCAGTTAAGAGCATCGACATTCTGCTCAGTATTCAGCAACACCTTACTGTGCTTAATGTAAGACTTTCAGCAATTGTTGGATCGTTCAGGAACACTAAGAGGGGGGTGAATTAGTGTTTATAACTTTTTCGCCCTTTTCTCAGGATAAGCTGAAGGGTACTGTAACTCAGCAGAGCGTTTCTCAAAATGAGATCCGCTTCGCTGACACCGTTACGATTTTGTCGAATAGGTTTTCGTACGAGTGTTGCGCGATCGTAATGGACACAGTAGTTTATAGTGGTTCGGTCTAAATCGACCTACGTCCACTTTCCACCAACAAGGTGATTCCACTATATAATATAATGGGTGCAAAGAGCCCTTGCACTAGGCGTTTGGTTCTCACAAAGTGAGATTTAGAATCCCGTACAATTGATGATCACTGCTAGCAACGATCAGCTCATCACTCAGTGGACGTCTTCTCGTTTCCAGCAGAATGATGCTTTTCCTCAGCAGTTGGTAGCTCAATGGACTCCACACAGAACGTTGTTGCTCAGATGTAAGCCTGTCTTTCAAAGCACACACACAACGTTATGTCAGAGATTAAACCTTCAGATAATAATCCTTACAGTGACAGAAAGACTTCTCAGAGAGCAGCTCGTTTCTGATACATAATAGAGGATTGCTTCAGCACTTTTGTCGTTCGGCAGAGGATTTCCACACAAATCTTGTCTCTTTTGGAGATGAGCCTGTACTTGCTTAAGAGACAACCACGAAGTTTGATCACACAGATCACCACAAAGATCACAAAGAGAAGAACCATAAAGATAACCACAAAGACCACTAAGAAAGGGTATACGTCCTACACTCTGTTCGGACGTGCACGGTTACCACAGCCGTGACTCACTGCACTGCACACCCAGTGCCTAGGGTGGAATTTTCTACTCCGGCGGCTTCCACGCAACCTGCTCTACTATCCGTCCCCAGGAGTTCGAGACTTCTGCACAGCACCCCTGTGCTCGAGAGGACCTCTTTCCACTCCGGCGGCGTTCCCAACTCCTGCTCTACCCTGCAGGCACGAGACTTTTGGCGCGCACCCGCAAGTGCGTGTCTAACTGCTCAAACTCCGTAGGTTCGAGACTTCCCTGCGAAGAGACACGACAAGAACGGCTTCTTGCCGATGGGTTAGCAACTGGTTACTGAATTCAGCATAGGTATTTACTTAGCTTCCCTCAGACGATTCGCCAGCCGCTCGTTAAACACACCGAGGACACCTAGTCCCTCTCACGACGATCAAAGGATCTGACCTCAGCCCCTTGACACTCTCACACACAGCTTGCAAGAGAAAGAACCAGGAGACACTTAGCACCTTCCGCTCTCTGTCGATGCACAAAGCTCACTTAGACCACTTAGACCACTCAGACCACTCAGACGCATAAAGGCACTTGGATCTGTCGTCTTTGATCTGATTATAATGGAGAAGAAAGTACAGAAAACGTCCAAGCAATCTTCTGGTTCCTTTTGTAAGTCACCAAAGCCCAACCTTCTTTGGTAGATGCTTCTTTGGAGCTAACCACACAACTTGACACATTAGTCATATATTGCTGCATTATCCCCATACTTGGTAACCCAATCATCTAAATATGATCGAAAGTTCCGTATATGATGTTAGAAGCATCATTTTCTACAAAAGTGATCACATTCAAAGGTGTAATATGGGCACTTAGAGCAATCTTGTTGTCACGTATGAGCTCCATGACCTTTTCCTTAAACACGAATCACTTCTCAATAGAACGCCATAAGACGCAACGGTATTTGCAGATGTTTGGATTCCTAGCCAAATTTATCTCTTGTGGTTGCTTGATTGTGGGAGTTCAGTCATCTTGGAAGTCAACAAATAGTCAAATATTTTTGCAACATCTTCCTCGGGAAAAGGATATTTCTTGTTTTGCCTTTCTTCCATAGTTGGGCATTGCCTCTCCATCTTGGTTGCTTCTGCAGGCGGTTGTCCATTTGCCTGGGCCTTTCCTTTTGCGATTAGCACTTTGACAAGAGTTATATCTGTGGTCATCACCTGTTTATAGCCATCCTTAGAAGCGAGCCTGCCCCCGGTTCTATTTCCTGGTCTTCCCGTCCTTTAATGTGGCTCAGGTATTGGGATGTACTCATGTTTGTTCCAACAAAGCTTAACTCCATGTCGTGAGCCTCTGTCGCCAACTCCTCGAATGATTGTGACTTGAGCCCTTGCAGTTAATATCGAATCCTCCAGAGTATGCCTTTAATGCACATGTCGATAGACGTTTCCTCTGATAGACGATCCTTGCAGTTCAAGCTTAGATTCCTCCATCGTTGGATATAGTCGACGACGGGTTCTTCCTCCCATTGGCGAGTGTTTGTCAGCTTGACCATGCTCATCACACGACGAGTTCTGTAAAAGCAATTCAGAAACTCCGTCTCTAATTGTTCCCAACTATCAATGGTGCCTGACTTGAGATCAATATACCAGTCGAAAGCATTTCCCTTCAGAGAACGAACTAATTGTTTAACCATCCAATCCGTATCCATGCCTGCGTTATTGCAAGTTTCGATAAAATGAGCCACATGTTGTCATGGATTCCTTTTCCATCGAACTGTTGGAAGTATGGAGGCTGATGTCCCACGGGCATATTGTGACCTTCGATCCTCCGACTGTAAGGCTTACAGTATGCAGAAGATGATGATTATTTGCCCTCAAGCTCCCCCTCACCGCTTCTTTTATCAGTTCCATCATTGCTTTTGCCGGAATCGGATCATTAGTAATAGAAGCATGCATTGCCAAATTAATCCATGGCCCCCCTTTCCTTCGTCATCTTGGGTGCGCGAACTTTCTTCCATAAATGTTTTGTCGGCGTCTTTGCTCTCCAACTTTTTGACGATGTAGTCCATTTTGCTGCTCTATTTCTTTAATGAAAACCATCATAACATCCACAGTTTTTGTGAGAGCCGCGACCTGATCTTCAAGTGAAGGATATCCGCCATAATCACTAGCGTGACTTCAAAGCTTTTAGTTGAATCAGCTTTTTAGGAGGAGTCGGACGGAGACTTGCTTGATGAGATATTTTCAAAATTTTTTTGCGGCATGGGAGATACCAGAATCTTGTCGAAGGGAGTGTCACTACCAGTTGGTTGAAACGACTTAGTGGAAATGGATATAAGCATTTCCTCTATTTTCTCAGTATATTTACGGGTATTAGTCACAGATTGGGCATATGTCCAATTTGGAGAGCCTCCCTGATTGATAACATCCTTGTAAGATGGGGAAGCCTTGGAAGAGATGAACTTGAGTATTTCTTCTATCTCCTTAGCATGTTTGCGTGTCTTGGCCATAAACTGGGCGTAAGACCACTTTGGAGAGTCCCTTTCTTTGAGAATATTATTTTTAGCGACATCTTTGTTAGATAGGGATGCCTTGGAGAGATGGCCTTAAGCAATTCTTCAGTCTCTTTATATAATTCAGTCATGGTCCTAGCCTTGACCAACTTTGGAAACTTAGCAGATGAAGAGCCCCGAGACGAGAGTGAAGGAAAAACAACAAGTCGATTGTACGCGACAACATTCTTGACGTTAATCATCTTTGGCGCCATGTGAATTCCTCGAAGTAAAGAGATGAGAGGTAGAGATTCTCCCACCGAGCATGCCAGAAATTTGTGAAAACTAAAATCACGTTGGGAAATATTAGCGTACTAATTATCGTATGAGTGATGTAGCGTGTTTTGTCTCTAGTAAGAGAAAAAACACATGAGTCCTCTTATTCGATCCTCGAAGAATAACGGTTGTGGATGGTGATCCTGAGCTTTGGCAGAATTTCAGGATGATATATTATTGAAGTTGTCGGGGCCTTTGAGTGTGATCCGACAGCACTTTGTTAGCTTGGTGAAGTCGTCAGAGCCTATGGGCGTGATCCGACAAAGCTTCGATAACTTGATAAAATTGTCAGGGCCTGTAGGCTTGATCCAACATAACTTCGGCGAGGTGTTGTTGTTGACAGAGGGATATAGCTGTCGTCGAAGAATATAATATTTGAGAATATCGCTCGGGAAGATTATCGTTGTGTGTAAAAGATGACTACTAGGATAATGTAGTCCCTAGGAGAATATACCACTGTGAGAATATCGTCGTCTCGCTGTGGCGCCTTCAGAGATATTCCCATTAGAGGGGCTTTAGGAGATATCCCCGACAAAGGGGCCTATGAAGATAAACTTGCAAGAGAAGCTTTCGAAGATAAACCTGTAAGATGGAGTTTGGCCCAAAATAGCTTTGTTTTGACGGGCTTGGTTTGGCCCAAAATAGATTTGTTTGGATAGGCTTGTGTCATCATTTGTATGAATTTGGTTTTATGACCATTTATAATCCATACAAATTGGATATTAGGCCTGATAGGTAGCCCATATTATGATGACAAAATTTTAATGTCTATAACGTTATTATGTAAAATATTTTGTGAAATATGTGTTAAAATAATATTTTCTTAATTGATGTAAATAATTCGATGTTAAAAATTACAAGTTTTTATTTACAAAACAAAGTTTTCTCTAGAGGGTTGGATTAAGCATCGAATTCTCTATTTTTTTAAAGTAAATTCTATGTTAAAAACAATTAATTCTGTAAAATATATATCGATTTTTTAACATTAATGAATGAATTCTTAATTTAAAATATTTTATTTCGTAAAATAATTTAAGTAACTATGGTCGTTTGAAATGATTACAAACCTCCGAGTGCGAAGGGGAAAGAAACCCAAAATTTAAGGCTCCCACGAGGGTACGGGGTTTTAGATTTAGGGGGAGAAACAAGACCGCCGCAAGACGATGCTCTGTCGCATTCCCCCGCGCTGCCACCGTCTCCCAATCGTCCTCTGCCGCTGTTCCTTCCACGCGGAAGGCAACTCCCTGTCCCTTTCTTTTCCGTCCCGACCCGTCGATTCAGATTCAAGCCCGTTCCTTCCTCTCTTGTTTCTCATTCCTAACCGGTTCCATTTTTCCCTGCCTCCTCTTCTTCTTGGGTTGCTTCTGCAGTGGTTCTACCGGGAACTAGAAGAATTTCCTCATCGTCCATTGTAGGGGACAGACCAGTGCTGGTAATATGGAAAAATCCCTGTTCTGTTATGTTTTGCTAGATGATGTTTTGGGTGAATTCTTCCCGCGGAGATTTAGTCAGCACCTTTTCGTGTAGGTTCGAGATTTCATACGTTCTGCTCTGTATGACTCCGAACATGGCTACTTCTCTCGAAGATGGGGTTCTGTTGGTGTCCTCGATAGGAGCATACCGTTCCATCGGCTCCAGGGTATTTCATAATTCTTTAATTCCCGGTCAATATGTGCGGTCCTGATGTAAGTGAATGTTTTCATTAACAGTTTGGGGGCAGGGGGATGCTCTCTGTTTTCTGAGTTAGGTTAGGTTACTAGGTGTTGGGACTTCTTTTCAATGTTGATCAAGCTTAATCATATAAGAATGAAAGCATAATATCTCCCTGATATGATTGGCTCGCAGATTCTTATTGTGAGGACTCTTCTGCAGAAACTCTCATGAATCAATTTCTGCCTTTGAGAAATTGGCACTTGTACTGAAACCTCCTCCTTTGACAAAGGATATCAAGCTTTTTTGCAAATTGGCACTTTTAATATAATTTATTCAATTTTATAGTCTTTGATCTCATTAACACTGCAAAGGTGCAATCTTGTGTATCCTGTTGGTATGTATAGTATGGGGATTAAGGGACGGAATGGAATAGAATGGTCATTCTATTTTGGCTGCCTTAAATAACCGAGCAAATGAATTGGTCGGAATGGAATAACAAGGCATTCCATTCCATCGTAGGGAATGAGCTTTCCTTTAATTAGGAAGGAATTGGATTTCGTTTTTCTAATTAGACTTATTGTCCGCCGTTAATGCAGATTAATAATTTGATCCGTAAACACATTGGGACCCAATGCATGATTTTGAGTTTTCTAGGACAATACCAGAATAAATCTGCTAAGTCTTGGTTGCAGTCTTGTCATGTGCTTACTTTTATATCTGGAAAAACCAAAAGTAAAAGAGGCATCTTTGTTCTTAAATGACAAACTGAAGTTGAAACCACCTTTTACTTGTTTCTGTGCTTTGTAAAATTTTGAAATGTTTTACAGTTCAATAAGTATGGAAGAATATTCTTGTATTATACTTTTCTTATGAGCATTCTCTCTAGATTTGTAAGGGTATCTATTTTATTTTATTTTTGTTCTGGAGAGGTCCTTCATCTTGTTTGTTTTCTCTTCAAGCATCCTTTTTAAGTTATTGAATTGATTTCTTATATAGAATTATTCCCCACATGATTATAATTTAGGTAGGAAAGCGTACATGGAACACTTGGATAACATCTATCATCAGAATGACATCTCATGGTTTACTCCTGTGGAGCTTTTCAAGGTATACAAAAGGAAAGTGAAATAACACTCGCCTTCATAAAGCCTCAAATTTATGGCTTTGTATGTATTAATGAAGTTATCTAGCAAAATGAGCATTCATGATCCCTAACCTTTGGAGAGTCTTATTATTGTTGTTGTTGTTCTATTAAAAGAAATAGACATCTCTGATCATAATTTTCTTTCTTGTAGCCTTGGTATGCCCATGGTATTGCTGAAGCCATACTGCGAACAACTAACCTTTCATATCCTCTAAAAGTAAGGAATTCCATTTCTTATTTGTATAGTGCTTATATGTTTACCTACGTCTGGCTTGCTGTTTTAATTCGATGCTGGAAGTGTCAAGTCCTTAGATTGATGTACAAATTATGTTATTGCATGATGAAAGATTTTGTTTTGTAGTGATTTTTATTGCAAAATGGTAATTCGAGAAGTTTAAGAAAATATTTGGTTTGACTGCTAATGGAATATCTCTGACTGTTAATGAGTGTCTCCTATCCATGGAGTTAATTGATATGAGGGTGAGCCCTAGTACAACAAACAAATGTTCTTTGCTGATCATTGTTACAGTGTCGAGTTGTAGAAATAATTTCATTGCCAATATTTGGAAGGGTATGCTCCTATAAGAACATCATTCTCTACTTCTACTAGCCAGGAAGCCTTTTCTTCCCCCAGATGACTATTAGTTGTTCTCTATAGCAATATATTAATATCTGGCGATCTATCAAATAAAAGTTGGATTCGTTTGGTGAAAGGAATTTGTAACTGCTCTTGTATAATTAATGGAAATTGACTGACTCGAATGAGAGTTATTGTTGGGTACTTACAAGTTTACTAACTTACTTCCTCTACAAATGGAAATCATTATTCCATTTCCACGATTTTCTACAGATATTTGAGATTGGTGGTGGATCAGGAACTTGTGCAAAGGGCATTATGGATTACATCATGTTAAATGCTCCAGAAAGAGTTTATAATACGATGACTTACACGTAGGCGCTACATTTGCATTCTCTTCTTTTCCTGAGGGCTGCATTTTAAGCACCTACCTATTGAAAGCTACTGGTTCTACAGAAGCACTTGTGTCGAACAAGGGTCTTATACATCTGGACAGATTATTATTATTTTTTAACTTCACTCTCTTTATGTAGTTCAGTTGAGATCAGCTCTTCTCTAGCAGGCATACAAAGATCAACAGTTGGTGAAGTTTCTAGCCATGCACTGAAACATACTGTGGAATGTCGTGATGCAACAGACCAACTTGGATGGGGTAACAACATCAACAATGTTTTCTCTACACAAGTAAATTCTATTCGATTTCTGCTTTGCTTGATTCCAAGAAATAAGTGAAGTCCTCCTCCACTAAACTAATGGGCTATGGACATTGACTTTACTTCCATTGTTTCTCCATGCAAATTGCTCTGTTCTAGTCTCACTTATATATTTCTTCTCAGTTTTGTGCTTCAAGCCTACTGTGAAGCACTTTTTCATAGTTTTTCTGCTGTTGGTGACTGGGAGAAGAAGAATTTTATTATTTTCTAAGATACAGTAATTGCTTCATTGTGCCAGGTAAGATTGACCAACAACCTTGCTGGGTTATCATGCTAGAGGTATGCTTGAATATCCCACAAGTCTTGCCTTTGTATATGCAATTTCTTTACTGCAGCCTATTTTCCCATCTAATTTTATGTATTATAAATAAAATATCATTTATGGGTCAGCCTCCATAAAATCACAGCTTAGCGAACCATTATTTCGAAGTGGTAAGCCTTTCTGTAAATATTTATAAGAGTAAAATTGTCCACATATGGGTTCCATTTTCATTTCCCACACCAGCCGGAAAGCATTTTCTACACCCTAAGTTCTTTTAATAAATAAACCTCATCTATTTTAGAACAAGCTTTGGAAAATATGTTTCTGCATGCTGGTGAATATGCTAATCTCTCTGTGCAAGTTTTTTTACAACATTATTAATTTTCCTTGGACTCTATTCTAATATCTTGCAGGTGCTCGATAATCTTCCACACGATCTTGTTTATGCTGAAAATCAAGTGTCTCCTTGGATGGAAGTATGGGTTGAAAAACAACAAGACAGGTCAGGAGCGTTTCTGCTGTCAGGCTTTGAAATTGGTTTCTCCTGCTGTTAAGAGAGTTGCAGAGGCTGTCACCATGCATAAAATTCTTTAGATCAACGGAATCTTTGTTTGCATTCATGATTCTATCAATAAAGGTTAAAACAGTTATTCTAATGTGAAAATCAGCCTCGAGCAATGTTTATCTACTACAAAGTGTACATGACATGGACCCTGTTTTTTTCGAAGTTTGTGCTTCTATACATTCTCTGTACATTTTGTAGCAATACCTTATTTGCTTATTGAGAGGATTGGCAGGAAAAGCTCATGAATCAAATTGTGTTTTAATTTGTAAATTTGAACTGATTCTTTTATTTTTAAAAAAAATGAAAGTCCAATATCTTCTATTGTTTTTTCCACAATCTGACTAAGTATTGAAGCTACTTTCTTCTCGCGTCCACTCCATATAGTTATTTTATCGGAGATGGAAAGTTTGACTCACAGAGCTATCTTGCAGAGATATGTTGTTTGAGTTATACAAGCCGTTAACAGACCCACTTATAGCACATTGCCTGGAAATGATAAAAGAAAAGGAGACTGCTTCAAATGGTCCCTTATTGAAGCGCATGTGGTCGAAAGTTTTCCCAAGGCCAAGAAAATGCTGGCTTCCTACTGGCTGCTTGGTTGTGGATCTTTCAAAAGTCTATCAATTTCTTTAAGTTTGTTTGGTTTGATCAAACTACTGATGCTGGAATTTTCTAGAAATTACTGGAGGTTTTGCACAAGGCACTCCCCAAGATGTCCTTGATTGTGTCAGACTTTAGTTACTTGCCTGATGTGAGAATAGCCGGGGAACGAGCGCCATTGGTCTCAACTAAGGTATCTCTTTTATTATATTATCTTCAATATCATCTTGCTTTCTTATCCTTTCATTCCGCTTCAAATTTAAATTGTTAAAATTTTCTTTTGGCTTTAGATTAGAATATTGTTCTTTATATTGTATAATGGTATCTTCCCACTTTTGACCTCATTCTCATGTCTTGTAGAAAGAGGGGAAGAGCACTGATTATGATAATTATCTAGATGCAAAGGTCGGTTACCTCCTCCTCTTTTGATTATCTTTACTATGTTTAGCATTCAATTTGGCTCAAAATTCTCATGCGATAATTTTGTATTTTATAATTAAGAGGTTCTTAGACTGTCTTAAGGGCTTTGCCCTGGCCCTTACCCAATACATCCCTTTAAGGTCTGCTGCAATACCTTGCAAGCTAGGACGAGCTGTTTTACTTATTCATCTTAAAATGTTTGCCTCAACCTCCAACTTTTACTTGCTTTGTTTAAGATAAGGATTAGCATTGCATTACTGGAAGGCAATCCTCGGTCTCAGGTACCATCCCCAGCATGTTGACCATTCACACCACTAGCACAAGTGCTTATTGAGCCAGGTCTTGAGTCTGTAAGTGTGTCACAAACCCTCAGTGGGTATGGGGTTATTGGGCCGGGACTCTAGCTTGTAAATGCGCCAAAAACTCCCTTGCCGTCAGGCCTAGTCGTCAGCCTGTAGGTACCAGGTTCCAAGGGGTTGTTGGGTCCTTCTTGGAGCCTGAAGAGGGATTAGTGGATCTTGGTAACCAGGGCTAGGTGGTCCGCACCCTAGCCTGTAAGTGCTTCATGAACCACCTCATTAAAAAAAGAGACGCTGCCGGACTAGTGTGTTTGTTGAAGATATGATTTCCCCGATAAGTGATAACTTTTAGAAGTGTGTCGATCATTATTACTTGTGTAAATGTATTTCAGTATTGTATATCTTACATAGAATTGTCTTCAACTTTATCTTAAAAACTAGACTTAAGAGCTGCATGCCCATTTTTTTGCTTCCTATTATATGAACTTAAGGCTTTCCTTGCCAGGACTTGAACACTTTGCCTGATGCTATAGCTAGATAATGTAAAATCTGATTTTCAAATGCATCAGGGGGATGCCGACATCTTTTTCCCAACCGATTTTTGGCTTTTGGAACGAATTGATCATTTCAGTTCAGGATGGACTAAACTTAACATGGATAAGTCATCAACACAAGGCAGAAAGCGACGAACAATAACAGTAAGTTTTCCTTGTTCTCGATGGATCAACAACAGAACGCAATGGCAGCTCCAAAGATGTGCTTTCAGAAAGAAATATTCTTTGGGTTTCTTGTTTTGTGGGTTTTGATGGCGATGTCCGATCTTACTCACATATTTTCATCAAAGCACAGTACATATGTATTTTTCTTCTCTTTGGTGCAGTTGGACACCTCTTCATTCATGGAAGAATTTGGTTTGCCTTCAAAAACGAAAACGAAGGATGGATACAATCCGCTTCTTGAGGACTTTAAAAACACCAAGTTCTATCTCAGTGTTCCTACACATAATATCAAGTGAAACACAGGCAACGGGTGTTCAAAATGCAGTGATGGTTGGCTGGTTTCCAGATAAGCATGGGATTAAGGAACAGATGGCAGAATCCTGTCAATCTTTTATTGGGTTAGAAGTTGCTGATCCAAGAAAAAGTTAGTTGAGCTGTGCTTTGAGATTGAGTCTCCCTGGCAATCTGTGGTCTCCTAAGCATTTTTTTCCATTTAAGTGTGTTCCCGTACTCATAGAATTGAGTTGTGCTTTGAGATTCAGCTATTTTATTAATTTTTTTTTTTGGGTGGGGAGGGGGGCTCACCTTTTGCTTTTCATTAAGAGTGGGTAAAGTTAAAAAAAGTTCAATTTTGGATCTTTATCAACTTTTAGAGAACTTTGGCAGTCAAAGATAGTCTTCTGTATATTTCTGATTTCTGAAGCACGTAATTTATGGAGTGATTTGTTCATTGCTTTGTTCAGGGAGATGTATCAAAATCCTTATCTAGCTGGTCGGTTTCTTACTCTATGTTTCGGAACCTGATTGTACTCTCTAGCGAGTGTTAGTAAGACAACTAGAAAATAAAAGGACAGGACGCGATATTCAGTACCTGGGAGATGTCTCCCTTAACTCATAATTTGGGTGAATTTCGGTAATCACGATTTTACAGAAGCTGATTTTATTCAGACGTTCTCCAATACAGAAATTAATTCTACCATTAAAAAATACAAGTCAAAACCGACTTGTAATACCATAACCTGGCTCCAGTAACACATCAGACTTAATTTACAAATCTGCAAAGACAATTTCCCAAACTACCCACCCACCTCTTACCAAACGTTGGAGAAGGTATTTTCCATAAATAAATAAAAAATTTCATAAGAAAAATGGATAAAATATTTTCACAATAATAAAAAATATTCTTGTGGTTCCAATTATAATCATATATGTTTGAGTGAGGAACTATTTTTTTGGATATTATTTTTAATATCCAAAAATTTTAATATGTCCTAACGGACCCTGTAATGTATTATATATTCTCTATTTTTTTAATTTCTTACATGGAGTTTGAGTAATCCTCCAGGTCGGTTGTCTCCTGGACGGAGGAGTCCATGTGGACTACCTCCCCAACCCTAACAAGATTAGGATCCCCTCCGTTTCATAAGAAATAGGAAGTCTCCATTTTAAGGATAGGATTAGTCATCTTTTAATTCGACCGTCTTTTTAATTTTAATATAATAAAATTACTTTACTATCCTTGATACATTAAGAAGTTATTTCCTTTGAAAGATATTAATAAATAATAAAATATTGTAATATATATTTATTATTTAATATCGTGTAACATTTATGGTTTATAATTTATGACTAAATATTTAATATTTTATTTACATTTGGTGTTTAGGATTTAACATTTAGGTGCAATATTTAACATTCAGGTGTTTAACTTTTAGGGTTTATGGTTTATGATTTAAGGTTTAACTTTTAGGGTTTACGGTTTAAAATTTCGATTTAAAAATTAACTTTTAGGGTTTATGGTTTAACATTTCGATTTAAAGTTTAATTTTTAGGATTTAAGGTGTAATTTATGGTTTAGTAATTAAGCTTTAACTTTTAGGGTTTAGAGTTTAATGTTTTGGGTTTATAATTTATTGTTTATGTTTTTTATTTTGTTATTAATTAAATATAGTGTTTTAAAAATGCAAAAGTATTTAAAAATGACTATATTGAGTAATGTCCGCTAAATTAAAAATAGGAAGATCTTATCCATAAACTGGACACTCTGAAATGGAGAGGATTCGGATCCCCCAACAAATCATGTAAGTTTTGATAAGATTTTAGTAGGTTTTAGTTCTATTTCGATTTAATTTAGTTTTGCCGTAGTAATTTTTGTTTTCTTATATATCGAGTCTATTAAGAAATAAATTAGTGTTCTTGTTGATGCTTCTTGGCTTTATATTAATTTGGTGCCGGAGAATGAAAGGAAACTTGGCGAGAACAAACCAAAATGGGCAATCAAAACCAGAGAGCAGAAGGACGCATCCTTCTGATATGAAAGACGTGACCTTGGGGATTCTATAGAGATAAACACGTGTCCGTCTGTAGGAAAGACGCGACCTCCTGCAATCTATATAGAACCGCGTGGAACACTTCAAGTGTTCTCCGAACTGCAATATGAAGGAAAAGATTCAATTAGTTACCTTATTTAATCCCTTTAGTTTATTTAATTTTTATTTACTTAGGAGATTTGTTTTAGTTTTTAGAATATTAGGAAATCTTTTAGAGAAACGACTTATATTTTCTAAGTGTAAGCCTAGGGAGAGAAAATTCTTTTGGAAAGGTGGCATTTGATCAGGTGACAGAGAAGGAAGTGACGGCTAGGGCTCAAGCGGAGATCCAAACCAGGCTACTATTTCCCATATCGGAAGACCGGAGAGGCGTTTATCTTCTTTTTTTCCCTTGATTTCTATGTCGTTGTCCTTCTCTTGAACTCGGATTGATTGTTATTCTCATTATGAACTAATTTTATTTTTTAGGACTTTAATGGAACCTAGCGATTTTATTTAACAAGTAAATTTCTTTCTTTGTGTTATTCGAATATGTGTGGTTATTTATCCATATCATGATCTTAATGTGGTTAATTGACCGGCGGCCAATTAGTTTGATCTTGATACCTAATCGGCTTGGAAACTTGTTTAGGTTAACCCATGGATTGGATACCTATGTTAGCGTCTCAATGGCAAACAGACCTTTAGAAGTATAGGAATATACCGAATCACCTGAGGTAGACATTAAGGGTTGACACATAATGGGTTCCACTAGTTAATTGTTTGGGAATAGAGTGATTAGCTCGACACAGGGAATACACCCTTAGAGCACTCGGGAGAGGCGTAAGGAGATAATCAAAGCCTAGGTTAATAACATAAGAATTCGATAAGCAGAGAAGGGAAGAAACGAGTTACATAATTTGCTAGAGGAAGTTGATAGTCCTAAGCTAGGAATCTGTAGGTCCTTTCAGTAGTCCCTTGGTTAATAGGTCTGCAATCATCGCATCTGTGCGGATGTGCTCAATTTCAACATCCCCTTTCTTTAGATGATCCATAACAGCGAGAACATCACAGCCGCGCTGTTATCACAAAATACTCTCAGTGGTCTACCTATAGCATCACAAGCCATGATATGAAGGTTTTAAGCCAAATAGCTTGTATCACCGCCCCATAACATGCCACAAACTCTACTTGCATAGTGGAGGAAGCTATCAGAGTTTGTTTCACATTTTTCCAAGAAATTGCCCCTCTAGCCATCATGAATATATATCTCGAAGTAGATTTCCTATCATCAGGACATATCCCAAAATCAGAATTAGTATAACCCACTACTTCAAGATTGTCGGAGCGCATGTACACAAGCATATAATCACGTGTCCCCTTCAGATACCTCGTGACTTTCTTGGCAGCCATCTAGTGATCGGGACTTGGATTAGAGTGATATCTGCCAAGAACACTCACTGCAAATGCACTATCCGACCTAGTGCATACCTATGCATACATTAAACTCCCAACGGCACTTGCAAAAGGTACATTCACCATCGACTCCTTTTCAAAGTCATTCTTGGGACACTGATTTTTACTGAATTTGTCCCATTTTTGTACAAGCGTAACACTGGGCTTACAACCCTCCATCTCAAAACGCTTGAGCACTCGGTCAATATATGCTCTCTGAGAGAGTCCCAATAGCCCACGAGATCTATCTCGATGTATATCTATCTCGAAAACAAACGACGCCTCCCCGAGGTTTTTTTTATCAAAAGACCTTGTCAACATCATTTTAGTTTTATGCAGTAGACCAACATCACTGCTAGAAAGGAGAATATCGTGAACATACAAGACAAGAAAAATATATTTGCTCCCACTGATCTAAGTAGATACAATAATCCACTTTGTTCTCAATAAAGCTAAAAGAAGTCACTACTTCATCAAATTTCAAGTACCACTCATGAGATTCGTGCTTCAGACCATAGATGGACTTCTTAAGTTTACAGACCATATTCTCCCTACCAATTTCCTCAAACCCTCTGGCTGCTCCATATAAACATCATCTTCAAGGCTACCATTTAGAAAAGCAGTCTTAACGTCCATCTGATGTAATTCAAAATCATAATGTGCAATCAAGGCTATAATAACGCGAAAACCAACCTTCGAAGAAACGGGAGAGAAGGTCTCGATATAATCAATGCCTGGTTGCTGGGTAGACTCTTTCACCATCTTATAGCGATCTACCTTTGCATTGGCATACCGCTTAGTTTTGAACACCCATTTACACCCAACTGGACGATGTCCATCGGGTAAATCCACAAGCTCCAACACAGCATTCTGTGACACAGAAAGCATTTCATCTCGCATAGCATCAAGCCACATATTATTATGGGAACCAGCAACAGCTTCCTGATAACTTATAGGATCTGTCATATTAACATCAGATTCCCTATGATAAACAACATAGTCATCACTAATAGCGGGTCGTCTTTGTCTAATAGACCTTCTAATATGAACCTCATGAGAGTTATCCTGAGACGAAGACATAGGTTCTGCAAAAGAATCATTAACAACACGATGTTCAACGTCACTGGGCACAATATATACATCATTACGTGCGATAGGGAGAGGAAAAAATACTCTCTCATTCTATTCGAAAGTGTCAGCACCATCAACTTCAATACTAACATCATCAGCAACATCAAACTCCAAGAACTTTAGCATTCATAGAGTCAATCACTGTCCTCCCACGACTATGACAATAGAACCTGTACCCTTTAGACCATTCAGGATATCCAATGAAAAAGCAACGAGTAGTCTTTTCATCAATTTTACTCACTGTGGGATTGAAATTTTTCACCTCAGCAGGACACCCCCACACACGAAGGTGATTAAGGCTAGGTTTACGACCAATCCAAATTTCGAAAGGAGTTTTAGGAACAGATTTTGAAGGAACACGGTTAAGGATGTATAAAGCAGATCTAAGTGCTTCACCCCACAGAAAACTCGGTAGGTTAGACCTACTCATCATGCTTCTCATCATGTCCATAAGGGTGCGATTCCGCCTTTCGGCCACACCATTTTGTTCGGGCGTATAAGGCATGGTATACTGCGGAACAATCCCACATTCCTGTAAGTACTCAGCAAACGGTCACATTTATTGTCAAGAACCATCATGTCTACCATAGTACTCACCATCACGATCAGACCGTACTACCTTAATGACTTTCTCTAACTGCTTCTCGACTTCGGTCTTAAAGACTTTAAATTTGTCAAGAGCTTCTGACTTCTCTTTAATGAAATAGAGATAGCCATACCGAGAAAAATCATCGATGAATGTTATAAAATATTTGTTTCAACATAAGGTAGTAGGGTAAGGTCTAGAGATATCGGTGTGAATGATTTCTAAAAGCTTTGAGCTACGAGTAGATAATTTCTTCTTAGACTTTGTGAATTTGCCTTTAATGCAATCAACACAAATTTCTAGATCACTAAAATCAAGAGAAGGTAGAATTTCACGTTTAACTAATTTTTGAATCATTTCTCTCGATATGTGACATAAGCGTCTATGCCACAATAGACAAGAATTTTCAGTAGACAAAGATCTCTTGGAGGAACTCGACTGAACAAAAATGTTTTGGAAAGGAGAAAAAGTCAAAAGCAATTGGAATAATCCATTATTTAAAATTCGATAGCCAACAATCTGGGAATTCAAAGATAACTGGATTGAACCTTGTTCGAAAAGGAAAGAGTAACCGCTGGAGTTCAAATCTAAAATAGAAATCAAGTTTCGTCTAATAGCAGGAACATAAAAGACATTTCTCAACATGAGAACATGATTTGACTCTAGAACAAGATGGACAACTCCTATGGACTCGACTTTGACTTCAACATCGTTTCCCACTTTAAGCTTTTACTCCGTCTCACTTGGTTTTCTTATGCTTTTGAACCCCTACAGTGTCATAGTAACATGCATAGAAGAAGCACCACTATCAATCCACCAAGAGCTAGGTGAGACATCAACTAGATTTGACTCAAAACAGACAAAAAACAGATGAGTTACCTCCGGACTTATTTTTCTCAAGTCGAGCCTCTAACTTAAAGCAATCTTTCTTTAGATGTCCCGGTTTTTGACAATAGAAGCATTTGACATCTTTCTTAAAAACAACCTTAGAACCTCCCTCACTTTGATCGTGACCATGCCTCTTAAAGCCCTTATTCTTAGAACCGCTGGGGTGAAAACGCTTGGAATGCTTCTTACCCTTTAAGAAAGGAGATCTAGAGGAAGACACAAGGAAAGCACTCTCACTCTTTTCCCCTCTTAAGTATCTCCTCCTCCGCCATACACTTACTAATCATATCATTGATAGTCCGATTCTTATTTTGGGAGATAAAAGCAGTTTTGATTTGAGAGAAATTCTTAGGCAAGGAATTGAGAGTATGAAGAATAATGAACTTATCTGACAGAGGAATTTCAAGGCTTTTCAGTTTGAACTGGAGGGAAACGATTTTCAGGATGTAGTCTCTCACTCCTCCCACATTATCATAAGACATACTCGTCAACATTTTCAGAAAGACACTAGATTCAACCATATTAGGTACAGGGTACCTTTCTCAAAGAGCAGTGAGCAAGTCCCTAGCAGTAGCAGTCTCGGGTAGCCCACTCGACAGATGTTCTGAGATAGATTTCCTAATGGCTAGAAGGCTCATATAATTTGAATGCTCCCATTTGCTAAAATACTCAATTTCCATTGGAGTACTGCCTCTGTAAGTGGAGCAGGGCGATCCACACGCAAAGCAAGATCCAGATTGACAAATCCCAGGGCATACAAAAGTTCGTCCTTCCATTTATTATAATTCGATCCATTCAGGACCTTAATAACACCAACACCAGCATTGTTCAAAGCAAGAGTGACTGAGAGGCAACAACATACGACTGAAAAAATGAAATGTAATATCAATGAATTAGACTATCAACTAGAGAATCCCAAACAATGCCAAAGGTAGAAAATCCAATACCTTTGGGCAAAAGAACCCTACACTAGCAAAGTCAGACACTCTAGTAACCCTCAACAAGCCCAAGAAAATCTCACTTGTCACTTCGAGTGAGCCACTTTGGCTGCCAAGCTCTCAAAGAACAAATATGAGAGATCTCACTTGATGAGAACATGTGCGATTGTAAGAAACTCCGGCTGTCTCAAACGTCGAGTCGCTTTGGCAACCAAACAACCAAAGCACAAATCCGAAAGCCACTTACCCTAAATGCACATGCCTGTGAGACAACTCACATGTCACTGTAAACGAGCCACTTTCACAGCCAAACGTTTATAGCTCGAATATGAAGTCACCCTACATGTTCACTCACACAAAATAATGCGTTGCCCTGTCACAAGAATAAAAAAACAACTCAGCACAATTTAACCACAAATGGCCGACAGTAATTATAATTTACAAACCCAGGGATCCTCTCAATGTCGATTTTATTTTATTTTATTTTAAATATAAATTTGCATAACCATAAATCCACTTCTCTCATGCGGGTTTTGAAATATTATTATTTTTAATAAAATAAAGTCTTGGTAAATCAGGGGTGGATTTTATTATTATTATTTTAATAATTTCTAAACCCACGATTCCACAATCTGTGGGAATTTTTTTAAATACTATTTAATAACTTAAATACGTATCTACTAAAAGTGGTTTCATAAAAAAATTAAAAATAAAAAACCAATCAATTGAAATAATCCGCTTCCTAGATGAACAAATTCAATACACAGTTTCGACTTTGATAAAGCAAAATGTTCGGGAACAGCTTTATTTTCTAATCGGGTAATAATTCGTCCAAATTAGAACTTCGTCCTGCAAATAATATCTACGACGAGGAACCCTAAAATTGGAAAACCCTTAGTCGGAACCCTCGATCAATTTTAAGAATTGATAAACAAACAATAAATTAATCTCAAATCGACGTGCGGTTGCTCTGATATCACATGTAAGCGAATTAATCGCAAACCAAGATCGCCGTAATCGATTTAGGACACAAAACAAGGAGAAATTTGAAGCGTACCTGTTTGCGCCATGATCTCCAAAACAATCGCGGAAGCCGAGATCCGTAGATACAATCTACAAGAAACGCCAACAAGGTGCCCTAGGTCTTCCCCTTCCTCTTGACGTGACTGCCGATGGAACAGTCTAACATTACATCAGTGGGAGAGGGTACCTAGCGCTATTATTAATGTGATGGGCCCCTCCATCACATGCTTCCGTTGACATTTGGCCTACACCAAGTTGCTGTCCAGCCCACATCAATAACAAAAATTGAGATGCTGCAAAAGCCCATAGATCACCCAAAACCAAAAGGGGCTATCATGCATTGTCTCGTAATTAACATACATCCCGTTTTTAAATACACAAAACAATTAATTATAGCGCAAAGGAATTTCAAAAATAAAATAAATGAAATAAACTAAAATATTTATAAAAATTCCAACAATGCATAGACGATGAGTCCAAAAAATGGAGAAGTCAAGTAAACCAGTAGCGAAATTGAAAGTGATGCGGGATGAGGTGGGATGGTTCGTTTGCTCAGCGACAGAACGAACCACGATGGTGAACGGTGAGTGGTGAGTGTAATAAATTGAAAAATAAAAGATAACGATACGCCAACCTTCGGATATAAGCTAAGCCACCACCGGAAAATGGACAAGCAGTGTTCGTACCACGTACGAATACAGCAACAACACCACCGTATTTGGAGTCGGGGTTAAAGGACACCACGATCGGATACAGCTACGTACCACCGGTGTAATGAATGCTCGGGTAATCTTATGGAATCCACCAAGTGATAAGAGA
Source organism: Melastoma candidum (assembly GCA_023653495.1). Lineage (NCBI taxonomy): Eukaryota > Viridiplantae > Streptophyta > Magnoliopsida > Myrtales > Melastomataceae > Melastoma > Melastoma candidum. The sequence continues at coordinate 12,588,467 of CM042884.1, read as the reverse complement.
AAGAGATACTCAAAGAATTTATGGGTTTATTTTCTAAATTCAACATAAGTTGTCATTAAAAGTTACATTGCAAGGGCTTATATAAGCTGCCCATGGAAAAGATAATAAGGAAAACAAAAATAAAAGATAAGATAATAAAATCCGAAGATAAAGAAGGGAAATATATTATTTCCCCCAACAAGATATGAAAGGAATGGTGGAGTAGGTTGGTGGAGCAGGCGCGACTCTTGGGCTACAAGTTATCAAACCTGAGCCATCAGAACGTAACCGTCTCTTGGGTTTCTCATCGCTTGACTTCCCGTTATTTCAGCTTCCTTTCGCTCGATGAGACGTCCTTCGTCTGACAGCTTCACTTCGCCTGTTGCTTGATCTGTCCACTCCAGCAGCGTGAGATCAGCTTGTCGCCAAGTCGGCGAAATCAAGGCGACGCCATCACTACCCTTGTTGATCAGGCCCATTCATCTCGCATCATCCTCCCTTTGCTGAAGAAAATTTGTCCTCAAATCTAAGGGGTCTTCATAATCTTCATACAGAGTAAGATCCGGGACGTTAATAGTTGTTGAGACTCCATACTCTCCTGGTAAGTCGATTTTGTAGGCATTGTTGTTGACCTTCTCAATGACCCGGAATGATCCATCAGCCCTTGGCATCGGCTTGTTTCTTCGGCTTGTAGGGAATCGATCTTTCCGTAGAAGAATAACCTTGGCCTTGTACTTTTCTTTCTGCTGCTCAATGATGGTGCGAACCTTCTGGTGCAACTTCAACATCTCTTCAGTTCGACGAGCTGCGTTTTGGTATATCAATCCTTCCCGAGGCAAGGGTAAAAGTTGAAATTATTAGGTTAATCCCATACACTACCTCGAATGGGGAAGCCCGAGTTGTTGAATATAGAGCTCGATTATAAGTGAACTGAGCCTAGGCGAGCTTGATATCCCAATCCTTCTGATTTTTTTGACACCATGGTACAGAGTATTGCTCCAACAGTTCGGTTCACAACCTCAATTTGCCCATCAGTTTTCGGATGAGAACTAGTGCTGAACAAGAGCTTCGTGTTGAGCTTATGTCATAATGTCTTCCAGAAATACCTCAAGAACTTGGCATCTTGATCTGACAAGAACGATGTGGGTACTCCACGTAATCGAACAACTTTCAGAAAGTAGAGATCCACAATGTGCGAGGCATCGTCTGTCTTCCTACAGGAAATAAAATGAGCCATCTTCGAGAATCGATCCACGACTACCATGATTGAATCCTTTTGTCGTTGGGTGCGTTACAATTCTAAGACGAAATCCATACTCACGTGTTCCAAGGTCGATCAGTGGCTGGTAACGGAGTCTAGATGCCCCATGGTTGGACATGACTCTTCCCTCATTGGCAAGTAGTGCAACGATGTATCATCTGATTGACGTCCCTAGCCATCTTCGGCCAATAGAAGTGCTCTTGTAGCATCTCGAGAGTTTTCTGAACGCCAAAGTGTCTTGCAAGTCCTCCTCCATGCATCTATCGAATCAATAACTCTCTAATAGGACTTCGTGGGATGCATAGGTTGACTCCTCGAAAAAGGAATCTTTTGCTTTCTACGCGCATGCCTTATATACTTCTCCAAAGTTTACGTCGATCACATACAACCCCTTTAGCATCTCGATCCCGATGAGTTTCGACTCCATTCTAGCCATCAGACTTGACTTCCTCGATAAGGCGTCTGCTACGATGTTCTTCACACTCGACTTATGCTTTAACACAAACTTGAAGGACTGAAGAAACTCCACCCACTTCCCATCCCTTCAATTGAGTTTTGTCTGTCCATTGATGTACTTCAATGCTTCGTGATTAGTATGATGGACAAACTCTTTCGGTAGTAAGTAGTAGCTCCACGACTCCCAGGCTCGAACAATCGAGTAGAACTCTTTGTCGTATGTAGGGTAGTTTAGTCGAGCACTTCCCAACTTCTCGCTGAAGTAGGCGATGGGTCGTCCCTCTCAAAATTCGTTTTATTCAAGCACTCGGTCAAAGGGGCCGCAATAGTGCTGAAATCTTTGATGAATCTCCGATAGAATGAAGCAAGCCCATGGAAACTCCGCACGTCGTGAGCTGACTTGGGTGTAGGCCAATCTCGGATATCATGGACCTCGTGTTGATGCACTCTTAGTCAATTGCACATGGAATCTACCAAGTGAAGTACGAGGTTGAAAGAGAATCCACTCCTTCGGATAGAAACACAAAAATCTAATATGGGTTTAAAAGTTTGAATAAGCTGCTTCAATTCTTATCAGGCAAGGGCTTATATAGGCTACCCATAGAAAACACAATAACGGAAATGAAATAAAATATGCAGAACTAAATCAGAAGATAAGGAAGCGAAATATTAAGTTTCCCCTAGCAATATCTGAAAAGATAATGGAGCAGGGTAGTGGAGCAGGTGCTACTCTTATGCTGCAAGTTGTGAGACCAGAACCGTCAGATCATAACCGTCTCTTTAGTTGCTCGTTGCTCGGCTGCCTTTCATCGCCTGAGAGACGCATTGCTCAATGCTCCACGTCAACAGGCAAGTTGTTACCTTCAGTAGGCGACGGTGACTGAGGTGTAGGCGAGACAATAATCGTCCTTGTATCATCATTCCTTTATTGAAGAGAGTTTGCCCTCAAACTCGCATCGTCGTCATCCTCAACAATGGAATGAGATTCTTGACGTTGAAAGTGACAGAAACTTCATATTCTCAGGGGAGATCAACCTTGTAGGCATGGTCGTTGATGCGCTCGACGATCTTGAAAGGTCCTTCTGCTCGAGGCAACAGATTGTTCTTCCTCTTTGCGGGGAATCGTTCTTTCCTCAGATGAATCCACGCTAATTCTCCTGGTTGAAATACTTTCGCTCTTCTCCCGCCACTTGCTCTTTCATAATATAGAAGATTAGCCTTCTCGATCTGAGCACGAATCTTCTCATGAAGTAATCTCATCTCCTTAGCGCATTTTTCGTAATCTCGACTGAATGTTTTCTCATTAGGTGGATGTATCAAATCGACAAGAACTAAAGGGTTAAGGCCGCAGAGTGCCTCAAAGGGTGAGGACTTGGTTGTCGAATTCGGTGCTCTGTTGTAGGTGAACCCAGCATGATCTAGCTTGACATCCCAATCTTTTTGGTTCTTCGATACCAAGGTTCGAAGAATTGCAACCATGGTTCGATTAACAACATCTGTCGGTTCGTCGGTCTGCGGATGGTACGCCGTGCTGAAGACGAGCTTAGTTTCTAGCTTGTGCCACAACGTCTTCCAGAAGTAGCTTAGGAACTTCACATCGAGATCTGATACGATCGACTTAGGTACTCCATGAAACCTCAATACTTCTTGAAAATATAAATCCGCTACATTGATTGCATCATGCGTCTTCTGGCATGGAATGACATGTGCCATCTTCAAAAATCGATCGACCACAACAATGGTTGGATCATTCCTCCACTGTGTCCTGGGTAGACCCAACACAAAATCCATACTCACATGTTCCAATGGTTTCTCAGGGATTGCAAGCGGAGTGTATAGGTCTTGTGGTTGGACTCGACTTTTCGCCTAGTGGCAGATAGCACATCTTGAGATAAGACTCCTCACTTTCTACTCCATTTAAGGCCAATAGAAATTTTCCTAAAGCATCAACAACGTCTTGTCGCCTGGGTGGTTCATTTTGCGAGATCCCTCCAAAATCTTCGTTGCCCATATGTAGATCCTCAAGTACTCGAAACCAATGAGCTTGGTCTCCAGTGCGGACAGCAAGATCACCTTCCTTAAAAGGGCGTCTGCAACTACATTATTCACTCGGGGTTTGTGCTTGAGCACAAAAGTGAAGGACTCAAGAAATTCGACCCATTTCGCATGTCAGCAATTGAGTTTGCTAACAATTAATGTACTTGAGAGCTTCATGGTCGATGTGTAGCACGAACTCTCTCGGCAGCAGATAGTGGCTCCACGTCTCCAAAACTCGAACGCTAGATAGGAACTTCTTGTCGAACGTCGAGTAGCTGAATTTCGCACCATTGAGCTTCTCGCTAAAGTAAGCGATGGGTGTCCCTTCCTGCATCAACACTCCTCCAATTCCAATTCCTGATGCGTCACATTCAACTTTGAAAATCTTCGCAAAGTCAGGTAATGCGAGAACGGGTGCTTCGCTTAGATACTTCTTCAGTCGCTCAAAGCTAGCTTGTGTGATAGAAGTCCACTCGAACTTCTCTCCTTTCAAGCACTCGATGAGTGGGGCTGCGATCGAGCTAAAACCTCGAATGAATCTCCTATAAAACGACGCTAAGCCATGAAAGCTACGAACGTCGTGGAAACTCTTTGGCACCGGCCACGCCATGATTGCTTCTATTTTTCTTTCGTCAACCTTGATTCCTTTTTCTAAAACTACAAAGCAAGGAATACTACACCGGGTTGGAAGAACTCACACTTCTTGGGATTTCCATACATCTTCTCGTCACGAAGTGTGCGAAACACTGTGCGAAGATGCTCAAAATGTTCGTAGGGATTGCTGCTGTTGATGAGAACATTGTCGAAGTAGATAACCACGAACTTCCCCATTTGCAAGACATGGTCATCAGTCGCATGAACGTTTTGGGTGCGTTCGACAAATCAAAGGGCATCACCAACCATTCGTACAATTCATACTTGTCCTTAAAGGTTGTCTCCACTCGTCGCCTTCCTTCATTCGAATTTACTTGTAGCCACTTTGCAATTTTACTTTCGAAAGTACCTGCGCTCCATGCAACTCATCCAACATGTCATCTAGTCGAGGGATAGGAGAACGATACTTCACTGTGATCTTGTTTATCGCTCGATTGTCCATGCACATTCTCCACGTGCCATCCTTCTTTGGTAACAATATATCTGGAACTGAGCAAAGGCTCAAGCTCTCTCGTACCAAGCACTTATTGCCCGATTGTCCATGCACATTCTCCACGTGCCATCCTTCTTTGGTAACAATATATCTGGAACTGAGCAAAGGCTCAAGCTCTTTCGTACCAAGCATTTCTCTAGTAGCTCATCGACCTGCCTTTGTAGCTCCTTTGCTTCCTCGAGATTGCATCGATAAGCTGGTCGAGTAGGTTGGGACGCTCCTGAAACCAATTCTATCTGGTATTGGATACTTCTCAAGGGTGGTAGTTCGACTGGTAACTCATCTGGGAACACATCCATAAACTCCTTGATTAAAGCTTTCGCACGTGGATGATCCATTGACCGATCCTAGGATGCTTCAACCAGAACCAAAACGTAAACATCCATGCTTTTCCGCATCGCCAAATCATCTCCATTCGCTTGATAACATGAGCGCTGGTGGATGGGTGCTTCACTTGGATGGGCGGTCAAAGGCATCAAGGTGATCTTCTTTTCGTAGACGCTGATGGAATAAGTACTGCTATGACCGTCATGTTATGCGCGTTGATCGAACTGCCACGACCTTCCTAAGAGTAAATGGCATGCATCCATCGAAATCACATCACCAATGACTTAATCCTTGTAGCGTTTTCCAATCGAGAAAGGAATTCGCACTTGTTGCATCACTTGAGCATCACTGTCCTTGTTGAGCTATTGTAAGCGATAAGGATGAGGATGTGGTGCTACGGGCACCTTGAGCTTCTCAATCACGGTTCTAGAGAGCGCGTTGGTGCAATTCTGCTGTCTACAATCACAAAACAAACTTTATCACGTTGGTTCTCCTCGCAACCTGGTGTTGTCTTCAAAGCCTTGCGGACGACTAGCAATTCTCCTTCGTCTAAATACTCCTCATTCTCCTCTTGATCCCAAATAGGATCTGCATTCTCTTCAAACTCCTCTTCTTTATCAAACAACTCTTTGATAACAACATTTCTCCTTGAGGGACACTCCGACGCCATGTGTCCTGTCCCCTGGCATTTGAAACAACGTTGAACAGGATCTCGCTCATTCGTCTTGACTTTAGGTCTGGTAGTCGTCGGTGGAGTTTTCCTTGACGTAGTCGATTGGGGCTTCGCCTGGGAGCTACTCCCTTTATTTAAGCCGCTTCACAAATGGGCGGGTACTCGATCTCCTTGCGTGCTGCCGCTCAACCTTATGGGCAGCGCTTGAACAACGACGAAGGTCTAATACTGCTGAAGTTCAACTATGTCAGCAACCTGAGGTTTAAGTCCTCGAAGATACCTGGTAATGGCATTGCAGCAAGAGTCTCTGGAACTCCCCCGTGTACTTCGACACACTCTTGCTGATATATTCCGCCAAAAACCTCTTAGTCATAACCCTCTTCATTTTTTAGTATGTCCAGATCTTATCACATCCTTCTCTGTGACGCTGCTGATTGGTGTTCTCCCACCACAAGCTTGGGTACTTCTTGAATTTCAATACAGCCAATTTTACTTTACGATTATCGAGCACGTCTCCGTAATCGAAGATGCGCTCAACCGTGTACATCTAATCAATGAACTCCTCGGGGTCAAGGTTTCCTCAAACTCCGAAATTTGGACACTCATCGTTAGGGCTCTCCTTTCTGGTCGTCGGCTTTCTGGTGATGATCCTCGTTGGATTCTCTTCTTCGTCGCTGTCTAAGTGACTGTGGGAAGGCCATCCATTATGGGTTCACAACGATTGTAGTGGTTGCTGAAGATCAGGGATTTGCTGCTCAAGTCGAGGAACGTGTGCTTCGTCAAGGGTCAAACCGTGTCGAAATCTTCTAGCCATCGACAACCATGGGTTGTACTGCAATCATATGCTCAACAACAACCTTGCGCTCTAATACCAAGATGATGCAGGGACAACAAGGAATAGATTATTCCAATACCAAAACGAAGGGGACGTCACTAAGGGTGCAGAATTAAGTGATGTGGGAATGGTCGGAAGGGTAGATAATGGAGATGGCTAAACGGGATGGGTGTGAAAGGATATGATGAGCTCAATCTGCACGGTGAAAGAAGACTCGGACAGAACTCGTCTGTCACACGGATACAGACACACCATCATGAACAAGAAAGAGGAACAACACGGAGGATACAGACACACCACCACCAGTTGATACGCTCTTACTCAATCTGCACTTGAATTCCACCAAATAAAGAATGAGGTTGAAAAAGAATCAACTCCTTACAAGGCAAGGGCTTATATAGGCTGCCCATAGAAAAAACAATAAATGAAACAAAATAAAATATGCTGAAATATTTAATTTCCCCGACAAGATTTGAAAAGATAATGGACCAGGATAGTGGAGCAGGCGCGACTCTTGTGCTGCAAGTTGTCAAACCTAAACCGTCAGATCGTAACCGTCTCTTGAGTTGCTCGTTGCTTGGCAGCCTCTCATTGCCGGAGAGACGCATTGCTCGATGCTCCTCGTCGCCTCACTTACTCGATGACAAGCAAGTTGATACCTCCAGTAGACGACGGTGGCTGAGGTGTGGGCAAGACAACAACTGTCCTTGTTTCACTTACTTTCATCGACTCGAATGCCTTCTCTCAATAAAACATATCCTAGAACGACTAAACTCGACGTCATGAACTAAAACTTCTTGTTGTTTTCATACAATTGCTACTCCCTTAGCTTCTCAAACAATTATTGGAGATGATCTAAGTGCTCCCTTTCGCTGCGACTATATACAAGAATGTCATAGAAAAAAACGACAACAAACTTTCCAATGAACGGATGAAATACTTGATTCATGAGCTCTTCAACCTGATGTTGTAGCTCTTTCGCCTCGTCCGTGTTGCATCGATAAGTCGGACGGTTGGGCAACGACACTCCGGGGATGAGGTCGATTTGATGCTGAATATTCCTCAAGGGTGGAAGCCCTCTTGGCATCTCCTCTGGAAACACGTCCGTAAACTCTAGAAGGAGCTTTTGAACCTATGGATGTATGGTCAAAGCATGTTCTTCTCCTTCCTCATACAACATTAGCATATAGATCCTCCTTTCGCCGTGAATCGCCTGGGTCAACTCAACTTGTGTCGAGCTGTACTTTTGCCCGCTTAGCGTGATCGCAGTCGTCGTTAATAGGGGTAGAAGGGCAATCTTCTTCTAGTCAAGAATCATGGAGTAAGTATTCTTGAACCCATCATGTATTACGCGCCGGTTGGACTATCATGGTCTCCCCAATAGCAAGCGACAAGCATCCATAGGTATGACATCACATGTGACGGTATCCTGGTAATTCTTGCCAATACTCAGTGACAACAGAACTTGCTTTGTGATCCTCACGTCACTCTCCTCAACTACTGAAGCTTATATGGTTGAGGATGCGGTTTGGTCAATAACTTCACTTCTCGACCATGGTGGTAGAAGCCGCATTAGTGTAACTCCCACTGTCGATTATTGACAAACTTCCTTTGTACAGTGCAACGAGTTTGGAAGATTTTCTCGCACTGGTCGACTTCTTCGGCCACGGCATTCTCATTGAGAGCTTTTCAAATGGCCAAGAGATCTCCCTCATTAGGCTCCTCAACATACTCTTCTTCGATGTCCCAAATAGGTTCGCCTATTTGTTCTTCCATCTCATCTTTGCCTGGATTTTCCATGATAGTTATCGTCTGTCGATTATGACACTCTGCAGTCATATGTCCAATCCCTTCGGACTTATTCGCTCCAACGATGACGGGAGGGGAAATGAGGTCCACCTTCGCTTTTCCTTTGTCCATTGACAAGTTGGATCTCATAGACGCACTTCCACTATTGAAAGGCGTCATCCTCATAGTCGCTCTTGTACTCGCGCTCTTCGATTGTTGCTTCTCAACCTTATGGGCAAGATTGCAAATGTCCGAGAAACTCCAATAGGGTTGAAGTTTCACCTTGTCCACAACGTGTTGTTTTAGTCCTCTTAGGTACCTAGTGATGGTCTGCTCTGAAGGTTTAAACAAGTCACTCTGTATCATCAACTTCTCGAACTTGTGAGTGTACTCCACTACACTCGATGTTTGTTGTAACGAATTCAGCTTGAGGAATAGGTCTTGCCAATATCGCTTAGGGAGAAATCGCTTCCTCATCTCTCGCTTCATCTTTTCTCATGAGTGAATCTTCTAATTTCCTTCTCTTCAACGTTGAAGGTTAAGGTTCTCTCACCATAGACTCGCGTATTTACAAAGTCTTAAGGTTGCTACCTTCACTTATCAATCCTCCGGTATTTTCTCATACTCAAATTTTCCCTCAATCGACTGAAGCTAGTCGACGAACTCTTTTGGATCTAGCTTTCCTTCAATCTCGGGGATGGCCACTCAGATATTAACCGGTCGAGTAGGATGTCGTTCCATGTGACTCCTCCTCGAGCGCTCTTCATTACTTAAGTCATCCACAAAGGGATTGTGTTCCTCCTCTGCTTCGATGGGTTGTGGAGAATGCTGACTCGGATTTCTCCACTCTCCAAAAAGTTGCTGCACTTGGTGCCTCAACTCCTTTACTTCCTGCTCATGGCGGGCTAAACGAGCTCCTTCCAACATCATTCCACGGTGGAATCGTTTAGCCATGACAACCTTGCGCTCTGATACCAACTGACGCGGGACTGGGTGAGATGGTTCATTTTGCTCAGCGACAGAACGAACCACGATGGAGAACAGGGACTGATGATGGTGATAAATTGCAAATTAAAAGATAATGATGTCCCAACCTTCGAATACAAGCTAAGCCATCATCAAATAATGAACAAGCCTTGCCCGGACTGCGCATGGATACAACAACAACACCACCGTATTTGGACTCGGGGTTAAACGACACCGCGACCGGATACAACTACGGACCATCGGTGTAATGAACGCTCGAGTAATCTCGCCACATACGGAATCCACCGAGTGATAAGAGAAAAAAAGACTCAAAGAGTTTCTGGGGATTAATTTCTGAATTCAAGATAAGTTGTCCTCAAGGGTTACATTACAAGGGCTTATATAGGCCGCCCATAGAAAATATAATAATGGAAACAAAAATAAAAGATAAGATAATAAGGCTGCCCATCCAAGGCTTATCATCACCCTTGTCGGTCAGGCCCATCCATCTCGCAACAGAAAGAAATGGTGGTGACTCAACTCACGATGAATCATTAGCAACAAAGGTCAGACAAGCAACCGATTTCGGATTTTCTAGACAAGAAGCTTTATAAACAAATAGATATGCGCCATCGATTAGAACCTAGTAAATTACCAACGGAGTTAAACTAGCCAGACTAGAAGATTTCAAGAATGCACTAACCAGCAGCAATCAACGAAGTAAAAAGACTAGAAGTTCATCATAAGGATAGATCATATTGGAAGTAGCATTATTAGTAGTGACATTTCCAAGCCAAAGTAAAGGAATGTCAGCTCGGCCAGCTTGAAGACTCTTTAAAGCTCAGTTCGGATCATGTTCTATGGCTTATTCAACCAAACTGTCAGCCACTTCCTGAAAAAAAAAAGAACAAGAAGAAGAGCTCCAAACATATTTTGGTCAATCTATGTGGCAGATACTCTTTGGAATTGCATTCAGACCCGAAATCTAAGCAGGACGTAGCTGGAGATGAGGATCTCTGCAAGATTTTTGCTAGATTGGTTTTTTTTCATCTTGGACAGGTCCGCAAAAGCTAGATCGGACAGTCACAAACCTCAACTGGTTTGGGCAACTTCGGTAAAGCTTGGCTAAGGGTTTACGTGACGGTCATAGCCCTACCTTGGCCAGGAAGTAGTTGCGAATAGCTAAAGCTGATGGAGACCTGGCTGGAAATCCTTGCTACACCGTTTAGAGAAGAGCTACAGCCGAAGATTCTTGTATCACTAGAGTCAGCTGGCGTAGGAGGAGGTCAAGGCTAAAATCACGTGAGTTCCTACATGTTATCGCAAACAATAAAGACATATTAGTAAGTTATTCAGGCTTGTGCATGTCTTTTTTGTACGGTCATTCCACTATTCGGACAAGTGTATTCAATGTCTCTACATGTTATTGTACTGTTAATACATATGTATCCATTAATCGTATATATCATTTCGGTGTTAATACATGTGCATCAACTTTGCATACATATCAGTTCGTTGTTAATACATGTGTATTCGTTAGTCTTACATGTCAATTCATTGTTATTACATGTGCATATTTTAATCGAAGCATACTTAACAAGCTTTGAACAATATGTTCATATATGTCACCCCTCGAGATCCCACATGTCAACCCGCGATTATGTGGAATCTTACCGGTAATGTAAGTCAGATTTATCGACTTAATATTCAAATTTAATATAGTAAGTAAATTTCGATATTAAGTCAATATTAAATTTCAATATTAAGTCGATAAATTTGGCTTAGGATACCCGTAAGATTCAATATAGTCGCGGGTAGACATGTACGATCTCAAGGGTGACATATACGAACATTGTTCAAAGCTTATTGAGTGAGCTTCGGAATTAATTAATAAATATAATTACATGGAATGGGAAAGGGCCACGAAACATCTCCCTTGCTAAATCCCAAAGATAAAATCTCCATTCTAGGGAGAAGGGGGGGGGGGGGGGGAAGAAACAAATGGAGAAAAAAAAAGAGATTTTTGACAAGGGTGACATAAAGCTGAGGTTTTATTGAATGCTTAAAACCATAATCATTTTACAAATGTACGCTAAATATCGTTTACGTAGATGAACAATGAACAAGATGTACGATTAAATATGCACATGTATTAACAATGAATCAACATGTAAGATAAATGGATACCATGTATTAACAACAAACTAATATACAGAAAAGTTGATGCACATGTATTAACACCGAAATGACATATACGATTAATGGATACATACGTATTAACAGTGTAATGATATGTATGGACTTCGAATATACTTGTCTGAACAGTGGAATTACTGTACGAAAAAGACATGCATAAGTTTGAACAGCTTACTAATATATCTCAACAGTTGGTAATTGCCTGCGGTGACATGTAGGAACTCACTGAATCCCGAACGCGAGATATTAGCCTTTGACCTGAGGAGGAGCGGGGGAATCGACGATGGGACCTGGAGAAGCACTAAGTAAAGGAGAGAATGAGATGGAGGGAGAATGATCGGGGGTGCCAGAAATTTTGTTTCTGGTTTGTTGGACCACCCCAACGGATAAAAAAGTTCCTTTTTTTATATTGAACAGAGACCGCGTGTTTGGAAGCTAAGCGAACACCCTCTATCCTATATATATATATATAGGCGTCGGCGGGGGACACGGGGACGATATGTGAATCGATGCGGGCTGGTTGGCTTCGATCAGGCAGGAGTGTCGTGCTTGGACAACCTCCGAAGGAGAATACCTGAAATGAAACCCTCTATGCGGCGGAGACTCATGGGGGACACCCATGAGGGCGGGACGTCCGAGGGAAACACATTCTGCCACTTGCATTCGCTATATTATATCCGGTCCAGGTCTGTTAGTCAATTTAAGGAAAACTCAAATTTATAATTAAGTCCCTATAATTTCATGCATCTTCCAATACCGTCCTACCCCTTTTTTAATAACAAATGACAAATTGGTCCTTGAATTTTTATTTTGTTCTTTAAATTCAATCCGACCTTAGAGAAAAATCCGGTTATTACTATTTAGTCGCGAATTTAATTTTCTTCTTCTTCCTCTTTAAAGAAAAAACAATTAGTCCAACCAGCATAAAAAAATCATCAAATGTTCCCGAATGAGTTAAAAAAAGTGGATTTTATCAAATTATTTATTTTAGCTTATTAAATATAGTAAAACAATGTATTTTAATGATGAAAGAAATATTCATAAAAAATGAAATTTTGTCTATTCATAAGGAATTAATTTTTATGTGACTAATTATTGTTTAGAAATTAATTACCTTGTCATGTTTAGGGACAATTAACTAAAAAAGTCTAGTCAAAATGCTAAACATTGTTTTAATAATTTAAGTGACGAATTTAAATTATCATGAAAGGAAATAAATTTGCAGAATAGTGAAAATGTAATTAGTTGTATGTAACTACTTTGAAATTAATTACCTAATCATTGTTTAGGTATTAATTCTTTTTTATCGAAAAATTATAAAATCTCTTCCTACTAAAACTTTGATTTAGTAGTTTATTTTGCACATCAATTGTATTTCATTTGTAAAGTAACTCATGGAATATTGAATCGAGTTTCGCCTTGGATTTCTCATTCAATCTTAAACAATTCTGAATGTTCAATTTGGGAGATTTATAGCCGCTAGAACATAGTTTACTTTTCCAACCCGGTAAGAGTGATATGGGTGGAATTAATGAAGCTGCATTAGGTCGACTGTCACTTGTCACTCAGATGATTAAGCACATACGGGTGAGAGCATCTAGAGGAAAGGCCCGTATAGGGGGCGTGGATGAGCCTTTCACTTTGGACAACAGAGAATATTTAAGGGAGGTATGCGAAGTCACTTTCGAATGGAGTTCACTTTTAGAGTAGATCATCTGGTGTCGTCAATTGGTCGAGAGTTTGTCTCTATCTTTCTGGGCGACAAAAATATTGCTTTGTTGGTCGTATTTGAATGTTGGGTGAAGGTCAGAGAATATGATCAATAGAAAGAAGCTGTTGAGGCTTCCATAAGAAATCTTCCTCCATCTAGCTACTATTGGTAACACCGGCAACTTGGGTGCCATAGGTTTGCTAGTTGCAACTAAAGGCAGGCCCATGCAAGGAATTTCGGGGCCGGTCCGAGATGGCAGCACGCTTATCGTGTATTTGCTTCCAGAGTTTTAGTTTGCCAGTTATCCTTGCAGGAGTCTAGGCTCCTCCAGCAGGAAGGAAGAGTTTGCTAGGAGGCCTTTTTTTCGACAAAGGATGATGATTTCTAACAGACATTTTAGAAAAAGTTTGGCTATAACGAGGGATAAGTAAACCAAAAACGCCTTTATTTATAGTGAATAACGAGGGGGTAGTTGGCATTTGATTTAATGAGATCTTGTAGATCCATGGAGAAAATTGCAATAGTTGAAGAGTGCTTCAATATCTTCACGAGATACACATGGCATCTTTAGTTGATGATTCGATGTGGATTTGACTATTCAGGCATTCAGGATGAGTTAAACGAAATGCACCTCATTTAAAAGGGGTTATCTGTTTTATAGTAATTATGAGCCACGAGTCCTTTGAACAGTCTGTGGATGTGGCGGGATTAAATGTGATGTCCCACATCGGCTGGAGAGGGGAACGGAGCAGGCTTTATAAGGAGCTGTTAATACCTCTCCTCACAGGGACGCGTTTTCGGGCCGTTGTGCCGGAAAACAAAACTGTGCGGGCGAGGTCCAAAGCGGACAATATCCCGTGGCGGTGGTCTGGGCTATTACAGACAGTGTCAGAGTCAGGGACCGGATCGGTGTGCCAGTGAGAACGCTAGGCGTTGGAGAGGGGTGGATTGTGATGTCCCACATCGGTTGAAGAGGGGAACGAAGCAGGCTTTATAAGGAGCTGTTGATACCTCTCCTCACATGACGCGTTTTCGGGCCGTTGTGCCGAAAAACAAAACCGTGCGGGCGAGACCTAAAGCGGACAATATCCTGTGGCGGTGGTCTGGGCTGTTATATTAAAGGCCCAATATGGCCCAAGATAAGCTGAGGTCTCTAGCAAAGCGACCCAGGAAACACCGACAGAAGGCTGATGGACGAAAGCGTTTAGTTGTCAAGGGACATAAAGTTGAAGACAGGGAAACGACGAGAAAAAAATTTGATAGACTTAGGAACATATGATGATTATATAAGATAATATTTACTTTCCGTAAATAACTTAAGTTTAGACATTATAAATCAGTTTTATTCTTTGATTTGTAATAGAAAACAAACAACACATTTAGACATAGACAAAACTAATAATACGTTTAGTATTTTCACACTCTCTTGCACTCCTACTCTCTCACTCTCTCTCGCGTTCAGCTTCCCCAATGGCGCTAGTAAGTGTTTCACTTAAGGATGTCATTTTGTTTTTTCTTTACGTTGAGCACAAACAAAAAACCCTACACTTAAAGCCAAATATTTTCGGCTTATTACTCGCGTGAGCAAAACGTAGGCCAACACACTGACGTGAGTATTCTTGTCTAGCCCTTGCAGGGAGATGAAGATATGCCACAGCATGAAGGATGCGTAGCTTCAACCGATCTTCATAAGGCCATTTTTGTCCTTGGTGACTTATAGATACTTGCGGTCGGACGAAGCGATCACTTAGAAATAAACTGTTCCTACATGATGAAAGATAGTAATTTTAAGGTGTCGAAATATTGAAATAATAACAAAAGGGTCTCTATGAAAAAAATATGTCATTTATGCTTAATTTCCTATGGGCTTCATAGATGAAAGCAAATTGATAGTTTCCAGATGCGGATGATCATGGCTAGACCTGGCAATTTCGGACGCACAAAAACATGATAAGTCTTTTTTTGGAAGAGGCTAACCACCCATGCACAGGTCGATTCGTGCAATGTACAAAATTTTCGCGATTTTTTATACATTTGTACAAAAATTTGAATTTTTTTGTAATGTACAAAAAAATCATTGTTCTACCGTTGTACAATGTACAATGCGTTAGCTCCTTCCGTATAATGTACGGATCGATCCGTGCACGGGTCGTTAGCTCCTTCCGCTTTTTTTTTCATGTTTGGATAGGGTGATTTCCGACGTGTATACCTGTTAGACACATCAAAATTTTGAATCGGATTCATGCAGTGTCTCTTAAATTCGAAATAATCCATTATGCCCTTTTACGTCTTTTCATATTATTTTTTTAACTTAATCAACAACCCTAATTACGTAACCTAAAGTAGCCTCTAGTGGAACTTTTTTTGGCTTAAACCATCTACAGTATCATCATTAACGCAAGCAAAATTCTAAGATACATTTCATCTCAATCTTTTATTATAATCTCTCTAATAATCATTGGTATTAAATACATGTGTACTTTTTTTAATCGTTTAGATGTTTGATTGATTTTTGTATTTGCTCATAAAATTTTGCCTTGAATAATGCTTTCATTTGTTAGTTTATTTACGGATATTTTTGTGTTTATTTACTTCGGATTGTTCATATGATTCATTTTATAGTGTCTAACCGAACGGATTGGATTCATATCAACGAGTTGATTTGAAAAAATAAACCAACGAAATAAAAATTTATATTTACGGATCATATTCAAACTTTATCTACACACAAAGCCGATCCGTTATTCAATTTGCCAAGTCTAATCACGGTTAAGGAAGAACCAGTATGGATATACTGTAAAATTATTTGATTTCCATTTTTTATTTAATATTCTGCCCGAATTTCATTGAGCGAAATGCATTTAACACTTGCCTATGTACACGGTAAATGAAATGGCATATACCATGTGAGATATTCATGAAACATTTTCGAAATATTATTTTCTCACATTTGTTTTCGAAATAATTGTGAACTATGCATACAACCTCCTTGTCAAAAAACTACCCCATCAACATGGCTAGGGATATTTTTAGTTTAATTCTAGTACTTATGCATCATATGATAAAAATGGGATAAGAATTGAAGTATGAGAATTTGTAAACATTAAAAATTTGTCTAATATGCTATTTTGACTCAAATCATAATGTGGACTTGATATATGGGTGAGCATAATGCTATATGCTTTCATTCTATGCCTAATATATTGTCAGCACAACTCATGTCATATGCAGACAAGAAAGGGGTTATAAATTTGCCCATAAAAGAATTTATATATGTTTAAATGGATTATTCCTGGACCAACAGGAGAAAGGCTTATTGAATCATCAATCGCCATAAGTATAAGCATATTGGCTCATTAGTGGGCATTAAGCATACCCTTTTGGGCCTAAATCAGATCCAATCTTCAGCCCGTCGCATAGTCCGACCCAGTGAAAGTTGGAAGATTAGTTAGAATAGAAGATTAGCCATCACAAAGAGATGGTCCTAGGAAGATGTCGACGAGTGCGTCCACTCCATCTGATGGAGAAAATTTGTCACAGGGTCAAGACAACGACGATAACCCATCTGTTTGCGATGCTTGAGTAAGATTGATCAGGCAATAGGCCATGAAGGAGGTGGGGCTTGAACAAGACTGATTAGGCAATAGTTCCAGTATGAAATATTGCACGACTCCACGATAGCACATTAAGGAACGCTTCTCCTCTGGTATTATTACACGTCCTTATCAAGTGGTTAGTAAATCAATGGGGAAGAGGATTCTATTGGCAATTTGTGTTCGACATGAAGTTGAGGGAGCATGATCAAGTATTCAAGTCGAAAGGACCCTTCATGAACATTGAATGCCATCAGCAATCTGGGTAGGCATCTCGACGTCTCTTTCGGAGATGAAGGCCATAAGGAAATGGTCTGCAGACTCTCTTTTAAGCTCGACCCATATTGAGGATGTTCTTGATCATCCCAATGACGCTCTCTGGAACCCTTTTCAAGATTGAAGCAAGTCGAGATGATGTGATCCCCATAATAAGAAATTGGGGGGATCTTGAATCTCTATTTCATACGGTGTCAGGAAGCGAGTCCAGACGTGAGACCGTAGGTACCCAAACTGGATGTGTCGTCTTTCATGCGAATTGTCCTCTGTCAAAATGGCTTGCATAATTGAGAGTCCGATATAATAGGTATAGAAGAAAAGGTTCGAAAGTAACTGACCTCGAAGCTTTGACTAGGAAGTTGGCTAAAGCCGTCATGTATTGTGTCGGCCTTTTGCCTCTGCAACAAAAGATACACCTCCAGTGACAAAACTGGGCCAGATTCGTGAGGAGCTGACATTGTTGAATGATAAGCTGTCCTCAATCAGCGGCCCTTTTGGGGAAACCTTGGAGGGTGTCTGGGCGGACTATACCCAAATGGTGGGGAAGCTGAACGATCGGTAGGAGTTGGGTAATGAGATTGCCATCCTGATTACATGTCGAACGTCATTTTGGGCTTTTTGCAATGGGCTTTGATGCAATCCGAGATCGACGTTACTCGTAAGATCGTCGAAGGTGACTGTCGAGACAATGATCGATGCTGTTTTTGAGAGCAGGACGAGGGGGTGCAGTTTGACGGTGAAAGTATTCGAAGATGAAACTCCATCGAATGGCCTCAGCATCGACGAAGGACATCAAGGCCCGAAGACTTTACTGACGAGAATCGACAGTAGAGTCATCTTAGTAGTTGGTTAACAGTTAGTTTTAGGACAATTAGCACGTGCTAAATGTGAGTCGATCGGCAGTTGTTAGTTAGTGTCTATAAATAAGTCACCCCTAGTCAATTGTAAACACAAGACAATCATTCTACGACTCCGAAGGGCTACTTGATTGTTTACCTAACTATCCATAATCATTTTAAGTGTTGTGCTTTGGCTGTAAGTTCTTCTTTTTACACTTAGTGAATTTCTTATTGTTCTTTGGTTCATTTACTTTATGGGCGATCACATTTACATTCAACACTTAGAGTCCCAGATATATCGCGACGTGTTTTGCCCGCAAACACGTTATTGGCGACCACAGTGGGAGTTGGAAGCGAGTTTTGTGTGATTACATGGAATGCCAACAATCCAGAGTGTGGTTAACAGAATGGCTGATACTCGTGGTGATTCGGAGATCAATTCTGGGCTGGGCCAAACTGCTAATAATGGCCAGAGCCGTCGGAATGGGCAGCAAAATGCCCAGAATATTGGACAACAAAATGTGCAGACACAGGAGCGATGAACATCCCCTGTATCAAAAGTTCTGCCAAATGTGCCGGAGACAGTCCCTTTGGACATGTCTCTGCAGATGCAGGCCATGTATTAGGAGAATTTCTTGGAGTTACGAAAACAACTCCAGGGACTGACTGCCAGGATCAATGCTGAATATTCCCCAGACATTGCGGCCAAAAGGGCCGCTGTTCGCGATGGGAAACGTAGGGTGAGTTTTGATCATGAGACCACCCATGATCCTGTTCATTTAACTCAGGACTATCGATGGGCTGAACCATGAAGGTCGCGTTTCGTTTCTAATGATCGAGATGATTTTGTCACACCTGATCGATTGAATCGCTACAATGATTTCGTCGATCTTGATGATGATATACAGGATCCGTATCGACCACAGGCATAAACACCTCCCCATCGTCGAAGGGAGAGCCATTACACGCGATCCACCATCGATAACCCTGCTCGTGGACCACCGGTGGAAGGTCAACTCCCGAGAAGGAATCTTTTTGGCGATATTCTTAGGGATGTGCCTATCTTCGACAGGGAGGCTGATAGGAATCCTTTGGAAAGGGAAGTCCCTAGAGTCCCTCTTAGGCCCATCGATCCTGTTGACTACATAGAGGTGATCGCTCGAATAGTCGAACAGATCGTCCCAAGAGCCGTACGTCGAGAAGAGGTTAGCCTTTATAGGACGCCATATCCTATGTTCATTGATCGAGATTATCCTTATCCTAGAGGTTATAAGATCCCCGACTTTACAAGATTCTCTGGTGAAGACGAGATGACGCCGATGGAGCACATTGCTCGATTTACTCACCAAACGGGAGAGGCATCGAACAACGACCATTGGAAGCTTTGACTCTTCCCCAATTCACTTACTGGGCCAGCATTTACTTGGTACATCCATCTCCCACCTAACTCGGTGCAGAATTGGCAGGATATGCAAACGCAGTTCATGCAGGCCTTCGCTATTCTTGATTCGACCATCTCTTTGGTCGAGCTAACTAAGGTGTGACAACAGCCTGGAGAACTTGCGGCGACTTTCCTGCAGCAATTCCAAAAGGCTCGACTTAGATGCAAAACATCAGTCGGCGAAGACGCGGTGGTCAATGTGGCCCAAGATGCCTTGGATATTCGAATCCGAAAGAAAATCCAAGGAGAAAAGTTTAGAGATCTCTACGAACTCACTCTGAGGGCTACTAAGTATGAAAATTTACTCAGAAAATAATCAAGAGAGCGTGCGGCATGTCAGCTCAAACCCGCGTTTGTTGAGGTCGATATGGCCGAATTTGTCAAAGATGAAGCCACTGTCTGCGATCCGCCGTCGAAGAAGAATTTCAAGGCTAAGGCATCTCAAAAGTCGAACGAGGAGCGAAAGTACTCCTTCGATGGTGAGAAAGCTGATGAAATCTTCGACTGACTCCATAAGCGAGATCGAATCAAGCTGAAACCTGGCCGTCGACTTCCCCAGACTGACAGGGAGAAGAAGAAGAGTTATTGGAAGTGGCATGGCTCCTTTACTCACGCCACGCGCGATTGTCTAACATTTAGAAACCTCATTCAGGATCTTATCGAAGCCAAAATTTTGTGTTTCAAGGAATCTGAAGAGTCATCTTCTGTCGATCAAAAACCTTTTGCTAATTGTGAGGTACATACAATCGATATTAACATGATTGATGTTGTCCGACATGTATTACAGGAACCCAATGTTTCTAGGGAGACTTATGTAGTCAACAAGCTGTTCAAGAGGCTCCTCGACAATGGGGTTGTCTCTTGCCCTGTGGCTGCGTCAAGGCTGAAGAATGAAGTTTGCTGGTGGCATATGAATGAAACTCACATTACTGACAAGTGTTTCACCTGTAGGAAGTTTCTTCAGTCTCACCAGACAGAGGATTGGTTTGATTTGACTCATTTCGAGAGAGCTGCAATAGGGTTCCTCGTAAAGAGACTTCGAAGGCGTTCAATCGAAACCCCAGGGGAAGAGGATCTGCCCCCGATGCTCATAAGGTTTTTCCTGTTAAGGGGCACGTTGTTCAGAAAGCAAAGGCAGCACCTCGTTGTCTCGATGCATAGTCTATTCCGCTGCCTGTCAACAGCGATGTGGATTCCTCTGCTAAGTCAAGTGATCTGTCGAAGGAGACTGTTAAGAGAGGTGATGTAAAAGATCGGCTTCGACCCTCTCCTCGTCTCGATGAGAATTCTATCAAAGATGGACCTTCCATTGCACAGTTCCTTGAGAAAGCTGACACTTGCAAGCGATGCAGTCCTATTCTGAGGAACAAGATATTGATCTCTCAGTTGTGTCACCTGTGCTCATACAATTACCTGCAGAAGCTGATCATCATGTCTTTTGCGAACAAGTTTAACATAATCCTTGTCGACAACCCGATTCAAGGTATGATCGAAACAAACCCATTTTATTGCATGCCTGTTTTTGTTCAGAAAGAAGATGTTGGGTAAGTCCAAGGATATGGTCCTCAGAAAGGACAGTTTCTCCAGGTATATCCTAAATATTATCGATCGCACCGACGTCGACTTGATTTCTCCTGTTCTAAAGATGACGAGTGGAGATAGGTAAACAACCATCGATCTTCGCTTCCGTCTAAGAGCAGTAAGAAAAGAAAGGAAAGACGTCGCCGGAAAGCAGAGGAGAAACGGCAAAAATCCATTAACCCTGCAATGATCGAAGAAGAGAAGATTGACCATGATGACCTATTTATGGTCGATGATTCGGTTCCCCACAATGATCCTCCTAAGGGTAAGGAGAAAATTGCTGAGGACGATGATTTTGAAGATGCCTTCGATGATTCGGATTACAATTTAGTCCGGTTCGATGATCCTGACAACACTGTAGAGTGTAACATTATTATGTTACCCACAGAGTTTGCGGGACCTATGATCGATCAACCTATCCCAGGTATTCTTAAAACCTCGGCTCCTCGGGTTGTTCGTTGCCATATAGGCTTTCTGGTAAATTGGTTTATTATGCCTAGTCCTTCGATGCAATCCTAGATGCACTCCTTATATATCAATGCAGAATCTAATGGGGTTCTTCTGAAGAAAGTATTAGTCGATAATGGTACAATGGTTAACGTAATGCATGTGCGAACCCCCAAATACTTAGAGTACGATAAGGCTGACGTTACCAACACCGATGTTGGCATAACGGGTTTCTTTGGTCTAATGTCGAAGTGTGTGGGAATATTCCCACTCAAATTGAAGGCCGGGAGATCTAAAATTACAACTGCTTTCTTTATAGTCGATGTTGATACAACGTTTACTGAACTTTTAGTTCGAGACTGGCTGCATAAGGCAGCAGTAATTCCTTCTACTCTTCATCGAGAACTTATGCTTTGGCTTGACTCTGAGGTTGATGTTGTTAAAGTCGATTCGTCCATTAATATTTATTTTAACGCTGTTGAAATTTGTACAGTAAATGTTATTGGTGCTGTCGATGACATGAGTTTGAAGAAGAGGTACTCTCTTGGAGATCCGAATGTTCGACCTTTAGGAGAACCAACTGGAAGGTTTGACTTCCTGGTCAAATACGGGGGACCTCGTCATCCCATTGTCGATGCTCCATCTAGATGAGACTCTGATATAGTGCCTCTGGCCATCGAAGCTGAAGCTCAGGTAAAGAGGGAGGCAGAGCTTGCTGGTATCCTTTGTTCTATTAAGGAAGCTGCCGGATTGCTCCCAGGAGATACCATCGAAGATGGATACCCTGAGCCTGTCAATGGAGAAGTAAAAACTCAACCCATTGATGGAAAGAAAGATGCTAACTTTAGCAGCCCGGACTTGGAGCCCGAGAGACTCCTCCGGAGGACGAAAATGCTTGATAATGATCCGGAAGACGTAGCCACTGATGTCTTAGAATGACTTCGAGTGTATAGGTTAGCTAGACCTAGAGTTAGTCTTGAAATGTGTCTAGAAACCAGTTCGCGGGACATAGATAATCCCGACCAGTGTGCTGCAGAGGATATGTCGAATCTTGGTTTGAAAATGTGTGTAGATTCGACTGGTGTTATAATTCATCCTACTATGAAGAAAACAACGTTTTGTGATAAGTCTAAAGCTGAATCCTCTGAGGATCGATTTACATTAATGATGCCTCGTTATCCTCTGGAAAACTGTAAATTTAAGCGACGGCGCCACTCAGTGACCTACCTTTATAAGTGGTTCGATTGAAAAAGACCTCTTCCAATCGTTTATAACACTTTTAAAGGAATTCAAAGGCTGTTTTGCATGGGACTATACTGAAATGCTTGGCTTGGATCTGCGATTAGTCGAACATACTTTGCCTATTAAGCCAGAATTTAAACCTGTGAAAGAAGCTCCACGTCGATTGCCAAGCGAGAATAGACATCAAGTCTTTGAGGAAGTAAAGAAGTTGTTCGATGCTGGATATATCAGGACATCTCTATACACAGAATGGATTTCTTCCATTGTTCTTGTAAAAAAGAAAAAACGGGAAAATCCGAGTTTGTATAGATTTTAGAGATCTCAACAAAGTAACTTCGAAGGATGAATATCCGATGCTAATAGCGGATGCACTCATCGATAAAACATCCGGGCATAATATTATGTCTTTTATGGATGGTTATTCTAGATATAACCAGATCTTTATTGCCGAAGATGACATACATAAAACAACTTTTCGTTGTCCTTTTGGAATTTTTGAATGGTTGTCATGCCTTTTGGTTTAAAGAATGCTGGCGCAACCTATCAAAGAGCAATGAACCTTATCTTCAACCCCTTAATTGGGTTAACGGTAGAAGTTTACATCGATGATATCGTTGTAAAATCATTGACAAACGACTGCTATGTCGCCGATCTTTGGAAAGCTTTTCTTCACATGAGAAAGCACAACTTGAAGTTAAATCCCATGAAATGTCCTTTCTGTGTTCGTACTGGACAATTATTAGGATTCTCAGTTCATCATCGAGGGATTGAGATAGATCCTGGAAAGATTAAAGCTATACAGGACCTACCACCTCCATCAACCAAATAACAGCTTCAAGCTTTTTTGGGAAGAGTTAACTACTTAGGAAGGTTCATAGGAAATCTTGCTGGTCGAACAACGGCATTCTCTAACTTGCTGAGAGGACATAATAGTTTTGAGTGGACTAATAAACATCAAGCATCCTTTAAAGCTATTAAGAAATACCTAATCAATCCACATGTTCCGGTTCCTCCAAAATACGATCCACCCTTTTTGTTATATATCACTACGAGCGATAAAGTCCTCGGATCGATGTTGTTATAAGAAGATAATCAACGGAAGGAGCGAGTCATTTGTTATTTGTCTCGAATACTTTATCCCATCGAATAACGGTACACTAATAATGAGAAGCTATGCCTTTCATTGTATTATGCTGTTATGAAAGTTCAACATTACATTGGGAGTAACACAGTTTATGTAGTATCGAATGCTCCTGTATTGAAAATGTTGTTTGATAGCCCTATGTTATCCTGTAGACTCAGTAAATGGAGTCTCATTTTGTCTCCTTTTGATCTTCAATATCGATCACAAGCATCGATCAAAGGACAGATTTTAGCCGATTTTTTATCCCAATATACAGATTCTAGGTCAACCAATTGTCAAGATCAGAAGGAATTTTGGGAAGTTTGGTTTGATGGGTCTGTGTCTAGCGAAGGAGTTGGAGTAGGAATCTACATGCTATTTCCTCTGAAGGTAAAACATAAAATAGCCTATAGAATCGACGAAATGTTAATAAATAATTCCGCCGAATACGAGGCTTTAATCATTGCTCTACAGACCATGGTTGATCTTCAAGTGTCAAAAGCGATAGTTATAGGGGATTCACAGCTTGTTGTCAATCATGTCAAAGAACAGAGTATGTGTACCTTCGATCACCTGCAGAGATACTTGAATAAAGTCCATGAGTTGTCTTCTTTCTTTAAGGAAGTTCGATTTGAACACATTCCTAGGGAGGATAATGCCATGGCGAACGAATTGGCACAACATACTTCTGGTTTTAAAATAAGTCATCGATTGATGCAAGAAATTAGAGGACAAATACAGACAATACCTTATGTGATAAACAATGATTCTACACATGTAAATGTCATCAGCATTTTTCGATTGACAACCGATTGGAGAAAGCCATTCATGGAATTCTTTTCTAATCTTGGGAAGGGGGCAACCCGCCAAGTAAAATTGTCAGCACGATTCTAACTGTAATCGATGATGTACTTTATCAAAAGCAGAGTGATGGAGTCCTTTTAAGGTGTGTCGACATGGATGAAGCGATCCCCATCATATTGGAAGCACATCAAGACTTTGTGGTCTACATCATTCTGGACCAAACAAGTGCTGGTCGGTTAAGAGACATGGTTTCTATTGGCCGTCGATGATGAAAGATTGTAGTAGCAAGGCCAAAGGATGTGAAAAGTGTCAAAAGCATGGACCAATATCTCATGCACCTGCAACTCATTTACATCCCATGGTTAAACCTTGGCCATTTCGATCGTAAGCTATGGATATTATTGGAGAAATACGACCAAGTTCGAGTAATGGAGATTCTTATATCCTTGTTACCACATAATATTACTCAAAGCGAAGTTATAGAATTCCTTCGATAAGACCTTATTTATAGGTTTGGCATTCCTCAGAATATAGTGGTTGATAATGTTGTTGTTTTCAATGGCAGTATGATTAAAGAGTTTGCGTCTGAGTTCGGATTTGTGTTAACAAACTCTTCGCCCTACTATGCTCAATCGAATGGGCAAGCCGAATCCACTAATAAGATTATCAAAAATGCTATTTAGAAGATGATTGATTGATGATAATCCTCGATCTTGGCATACTTTGTTGTTGGATGTGCTATGGGCTTTGCTTGTCACTAAACGAGAAAGCATTGGACAAACTCCATACAGTTTAGTTTGTGGGCATGATGCAGTCCTTCCCATTGAAGTTCGTTATAAATCTATGCGATTTTTGGCCCATCAAGAAAATTGTCCTATCAATTATGAAGAATCGATGCATATCGAATTAGAATACTTAGAGGCGATACGCTTTCGAGCACTGAATCGAATTCAGGTTCAAAAAGAAAGGGTAGCTCGAAGTTATAATAAAAAGGTTCTAAAATCTTTTAAAATAGGCGACTTAGTCTGGAAGATGATCCTCCCAATTGGGAAAAGAGATTATATTCTAGGCAAATGGTCCTCTATTTGGGATGGTCCTTTTAGGATCGATGAAATATACCCTAAAAACGCTTATCACTTGTCATATTTAAATGGCGAGTTGCATGCCTTGAAGGTTAATGGTAATCATTTTGAAACTCTATCGACCGACATTATGGGATTTACATTCCAAAGAAATTCAGTCTCGATGTCCCGAGTCATGGTCACAATTAATAGGGATAGTCGACGTTACAGAAAAAACTCAATTGATAAACAAAGTCGATTCACATGAAATATTACAAATACAAGTGGATCGATACATATGAAATAAATCTATACATTCCTTCGAAACTAGGCATGTCGATCTATTATTGTCGCAGGCACTGTTGTTGACACTAAGGTCGATTGTCGTGGTCGCTGGGGTCATAGCTCCAGTTCCCTCCTTGTTTAGCGAGCATCCGCAGTTGGGGTTGTCATCAATGTCCCCTGCTTCGTTTGCTCTAGAGCTACCTCGAAAGTCCACCGATATTGCCGCTTTCACAACAAGCAATATTTGGAAAGGATCATCGAGGAGGCAAGGAGGACTCTGTGGCCCAACGCCATGAAGCGACGTTTGCAACCTGGGCAAACTTTATGTCGCTTGGCTCATGCTTGTACTTGAACCATGGTGTCGGACGATGGAAGTGAACCCTCTCCCTGAGGTTGAAGACTTAGGCTTTCATGGGGTCTAAGGTTGAGAACCTACGCTTTGTGATTTGAGGGGAAACTGATGGGTTTGAAACGAAAGCTTCACGGCGGGACATTGCAGCTGGGATTGTTTACGAGTATGTGAACTTGTGGCCCCATGATTCTGCTGTTATAGGCAAGAGTTGTAGGCTGTACCGATCATAGAGAATCTCAACCGTCTTGGGACATCTCAAATGTTCCCGGAGAATCTTAATGGCCTCATGAAATTAATTCATATTTCCAGTTATCGCATTCAATTATCTTTAATGTGTTTCAATTGGGAGTTTGGAGTCATAATTTTAATTGAGGAGAAACTGATCGAAAGCGCCATTCATTCAAGGGAATTCATAAAACAAAAGAAATGGCAAATTCATCTAAATCGATGGTTCAACATCGATAATAGTCATTGCCTAGAGGTATACAGAAGTCCAGCTGGCAAATCGGCAAAGTGGGCTCGGCTGTTGTTCTTCACGATGAGCATGTTTACGGCCTTCTTGAACGAGATCAGGTTGTTTATCTCGTAAGTGGGAATGCGATTTGCTTCGACCTCTGTCTCAGCTTTTGCCAATTACCTCTCGCGAATAGCCACTTCGGCCTCACAATCTTTCCAACTTCAATGACAACTCTGCAATTTCATCATTCAGGCGTTGTCGCTCTTCGATCAGACGTCGATGATCAGAAACAAGTGCTACTGCTTTATGGTGAGCGGAGTCAAGATCAGCCAACTTCGCGGAGAAAACTTTCCACTGCCTGTCATCGGAAAGAACCTTCTTTCATTCTTCCCAAGACTTCCAGAATGTTTCTTTGAAACATTGACAAATATCGAGCAGGTTGATGGGTGTCTTGGCATGCATCTCTATAGCTTCGATAATCCGAACCGTCTCGTCGAAGTTTGACTTCGATGGTTCTTCACGTCGAAGCACTTCGTGCAACTATTGGGCAAGTGATGTGGAGTCGCTTCGATCGGCGTACATTTGATTCATATGGCTTGACAAGGCTACATGACTGACCGAAGTTTTCATTGGTTTTGCTGCTCGAACTAAGACATAAGTTAGTTCACATATTTGAAGTGAATTGAATAGCAACAATTATTACCCGAATTTGGTCAACCATCTCGATTAAAGGAGGGTCATCCAATCCTCTAGGCATTTTCGGTGTTCGACACCCTACATCGTTGTTTTCGAGAAGCACCGTATCTGTCGGAAGTTGAACGTTCACCTGCAAAAGTATTTCCAAGTATGAATTAACGGGAGCATCATCACATTTGAAGGATGTGACTTGAATGGTTCTCTCATGAATGGATTCTTCGATGGTCGGATCACGATTATTTGTAACACTCTCAGAAGAGAGTGAAATGACCTGAGTTTGCGAAAAGTTAAGTAAAATCTAGATTTGTTTCATGTAAATTCAAAGATATACCTCCACATCTCGCATTAAATTTGCATCTTGGGGAGCAACTTCTTCGACGTTTCCAGTGGCCCCCTCGGTCGAACCTTCTTCAGAAACATTCTCCCTTGGTTCTTCAGGCACACCTTCGATGTTGGAGGGAAGATTCTCTACTGGAGGTGATGGTGGTGTGAACAAATCTTCATATTCGACCTATGCTAGTAACAAGTGTTAGAATTTTAGCATACTTTTTACTCAAACACCAATCTTCATTTTACCATGTCTGTTGTTTGATCTTTCTTCCTTGATTCTCGAGGGACCTCTTCTTCGAGGATGATGGAAGGATCGGCGGTCGAAGGATTGACAATCGGAGGTTCAACTTCGAATGTGTCATCCTCGTGATCAAGATTTTCCTTGGAAACTGAAGCAGGCTTGGTCTTTCTATGGCACCGACGAACATTTGTATTCTCCTCTTCGATGGCCTCGTCAGATGATTCGCCTCTGTTTGTCGAAGAGGCACGAGTGTTGGGTTTCTTTGATGCAGCCACTGGTGGCACCCGTTTCCTTTTCATTATGCCTTTTTCGGCAGTCGCTGTTAGTGTTATCTTGTCCAGTGCCCCTGTGAACATCGATTTTATCATAACCGATAAAAGTTAATGTCAAGAGCTCATGAGTAATACCTAGCACCAATGATCTTTCCTGTTTCCCAATGAGACCACTAAGAAAGTTTTCCTTTTCCAGTAGTGACTCCGCTCCTTTCCTAGGAAATTCAGTCTTCGTTATAATCTTTTTAAAGGACTTCTTCCAGCAAAAATCGAACGCTCTGGTCACGTTACATCCTCCTAAGTTCTCAGAAAATGTAACACTCGAGATTGATCAATCCAGGATAGCAAACAGCTGCAAAAGTAAAGCAAGTTAGTTGTTGTTCGATGGCGTATTTTGTCATAAACCATTAATCATACCCTACTAGCATACAAGGGGTCGATGTTGAGCGTTCTTCTAAGTTGGTATTGAAGGAGTCGATGAAAGGGAAATAGCAGTTCTGAGCAAATCCTAGTTGTCGCACTACGAATTGAGGATTGTAAACCTCGACGAAAAATCCTTTGGTATCACTACCGACCAAGTCTCTTGGAGTTTACACTTGGTTCCAAAATGGGTGGGGTTCCAAGGATTGTCGAAGCTTGTATAAATCAACACTTTCAACGAAAGGTTGCCAACGGAGTTTGCTGGAGTGTAGGAGTCGATTAAGATATCCTGTGGCAGAGCCTTTTCCCAAATTTTCATATCGAAAGAAGCGAATAATCTCCAAGCCGTAGAAACCTGATGAGTCATCACTTATCGACAACTTGAAGTTGTGCATACCAGGAAAGTATAGGTGCGCCCATGCGGAAGTAATCCACAAAGGGCCCGATGCTGGCTTAGCAGGGAATGTTCCTGGATTCTTCGAATCGATTGCAACAGCTTCGAAGTGAGCTCGATAAATCAGGCTAAGAAGGAACGGAGCCATCACTAATGGCTTAGTCGCTTTCACTAAATAATTTGCTACTGCTGCCATGTATTTCAGCGACTGTTTGCTGCGACTGCAGTAGATATACTTCACAAGCCACTCGATCATAAACTGGTACTCCTCCTCATCACCCTAGCTCTTTGGGTCTTTCTCCAAATGAGCTTCGATGACCTAACCAAGACGCTGTCCCTTTTCAAACTTAGAATCGTCATCCTCTTCGATCAACCAAACAGACCCCCGCAAGAATAACATCATGTTAGGAAGGTCACATCGGGAATGGTCACGGTCATGGGGCCTTCTCGAAGATAAAAGCAGTTGGTCGAGACATTCCACATAGACAAAAGTGCTGCAACTGATCGATGGTTACACCTCATCGGTTCCATCGACACTCTAACTAAATAATAAATCCCTATCTTTTCCCACTTCTCGCATCGAAGCTTGGTCCACAAGCTTATCCATTCAGGGAACCTATCTACACCCGTAGTCGGAAATCCATGCTAGGCTTGGCTAACATTAGGTGAATCGCCGGGGTCAGAGGATCGACTTTTGTCAAAGGATCGAACCCAATTACCTGGATCGACGAAACTGCTTCTACAGATCGGTATCGTCGTGGAATCAGGAAAGGGATAATCGAAGGGTATAGGTTTGTTGTCCCGCGTAGGTTTGAAGCGGCCGCCTCTGAAACAGGACTCAAAGTTATCTGTCCGTTCGACTTTGCTTCTTCCTCAGTGAAGTCATTAGTCTTCTTGGCCACGACATCCATTGGTTGACCCCTGAATACCTTGAAATAAACGCCAGACCCCTTTAATAACGTGTGGTTGTAGAATGCCTGAGGAGCCATGGGTAGAAAGATTTTATCTGAGGAGAGAGAAAGGGCAGGTGACCCAACAAGAGCAAGAAGCTTGAAGGGAAGCAGATAAGAAGACAACGAGGGTAATATAGAAGAGGCTGGAAGATGAACAGACACGTCGAAGGAAGGAGGGCCAAATGTTTACAGACAAACATCATTTTGGGCTTTTTGCAATGGGCTTTGATGCAATCCGAGATCGATGTTACTAGTAAGATCGTCGAAGGTGACTGTTGAGACAAGTATCGATGCTGTTTTTGGGAACAGGACGAGGGGGTGCAGTTCGCCGGTGAAAGTAATCGAAAATGCCCTCAGCATCGACGAAGGACATCAAGGCCCGAAGACATTACTGATGAGTATCGACGGTAGAGTCGTCTTAGTAGTTGGTTTACAGTTAGTTTTAGGACAATTAGCACGTGCTAAATGTGCGTCGATCGGCAGTTGTTAGTTAGTGTCTATAAATAAGTTTTCCTAGTCAATTGTAAACATAAGACAATCATTTTATGATCACAAAGCGTTGCTTGATTATCAATCTAACTATTCGTAATCGTTTTAAGTATTGTGCAATGGCTGTAAGTTCTTCTTTTTATGCTTAGTGAATTTCTTATTGTTCTTTTATTCATTTACTTTATAGGCAACCATATTTACATTCAACACTCAGAATCCCCGATATATCGCGACGTGTTTCGCCCGCAAACACATCCTCAAAGCGGTTGTGGCTGCATTGTCCCAAGGTGGTGAGGTGCGAACAAAGGGTTCCGATCACAACAATGTACCTGACCGGAGATGCCAAGTTCTAGTGGCGGACACAGGTACAAGATGTTTGAGTGCTGGTCGTCCAAGGATTGAGACATGAGAAGCGTTAAAGAAAAAGTTGAAGGACAAATTCCTTCCGGGAAACACAATCTGGGCAGCAAGGGAAGCCCTGAAACAACTCAAGCACACGGGTTCGGTGCGCGAGTACGTAAAGTAGTTCTCATGTTTAATATTGGTGATAACAAATATGTTGAAGGCTGATAAGCTGTTCAACTTCATGTTCGATCTTCAATTGTGGGCACAACTTGAGCTGAGGCGGCAGAGCGTTCGTGATCTTGCCGATGCACTTGTTGATTTCCGGGCAAATGGTGGGAACGACCCAAAAGGAAAGAACGTTGTCCCTACGAAAGGTCCATCGCAGGAACACAAAAAGGCAAAAAAACGTGCTTAGGCCAAGGGCAAACCGACGGGCGAGGACGGTCAGACCTCTAGAGCATCAGGTGGCACTGGTGGTGATACGATGAAGGATCCTAAAACCCACCAAGGCTGTTTCATATGCAATGAGCCTCATAGAGCGAGAGATTGCCCAAAGAAGGAGAGACTAAGTGCCATGCTTTCAGAGGAAGAAGCTGCCCCTACTCATGTTGCTCCACTCCAACTACTAAGTGCCTTACGAACTCGAAAGGAAGGTGTTGGTAAGGGACTAATGTGCGTTCCTTTGTCTATCAATGAGCATCAGGTGATGGCAATGGTGGATATGGGAGCAACACACAGTTTCGTAGCTGACCATGTTGTGGGGAGACTGGGGATGGTGGTCAACGAGCATTCGTGTCGCTTTAAGAGGGTAAACTGTCGGAGCCAGCCTGTTGGCGGAATGGCGAAGAGCATGAAAGTTACCCCCGGCTTATGGGAAGGATTCCTTGATTTCATGGTAGTTCCTCTACATGACTTTGATGTTATTTTGGGGAAAAATTTCTTTTTGGATGCCCAGGTTGCGGTGATGCCACGATCGAGTGGGTTGTTCATTGGAGACACGACCCACCCATGCTTCGTTCAAGGGCAGTATTTAGAAGGAAAAGCCGGTGATGGGAAATCATAGATGGTGTAGGCAATGCAGTTAGCTAAGGGCTGGAAAAGGGCGAGCTGATCTACCTAGTGGCGATATTCGAAGTGGAAGAGGCCACGTCCACGGACATCCCCTAGGTTGTTGAGTTTGTCTTAGAGGAATTCAAAGATGTCATGCCAGCCGAGCTACAAAAGAGTCTTCCTCCCAGGCAAGGGTGGACCACAAGATCGATCTCCTCCCAGGTACCGTTCCCCCTGTTAAGGCTCCTTACAGAATGGCACCCAACTAAGAGTTTAGTTGGGTGAACTGTCGGGAAAGATACAACCATCCAAGGTGCCTTACGAAGCTCCCGTCTTGTTCCAAACGAAGCATGATGGCACTTTGCGGCTTTGAGTGGATTACCGAGGGCCGAACAAGGTCACCGTGAAGAATAAGTATCCAGTATCGTTGGTGGCAGATTTGTTCGATCGGTTGTCAAAGGCTGCATCTTTAAGTTGGATCTGTGGTCGGGATATTGGCAAGTCCGCATAGCAGAGGGGGATGTGTCCTAAACTACGATGGTGACGAGGTATGGGTCATTTTAGTTCCTGGTGATGCCTTTCGGCTTAACCAATGCCCCACCACATTCTGTACTTGCTCAATGACGTATTCAATGAATATATCGATGAGTTTGTGGTGGTGTATCTGGATGATATTGTGGTGTACTCGGAAACCCTAGAAGAGCATTTGAGGCAATTATGGGTTATTCTGTCCAAACTTAGGGAGCACACACTCTACGTTAAGATCGAGAAATGTAAGTTCTGTGTGCAGGAGATCAACTTTTTAGGCCATGTTATCGGACGAGGAAGTGTACGGATGGATACGAGGTAGGTACGAGTGTTTCGGGAATGGCTGGCACCATGTAAAGTCTCAGAACTAAGGAGCTTTTTGGGACTTGCTAGCTACTATCGTCGTTTCGTGATAAACTACTCTCGGCATGTGGCCCCTTTGACGGATCTGTTGAGAAAAGATCAACCCTGGTGTTGGGATGAGCGGTGTCGGACGATATTTAAGGACTTGAAGGAAGCGATTTCATCAAAACTTATCCTCAAGCTTCTCAGGTTTGGTAAGCCCTTTGAAGTTCATATACTGATGCATCTAACAAGGCGGTGGGAGGTGCTCTGGTTCAGGAAGGGCACCTCGTTACATTCGAAAGTTGGAAGCTAAAGGATGCTGAGCAGCGGTATTCTGCCCACGAGAAGGAGATGTTGGCCGTTGTTCATTAATTGCGACTTTGTCGGGTCTACTTGTTGGGGAAAACATTTGTGATCAAGATAGACAATGTGGCAAATACATTCTTCAAAACTCAAAAGACGTTGTCCCTACGACAACTTCGGTGGCAAGAATTCATGACTGAGTACGATTTTGAGTGGGAACATCGTCCGGGAAGGCACAATGTGGTGGCCGATGCCATGAGTCGGAAGCCAATGGAAATGATCATGGCTGTCTCCTCCTTCCATACAGAAATCCCTGATAAGGTTTGTGATCTAGTCAAAGCTGACCCCACTTACGTGAAGTTGGTTGAGCAAGTCAAAGCCCAGACTATGCGAAGGTACTGCCTGGAGAACGACTTGATGTACGGTGAGGGCCAGCGCCTCTACATCCCTATCGGCGGGGACTACAAGAGCAGATCATGCTAGAATCCCATGACTCCTTGTGGGCGGGTCACCCGGGACGGGAACAAATGATTGTCCTAGTGAAGAGAAGCTAGTCCCCGCTTTGACAGGGATTGCGAGGTTTACGAGCATTCTTGTCTGGTGTGTCAACAGGACAAGACCGAGCGACGGAGGGAGGCGGGACTGCTCCAGCCGTTGTCGATTTCAAAAAAGCCATGGGTGTCGATTTCGAAGATTTCATTTCAGGATTCCCAAAGGTGAACGGGCTATCCTCAATCATGGTGGTGGTTGATCGCTTTTCCAAGTACAACATCTTTGTGGCTGCTCCCCATGCTTGTACGGCGAAAGTTGCGGCTAAGCTGTTCCATAATAACGTGTTGGAGCATTTTGGGCTGCCGACGAACGTAGTGAGTGATCGTGATGCGCGGTTCATGGGCCGGTTCTGTACGCAACTCTTTGGGTTCTTGGGTTCGGAGCTGAAGTTTTCCACAGTGAACCACCCGCAAACCCACGGCCAGACGGAGCGAGCGAATGCATTGTTAGAGGAATACCTTCGGCATTACGTGACGGCAAGTCAGAAAAACTAGGTATATTTACTTGATACCACTCAGTTTTCCTATAACCTGCACTGGTCGTCCACGACTGGTTTTAGCCCGTTCGAGCTTGCCATGGGATACCAGCCGCTCATGCCACAAGAAGTAGCGCTACAACAGTCTGGTGGCCCCTGTCCAGCTGCCTATCGCTTCGCCCGAAAAAAACTTGAGATGCTCAGCGAGGCGTGAGATAGCTTGGAGAAAGTAGCCCGACGCATGAAGAAGTATCCTGATCATCGTCGATGGGTGGTTGAGTTCAATGTGGGTGACAAGGTTATGCTTAAGCTCACCCCACAGATTTGGAAGAAAATCAATAGCAAGTGGGTCCATCGTGGGTTAGTTCAAAGGTACGACGGTTCCTTTGAGGTTGTTAATCGTGTGGGTGCGGTGGCCTACAAGTTAAAGCTGCCTGTGAGGAAGAAGATCTATCCGACGTTCCATGTGAGCTTCTTGAAGCCATTCCATGACGATGGCGGTCCTGAGAAGAGAGTCCAAGCGAAACGGGCGCCTTCGACTGTGAGTGAGCAGCATGAGCTTTAGGTGGAGCGAATTTTGGATCAACGCGTCTTAGGGCAGAGCAAGAAGAATCATAGAACTGAGTACCTTGTCCAATCGCAGTTCGAGGATGAGGTGCAGGCATACCTTAGCAAGGCGTCCATTGGGCGTCGACTTCCTCTAGTGAGGGAGGTTTGTTAGCACACTTAGATGAGTGCTAGGCAAGGCATGACCCAGGACGGTTCCTTGGGCAGAGCTCGTGAGGGAGGCACGAGCAAGTTGGCCATCGGCGACAAAGGGAAGCTAGATAGTCGCTTACTTGGGTCAGATGTAAGCTGGGAGCAGGCGACCCTGGAACTTCCACTGATGGATCAGCTGGGAGCAGACGACCCTTGAGATGCAGACGACCCTTGGAAGCTCTTGCAGGTCGGAGCTGGGTTGCATGGTGTATATTTGTAAATTGTATGCATGCCCCATGACCCCCTATAACTAAGAGATGTGAAGGGGTGTGGGAAAGACATTAAAAGATTGAGTGGAAATACAATCTGTACTTTGACCACATTTTTGTAATCTTTGTGCCTCTCGTGAACGAGTCATTGTCCTTGCGAACGTCCTTGAGTGGGAGCGTGAGTGATATACGAGAGTACATAAGTAAACACTACGAGAAAGTGTAGGCGAGACTAAAGGAAATTCAAGTGCGAGGGTTCGTTGTGCTTCCAAAAAATTAAGGACGTCGCCGGGGTAAAAAAATTTTCTGAATTTGTCTCGTCCATGTGACATTTGCCATGATTGCTTCTTTGACGCTAAGACAATTGCCGCGATCGAGCATTTCGGGCCGGAACATTCAAACAGCACGCGGCCCAGGAAGTCAGTCCAACAGTCCTATTCACCGAGCCTCCCAACCCCCACCCCAAATCACGCTCCCTCCCTTTCTATCTCCCTCGCAAGCTCCGTAACGGAGAAAGTCCGAAGAAGTGGAAGGAGGAGGAAGGGGAGAATCGGAAATGAGCAAGAAAGTACCGGATTGGCTCAACAGCTCCATCTGGGTCTCGGCACCTTCCCAACGCGATCGCATCTCCAGCCTCTTCCCCTCTTCAACCCCAACCACCACCTCCTCCGACTCCCGTCCTCCTCCTCTTACCGAACCGCCAGTCCCCGTCCCTCCCCCTTCCGTCGCCAGCCGAGAGGAGTCCCCTCTTTCTTCTCCCACGGGGGCGACTCCCCAGATCAATGAGAGAAAAGATCGACATGGAGAAGGCGATCAGCCTGCCGACCGGACCTTGTCCGAGGAGGACGTCTCCCGCCAGTCTCAGCTCTTGGCCGAGGTCGGTCTTTCTGTCTGCAATGCGGTTAGCTTCCTCTTCTTGCTGCATGTTTAGAGGATTATTACTACTTTGCAATGCTGTTTCTTTAACTAGCTGTTCCCAATTGAATCTACTGTTTGAAGACCGATAAAAAGGCGGTTTCTTTGAGGAAATTCTGTAATAAGCTGAATAGACCCCAAGGATAGAGGAATGAGCCTTATCGGTTTCTTTTCCACTTCTTGTTGATTCTCAGTTAGATTATTAAATGTAGCTGTGAAGAGTATAAAGGTATGAACTGCTTCGAATCAATCATCAGCATCGAAATTATGGGAGCTTCGCTCTCCAAACACAAATTAGTTACCTTTAAGGAACGATGCACTCATGGGTCGTAACTTTCTGATCTTTTATTG
Organism: Melastoma candidum; assembly: GCA_023653495.1. Lineage (NCBI taxonomy): Eukaryota > Viridiplantae > Streptophyta > Magnoliopsida > Myrtales > Melastomataceae > Melastoma > Melastoma candidum. The sequence goes on along the minus strand of CM042884.1, from coordinate 12,551,963 downwards.
TTTTGGTGCAGCTGAGCTTCTAAACTCTTTGGCCTATGCATGTGATAATTGCACAAATGAATAATTTGGAATGTAGATTGTAGACACGAGGGTCATTTCGGTTGAAAATGTCGTGTGTATATTCTCTGAATCATACGTCACTATTTTTCTTTATTTTCTCATATATGCTAATGTGGTTCTTCTTGACAGCTATCAAAGCAGATAGTGGATATGAGAGAGGTCAGAAGGCTTACGGCTCAAGGCGTACCAGATTGTGCTGGGATACGCTCTACTGTGTGGAAGGTAGCTTATGCACTTCATCTTTAGTTACATGAAATGCAAACATAGGGAAATGATGATGTTCCAAGTAGCTATCACTCATCAGCGCATGTTTGCTATTGCCAATGGAGGCATTCTGGTTTGGTTGGACTGATTGAATTGGGGGACTTGAGTCCTAGAATACATTATTCATTTGATGGAGAAAAAACTGGTATTGGGTTTCTTTCCTATCTGTCTATTTCTGAGGGGGTTAGATATCCGAAGTTTCATTATCTGACCGCCAATTAGACGAAAGCCACTAGTGTATGTATTGCCAAGAAATTAGTTCCTGCTTCCTATGTTGACATTTCTTGTGCTGCCATAGCAATGAATATAGCTTCACTTGTGGTGCCAAGTTTGTCTGGTTAATTTTTCCTCATTCAGTTGCCATAATAATTCTATTGCATTGTTAAGGTTATATATATACACCCACACCCATGGTTTTCCTATTACAATACAAGCTGGGGGGGGGGGGGGGGGGGGGGGGGGGGGGCTCTTTATTGTGTACATTTCATGTTAAATACTTAATGCCGTCCTCTTCCAGCTTCTTCTTGGATATCTGCCGCCTGATCGAAGTCTCTGGTCATCTGAGTTAATCAAGAAGAGATCCCAATACAATAATTTCAAGAAAGAGCTTTTGATCAACCCGGTAAGTGATACATTACGCTCATTTGTCTGAAATGATCTGTTTCGGTCTCCTTTAATTTTTGTCTCAGTCTGCATTATCGTTGATTTCGGGGGCTTCTATTAGTCTTTTATATAGCATTACTTCTTTAGCTAAAACGAAGATGCTCCGAGTACATTTTAGAAGGTTATAATTGGTATTTTGGAATATGCCTAGATGCTTGCAAAGTGTTGTAGTTTACCATGTAGTACATCTTATTTCGTGGGCTAGATGCTTGATTCTCTTAATTGACTTTCTCTTAGCTAGGTATAATGTATGTATAAAGGGAAGCAACTTATTAGTCATTCCATATTATTTGTTTGATGTTGCTTTAGGCGACTTGAAGTACCAGCCATTTCTCCTTACTAGTGATATTGAGAATGTGAGGATGATTTGATGGATTCCTTCTTTTTGTCTAGAAAGCCTAGGTATTAGCCACTTTGAGAGTACTCTTTCTCTTCTGATCAAATTGAGAGATTTTTGTTGAATTAAAACAAGCAGGTGAGTTTTATATTGATTGCTAGCATAGCCATGATGAAAGGATGCCTGAGCCCAATTTATAGTGAGTCGAGAATGATCATTTGATCATAACGTAACAAGCTCTTTGAACTTGAAACTTTAAAAGTGAGACAGGTTCAGAGCAAACCTAAAGCTCTTTTTAGGGTTTTAATGATAGCATAGTGAAGTGCAATACAATATTTCATACAAATAACCATTGAAAATGAATGGAATTGAAGACAATGATAATAAGTAATAGGGTTTGTCGAGAAACCGCAAGAATGTAGAGAAAAAAATGACATAACTGTCCAATACAAACCAAAGGCCACTATTAATGCTAGAAAGGTACCTAATCTTAAATACCACTTAAGATTGCAACCTAATAAAATAAATAAGAAAATATATTCTTAAAAATTCACTAACTTTACACAAAATTTCTTTGGTCTTTCTCTTGAGAAGATGTTTCTTTCCTTTTCTTGTAGAAATAATAAGTATTTGGCTTCGTACCACATTCCATATCACGATCATAAAGCCAAGGCTAACCAAGACGAATATGGTCGGTTCCATTATCACAAAGAGCTACGTTATCCAAAGTTAGAACCCAAAGAAAACCACACCAAACAATGAGAGGTCATCAGTACCTCGTTACTTTCCTTAAGTCACCTAATTTTATAAAGATTTGGATGCCTCTTGTGGCAGTACCTTCTATATGTTTCCATCATTGCTGATAACGTCACAAATCTTACCTGCCCATAAAACCCAAATGTTGAATGTGCTATGCCTCTGACAATCTCGAGTTTCTACTTTAGCAGCTGTCATTATCCTTTTGATGACGAGTACCTCCTTTTGGATTGGATACACATCAATTTCATCGTCTTAATGACGACAATCATCATAAATGGGTTTTATTTCTTCGTCGAACTCTCTTCTACCTTGTTATGTTCACTTCTTCTATTCACTTCTTTTATGGACATACATACGAAGTATGCCCATGCTAATTGTTTGTGAAACATCGATCTTTGAACTTCTATCAGGACGAGACTTGGAGATATTTTGTCCTTTAAGGTAAGCCATATCTTTGCCTTGATCAATCTTGTCATTTCTATAAGACTGGACAGTCACCTAAATAAACCTAGATGATCGTTGATCAAGTTCGTTGTGGCTGATGAACACTGAAACCACCTTGTCGTCTACCATATGATAGTCGTCTACCATATGATAGTCTTCTTACCACATAACACAAGTTCGGTTCTCAGCCATCAATGTGTACCAACAAGCATATGTCATGTTGAATACACGAACCGTGCTCATTTAATCTCTGATGGATCTATTCAAATGTGCAAGATAGCGAGATATAGTTTGTTCATTGGTCTCATTCAACCCAATTTGAATAGTCAGATTGTTGAACTCCGAAGTGCCTTCATCCATCGAAGGAGAATTTGGGCGAAGCACGTGATATTTTTCATACTGCTGCATGCCATAATCAACTAGCAAAAACTGCTTCCGCAACTTATCCTTGATGTGCTCCCAACTATTGATCTTCAACTTTCTTTGTGGAGAATGTTGTTTTTCCACCATCTTCCACCATTGAAGTCTTCAACATAGCTTCACAAAATGTATTTTTTAGCACCGCCATAGGTTTCCACTTGAAATAATTTTCAAGCCTGCCTCCCAATCAAGATACTCATCAATATGCAACTTCTCAACTATTTCAATCTTAACCCCAATTGATCTCTCTTTCAACCTACTTCTTCCCTCATTGTCTACGAATCTGGCTTCATGAAAAGGATTAACACCGTCGAATTCCTCAAACTAACTTGTGTTATGTCTAAGGGATTGGGGTCATCTTCTAGAATCTCCATACTGGCTTCCACCTGTTTTCGTCATTTCATTGCCTGAACATTCACGAAAAGTCTTTAACATCAAAGGGAATGAAAATAAACTTTTAGGGTTTGTAGAGAAGCTGTAAGAAAGTTTTAGAACAAGAATATAATGAAAAAAATAACATAATTGTCTGCCGTCAGCTAATGTTGTCCTTATTAATACCGAAAAGATATCGGATGTCCTAAAATATGTCTAAGATTATAAGCTTAATAGAATAAAATCTTAAAATTAGGAAACTTATTCTTACTATTTTTGCTCCTTAGCTTGTAGGCCCGAGTTTGGTTGGGTGGAAAAAAATATAGATGTGTAAGTTAGATAAAGAAAAGATAGCCAAATGAAAGGATCTCAATGCCTTTGTATTTTTTAACTCTTGCGTGCCAGAAACACCTATAAAAAAATGAACCATAGGTGGTTCATATGGTATTGAAATTTGCAATTATTTACCTATCTGGCTGCTGTTTTTATTGTCATTTAACATGCGCTTTATAAGTGCATTGGGTAGTTCTCTTTCTGCAGACTTTTCTAACTTATGCAAAATCTTTATATTGGAACCAAATCCTAAATGTTTTATGGTAGTCAGTCTGAAGTCGTTAGGAGGTTGGATGATTCTGCTAGTCCGGGAAGTGATCATTCTCACTCTGAAAGCAGTGGTATGCTATTAAGGTCAGATATAACTTGCGGAGAGCATCCCCTAAGTCTTGGGAAGAGTAGCATCTGGAATAGATTTTTCCAGGTATCATACAGTCTGATGCACTTTTACTTCTGTCAGTAAAGTCATATTATTCTGGAAGTCTTCTTGAGAAACTTCCTTGAGGTAATGATCTTAATGAATGTTACTTGTCAAGAAACAATAAAGATCTTATGGATGAATTATTCTTGTATATAAACTTGGGACGTTTTAGGATACAGAGGTAATAGAACAGATTGACAGAGATGTCAAACGCACTCATCCGGACATGCACTTTTTCTCGGGTGATACACCCGAGGCAAGATCCAGTCAGGTTTCTGATTATTTCTTCTTTTACAATTCTGTCCATTATCTCAATCAAAAGGAACACTTCAAGCTCCAACTATTATACAACTACTTGCAGGATGCTCTGAAGACGATTTTAATTTTATTTGCAAAGCTCAACCCTGGTATCAGATATATCCAAGGGATGAATGAAATACTGGCTCCTCTCTTCTATGTTTTCAAGAATGATCCTGACGCGGAGAATGTGGTGGGTCATTTGAAACATTCTCGACCAGAAAATGACCATAACTTGCCTCTTCCGAATGTCTCATGAATATATATCACAAAGAACTTCATGTTGAATGATTAGTTGACAGTTTTCTTTTCTTCTAAAATTTCGCTGAGAGATGGATTCTTCAGTAAAGATTTTTCCTTTTTTGCAGTTCCCATGCTTTTCTTTAAAAAAAATTCCTTGTAGTATCTTTCTTTAACTGGTTATCATTTTTACTGAATCTCATTGATCTTCTTTCTAGAATATCTTATGAATCTTATGAATCTTTTTGCAGAGAGCAGACTGCATAGGACGATTCTTTTTAATGTATCATAATTGCACCACTGACAATGTTTTCATTTAGGGCCTTTGACATAATTCATGTCTTGTATAATGGTCAGGACTTTGCTGAAGCAGATGCTTTCTTTTGCTTTGTCGAAATACTTAGTGGTTTCCGGGACAACTTTTGCCAGCAACTGGACAACAGTGTTGGGGGAATCCGATCTACGATTTCTAAGTTATCCGAACTTCTGAAGGAGCATGATGAAGAGCTTTGGCGGCATCTTGAGATTACTACCAAGGTATTAATGATGAAACATTTGCTGATAGTCGTAGTGCTTGGCATGATGCTGGATGCTTGAAAGTTGGAACTGTATAATTGCTTTCCCGCTTTTGTTGATTGCAGTGCTCACATAACATTTCTAACATCCTTTTGGCTGCTCTTAACGCTGCATATATGCAGTGGGGTTCTCATATTTCTTTAAATCCTAATGTCCAATGACGGCATTTTTTTCCCTTGGTAGCTTATTTTTTACTAATATGTAATCCTCAATTCCTGGGTAAGATGTTCAGGGAAAGAAGTTAATAATACTTAGATTTCTTCTTCTTGAACTTTATTAAATTTCCTTTTCGGATTGGAAAACTGTTTTTCATTTGACAAGTTCATGGTTAAGTCCTATGGGAATTTTACATACTTTGAATGGGAACTCTTCTTAGCACAATAAGAAAATAGAAATTAAACAAATTGTTTGGCATCAGGAGAGAGTAAACTGTGTTGGATTTATTGTGGCAGCTGAAATTATTTTCAGCTGGAACATTTCAATAATTGTCTTTTGAATAAATGCTCATGAATTAAGTGAATTATGGCTTTATTATCATTTTTTGTAGTGAAAAGGTGGGTGTACCATGGCAGTAGAATGTGGCCTTGTGATTCTTTGTGCTTTTGATTTAAAAACAGTATTTTAGCCAGTTATTAATTTTTGAAAAAGAAATTGTTTGGTGAAATCTCAGGTGAATCCCCAGTTTTATGCCTTTCGATGGATTACACTCCTTTTGACGCAAGAGTTCAATTTCGCTGACAGCCTGCAGATATGGGACTTCCTTTTGAGTGATGCTGAAGGTCCTCAGGTAAAAAGGCTTGACAATCTGTGATACCACTTGAAATTCAAAATAGTTGTCTACGTGACTTCAGCCATGGAGCCATGCAGTTTAGGTTATATATATGCAATAAACCGGTCTATATTGCTTGCTGGTTGTTTGTGGTCTGTTGCTGATTCCACTTATTGTTGTCAGTTGATGTTTGTTACAACGGGGAAAGTAACCTTTTTTTTGCTTAAGAAGCTATAAATTCTCTGATATAGTGAACTGTCTCACTTTCATATTCATGTCCTGCTTATTTTTCATGTAAAAGAAGAAATATGGAATAACTTAAGCTGCTTCTTGATGTGAATTCTCACCTTCTTGAGCAATGTAAAGTTTCTTAAGTGTACTTTATCTAGGATTATGACAATGACATGAATGAAATCAATGTTGAGACTATTCATCCAAAGTTAATGGCCTCTCCATGGATATATTTTGTTCCAATTGAATTTCCAGTAATGTTCCTGAAACGACCGGTTGGGTATGATGCACCAATCTTTTATCGCAGCACTTGTTGGCTCCTCCATTTGGCTGCTTATATTTTCTTCAATATAGCTTCTTGTGCAGCCTTACTGCGGATGGATAATTTTTTCTGCCCATTTAGTGAGGCGTATTTTAGTAACCAACCTATTGATTTCTAATGTTCTAGGTGATTTGTTATATTGCAATATTAGAGTTGATTGCATTGGAGTGCTTTGTTACTTTCTCGTGTTATAAAGATGCTTTGATTATTCAATGTCACTTATTCTTTTGAAATTTCTTTTCCTACAAAATCACTTCCCTTGTAGCGTCAAGTCAACTTACTTTGGCTGAGGTCTTTCCCGGGATGATATTACTGGGTGTTGATGTACAATATAATTTATCAGTTAAATTATGTATTTGACTATAATGCGATAAACTCTTTATTGGTGTCGTGATTAAATTTACATGTTGAGCTGCAAACAATATTTATTTGTCACGGAAAGAGCATTATCCTGTATCTTGTTTGTTTATTAGGAGACACTTCTTCGAGTGTGCTGTGCCATGCTGATTCTTATCCGGAGGCGTCTTCTTGCCGGGGATTTCACTTCTAATCTTCGACTGTTACAGAACTATCCTTCAACAAGCATAAGCCATCTCTTGTATGTGGCGGACAAGCTGCGGCAGAAGACGTCAGGCTAATATTCAGTAATTTCCTTAGGATTTTGTCTATCTTTTATTGTGTTGATTGTACGTGCATATTGCTGTTGGCGTCAATTTGGGGGTGTAAATGTTTCACTATGGACAGGTAATATGACATAAAGATGTTCGATTTTTGTTTTCCAATTTTTTTCATGCATCAGTAAGCTGCTTTTCGGCATTCGTCTGACATGCTTGATTTTCAGATTTCTTCCCAATGCACATTACATGCACTCGGGATACAGCGGTAACACTAATCTTGATGAGTAGATCGGTTTAGTCAACTTCAATTCCATGTAGTTCCCATATTTCAGTTTAATTCAAGCATCGTTACAAGCGTTAAATACCTCCTTACGTAGTGTTCCCAATATCATGAACATTGTGCCCCTTACTCCGACAAAATTAGTGAGAATGAAAACTTCTACTTACGATCCAACAACTAAAATAAAGATAAGTAAATCGTTAATAAGAAGTATGGGAAAAGGTGAGCATTTGACTAATTTGAAGGTTTGACGTCTGAGAAAGGGAGTTTTATCCAAAAAAAAAAAAATTGTGAAGTAAAATTCCCTCGTTTGGTAAATTATGCGTTGAACATCCTTTCCGAGAGGTCCTATGGAGTAATGGGCCTCTTCATGTGAGGTTTGTACGGCCGTACGGCTAGTAGGCAAAAATATTGGTCAAATATTATCTAAGTTTACAAAATTATCAATATACCATCATGGTGTCGTAGTTGAGAACCGTGAAATTCGTTTTATCAACAAATCGTGATTCTCAACGGCGACAGCGAGTTACTATAGCTTATATCATGGTTAGAAACAAGGACATTATGTTGCATTGTTATCCCACATAAAAGTGTGGCACCCTTGCACATAGACGCAGCATTAGTCGTTTCTACAAGAGGGTGTCGGAAGGTTATGTATGCATCGCGATGGAATTCATTTGATTGTGAAAAAGATTGGCCAAGATAACAATTTCCTTAGGATCAATCCTAACTCTAGTAGAATACGACCCAATACGCATCCAAGATCTACACATATACACGATGTAGTGGACATCAAGGAAAGATCACAAAAAATAATTTGTGGAATTTATAAAAAAGAGGGACATAATAGAGCGAGTTATCCTAATAAGTTGTTCAACTATAACTAGACATTGTATATATATGTTGAATTCGTAATTGCTAATGGTGTTAATGTGTTGTTTCATGTTTATTTTCATGAAAATGCTTCTGGGATCACGTTTGACAAGTGTTTTGAGCTGTAAAAAATGTTTTGACATATTTTACTTAAATAAAAAATTTCCTTTGAAAACTGTTTCGTGGATTAACTTATGTATTCGTCTTTACATAACAATGTCTTAACATGTCATCATGTAGAAAAAGCAGTGAAAATATTTTTTGCGATCAATGGATGGATAAAAACCTTCACCAAGTGGGTTTCGATGAAGTTGCGATGCTCCACTATATTGTGTTAGATTGGACATTAATAACAACATTGGTGGAGTCTCGGAGTCCAATGACACATACATTTCACATAATCCATGGTGGGATGTAACGATCCGCATTTTTGTTATATTAAAAGGGTATGAATGTAGCATGTGAATGTTATTTAGCGCATAGTATGAATAAATAACCACATCGAAAACACGTATGTTAGAGTATTTTATGTCTGACATGCGGAGCCTCGACAAGGAGCCCGACCCCTCAATGTTACGACTGTGTTTTTGTAATCTCAAGTATGTATCTCTTGTAAACTTACTGCGAGCTTGTAGACTTCACCCAAAAAGCGTCGCTCGCCGCTTGTAGACTCGCTCAAGCCCCGTAGACCTGAGTATATATACTTGGCCTTGTAAACTCGTGATTTGTTGTCTCTTGTAGACTTAACCATAAGGATTGGGGTAAGGTGGCCGAGTCAACTGTTTACGGTCGGGTCAACTTGTTTGACCGGACCCAAAACTACTCAAAACGAATTATTAAGATAAATTTGGGGTTGAAAGCTTGATTGACAAGCCATGTTAATGAATAAACCTTATGGAGCCACTTCGATGTTAAAACAAAAAGAGAAGGAAAGAGAAGGGGAGAGGAGAATATCTCATTCCTACTCTCTCTGACACGGATGCTCCATCGAAATGGAATTTTCTGCAATAACAGCATACCCATCCACAGATGATCCAAATTGAAGTGCTACATCCTATAACATTATGGTCATCTTGAAAGGTCTCACATTTAGAGAAAATAGATTCAAATTTACCTGAAGGCACCTTAGTTTTGTATTATACAACAAATAAATTTGATTCTTTATATAATCGAGAAACAATTATATATTATTCGTACAATGTCCCTATAATAGATTAATTGTACATAATTTAATCTAAATTAGCTATATGCTTCCGGAGATTTTCAACCTGCAAGACATGACAATAGTTAGACTAAGAATACTAAGTACAAAACCAATAACAATACCCACAAGTTTCCTTTGTCTGTCCAACTTTGTGTCTCGAGACCAAGCTCACCAAAATTAACTTATCTTATCTCAATTGATTCCCATGGAGCATGACGCCCAACCATAACGTTTGCGTCCGGGCACAGATTCCAGCCCCTTATTGTTTTCCCGCAAGGACCATTTCGCCTTGCGAATTTTTTTGCATTCGTTCCTCGTGATCACGGACAGTACCTGTCCGATCAAATCACCCACGAAGAGATTCCTTTGGATATTCCGAACCAAGGTTTCCAGTCCCGTAGTATGGCCTTAGCAATACTTTAACCGGGCTTTCCGGGGACGGCTACAGCCACCCGTGCCCCGCCCTCTGGAGTCTAAGTAGGTGGACCACATCCCTCTTCAACACACCCTTTCTAACCTCGTTTACTAAGGAGAATTTCATGCGTTCCTCAGTCCCCAAAAGGGTGTACACCATGTTCAGTTGTCCCTATCTCAAACCTTCTGGATTTGTCCCTTCGCCGAGCACACACACAAAGGAATACTCTAGCTTAACTTCCCAACCACACTTGACAACTGACACATATACACATGCATGGACGTATAATTACATACAACCGTAAGATAACACCAAGACACTCCTACTATTGCCAAGAAAGGTGTCCTTCTTCCAAGGATCCGAGGAGCTCCCCTCCTTATTCCATCCCGGAAGATCAACTCTCCTTCAAATTCCCAAGAGTAGGAAACATAATACTATCCACATCCAAGGTTGGACCGTCGCCCTCTTGACACAACTCACCAACAACAACTAGTGTATGCACACAACTAAGCAAAAGCAACAAGATTATGGCCATTAAAAGTGGGGAAAAGAGAGAAAGAGGAAGAATCCGCACCTTGAGCTTGAGTCCGTCCCAAGTTCTTCCTCTTCCTCCTCCGTAATACTTCCCTGTGAGGCAATCTTGCTCGTGAATCGCTCATGATACTCGGAAGAAACACCTAAAAGTACGGACTTCTTAAAATGAGTTGCCTGGACGAAAACTTTAACGTGCTTCTTGATTGGGCAATGAAGGAACAAATTCAGAGGCATACCAGGCCATATATTTTGCAGTTGATAAGAGGCATGTTATTTACCGACAAGTAAAATAACTTAGCCCATTTTTCTGGTTGCGACTACTAGCCGATTTTGAGAGGGCGGGGCATTTTAGTTGGTGCAGTGCCGGTCTTTCATAGTTACGTAAGACTCTATGCAAGACATCACATCATAAGGCTTCACAGATTTCGGGACCCCTTATCCTATTACAAATATGGACATGCGATAGGTTCCCGCATATCTCCACGCTTAGGCTATGGACATTTTATGTAGATGACATGTCTTTGAGCCATCGTTGAGGTGTTGAGTTTGACACTCGCACTGTACCAACACATGTCCTCATTGCATATAGGGACGCCTATGAGAGGGAAAGTGCTGATCATGTACTACTTATAATCCTCACCTTTCTTACAAAGAAGTAACATCACCTTTCTTGTTTTTGTTAGTAGTTTGGCATCGTTACCCCGATGAATTGATAACCATGCTTTCATAATATCGTCTAGCTGGACAACATTGTTGGCGTGCTCGAGTTTCATTGATTTGGACATGGGCCCGGTTTCCGCATATTTCACCCCTTAGGCATAAGACAATACTTGTGGCATATATGTCTCTTGCTTATAAGTGGGATGTTGAATTTGACATGCCTATTGTCCCCACTCAGGTGTCAGTGTATCGCGAGGCATTGGACAGACAGAACTAAACATATGAATTCTTTTCTTAATGACATTTTTAATATAACTTTGAAGTAGTTGCATTTTCTGATGAAGGCAAAAATTTTTATCTTAAATCATTTGCATTTTTAATATAACTTTGTTAGTGCATAGTTGGCCACTTCGGGTTTATTTTAGGAGGAACAGGAACCAGGAGTCGAATTGGAGGGCATGAAGAACTTGCAAGGCCCGCTCTGGTTTATTTTATGAGGAATAAACATTTAGTTGATCATTGTCATTACCCAATTATCTGCTATTTTTTTAGAGCAAACATTGTCTAGGGTTTTTCTTTTCATCTTTTGGGGAAGGAATAATTTCAACTTTTTGGCTTGGTTTTTTAGCCTTTTAGGTTTGGATCATAAGTTGGTCTACTATTCATTCGGCTTTATTAATTGTAGCCCCAACAATTGGGCTGACCTGTCTATTTCGTGAAACTAACACTACCTAAATTTCAGAGTTTGAGGTAAGGATGAGGGAGTTCGATCATAGATTTTAGCGATTGAGGGGCAACTTGGCACCCAAAAGGATGACACAAGCCGACAATTCCAAAAAATCATTTGGGGTATCGCAATAATTCAATAGGCACTCCCACCATAGAGGGCGAGGCCTTCAGATAGCGTCCCTGCGCCCACTTAGGCTGGTGATGTTGTTCCCCACCCGCCGGTCCATCCACCGGTTGCTACCCCCATTGTTAACGATGCGCGCGGACGTCCTGGCCTATAGGTGACGTCCCTGCCAACTTCAATGACAGCAATCTTCTAGGATGGTTGGCCAAGACAGATTAGCATTTTGAAGATCATGGAGTGATAAAAGCCGCCTGATTTGTTGATTCCAGAGGAATTAACTTATCGAAAGTTCAATTGATTATGGTGGCCTTGGAAGATGAGGCGCTAGACTAGCTTCGATGGATCAGGGCATGAAGGGAATGCGTTGCCAGGTATGAGTTCTCACAGGGTTTAAATATTCAATTTTATGACAGGTACCAGGATAGGCACTATGAGCAATTGGTAGCTAGCAGACAGTCAGGAAAGGTTGGCGAGTATATCAATGACTTAATGGGAAGCGGCTAATGTGCCGTGAACGGCATCTTACGTGACGTGTACTAATTTCGACCCCGATTTAGTACAATGTACTAACTCGGTTAATACATTTTAAAATTACTAATGATGTACTAACACTGTAGTTAGTACATTGTACTAAATGGTACTGTTCTTGTACTAGTAATGATTAGTACAGTGTACTAATGGGAACTGTTCTTGTACTAGTTGGTACGAAACAGGAACAGTAATCGTTAGTACAGTGTACTAGTGTACTAGTTGGTACGAAACAGGAACAGTAATCGTTAGTACAGTGTACATATGTACACTGTACTAGTGTACTAGTTGGTACGAAACAGGAACAGTGACGGTTAGTACAGTGTACATATGTACACTGTACAAGTGTACTAGTTGGTACGAAACAGGAACAGTGACGGTTAGTACAGTGTACATATGTACACTGTACAAGTGTACTAGTTGGTACGAAACAGGAACAGTGACGGTTAGTACAGTGTACATATGTACTAGTTGGCACGAAAAAGGAACAGTAATCGTTAGTACACTGTACTAGTGTACTAGTTGGTACGAAACGGAACAAGTTGGTACGAAACAGGAACAGTAACGAGTAGTACACTGTACATATGTACACTGTACTAGTGTACTAGTTGGTACGAAACAGGAACAGTACTAGTTAGTACAGTGTACATATGTACACTGTACTAGTGTACTAGTTGGTACGAAACAGGAACAGTACTAGTTAGTACAGTGTACATATGTACACTGTACTAGTGTACTGTTGGAAAACAGTTATTTATCGTACGATGTACTAACTACAGTGTTAGTACATTAGTAGTAATTGCGAAATGTACTAACAGGTACTAACACGTACTATCGCAACTCGTACGCTTTTACGGCCGAATTGTAATCCTCCATGCTTTCCTTATGTCGTAAATCTCGTTCATAGTGATGCAAGAATTCGTGCACTTTGTGCGTGGTCTTCAGGTATCCCTTCATGAAGGCGTGCATCCGCTCGCAACGCTGGGTGCTACGCAGCTCGGCCCAAAAAAGACCTTGGCAATAGGTCAACCACCACATTTGTCTGCATTCATACATCTGATTTAGCCATCTCGGAAGGAGTAAACAGTACCTGTTAGTAAATTTCGCAATTACTACTAATGTACTAACACTGTAGTTAATACATCGTACGATAAATAACTGTTTTCCAATAGTACACTAGTACAGTGTACATATGTACACTGTACTAACTAGTACTGTTCCTGTTTCGTACCAACTAGTACACTAGTACAGATGTACACTGTACTAACTAGTACTGTTCCTGTTTCGTACCAACTAGTACACTAGTACAGTGTACTACTCGTTACTGTTCCTGTTTCGTACCAACTAGTACAGTGAACATATGTACATTGTACTAACGATTACTGTTCATGTTTCGTACCAACTAGTACACTAGTACACTGTACATATGTACAGTGTACTAACAATTACTGTTCCCGTTTCGTACCAACTAGTACACTAGTACAGTGTACATATGTACAGTGTACTAACCGTTACTGTTCCTGTTTCGTACCAACTAGTACACTTGTACAGTGTACATATGTACACTGTACTAACCGTCACTATTCCTGTTTCGTACCAACTAGTACACTAGTACAGTGTACATATGTACACTGTACTAACGATTACTATTCCTGTTTCGTACCAACTAGTACACTAGTACACTGTACATATGTACACTGTACTAACGATTACTGTTCCTGTTTCGTACCAACTAGTACATATGTACACTGTACTAACGATTACTGTTCCTGTTTCGTACCAACTAGTACACTTGTACATTACTAGTACAAGAACAGTTCCCATTAGTACACTTTACTAATCATTACTAGTACAAGAACTGTACCATTTTGTACAATGTACTAACTACAGTGTTAGTACATCATTAGTAATTTCAAAATGTACTAACCGAGTTAGTACATTGTACTAAATCGGGGTCGAAATTAGTACACGTCACGTAAGATGCCGTTCACGGCACATTAGCCGCTTCCGACTTAATGCGACTCTCGTTATACGTTCCAGGGTTGACAGAAGCGCACTACCTGGAATATATTCTGAGTGGTCTAGATGAGTTCACTGGGTAGTCGCTTAATGGAACCCGACAAATTAGGAAGAAGCAATGCACTTGGCACGATACTAGAACTCCGATTACGGTATTACCAAACTAAGATAGCCAGCCGATCTACGAGGAGTCATCGCTACCTTCTTGGACAACGAATTCTTGCATTGCAGGGAGCACCTTACGACTACCATGGAATGTACGACTGGCCACCCAGGCCAGTGCACCAACATATCGGGCTGCCCCTCGAAGAGACAAGGCCCCTCTTCAAAAATTGTCCGAGTGGGAACTTGCGAACTTGTGCATTAGAAAATTGTGATTTCGATGTCGACAACCAAATCATCCTCACCATGAGTGTGTAGATGACGCGCTACAGCCACAAAAACGGGAAAAACTACGACGGTGAAAACGGAACGAACGGGAACGTTGAAACAAACCAAATTAAACGAAAGGGATATGACTCGGACCGCTACGGACATAGCCAAGGCACCACCGGGACTGTCATGATAGTTGAACACCGCACAACTGAATACAAAAGATCAACAGATTATGGGGACACTCGGATAAAATCTCGCTACGCTTGGAAATTCACTAAACGATAAAAGAAGTTGTGCAAAGTTCAAGAAAGAACTTGACGGCTGCCAAATTTAAGAAAAATGCTCAAAAGATTTTGTATAACCCTAAACACACGAGTCCTATTTATAGAGGACCAATAATGGGCTAAACCTAGCTCCCAATTAGACCCAAACTAGAAAAACCAAAAACTAATTAAAAACAAGTCCAAAATTTATTAATTAAAGAAACTGGGCCTGATGTCGGCTGGTCTTCTTTCACGCGAGTCTCGACTTTAAGCTTTCTCGAGTTTCCGATCTCGAGTTTTCCCTTGAGCGAGCTGACGCGTGATCTCGAGACGAACTCTGCCTTTTCGAACTCGAGACAAACTCCTGTCTTCTCGAGTTGACGAATAAAATCGAGCACTTCAACACCGTGAAGGTATTCTCCGTCTAGAGTGCTCCTTTCGAATTGTTCCCGGCTTGGCCTTGTTCGATCCAACTCGCATCATCCTCCCTTTGCTAAAGAAGATTTGTCATCGAATCAAGGGGCTCTTCTCATCCTCGTATAATGCGAGATCCTGAACGTTGAATGTCACCGGCACTCCATACTCCTCTGGCAAGTCGTTCTTATAAGCATTGTTGTTGATCCTCTCGATGACAAGGACCATCAGCCCTGAGCATGAGCTTATTCTTCCTCCTTGCTGAAAACCTCTCCTTTTGCAAGTGAACCCAGACAAGATCTCATGGTTGGAGTACTTGCTCTTTTCGACCTCTATTCGCCTTATATTGATATTTCTCATTCTACTACTCTATAAGGGTTCGAATCTTTGCGTGGAGATTTCACATCTCTTCGGCCCGACTAACCGAATCCTTCTCGAGAATACCCTGACTTTGCATTGGCAGTAACTCGACTGGAATTCTCTGGTTATCGCCATACACCAGTTTGAACGAAGTAGCTCGAGTTGTCGAATGAAGGGCTCGATTATAAGCGAGCGAGTTTAATGTCCCAATCCTTCTGATTCTTGGACACCATAACTCGAAGTAGACTTCCCATAGTCCTATTCACGACCTCAGTTTGCCCATTTGTCTGTGGATGGCAAGTGGTGCTGAACAGTAGCTTTGTCCCGAGTTTGTCCCAAAGTGTCCTCCAGGAGTAGATCAATAACATGGCATCTCGATTAGATACTATTGACGATGGGACCCCATGCAGACGAACCATCTCCAAAAAATAAAAGTATGTCACGTGAAAAGCACCATCCGTCTTCCTACAAGCAACGAAGTGAGCCAATCCTACATGTCGTCCCGACACAAATCTTCGAGAGATGGTCCACAACAACCATGATTGAGTCCTTTTGTCATTGTATTCGGGGTAATCCAAGGATGAAATTGATGTGGGGATGACACTATGCTTCCCATACCAAAACGATGTGGGACGTCACTAAGGGTGCGACACTGAGTGACTTGTTTGGTAGAAAGGGTAGATAAGGCGGGTTGGCTGAACTGGATGTGAAAGGGGGATTGAATGACAGGTTGAGATCAACCTCCACGAACATAGATATACCACCGTGAAAGAAGACTCGGATAAAACTCGTCCGTCACATGGATACAGATACACCACCTGAACGAGAACGAGGATGACGAACAACACGGATGATACAGATATATCACCTCCAGTTGAAACACTCAACTCAATCTGTACTTGGAAATCCACCTAATGAAGAACGAGGTTGAAAGAGAATCCATTCTAGTCTGAATCATAATCTGTTGTTCAACTCTTACAAGATGTCCCTTTATATAGGGATTACAAAGACAAGAAATTAAATGCCAACAATGAACCTGAGATGCATGCATGGCCAGATTCATGAACAAGTCATGAGTAGCTTATTAGGATTACTGATCCGGAAAAGCCTCATCCATATACGTCCATGTGGTGATAGAATTCACTGGAGTAGAGTTGAACAACCCCCAGGCTTTGTCTTTCAGCGACAAGGCGAACAATTTTAACCTTACAGCATCTGTGGGACTCCGTTTTGCCTAAAAGTGTCGCAAACACTCATAAATTTACTTAAATGGTCGTGTCATCCATCATCATTCCTCTGAATTAAACTAAATTTTGGATCTTCTGCATCACTGACTTCTTGATATCATAATATCGAGCACAGATAGTTGGCGATGCAATACAAGACCGGTGAACATGCGGTCACGTTGAGGAACATTCCTCCATCGATTTGTAGTCCAAATCCTGTAATCCTTTATTAGCTCCTACTGGGATGATGTTGTCTTCACCCATATTTCACTGATTATTATTGGCCATATCTGCCTGTTGTGCTCTGGACCTCTGTCGAAACTGCCTGTGGAATGTCCTCTTGATTTCAGGGTCGAGAGGAATCAACTATGCACTTCAACTCTGTTGCACCCGAAAGAGAAAAACTCAATCGTCGAATGATTACTAATCATGAGGAAAAAGAAATTTTGTCCGAAATAAATTACCAAGCAACGGCAACAAAATTTGATGCGCGTCGTTAACGCAATAAAAATAAAACCCTATTTTGACCCCAACTAAAATAGCAAGGCCAAGCAAGGGTCGTTCCTATGGAGAATTGTACAGATAAAATTCTTCTAACGTTGTTCTCATAAATTAATCAAGGTCAAGCAAAAAATGAAGTTGAGAAATGTCGAAAGAAAGCAAAAAATGAAATAACCAAAAAGACTATAAATTATAAAAAGATCTAGGACATTCGACTTCCCCTTGCATTCTATGCATTGGATCTCCCATTTCTAATGCTATTGAGTCGTTTATTGCTAATCTAAGATACAAATATCTCCCCGTATTTCTCCCAAATATACAAGAACATGTCACGATGTTTTATTTCTCCCAAATTCTTTACCTTTTACTTTTGGTATTATTCTAGAAGGTGCATGCGATGAACTCGAAGTACGAAAAATTTGCGTTTTGATCCTGAGATCGAAAGGATTTTTCATAGACAAGTTCATGAGAGAGCTCGTGGACAAGAAAGGAACATGGACAAAAATCTCATTCCAGGGCAACAGAATGAGAGCGAGCTGGGTATTGATAACATGTCGATGATGGAGTTGACTTCAATAAAACCACATTTCAACTGGTCCTGGATTGTTACACCTACGATCCAAGCTCGTGACTATGAGATAAACACATCGGTGAAGCAAATGATTCAACATTCAGTGATGTTTCGACCGTCACTAAGTGAGGATCCACATGAGCATTTATGCTTGTTCCTGAGTATCTGCGAAAGCTTCAGGTAGAATGGAGTGCCCAATGATGCGATCCTATTGAAGCTATTTCACGGTGGTGTATCTGTATCCGTGGAGGTTGATCTCGACCTATCCTTTCATACTCGTCCAGTTTAGCCATTCCACCTTTTCTACTCTTCCGTCCATATACGTCACTCCATTCCGCACCCTTAGTGACGTCCCCTTCGTTTCTGGTACTGGAATCATATTTCCGTTGCCGTCTCCGCATCATCTTGGCATAAGAAAGCATGATTGTTGTAGATGGCAAGGTTGTTGTAGAGCGTACGGTTGTTGTACAACCCACAGCTGTTAATGGCTGAAAGTTTTCGACGCGGTATGACTCTTGACGAAGCACACGTTGCTAGGCTTGAGCAGCAAATCCCTGATCTTCAGCGATAACTACAGTCGTTGCGAACCTATCATGTATCACGTTCCCGCAGTCTATTAGACAGCAACGAAGAAGATAATCCATGCGTGAAGATTCTCAATGAGGATCGTCAGCAAAAATCTGATGACCAAAAAGGAGAGCACAAATGGTTAGTGTCAAGATTTTAGAGTTTGAGGGAAACCTTGTCCCTGAGGAGTTTATCGATTGGATGTACACGGTGGATCGTATCTTTGATTACGAAGAGGTGTTCGAGGTTCGTAAGGTGAAATTGGTTGCATTGAAATTGAAGAATTACGCCAACCTGTGGTGGTGAACACCAATCGGCAACGCCGTAGAGAAAGACGTGATAAGATTCGGACGTGGTCGAAAATGAAGAGGGCTATGACTAAGTGGTCTCTGCCATAGCATATCAGCGAGATCTCTCCTCAAGTTGCAGTCGCTTCAGCAAGTCTCAACTGTGTCAGAGTACACGAGGGTGTTCCAGAGACTCTTGCTGCAGTGCGATGTCCATGAAGCCCCCAAGCAAAGTATCGCTAGGTATCTTCGAGGACTTAAGCCCTAGGTTACGGATGCGGTCGAACTTTAGTAGTATTGGACTTTCTGAAGTCTGTACTTTTCAACAAGGGAAGTAGCTCCCAGGTGAAGCCCCCACTGGCTACGTCAACAAAAACTTCACTGTCAACTCCACTGTCGACTCCATTGTCGACTACTCAACAAAAACTGAAAATTTTTAAAAGTTGTCCTATTAGTCCTCAACCAAAAACGAAAGTTTTGCATGATGTGTGCAATTACACGTGGAAGAACCTTTTTTGTTTAAGCATTGTGTAGATCAAGCAAAAAGAAGATGTGTGCCAGAAGAGAAAGTATAAGACATCCTTCAGCATTGTCACTCATCCCCTTATGGCGGGCATTTCGGAGGAGATCGAAGGACAACTAAAGTCCTACAATTCAGATTATATTGGCCCACTCTTTTAAAAGGTTCACACAAATTTGTTGCATCTTCTGACAGATGTCAGCGTGTAGGAAACATCTCCAGGACACATGAAATGTCATTGCAAAGCATCCTTGAGGTTCAAGTATTTGTTGTTTGCGGTATTGTTTTCATGGGTCCTTTCATTTCATCCTTTAATAATTAGTATAGCATGATGGGTGTCGATTATATTTCTAAGTTGGTGAAACCAATAGCTTTACCCACTAATAATTCCGAAGTGGTGTGCAAGTTATTGAAGAAACGTATTTTCATTCGATTCGGCACACCCGGAGTGATCATAAGTGATGACGGAACACACTTTAGTAATTGACAATTTGATCAATTAATCATAAAGTGTGGTATCAAGAGCAAAATAGCGACAAAATATCTTCCACAGACAAGTCGAATTCACTAACAAAGTAGCGACAACATATCATCCATGGAAAACCAACCGGAATGTTGCCATACAGGCTAGTGTTCGGTAAGGAATGCCATCTTCCAGTGGAACTTGAACACAAGTCGTACTAGGCATTGAAAAAATTGGATTTAGAGGATGGTGAAAGACGACTCCTTTAATTGAATGAACTCGAGAAATTATGTCTCCAAGCGTATGAAAGTGTAAGAGTATACAAGGACAAGACAAAGAAATGGCATGATAGTAAGATCCATCCAGGTACTTCGAGCCAGACCAAATAGTTTGTTATTCAATTCTCGGGTCAAGTTATTCACTGGGAAGCTGAAATCGCGATAGTCATGGCAATTCCGAGTCATTGAGATATTCCCCCATAGGGCGGTTGAGGTATTAGCGGATAGTACAAGAAGAGTGTAGAAGTGAATGGGCAACGATTAAAGCATTATCGAGGAAGCTTTGATCGAGAGGTAGCCTCGATTTGTCTAAAGGAGTAGTAAGGTGAAAAGAAAGTCAAGCAGATGACTATAAATTAAGCGCTTCTCGGGAGGCAACCTGAGTAGAGTTTTTTTTAGGTTTACTTTATTCTACTTTTTGAAAAAATAAAAATAAAAGATTCCTTATTTTTGTTTTGGTTTTACAGTGACAAGCAAACCCGTCCTCGATTATGAACGACGCGACCATGACGAGAAGGAAGCACAGATTTACAGAGGATGCGACCATGCAATATCAGCTTATCATATAACCAAGGACGACGTGTCCTTGCCTTTAGTCCATAAAAAAATTTACGGGTTCCTATCAATTGAAAGACAACCACTAGTCCCTTCTTTTGTTGTAACTTCAACATCTACAAGGCTATGATGACAAAACCATTGACTTGGTATCCCAGGAAAGTACTTCCTTCCTTTCAATTTTATTACTTTCATTTACATTGGGACAATGTATAGTCTAGATTTGGGGGTTCCACAACTTTCTTCCTCAATATTGTTTGGGTGGTGATTTGGTTATTTTGTCTGTTGCTTTGAGTTTAGATGATTCTTGCTAGTTTTGTTTTGATTTTTTTGGTCGTTCTTATGTTGAGTCTAGGCGTGTCAAACTCCTTGGCAAAACTAGGTGATAACTTTGATGAGTTCATTCTTATTCGATGATGACTGATTATGTATGTACTCACGACCAATGGAAGTGCGAAAATGGTGCATAACTGCTGATTGAACTTAATCTTTTTAAAAGATAATGATATCTCAATATGGAGTGTTAGTGAGTGAAAAAAATGATAGAAGTATAATAACACATGGTAGTTGGTATTGAGCAGATGCTGGTGAAACATTGATTTGAAGAAGGTCTTGAGCAAAAAAAAAAAAGAATTGGAAAAACCCGTGAAGAAAAAAATATAAACTAGTTTTCGAGGCACTAAGTGCCAATGTTTAGGCGCATGAAAGAAAAGAAGTATGAATGCAATGTGATTAGTGCCAAATATGCACTTGTGGAGTGAATCCTTTTGGTGTACTCGAGCTTGAGATCAAATGGGTGCTTCATCGCCTAATGCATTGGTCCAACTGAATCGAGAGTGATTGATCGAATACTCGTTACATGGGTACACTAGAATGTGCTGATAGATTAAAGTCATGTAGCTGGAATAAAAAGTAAAAAAAAAAAGAGTGCTAAAGAACTTGTGGATGAGTGGATGGTCGGTGTATGCTTGATTCCTACTAAGTACCAATCTAATATGTTTCATTGGAAGTATTTAATTGTTGATTTCCCTAGATAACACACTGAGTTGATCATTTTGAACAATTAAATAAAGTTTGATCAAATTGAAAATTTTTCTAGATATATGAGTTGACCAAGGGAAGCGAGTAATTGCATTGTTAAGAACAAAGAGAGTTTATTCAAATTGGATTGAATTGAGTATTGTTGAGGAGTGTCCTTTGTGTTTATTTATTTTTTTTTTCTTTCTTTTCATTTGCTCGAGGACTAACAAATTATAAGTTTGTGGGTGAGATAACTGTATGAAAGTAAAGTTATTTCATATTCTAAGTGGTGCTTTATGTAGTTAATTATACGGGTTTTGATAGGATTCTATAATAAGTTTTTGGTCATTTTTAGTTTAATTTAGTTTTAAGTCTGGATTTATTATCTTGTAGTTTCTTAGTCTATTTTTGGATGAAAGTATGCTCTTGTTGATGCCTCTTCGTTTGAGTGATCTGATGTAGGAGAATGAAGGAAAACTCGAAGTTCGACAAGCAAGTGCTAAATGATCGAAGTTGGACATAGAGTAGAAATATAGTCCTTCCGATATGAAGGACGTGTCCACGGGGAATCTGTAGAACATGTGTCTGTTTGGAAAGATGAAGCGACCTCCAACAATTTGTACAAATTCATTTGGAGCACTACACGTCTTCTCAATATTTCGTTCGGAAGGAAAAGTGCACCAATTATTTACCCGTTTTAGTCCTTTTAGGTTATTTTTTTAGTTCATTAGATTTGGGGAATATACAAAATCTTTTTAAAGGAAATAATATATTTTGGGGAGGACAATGTTGAAGGTAATTTATGATCCAATTCAATGCAATATTAGTAACGAAAATGTCGTTTAAGTGGAGTATTAAGTGAGACATTTAAGTAGGTCATTAAATATGTCATTTAAGTTAGCGGTTTCTATTGTCATTTGAGTTTCCTACTCCTCCATATATATAAAGGGACGTGTAGACATTTCATGTAAGAGAAAAAAGAGAAAGTTTAAGAAAGAGATATGATTTTCGCAGCCAAACCACTCCAATATACATTCCTCGTAGGTACAGCAGCTCTACAGAAGGTTTTCTCTTTCCAGCAAAAGGTGGTCGGCAGTACAAAACATTCATTTATTCTATGCGTAGAGTTTGTGCACTTTGACGTCGTTAAAAGCAGTCTTTAACCGGATTGTGAGTAATACGATTTTTTGGTATGTGCCAAACTGTAGAGAGAATAGTGTTGAGTCAATATATGATTCATCGCTCTTTTGGATTAGAGAGTTAACATCTAGGTCACTTGATAGAGATATTAGTAACTATAAAATCCATGGCCTTGGGAGGAATGCTTTACATTCAAGTGAGTCTATTATATCTTGGTAATCAAGTAAAATAATTAATTTGGTGATGATGTATTTTGCGCCGGACTAATTGGGATGTCGGTTGGATGATGAGATTGAATTACACAGTAATCGGTTCATAGTGGTCTTTTATCATAGATCATTATCCTAACACGATGGGTGACTAAAAACTGTTGCTAGTCGGTTACCGTAGTTTGTGTATATATATTGTCTTCGTGTTTAGGACCTAGAGGGACGCACGCATAGCACGTCGACACGAACATTATATTATTGATTATTTAGTGAATACTAAATTAATCATTTTAATATTTCATAATTAGAATAAATTGGATTATTAATTTATTTTGAAATATCGGAAGAAAAAAAATCGACCAAGATCGAATATGAATTTATTCGGGTCGATTTATATTAAATAAAAGGATATCCGAGATATTTTATTTGATAAAATAACGTTTTGAGTAAAATTATATTAATGCATATGTATGCCGTTGATTTTTGTAACGGTTAAAATATTTTGCATTGATTTAATTTTTATTCCTATCCAAGAAGATAAATCAATTTAAAATATTATTTAAAGTTTAGATACACTACATTTGGGAAACCCAAAGATTTTTAGTTATCAATGGCTATAAGTTGGTTTTACGTTTATTGTCATTTAGTTTGAGAATAAAAGCCAGATTGAGAGGGGAGAAGTGATACGCTATCTGGAGAAAAATTATTAGCCAACCGAAAAGGGAGGAGAGAGTTTTTGAGTTTGGCTTCCGAAAAAAAAAATCTTGTTGATCCAAGAGGCTAGCACCTAAGGGATCGTCAAGAGGTTCGTGATTGTGTGCGCGTGGATACCTTGGAAGGGGTCACACGTGGGGCTCTCGATAGATTGGTCCTGATTACCTTTTTGTTTCATCGGAAATTATAAGGTACGGTTTATATGTACCATGAGATCTTTGTTTATTTTGGGCATAAATGTTTATTTATTTTTATTTCTACTGCGCCCTAAAACTAACAAAGTCCACATATATGAACATCTAAGAGAGAGTTAATGAAGTTATTTTGAAAGGAAGAATCCTTAATTCACTTTTCCCGATGCGTCACATTTCCTTTGAGGTTGAGATCGTGTGGAGAAAAGATATGACTTTATTGTGGTAATCTTCTGAAAAAAGATCTTTCAACATCACTTTTTCAAGCAAGTGCTCTTACTGTGAACGATTTTGCCGGACACAGTTGGTATTTTCTACCAGTAGTTTTAGGATGAGAATACACTCTCCATTGGTATAAATAGAGATGACTTGAGAAAACGCAAAACGCCTCTATCGTTCATCACTTTCTTCCCTTACAAGCTTTGTTCTAAACTTAACTATGTATGATTTCCCCGAAGAACCTATGTCTAGATCTCCTTCCATTCTGGACAAAACCCGAAGTTGGTTTGTCATTGGAATATAACTTCCAAAATTCATCGACCAGGTAACATATTTTCTTCAACGAAAGAAACCAATGTTACCTACTCGATGAATTTGGGAATGTATATCATGAAGATGTGTCGACTTCGGCTTTTGTCGAGATTGGCTGGAGAGCTGAAAGAGTGGTTTGAGCACAACTCTGAGGACGATGTTCGTCGCTTGATCAATTGAAGCTTTCTTAGCCTCTAAATTTATGTATGTTCGTTTACTTAAGGTGCGTTTGAAAAGGAAAGAAAAACAGATAAAAGAGAAGAAAGGAAAGGAAACGTGTATTCTTCTGTCAACCCTTCTCCTCCTATTCCCTCTTCTTTTCCTTTTTTTTCTTTTTTCTCTCATTTTCTTTACTTTTGAATAGGGGTGAGCAGGTTCCGGGTGGGTAGGTTCCGGACGTGGAATCTGGAACCTACCCTATAATGGCCGGTTCCTTAATTTTAGAACCTAGAACCTACCCAGTAGTTTAAAGAACCACCCAGGAACCAATCTACCGGTTCCGGTTTCGGTTCCAATACCGGTTCCGGTTCCAGTGCCTTCTATTAGAACTTTCAATTAGCATACCAAAGTAGTAGAGAATACAGAGATTCATCCCAATTATGTACCAATATGCCACGTATCTACTAGCCAAACCAAAAGTCCTAAAAACATGCTAGATATCCACAAACCAAATCAATTGTCCCAAAATGAAGACCAACTCGACAAGTTCGCATAACAAAAATGAGCTACGAACAATCCGACAACGCCTCCAAAGCTCAATCCCGATCAACGTCTCCAAAGCTCAAAGCCTTCAAACATTCGTAATATCTGAATTAATTTCGGCAAAATCTGCATGAACAAGTCATGTAAACAAAACGTGAGCGAATGATACACAAAAACATCATGACTCAAATTGAAATAATTAAGATACCTTGTTCATATCTTTCGGCATTTTCCAGGTTCTCCTCTATATTAATAGGAGATAAAGGGGATCTTAGCCAATCTTGAACGCATATTAATACCTCAACAACTTTAGGAGTTAATGAACTACGGTAGCAATCCAAGTATCGCTCCAATTCAGATTTACCTCCTACATTCAACTCTTCCTCCATGTATCTCATGTAGCCATCTTGAAGATTCTCATACATCTCACAACTATCATCCAAAGCAGAACCACTACTTGATCCAATATGCTCCACAACTTTATTGCAAGAAAGCACATCATTTTTAAGCATATCTGTGGCAGAAGAATGCTCATAATACTCAAATAACCGTTGTAAAACAAACTTCAGCCTTTTAACTATCAAGTTAATCACTTCCGAATCATTACGATACACTTTCTTGCAGCAAAACTTGACAAAATTCAACTTGTAGCGTGGATCCAATACAACAGCAATTTAGACCATCATATTACAATTCTCCATACTGCCAAAGTACTTGTCAAACTTTTCCCTCATCTTGCGTGACATAATTTGAAGTTGAACATCCCTTTTTATCTTTGCCCAATCATTCAGAGCAGTCAATATACTAACTACTTCTTCGAAATAGGAATTTGATGTCACATACAAAGAACCCGACAACCTCTTAGTAGCATCATAAAACTTCTTCAGAAATTTAATTATCACTTCCAAGTTCGATCAATCTTCACTATTTGGCAAATCATATTGGAGCTCGACACTCATTGACAAATCGTCTTCTTCTAATCTTTCAAATGCCTTCCTAAATTTCACAGCAGTCTCTAACATCAAGTAGGTTGAGTTCCATCTAGTTATGTGGAATTCTTTCTTTCACGACACACTTTTGAAAATGATCAAATCTAGATGAAGAGCTCTGGATATAACGAATCATCTTCCGTACTCGACTTATAGATTCATAAACATCACTCAAGCCATCCTTCACAATTAAATTCAAGATATGTGCAGTGCATCTCATGTGAAAAAACTCACCTTCTAAGATCAAGGAGTTGCTTTCAATGAGCTTATCTTTCAAGTATTTCACTACAACATCATTAGAGCTTGCATTGTCAACTGTCACAGTAGAAATACGATGTTGTATTCCCCAATCAATAATGCACTTCTCAACCATTCTGCCAATTTCCTTCCCTTTATGGCTAGACATAACCACAAAACTCAATATGCATTTATGCAACTTCCATTCATTGTCAATAAAATGAGCAGTAAGACATAAATAGTTCAAGTTCTGATTGGAAGTCCATGTATCAGTTGTAAGTGCCACTCGAGAATTCAAAGAGCCAATAAAAGTTTTGAGCACTATCTTCTCACTTATGAAAATCTTCATGCAATCTCTAGCAACAATGAATCGAGAAACAGGCTTGAAAGCAGGCTGTAGAACATTAACAAACGCGCGAAAACCTTCATGCTCGACAAGTGAAAAAGGTTGTTCATCGACAATAATCATCCTAGCAAGCATATCTTTACAACGTTCTTGATCAAACACCCAAGTAGATATAACATTACGACTTGTGCATCCTTCCGATTTGCTGCTAGTAAATATCTTTTGTCGCTTATCCATATTATGAGGAAACTTCCGACAACTATTAATATGCTTCCACATCGTTGAAGTGCCCCAATTAGGATTATACTTGTACACATTGTTACAGTAAATACACTTCACATTCTCTGCCTTATGAGTCATCTCATTCAGAATTTTCGCAAAATGATCCCAAACGTTAGACTTTATGTTTTGTTTGCCTGTTACCTTAGGAGCAGTAGGAAGATTGGCCGCTGTTGAAGCTAAAGTTCGCTTGACACTAGTTGTTTGAGCCTCATTGTTGTCAGAATCGGGATTCTTCTTCTAATTCGAACAACCTAACAAATCAAACAATAGATCATTAAACAGATGATCCAGAGCACCAACGCCTCAAATTACCTCAAAATCAAAATCCAAACCCCACAGAATCACCCCCTGACCGGCTATGTTCAGAAAAAAAGAACTTTTAAGAAAGTATTCTCATCACCCACGGCTCAATCAACCTAACCCATCCCTAAAATCCTCCAAAAAATCATAACCCAGAAAGAATTGTAAATAAAAATTGACAAGGCAAGGCGGGGAAGAAGGGAAAAAGCATATTAGGAGCTGACTTACCGTAAGAAACCGTAACCCCTGGAACCATTTGATGAAGACGTTGTGAAGAGGGGGGAGAGACTGAGAATAGAAAGGTTAGGAACCGGGACAATTGTTTGGTGTAGGGTAAAGTTTAATTTAGGTTATTGGGTTGGGTAAAATTTAGGGTAGGTTATTGGGTTGGGTAAAATTTAGGGTAGGATATTGGGTTGGGTAATATTTAGGTTAGGTTCCAGGTTCTCCGAGTTGGTTCCGGGGGGAGAACCTGGAACCGTACTTGGTACCGCCGGTTTTGTAAAATTTAGAACCTAGAACCTACCCGATCCATTCGAGAACCTGTACTGACACCGACCCTATGATGCCGGTTCCGACAGGTTCGCGGTTTTACCCGGAACCTATGCTCGCCCCTACTTTTGAAACACAACGACAATCCAGTCATTTCACGTTAAACATTGAAATAAATGCAAGCACAACCCTGGGGATCAAGGGAAGGGACACAACTTTCCACAACCAAATTACTCGTTGGTATATAAGGCCTCATTCTAGTCGTCCAACTTAAGTAAAGCGTCACTAAGGACCACGAAAAGAAGGTCTGGTAAATCTCGAAGGGATGTGTCGACCTCGTAGGATGGCGGGAGGAAGGTCATCCTTGAGCAATCCTACCAATTGCAGTGTCCGTCCTACCGATTCCACAATACAGCCTCGATTGTTCTCATTCCCAGTTACATTCGTCGTTTTGATGATCATGATTTCTTCTCGGATATGGCGGAGGAATAGCAGTCCTCGTGGTCTTCCTCTTAAGATGCATTGTTTTTTATGGCAGAAGTAGATGACTGTATTGGTGGTTTGATCATTGTAAGTTTCAAACCGTAATAACATTTCTGCATGTTCGCATACTTAACCCGTATGACTCCGATCAATACCAAAACTAAAGGTCGCTGGAATTTTTATTAAGTTTAGAACGTCATCATCTCCACTTCTGCCGCTAACTTTACAATGAAACTCTACTCCAAGCTTCCTCCCCGGATAATACCTTACTGTCTTCGTCTTCCGCATTGTCTTTCCAGTCCCGTCGAAGAATGCCGCGTGGAAGAGGGCCAAACACCAAATAGAGGAAGCCAAACAATACAATAATTATGAGTTGGGAGAATTTTCCATCGCCTAAGGTTTTTGGACCTAGGCCCTCGACGGATTTAAGGTTGAGGACATAGGATCGAGGAAATTTAGGTGAGCAACCGCTGATGATCCCTAATAGACATGAGGTAGATTTAGACTACAGTTTGTAAGGGAAGAAAAGGAAGAACGGGAGAGGACGTTCAACGATATAACAACTCGTCCTGACTTTTACTACTGCAGAGGGTATTCACGTTTAAAAACAAATGCCTTTCTACCAAAACCATGAATAGTAATACGTCCCATGGAAAAGTAACATTGGACCGCCAAAACCGCAAACAGTAAATACCTCCCTTGCACTAAATTACAAAATCGTTTACGAATTTCCAGTCCGAACCTAAAACCGAACCTATTTATAATTTTACCGCAGGGGTAAAATGGTAATTTCACACTAAAAATAGGTTCGGTTTTAGGTTCGGAATGTACTGTTCTGTACTGTTCTGTTTAGTAAATTATTAAAAAGTTTAGTAATCGATTACTAAATATTCAGCACATTTGCTAAAAAAATAGTAAACGATTACGAAAAAAAATGACGACTTTAGTAATTTACTAATGTCATTACAATGTTAGACAGTAATTTACTAATTTAGCTTATAAAATTAGTAAAGCATTACTAAAATGGTTCGACGGAGAATCGAGAAAACTACTAAAAATAGAAATTTTACTAAAACAATTGGGAACCCGTTACTAATTTTTTACTGTTTGAGATTCCGGAAAGTTACTAAACTACGTTTAGTAAATCGGAGGTGAAATTTACTAAAAAGTTTAGTAACCGATTACTAAACTTGAACAGTGAAACTTTAGTAACGGTTTTGAAAAAAAGCCAAAATCACCGATATTTTTAGTAACCGGTTACTAAACTTTCTAGTAAATTTTTCCTCCGATTTACTAAACGTAGTTTTAGTAACTTTCCGGATTTTCAAACAGTAAAAAATTAGTAACGGTTTACAATTTTTTACAACAGTTTACTAACGATTTTACTAAAAAACGTCGATTTTTAATAAAGATTACTAAAAAAAATTCGATTTTAGTAAACTACGTAATGGTTACGTGCACGTACCGTTAGCAGCTTCAGAAAAAGTAACTTTGAAAAATCTTTTTCCTTTTAGAAATTTTACTGTAATAAAACCGTATCTTTTTTCATCCGATCTCAACCTATGAGGCAATGTGTCGCGTCAGGAGAAATGTGACATGACTAAGAAAATGAAGTCAATTAAAGCAACTTTCCTTTCAAAGAAAATTAGCCTAAAGCTCTGTGTCGCGAATTTGTTTATATATCAAAATTGTTAAAGATATTTTATATAAATAAGATACATCTTTTGAGTAGTCTAAGCGCGAGATCACTTGATATAAATATATATAGATCATTTTCCGACGTGTAATGAAAAATGAAGAATTAATTAGTCTTAAAAAATCATATCTCAATGATATTAGAGCATTGATGTATTCACTAGTCATACCAAACATGACATAATAATTGTTATAAATTTGTTGGCAAGAAGTTTAAAGAGAAACTTGAATAGAATAAAACATTTAGTTATATAGGTAAATGTAATATATTTATTTGATATAGGACTAATGCAAAATCGATTATATATGTAAATGCAAGATTTTAGTTGATCATCTTAATGGTTCTCAAACTGGTTATATATTCACTTGCAAGTAATCTTATATTTTAAACATGTATGAAGTAGACTATTATTATCACATTTTCTAGTCATTCAATGACAAAATGAAGCAATTAAAGAATGTTACGTGAGTCACTAATAAATAAGAATATCCCACAATATTATATGAGGATAATTGTTTTTAGGCTAAATTATCAAATATATCTTAAACTTTGGCACTTTTTTCCGATTTAACCTGACATTTAAAAAAATGTCTGCTTACATTCCAACTTTGGGTCGTTATCTGTATTATATCCTCCGTTAGTGGCATGGCGCTAACGTGGAAATTAACGTCGTTAATGTCACGTTTTATCTATCTTTTCCTCGGGCTAAATTATCAAATGTATCATAAACTTCGTAACTTCTTTCTATTTTAGCCGAACATTTGAAAATATCCTCTTGCATCCCAACGTTTGACTGTTATCTCCATCATATAATCCGTAGTCGTCCCCAATATAAACAAATATTGTAATAGATTTTTTATCTATTATGAACAAATTGTAGTAGTTCTAACTAGAGTCAAAGTTAAATGTTTTAAACATATCTAGCATTACAAAAATTTCAGGACATGCCCACGCAAACACATTGTCATACATTTTCTAGGTAAACACACGATCATTATCTAAGCAAATAACACTATATAAGTATGTCAACATTGTTATACAAACGCATAACTCCAAACCAACATTATTAAGATGTCAATGAGAGTAGAAGGTTAGGGTGGGATAGTGGTCGGGGATTAAGGGTCGGGGTGAGATTGTGGTTGGATGCCGTGTAGGATTGGTCGAAAGTATAATTAAAATATTCATTAAGAGTGAGATTAAAATATATTTGGAGCTCTATTCAGGGTTTATGGTTCAATTTGAGAAAAAATAGATTAAACGTGGTGCGGATAGCGTTAATTGTCGTATCAACATCACACAGGACTCCGTTAGCGTCGACCGCTAACATAGAATATAATAAAGATAACGGCTCAATGTCGGGATGTAAGATGATATTTTTCAAATGTTAGGCTAAACCCGAAAAAAATGTCAAAATTTAGGTTATATTTGATAATTTATTAGTGAGAAAAATAGATTAAACGTGGAGTTGACGGCGTTAACTGCCATGTCAGTGCCACGTAGGACTACGTTAGTGGGAACAGTTAACGAAGGATATAATTGATATAACGGTCCAACGTTGGGATGTAAGAAGATATTTTTCAAATGTTAGGCTAAATCGGAAACAAGCATCAAAGTTTAGGATATATTTGAGTATTTGGTCTTTTTTATATCTACATCACTTAATTGAAATGCGGATATACCAAAAGCGATAAAAAAAATAGCGATAATATCAATATTGAACAAATTCATGTCCAAAATAGCGGTAATATTAATTATTGTTGTTAAAGCGCCAAGGTGCCCCCAAGGAGATAAGGTCTCCTATCACCCGAGGCGTTTAGGTGCTAAAAAGCCGATCAAGGAGTCATGTACATAATATTTCTTACACTTTGTTTATGTATCCCCAAATATCGAAGTTATCATTTATCATAATCCAAAGAAATGACAAAATTGTCAACATAACCATCAAAGTCATCAACATAAACATTAAAGTAATCAACAATTCCACAAAATTCCATCAAAATCATCAACAATCCCACAAAATTCCAAAGTCATAACACTTAAATCGTGTCTTTATCAACCTCATCATTGTCATCCTCATGAACTAAGTCCAAGTTATCCTCATGTAACTCATCATCATGAAAGCTCCCTTCAACCTCCTCTTCGTTTCCGAATAGGCATCACCCATAATCATGAATCGAGAATAACTTGAACTCGCATGTTGTTTGGTGTTCCTAATCAGTTCACCAACTCCCTATGCTCTCTCCACATGTTCGTATGTCAAGTCATCATCACTAAAGATCAATTCATCTCCATCGTCTACCATTTCTCCAATCAACTATTCATTACTATAATCAATGGTATCAAGACTCATGGGGCCCACTACATCTCGAGCATCATATCTAGCTTTGAGTTTCTAGTTATACTTGACGTATACTAGATCAAACAACTCGCAGTGCTCAAGGCGATTTCTCTTTTTTGAATGAATCTATATAGAAAAGGTACGATGTAAAATTAATATGTAATAAAAAATGAAATTTCGTGTAAGAAACGAAAAATTGAATACATCAGATTGCTTACATGATCAAATGTTCTCTAATTACCCTTACATCCACTTGCACTACAAGTCAAACCCAAGATTCTGGCTGCAATTTTTTGTAGGTTCGGAGTATCACTTCCGAACATGCTCCACCAATCTACTAAAATTGAGAATTTGTAATCACTAGTTATGAACGCATTATTAATAATTAACAAAATTGTCAAATAAGAGATACCTGAAGATCTAGTTTTCCTTGATCGTATAACTAATGACGTACTAAACTTCCCTTCTCCTCGCTTGTAGTAAGAAATTTCAATACAAGCGAACAAACCATTTGTCTATTCGGAATTCGACAAGAGAGATGAGCTTTCCTCAAAATATTCTAGATTCAAGAAGTGTGTTGCTTCATGTAAGGGCTAATGAAGCTGAAAATTCCATTGGTCATAAATGATTTTGAAAACATTTGCATACTTCTCTAATTTCCCTGAAATGACCTTTGGATGGTCTCTTTCGTACTGTCCATCGCCTCATATATGTAACCCATGGCCAATTTCTTCTCATTATCAATAAGACGAAGAACAGATACTAGCGGCCCCATCACCTTCAATACATACAACACACTATTCCAAAATGATTGTCTTAACACAATTCAAAAGCTCACTTCCCTTTCATTGTCTTCGATAATTTGTTATCCTCCCACTCATGTGATCTAAACATCCTCCTCAAATTACTTTTCATGATATGCAATCTTTGCAGTGTGAGAAATCTCGTTGCGAATACGCCATATCTATGCAACTCATTTTCCGTAAATTCTCTCATTATGTTCAGCACACTGTTGTGATTATAAATGAAACCCACAAAGAAGATTGCATGCTCGATGGTCTACTTGACATTTTGAGTCTAACATTAAATCAATACAGTGTGCCGCACAGGGTATCCAATATAGATATTTTCTTTTGGCTAGTTTTATTCTCACTAAAGACAAATAAAAAAAACCGAGATGAATATCTTACCCGTGATCTATCATTGTCCGTGATCACCTGAATGACCTTACCGTCCTCAATTTCCTCTACAACACCATCAAGCAACTCAAACAACTTTTCCCTAGTCTTCGTATAAGTAGAAGCATCTTCTGAGTTAATGAACATTGCTCCTTTCGAGCTATGCACCATGATACGAGGGTGGCATGGAATAGATGATTCCAATACCGAAAACGAAGGGAAACGTCACTAAAGGTGCGGAATGGAGTGACGTGGGGTATGAACGGAAAGTTGTGTTTAGGGGTGCGGCTGGATATTGGTTAGAACTAGGATAAATGAAGGATAGGTTGAGAACAACCTCCCCGTATACAATTCACCACCACGAAAGAAGACTCGGATAGACTCGTTTGTACTGTGGATACAGAGACACCACCACGAACAAGACCAGGGCGGGGAACAACGCGAAGGATACATAAACACCACCACCGGTTGAACACTCTACTCAATCTGTAGTTGGAATCCACCAAATGAAGAAAGATGTTGAAGGAGAATCCACTCACTTCGGATGGAAGACGAAAGTCTAACAAAAGGTTTTTTCCAATTCAAGATAATCTACTCAAATGAGAGTACAAAGAAACCTTCTACAGTAGCCTTGAAAGGAAAAGAAAAAAAATGCAAGACTTTGAATCTAAAATGATGCATGCATAGCCATATTCATGGACAAACCATAAATGGCTTATTGGAAATGCAAGTAGTTATAAATGAAGATGCATGAATGCATAAGTACATGAACGGCCTCAGAACTTGAACCGTTCTCAATGCTTGTCGTTTGAACTTCTCTTTACTTGATAAGCCTTCTGCAGTTGTCACTTGATTAACTGATCTCGATCAAGCTGGCCTCATCGCCCAATTGAGCTTCGATTACAACTCTTTTCGCTTGGTCTGGTCGTCGCCTGAATCGACTTGTCGCCTGGTGATTCCTCCACTCCACCCTTGTCTTCTGGTCGATTGACGATCTTTTCTAAGTTGACTCTTTCCATGATCAAATAGGAGTCTCGAATGCTTCACATCCAATTTTGTACAAAGTAGAACAAATCCACTCCTCTCTGCCTCGGTGGTTAGTTAGATGACTCCTTGAGTGAATGGCAGTTGGAGCTGGGGAGGGTCGTCGGCCATCCTTGTATCATTCTCCCCTTGCTGAGGAAAGTTTGTCCTCAAACTTGTATCGCCTTCGTCCTCCTGACATACGATTTCTCCAATACCTGTTCGAAGATTTATCGTCAACAACTGTTTGGATAATTCGAACTGAACCATAACTTCACTCGTCACACTATCTTGCTTCGCTTGAATTAATTCGACGTCCTTGCATGATAGCTCCTTTCCACGAACGGTTGGGGTCAGCTCTCGTTGATGGACCTCCATGGTGGGTGCTTGTTGCTCGACTTCATCCGATATTACAATTGCAATGGAGACCCCCTGAACCATCAATAACTTGCCTTCATCTAACTCCTTGAAACACTCTTCCTCTGCATCCCAAACGGGTACAGTTGATCGATTCTCCACTAGAGGGTGCATGTTGGGCTGATCCTGGCAGCTTCTATTTGACTCAATAAATGGGATTCATCTTCCCCCTGGAGGGGCAACATCAGTCTCACCTTCTTAACAGCCGGTGTAGGTTTGGGGTTGGTCGCCACTGCGACAGGCGGAGAAGTTAAAGGTATCAGCACGATTTTCTTGTTGGCGATACTCCCAAAGAGGTGACAAGCATCCATTGGGATGACGTCACAAACCACTTCATCTTTATAGTTTTTTCCTATCGAGAAGGGCACTCGAACTTGTTCAGTCATTCAAACGTCACTAGCTTCCTCAGCACTGAAGTCGATATGGATATGGGTGAGGCTCGACCAACAGTTGGAGCTTCCCAACCATTTTCCTCGAGGCTGCGTTGGTGCAACTTCCATTGTCGATAATGACTGTACAAACCTTATCCTTGACTGTGCACCTCGTGTTGAAGATGCTCTCTCGTTGGCTCTCCTTCATATATTTAACCTCCCTATTAAGAAGTGTGACACGCATCTCATGATAACTTGGGGGATTCAAATTTTGACCATGTCTTCCCGCTGCTTCTAGCATCCTTCTGATGGAATCTACAATAGTAAAAGGTATGCTCTCCTGATGTATGGTCCTATTACGCGCTTTCTTGTCAAATGCATAAATAATATTTTGTTTGTTTCTTTTTCCCCTTATCCATCGAAAAAAATCCACAAGACCCTTTCCGTTAGCACTTCGACTAGACCCCCACACTACACCTCTGACTCACTTCATTGCTCGATGGTGCGCCTCTTTTCGACGGTTGAACGAAGAAACCGTCATTCTCATCACCAACACCAACTATATCAATATTTGTCAGGAAGAATGCATTATCAAAACTAATTGTCTCCATTGGTATACGTTTGATGCCCTCCATTTGACTTCTCAGCTCATTCCTTACCTCCGGAGGACACTTTGTACAAGACTTTCCATTTTTGTACATTTCATTTGATGTTGCTTCGCTCGATAAATCCCGCCTCTTGTCACATGACCGTAGAAATTGTAAGTAACTATATTGGTATTGTTGGATCGTTCAGGAACACTAAGAGGGGGTGATTTAGTGTTTATAACTTTTTTGCCCCTTCTCAGTGTAAGCGGAAGCGTACTATATCTCAGCAGAGCGTTTCTCAAAATGAGATCTACTTCGCTGTAACCGTTACGATTTTGTCGAGTAGGTTTTCGTACGAGTGTTGCGCGATCGTAATGGACACAGTAATTTATAGTGGTTCGGTCTTAATCGACCTACGTCTACTTTCCACCAACGAGGTGATTCCACTATTTGAAAATAATGGGTGCAAAGAGCCCTTGCACTAGGCGTTTGGTTTCGCACAAAGTGAGATTTAGAATCCTGTACAATTGACGATCACTCCTGGCAACGGTCTGCTCCTCACACAGTGGACGCCTTCTCGTTTCCAGCAGAATGATACTTATACTCAGCAGTTGGTAGCTCAATGGATTCCACACAGAACGTTGTCACTCAGACGTAAGCCTATCTATCAAAGCACACAGACAACGTTATGTTGGAGTATAAATCCTCAGAAAATAATCCTTAAAGTGACAGAAAGACTTCTCAGAGAACAGCTCGTTTCTGATTCACAGTAGAGGATTGCTTCAACACTTTGTCGTTCAGCAGAGGATTTCCACACAGATCTTGTCTCTCCTTAAGATGAGCCTGTAATTGCTTAAGAGACAACCACGAAGTTGATCACACAGATCACCACAAAGACCACGAAGGGAATAACCACCAAGACCACAAAGATAACCACAAAGACCACTAATATAAAGTATTCGTCCTACACTCAGTTCGGACGTGCACAGTTACCACAGCCGTGTCTCACTGCACTGCACCCCAATGCCTAGGGTGGAATTTTCAACTCCGACGGCTTCCACGCAACCTGCTCTACTCTCCGTCAGCAGGAGTTCGAGACTTCTGCATAGCACCCCTGTGCTCGGGAGGACCTCTTTCTACTCCGGCGGCGTTCCCAACTCCTGCTCTACCCTGCTGGCACGAGACTTCTGGCGCGCACCCGCAAGTGCGTGTCTAACTACTCAAACTCCGTAGGTTCGAGACTTCCCTGCGAAGAGGCACGACAAGAACGGCTTCTTGCCGATGGGTTAGCAACTGGTTATTGAATTCAGAACAGGTATCCACTTAGCTTCCCTCAGACGATTCGCCAGCCACTCGTTGAACGCACCGAGGACACCTAGTCCCTCTCACGACGATCAAAGGGTCTGACTTCATCCCCTTGATACTCTCACACGCAGCTTGCAAGAGAAAGAACCAGGAGACACTTAGCACCTTCCGCTCTCTGTCGATGCACAAAGCTCACTTAGACCACTTAGACCAGTCAAACGCACAAAGGCCATAAGATATGTCGTCCCTAGTCAGATTATAATGGAGAAAGAGGCACAGGGGACGTCCAGGCAATCTTCGAGATTTGTTGCCAAAACTGGCAGCCAGGACTCAGCAACGGTCTGCTCAACGGTTCGCTGTACCATAGAAGGAAAGTCCCCAACAATAACTATCCTCACATAAACTATCGTTATCCGAAACAAATTAATTGTTTCCAAGTCTTATAAACAAATCATCCTAAAGATAGTTCTCCTCTGATCGATAATTGAGATAAGATCATAAACAAACTTATCTGATTTATGATTTTAGCCTATTACAGTGTAGGACTGCTGCAGAACAAAATATTTTGTTTCCAAGTATAAACTTGGTAACCTAATATCTCAATATTTAGTTTCCTAAATGTATAAAATGAGATCAGACAACCATATTAATTGAATTTGGACACTCAGACGAATAATCTGAGATAACCCAAAATAAAACGTGGGTATCGAAAATTTGTTTCCATATTTTCAATATGTATACGTAATGTCACAGCAACAACTTACTGTAATACAGGAACATATAACAGTTACTAGCTGTGGTTCAGTAACACATTGCTCAAGCTCATCACTATAGATAAGCACGCAACTCGTGAAACATTACTTTTGACCATCAGTAAAGCGTTGCTTAAGTTCATCATCAAAACCAGGTTAACAGGTATCCTTTGCATCTTGTAAATAATTATAATTCCATCCGATGTCTCTTTTACCGGATTTCATGCCATCCGAAGAATTCATCCTAATCTCCACCACCCGAAAATCAGCCACCACAGAAATCAGCTATCACAGAAATCAACCACCACAGAAATAAGTTGAAATAACCAGCGAAGGAGGGAGGGCAGAAAGAGAAAATCAGAGGGAGGGAGGGTAGAACGAGAAAACTAGAGGGAGAAGTTTACGATGTAACAGAAACCACACGAATGAAGGCACCAGAACAAAAGAATCGCCCAAGCATAATTCCAACTTGCATTAATCGCACAATAAGCAGTTAAGCTAAGATAACAATAGTCATCCAACCAATTTATTTTATCATTTTAAAAAAAGCTAACTTGCAGTCCCAGGAGCTCGTAGAGGAAACAATGTCCTCTCCATTGTGGTGAACCGTGATGGTCACTGGGTCTCTGTCGCTCTCATTGAGCACGTGTCGCGCCTAATCCAACCGTCACCACTAGAGTTAGTTTTCTTTTAAAAAAACAAGAAGAAGGGAAAAGAAAAGGAAAAGTAGGAGCGATCGCTAAAACAAAAGAAAGGAAGGAAGGAAAGGAGCCCGTGGAGGGGGAAAGAGGGAAGTGATCCTCGGACGAAGGAGAAGGCCTTGTAAATATTTTTTATTAATCATAAATACTCGATAAAGATGGCCTTTTACAAAGTAAATAAAACATGAAGTACACAAAGAAGGATGATTATATCTAAAATACTTTAGTTTAATAAAAATAGTGTGATTAAATAGACAATTTGTTAATATATTGAGGAATTTTTATTAGTTCTGAAAATTTCACGTTTCTTTTGACACTTCTTAATATTAGTTTTTTAAAAATCCTAATAATAATAAATGAATTACTAAAATCATATTAAAAAAGGTAAAATATATGTTTATAGCCTCAACTTTGGCCAACTTTCGGTTTTGTCATTATTTTAATTTGTTATATAATTTTGTCACCAACTTTCGCTTTCATATTAACTTTGGTCAATCCTGAATTTCTTCTAGCAAAAGCCAAACAAGGCCTTAATATAGTCTGACCCGTGTCTTATAATAGTTGAGTCTCAATCTCTTATTTATTCTCCTCATAATTCACTTTACATCACCCAACAGAGCAATCATCCGACCTTCATTAATTTTGTGTAGTTTTTACTACATCAACAACTATCTCCAACTCCGACTTCCAACTCACTTGATCTGGTCATCGAAATTTTAGAATAAAATAACATATAAGAAGTTTCAATATTATTTATCATTTTTTGAAATTTTTTCCTTTTTAGTCAATAAATAAAAATTATGTCTTAAGGCTTGTTTTGCTTTCCCGCGATAAAATTTAAGATTAGTTAAAATAAAAATAAAAATAAAAATTAATAATAAAATTATATAAAAAATTAAATTAATAATAAAGAAAAAAATTATCTTAAACACATAAATCAGTATTTTACCGTAAAAAATTAAATGGGTAGATTAATATGCAATCCGCTTTTACCCACCTCCTGGAATATATACAGAAAACATAAATAGTCCAGTTTTGCCCTAGAGTCCTTCGCAGCCGACGAAGCGATACCAGGGGCCAGCGGAAACATCCTGCTCCATCGCCGGTACGAGGTGCCCCTTTATCCTTTGTTTGTTGACCAATTTTTTCAAATAAATCACCTCTACGGGATTCCCATTTTACTGGTCGTTTTTCTAGTTTTGGATCTTTGGAAATGTGGGTTTACCTAAAGCTTGTAGCTTTTTCTTCTTTGCAACATCTCCGGCACGCCACAGGAGTAGATTGATTTGATTATGAGCTTTGAATATGGTCAGAAAACCTGATAACGTATGCCTTTGATGAGGGTGCGACGTGGTAGTTTTAGAATTAGGGCTACTTGGCTGATTTAGGTTTTGGGATCTTCCTTTGATTATCTTTGTAGGTTTTCTGAATGGCTGCTAAGCCCGTATGGATGAAACAAGCTGAGGAAGCTAAGCTGAAAACCCAGGCTGAGAAAGATGCCGCTGCAAAAGCTGCTTTTGAAGCCACCTTCAAGGGCGTGGAGAAGGTTAGTGAGAAGGCGGAGGGTTCTTCCGACAGCGAGTCCGAGGAAGGGGGAGAGGATCTGGAGAAAAGACCAATCGGGCCTGTAGATCCCAAGAAATGTACGACTGCTGGTGTCGGGATTGCTGGTGGCACGGCATGTGCGCCATCATCATTTGTTATCGTCACGAAGGATGCAGATGGTAGGAAGGTGACTCACGGGGGTGCAGAAATCAAGGTGAATGTCGTGCCCGGGGTCGGGGTTGGGGGATCCGAGCAAGAAGGGATTGTTAAGGATGTTGGTGATGGGACTTACACGGTGACATATGTGGTTCCAAAGAGGGGAAATTACATGGTTCATATTGAGTGTAATGGGGAAGCAATAATGGGCAGCCCTTTCCCTGTGTTCTTCAGTGGCGGTAAGTTTGACTTTTTCACTGTATTTTTATATTTGATCTTCTTGCATTCTATTCTTCTGTTCAAGTTTTGTTGCGGTATTTTCTAGTACAGTATTCCCGTATAATGATATGCAGATTTGCCGGGATTCTTCATTACCTTTGTTAGACTTGTTCATAGTGGTGGCTAATTTTCTTTGCTGGGGGCATGTGTGCATGAGCATCTTAGTTAGGAACTCTCTTACATGCACAGTTTTGGGCCATGTCTGATGGAATAGGGAGAATGAGGGTATCACTACTTTGGTAACTCAGTGCATGAGAGAACTCAATTATGTGATGTGGATTCTCAGCTTTGTTATGCTAGTGCATATAGAAATACAGATGGGCATATATATGTGCAACTGTACACTTAGCAGATAAATTCAAAATGTTTGGTCACATAAGAACCAAAATTAGCAATTTTACTTTACTCTTGCCTTCATACCCTCTTTTATGAATGTGAGAGAATTGTCTAGAGACTTTCCTTTAGCCATAAGACATGGGCAAAATTCCATTTATTAAATTTATCTGAGGTATTGGTATGATTTCTTTTTACACGGTACGCTTATGACTCTCCAGAATATGGTGTCATTAAATTATGTTTTTAAATTGACCCAAAGCTAAGTGTTCCCTTATGATTACCATTGCCTTGTGACTCTACAAATTATATGATGCTTGTACCTGTTCTAATTGTGGCCATATTACTGTATCACCTTGTAATCACTTTCCCTTTTCTGTGATGAATGTGCTTTAATATTGTAGGTCCCTCGCCTGGTGGGTTGCTAGCTCCTCCTGTCTCCTCATATCCTAATATGGTTAATCAGACAATGCCCAACATGCCAAATTACACGGGATCTGTTTCTGGAGCATTTCCTGGATTGATGGGCATGATACCTGGCATCATTCCCGGGGCCTCAGGAGGTGCTATCTTGCCGGGTGTGGGGTCATCCCTTGGAGAAATTTGTAGAGAATATTTGGCTGGTCGATGTTCCAAAACTGATTGTAAGCTGAGTCATCCACCTACCAATTTTCTGATGTCTGCTTTAGCTGCAACCACAACTATGGGAACTCTCAGTCAAGCGCCAATGGCACCTTCAGCTGCAGCAATGGCTGCTGCACAGGCCATTGTTGCTGCACAAGCACTGCAAGCCCATGCAGCTCAAGCCCAGGCACATGCACAGTCTTCCAAAGACACATCTGGTATGCTTTTGCATGCAAAGAACTTTCTTCATCCTATTCCTAGCTTTCGCTGGTGTTGTAAATAAATGACGTAGAACATTACTTAATTTATCCTAGCTTTCGCTGGTGTTGTAAATAAATGACGTAGAGCATTACTTAATTTATCTAATGTTATAGGTTTCTGAGGAGGTTGCATTCTTCTTTTGTTTGAATTTTTTCCTTCTGTATGCATGTGTTTATCATCTATAAACTGCCGTGATTTTTCTTACTCCATTTGTGGATGAATTTTTCATATTGGGTATGCATGTTACTGTTATCTTAAACTGCTTCCTGATTTGAAATTCTCTCTGCATGTTTTTGTTCTTGAAG
Organism: Melastoma candidum; assembly: GCA_023653495.1. NCBI lineage: Eukaryota > Viridiplantae > Streptophyta > Magnoliopsida > Myrtales > Melastomataceae > Melastoma > Melastoma candidum. Next base: position 12,509,585 of record CM042884.1, on the reverse strand, counting down.
GTACATCCAACAAAGATGTTAACGGGGATGCTTTGAAACGAACATTACAAGTTAGTAATTTGAGTCCTCTTCTCACAGTGGAGCAGCTGAAACAGCTATTTGGATTTTGCGGCACTGTAGTGGAGTGTAGCATATCTGATTCTAAGCATTTTGCCTATATAGAATATTCAAAACCAGAAGAAGCGGCTGCTGCTTTAGCATTGAACAGCATGGATGTCGGGGGTCGCCCATTGAATGTGGAAATGGCAAAAACGCTTCCTCAAAAAGCTTCCAACCCATTGACCGCATCATCGCTGCCAATGATGATGCAGCAGGCAGTCGCAATGCAGCAAATGCAATTTCAGCAGGCCTTGTTGATGCAGCAGACTATGAATGCCCAACAAGCAGCTAATCGAGCTGCATCTATGAAGTCAGCAACAGAATTGGCAGCTGCTAGGGCTGCAGAAATTAGTAAGAAATTGAAAGCTGATGGAGGATTACCTGATGATCAGCAACCGACCCAACAATCTAGGTAAACCTTTAGCCACAGGATGCTTTCTCGTTATACACAGAAGCAAATAACTGCATTCTGGATCAGTGTTTCAAAAAAGTTCTCTTTTCTGCTTAGTGTTAAGTTTCTGTTGTCTGTCTTGGTTGCTGTTTTTCCATTTGCTTTGTCATGTACTTCCTTTCATTTTAGTATTGAGGCTTTCTCAGTCATGCCCTTCTCTTTATTGTATCAAATATACCTTTCTATAAATCATCATTTTAATGGGAAGTGCACTTCGCAAATAGCAGAAGTCATCCCTGTGATAACGTCTGGTTATGCTTTGTAATTTTTTCATAGTTAATTCCCTGCTGGTAACGGAATTTTGTTTGATGCCTTTATTGCAGTGTTTAAAAACAATATCTTATGCTCTTCTAGATAGAATACAACAATGGTGAGCTGGTTATTCCATTTTTAATACATCATCGACTCCTTCCTTCTGCATTCTAGAGCTTGTCCTTGGTGTGGCTTTAGATGGCAATTGTATGCTAACCCAAAGTTGAAGAAACTATGAGGGTGCATCAACGGTTTTCATTAGCACATTGATGCTAGTATCATATATATAATTATGTATGTGTGGTGGGACGAGTCTTATTTATATGCTGTGGCATTCGTTTTATTTTTTCTTAGATTATCAGAAAACTATGCTTTCTAACGATGTCGGTACATGTTGCTGTCCAAAATAATGCCTAATAACCATGGGGGTTACTTAAGTGAGGAGCAATTTTGAATTTTCAATGTTAAGTGAGCATAAACGAATGCCTAAGACCCTTGTTGCTAGGTTACAATGTTAAGTGGTAATAATGAAAAATACAAATGGATAATATAATGATGTATGGTGCAGTTCACTTGATCTGATTCACAGTCCTGTGATCTCTCATTTATTTACAACAAGTGGGGTAATAAGCCAACTAAAGAAAGAGACCTCCAGTGATGATTATTTGTCATATGGTCCTTGTGAAGTCAACTTGCTTCAAGTTCTATCTGCCTGAAGCTATTCCTGCTTCCCATTGCTTTTGATTTATTTATTCCTTGATGTCAACTTGAAGCTGATGGTATAAAGTGCATGATGTTGTGCGACTTTTGAGTTCCAAAATGAGCTATTTGGTGTTTACTTATGAGGAAATGTAGAGTTATTTAACTTAATATCTTTTCTTCCATGTAGGCCACCTTCCCCTTCTCGCGCAAGGTCAAAATCCAAATCTAGATCGCCTAGCAAGCATAGAAGGAGATCACCTTCTTTGTCACCTCCAGCCCGGTCTCGAAGAGACAGGAGATCAAGAACTCCTGTGAGATCTCGCTACTCAAGATATGAAAAAGAGAAGTCCTATCGAGGTTTAAGTTTCAGTGAAAGGAGCAATAAGCGCTATAGTGATAGAGTTGATGATTACCATACCATTGTATCTAGAAGAAACAGAAGCAGAAGTAGAAGCCTAAGTCCACCTAAGAGGTCTCATAGAGCTTACTCAAAATCACCGAGACGGCATCGTGATCGAGGTCGTTCACGATCACCTAGGCATCGCCGAGAAGACAGATTATCGTTGCGAAGAGATGGAGAGAGGTCAGAACGGCATAGGAGATCAGGGTCAAATTCTGATGATAGTGACAAGCATGAGAAAAAGGTAAAAACAAGGGATGAGGCTAGGCGCAGGGACAAGCTGTCACGGTCAACTTCCCCTGATGCAAGGCACAATGTCAGAAAGTCTTCTCCAGAAAATCCACGAGACAAATCTGAAGTTCAGAAGAAGGAATCTAACCCTGCCCTTGAATCTAAGAATCTCTCAGATGATGAATCAAGTGAACCTAGAATCAGAAGGCGGGATCATCGGAAGAGGTCTCGGTCGAGATCAACTGAAAATACTCAAAAATCGAGCCAAAAAGATAAAGAGCGAAGATCAAGGCATCATCGAAGTAGACGGTCCAGGTCAAGGTCTGTGGATGATCAACATTCGAAGCATAGACAGAATGATAGTGGTAAGAGGTCAAAGCATCACCGCCACAAGCGATCTAGGTCTGTGTCTGATGAAGAAAGAAAACATCATAAGAGTAGGACTACCAAAAGTGGTAGAAATGAAGACAGGTCAGAGGATGGGAGGCCCAATTCAAAATTTAAACAAAGTTATCATTCGAGTGATGACCTGGATGAGGATAAAGAACAAGTGAATGAGTTGGATGGAAAAGAGAAATCTCTGTCAACTTCTCAGGAAGATGGCCATGCCAAAGAGAGAGGATCTTCAAGAAAGGGCGAGTCTAGACGCCATAGGAAATCGAGATCTAAATCTGCTGAACCCAAGGAACTTACAAAAGGTGATGATGCTAATGAAAAGGGCTTGCAGAACAGTGATGCAAATGTAATTCAGGATAGAGGAGTTGGTATTCTTCATAACTCTTATGAGGGTAAGATATTGCTTTCCGAGAGTCCTGCTGATGACATGATGGGGATGAGTAGCAAGAATGATATTATAAGTAGGGATTCAGCTGCACTGGCCAACTTGACCAATCATGAAGATCAGAGTCCATCATTGTTGGGCAATGGAAACTAACTGGATGTCGAGGAACCAATGGGGTGATTAATGCCACAAAACTGCACGGTATTTGGTAAGAAAGCGTGCCTGGTAGGCAATCCTGTTTCTCTAACCCCAAATGTTATCCATGGATAAACATTTGTTTTACCATAGTGCTCAATAGGATTGACATGATGTATGCATTCTTTGAACAATCCCTCCGAAGGAGTTATATACGCAAACAATACAAGTAAATCCTACTTCAGAATGTGCTCTCAAGGTTGAACAGAGTTTCCACTTTTAGGAAATGGACACTTTTTCTAAAGAAAACATTATGTTTCAAACAAACAGTTTTAATGTTTCATAGAATCTCAACAAGAATCCATACATTTTTTGCACATTCTATGTTTTCTCCTCTTTCATGCCTGATTATCACTCTGTTTTTCGTCAGGTTGACAATTCTAGTTCAGAACTGTTCAATGTGAGTGAGATGTCGCTTTTCCATGTAACATTCGCCGTACCTCTACTCTGGTGGGATCATTTTCTAATTCATCCTTTGATTCCTTTGTTTCCAGGTTCTCCATGTGGATCTTGAGGAGTTCAACTTGGTCTACAGTCTCCACCCTTATGCAATGATGAAATTTCTAAATACTGAAAAATATATATCTACCTATGGGCGTGGGCTTCTTGTTAGGGGATGGCATGTTCATGGAGGATTTCTTTTTTTTTTTTTTTGGTTCTAAAAACATCTGGCACTTTGGCTTGCCATGAGTGTAGACATTGTGTTTGTTCATCTTTTGCAGGTCTCTGTGGAACTAAAAGAAGACTATGATCTTGTCTCAGTATGCTTTGACTATTTCAGAAGTTTTCTGCCGCCAGTTGTGGTCAGCAATCCCATTGATATTACGTGTACATGGCTTAATTAGACGATATTTTTACAGATTGCATTGCATTTGCTTGTGTAGTAGCTTATTTCAGTTGGAAGCTATGATTACCTCTTTGGCCGGGCCAGTTATGAAACTATCATAGGTTGATGATTTAGGACAGTGGCTAAAAGCCAAGCATTTTTAATAGGGATGAAATATAAAGTAGATTAACCTTTGTTGTAGAAACTTTTAGAAGGTTTTGTGGTTATATCAACTTGAGAGGTCTTCATCCTTATATTTGCTAACCCCATAGCATAAAAGTGATTGGTACTACATAATGGAAGATGGCTTCTGTTTGTGTTCAATTCCAGGATCCCTTCTGCTACTAACTAGTGTGATGGACTTATTCATTCATTGTGGGTTCTTTCCGAAATCAGTTCTGTGCTTGTTTAGTAGGTTCATAATGCAATGTTCGTCTTAAATGTCCCATGCACTTGCAGGATTTTTGTGGTGTGGTGTGTTACAGCTGTTATAGATACACTGCTATACTAAAGGTAAGGAATTGTCTGGTAGATTTGGTCACTTCTAGGAGTTTTACTGGATTGTGTGGTTGGTTGTTTTAGAAATTCTTGTGAGAATGCCTATTTGACAAAATGCTTCATAGCGGTATTGCAAGATGGGTTCCTCACTTGGATATCTTTGTCTTTTTATTTTTCTCTTTTTAAAATTATTTTTCCCTTTTCCCATCTTCTCTTCCTCTTCTGGGGTATCTACTATGTCTAGGTAAGCTACATAAGGATAGACTTGAAACCAGTCGCTGCAATGAGTATGAGTAGAAACCACTCCCCCCTGAGCAGGTAATGTTTTCATGGATTTATTATCAGCTGTGCAAAGGGATTATGTCTATTTGGCAAGGATTTCATTGAATACTAGGAGAAGTTTCATGACTTTCTTTGATTCCTTGGACATTTTTCCCGTCTAATGAAGCTTGTGTCTGTCTTTTCATTTTTAAAATAGTACTTAGTAGGTGTCAATCTTGTTTCGAACCTTATACGCTTTCAGAAACGTTAGGAAGAAATATTCTGGTAGGAATATTTAGTCCTTATATTTGTCGGTTGGCAATCTCTTTTCAGGACCTGATTGTTGATGGCTTGCAATGCAAGTAGGACACATCTGTCAAGGTGTTGGTCCCTGCCTCATTTTTCTGCTTCTCTTTTTGCATTCTTCTCTGCTTCTTTTTTATGGAGAGGCACCGAGTGAAATGTGTGTCGCTTGATGGCTTGCTACTGTTATGATAACACTTGCGATGCGTGCCTCAGTTGGGTAATCCTAGAGATGTGTCTAGAACATGCGGGGAACAAATGTGGTTGGCAAAGGTAAAACTGATTTTGGGATGCCTTTGTTAACAGTAATTTAAGGGAAATGTTCAGTCTAACGGTGGAATATGATGGAATCGCCCGGCTGTTTTTTGTTCTTGATCGGGATGTTTTATTCTCTATTTCGATTTCATTTCCAAACGGGACCAAATCATGAGCTTGATGCTTTAAAAAAAAAGATATAAGAGATTGTAGAGCTTTCCGATGAACCCAAAACGTAAATATGGCCTGTGATAATCAAAGGAAGTCGGCTTGGTGCAAAAATTACCATAAAAGGTTTTCCCAATTCATCAACTGATTTTTTTTTTTTGGGGGGGGGGGGGGGGGGGGGGGGGGTGGGGTTGTATCTGTATACAACGAGATTGGACGAACTATTATTCTGTTGATTGTTGGACCGCTAAGGATATTAATAGTTTTCACTTTTAAAAAAAAAAAAACGAAAGAAGAAAACATTGCTTAAGTAAATATTATCATATTGATTCTGCCTCTTACCTGAACTCAAGAGTCCCTTAAAAACCCAATTCAATCCCCATCCCCCCGCGCACCTTTATTTATTTATTCTCAAACCCTCCACTGAAAGAACAAAAGACAACTTCGAATGGAGAAACAAATAGGAGGGAATTAAGCTATTTTTTTACATTTGTAATATAAATTATTTATTACTGCTACTACTGCAATAAGTTTAGGACAGCAGCATTTACGTCCTTCCATAACCACAAATAATGTTACTACGCCCTCCCCTACATCCCTATTCGGTTGAATTCAATCAAACAAAGCAAATAAGGCGTTGCTTACACCCAATTAATTATCAGCTTATGGCCTATCTATAGTCTATCACCTTTCATGATATCCACATATTTGATTGTTTCATCACGGGACAAATAAGATTGCCTCTAGCTAAGATATTCTTATAACCAACTATTAAACTTCGAATCCAAAATGTGTAAGAAAAGAAAACGAAAATATCTATATAACGAGAGAATGACCAGTAAAGTCAAAATATGAAAAAGAATCATAGTACTAAAAGCATGCGTCTATTTCCGAATGATGAAATAGTTGTATACCTTTCATAGACTGGGACATCTCTCATACGTGGGATTAAGAAGAAAAGGACGGCAGAAATCATGAACAATCATCTTTGTCTCATCCTAGCAGCAAGTTGTCCTCTTTTTTTTTTTTTTTTGGTATTTTCTTCGGGCCTAATTTTTGGGGGTGGGGGCATAAATATCTTTTCGACACCTGGAAAGTTTCAAAATAAGGTTTGTATCCAAAACATTTTGGCCGGTCAAAACCTTTTTCGATATTCCTCCTCCTTTATATTGTTTTGATATTTTAGCCTTTTAATTGAGTCCAAAATATTTTTATAATTATAAATTTGATTCCGAAATTTGAAAACCTTTTTTTTCAAAATAGTCATGGTACCAGTTATGAAGCAAACTACGAACTTAGGGAGTTCTCAAAAAACTTATTCACATTAAATTTCGACTCAATTACGTATACAATCGATATGTTTTTTTTATAAGTCAATCCATATGTTTGTCATTCATAATACGGATGAGCTAGTAAATACTCGTTGTCCGCCTAATAAAAAAAAAAATTAATATTGTTTCAAAACGTTCACCTGTGTACAACATTTTTTACCATATTCATCATTTGTGGTTCATAGCTGCACTATTATAATTTCACGATAGCGCAGGGCGGCTTCTTATCTTTACTTCTTCGATCCGTAATCCTATTTCTTGTCTAAATTGATATTGATTTCTTTTTCATATTACAAATATATATGTCGACAATGTAATTGAAAATTTTCTCTCATCGTGAAGTTTTTGAGAATATCCTAAATTGTTCATATTCATCGTTCCTCAGCAATTGTGCTTTCATAACCTAATTGAGATGGATGATTGTGACGCTAGTCATTTTTTCTCTATACATATATTTCTTGAACCAAGCATGATCCATTACATCCTTAAAGAACTCGATACGGATGACCCTTATACAAGTTTCTCTTTGTAATATTTCAACATTAGCAATAATGATCTAAAGTATCTTGTCAATATTCGACGAGGTGTGTCTCTTTATTTTTATAGATTACTCATAAATGAAGATCGAAAGATCAACTCCCTCTTCAGTTTGTTCCAACATATTGGCAATCAATATCGTTACATACTTAAGTCTGTACCCGTGGCATTCAGCAGTAACTTTACAAATGCTTGTAATTATGAGCATTTATACTTATTCAAACTATCCCTCTCAATTATATCAACAAATCTATTGTATATGTAATGTAAAAGCCCTACATCGAGCACGAATCAATCTTCAAGGTCGGTCTTTTCTCATTTACACAATATAGATAGGGACAAAGTACATAGTTCTCCTGAGGTGAGAATTCTCTTACACCTACTATCTTTGGAGAGTAGTAATCCGTCTCACCTGTACAACAATAAGGACATAATTATGAGAGAATATGTTATCTCTAAGTGCACTTGCTTTGACAACTCTTTTCTATCAAAAGAATAGTATTTTAACTTTGTCTCAAATGTATGTTATGACTTTTTCAATGGGATGAATCTATAACATATATATGTTTTATTCATCCTTTGAATTTAATATATATAATCATTCCATCCTATGAAAAGGAATTGCTTCCCATTGTGAGCTTCCTCAACATATTCCTTAACTACAACTTTTTCAGAAATTACTTACCTATGATCTCTGTCATCACGACCATTTGGGTTATTAGTAATTTTTCACTTACTACGACAACCCTAGTTTTCTTACAATCGCATGTGTTTGATGAATGAGAAGATTCATATTTATGATTTGAGTTTTTTGCCAACAAAGCAGCTCACTTAGGACATTAGATATTTGAATTTTGTATGAATATTGCTCGGGTTTGTTGAATAGTTTGTAAATACCTTTGAATAGTGTAATTCAACTCTTGGTGGATTAAGCAAAATGAGGTATATATCTCATGTTATAATTTGTGAAATTAATTTAATTTTTTTTAGTTATTTTATATAATCTGCTTGGATTTTCCATTATGCAAATGACTTGGAATGACACGTATCATTTGATGAATGTTATTCAAATTAAGATTCATGTCATTATTTGATTAGTAAGTTATTGTTGATGTGTTTTAGCCTTCCTAACATTTGTTTTTCACATTATTTTTATTTGTTTGATATGTAGAAAACACTAGTTAAGTACTCACATGTATCCAACCGTTATATTAACGTGACGTTAAGCTGTAGTGTTATGTTTAACGTATACACCGCTCTCATGAGATTGAGTTGGTTTTTTAAAAAATGAGTGGTGTTGATAGTAAATAATAAAATTAAAAGTGCTATTTATTATGACATTGTTGCGACATTGGTTGATAGCTAACCAAGGAAGACCATGCGGAGCTTAATTGGCTCTTGTTATTATTTGTTGAATGGTTGTTATTTCATTTATTTAGTTAGTGGAAGCCTCTGATTTGATAAAAATAATTATTTTATTGACAATCATATTGGGTATATTTTTTTGTACATGTGTGCTATTTGATTGATTTGATTATCTCGTTTCAATTGTCACATTATTAAAAGTCTCAATCTGATGTCTATCTTCAGTATAATGGGTATTTCAAGTTTGTATGTCGCGAACGACACCAAAATGGTCATCACGAGGTTTAAGTTTTGAAACATACATAGCATTGGTGCTCAATTGATTCCCCCAAACTTCTTCGAAGGTCACATAAGATTTTTCTACTTGACGACGCCATTTCATCATGATTTTCTAAGAGAAGAAGATTGAATTCACTCTCGATTCTCTACATTCTTTGCATATGTGGTTAAAGAAAGCACAAACGTCAAGACTAAGAAATGTTTAAGGCTTAAAGATTGTCTTTATTTTAGATATGTTAAAGTCGGGTACGTACCTTCGTTTCCCACCATTTTTGTGCCTTTAAATCGATTGTAGTGATTATGGTTTGGATCGTGTTTCTCACACTTATACCATGTTTGAATCTCTTATACTACCAACAGAAGGATTGACAAATTCTTTGTTCCACGAAACCCACACTTACCCTACGAAGCCTTTTTACAATGCATTTTTCTTATCGCCCTACACAAATTCTCTTTGTGTACCAAGAGAATATGGAAACATATTCGGTTAAGATAATCCAAATCATTTCTAAATTATAATGTGAATGGATAATATCTTTTTATATAATGTCTTCTTGTTATAATCCTCCAGAGTCCAATCAACGTTGTGTTATTAAAGGAAAATTTTAAAATTAAATTATTTGATCTACTTACGTCAAATATCATATCATTTATTTACATTTTGTTACTAACTGATTTTTCATTTGAAGGCAAAGACCATTCTAATTTATAAAAATGATTTTTCTTTTGAGAATGTCGTCTCATTCGCTTTGTGTTTACGGTTTCTATTAGGTAGCTGCTAACCATAAGAAGAAGAGCTTTGTAAAATAATTCGTTAAATATGTCAATCAAATTCATAATTCGTCAAGATAACTAGAAGTTTTTATCTATTCAGTTTTCAAAGAATTTGAAATTTTTTCACTCTTCTTAGCCTTTCACCTTTATTTCCTTGTTTACATTCCTTCTTTTTAAATCCCGAGTTATTTCAAAATTTATTTCATAGTTAAAGACTTCGATTTATTGGCATTAGTTGACGAATTATGAATTTGATAGACCTGTCTCGTAAATTATTTTGCTAATCAAAAGGGACAAACGAAGTGGTACCACAATGTCATTTTAGGAAGCTAAAACGTTATGTGCAGTTCGACCAAATTACACCCGAAGCATTTCCTAAAATAACAAGTTGGTGGAGGTTATTTATTTATTTTTAGACCTGTAGTTCCACAAGTTTTACAAACCTTGTACGACTTCTATCGGAAAAAAAATAAAAAACCCACAATACATTTCCATGGTGCAATGTACAAGGAAATTGAGGTGGAAGCCTAATATTTTATTCATTGCAAAAATAATTGACTTTTAAAAAAATAATAAAATGAATCACTTTAGGTGTATCTGAGGAAGATTAATTTTTTTTCAGAGTCTAATAAAAAATTTATTCCACAAAATAAATCATTTTTGAGCAACAGATTTTATCCGAACAACCAGATGGTCAGACGAATTACTAAAGAATTATCAGTATTAATTCACAAAGTTTTTAAAACCTGATGTCGAGCAATAATGCATAATTCACGTGCTTTTGATATTTTGAGTTAATTGACTTTGAAGTCGAGAAATTAAGGAAGGGAAGTCCGAAAATCAACATTTATAAACTGAAATATTAAATAACAACCAGAATAAATCATCCTCCGTCCGGCTTTCTTTCCGTGGCTCCAAAAAACCAAAAGGAAAAGGGGGAAAAAAAAAGAATGTGCTCCTCCGCCCAAACGCCCCCTGCAGTCACCCACCGCTTCCGACTCTTCGCACCCACCTCCAACCCCACCCCCAACCCCACGAGGATCGATTTCAGGCCCAGGGCCTCCAGCCTCAACGACACCGTCCCTTCCCCTTCTTCCTCCTTCTACGATCTCCTCGGCATCTCCGAATCCGGTACCCTCCCTGAGATCAAGCAGGCCTACAAGCAGATGGCCCGGAAGTATCACCCCGACGTCTCTCCCCCCGATCGCGTCGACGAGTACACCCAGCGCTTCATTAGGGTTCAGGAGGCCTACGAGACCCTCTCCGATCCCCGTCGTAGGGAGCTTTATGACCGCCACATAGCCAGCGGCCTCCCCCTGGCCTTCTCCTCCCGCAGGTCCAATCGATTCAACGAGGTATCCTAAAACGAGGCTGATCAAGTGGTAGCCCTGCGATTTTTCGTTGAATGGAATTTTGGGGCGATTCTATGTGTGTAGATCGCAATTCGCTATTCCTTTTTTTTTTCCTGTTATGCCTAGTAATGATTAAGATGATTTGCCTGACTGAATTTGTTCGAATTGGAGAAATACCCGGCCCAATAGAAGCTAATATCAAGCCACTGTGTCATCAGGAATTGGAGGTGAGGAGCGAGTGGAAGAGCAACTGGCAGTCTCGGCTGAATGAGCTGAGGCGGAGAAGCTCTCAAAAGGACTCGAGAGGGAGTATGTCTTGGGGCGCTCGGATGCGCAGGCAGAGGGACGGTCAAGCTGCCGCTGATTAGCGAGGATAGGCAAAAGATAGACGACAGGTCTGTTCCATGTGGTTGGGTACAGCTCTGGCCAATGCTCTGTCCACAGCCATATTACAGCCTGGCTTAGAAAGGAAATTCTATAGCTGTATGTATGCTTCTGCTTACCATATCTGATCTTTTACCTACAGCCTTAGCAATAATATTATCATAGCTTGATAAAATGCAAATACAGACTTGCCCACAGTTCTGTTCTCTTCCTGTCCTGGAACTACCCAACCTTTTCTCCCTCCTTGTGAAAAAAACCCCGTACTTGTTCTTGTCCAGGAGTTTCTTTCTTCATTTAATGAGTTGTATGTCGACATGTATAAGTCCCGTGGGGCGTAAGGTATCTATGACAATAATGAAGTCTGGACACCACTTTGACCCTAATTGTTTCTTCATACTTAGTTACCGTATATGCATCAGCTGGTTCCCAATATTATTGATTGGGAATTCCAAACTTGTTGTGATTAAGTGGTAACTGTCAAGTCTCTTTATTGTCTTTGTGAAAGTAAGTTGTGGATGATGATTTGATACTAACTGATTAGCTCATCTCACCTCACCTCTTTTGGCTGACGAGATTGGGCAGCCACCAACAAGATGTTGTGATTCGGGTTGAGACTGATGTTGGCATGGGTAGTATGTGTCTGCTTGTATAGGATTAGTTGTTTCTCATTGGGTCATGAAGAGTATGGTATGGAGGTTGGTTTGAAGTTTAGGGCTACTTGAAACAATTCCTAGATGTAAATGGTATTCGGTTGACGAAGTTTATATGTGATCCATCTTTTGCCAAGACCGCAGCCTATGGTTGCTGACCATGAATGCTGGTTGTCGCTTTATAAATCCTATCAAGTTGAATGTGTAGTTTCGGTGGTGTCACTTACGAAATGGATAGACATTTCCTGACAAGATTTACGTCGGGCCCCTTTGATTTTGAAATTGTTTTGGAGCGCAAAGCGATGACTTTTGGTTGGGGGAACCAGCCCCTGTCGTTGGAAGACAATTGCAGAGAAAGAACTGGAAGGACATTGGCTGCTTGCCGTGACAGACACGTGGACGGTGGTGATCAGTTTTTGGAGGGGAGGGAGGGGGTGGTCCTTCTCAAGTGTTGCATTATTGAGATAAAGATGAAGTTGGAAGCTGACAGCAACTCTGTTTATTATGTGGCCATGTTGAGTCATGAGGATGAGTGTGTCCAACTTGTTTTTCACCCCCTCTCAGAAGCAGTTTGCCTTCGTTACTTTAACATTTTTGCATGTTAACTTGTCAAACCTTATTTCCAGCACTTCATCCCTATATCGGGAGAAGCGTGGCTGGCAGTTCGATCTTTACCTTTCTTGGAAAGAGATGTTTGTGTATTTACGGTGTATAAGGTTCAATTACTTCTTGTATTCTCGTATGTATATACATGGATTCTACTAATTAATATTTTATTCTGGATATGTAAGTATCTGTGCATTTCTTTTGTCAAGAAAGCTTGCAATTGATAGGAACTGGAGAAAAAAAAGTTTGGAGCAGTAACGAAGGGGTACGACAAAAGAGGAGGTTTTTCTTAAGCGGACAGTTTGGGTTTGGGTGCTTTTTTGCAGCAGAATTATGAGGGATGAGTTTCAAAATGTTTCAATGGCCACACATCCAGGTGTTACCTTTTTTACCCAAATCCATGTTTAAGGGATAGAACAAGACAAACTTGATTCAAGGCACTGGTGGCATTATGACCACTCTTTAGAAGCACAAACAATGATGCGAGTTGAATCGAGCAAGGCCAAGTCGAGATCAAGTCGAGAGGAGCACTCGAGATGGGAAGTGCCTACACAGTGTTGAAGTGGTCGATTTAATTCATCAACTCAAGACCGAGAGCTCGAGAAGACTTCAAGACGGGCTAATCGACGTCAGCCCAGTTTCCTTAGTTTTTGCCTTTGGACTTATTTTAATTAACTTCCGATTTTTACTATTTTGGGCCTAATGGGGAGTTAGGGTTAGCACGTTTTTTGTCCTCTATAAATAGGACTCTTTTATTTAGGTTAAGACAGAACCTTTTGAACTTTTTACACAAATTTGGCAGCCGTCAAGTTCTTGCATTAACTTTGCACAGCTTCTTTTATCGTTTGGTGGATTCCAAGCGTGGCGAGATTTTATTCGAACATTCCCATAATCTCTGGTGTTTCTGTATTCGGTTGTGTGGCGTTCAACCCTCGTGGCAGTCTTGGTGGTGCTTCGGCTGTATCGAGCGGCGGTTCGAATTCTTATTCCATTCGTTTGTTTGCCATGGTTTGGATTACGTCTTTCCCTTGCGTTCCGTTTCGCCTCAACCGTTGGCTTTTCCCGTTTCCACTGTTGATAGCGCATCAGTTGGTATCAGGGCGAACATTTGTTGTGTGTTGAGTGCTGGGTTGTTGGCGAACGCAAGGTTGTGTTGAGCGCTGGAATGTTGAGAGCGCAAGATTGTGTTGTGCGCTGGGTTATTTAAGAGCGGTGGTTGTCGTAGAGTGCAAATCTATTATTGAGCGTACGGTGGAAGTGATGGCGAATAGGCTCTGACGTGGGATGACGTTGGAGGAGGCCCATTCGGCTCGTTTAAAACAGGAGGTTGGTGAGTTACGTCGTCAGATGCAGCAGCTCCTGGAAGAAAGGAGACAACAACCACAGTCTCCTTGATATTTTGAGGACGCGGAAGAAAATCTGTTTGTGGATAAATATGGGGACGAGGAGAGTCCTAGGAGATCAACTCGGAACGAGGAGAGTCCTACGAGGCAAACTCGAGAACGTCAACCCGCCCATCTTATAAATGTGCGAGTAGACATCCTTGAGTTTGAGGGAGAGATAGACCTCAAGAAGTTTCTCGATTAGCTTAATGCCATTAAGAGAGTATTCGACCAAGAAGAGATTCCCGAGGAAAGGCAAGTCAAGGTGGCAGCCCTTCGACTTCGAAAGTACGCTAGCTTATGGTGGGAGAATTTGAATCAACAGCATCGTCGAGAAGGGAAAGAGAAGATTCGTTCGTGGAACAAAATGAAAAGCGAGATAAAGAAGAGGTTTCTTCTCGAGCTATATCGGCAAGACTTGTTCCTTAGATTGAACTCGCTTTAGCAATCTTCGAGTGTTTTTGAGTACACTCGCAAATTCGAGCAATTGATGCTCCAGTATGATATAGTTGAACCCCCTGAGCGAACCATTGCAAGGTATATTAAAGGGCTGAAAGCCCATGTGGCAGATGCAGTCGAGTTGCAGCCTTATTGGAGTTTCGCGGATGTATGCGATTTAGCCCACAAAGTCGAGAAGCAACAAACTAGGAGAACGCTTGTTAGGCCAGCTGTGAGAAGCACTCCTTTCAGCAAAGGGAGTTCGTCCTCGAGAAGTCCAATCTTGAGAAATACTAAGGATCAGGCCAAGGTTGAATTTTGGCCACTCCCAAACACTAATATCTCGAGAAAGTGTTTTAAGTGTCAAGGAATTGGGCATATAATTTCTGAGTGCCCAAATCGACGAACTGTCACTATTATGGAGCTTTCGGAGGATGATCAAGTGTTTGATCAAGAAGGAGAGCCCATTTGGGATATCGAGGAAGAAGTAGTGGAGGAACCCGATGAGGGCGAACTGTTGGTTATTCGAAAAGCCTTTAATGCAAATGTGGTGCTCGATGAAGTCGACTAGCGGGAGAGAATCTTTCAGACCCTATGCATGGTGCAGGGAAAGGTGTGTCACTTGATTGTTGACAATGGAAGCTGCACCAATGTGGCATCTACTACCATGCTGAAGTTATCTACTAAGCCACATCCTCGATCATACAAACATCAATGGTTGAGCAAAGAGGGTGATCTAAGGGTGAATAAGCAAGTGATGATCTCATTGAACATTGGTCAGAGCTACAAGGACATGGTGACTTGTGATGTCGTACCCATGGATTCATGTCATTTGTTGTTAGGAGGGCCTTGGTAATATGATCGACGGACAATTTATGATGGGTACAAGAATATATGTTCCATCACTCTCGATCAGCAGAAGATTACCTTACTTTCCTTGACCACCCAAGCACTAGCCAAACCGCCTCGAGATCAGACTCGAGAAGATGGCTCAAAGTTTGTTGAGTTGACTCAAGCTATTCGAGAGGAGAAGTACGTATAAATATTGATGTTATTTGAGGAAGGAAAGGAGTAGGCCTCGATTATGTCTTCTCGAGTTCGAGCACTTTTACAAGAATTTGAAGATATGTTTCCTGAGGAGATGCCAGGAAGACTTCCTTCGCTGAGAGACATTCAACATCAGATCGACCTCATTCCTGGAGTGTCGCTGCCAAATCGATCTGCGTATCGATATATTCCCGACGAGGCGAGAGAGTTGCAGCGACAGGTTGATGTAATCCCGTTTCCACGGTTGGTAGCGCATCCAACACACTACCGCACCACGTCCCCCTCACACTGCCATCCTTTGATTTTCTTAAATCGTTACCTTCTCGGATTTGAGCTGCACCAACTCTTTCTCAGGCCAGACTACCGTAACCACCCTGCCTCAGTCAGTCCCTTCATCTCCTCGACTGGGGAGCACAAGTACGACCCCTTGGTCTCCCACGCATTGGATCACATAGTTCATAAACATCGGCTTATGCCTGTCGAGCTTCAGCTCATAGAAGTCATGGCCCTCGAGGTTCACAAAATGTCATGTCGGCCCTATACATTTCGAAATTCCCCACCTATCATCCTTCTCCTCAGCCTCTTCGATTAGCATGTTCTCGTCCCCCTTACGTGATGCCAGATGGATCAACTCAAGCGACGGGCTTGGGCTTGGGATTGACTCGAGCAGGTCGATAAAGCGACGAGCAGCCATAGCCCTGCTGGAGTGGTCGATTCAAACAACAAGTGAGTCAAATCAAAGCAGCCAACCGAAGCACCATTCATCGATGAGGATCCAATCGATGAGAAACGTTAGTCGACAAGAGCTCTCGATTGAAGCTCTCGACCGAAGGATAGTTGGTCGATGGGTACAACTTGCCAATCCTGGCTTTGAAAACATGTAGTCTGAAGACGGCGCCTGCTCCGCCAACCTTGTCATGCAGTCACTTTAATATGAACATCCAAATTGTTGGGAAAGTTCTTTATCCTTTATCTTTTATTTGATTTTAAATGTTCTCATTTCCTTACTTGTCTTTCCTTTTCTTAGTGCATCCTATATAAGCCCTTATCTTGTGAATGTAAAAGGGAGTTAATCTTTGAATAAAAAAAAACCTAAAAAAAACTCCTTTTGAGTCGTTTTCCTTTTCTTATCATTTGGTGGATTTCGAGTGTGGCAAGATTATTTGAACGCTCATTTATCCGTGCTGGCTTAGTTTGTATCTGAACATAATGTTGTTCAACCCCACGTTCGTTTACGGTGGTGCTGTTGTTGTATCCGTATAGTTCTGAGTAGGGTTCCTTCTTCCTTTGTAGTGGCTTAGCTTGTATCCAAGGTCGACATAGCTTTTATCCCTGTTTCATTATCCCTTCTTAGCCCGCCGTTGTGGTTGGTTGTCAGCCACTCGAACCATTCCTACCTCGTCCCCACATCAGTTGGTATCAGAGTGCAAGGTTGAGATGGCGAACAGATTTCGTTGTGGAATGACATTGGAAGAAAATCGTTCAACTCGCCTTGAGCTGGAGGTAGAAGAGCTGAGGCAACAAGTACAATAACTTCTTGGAGAAAGGAGGACTCCAATGCAACCATTTCCTCAACCAGTCAAAACAGAGGAGGAACACAATCCCTTTGTCGAAGACTTGAGCGATGAAGAATATTCTAGAAGAAGGCACAGGAAGCGTCAGTCTATACCCCTTGTTAACATCCGAGTGGACATTCCGGATTCCAAAGGAACGATTGATCCAAAAAAGTTTATCGACTGGCTTCAGTTGATCGAGCAAGTTTTTGAGTACGAGAAAGTATCGAATGATCGACATGTAAAGGTAGCAGCTCTCAGACTTCGTAAGTATGCGAGTCTATGGTAGGAGAGACTTGATCCTGAAGTGTTTATCGATTGGAAATATCAAAGGATCAACGGGTGAACGTAGTAACATTTAGACTCCGTAAGTATACGAGTCTATAGTGGGAGAACAGGAACCTTCAACGTCAAAGAGAAGGAAATGAGAAGATTCGCTCTTGGTGAAACGCTTCTGCCCAAACGATATCGACAAGACCTATTCGTCAAGCTGAACTCGTTACAACAAGCCTCAGGTGTAGTGGAGTACGTCCAAGAGTTCGACAAGTTTTTGCACTTGCATTTCTTCCCAATTCTAGATTGAATTGGAGGACAAGTTGATGTACTAGGTAAAAACAGCCCGTGTGAGCGAACCTTGTAACAACCTGATTTTCTAGAACCCATTGATCGCTACTTTACCTACTTGGTGAGTGAGCCGAGCGATGTGTTCAACTGACGAGATGTCTTTTTCTCGAGAAAAAAATGAGCAAAGTCTGGTACCTAATTTCTCCTTGAAAAGGGAAATCTCTATTTATGGCCTCTAGATATCAAATGCGATACAACTCTACCTCCGTTCGATTATTTATTCTGGGGATGATTTATTCGATCATCGACTTTTTGTTGCCTAATTGAGCTAGGTCTCCAAATATTTTCCTTTGACGTTCTTTAATGGACGAACACTTCGCTTGTCAGACTTCGTTTGATGTGTTTCTTCGTTCGTATCGCTTAGTCACCATCCATTATAGTCCTTCGCTCCACGATCCTTCGCCCATATCAGTCTTCGCTCGATGTGTTTCTTCGATCGCTTCGCTCGAAGCCTCCACTAATTTCTAACCTCATTAGGCATCTAATCTTGTCATATCGATATGGCTTCCAAAAGTCTCGTGTCCAGAATTACTGTTGTCAAATGCTCTAACTATGTTGCGAAGTTTCCCGTGCACCATTTTCCCTAGTTCGTCGTCACGGACCATAGTGACTGTTACATGCTTGAGGGCATGGGACAGTGAAGGCACGCTCGTGGAAGGCTCTATGAGCAACTTTCATGAAGGAGGCATGAACAAACATGATGGATCGCGAAAGGGTGTATCCGTGAGGAGGCACGAGCTGTCTGAGGATCATTGATGCGTTGAAGGATCATGTATATTGGGAAGGGGGGCCCTTCCGAAAGGGGAGACCCAGGGGCGGTTAAGGGCGGTTGCGTTGGGCACCTCCTGAAGCAATATGCTTCTTGGTGAAAGGTTGTAATGTTTAGTGTAAAGCCACGACCCCTATAAGAGAGCTTGTAAAGGGGCGTAGGCAGATAACTTGTATTCGGGGATTCTTAGTGAAAAGCAAAAGGGTGTCATTCACCTAAAACACTTGTAGGCTTCCATTGTGCATAGGTTAGAGGTGCTCGAGGGCGAGACATGACGCCCACCGAGGGAATTTACTTGATAGAGAAATTACCGCTGTGATAGTTGGCATCCGAGCCAGGTTTTGTGTGGAGATGGCGATGCCGATCACTGAGAGGTTTGGACGATTGGAGAGGCCTGTGGGTTATTCCCTGTCCGAGGATCTCGTTCCTTTATTCAACACATCGGAGGAACTTCGGGCAGGGATGGCTCATCTAGAATCCTCTCTTGTTTCGTTGAATGGTGCGGTCGATATTGTGTGCAATCAACAAGGTGATATCGAGAGCGAGTTGGTCATCCTCAAGAGGGCAATTGCTGCTCCAGTGGTTGGTGGTGATTTGCGTTCGAAGGTGAGGGTTCCCGAACCCTAGTTCTTTGATGGTTGTCGTGACGCAAAGATATTGCAGAATTTCTTGTGAGTTTTTGAGCAATACTTTCTCGCGACAAGAGTGCCCGAGAACGAGAAGGTATCGATTACGACGATGTACCTTTCGGATGATGCGAAACTTTGGTGGCGGACCAGAGTAAAGGAAGACCTCAATGCGCGGCGTCCTCAGATTGATACGTGGGAGTCCCTTAAGAAAGAATTGACGGATCAGTTTTTACCTTGCAATACGAGTTGGGTTGCGAGGGAGGCTTTGAAGTGCCTCAAACATGTCGGTACGGTGAAGGATTATGTGAAACAGTTTACCTCTTTGATGTTGGATATCACAGACATGTCGGATGCAGATAAGCTTTTCAATTTCATGTATGGGCTACAACCATGGACTCCAGTTGAGTTGAGATGGCGAGGGGTGAAGGATCTCCCTACCGCCATTACGGTTGCCGACGCTTTTGTAGATTTTCGTTGAGCAGGTGCAAATGACCCTACGAAGGATGATCGGGGCCATAAAGGAAGGACCGGTGCTCAAAGAACTCTGAAAGGTGAAAAGAAAGGGCAGACGAAGTCGAAATGGAGCGGAGCCCGTGGCTTGTCGCAAGGGCAGTCGAGCAATGTTAGTACCGATACTCGAAAGGATCCGAAAACGTTTTTTGGTTGTTCCATTTGTGAAGGACCTCATAGAGCGAAGGACTGTCCATGGAAAGAAAAATTGAATGCAGTTGTGTCGGAGGAAGAGACGACCCTGACCCGTGTAGCCCATCTCCAACTTCTGAACTCCTTGAGAACGAGAAAGAAAGGCGCAAGTAAGGGATTGATGTATGTTCCTCTAACCGTGAATGAGCACAGTATGTTGGCAATGGTAGATAAAAGGGCAACTCATAGCTTTGTGGCTGATCGTGTGGTGTCGCGATTGGGACTGAGGATAGATGAGCAATTGTGTCGGATCAAGGCTGTGAATTCGGAGAATCAGCCTATCAGAGGGATGACAAGAAAGGTTAAGGTTACCCTCGGCTTGTGGAATGGTACAGTTAATTTCATGGTTGTTCCTCTTGATGATTTTGATATAATTTTGGAAACAACTTCTTTGTGGAGGCTTGTGTGGCAGTGATACCCTATTTGAGCGGGTTCTTTATTGGAGACTTTTCTCAGCCGTGTTTCGTGAAATGGCAGTTCATTGAAAAGGAACGTGATGGCAGTGGTTCAGAACTTGTCTCTACAATGAGGCTTGCAAAATGTTGGAAGAAAGGTGAGGCGACATTCCTTGCGGCTATTTTAGATGTGGACGAGAATGAGTCCAGCGTAGTGCCTAGGGAAGTGTTACCAGTGTTGGCCGAATTTGAGGATATGATGCCGGCTGAACTTCCCAAGGGGCTGCCACCTCGGAAGGCGGTGGACCATCCCATAGACCTCCTTCTAGGGACAATACCTCCGACCAAAGCACCTTATCGAATGGCCCCTAAGGAACTTGGTGAGTTGAGAAAACAGTTGGGCGAATTGATTGATGCAGGAAAGATTCAGCCCTCGAAAGCTCCCTATGGAGCACTGGTTTTGTTTCAGACAAAGCAAGACTGCAGTTTGCGGCTGTGCATCAACTATCGCGGGTTGAATAAGGTCACAGTGAAAAACAAGTACCTGGTACCCCTTGTTGTTGATTTGTTAGATAGACTGTCTAAGGCCTCATATTTTTCGAAGTTGGATTTGCGTTCCGGATACTGGCAGGTTCGAATTGCGGAGGGTGATGAGTCCAAAACTACTATGGCTACGAGATATGGGTCGTATGAGTTCCTTGTGATGCCGTTTGGCTTTACCAATGCCCCGGCTACTTTTTGTAATCTGATTGATGATGTTTTCAATGAATATATAGACAAGTTTGTTGTGGTTTACTTGGATGACATTGTAGTATATTCGGAGACCTTGGAGGACCATCTAAGATACCTTCGGCTTGTGTTTGAGAAACTAAGGGAACACTCTCTGTACGTGAAGAAAGAGAAGTGCGAGTTTTGTACGAAGGAGATACGCTTTTTGAGACACATAGTCGGACGTGGGAGCGTCAAAATGGATACGAGAAAGGTACAAGCCATTCGGGATTGGCTGGCACCAATGAAAATTTCAGAGGTACGAAGTTTTCTTGGGTTAGCAAATTATTATCGTCGGTTTGTAAGGGGTTACTCAAGGAGAGTGGCCCCGTTAACGGATTTATTGAGAAATGACAAGGCCTGTGTTGAGATGAGAAATGTCAGGTTGCATTTGATAGTCTGAAGGAAGTGATTTCCTCCGAACCTGTTCTAAAGTTGCCAGAGTTTGATAAACCGTTTGAGGTCCATACCGATGCCTTGGACCATGCGGTAGGTGGTGTGTTAGTGCAGGACGGCCACCCGGTAGCTTTAAAAAGTTGGAAACTTAAGGAAGCAGAACAGAGGTATTTTGCCCATGAGAAAGAGATGTTGGTCGTAGTACATTGCCAGAGAGTTTGGCGAGTGTATCTTTTGGGGAATCCGTTTGTGGTTAAGACTGATAACGTGGCTAACACATTCTTTAAGACGCAGAAAAAGCTTTCCGTAAGACAAGCGCGGTGCCAAGAGTTCCTGGCCGAGTATGACTTAGCATGGGAACATAGGCCAGGACGACACAATTTGGTGGCAGACGCGTTGAGTCGGAAAACAGTATTGACAATGGCCGCTATCTCTACCTTCCAGTTGGACATCATGGATAAGGTCCGTAACTTAGCAAAGGCTGATCCCGCTTACATGAGATTGGTGGAACAGGTCAGGGAAGGTACGATGCGTATATATTGGCTTGATGATGATCTATTGTTTTGTGAGGGTAATAGATTATATATTCCTATCGATGGGGAACTAAGGCAGTGAATCATGAGGGAATCGCATGACTCCCCTTGGGCTGGTCACCCGAGAAGGGAGCGGATGATGATGATTGTGAAAAGCACTTATGTCTGGCCGCGTATGGATGATGATTGTGAGGCTTACGTATGAACGTGCTTGGTGAGTTAGCAAGATAAGCCAAACATACGGAAGGAGGCGGGTTTGCTTCAACCGTTATCGATTGCGGAGAAACCTTGGGTGTCGGTTTCAATTGATTTCGTTTCTGGATTTCCTAAGGTCAGAGACTTATCATCGATATGGGTGATTGTTTATAGGTTCTCAAAGTATGCTGTGTTCATTGCAGCACCCCACATTTGTACCGCAGAGATGACCGCATAACTGTTTTATAAGAACGTAGTGAAGTATTTTGAGTTATTGTCAGACATTGTGAGTGATAGAGATGCACGTTTTACTGGTCTATTTTGGACATGTCTCTTTAACTTGATGGGTACAGAGTTGAAGTCTTCGACGGCAAACCATCCACATACCGATGGACAGACGGAGTGGAGAATGCTTTACTTGAGGAATATCTGCGACACTATGTGATGACAAGTCAGCGAAATTGGGTGGATTTACTTGATACTGCTCAGTTTTGTTACAATTTGCATAGGGGGACCTTGTGCGGCTGCTTACCAATTCGCAAGAGATAAATATGAGATGATTGCGGAAGCGTGGGGCTAAGGCTGCTAGGCGAACGAAGAAGTACGCTGACCAACATCGGAGGGCTGCAGAGTTCAAGGTTGGTGCTACGATGATGTTGAAATTGACGCCGTAGATCTGGAAGAAGATTAGTAGCAAGACGGTTCATCGTGGCCTTACTCTGAGGTATGATGGTCCGTTTGAAGTGTTGCAACGTGTCGGGCAGGTGGCCTATCAATTAAAATTGCCGGAAAGGATGAACGTTCATCCTACGTTTCATGTGAGTTTCCTTAAACCATTCCATGAGGATCCTAACCCAGAGGGGCGGGTCCAAACCAAGCGAGCACCCCCAACGACAAAGGAACAATATGAAGTTCAGATTGAGCGGATCCTTGATCACCGAGTCTTGGGGTAGAGTAAGAAAAATCGGAGGACCGAGTTCTTGATTCATTGGAAGAGTAGAGATGTTGCAGATGCGACGTAGGAAAAGGAAAACACTTTGTGGCAGTTTGAGTGAGTGGTGCAAGAGTACATCGACAAGGTGTCGACGAGGGCGTCGACTTGCTCTGGTGGGGGAGGTTTGTCACATGCCTGAGGGCATGGGACGGTGAAGGCACGCTCGTGGAAGGCTCCATGAGCAACGTTCGTGAGGGAGGCACGAACAGACATGATGGGTCGCGAAAGGGTGTGTCCGTGAGGAGGCCCGGGCTGTCTGAGGATCATTGATGCGTTGAAGGATCATGTCTATTGGAAAGGGGGGCCCTTCCGAAAGGGGGAACCAGGGGCAGTTAAGGGCGGTTGCGTTGGGCACCCCCTGAAACTATATACCTCTTAGTGAACGGTTGTAATGTTTAGTGTAGAGCCACGAACCCTATAAGAGATCTTGTAAAGGGGAGTAGATAGATAACTTCTATTAGGAGATTCTTAGTGAAATACAAAAGGGTGTCCTTCACCAAAAATACTTATAGGCTTTCGTTGTGCATAAGCTGGTCGTGCTCAAGGGCGAGACACGACGCCCATAGAGGGAATTTACTTGATAGAAAAATTACCCCTGCGTCAGTGACCACACTAGTCTCATCACCGACATCTTCCATTCACCCTGGCAACCATCTGCCAAAGGGCGACGCATCACTGAGGCGTAAAGCGGGCTGGGGGGATGGGGGGATCTCCCCTTGGCAAACCCAGTGGTCGCAGGCTGCACCCATCTGCTTCTGGAAAGTGGGCCTGGCAATCTTAATGGGCTTTCATGTGGGCTTTTCCATTGTTCTGTCTGGTCTTAGTTGTGCTTGGGAGCGGGGATGTATGAGCGGAGAGGAAATGGTCCCAACTGTTGCAGCACTGGGAGGCCCAAAGTGGGCAATATAATTTAAAAAAACAAAGACGTCTAACGAGTTTTTTTATCATTAACAATAATAATAATACACGAGCGGAAGGATTAAGAGCCATGACTGCGCGTCGAAAAAGTATCATGCATTACGGAGTTTTGTACGGAAATAAGGTTAGTTTTAAAAAAAATTTGCGAAATACGGTCCCAGTTTCGTAAAATACGGTTTTACCACGTGCCTCTCAAACACGCCTATCGGATTACAAAGAGGGCGCGGTCCGAAAACGCACTCTCCGTGTGCCCGAGTGAGGGAAACCCGCCCCTTACGCAGCACCGTTTCATGGGTGAATAAGGAAAAAAAGCCTAAGTGTACAAGGGGCGCGGTTTCAAAACGCGCCCCTTCAACGGGCAGATCCCCCCGTCCCCCTCTCTCGTTTTGACCCGCCCCGTCCCCCCCTTCAACAGTTAAGACACTCCCCCAGTCCCCCTTAGGCCACTCCCCCCCATCCCCCCCTCTTGGTTGGAATGGTACAAACCCGCTCCTCTTGGGGACATAGAAGGGGCGCGGTTTTATTTGAATAACACAAGAGGCGGGTTTCCAAAACCCTCCCCCCGTCTGGCAATACAACATTCTTATGAATAACTTTAGAAATCTTGTTTTAAGAAACACAAATAACCAATCCATAGATAACATCCATACATCCAACACCAAACTTCAAAAACAATTTAACTCCAACATTCAATAACAAAGCCAATGTCTATACATAACGTCCAACATTTAATGTACAAAGTCTAACGTACAAATTTCATATCAGTAAAGTCCCCTACGCCTCGTCGATTTCCTTCTAACATAAAGCCTCACGACGGGAACTTCTGGAACTTCAGGCTGCTCCGATGGAACGTCCGGGTACAATTGTGTAATTTGAGGAGTTCCTTCTCCTTGTTGCAAATTGTCGTACCTGAAGAAGTTATATTAGTTAAGTTACGAAAGTTTAAATGAATCTTAAATTGAAGGACTTATCCGAATTCTCTTGGGCCTTTAATCGGAGCTCCCGGTGTAGAACTCGACCCAACCTCGTAGTAAGGAGTGCCGTAATCGCCATAAACATGTGAAACTTGCGAGATAAGCATGCCTTCTCGCACTTCATGGCCCTCCTCGTCAAATACGGGGTCGTCGTATGTTAGTAGCTCCTCCTGATGATCATGATCCTCTTTCGCAATGTCCATATGATGAGGATGATCTTCCTCCATATGATCTTCCTCCTCCATATGTTGTCCAGCTTGCGGGATGAACTCGTATGCAGGTTGATCTTCCAACCCACTGGTACGACCATATAATCTCATCGGTGCATACTCCCGCATCATTTCCATGGACTCCGCGGCAAGAGTAACGAGTTCCGGCTGGTCAGACCGAAGCTTTATCTTTCGGAAGTTCTTCATCTACATAAGAAATATAAGTTAAAGTTGAAAAATGAATGAGAAAATATTATGAGATACTCATACTCATAAAGGACTTACTAATGTGCCTAGCATGGAGCCGGTGTGCGAGATGTGCTGCCTGGTGTGCTTTGCATACCATTTTGAATATCTAACGGGAGACTCCCAAAACAGCGACACGACCATGTTGAGACAATCTTCCCACTGCTCCACAAACACTCGGTGGATCTCTCTCCAGTTGTTCATGGTCTTCCCGCGTAAATCTATCTTGTGGAGTGCCTTGCTTGTGTCACAATCTTGCGGCACGAGTTGATGATCGCCAAACTGACGAATCACTCTATCTGGGTACTGCCACTCCACGATGTAGAAGCAAATTAGCGGAAGTCTTGCACGCCAGAAAGCCTCACCAGATCGGCAGTAATCAGGAAGCATGGCTACCAACTCGTCCGGGTAAGGATGCCAAATAATCTGCATATATCAATGTGAATGTGTGAGAAGAGTGCGATATAATCAAATGAATTTGTTAGCTATAGTAGTTTACCTGATCCATGCTCTGCCTATCGAATGCCTCTCTGTAGGAGGAAAGAACATGGGTGGACACCGTGCGTACATCCTTCGCAACGGCCCATCTATGGCTCTAAGGCATATCTTCCACAAAGGGGGTACGAAGTCTCAGAGGTGCTACATGAGGGAATCTATCCCATGCCCAAATCTGTAGCAGTATCAATGGACCCTCTATCTGAGATGCCTTATGGTGAGCCGCCTTACACAAACTCCTATAAAGCCACGCTAGGCATGCACTTCCCCAATTATAATTTCCAGCCCTCTCAAAGTCAGCTAGCAAAGGCAACCAGAATAAATGCACTAAACTATCTGACTTCGTTGTGAACAACGTCCCACCAATCAGCTGTAGAATATACGCCCTGGTATGCATCTGCACTAACTCCTCAGGGGCATCTATAGGGATCTCACCAAAATTCGCAGCTAGCCAGCTCAGTCTAATACGACCAGACCTGATGTTGTCAGCCCTAGGTATCCGGCCTAATAACTCTAAGCACACCGCCTCATTAGATATGGATGTATCTGCTATCACCGCATCACCATCTACAGGCAAACCTAGCTGAATTGCCACATCCTGAAGGGTGATAGTCATCTCACCGTGCAACATATGGAAGGTGTGCGTCTCCGGCCTCCAGTGTTCCGTCAATGCTGTGATGAGGGCCCAGTCCAATGATATGAACGGAAGTTTAGCCACTCCATAGAATCCTACTTGACGGAGGTATACGTCCATCCTGGGATCGGTGGCACCTCCCTTCAGCGATTTCTCAACCTGCAGCAAGTGAGAACGTTATTCTTTAGATAAGACACGAGTTAGTAAAAAAGATACGAATACATGAAACATATAAGATGCCACCAAGGTACGAATACACGAATTCACATACCACGCTATATCCGGCTTCCCATACAGCCGTCAATCGATGCTCTGCTTGAGCATCAAGAACACTTGTCTTTCTTGGTCCTGGACGCATTTTCCTGTTAGAAAATATATCAACAACGGTTAAAAACAAGAACAACTTAAGCATAAAATCAGAAATCACAACTTATTCAATTTAAATATTGAAACAACACTTACAAAGATTCCTATTAGGACAACTACGTCGGTTATGACCTTCCTTTCTACATAACCCACAACTAGTTTTTCGAGTTTTCTCCTTGATGTCCATTTCATTACGTATACAGGACGACCGTGGATGCCCTTTTGGTCTGACTCTTGTAGAGAGTCTCGGGAAAGGATATTCCGGCCAATCATCTTTGCAATCAAAAAAATGCCATTTCGAAGCATACACGGCCTTCTGACGCTCGAATGAGTAGAAATGACTAATCACAGCGGTATGATCTACATGCATGTGTGCATAACATGCCAAAGCGTGCGAACACGGAATGCGATAGATTTGCCACTTCTTGCAACTGCATTTCCGCGCTTGAAGAAACACATACTTGAGTCGATGTTTTCCTCTAGTTTTCACGTCAAATCTACCCTCCTGTCGATCGAGAAGCACTACTTCATACCGTTTGGCCTTCTCCATACATTTAAACAACCGATTTGTACAAATACTAGTAAAACTTTCTCCAATTCTCAACGCAGAGTCAGCATCATCCCTTCTGGCTATCCAGTATGACACGCAATTATACCATATTTTTCGAATAAGAGCCGAAACAGGAAGATTTCTGGCACCTCTTATAACGGCGTTATAACTCTCGCTCAAATTCGTAGTCATAAGACCATATCTATAAAAGCCGTCCCGACTCAAACACCACTGCTCTTCATTCATCTCGGCGAAAAACTCACCAGCTTCTAGCATTGATTCAAACAAGCTTCTCATAATGTTGTTGTGCTTCACAGTCATCGATTTCCTCGCCGCGGCTATCAACTTCCTTTTATAAGCAACATTTTGATATCTAGTATTGAAATTGCTTGCCACATGTCTAAGACAGAACCGCCAATGCGCAAATGGCGGGTTCCAGCCCACCTGCGGATCATTCACAACCGCCTGAATGCCAGCATGTCTGTCGGAAATCAAGCATACTCCTCCCATCCTATCACCAACGACATATCCCTTAAGACATCTCAAGAACCAACTCCAAGAATCATAGCTTTCCTCATCAACCAGTGCAAATGCAAGCGGCACAATAAGGTTATCCCCGTCCATAGCACAAGCAATTAAGAGTTTATGCCTATATTTACCATATAGAAATGTGCCATCTACACTCACAACTGGCCGACAATGAGTAAATGCCTGAATACACTGTCCAAACGCCCAAAAAAGTCTCTGAAACTGTAATACTTCCACATCGCCAAGATTATAAGTTGCACCCCAATCAACAATTGTTCCGAGGTTGGCAATTCTGATTGGATTCATTAGATGCGGTAACTCATTATAAGATCCATCCCATTCGCCATATTCAACTTCAATTGCTTTCCTCTTTGCATCCCATACTCGTCTCCGAGTTACTTCGTACCCAAATCTCTCCTTTATTACATTCCGTAGGAACGACACTTTCACTTTAGGAGATTATCTAATAAAAGTACGGAAGTAAGGAACCATAAAGCTACAGTCAAGTCGATCATGATCTTGGGAAAGCACTGCATTTAAACATGTATGCGCCTCACCAACGATGGTTATTTCAAACTCATCATCACAAGCACGTTGAATCGCGCGTAATCTCCACTTACAACCAGAACCAACCTCAGAACAAAACACATACCACGTCGTCTTTTCTTACTCCACAATTTCGTAGTTATAATGGTTCTTGATATGGAACATATTAACCGTATGAATGAGATGGTTCTTATGCTTGAAACGCATCCCTTTACGAAATTCAACCACAGCGTCTGGATCGTCCGTCATCTTACTTCCTCATCATCCTCAAAAATGACCTTCCCAGTATTGCCACTATCTAGATAGAATGGTAGAGGTTTTTTCAACCGTTTCTTCCTAGAGGGACCAGCCTCATTAACCCCCACATTGTTATCATCGTTCCCTAAATCAACACCGTTAAACATTTCATCATCAGTATCCGCCTCATCGGAATTCACTATTCAATCAACGATAGGATTCTCATATCGCCGATAAATAGTTTCGTTTAGAGCTGCTTCATCGCCCACATCACGTTCTAAATCTTTAAACGGATTACCCTCTTCATAATCGTCTCCGTAATCATTACCACCGTCATCATCCATATCACCATCCTCCTCATTCCCCACGTTACCACCATATCTGCTACACCATTCATTCACCGGTACAAATCGACGAAAATTCTACTAACTTCGAAATTTTTCATTCTCTTTTGCACAACATTTAACCCCTCATCCACATTCACTCCTACGGCTTGCATGTTACTACCGTGCTTACTTCTTGAATTTGTCGGCCTCCCTTCATTGCTAGAATTCCCAGAAACTGATATCACATATATTTCTTGAATGCGGTCACCATTTGACATCGTAAACTCACACAACAACCTAACATCTTCATCATCACCAATCGGTACTAGCACAAAATTTATGCCGGAAGGACCATACGAAGGAACGGGATATCTATGACATATTTCCAGCCTACTTTCTTCGTTTAATCTCATTGCATTAGCAATGACCCTTTCGAATTGAACATAGTCCACATCAGCAGGTACCTTTATACATTTCACTGGACCCCTATTATAACCTACTCCTTGACTACCATGAATAACTTTCCCATGACCATACAATAACAAATGAACTTGCGCCATTCAAACGTAAGGGAAAACTTACGTGAATTAGCTACCCTCTCGATCTTAATAATACATACAACAATTCAAACAACGTATAATTAAACATCATAATTGTAATACCAAACAACAATTCAAATAATACCAAACAACAATCGTAAATAATCAAATTAATTTACAAATTTATATACTAAATAATCTATCCTAAATTTTCAGTGTAAATTTCTAACATAAATTTATAACCTAAATTTCTAATCTAAATTTCTATCTTACATTTCTATCCTAAATTTCTATCCTAAATTTCTAACCATATTTTCTAACCTAAAAATCTAACCACAATTTCTATCTTACATTTCTATCCGAAATTTCTAACATAATTTTATAACCTAAAAATCTAACCTAATTTTCTAACCTAAATTTTGAAACCTAAAATATCTAACCTAAATAATTAAACTTACGGATGATAATCGGATGTCGGACGGGCGGAGATCGGAGGTCGGACGTCGGAGGTCGGACGGGCGAACGGAGGACGGAAGACGAGCAGGACGGGGGGACGGGACGAACGGAAGTCGGAGGCGGGGAGGTCGTAGGAGGACGGAGGTTGGTTTCGGTTGCCGGGAGTCGGAGAAATCGGGGGTCAGGGGTCTGAAGGGTCGGAGAAATCGCCGGAGGATAAAAGGAAAAACAAATTTTAGGGTTTCGATCCCGATTTCGAGACTTATGTCCATTGGGGGGGCGGGTTCCGAAAACCCGCCCTTTATTGTTTTAACGGAGGGGCGGGTTTTGGAAACCCGCGCCTTATTGTTTTATTGGAGGGATGGGTTTTCCAAAACCCGCCCCTGGAGGGGACAAGGGGGACTTACCGAATGGTGGGGGGGACCGGGGGGAGTGTTAACTGTTGAAGGGGGGCGGGGGGGACGGAGAGGGGAGTGACCCGCCTCCGTCTGACGCCCAAAATGAGAGGGGGGACGAGGGGACAGGGGGGACGCGGGGGGCTGTCTCTTCAAGGGGCGCGTTTTGATACCGCGCCCCTTGAACACTTAGGCGTTGTTTCCCTCCAGGATCGCTGCATGCGTAAGGGGCGGGTTTCCAGTCGCTTTACCCGCCCCTCACTCGGGCACACGGAGGGCGCGTTTTCAGAATGCGCCCCCTCGACGGTAAAACCGTATTTTACGAAACTGGGACCGTATTATATAAAATTTTTTTAAAATTAACCGTATTTTCGTACAAAACTCTGCTTTGCATAAAATACTTACTGTGTTGATCAGTCTGGATTTTTACTCGGACTCGATTTGTGAAAATATTGTTAATTGAAATTGGAAACAATTCTGTCTCTCAATTAAATTAAAAGTAGACATGACAGACAGACAGACACGGCCGCATGATGTCCGAACCCCCAGAAAAGAAAACAAAAGAAACACATCACATTATGATGATTCGTCCTAACCCACATCAATCCACTTTGCTTCTTAACTAAAGCAAAAATCTGTACCACGGCCAATGGGTGATGCTAGGCCTAGGGGACTGACTCTCTGTAAAGCTCTAGTACGTTATTAAAGCATATCTTTGGCTGCTTCTTCTCTTTTACCTTTTGAGAAATTAAAGAAAGAAAGAAAGAAAAACAACCGAGTATTATTGATTTGTCTTTAACCTTGTATCTCTACTCGTTCGTTATTCCTACAAATGGGGTGGCCTTTATTTACTGGTATTCGCTAAACTAAGCATATCACTGGCATACTCAGGATCGTACGAGTTAGTTCACCCACGTGTGTGCCTCGTGTTAATATAGAATGATCGGCTGCACGCATCATTATCTTGTATCATCATCATTCGACATAAAAAGAAGAAACCGGATGTCGACAATTGCTTGTTGCTCTGCCCACTAATCACTTCATTTTTCTAATTCTTGTCCTTCAACACAATCAAAGCTAGGTAGGGACATGCCTTTTTGGTAGACCCCACCACCACTCATTATTACAAACTTCATTCGCTTTTTTCCCACTCCCCCATTCCAGATCTACAACTCCCCTCCTTTTAAATATTATTACATGGTAGTAGTAATAATATTAATAATAGTAACGTTCAACATTTTTCTTCTTCTTATGTCCCCTTTCTCCCGCCTCTGTTCTTACAATTACAATTGCAAATTACATCACCCCCCCCCCCCCCCGGACAAAAATTGAAAAATCTTTTTTCACGAGACATCCACTGCCTTCTTTGTTTTTTTAATGAAGAGAAAAAAAAGTATAAAAATTTACCCCCCATCTCCCCCACCGACGGTCCATTTTACCGTCTTAGCCTCCTCCCCTTTTCAGTTCGACGAGGATTCACCAAAGTTTTCCTTCTTTGCCCTCGTCTGGATCCCGTAGTACCCTACGTACCACTTCACGAACTTCCTCAGCCCCGCGGCCAGGTCCGTCGTCGGCTTGTACCCGAAGTCCCTGTACGCGAGGCTCACATTCGCATGCGTGAACGGCACGTCCCCGTTCCTCGGCATCGTTATCACATGCTTCTGCGCCTTCTTGCTTAGGAGCCCTTCTAGAATACTCACCAGCTTCCCCACCGGGACTGGTGAAGTGTTCCCTAGGTTGTACGTCCTCAGCTGGGCCGGGCCTCGCTTCTTCCCCCCACTTCCCGTGCTCTTCTGCGTGGTGTCCAGGGCGCCGAGGCATCCCTTCACCACATCGTCTATGTATGTGAAGTCGCGTGCTACCTCCTTCCCGTCATGGGTGCGGTACACGTCGATCGCTTTCCCGCGGAGGATGTCCCTCGTAAAGAAGAAGTATGCCATGTCGGGCCTCCCCCAAGGGCCGTACACGGTGAAGAAGCGTAGGGCAGTAAGGGCGAGGCCGTAGATGTGGTTGTAGGTGTGCGCGATCTCCTCTCCTGCCTTCTTCGTCGCCGCATACAGGCTCGCTGGCTGGTCCGTTCGATGGAGCTCCGAGAAGGGGTTCTCGGTATTCAGGCCGTAGACCGAGCTCGAAGATGCCCATACGATGGCCGGCTGAGGGTTTGCATTCTTCGCCACCTCGAGAAGGTTCACGAATCCTGAAAACAAAGAGAAATCCAAGAGTGTTGATCATGACACCTTACTTTAGTTAACCAAACATTGAAACATGATCAAACATTAATTGGAAACATTTGGAAAGAGAGGTGGAAGCATTGCTTAATGGTGTAGTCTAATTGATGAACCCGGGATTAGCAATTAAATTAATAATTAGTAATCATGGCCGTAGCTTTACTCCCTAACTTCATACAAATCAAGCAATTAATCGATCAACACCATTGAAGATAGATTCAATAATTAGGGGGTAAACTCCTCCTTTCTGGTGGTGATTAAAATAAATATGGAGTCTAATTTCATGAAATCTATTTTCTAGTTCCCATGTGCTGTGCTGCTGTTTCCCATTCAATTTTTTTTTTTTCTTTTTGCCGATCCATTGTCTAATATGTCGGCACCGCACATGGTGAACGTAATAATTGACTTTAGCCCATCCCTTCGATTCTTCGATAATTTTTTAAGGACTTAGTTTTTTAGCCGAACTTTGTATTTAATGATAACGTTTTCTTACCTGCGATGTTTGAGCTGACATAGGACTGGGGATTCTGCATAGCGTAGCGGACGCCCGCCTGCGCCGCCAGATGGAGGACGTGCGAGAATGGGATGATGTCGAACAGCTTCGACAGGAGGGCACCGTCGTTGAGGTCTCCTTCGACTATGAACACCTGGTGCTTCATCAGAAGGGCCTGCCGTGCCCTCTTTAGGGACGGGTCGTAGTAATCGTTGAAGTTGTCGAGGCCAAGCACTCCATCCCCACGTTTCCGGAGGGCGAGGGAGCAGTGTGACCCAACGAACCCTGCCGCGCCGGTGACGAGCACGGTTAGGCCGTTGGGGCGGTGGGGGGTGGAGGAGTGCCGGACCTGCTTCTCCCAGGCGGCGGAGTTGTAGGATGAGGAGGAGGAGGAAGAGGAGAGGAGGAATGCAGAGGAGAGGAAGTTTCGATGGTGGAAGAGGTGGGAGCCCGAGGAGGGGTGGTGTTCGTGGTGCTCGTGGGAGAGGGGAGGGTAGGTGAGGGTGAAGAAGAAGACGAGGACGAGGGCAACGAGGAGGGCGGACCGGAAGACGAGCTTGGAAGAGGTGTTGAGAAGCTTGGTGCTGTTGACGCGGCGGATGTAGCTGTTGT
Organism: Melastoma candidum; assembly: GCA_023653495.1. Lineage (NCBI taxonomy): Eukaryota > Viridiplantae > Streptophyta > Magnoliopsida > Myrtales > Melastomataceae > Melastoma > Melastoma candidum. Next base: position 12,475,708 of record CM042884.1, on the reverse strand, counting down.
AGCGCTCGAGCTTGGCGGTCTTGCTGTCGCCGGGGGGCGATGCCATCGTCACGACGACCAAGTGAGGGAAGCTCTTTCGTTGTCGAATGGAGTAGGAGGTGGAGGGAAGGAAGAGAGTGAGGAGCTTCTTCCTAAGTTTGTGTGGATGGGAGGATTATATTATATAGCTCAATAAACATACAAGGAAAAGAAAGAGGAATAGGAAATGGGACTGTAAAGGAGTTTAGTAGGGTGGGATTAATAAATAAATAAATAAATAAATACATATAAATGGGCAGGCTAAGTTTTGGAGGCCACTTTAGAATAATGTGTTGTCATGGGAATTCAATTAGTTAATCAAAATTATAGGCGGACGGGGACGTCAACGCCCCTTCCTCCATCCATTAAACAATTCCCGTTTTAAATAATTTCGCACTTGTTTTTTGGTGTTTTTCTTTTTTTTTTCTTCCAATGACGCGTATAGGAAAAAAATTATTATATACAATATTTTATTTTTAATAACATCAAAGACTCCTTTAACACAAAAAATAGTAATACCTTATGAATTAAATTCATGATGGTAATGAAAATACTGGAATCTACTAAAAATGAAGTGGTAAGGGAGAGGGAAAAGCAACAAAAGACAATTGCATTTTATGGATTGACAGCTGCAATGGGTGTTAGTGCATCGGATCTTACCACCATGTGATGTGCAGATTAAAACCAATAAAGAAAAACCGGAAGTTGATTTTATACACATGAAATTTTGGGGTGGAGGTTTCCCCATCTCCACCCCCCCCCCCTCTTTCATGTGTCGCCACTATTCCCTGTCCATCGGATTCTTCTAGATTACATCAACCCCCCGCCCATGTGTTCTCCATTTCCCCCATCCATCCCTATTTCTAATCCCCGGGGGGTTCCAGATCTCAACGTTTTGTTCATTTCAGCCTGGAATTTAATTGATTTTCGTTACGGAGGATGTTGATGTATTTTATTCATTTTGATTATTAGTCCAGCAGCGTGTTTAACCCTTTTTTTATTATATTGTATGTGAAAGGTTTGACTGGTTTGGTTGAGCAAGGGCAGCATTTGGGGAGACCCTTCCAGCTTGTAGTAGTAGTACTATTAATACTCCCAGATCATTCATTGAATTGCAGTGTGAATCGGCTGACGAGAATGAGCTCTGCCAGCTCACCCCCCCCCCCCCCCCCCCCCCTAACTTTTTCACATATTCAAAAAGAAAAATCTAGTATTCTCTTAACAGGCATTGTCAAATCTAAAAGTCACTTTTTTTATACTATTAACTTGTTAAGAACAGCGCATAAACACGCGTTCGTGATTGATTGCCTGATTTTTTTTTTTTAATTTCTTGGGGATGGATGATTGAGAGCGGACGCGGACACAGTGGTCACCACCGACAGTCTTATTTTGGACTCGCTCGAATTATTTTTCATTTATTTATTTTATTTCTTTGTTTCTTTCTTTCATAAAAGAGATAATATCTGTCCTCTCTTTGAAAGACTCCCCCCCACTCCCAACAACATCGTCAAACAAACTACACTCGGATACCATACGCCAGGGCTACATTCCGACATGAACCGACTAACCAGTGGAGATGAACGTGTGTGTGCCGTGTCCAGCGAGGTAAAATCGTACCACTGCTAATTAACCGAGTAAGGAAAGACATCTGGTCTATTTCGCGTCAGATTTGAAGGGGGGGTGCGTGTACTTATTAATTGGCTTTCATGCTTTCGTGTGTAGCCTCCTGTCCGGAAGGGCCGAAACATGTGCTCGATTGTTAATGCGATTGTACGCGTAAGGAAGGGATGGGTACCCTCCCCTCCCTCATCTTCTCGTCAATGGCTGGCCCGGCGACATATCTCCTTCCACGCCCTTCGTACATATACAGAATCGTCGAGATGGGGGAAAGAGGGGGACGATGGTTCGTCAGGACACGGCATGCCTTACCGGGAATTTCTCATCAATCATTTCATACTCGGTCGGTTGCCTAAGTTGTGTACGCGTGATGCAATTTTCAGCTTCCCTCTGACTACGGGAGTGCTTTGGACTCTCTCTCTCTCTCGTACGGACGCCTTCCTTTTTTGACGAAAATTTCATGACAGCTATGACCCTTTGAATACGGAGATGTGATTGTGGCTGCAGGAAAGGGTTTTAATTGCATCGCTGGAGAGCAGGAATTGTTGCCGGAGATGCATCTTCTTGGGCAAGTGCGTCAACTTAACACGTTCAAACATTATTCTCTTATACGCATGATTGCAGTGCTTCTATCTTGTGTAGTAAATTTCCATACTCTTCGATTCGTTTTTTTTTTTTTTAATTAACTCTTCCTACCTTCGTTATGATCAGGTCGACCGTAAGAAGCCGACGAACTTTTAAATCATTTACCCCGACATGTTTGTGCTACTTTTTTTTTTTAAAAAAAAAGAGACAAAAATTATCAAGGGAGGAGTGAAATGCTGGCGGCATGGAGACAAATGGTTTTTTTTTTATTAATCTTTTTAAAGCCTCTAATTTATTTTATATCATAAAATTTACTCCACATCATCATCAAGCGTCATCATAACTATTTTTTTTTATCACCTAATATAACATATGTCATTAGTAGTTTTCGATTTTCCTTTTTCTTCTAAAAAAATATAATATGATATAAGGAAATCATATCCCTGTACAATAGTGATCGTTATTCTTAGCCGCCGTAGCTCAGATTTGTAAAAAGAAGGGAAACGATATAGGGGCGAAAGGTTCTTATTGATAAGTATATTGTAACAGGCTTTTGTTTTATTAGATTAAGATATTTGAAGAAAAAAAGGAAGGGATGGAAAACGACAGAAATGGGGAGGTCAATTCAGAGTGTCTTTCTTTCGGACTTTGTCCCTCGGGGTTACGTGGGGTTCCTCCTTATCTGCTGTCGGCAAACCCTGACGTTTTTAATAAAAAAAAAAATTTAAGTAGAATAATATTTAGGTCGATATGAAGACGCGTATTTTATTATCCATGCAGGTGTGTAGGAGAAATCCTCCCCCCCCCCCCCCCCCCCCCCCCCGCTTATTACACACTTTAATAAAAACAAATGATGTAAATCTCACACAGCGACACATTTGGTATACGAGGACGACAGAAGGGAGGATGTCGTTTTTTCTACGTGTGTCGGCAGCACGGAATGACCTTTCCCTTCACGCTGCTATTTGTTTTTTCTTTAGAAAAACAAATATTACTCATAAGATTTGCTTTCCAGCAACTTCGTTTTCACATTCGGCTCGATATATCTTATCTGAGAAACACTTGAAATCATTTATACTAATTATCTATTCTATTAATTATGTAAAAGAAGCCCCACTTCTTCTTAGCCTAATGTCAATTTGGCATCTCCAATCGGTGGTGGGGTGGGTATGGCCCGGTCCCCCTCTCTATTTATTTTAACTCATTGTGATCGTTGAAAATTTTGAATGGTGATTATAATCCTACATCTTTTTTTTTCTTTATAGATATAATATATAATATATCCATATATTTGGAAGGTTATGGATGAGTAGGAATAAAACAAAGCCCTTCCCTTTTGTTTCTTTTATTACAACGGCCCCATAACTTTATGCTTATGTAATGTATCAATTGGGAGGGTTTAGGATTAAAGCAGATACATTTACCTGAAGATAAATGCATAAAAATGATCTTCATAAAGGTGGGTTATACATTGGTAATTGATTCGAGAGATGTGAAAATATTTATGAAAAGTAGAGGTGGGGGTTGTCCACCCCATTTTATTATTATTTTCTTCCTTATACATTTTACAACAAATTCGACGGTTTTCTTTTTTTTTTTTTTTTTGGGGGGGGGGGGGGGGGGATGCACAATCCTTATCCACTCTCCCAATAAATGACTTTACAACCAAGCCAATGAGCCCAACATTTCATTGATCAGAGTTTTGATCGATATTTCCCCTTGTTTTTTATTTTGTGGTAGGAGAGAAACGAACAAATTTAAGAAATTTTTGTAAAAAACTATCAGAATAGATTACCCAAATACATATAAGAAAAAAGGCATACGGAAAAGAAAAGGAATATTTTCCAAAACCATGATAAAGTGGGAGGTGGATAGATGTAGCTGTGGAGCGAGTACTTATGTTAGGCCCTTATCCCCTATTAAAAAAATAAAGAAAAGAAAAGAAAGAATCTAATGGCCGCCCACGGTTAGGTGAACATTTTTGTCATTCCATAAATTCAAATGCGTGAAGTATGTGCAATTCAATCAATGGGAACGTGACATTGCAATAACACACTCTCCATAGGGTCCCTGCTTTATGTCTCTGTCGGATGCATATATTTATTTCCACCTCTAACATATCAATTGGAACTAATTTTCTTTTTTTAAAAAAAAATAAGAAGAAAAACAATTGAAAATGATCCTTTCAAGAAATGTAGTTGGGTTAGGTGGCAAAATCAAGGTTACCATGATAGGCTTGGATTGTTATAATTTATATAATTAGATAGAAGGAACGTGTAGGATCAAGATTCTAATAGATAGAAAAAAACAGGATTCGGATAGCCTTTCCTAAAAAAAACAATTCTGATTAGAGGTTTCTGAATGCTAAGCAACCCAATGGTAGATGTTTGGTTTAATAGCATTGATATTAAAACCTCATGTGAGTCCAATAATTACTTGATTTTCGGAATCTTCATAAAAGGAAATAATTTCAATACAAGTAAAACATACACCTACTGAACCGTCGGTTGTAGGGCAAATAATTTTACGTGTCATTTAAGTATTAGCACGTAGAAAGGAAAATAATTTTTTACAAAGAATGAAAACCATGTAATGATTTTATTTGGTCTAAACCCTTAATGATAAGGACGCCCGTTGCTGGCTTTCATACCCACAATTTTATTGTGAAGTATATCATACCCACTACTTAATTCCATATTTATGGGAAAAATGGAATTTAAATAGTCATTCGTCTAGGTTTTATTATAGAGTTTCACTAAGCATGGGATTCGGTTGATAGGGACAAATCCGGGTTAATTATAAGTTTTCGGTTCCATTCCCCGAAAATTCAATCGCTTTAAAACTTGAGATCGAAGCCTCTGCTACTCATGCCATATCACCGTCGTTGTGTATAACGAAAGGCCAACGATAATGTAAGTAATCGGATTCCGTGAATGGTGGTGGTTCGTTAAAAAAAACAGAGAGTTGTTTTATTACAGGAGATAAGCCCATAAATTGTTTCAGTTGCTGATTGTCGTCCTATGTGTTTTATGATATCCACAGTCCACACAACTGCTGAGCAAACATGTTGCTTCATGACACAGGGCCTTGGCCTGCGTTGTTGGTACATGCAAACAGGAAGGGCTCGAAGGACCACGGCGAAATCATCGAGTCCTTTATAAAACCATCAACATCGACCAAAACCGCAAAACCTAGGGTACACGTTATGCATCCTTTCAAAGTGATTTTGACAATTGATACCGATCCAGGCACTGTGCGAATAAAGTAGTTGGCAACAACGTCAAATGACAGCGCATTTCCTAGTAAAGGTTTCTACAAGTAGTAAATGAAGAAATACAGCAAAAACCGAACTACAGATAAAAATGAAAGTGGATCTAATGAGTCGCTGATGTTTTCTTTCGAATTAAATATGTTATTTCCAGGTAGTTGCTTCATCAAGCAGGAATACAGTCGAAACTTTGTAAGTTGAACGCTGCTCTCGGCTTTGATGGGCGAGAAAGAAAAGCGGAATCGAGGAAATGGGGGCAGGGGTCGATTTCATTGTGTCCGTGAATGCATGTGATCTCCCATGTGGTATGTTGGGATTATATTCCAGAATTCGACTCCTGTTGTAACCAACCGTAATCGACAATGACATTTTTTTTTTTCATTCCTAAAGGTTTACTAACCCTAATGTTCAAACACAATAATCTCTCCCATTAATTACCCACTTGTCCTAATGACATTGCCCCATCAACATCATGTTCTTCCGTCAACATCAGTCTGAGAAAAACAAAAGTTGGGAATCTAATCAGCTGCAACGCATTTAAGGGTTCTTGTCGGAGGCCGCTGTCAATTTTTTTCCGGGTTTGAAAAGCCACGATTATTCCAGCTTTATGGTCCATCCAGATTCTATATGTCGAACGAAGGGAAACAACAAATGAAGCGTGGTCATAGGAAGTCACAAGATTTTCCATTTGTTTATTGAACCGCGGCAATACAAACATGGGTTCGAACAAAATGCGAGCAAAAACAGGATGGAAATTATGAGTCCGTGGTGGTAGGACTGAAAAGAAATTCTGGGATGGGACACATTAGTGGACAAATAACGTCAATGAAATAAACTACTATCTAACCACATTACGCGTGAGAGATGAGGCTCTTTAGATTCATTTTTACATAAGAAATGTAAACGACCAAGGGAGACGAAAACTCTGGGTGTTTATGCAAAGGAGACGCATCTTTCGTTTAAAATAATATCAGCACATAGGAGAGGCCGAAAAAACGGTCCTATTCTTGGCATTGCTAGAATGATGAGCCCTTTTTGTGTGTGAAATTTATAAAGCTTAATCATAAGGAGAGCCGCCCAACAAGCCCACGGGTGTTGTGATAATACCCCATAGATTTCTAACCGCTTACCTTTTTTTCATGAGATCGATCCCCGGGGAAAAGGAACAGCTGACAACGAAATTACAAATGCTTTGGGAGGCATTTCCTTTTCTTTTCTCTTAGCTTAGTTGCCAAAAATCAAACAAAAGAAGGAAGGTGGTGGATAGGAGAGGACAAAAAGTATAGGATTGCTAGAAGGGATCTAGTCCTTGTACTTCATCTCGGACATGAGGAACCCGGGCATGTCAAACGAGCCCGCAAACTTCTCCACATCGACCTTGAGGGCCTCGATGTCCTTGTTGTTCACCAGGCCCTTGTTGAAGTCCTTGAGGAGCTTCCCGTGCTCCTTCTGGATGTTCAAGGTGATGGTCACAGCCCTGTGGAGGAATTCCCCGATCTGCTCAAAGTCCTTCTCAACCAAACCTCTTGAGGTCATCGCGGGGGTACCTGGGGCCAACAGAAGAATGCCATCCTCATCACTCCTGATCCCAGCCTCTACAACCCTCAAAGGATTGTTGATTAAAAAAGAATATCCTGATCAAACAGTTTCTTACCAATGCGAACACCTCCAGGAGCCAGGGCACTGCTGTCACCAAACACGGCATTCTTGTTCACAGTGATGTTGCAAAGGTCACACAGTTTCTCGACCTTATTTCCTGTAAAAGGCAATCACACAACTCATAATTTGACAACAAAGTAAGAAAAGAACTGCAAGAAGTTCAAAAGGAATTGGATTCAGGAGGAAAGAAAAGACTATGTAATCCCTTCCAAGCCCGAACAATTTACCTGTTAACCCAAGGGGCCGGAGGTCCCACAGAACAAGGTGGTTCTCAGTTCCACCAGTGACGAGATTGTATCCCTTACTCATGAGGTAGTTCCCAAGGGCCACAGCATTGGCCCGGACCTGCTTAGCATAAGCCTTGAAGCCAGGGCATGCCGCCTGCTTCAACGCGACAGCCAGGGCACCAATCTGATGATTATGGGGACCTCCCTGGAGGGATGGAAAGACGGCAAAGTTAATCTTGTCCTCAAAATCATAGACTGCACCTTCAGGTTGGCCCTTCTTCGCCGGCTTGGGTCCCTTCCTGTAAAAGATCATCCCAGCTCTAGGGCCCCTCAGACTCTTGTGGGTCGTGGTGGTGACAATGTCACAATACTCAAAGGGGTTGGCAGCTTCCTGAACCACAAGACAACGTCAGAACATAGCTTCATATGCTACACACGTTCGTGGTCTGTGTTCCACAGCAAGTCAGAATTTTAGATCAAACGTAAATGAAATTAAAATTCTCCACTTGACATTGGGACATCTTAGTTTTGAAACAGAAAACATGAAAGCAGAGGTTTTAATTCTCAGGAGCAAACGATGAGGCATAAGTACGCAATGGCACAGCAAAAACATGTATCCCTCAATCAGAGTCGGCGGTCTAAAAGTGGCCTTTCTAAAGCACTCAATAAGGGAAAAGTTCTCCTTCTTGAAGCCAGATTCTTGAAAGATCCAATGGAACCAGGCGTCGGCCCACAATTAACGGAGAGCACGAAACTACTTGGACTCCCATTTGAGCACGAAATTAAAGTGAATCAAAAAGAAAAAGTTGAAAACAACCCACCTTTAATAGTGGCCCTACAAAATGTCAGTTAACCATATAACATGCATATGCATATAATCGTTATGCATTTAATTCTCTGTCCTACATGGGCCTACTCTACCACTCCATTGCAGGTCCAAGTCCCAGATCCAGATCTAGATCACAACAGTAACAAGTATGTGATACCCCATAAAGCTCAGTTTCAGGAGACAAAATAATCTAACCAGCCAGCCGAAGTTTGCACCAAGCGATGATATCAGTAAACGACTGCAAAATTAGAGACGAGAAGGTTGCAAGCAGGAAAACTACGAAAGGTGAACTTCCACAATGACAGGGAATTGCACGCATCGGCGGACCAGTGGTCCAGTCTATGCAAAATAGGAAAGAAGGCAACAACTCCAAGGCACCCAAAAATCAGCCAAGCAGGGGCTCATTTTCTTGATTGACAAAGCTGGATCTGAATTGGAGAGTAGAATTCACAAAAGAAGTGTCTAACCTTGATGTGAGCATCGATCATCCAATGTAGGAAACAAGAGGTCAGACAGAATGCAGATGCAAAAGAACACAATGCAAATGTTAACACACATCTCTCGGAACATTGAAGTGAAACACAAATACAGCAAATGCTCCCAATTTCACATCCTGAAGGTAATGCAGAGGTATTGCACAAGGGTTGCAGCATACAATCAATTATCAAAAGCATCAATAGTGGAATCTCAAAATCCAGGTATAGCACGGCATCCTCAATGAGATCTAACAATGCATTCACAATAAATATTATCAAATGGGAAAGAGAAGGAGGGGGGGGGGGGCACGGGATCATAACCTGTGCAGCCACAAGACCACTGATGTGGGCCATGTCGCAGAGGAGGAGGGCGCCGCACTTGTCGGCGATGCTCCTGAAGCGGGCATAGTCCCAGTCCCTGGGGTAGGCACTGCCACCGCAGATGATGAGGCGGGGGCGGAAATCGAGGGCCTTCTCCTCAAGGCGGTCATAGTCGATGTAGCCAGTTTTGGGGTCGACCTTGTAGGGGAGACTCTCGAAATAGATGCTGGTGGCGGAGATCTTCTTACCGCCGGAGGTGTAGTAGCCGTGGGTGAGGTGGCCGCCGGAGGGGAGGTCGAGGCCCATGATGCGGTCGTGGGGCTGGAGGACGGCGGTGTAGGCGGCGAAGTTGGCGGGGGAGCCGGAGTAGGGCTGGACGTTGACGCCCCAAGAGGAAGGGTCGAGGCGGTAGGCGAGGAGGGCGCGGGAGCGGCAGAGGTTCTCGATATCGTCGATGAACTCGTTGCCGCCGTAGTAGCGGTTACCGGGCATGCCCTCAGAGTACTTGTTGGTGAGGGGGCTGCCAAGGGCCTGGATGACGGCGAAGGAGGTGAAGTTCTCGGAGGCGATGAGTTCGATGCCGGTGGACTGACGCCTCTTCTCCTTCTCGATGAGGTCGTAGATCTCTGGGTCGACCTCCGACAGAGGCGTGTTTCCCCATTCGTTCACTGGATCCATTTTCTTCTTGCCGTTAGATTTGGGTTGTTGGGGGTTGATATGGGGGCCGTACCCGTTCTCTGCGATGGAGATTATATGGAGCTTCTTGGGTTGGGTTGGGGGAGGGGGGGTTACTTGGAATGACGCTTTTGCCCTTATGTTGTTAAGTTTCTGGTTTTGTTTTAGGCTTTCTGACGGAGGGGGGTATGAATAATTGATCGATGGTTTAAGGCTGGGTGGTTGGTTTGGTCAAGAATCAAACGGGAAATTGGGGTGGTGGGTGGGTCCAGGGTGTTTGGTAAATGGATCTTTCCTGTAACATTTCCCCATGATTTGTTGGCCCCAGCCTGACCCCTTCATCACATTCTCTATTCCAGTCATTTTTTTTTTAGTTTTTGTTGCAGTGGAATCAAAACAAATACTAAATTTACACAAAGGGATATAATCTGATAGTTATGATAATAAGGGAGATGGGTGCAATACCAAAAGTTGTCATCAGTAAAAAATAAAAAAGTTACCCGAAGAACCAATGAAAAAAGAAGACGAAGACTCGAAATATAAGGATTGTTCCACCTCATCATCTCAACTTGTGGGTGGGATTAGGTGAAGACATCCTCGGTACATTGCGTTTCAAATGGTTGGTGAATGTTTCTTTGGTGTCATTATCATAATAAACCATGACCCTTTGAAAAATGAGAAACAAGGCAGGTATGGTGGGAGTCATCATTGTCATCTTCCCCCTCTTCATCCCAAATCACTAATAATTTTAACATATTTTAAAATAACGAAAAATACAAACTTTCTCAGTATATTAAATGTAAAAGAGTGTAACTTATCGAATAAATTAAATGATAATCACTAAATTTAAAACAGTCCTAAGAAAAAAAATCATCAGGAATATGTTGACATGGTAAAAATCTCGGGCCTAATTATGATGAACCCATAAATTTAAGCCATTTTATGAACAAAGTTTCACTGACCCATATCAAGTCCACCAAGATAATAATAGAAGTTTTGGGCTCATTTTACACAAAGCCTATAGGTCCATGGGTCATTAAGAGTGTTTATAAGACCACCGTTATGTGAGCCTGCCAGAGAAGTATTTAGTCTACGAAGGACCGTCGGGGTCACACTCTACGAAGATCAGAAAAGATCTTGACTCCGAGATTTTCGGAAAAAAGGTTACGGGGCTACGTTCCCATTATTTGAAATGATCTTCAAGTGGAGAAAATCTTGGGACACGTCTCAAGTTATCTGATTTGATATAAAAAAGAAACAAGAATCTTCAAAGAGGAAACACTGCTAAGCCTACGAGAAGCTAAATAGAAAGGAGATGTCTTTGTCTACCAGGATCAAGTTAGTGCCGAGATGCTTGGAAGTTGGTTAAGAGGGCCACGACTTGAAAGATATTCTGATATGGAAAATCAGGAACGTGGAGCATATCCCAACACATCAAGATTCAGTATAAAATGGAGAAGATCTTCCTGAGAAAAGACACAAACAATCATCTAAGGCCAATAGCGCATTGTTTGTTACCTTTTAGATTTTAAGTTATGAAGCGTCTAGACCAAGGTGAGCTCATAGGACCCTTGGTATCCTTTCATCGTCAGGACGAGCAACCGCAGCCTTGACACCAAGACTCCGCCTTCCTTTCATCGTCAGGGAGAGCAACCGTAGCCTTGACACCAAAATCCCGCCTTCAATCCACCGTTCAGGGGAGCAACTTAGCCTCGATAAACAAACCCCGCCTTCGATTCGTCACTAGGGTGAGCTCGTAGGGCCCTTAGTATCCACATCTGCCATCACCTTCGACCATATTTCGTTCACCGCACCTCCGACGACCAGACACCATCACTCCAGTCCGCGAGTCTACGGCGCCAGCAGCGAGTGTACGACGTCACCACCATCCGCTTCATCAATTTTATTGCTTTTTTATGGCCGTAAGCTTTTTAGTTCATTTATAAGACATTGTTTTGACATCGTTTATCAATATAATTCATCTATTTCATTTACTGGCGATCACATCCGAACCGCTGTGAGCGTTCGTGCCAAATATTTCCGACGTGCTTCGTTTCCGACGCGAACACGTTTTTGGCAACCACAGTGGGAGTCAAAGAAATTGACCATTTGAAATGGCAAGGAATACCAGGAGCTCAACCAGCCCCGTAGAGATAGTTTCTATGCGAGACCCCATGTAGACGACTCTGTCTATAGAGCGAAATAATTGGTGAAACAATTTGTACTAGATGTCCATATAAAAGAGATGTATCTCTACAGAAATTCATGCCATGAATATAGATTGGGAATGGACTTGTAGCGAGTCTACGAGAATGATCAATCCTATTCAAGTCTACGAAGACGACGAAGTAGGTTGGGACAAAGATCGACACTCAAATTATACTTCACAATGCTGGGTAAGACGCTCAGCTAAGATCGTCTACCCCTAAGAGGGGGCTTATGTTGAGATGGCAAAAATCTCGGGCCCAATTATGATTAGCCCATAAATTCATGCCATTTTATGAATAAAGTTTCGCTGACCCATATCAAGTTTACCAAGACAATAACAGAAGTTTTGGGCCCATTTCACACGAAGCCCATAGGTCCAGGGGTCATTAAGAGTGTTTACAAGCCCACCGTTATATGAGCCCGCCAGGGAAGTACTAAATCTACGAAGGACCTTCGGTGTCAGAGTCAAGAAGATCAGGAAAGATCTTGACTCCGCGATTTTCGGAAAAGGTTACGGGACTACGTTCCCATGATTTGAAACGATCATCAGGTGGAGAAAATTTGGGGAGACATCTCTAGTTATCTGATTTAATATAAAAAGGAAGAAACTGTTAAATCTACATGAAGCCAAAGTGATAGAGCAACATCTACTAGGATCAAGTTGTTACCGAGATTTCTGGAAGTCATTTAAGAGGGCTACGATCGGAAAAGATATTCTAGGAACGTGTCGTACATCTTAAATACGTCAAAGGTTCAGTATAAAAGGAAGAAGACCTTCCTGAGAAAAGACACAGATAATCATCTAAGGCCAATGGCGCGTTGTTTGTCACCTTATAGATTTTTAATTATGAAGCGTCCATACCAGGGTGAGCTCGTAAGGCCCTTGGTATCCTTTCATCGTCAGGGTGAGCAACCGTAGCCTTGACACCAAAATTGCGCCTTACTTCCATCGTCAGAGTTAGCAACCATGGCTTTGACACCAAAACTCCGCCTACACTCCACCATCAGGGTGAGCAACCGTAGCCTTGATAAACGAATCCCGCCTTCACTCCATCACTAGGGTAAGCTTGTAGGGCCCTTAGTATCCATACCCGTCGCCACTTTCGACCATATTCCGTCAGCCGAATCACCAGTGACCAGAAGATTTTCAATTTTATTGTAAGACATTGTTTGACATTGTCTATTAATTCAATTCATCTATTTCATTTACTGGTGACCACATTCGAACCCCTGTGAGTGTTCGTGTCAAATATTTTCGACGTGATCCATTTCCGACGCGAACACATTTCAGAAACGGAGCACATCGAAAATATTTGGCACGAACACTCATAGCGGTTCGGATGTAGTCGCCAGTAAATGAAATATATGAATTATATTGATAAACGATGTCAAAATAATTCTTACAAATGAACTAAAAAGCTTACAGCCATAAAAAAGTAATAAAGTTGATGAAGCGGATGGTGGTGACGCCGTAGACTTGCTGCTGGCGCCGTAGACTCGCGGACTGGAGTGATGGTGTCTGATCGTCGGAGGTGCGGTGAACGGAACATGGTTGAAGGTGATGGGAGATGTGGATACTAAGGGTCCTACGAGTTCACCCTAGTGACGAATCGAAGGCGGGGTTTGTTTGTCAGGCTACAATTGCTCACCCGGACGGTGGATTGAAGGCAGAGTTTTGGTGTCAAGGCTACGACTGCTCACCTTGACGATGAAAGGAAGGCGGAGTTTTGGTGTCAAGGCTACGGCTGCTCACCTTGACGATAAAAGGAAGGCGGAGTTTTGGTGTCAAGGCTACGGCTGCTCACCGTGACGATGAAACGAAGGCGGAGTCTTGGTGTCAAGGCTACGGATGCTCACCCTGACGATGAAAGGAAGGCGGAGTCTTGGTGTCAAGGCTACGGCAGCTCACCCTGACGATGAAAGGAAGGCGGAGTCTTGGTGTCAAGGCTACGGTTGCTCACCCTGACGATGAAAGGATACCAAGGGCCCTACAAGCTCACCCTAGTCTGGACGCTTCATAACTAAAAATCTAAAAGGTGACAAACAATGCGCTATTGGCCTTAGATGATTGTCTGTGTCTTTTCTTAGGAAGACCTTATCCCTTTTATACTGAATCTTTGACGTATTTAGGATGTAGAACATGTTCTTAGAATATCTTTTCCGGTCGTGGCCCTCTTAACCGACTTCCAGAAATCTCGATAACAACTTGATCCCGGTAGACGTTGCTCTATCACTTTGGCTTCGTATAGACTTAATAGTTTCTTCCTTTTTATATTAAATCAGATGATTAGAGATGTGTCCCCAGATTTTCTCCACCTAAAGATCGTTTCAAATCATGGGAATGTGGCCCTGTAACCTTTTTTTCCGAAAATCTCGGAGTCAAGATCTTTTCCGATCTTCATAGACTCTGACCCCGACGGTCCTTCGTAGACTTAGTACTTCCCTAGTGGGTTCACATAATGGTGGGTTTGTAAACACTCTTAATGACCCCTGTACCTATGGGCTTCGTGTAAAATGGGCCCAAAACTTCTGTTATTGTCTTAGTAAACTTGATATGGGTCAGTGAAACTTTGTTCATAAAATGGCCTGAATTTATGGGCTCATCATAATTGGGCCCGAGATTTTTGCCATGTCAACAGAATAATACACTCTAGAGAAACTTTTGTGCCAGTTGTGAGCTCCACTCAAAGGCACACGCCACATGTTTAGCAACAAAAATTCTGGCCACAAATCTCGATGTCATATGCGGATCAATGGTTCAAAATGTAGGCCCGACGTACGAGAAGCCAGTAAGGAGGTAACTATAGAAGCATACCAGGCGAAGGCTTGCGGACGAAGCGGTTACCAAGCGATGGGGCTACCAGGCGACGAGGGTCAACATAGTGATCAAACGACAGTCAACTGGACGAGTGGGGAAACTCTGCGACGAAGGCGAGTGGGTGATTCGGTCGGTTATGGGAAGATTCCGGACTATCTCAAGATATGAAAGGAAATTGCTGCCAAGATTGCTCAAATGGAAAGGAGATATTCGACCGGCGACAAGGACACGTAATATATGTACAATATTTCATTTCTGTACATCCATAGGTCCAGTCTAGTATAAATAATTGTTCTTGTACAATGTACAAAAGCACACCTCTCTACAAACTAACATACAGTCTTTTTATCTTCAAGCAATCTAACATTCAAGCTCCTGTGCTTTAAGGTGTCTGTCCGCTGCCTTCTCCCATCTTTCTTCATTCATACGGCGACCACGCAATGAACCTCCGAATACCAGTTGCTTGCAGTGCCAGCGATTTCCGACGTATTTGAATCCGACTTGTCCAGCGATCACTTCCGGAGTGTAGTACACTCTTTGTATCAACGACAAAAAGTCTATCTAAACATAACTGGGGACACAAATTTTCATTCGGGACGGTGTTCTGATAAAGTTATTTCCTCAATAATAAGTTTGCACAAAGCTAACACGAACGATCAATGCAAATCGATTCCGAATAAATGAATCTCCATCCATCATGTTCCGTATTTATATAATTAACACAATCAAATATGCCAAACTATCAATTCATAAGTTAAGGACATGTTGCATCATTTTAGAGAAGGGATACTGGGAGCTTCTATACTTTCATGGGATCTATTATTTTAAAAAAAGAAAAATTAATAGTAATTCAACTGAAACCGAACACGTGACTTGGGGAGTTGTTGGTACATGCCATCGTCACTTGTTTAGGTTCTTAAACCAAATTACAAAATTTGGAAGTTGCTTGTTTTGATTTGATACACACCCGGTCCTCCCTAAGATTTTGTGAACTATAATTTACCTAAATATTATGCATTTACACACCAGAAAACGAAAAATACATTCTTAAAGAAGAAAGCATATTTTATTTAATTTTGGATATTATTTTTCAATTAAAAAATGTATCAGGGTATCTTGATAGTATTTCGGTTCAAATAATATATAAAAAAAAGAAGTTTTTAAAAATTTTCCAATAATTATGATTGTAATGAATGTGGGTAGTGGAGACGGAACATCCATCGGCTCGATAGCACAGTTACATAGCTAGATCGAGCTAAAAAATTAGAGTTCAGTTCGAGTTCAACTAGAAAAGCTCGAATACAAGCCGAGTCTTAATTCGACTGGAAAATAAGAAATTTTGAAAATAAATTTAGCTCGAAGTCAAAGGACTATCAAATTTCCCGACCGCAAAGTTAGAGTCAGATTTTAATTATTTTAATAAAATAGTATTATATAATATATAGACTCGTCAGTCATCGAATCATAAGTTTTAATGCTTGAGCTCGGCTCGTTTCGATAACGAAATGAGTTGAACTCAGTCGAAATCGATTTCGAATCAAATTTTGATCCCTCACTAACCAGAATTCGTTTTCAGCCCTAATAATCGGGAAGTTATTCAATTGGCCAAATGCCAAATACACAGTAAAAGACGACAAAATAAATAAGGAAGTTTCAAAGTTGTAAAAATAAGGCAAAATATCGATATTTGGCCCAATGAATTTGTCAACTTTACGTTTTGGCTTAACGTTTTAAAAGTTTTCAATTTGGCCTTAACCCAATTTTAGTTCGAGGAGTAATTTAGGAATAGGAACAAAAACCTAGGAAAGCATGAGTTTGCCTCAGTGATAACTAGGCTATCATCCCCCCGTCTTGTTTTCGGCTTTGCTTCTCTCTTTACCTTTGCTGATGTTGGCCGAGATCTGCGTCATTAGGTTCATTTTTGACTCGTGTAATGGCATAAGGGATTTACGTTTGGGTTATGTGCAGTCTGCTTTTGCTTTAGTCCTTGCTTTTTCTTCTCTCCTCAATGAACATGTCTTGAGGCCTCGCTCCCTTCCCTTGTTCCGTGAGGGAAACCACGTCGTTAGTAGAATAAGAGCCCGTGGGTCATTCATTTAGTACTGGATAGATAGCCATGGCCCCTAGTCAGCGTAGGAATCAATTAAGGGATCCCACCTTGATGCTTGGGTTTCAATACCGCTGGAATCCGCTTCAAGGTAAGTTGTCGAAGACCGGGCTTCTACATACATGGAGTTGAGGTTCGAAAAACCGGTCTAACCTTTTTATAGGTTGTTGAGAAGAAGAGTTCCCCCTGTCGTAGCGACGAAGCACGAGATAGGCTCATTTAGCGTGATTGGTCACAGGCAACAAGCTCCTTGCTTCCCTGCCGACGTACCTTCCTGGATTTTTGATAGGGGTGTTAGTGAGCCGGGCCAGCCCGCGAACTATCCGGCTCGGCTCTTCTTCTGGCCTGAGTTCGGCTGGACAAAAGTCAAACTTTAGTCGGGCTCGAGCCCGGGCTCGGGACTTACTTTTTACAGACAAGCTCTCCGACCCGGCTTGATAAATTTTATAAATAATTAAAATAAAATATAAAAATTTAAAAATAACATTTAAAATTTGAAATTTGCCTATATGTGTAAAGGGGAGGGAAATGGGCAATGAGCTCGGGTCGAGCTCGGAGTTGGGCCCAGGCTGAAAATTTTTTGACGGGCTCAGGCCCGGGCTAGATTATCCAAACCCGATCAGGCTCGGGCTCGGACTCGGGTCGATAAATTTTTACCAGGCCCGAGCTCCGGTAAGGGGTGTCCGATCTCGACCCGGCTCATTAACACCCCTAGTTTTTAGTTCTTGTTCATCGAATTTCTCCTCGAATTAAAATTGATTTAAGGCTAATTTGAAAATTTTATAACGTGTGGCCAAAACTTAAAGTTGACAAATTCGTTGGGTTAAATATCAATATTTTGCCTTTGATTTATTTCATTATCACTGCCATGTATGAAAAATAAATTACACGTATTGTCGAAATCGCAAACGTTGTTGACCAAGTTGAAAACTAGAATTGAGTTAAGGAGAAATTAAAAACGTTTAAAAAGTTAGGTCGAAGTTCAAATTCATTAAGTTAAATATTAATATTTTGTCTAAAAATAAAACCCGCCTGTTGGTGTACCAAAACTCCTAAAAATAGAAATTGGGCAGTCTAAAATAGCCGCCTTTGATCTCCTCCTCCTTAAGGAACCAGCCTCCGTGGTTTACGTGTGCCTTTCGGTGAAAACGATGAGATTTGAAAGACAAACGTCGTAAATAAAGAACAAAAGAAAACATAGGCGGGGGGGTTGGTGGGAAGAGGGTGGCGGCTGTTGGATGCCCCCAACAATACGGGTTCGGGTCAACCAGATTTCATAGGCCGGATCCAAACCAAGATATTTATATTAATAATTCATTTCTCTTAACCAATGAATATTTTTAATTTTTAATCAGTTCCAATTAGAAAAATCAGATCCAACAACCCTCTCATGCAATGAACAAATCTGGACCGTCCATTAACAGTCTACCCAGGCCTATACATATCCCCCCATTTCCGCCTCCCAATACGATCTCGTGCTCTCCTCCATCCCTCTCTCTCCGTGTGCGTCCATTAACCCTAGCCTGAAGCCATGGCCCTCCTCGTCGAGAAGACCTCCTCCGGCAGGGAGTACAAGGTCAAGGACATAGCCCAGGCTGACTTCGGCCGCCTCGAGATCGAGCTCGCCGAGGTCGAGATGCCTGGCCTTATGGCCTGCCGCACTGAGTTCGGCCCCTCCCAGCCCCTCAAGGGCGCCCGCATCACCGGCTCCCTTCACATGACCATCCAGACTGCCGTCCTCATCGAGACCCTCACCTCCCTCGGCGCCACTGTCCGCTGGTGCTCCTGCAACATCTTCTCCACCCAGGACCACGCCGCTGCTGCCATCGCCCGTGACTCTGCCGCCGTCTTCGCGTGGAAGGGCGAGACACTCGCCGAGTACTGGTGGTGCACCGAGCGCGCCCTTGACTGGGGCCCTGATGGCGGCCCTGATCTCATCGTCGACGACGGCGGTGATGCCACTCTCCTCATCCACGAGGGAGTCAAGGCTGAGGAGGAGTTCGCCAAGTCCGGCAAGGTCCCCGACCCCAAGTCCACTGACAACGCTGAGTTCCAGATTGTCCTCAGCATCATTGCCGAGGGGCTCAAGACTGACCCCAAGAGGTACCACAAGATGAAGGATAGGCTCGTTGGTGTCTCCGAGGAAACCACCACCGGCGTCAAGAGACTGTACCAGATGCAGATCAACGGAACCCTCCTGTTCCCGGCCATTAACGTCAACGACTCCGTCACCAAGAGCAAGGTAATGTTTCTCCTCAGATCCGACATAGATCTGGACGGTTTGTTATAATTTGGATTCAGATCCGCTGTCGGTTTTGCTAGATGCCTGATTTTGCGTGTTTGTACCATTCCATGAACTGTACTCGTGTCATGAACTTGCAGATCTTTGACCGATCTCGTCTGTTCTTTGGACTTTGCTTCGATGCTCACTTGATTTTACTGACGAGGAGTTGGTATTGGTGTTTTGAAAACAGTTTGACAACTTGTACGGTTGCCGCCACTCTCTTCCCGATGGTCTCATGAGGGCCACCGACGTCATGATTGCCGGCAAGGTCGCAGTTGTCTGTGGATATGGAGATGTCGGCAAGGGCTGTGCCGCCGCCCTCAAGCAGGCCGGTGCCCGTGTCATCGTGACCGAGATTGACCCCATTTGTGCCCTCCAGGCCATGATGGAAGGCCTCCAGGTGTTGACCCTGGAGGATGTGGTCTCTGAGGCCGACATCTTTGTCACTACGACTGGGAACAAGGACATCATCATGGTCAGCCACATGAAGAAGATGAAGAACAACGCCATTGTGTGCAACATTGGCCACTTTGACAATGAGATTGACATGCTCGGCCTGGAGAACTACCCGGGAGTGAAGAGGATCACCATCAAGCCCCAGACGGACAAGTGGGTCTTCCCGGAGACCAACTCGGGGATCATAGTCCTGGCAGAGGGCCGGCTCATGAACCTGGGTTGCGCCACGGGGCACCCTAGCTTTGTGATGTCTTGCTCCTTTACCAACCAGGTGATCGCTCAGCTAGAGCTGTGGAAGGAGAAGGCTACAGGCAAGTACGAGAAGAAGGTGTACGTGCTGCCCAAGCACCTGGATGAGAAGGTTGCTGCCCTCCACCTCGGGAAGCTGGGTGCCAAGCTCACGAAGCTGAGGAAGGATCAGGCAGACTACATCAGCGTCCCGGTGGAGGGACCGTACAAGCCGCCCCACTACAGGTACTGAGGATCGAAGAAGAAGATTGGAGGAGGAGGAGGAGGGCCTTTTGATTTGCTGGGAGTGCCTCATTTTATCTCTAGCTTTGGTGTCATGTGGCGATTTGAGTTTGGTTATGAGAAGGAAAGAAAAGAAGGGGCAAAATGTTGTCGTCGCTGAGGGGTGGGGGGGTGGGGGGAGTCATTTTCTGCGGCCTTTGTTGAACTACCCCCCTTCCCATTGTTTCTCCTATTATTATTTTTCTCTCATTGACAATTGAGAAAATCGAGTCGGGTTCGTTCCCGTCTTCCTCCTTCAACATATAATTAGTTTGGGTACACAAATAACTCGAGCCTTGTTCCAAAATATCAGTATTTTATGAAATAAGTTGATCAAGCTGAAAATTCATCGACTAGGAGTTACAATTTTGAATTTTATTTTTTTAAAAAATTGGAGTCATTAATTACGAATAGGAGTTCTAGACTTCGATTTTAATATGATTTGTGGGGTGGAAGGGACGAGGAGTTCGAGCTTTATTAAAATCGGATTTCATGTGATTTTAAGCTTCATTCTAAAATAAAATCGGTATTTGTAGCTCGAATTTACCAAATCTAATTGAGAAATTTTGGACCAACTTATTTCGAAAAATATTTTACGAATAAACGTTATTTTGGAACAAAATTAGAAATAATTCTACAATGATATTTAAACATCAGATCAATCGAATTTTAGGAATTGAAAATTTTGAGATTATTCGTATTTTATTATTATCCAACTAACTGGGTTTTGTTATCTAAGTTCTATTTATTTAAAAATTCTCTTTGACTTTTTTACTGCGGATAAATATAGTATAAATTGCTTATTTATATATAGGAGGACTTTGTGACATGTTATGATCGTAAATTTACACCAAAATTCCAGTTGGGATGCTAAATGGAACTTGAACACAAGTAGACGCTCATGTGGAAACTTTACCGTTTGACCTAAAAGCTTAAGTTGTCAAGTGGGGTTTGGTTTATAATTTATATCTTAATACGTAACCTTATCGTTCGACTTAAAGGCTTAAGCTGTGCTTGATTTATATTTTATATTTTATATCTTAACAACTCAAAAATTTCTAAGAATATTTAACTGAGTAGATCATCGACCTAAATAATTTATGCCAGGAAATCTCTATTGGGAAATTATGGAAAAAGATAAATGAAATCCTAAAATTCTGGAACAAGTATTTAGGAAAAAAATTATTCCAATTTCACGATCGCAGATGGTTTTTGTATGATTTTGTTTGCATCGCTGACCGGGGAAATCGTGTTCCGAAATTTATGGCGAATTTGATACTTAACTAAAATATAATATAAATCACGTAGGAAATATAGAAAGAAAAATTCACCGGATAATTTGTCCAAATTAATTAAATATCACCCACATTGGGGGAGGACATAAGACAAGCCTCCGGGAATATTATTCTTTGTTGCAAGAAAGAATAATATTGGGTTCGAATAAGTTAATACTCGCGTTCGATTGACTTAATTACTTTGAAATAAATATGAAGTGTCATGGAGTTTTTTTTGGATAAGTGTCATGGAATTCTGGGCTAAAGTTGCTTTAACTTTTCGAACTATACTATGAGAATCGCGAAATATAAATCTTAAAAATTTGGAATATATTAAAATGAATGAAGTTGTTTTAATTCGAAAGCTTTTAACATGGGCTACTCTCAATCACTCGCGGTTTGAGGATGTGATTGATTTCTTCCATTCCAAACCAGGGCGTCCCATATTTTTTCAAATTTTGTTTATCCATTTCTCTTTCTTAACATTTTCTTCCTGGAAAAAAAATATTTCGAAAGGAATGGCCGATTTTATAAATGAAAAGTGCATGGAATTGTAGCTTTATATATATTTTTTAAATAAGGCGTGTCGGTGTTTGCGGACGAAACACGTCACGATAGAACGGGGGCTAAATGTTGAGTAGAATGTGGTCGTTAATGATGTAAATGAACAGAAAGAATATGTAAAGAATTCACTAACACAGAGAAAGTAAGCTTATAGCCATGTTGCAACGAGCTTACAGCCATGTTGCAACATTTAAAACGACTACGAATAGTCAAGTTGACAAACAAGTAGCCTTTCGGGGTCATAGAATGATTGTCAAGTGACTTACAATTGACCAGTGACGACTTATTTATAGACAAACCTAAATAACTGTCGACTAAGATATATAAAAAACGTGCTAATTACTAACTACTGATTAACTGCTACAACCATCTCATCATCGGTAAGCTCGACAGTCGACCTTCACAACATCAACAGACTTCCGTGACATCATCAGCTTCATGCTTCGATGATCATCTTTAACACAGCGTCGACGATCGAACATCTTCAAGGCAGCGCTGATCTTGATCACCTTCGAAGCCCAACAATGCAAGGCCTAAAATGACGTTTACCATGTAAACATTTTGCCCCCTTCCTGCGACGCGCCAGTTCGTCTTCCATTTCTTCCTCTGTAAAACCCTTGCCGTCGTCATATTCGCCTCCCTTACTCTCTCTCTCCGCCGTCTTTGTTTGTATCTCTCTCCTCTACTATGCGAAGCTTTTCCGTTGTGTTCAATAATGTCCCCAAGTGTTTTACAACTACACGCCGTTGAAAGAGTCCGAGTATTTCAAGAGCTTCAGAGGTCAGGCAACAAACTCCTTCGCCGGGAAAACTTTCGACTTTGCTGAAGAAGAGGCAAAGAAGAATGGGCAGATCACACTGGGTCCGTATTTCAGGGGCGATTCATTTAACTCTTCAACGGACAACAATCATATGCTCATCGATTACCTTCTCCCCGACCCTACAGTCATTCTAATATGCAGAGACAGCTTCCTTTACCCAGGTAACTAGTGTCGATCTCCTAACTCCGGCGATTCGAGTCCACATGGTTTTCCCCTTACTGGCGTGGACAAGTTTCGCTGAGTGGATCAACTTATGGACTAACCTTCGACGCCATAAGTGGGAAACAATAGGGATCTACCATCTGATCAAAGCTTTGACAGAACCGACGAGGTGCAATCATCGTTCAGTCACTGCTCTTTTCTCTCTGTGGAGTGTATCGACCAACTGTTTCTACCTTCGAGAAGGACCCATGACCGTGACCATCCCCGACGTAGCTTTCTTAACAGGTTGTTATCCTTACGAAAAACCCGTTAGATTAGTGGAGGCCGATGATGATTTTAAATTTGAAAAGAAGCAACGTCTCGGGACGGTCATCGAAGCTCATCTATCAAAGGACCCAAAGAAATGGGGAGAGGAGGAGGAGTACCAATTTATGATTGAATAGCTTTCGAAGTACGTCTACTGCAATAGAAGAAAACAGTCGCTGAAACATATGGTACTAGTGGCGAGCTTTTTGGTAAGAGCAACAGAACCAGTTGCAATGGCTCTGTTTCTTCTTAGCTGGTTTACCGAGCCCACTGCGAAGCAGTCGTAGTCGACCCAAAGAACCCAGGATGATTTCCTTTGAGACCAGTAGCAGGACCCTTGAGATCACTGCAACATGGGCGCACCTGTATTTCCTTCATCTGCACAACTTCGAGCTGTCCACGAATAGCAATCCATCCACATTCTACGGATTGGAAATTATTCGTTTCTTTCGCTATAAAAATTGGGAGAGAAATATTGCCTCGGGATGCCTTCATCGACTCTTGCATACCGATAAGCCCTGCTGGCGACCTTTTCTTGAATGCGACCCAGTGTACGAGCTTCGAAGCTCCCTGAGGATGCACCACTTTTGGGATCATGCACTAACTCCAAGGGACTTGGTCGCTAGCGACACCAAAGGCTTTTTCGTCGAAGTTTGCAATCCCCACTTCGTGGAATGACAATTTGGATTTGCTCAGAATTGCCCATTTCCATTCATCGATTCCTTCAACACGAACTTAGAGGATCGTGTCAGCATCGACCTAGGTTATGCCAACATGGTAAGATTGAATTTTTTTTTAAATGAAATATCTTACTTATGTTTTAACTAGTCACGACATTGTCATCGATTCATGCACCTATTTACTGTCCTGGATTGAGCAATCTCGGCCATTGCCTTCCCTGACACTTCTGAAGGATGCAATTCGACAAGGGCATTCGATTGTTGTAGGAAAAGGGCTTTCAACAAAATTTTGTTGAAAGCTTTATTTCCAAAGAAGGATAATGAAGTGATGCTGCAACCGGAAAACTTTCGCAAACTTCTCATTGCTAAGCAAGAGAAATCGCTGATGCGAGGTACTGACGCTAAATTTCGTCACAACATTCATCGTCAATCATGAAAAATTAATGTCTGCAGGAGCATTGGACGTTGCAACAGTATCGGTTCCCTCATAGAAGGGAAGAGTTAAGAGAAAGAGAACACCGATTGTAATCGCGTCGAAGAAGCCTATCACTCAGGCAGCTTCGACTAGAGGTGAATCTTTTGATGAATTTGTTGAGGACGATAGTACGGACCTTCGGAGGAGACCCAGGAAGGCTAGACCTACTCTAATCCCTGAGGAAGGAACTGAAAACGAGGTCAATCTTCCATTTATCGTTGAGAAAGAGGCCCCTTCAGCATCGAAGGATAAAGCCTCGGCTTCCGATGAGGTAATCTTAAAGTATGTTTTAAATGTGACATACCAAAGTTCTAACCATGTGTAAATACGCAGGTTGAATACGATGACCTGTTTACACCTCCATCTCCTCTAGCAGAGGATCTTCCTCACAGCGTCGAAGATGTGACTGAAGTACAAGTCAATCCTCCATGAACATCTTTGAGGAAGGTTCGACCAGAGACAATAATGAGGCTGTCGAAACAGGCGTCTCGCGAGGAGGAGACCATGTTTCGAACGTACATGTACGTTCTTTGAGTTCATATCAGGTAAATCCAAATATTGCTTAACTTCTCATGTACTCAGGTCGCTACCCTCTCTTGTGAGAATCTAGCAACTATTCGTGATCCGACTATCGAGGAATCCATTTCCGAGCAAACTAATAAAATCACGATTTCCCCCATGATGGTGCCACCCTTGACTCATACCGAAAAAATACCTTCGCAGGTCGATATTCCAACTCCGACAGATGTGACTATTCTAGTCCACGTCGATGCAGAATGTCGCACCCCAGAGTCTTCTAAGGGACTCGATGATGCTGTTTTTGCTGAAATACGTGACGTGCTTCGGGTAATAACTTTTATCATGGTGTTACTTCAAGAATATAAACTAACATATTTTATTTGATTAGTAAAACTTTGAACTATCGCCGCTGAAGATCTCGACCAAGCTGAACCAGATAGCTTCTTCGAGTAACATAGCTCAAATGGGGATTGACTCAAGTGATCCGATAGCACTTGCTCGAAGGCTGTTAGATGTACTCCGACGTGAAGAATCATCATCATCTAACTTTGATGAGATGATTCAATCAATAGAAGCCATAGAGAGGCATGTTAAGACTCCCATCAATTTGCTCAACATTTATCAAAGTCTCAAGGATTCATTCTGGAAGTCTTAGGAAAACTAGGAGAGAGTTATCGCAAATGCGGGGCATTGGAAAGAAATTTCCTCCAAGTTGCTCGATCATAACGCTGCCCAAAGCAAGACAATGATGATTTCCTCTGAGCATCGACGCTTGATCGAAGAACGAGATCAACTGGAAGCTCAAATGATAGCGTCGAAATTGGAGAAGTACAAGGCTGAGATCGCTATTCGAGAAAGAGAGCTATCCGAGGCTGAGCTGGAGGTCAAAGCAAGCCGTATACCGGTTTACGAGACAAAAAATTTGATCGCCTTCCAAAAAACCGTGAACGACCTCACCATCAAGAATAACGTTCGAACATATTTCACTGACTTGCTTGCAGGGTATATGCACAATAAGCGATCATGAATCCGTCGACGATGCAACATCGACATTGAAAAATTTATCTTTTGGTTTGGAATGAATCAATCGTTGCTTTATTACATACAAATCGTCGATTCTCCTCACGCGAAATCCTTAACCGAAAAAACGTTCCCGATTGACACATAGATGAGATATTTCAAGCGTCGCCAGCTGGAAAATCTTACTTAAATGAGGTTGTTACGATTTCCAAGGCCCTGTTAAGATCTTCTGAAGACTGTTAGGATTCTTTGTAGTCGATGCAGTGCTAGACAACTGTCTATAAATACTAGAGGGATGGACGGTCATTAGTTCACCTGTTTATTTACAAGCACTCAACCATAATGTCCTGTCGGGAAGCTTTACTTCCAAACCCATCTTCTTACCCCCTAGAGCTTAGGTTCACAACCTTAGACCCCATGAAAGCCTAGATTCACAACCTTAGGTGGGGATAGGGTTATGTTGTCCAGTGCCATGGTTGAAATACCAGTTTCAACCTGGCGAACAAATGTTCGCCCAAGATGACAAACGTCGCCTTGTAGTATCGGGCAACAAAGGCGTCTAGGTCTTCTTCGATTGTCAATACTAGTGTTGCTTGATATGAGGACTGCAACACTAGTGGACTTTCGAGGTACCTCGGGAGCAAACGAAGCAGGAAAAAATAATGGGATGCAGATGCTACGCGAGCCCCCATGGAGAAGACCAGTAACGAAAAGGACTAGAGCTATATAACGGTCACACCAGTGGCCGCGAGAATCGACCTTCGTGTCCACAACATTTTCTACGACAATCGAAGATCGAAAGTATTTAGTTTCGACGGAGTAATTGTATTAACTTTGTAATGATCCACCTGTAATTTTATTATTACTTAGTGAATCAACTTTTTCTTCTTAATCGATTATGTTTCTCCAGTAACATCGACTATCCCGATTAATTGTGACCACAACTTAGGACATCGAGACTGAATTTCCTTAGAATGCAAATCCCACAATGTTGGTTGATGAAGCTTCAAATGTTTACCATTAACCTTTAAAGCATGTGGCTCGCTATTTAAATATGACAAGTGGTAATCATTCTTAGGATATACCTCATCAACCCTAAAAGGACCATCCGGTCGGAGACCACTTGCCCAAAAAATAATCTCTTCCCCAAATTGGGAGGATCATCTTCCAGATTAAATCTCCCTTCTTGAAAGAGTTTAAGACAACCTTTTTATTATAACTTCGAGCGACCCTTTCTTTTCGAACTTGGATTCGATTCAATGCTTGACCACGTGTCGACTCTAAATTCTCTAATTCAATGTGCATCGATTCTTCATAATCGATCGGGCAATCGTTCTGGTGGGCTAAGAACCTCATTAATTTATAACGAAGTTCGATGTGAAGGATTGCATCATGCCCATCATGCCCATCATGCCCATCATGCCCATAAGCTAAACTGTATGGAGCTTGACCAATTGCACTTTTTATAGTCTTATTGGTCGATTGAGCCTGTCCATTCGACTGCGTATAGTAAGGTGAAAAATTTGTTAACACAAATCCAAACTCAGATGCGAATTCTTTAATTAGACTGCCATTAAAAATAATGGCATTATCAACCACGATATTTTGAGGTATGCCAAATCTATAAATGATGTTTGATCGAAGAAAATCTATTACATCATTTTGAGTAATATTCTTATAAGCCCTTGCTTCGACCCATTTAGTAAAATAATCTGTGGCCACAAGGATGTAAGAATCTCCGTTGCTCGAGCTTTGTCTTATTTCTCCAATCATGTCCATATCCCATGATCGAAATGGCCAAGGTTTAACTACAGGGTATAAACGGGTCGCAGGTACATGAGATTTTGGCCCACGTTTTTGACACTTTTCACATCCTTTAGCCATGTTTATACAATCTTTCATCATCGACGGCCAAAAGAAACCATGCCTTTTGATCGACCAACACATATTCAGCCCTGAATGATGACGGTCACATAATCCTTGATGTGCTTCTAACCTTATTGGGATCGCTTAATCCATATTGACACATCTTAAAAAGACACCAGCATTCTGCTTTCGATTTAAAACCTCATCGATCAAAGTATAAAATCGCGCCGATAATTTTACCTTGCGGGTTGCCCCCTTCCCAGTATTGGAGAAAAATTCCATGAATGATTTTCTCCAATCAGTCGTCAAACGAAAAATACTTATAGCATTGACATGTGTGTTATCTCTGATCAACACGGAAGATAACGATTGAACTTGTCCTCCAATTTCTTGCAATAATTGGGGGCTAATTCTAAAGTTAGAGGCATGCTGTGCCAATTCGTTCGCTACGGAGTTTTCTTCTCTAGGGATATGTTCAAAACGCATTTTCTTGAATAAAGAAGACAATTAGTGAACATTATTCAAATATTATTGAAGATGATCGAAGGTGCACATATTCAATCCTAAAACATGATTTAATGACAAGTAGCGAGTCTCCTCGCACCACTGCATAAAGCACGTGAAGTTTGATAATGGTTTTCAAAGTGAGAATTAAAATTCGATGGAATTATTTATTAAGGTATCATCGATTCTGTAAGCTAATTTATGCCTTACTCCCAGAGGTGATACAATGTAAATTCCTACTCCAACACCCTCACTTGACACAGATTCATCGAACCAAGCTTCCCAAAATTCTATTTGATCTTGGGGATCGATTGGTTTAGAATCAGCGTATTGGGCCAAGAAGTCAACCAAAATTTAACTGCCTCTTGTGGTCGATATTGAAGATTGAAAGGGTACATAACAAGGCTCCATTTGCTTAACCTTCCAGACACCATAGGGCTATCGGAAAACATTTTTAGTATGGGTGCTTTCGACACTACATTCATTATACTACTCCTAATATAATGTCGAACCTTCATAACTGCATAATATAATGAAAGACAAAGCTTCTCATGGTTAGTGTACCTATACTCGGTTGGAGAAAGTATATGAGACAAGTAACAAATAACTCGTTCCTTTTGTTGGTCATCTTGTTGTACCAACATCTATCCGAGTACCCTTTCACCCGCAAATGCAAAGGGTTGATCGTATCTTGCTGGAGCCAAAACTGGTGGCCGAGTGAAATATTTTTTGATAGCTTCAAAGGACTCTTGATGACTATCATTCCATTCAAAACTATTGTGTCCTCATGGTAGATTTGAAAACACTAGTGCTCGCACGACAAGATTGCCTATGAACCTTCGCAAATAATTTACCTTTCTTAAAAAGGCTTGAAGCTGTTTTTTAGTCGATGGAGGGGGTAAATCCTGTATCGCTTTGGTTTTCTCGGGATCAATCTCTATCCCTCGATGATGGGCTAAAAGCCTAAAAAATGCCCAGCACAGACATCGAAAGCGCATTTCATGGGATTAAACTTCAAATTATGTTTCCTCATTTGAAGAAAAGTTTTTCGAATATCATCAACGTGACAGTCATCTGCCAAAGACTTTACTATAACGTCATCGATGTAAACCTCGATTGTTGATCCAATTAATGGGTTGAAGATAAGTTTCATTGCTCTTTGGTAAGTTGCGCCAGCGTTTTTAGACCAAAAGGTACAACAACCCATTCAAAGATTCCAAAAGGACAACGAAAAGCTGTCTTGTGTATGTCGTCTTCAAAATAAAGATCTGATTATATCCAGAATAACCATCCATAAAAGACATAATTTTATGCCCGGATGTTTTGTCGATGAGCTCATCCGCAATTGGCATCGTATACTCATCATTTGGAGTTGCTTTATTAAGGTATCTGAAATCGATGCATACTCGTATCTTTCCATTCTTTTTCTTCACAGGTACAATAGAAGAAATCCATTTCGTGTATCGAGAAGTCCTTATATACCCAGCATCCAACAACTTCTTCACTTCCTCGTAAACTTGTTTTCGATGTTCAGTTGGTAGCCGATGCGGAGCTTGTTTCATAGGTTTAAAGTCTGGCTTAATAGGTGATGTGTGCTCGACTAGTTGTCGATCCAAACCACGCGTTTCTATATAATCCCATGCGAAATAGTCTTTAAACTCTTTCAACAATGCTATATCGTTTGGAAAAAATTAGTGTCAATCGAGCTACTAATAAATGTAGGTCGTTGAACTTCATCATCGCTTAAATTTACAGTAACCAAAGAATCACGAGGCAAATTTCGACAAGGTTAGTATTTGTGTTAATGTTGAATCAGCCTTAACAACGTCAACTTTAGAATCAAGCCACAACATAAGTTCTAGATGAAGAATAGAAGGGATCATTGCTGCCTTATGCAGCCAATCCCGGCCCAAAAGAGCACTAAATGTCGTATCTACTTATAAAAAAATGTCGTATCTACATTGACAATGAAGAAAGAGGTATTTATCTTATATCGTCCCACCTTTAACCTGATTGGGAATATTTCCACACATTTCGACATAAGGCCATTGAAACCTGTTATGCCAACATCGGTATTAGCAATGTCCACTTTATAATACCCTTAGCATCTAAGGGTACATAAAGGCATTAACCGTTGCTCCATTATCGACTAACTCCTTCTTCAAAGAGATCCCATTAAATTCTACTTCGATATACAACGAATGCATATGAGACCGCATCGAAGAATTAGGCTTAATAAACCAAGGTGTCGAAGTTCTAAGGATACCTGGAACAGTTCGATCGACAGTTGGTCCTGCAAATTCTGTCTGCAACATTATGACGTTGCACTCTACAGTGCTTTCAGGAACGTCGAATTGGACTGGATTATAGTCTGAATCATCGAAGGTGTCCTCGAAGTCAGCATCCTCAGCCGGTATTTCCATAACTTTAGGAGGACTGTTATAGGAAACAAAATTATCGACCACAGATAAATCTTTGTGATCGACTTTTGGTCCCTCAGTTGTCACAGGGTCAATGGATTTCTGCCGTTTTTCCTCTACCTTCTTTCGACGTCTCTCTTTCCTTTTTCGACTGTTCTTAGATGGAAGCGGAGATCATTGGTTTGTTACCGGTCTCCATTCACCACCGTTAGAACTAAAGGCATTGAATCGACGTCCAAATAACTGATAATATTCAGGGTTTACCTAAACAAATTGTCCCTCTTCAGGGTCATATCCTAATGCGTGTCCAACCTCTTTATGAACAAAAACTGGCATCCAATACAACGAATTTGCTTTTATCATACCTTGAATCGTGTCGTCGACAGCGACAATGCTGAACTTGTTCGTAGAGGACATAACAATCAGCTTCTACAGGTAATTGTACGAGCAAAGGTGGCACAACTGAGAGATCAGTATCTTGTTCCTTAAGATTGGCCTGCATCGACTGCAAGTGTCAGCTTTTTCAAGAAATCGTGCAATAGGAGGACCATCCTTGATAGCTCGCTCATCAAGACGAGGAGGGGGGGTCGAAGCCGGTCCCTAACGTCGCCTCTCTTGACAGTCTCTTCCGACATATCACTTGACTTGGCAAAAGAATCCACATCATTGTTAGCAGTCGACGGCAACAGCTGTGCGTCGAGGCAACGAGACACTGCCCTAAGCTTATGAACATCATGTCCCTTGTCAGGAAAAACCTTGTGGGCCTCAGAAGAGGATCCCCCACCTTTGGGTGTCGATTGAATGCTTTTGTCATCTCTTTACAAGATGTTCCTATTGCAGCCCTTTGCACTAGAGTCAAATCGAATCAATCCTCGGTCTGATGAGTCTAAAGAAACTTTCTGATTGTGAAGCACTTGTCAGTGGTGTGAGTCTCATCCATATACTACCAGCTGACTTCATTCTTCAGCATCGAAGTGGTCACAGGGCAAGAGATGACTCAGTTATCCAGGAGTCTCTTGAAGAGTTTGTTTACCAAAAGGCTTCTGATCAACAGAAGATGATTCTTCAGAGTTTTTGAAACATAAATTTTAGCTTCGATAAGATCCTGAATAAGATTTCTAAAAGTTAGACAATCGCACGTGGGATGAGTAAAATACCCATGCTATTTGCAATAACTCTTCTTCTTCTCCCTATCAGTTTGGGAAAGTTGATGACCAGGTTTGAGTTTGATTCGATAACGGTTATGAAGCTAGTCGAAGACTTTATCAGCTATCTCAACATCGAACGAGTACTTCTGTTCTTCATTCGACTTCTGAGACGCCATGGCTTTGAAGTTCTTTTTCGATAACGGGTCGTAGACGGTAGATTCTACTTTTACAAATTATGCCATATCGACCTCGGTGATCATGGGTTCGACTTGATAGGCTGTTCAATTCCTCGACTCTTCTCTGAGCAGATTTTCATACTTAGTAGCTCTCAGAGAGAGTTCGTAGAGGTATCTGAACTTTAATCCGTAGATTTTCTTTTGAACACGGATATCTAGAGCATCTGGGCTATGTTGACCACTCATCTTTGCTGATGTTACACCTCAGTCGAGCCTTCCGGAACCTTTGCAGGAACACCGCTGCAAGTTCCCTAGGCTGCTGTCGCATCTTAGTCAATTCAACCAAAGAAATGGTCGAATCGAGAGTAGCGAAGGCCGGCATGAACTGAGTTTGCATATCCGGCCAATTCTGCGCCGAATTAGGCTGGAGATAAATATACCAGGTAAATGCTGGTCTAGTGGGCGAATTTGGTATGAGTCGAAGTTTCCAATGATCGTTATTCGACGCCTCTCGTGTCTGATGAGTGAATCGAGCTATGTGCTCCATCAGCATCATCTCATCTTCGTGAGAAAAACGTGTAAAATTGGAGATCTTGAAACCCCTAGGATAAGAATAGTCCCGATCGATGAACTCAGGGTAAGGTGTCCTGTAAAGGTTAACCTCTTCCCTTCGTGTAGCCCCGAGACCATCTGCTCTATCATTCGTGCAATCATATTCCTGTAAACAACAGCATCGACATGCATCATACGAACTCTAGGGACTTCCCTTTCCAAAGGATTCCCATCAACTTCCTGATTGAAGATAGGTCTATTCTTAGGAACATCACCGAAAAGGTTCCTCCTTGGGATGTGACCTTCTGCCGGTTCTTAGGCCTATTCTGGATGTACAATGCAATTTCGGTAGTCATATTTCATTTCAGTTGGAAAATGCAGTCAGATGTTTGGGGTAGTATAAGTCCATGGATGGCATTTTCGACTATGGAACTTGTATAATGACTCTCCCTTTGACGATGAGGAGGTGCGTACGCCTGTGGCCTGTACTGATCCTGAACATCATCATCCAGATCGACAAAATTGTTATAACGATATGATCGATCGGGTATGACAAAATCAGTTCGATCATCGGGGACGACACGCGACCTCATTGGTTCCACCCGCCGATAGTCTTGAGTTAAATGAACAGGGTCTGGGTGGTCTCATGATCGAAGCTCACCCTATGCTACCCGTCACGAATCGCTGCTCTCTTGGCCGCGGTCTCGGAGGATTACACAATATCGATCCTGACAGTCAGCCCTTGGATTTGCTTCTTCAGGTACGCAAGATTCTCTTAATACTTAGCCTGCATCTAGAGAAAAATGTCCAAAGGGACATCCTTTGGCGCGGACAGCAAGACGTTTGACACAAGGGACCTGCCCGTTCCTGTATCTGGACATTTTGCTGCCCAGGATTTTGGGCATTTTGTTGCCCATTTCGACGATTCTGGCCATTGTTAACGTTCTGGTCTTGTCCGGAGTTTGTCTCCGAGTCACCATGAGTATCAACCACTATGTTAGCCGTACTTCGAGTGGTTGGCATTCCGTTTTATCATACGAAACTCGTTTCCGACTTCTACTATTTGCGGACGAAACACGTCACAATATAACGGGGACTAAGTGTTTAGTAGAATGTGGTCACCAATAATGTAAATGAACAGAAAGAATACGTAAAGAATTCACTAACACGGAGAAAGGAAACTTACAGCCTTGTTGCAACACTTAAAACGATTATGGATAGTCATGACAATCAAGCAGCCCTTCGGAGTCATAGAATGATTGTCTGGAGACTTACAATTGACCAGGGACGACTTATTTATAGACAAAGCTAAATAACTATTGACTAAGACATATTAAAAACGTATTAACTACCGATTAACTGCTATGACCATCTCATCATCGATAAGCTCGACAGTCGAACTTCACAACATCGACAGACTTCCGAGTCATCATTAGCTTCATGCTTCGATGATCATCTTTAACACAGCGTCGACGATCGAACATCTTCAAGGCAACGTCGATCTTAATCACCTTCGAAGTCCAACAATGCAAGGCCCAAAATGACATTTACCATGTAAACAGTCGAAAACCTATTTCACTAAATAGTAGGACGATTTTTAAAATTTGTCATGCTCCTGAATCGATATTAGAAATAATTATTAGAATTTTGTTTTTTAAATACCGAGTTACCTCTATGGAGTTGAACTCAATATTTAAAATACCATTTTTATTAATTTTTAAAAATTATTCGTTTTGTTTAGCGAAGAAAATAGTTATTTTTGGAACAAATGTACATGTAATTGTACGAATTCACATGGAGGGAAGAAAATAGCAGGGATACGCAAAAGATGATGATTGCGATGTAAGGACATTGTTCGTTTGAGAAGTGGAAGGATAATATTTGGGGAAGGTGGAGTTTTCTTCCGCCACGTCAATTTCGGATTAGGATGCTCTCAATTTGTCATGAAACGAGAGTCTGGATTTTACGGTCAAAATAATTCTTTTCTTCGTGTATTAGTTAATTTTATAATTAGTATTTTAAAATTACTCCAATACCCTTAATAATGTATTAAAAATGAATAAAATTTTTAATATTTTTAATTTATAGTTTTACATTTCAAATTTATTATTTAGCATTTAGGGTTCATTATTTACAATTTAATATTATATTTAATGTTTAGTGTTAATGATATAACTAGTGTTTAAAATTTACACTTTAACAATATTTTAATTTTAGGGTTCGTGTTTGAAGGTATATATTTTTAGATTATTTAGGATTTATAGTTTAACAATTACGTTTTATTGAATGTATTTTAGATTTTTGTTTTTATTAAAAAAATTGAATTTGCTCTAAAAACTTTAAAATATAATAAGATCTAAAAAATTTTAACTATAAAATAAAAATAAGGTCTGCTATTAATTAACGAAGCCTGAGTTGAGTTGAAATAATAAAAATATACTAAAAACTAGTAAAATGTCGATTTTATCCATTAAGAAATAAAAAATGTAAAAATTAGTTCTGTTAAATTAAGCGGATCAATTTCTTGTAGATCGGAGAGGATCCAACGAAATCCCAAAACACAGCCTAAAATGGGATAAAAAATGGAAAGGACAAAAAGGTTGGTGGATTTAAATAAACATCTACTTTGATCAAAGTTCCGATACCCAGATCTAATTCGGGGTGGGGGTTGCTCAGATCAGATCTAGCAAAAAAAAAAAGGTTGCACAAAACAACCCCCACAATTATTACCATTTCCATGGACTATCCGAGGTTAATAAATGTAGTTCAATCAGATAAGTATCCCCACTCTCTCAACCCACCCCAACACCCCCCACTTTCTTTTTAAAAACATATATAATCCTCCTCAAACAAATAAATTTAGGGTGTCTGTCTGCTTTCGGTAATACCCAAATGGGCTCTGACCACGGATCAAAAAATAAAAGATAATTTTCCCTAAATTTAATGCGAGGGCAAGTGCACCTCAGTATAAAAATTGATTTCCTCAATCCAAAATGAGTTTTTGTCGGAAAGTGTCGGTGCTTCCCAGCATCTGTCGGTTGTCTCGAGGATCGCCTCCCTTGTGCTGTGCACGGGGGTTGGGGGTGTAGAGTTTTCACCGGGTTCAGCGGAAACTCGTTTCGAAATACTATCCGGAACATAATCCGGATTTATGTGATTCGTATAAATCGAATAGTAAAATGGGTTTAATAGCTCGTACCTTATCGTTCGGAAACGACGAGCGTTGCGGATAAGATCGTCTTCGAGAGTCCCAACCGTGACTTCTCTAGAAGTATCCACGCACACAAGACACGGGCATGACAATCTCCAATTGATGCTAGCCCTCGGAGACTTCGTAACTCTCAAAAGCTTTTCTACGAAAGGAACTAGGATAATATTCTCCGACCGAATTTCTCTTTTTCTTTTCTTTTCTGTGCAAGCCGAATGCTTCAATTTATAAGGTAGGACCCACAAGGTACCGTCATTTACAATTTATTAATTGAAATTAATTCAATTAATAACACGTAGCAAAGCTACGAATGTAGCATGAATGACTAATGTCTCATATAATAATATAATATAATAATAATTATTAATAATATAATGTAATGATTAAATAATTATATTATATTATTATAAACTTTGTCCGTAAATTAGACATATTCTACCAATTTAAATCCAACACTAGGATTTTGTGCTTCCGATATTTCAGAATAAATTTGTAGTCCAACAAATTCTAATTTTGAAAATTTATAATTCTAATATCCATTAGAATTAAATACTCAATATCCGTGTTTACGTGCTTTTGCGTGCGACCCTCTAGGTTCTATATACGAAGGCAATGTACATCCATACACAGACTGAAGTAACTATCTAGCAACAGTTTTCAGTCACCCAACGTAATATAATATTGGTCATGAACCAAAACCACTACGAACCGTTTTTGTGTAATTCAATCTCTTCATCTCACCGACATCCTGATTAATTCAGTGCATTATGTGTCATCACTGAATTAATCATTTTACTTGATTTTTGAGATATAATATATCTTTACTTGAATGATAAACATTCCTCCACAGCCGTGTGTTTAAAATCACTAATATCTCAATCAAGAGGCCAGGATGTCAATTTTCTAATATAAAAGAGCGATGAATCCTATATTGACTCAACACTATCCTTTCTACGCTTCGCTGCACACCCAATAATCGTATTACTCACAATCCGATTAAAGACTGCTTTTAACGGCATCAAAGTGAACAACTCCACGCATAGAATAAATGGAGGTATCAAGTTAGGAGATCAGTTACACTCGTTCAACAAGAGAAGTGACCAATAACGCTTAATATGTGGTATTCTCTATAAACGGGTCGTGTCCCGTGTACCCTAAACTTAGGCACCCCCGAGTATAACTTGAACATCCATCCCTTCGTCTAACTCGATCTAAGTTATACTCGGCGTTGATCTAGATGTTTATGTCCCATCTAAACATCTATCTGATCAAGGACAATTTTAGATTGATAAATAATCAATCTATGGGACTTTACTGTAAAGTTAATTACGAGCAGAAAAGTAATTAATAAACAGTAAATACTTGCCTTTATTAACAACTATTTACGTATATTACAAAGTGTCTTGGCACATATGTGCACACACTAACAGGGGGCATCGGGGTGGGATCGAATGTCGACTTTATTCCCCAACCGCTCACTGACTTTGCCGAGCTTTATTCCAAAAGTTACTTAAAAAAATTAGTGAAACACTATTTAAGTTTGTAAAACTCCTAAAATACCATCCATAAGACGCGGTTGAAAATTGCGCAACTCAATTTGCAAAGAAGACGCAGTTCCCAACTACGTCTTAGGTATAATTGAGTAAAGACATGATTGAGAACTGCTTCTTTAACCTTGACACACCAGAAGAAATTTTTTCTGTGTGTGAAAGGCGGGATCGGGATGAAAGACGCATTTTCCAATCCCGTTTTTGCCAGCTCCCCCTATGACGCGGTTGGGAATCACGTTTCTTTGAAATTGAGTGGTGGATTCCCACCACGCCTTATTGACGATATTTCGTGTAAATTAAATACTAGAACTCTATTTTATAAATTTTTTTCCGAAACTAAATCCCCTGCCTTTTCCCCAAATTAAGGTATTCCCCCACGTCCCCATTCCACGTATAATCG
This sequence comes from Melastoma candidum, assembly GCA_023653495.1. NCBI lineage: Eukaryota > Viridiplantae > Streptophyta > Magnoliopsida > Myrtales > Melastomataceae > Melastoma > Melastoma candidum. The sequence goes on along the minus strand of CM042884.1, from coordinate 12,438,006 downwards.
ATTTACCTACCTAATTTTACTATTAACAAATTAATTTCAGTAGAAATATAATAGTTTTACCTTTGATTTATATATAAGCATTTACAGTAGGATCAATAATGATTTCTAAACTATATAAAGGGTGACAAAATGGGTAAATGTACCGATTTCGTATCTAAATATGATAAGACATGACACGAAAATAATATTGATTAAATTCGTGTCATCAGAATAAATCCAAACATGAACCATTTTATAATGGATATGCACGAAATGATCCGCTAGAGATGAAAAAATTCAATATAAAATAGACATAATATCCGAATTACACCATAAAGCAAAAAATACTGGCACCAATAATTTACATCAAAAAATTGGAAGGGGAAGAAGAAGTTCGGGAGGACAAGCGCGACAGAAATTAATGAAGAAGATAAAGTTGGGGCGCATCAACTTGCGAGTGAGCCGAAAGGAAAGGGAAATCGCTGGCCAGGAGCCGGAAAGGAAGAGAAAAATCGATAAAAATGGGTCAGGATTTGAGAGAGAAAATACAATAATAGTTTATTCACAAATGTCGAAAACCTAACGTATGGGGAACACTTGGTGATATTTGTTAAAACGGATCTTATCGGGTAGGGTGACCATAATTTGAAACCAACATATTATTATATCGGGTATAAAGAGATGACACGATAACTACACGAATTTGTTATGATCCAACCCATATACGAAAATTATGGCGTGTGTCGTGTTAAAAAATTGTCACCCCATACAGTAAAATATATTAAGAAAGTGATGGTTACATTTATTATAATTTAAATGTCTTCAAATATTTAAATATCGTGAGTAGGGGTGGCAAAACGGGTATACGGATCGGGTTCATATCTAGACACAATAAGAATTATCGTGTGGTAGATTCTAAAGACGAACTGTTTTATAACAGGTAGACACAAAACGACCCGTTAGACAAAAGTAATTTAGTATAAAATAAACACACATCTTCAAAGAGTAAAAACTTAAATAAATCCATAAAAATCCCATGATAAAATTCTGAAGATAAATAATTTGGTGTTCAAATTAATATAACAAAAACAACTTTGAATTATATTATGATCGTGCACTTGTAGACATATTTCCACTTCCTGCAAAACAATTGTGCTCATATATATTACAAAATAAAATTATAAATTATTTACCAGAATATGAGGCAACATATCATATCTAAAATTATAAATTATTTGCCGGAACATGAGGTAACATACTAGGTCTTGATATAAACTATGAAATTCAATGACAAGGGAAGTAAAGAAATTACATGGGAACTTAAGTTGAAGGGGATGAATTTCGATTTGAGAAGACGAAAACCTAACGTTTGGGCAATGGAAAAACCCAATTAATATATTATTACCTTTTGTTAAAAATAGTCTAACTTAATGTTTCATAACGGGTTGGGGGCACAGGATCCAATTTCAACTCGTTATCATATCGCATATTACGGGTTGAAACGATAAATGTTGAAGGTAATTAATGATCCAATTAAATAAAAGTTTAGTAACAGAAATATCATTAAGTGGAGCATTAAGTAGATCAATAAATCTGTCATTTAAGGTAGCGGTTTCTATTGTCATTTGGGTTTCCCTCTTAGGAGCGTGTAATCATTTGAAGAAAAGAGAAGAAGAAAATAGTTTACAGCCGAAATACTTGAACTCCACCAAATATTCATCCCTCATAGGACAACAGCTCTACAGAAGGTTTCTTCTAACCAATAGAAGGTCGTCGGTAGTATATAACCTATATTCTGCCGACACTTTCTCCCTTCTTTACAAGTTTGGTATTAGAGTGCAAAAGGTCATGTCTGCATCCGCTGGCAACATGCTCTTCACATTTTCTCCTAATCAAATTCGCATATTCAATGGTAAGCACTTCAACTATTGGAGTTATCAAATGGAGACCATTTTCCTTTTGCATGATTTTGGAAACTTGTGGAGGAAGGCTAGAAGGAAACTCTCTTCTAGAAGGTGGCAACACTTCCGCAGAAGGTCTCATCAATCACACGGAAGATGAGCAGAAGGTGTACAAGGAGAATGTCACGAAGAATGCCATGGCTATGAGGATTCTAAGATAATCCGTGAACAAGACCATCTACCCAAGGATATTCGGCTGAAGAAGGTGAATGAAGCATGTGAGGTCCTAAAGAAGGAGTTCAAAGGGTCATAGAAGTAATCTCTATAAAGCTGTAGAACCTCTAGAGAGACTTCGACAATCTAGCCATGAAAGACGTAGAAATCGTCAAAGACTACTTCTCAATAATTGTGGAGATCCTTAATCAATTGAAGAATTGTGGAGAAGTTGTTCCAAATCGAAAAGTCGTAGAGCAGTGGTAACCGAAAAGTCACAGAAGCTTGCCACAGAAGTTTGAGCATGTGGTAACCGTGATTGAAGAGATGAAGGATCTCGCAGAAGTTTCCATATATGAGTTGATGGGTTCTCTAGAAGCCCATGAGAAGCGGGTCAGCAAGTACACAGGCCCGGTGGAGCAAGCATTTCAAGCGAAGTCGAATGTTTCTAAGTAGAAGCAAGAACGTTCTAGAAACAACAGAAGGTCTTACGACAGAGGACGTGGCAGGAGGGACGACCAAACGGTCAGCACAAAAGCAGTCATGGAGGAGCAGAAGCAGGATGTCGTATCTGTAGAAAGAATAATCATGAAACAAAAGATAGTCGTCTTCGATGCAAGAGATACAAGTTCCCCACTCATTCAGATAGTGATTGCTAGTACAAAGATAAAGAGCTGAAGCATGAACAGAAGCATTATGATAAAAGCTCGGTAAATTTCTCTAAGGATGATGAACCTTCTCAAGTTTTTTATTCTTCCTCTAACTCCCTGCAAGACACGAATGAGATATGGTTCCTCGATAGTAGCTGTAGCAACCATGTCACAGGGATTAAGAAAAACTTTGTGGAGCTTGATGAGAAATACAACTATCTCTTAGAACTTGGAGATAGCAAGAAGTTGAGGATAGAAGGTAAATGTGTTATTTTAGTTTTCAGTGCAAAAGGTCAGCAGATTAGGATGCACAACGTCTTTTTTACTCCAGAAATCGCACAGAACCTATTGGTGTGAGACAGATGATGAAAAATGGATACAAGTTGGTTTTTGCGGAAGGTCAATATGAGATCACGGACAAAAACGGACAGAAGGTCGCGGTCGTGAAGATGACGTAATTAATTCTCGTTAAAATGACTCCTTGCAGCAATGTGGTTCTCAAAACTGGGGTTGTAGATGATTCTCATCTTTGGCATCTCAGGTATGGACATTTGAACAGGAAATATCCAGCTCTATTGAAGCAGAAGGATATGGTGGTAAGACTACCTTCTCTACAAGCTTCAGAAGTTGACGTCTGTGAAGGATGTGTCTTCGGAAACCATCATCGTCTTTCATTTCCAAACACATCATGCGGAGCTCAAGCCCCTCTCGAGCTTGTTCATGCAGATATTTGTGGACCGACTCAAACTTCGTCTCTCGGTAACAAAAGATACTTTCTGTTGTTCGTAGATGACTATACTAGAATGATTTGGCTTTATTTTTTTGCGAAGAAGTCAGATGCTTTCGCCACCTTTATGAAGTTCAAAGCACTTGCAGAGAATCAAAGTGGATACAAGATTAAGACCTTAAGGACAAATCGCGGAGGAGAGTTTCTGTCATGACCATTCTTGGACTATTGCCAACAGAAGGGGATACAGAGGGAGTTGACTATGCAGTATTCTCCATAGCAGAATGGAATCGCAAAAAGAAAGAATAGAACTATAGTAGAGATGACCAGAAGCATGCTGAAGGGCAAAGATCTACCCAACAAGTTCTAGGTAGAAGCTGTTAACACATCTGCCTACCTTCTGAACAAATCCCCTACAAAAGCAGTTAGGGACAAAACATATGAATTGTGGCACAGAAGGAAGCCCGTAGTGAATTATTTCAAAGTATTTGGATGTATTGGATGTGCACTCACACCTTCTCAAGGAAAGATAAAAGTTTGATGAGAAAGGTGGGAAGTTGATTTTCATCTGATATAATGATGAATCGAAGGTATATCGTATGTATAATCCGATCACTGACAAGTTAGTTCTATCGAGAGATGTTATCTTTGATAAACATGTAGCTTAGAAGTGGCAGGAAGAGTCTTCTATGTCTCAGATGTTCCATTATACAGAAGCAATAACAGAAGCATCTGTACAGAACCCTATCAGAACAATAGAAGCAACAACAGAAGTTACAACACATAATCCCATCGGAACAACAGACGCTAGTTCCTCTAAAACCATTCTAAAAGCAAAGGGTCCTATTGGAGATACATCACCAAGGAGGTATCGATCATTCATTGAAATTTATGAGCAAGCTAACTTTGCCCTTGCTGCATTTGAGCCACAGAACTTTGAGGAGGCAGCCAGAGAACGAAAATGGAGAAATGGCATGTAGATTTATTTATAACTTTAATTTATATTCTCCCTCACAAAAAATATGTATTATTTTTCTATTTGGCGTAAAATATTTTATCCGATATCTTGCCTCGGACTTCTGCTCGTGGCCTCCATTTGGATTCCAAAGTTTTATGAAGAAGAAGGGCCACTGTTTAAAATAGGAAGTCGTCTTTAGTGTTATCAGGTGAACATAACTTGAGTACACCTCTGGATATTAACAACGATATGGAGAAATGGCATGTAGAAGGATACTCAAGTTTTGTTGATACTTTCTCCCTTCCTATTCAATCATTTCACACGTAACTCCAACAATAACGACATGAATCCGTTAAGGCTAGATCCATATACTAAAATTACGGACTGTGTCTAAAATTGTCACCCCTAATTATAAGCTATTGAACATTTATTTATAACTTTAATTTATATTCTCCCTCACAAAAAATATGTATTATTTTTCTATTTGGCGTAAAATATTTTATCCGATATCTTGCCTCGGACTTCTGCTCGTGGCCTCCATTTGGATTCCAAAGTTTTATGAAGAAGAAGGGCCACTGTTTAAAATAGGAAGTCGTCTTTAGTGTTATCAGGTGAACATAACTTGAGTACACCTCTGGATATTAACAACGATATGCCGAGGAGGATACAATACCCCCACTTTCCCTTTCTTGACAAAAGTATCAATTGATTTTCTCTGGTCGAGCAGGAGTTGGTCGACGACCGACACCTCAACTCACCGAATTGCTTTATAATATACTTAAATCAACATTACATCTCACATTCTCTGTACTTTTCTTTTATATAATCTCTGCATCGTATATGTTTGATAGAGGAAGTAAAATACCTTATGTTGTTTTTGTCATTTGAAAAGAAATTATTCTACATAAAACTACATGAAAAATAAAAAAAAAATTAAAATTTATGTATTTTTTGGATAAAGATTTCGGGGAAGGAATAAACGAGTTGCTAAAAAAAAAGTACTTTTTTGGGATTAGGGTTGGTTGATGAGTATGAAATCGGTGGGATGTTTTAGTGGAAACAAAAGAAAGTCCAAATAATAAAAGGGTGGTTAGTAAAATTGACATTAGACCGGTTCGCTTATGTTTGTGGAGAGACTCATATCCATCTGAACAATGAGTTCAAGCGCAATTGTGTATGTCAGAATTGTAAAATAAGACACTATTTTTGAGTCACGTAAAGCGGAGACCGTATGGGGTACATTGTGCGAATGTGGGCTGCCGTACTTAGTTCATAACGAATGTGTTTGCATGCATTTTACAGATCCCTAGATAGTCTTGGATGCTCTTTTTTCTTTATTTGTAAGACGTCATCCGTGTTTGGGGTTATATGTGAAAGGATTGGATATGAAGAGAGATGGTGCTAGTAGAATGTAGGTTCTGTACTATCGACAACCTTCTGTACGATAGAGAAAACCTACTATAAAACTGCTACTCTTATGAGGAATGAATATTTGGTGGAGTTCAAGTATTTAGGCTGCAAACTATTTTCTTCTTTATTTCTTTCAATTGATTACATGCTCTTTTACATATAAACCTCTACCTTAAATGACATAGATTTAATGGCCTAGTTAAATACTTTCTTTGAATGATCATATTAAATGACAATTTCATTACTAAAATTGCATTTAATTGGATCATAAATTACTTTCAACACCCCCTCTTAATTTATGATCTTCAAGAAGTCTTTGAAAGTCTCGAACTTCTTGGAAGACACTGCTTTGGTAAGAACATATGCGGGTTGATCATGGGTGGCGTTGATCTCTAAAAGTACACCATTCTGTGAAACCATCACTCTGATGAAATGATGACGAAATTCTAGGTGATTCGACTTTGCGTGGAAAACTGGATTATTCGTCATAACAATTGCAGATTGGTTATTATAGAAGATTGTTGTCGGATCATCCACCTTCTGTTGTAGCTCGAGAAGCAACCTTATGAGCAAAACAACTTCTACTTTTGCCTCATGTGCTGCGATGTAGTCAGCTTCTGCATATGAGAGAGCAATGACGCTATGCTTCTTTGAACTCCATGAATGGGCTTTGTTCTGGTGTAGAAAATGTATCCTGCCCAGTCACTATATACATAACCTACTAGATCTTCCTTCTGCTCTTTTGTATACTTCAGTCCGACCTTCTGTGTGCTTTTTAGGTAGCGTAAAACCCTTTTTGCTGATGTGAAATGAAATCTACTAGGGTTGCTGATGAATCTAGGCAACAAACTCATAGAATTAATTATTCCGTCCGAGTGTGAGCAAGATAGATAAGAGAATTCATCAGGCTTCTGTAGATCTTTGAGTCAAAGCCTTCTGTAGAGTCTTTCTTCTCTAGCTTTTCATTGAGTGATGTGGGAGTAGAAATTGACTTTGCATTCTCCATATGAAACTTCTTCAACAGAACCACTATGTACTTATTCCGAAAACGAAAAATCTCTCATTTCTTCTGCTTCACTTGAAATCCGAGAAAGTACTTCATTAAGCCAAGATATGTCATCTCAAACTCTTTTATCATGACATCCTTGAACTTTTGCAGCAAGCTTCTGCTGGTGCTAGTATAAATCAAATCATCCACATAGGGACATGCTATTAGAAAATCAGGACCAACCTTCTATATGTATAGCAAAGGTTTTACTGAGGTATGAATCAATTCTAATTCCATGCTCATGGTGCTTGCTTCAAACCATATAGAGCCTTATGCAGTCTGTAGGCTTTGTCTTCATGCCTTTCATCATGAGTCCTTGTGGTTGTTCTACGTAGACTTCTCCTTCTAGTACTCCATTCAAAAAGGTTGTCTTGACATCAAGTTGGAATACTTCAAGCTCTTTTTGTGTTGCATTGGCTACAACAACACTAATTGTCTCCATCCTTACTACATGAGCAAACGTTTCTATAAAATCAACGCCGGGCTTCTGTGAATAACCTTTTGTAACGATGCGAACTTTATGCTTCTGCACGCTTCCATTCTTCATTATACTTGGTCTTGTAGACCCACTTCAAGCCGATAACTTCTTTTTCCTCTGGAAGATCGACCAATGACCACGTGTCATTCTTCTCTATAGAAGTTATCTCCTCCTACATGGCATTTCTCAATTTTTCTTCTCTGCCTGCCTCCTCAAAGTTTTGTGGCTCAAATGCAGCAAGAGCAAAGTTAGCTTTCTCATAAATTTCAGTGAATAATCGATACCTTTTTTCCTTGGTGATGTATCTCCAATTGGACTATTTGCTTTTGGACTAGTTCTAGAGGAACTAGCTTCTGTTATTCCGATGGGATTCTATACTGTAACTTCTGATGCTGCTTCTGTTGTTTTCTTGTGGTTCTATACAGATGCTTCTGTTACTGTTTCAGTAAACTGGAACATCTCAGTCATAGAAGACTCTTCCTGCCACTTCCAAGCTGCAAGTTCATCGAAGATAACATATCTCGTTAGAAACAACTTGTCATTATTCGGATTATACAGTCGATATCCCTTCGATTCATCACTATATCCGATGAAAATCAACTTCTCACATTTCTCATCAAACTTTTTTCTTCCTTGAGAAGGTATAAGTGCATATCCAATACACCCAAATACTTTCAAATGATTCACCACGGGCTTCCTTCTGTGCCATGCTTCATATGGTGTTTTGTTCCTAACTACTTTTGTAGGGGATCTGTTCATAAGGTAGGCATACGTGTTAACCACTTCATCCCATAACTTATTGGGTAGACCTTTCTTCAGCATACTTCAGCCATAAAGATGAGAATCATCTACAACCTCAGTTTTGAGGACCACATTGCTGCAAGGAGTCATCTTTAACGGGAATAAATTGTTGGACGTCATCTTCACGACCGCGACCTTCTGTTTGTCATCTCACATTGACCTACTGTAAAAATTAACTTATATCCATTTTTCATTATATGTCCCATACTTGGTAGGTTCTGTGCGATTTCTGGAGCGTAGAAGACGTCATGCATTCTCTTCTGTTAACCTTCTACATTGAAAACTGAAACAAGACCTGTATCTTCTATATTTAACTTCTTGCTATCTCCTAGTTCCAAGAGAGAGTTGTATTTCTCATCAAGCTCCACAAAGTTATTCCTGATCCTGTGACATGGTTGTTACAGTCACCATCGAAGAACCATATCTCATTCATATCTTGCATTGAGTTAGAGGAATAGTCGAAAAATTTAGAAGGTTCATCTTCCTTAGAGAAATTTACCGAGCTTCTGTCCTCATGCTTCTGTTCATGCTTCAGCTCTTCGTCTTTGTACTAGCAATCACGACCTGAATGAGTGGAAAACTTGCATCTCCTGCATTGAAGACGGCAATTTTTTGTTTAATGATTATGCTTTCTGCAGATGCGGCATCTTCCTTCTGCATCTCCATGACCGCTTCTGTGTTGACCTTCTGGTCGTCCTTTTCCATAGGCTCTGCCTCTGCCACGAGACCTGCTACTGTGTCCTCAACCATAGGTCTTGAGATGCCATAGATGAGAATAATTTACATCCTTAGTTTTGAGAACCACATCGATGCATGGAGTCATCTTTAATGGGAACAAATTGTTGGACGTCATCTTCACGACCGCAACCTTCTGTCCGTTATCTCACATTGACCTTCTGGAAAAACCAACGTGTATCCAGTTTTCATCATCTGTTCCCCACTAAGTAGGTTCTGTGTGATTTCTGGAGTGTAGAAGACGTCGTGCATCCTCTTCTGTTGACCTTATGCACTGAAAACTGAAACAACACCTTTACCTTCTATCTTCAACTTCTTGCTATCTCCAAGTTCCTAAAGAGAGTTGTATTTCTCATCAAGCTCTACAAAGTTCTTCTTAATCCCTGTGACATGGTTGTAATAGCCACAATCGAGGAACCATATCTCATTCATGTCTTGCATGGAGTTAGAGGAAGAATAGAAAACTTTAGAATGTTCTTCTTTCTTAGAGAAATTTACCGAGCTTCTATCCTCATGCTTCTGTTCATGCCTCTGCTCTTTATCTTTGAACCAGCAATCACGATCTGAATGAGTGGGGAACTTGCAACTCCTGCATCGAAGACGACAATCTTTTGTTTCATGATTATTCTTTCTACAGATGCGGCATCTGGCTTTTGCTTCTCCATGACCGCTTCTTATTGACCTTCCGGTCGTCCCTCTGCATAGCCTCTGCCTTTGCCACGAGACTTGCCTCCACGTCCTCTGCCGTAAGACCTTCTATTGTTTCCAGAACATTCTTGCTTCTACTCAGAAGCATTCAACTTCGCTTGAAATGCTTGCTCCACCGGGGCTGTGTACTTGCTAACCCGCTTCTCATGGGCTTCTAGAGAACCCATCAACTCATAGATGGAAACTTCTATGAGATACTTCATCTCTTCAATCACGGTTACCACATGCTCAAACTTCTGTAGTAAGCTTCTAAGGATTTTCTCCATGACTTTTCGATCTAGAACAACTCCTCCATAACTCTTCAATTGATTGGGGATCTCCACAATCATTGAGAAGTAGTCTTTGACGGTTTCTGCGTCTTTCATGGCTAGATTGTCGAAGTCACTCCAGAGGTTCTGCAGCTTTATAGAGATCACCTTCTGATCCTTTGAACTCCTTCTTTAGGACCTCCCATGCTTCATTCACCTTCTTTAAGCCGAATATCCTAGGGTAGATTGTATTACTCAGGGATTGTTGCAGAATCCGCAGAGCCATGACATTCTTCATCACGTTCTCCTTGTACACCTTTTGCTCATCTTCTGTGAGATTGATGACACCTTCTACGGAAGTGTTGTCACCTTCTGGGAGAGAGATTCCTTATGGAACTTCTTCGTAACCTTCCTCCACAAGTTTCCATAGATCTTGCGAAAGGAAATGGTCTCCATTTGAGAACTCCAATAGTCGAAGTGCTCACCATCGAAGATAGGATTTAGTTGGCAGAAAATGTGAAGAACATGTTGCTAGTGAATTGTTCCCATAGCACGTCGGAAATATTTGGTACGAACAACACAAGGGTTCGGATGTGGTCACTAGTAACAAAAGCATATGAATTCAATTAACAAATGATGACGAACAATGTCTTACAATCAAACAAAAAAGCTTACATAATTGAAAACTGGAATGTTGAAGGCGTCGTAGGCTTGCTGCTGACTCCGTGGACTTGTGGACGGGTACGGTTGAATCTGATCTCCGGTGTTGTGGTGGATGGGGATGTGAACATGGTTGTGGACGATGGTTTGGTGAAGGGATGATTTGGATGCAGGCTGGGATCAGGGAGTTGGAAAATGGAGCGCTGGAGGATTGAGAACTTAGAGCCGTTTGATAAACAATGCACTTTTGGTCTTAGATGAATGGCTGTGTCCATCTTAGAAAATCTTGCTTCCTTTTATATTAAATATGATATGCTGAGACGTGAGCCATAATTCCCTGATTTTCCTCCACCTAAAGATCATTATAAATCATGGGAACGTGGTCCCTCTAACTATCTCCAAGAATCTCGGCATCAAGATCTTTCCTGATCTTGTAGACTCTTACCTTAACGGCTTTGCCTCCTATAGGCTTATTTCTCAATTCCATAGACTTGGTCTACTTTGTTTCCTTTAGCTTCGGGGACTAGACCCATTATATTTTATGTACTTTCTCTATATCAGTTAGGTAAACTTTAGGCCCGAATACGTGGGCTTACTATTAGGCCCGAGATTTTCTATCGTGTCAACATAAGCCCCCTCTTTTTGCTGAGGTGACCTACGTCGCTCGAGCACCTATTAGGGATTTAAAATTTTAAAACCCTCGAGACTCTTCCTCAAGACTCCCCTGACAATTTTCTGGAAACAATTTCCCCTTGCTTTTTCCTTCTCTCGACCTGAAAAACCCTTGATTCATCATGTCCGACTACGCTGCCTTCCAGAGGCACCACCATCGCGCCGGTCCTCCATGTGTGACCAAGATCAGCGATTCCTGCGATGAAGGTCTCACTCTTGGACCAATTCTCTCTCCTGCGCTTTTCCCAAAACCCGTACCACACAACTATCTCCAAACCTCAAATATTATCCCCGTTTGCCAGGATAGCTTCACTAATCCACTCAACTGGGAAGGTTGGATGGGTATCTTTTGTTTTCCTTCAGTCGAGAAACCCATCATCGCTAAGTGGTTCGCGTACTGGATCAAGAAACTTGATAGCTAGCTGGAGATTTTTTGTTTCCGTGACTTGTTGAGTTTATTCATTTCTATCAAGAAATGCGATCTCCGGGTATGTGCAAGTCTTCTGCCCTTTTGAAACGACTCTTTTGAACTGTTTCTTCTTTCCTGAAGGCCCCATGACGATCACATTAGAAGATATAACTTTCTTGACCAACTGCTCTGTGGATGGTACGCCGTTTCGCCTTTATCCGACTAGCAATGACCCCCGTAACCCTAGTGATATGGTTCAGATCCTGAATACAGTTGAAGCTCATTTGAAACTCATTAAGGGATCTGGCAGCCTAGATGCTTTGGGGGCAGAGAAAGAGGTAGAATTCTTCTTAGTCTGGCTGAACAAGTACATTTTCTGTTTTATTGAGAAAAGGGTGTTGAAATTTATCTATGGCATTGCCAATTTCCTTTACATAGCCAACACCAGACTTGCTTTTGCTCCTTTCTTACTCAGTTTGGTGTACCAGAGTCTACGAGAGAACAATTTGTCTAACGAGTCCTTCCCTAGATTTCCAGTTGGTGGCCCTATGTGGCTTGTGCATCTACAATCTTATGCATGGTTGCTAGGGTTAATTGGGTTCAAGATGCCTTCAGGAGCCACTAAGGTTGATTGTTGTGGCTCTAATATCTTGCATGCATGCTCTCGATCGAAAAATGATTAGTTGAGCGCTTCATTGACAAGGCCATATGCGACACATAGCAGACCATGGTAGAGGAGATCGTCGTAATTGGATTCCTTTCCCTTCTGATCATCCTATTTTGGTAACTGGGATGTTGTATTGACTAGCAGGGACTTTATAGGTGCTCGTCGTAGCGGCTTCTGCTACGAAGTCTACAATCCCCAGCTCTGTGCGAGACGGTTGGTTTTGTTCATTGTTCATTTGTCCCCTATGCGGACTCACTCAACAATCCTCTGCATTCACGGATAATTAGCATCTTGTTAAATGAGAATTTCCAAGCCTCTCTAATCTTTATCTCAGAAAGGTCTACCTTGCGGCGCATGGTGTTTCCCTTGGAATCTACTCCAATTCATGCCACAAAGTTATTCTCCATTCAATGGGCCATTGTGTATCATGAGCTCCGACCACACATGCTCTTCCTTGATAACTCTTCAGAACGAGACCTTCATATCTCATTAGAGATGATGTTGAAGACCGGCCAGAAACCCACAAGTATGTCGTTGCTTATACTCCTTTTTACATAGTCTTTCAACTAATTTCCCTTAACTGTGATCGCATTTTCAGGCATCAAAATCAACTCAGAAGCCTATTCTCCTGAGTGCAATCCTCCTCATTTTATGCGCATGACTTGCTCTCATCGGCAAGGACAAGGGGTAACGAAGTCGACTAAAAATAAGCAGGTTAAAGTGGAGAACCCTCCTAAGTTGACCAAGAAGAATGCTTCAAGGAAAAGAGCATCTTCTCCGCAGAACCCCTGTCGGTTGCCTTCGGCAAAGAGCGCAGACTTATCTACCCCCATGACCCTAGTGGTGACAATGCTCGAACATCTGAAGTTTCAACCTCAACAACTGTTCCGCCCCCGGAGATTGTTTCTAAGGACGCTGATGCTGCTCCCTAGGATGTAGAGATGTCACTCCCAAAGGTACATTACAACCTGTGAATTTCTCCAAAAACTTCCTGGACACCTCTTTAAGACCTTTGACCTCAGGGTGGTGAAAATCAAGATTCATAATTTGATCCCTCTGAATTCCCAATTGATGATACTAAAGATCCATCAGCGGATTTTGAGATGGATGGCGTAAGCCTTTTCTTAATTTTAGACCCCTATTATAATTATCCATCATTAGCTAAATGCTATTCCACAAGGACCAAATCTACTTGGCATGGACCCTGTTGAGTCTACGATCCCTCTGGCACCGATATTTGAACATGACCCCAAGGTGACTGAGGTACTAACTTGTCAAATTAGTTTATTTCTTTTGCATGCTCTTTACTACTTTCCTATTGCAGCTTCAGCCTCCTAAGGACACGAATGAAAGGTCGTCGTCCCACTCTCCCAACAGAATCTGCTGCAATTGTAGAGATCATTAAGGCCACTAAAGAAGAAGCCTCTGGGACAAAAGATAACATTTCCTAGACCTGTGAGGCTGAACATCCTTAGGAACCAACCGACCTACCCCCTGTTCCCCCAGCCACCGAGGAGCTCATCAAAGTCACAGGGGAAGGTACATCTGAAGTAAGAGATGAAGTTGTTTCCCAACTTAGTGAGGTTGAAAAGCTCAAGGGATCAATTGCTCGGGTCATCAACCTTCTCCGTAAGAACACGTTCAATGAAGAAGAATTCAAGGACCTACAGTCCTGTGTTTTGGCCATCGTGGAATCAGACGAATTACTTGTGTTGCCTGTCTGAGTTTCAAAGAGGAGTTTTGGACTGAATGGTCCTGCTATCTCATGGACCTGAGGATCCTCAGTGATGCAGAACTCAAGATCCATGAGAACAAGAAGTTTCAAGCCGAGGCGGCAGCTCATGAACAACTCCTTCGTCAACAACAAGGTAACCTGTCAACTCAACTTTCAGATGTCAAGGTTCATATCTCACAGCTTTTTAAACTGGAGAAGGAACTCGATCAACGAGTCAACAATATTGATGATCTATTAGCCGAGCGAGCTACCCATGACCCCTCCTAGTAGAACCGGAAAGACCTGATGACCTAGTACTTCCAGAGGAACGAGGTGATCATGAAGCATAACAAGAAGAAGATCTTAACGCTCTTCTTTGTTGATGCTGCTGCATCAATCCCTAGATGCTAGTCCCCTTGTGTGGGTTTTAAACAAACTAATTTCTTCTGTGCGGTCGTCACGTCACTTTGGTTGTCGTTATTTTTTCTTAACTTTTGATTGGACCTACTACAGGTTAAACTTGCTCCCGTAGATTTGGGAATCTCTCCTTTAAAGTCTTCTTATGTGACTCCCATATTGTCCCTTAATAACATTTCATGTACTTACCATTAATTTTCAGAGGTTGATTAATTCCTTCTAAGGTTGACGGTTTATAACTATTTGTTGAATATGTTTTAATTACACGATACGACCGCTCCCAATTCATAGACCATTTACCTAAGGCTTGATCCTTTGTAAGGGTAACACCATCTTCGATACCAAATCACCCACTTGAGAAAACTTACGAATCATTTTCTTGTTATAATGTCGTCCTATTCTCCTCTTGTACACCACTATTCTGTCATTCACTTCCAGTCCTTTCTGTTCTAACTCATCTAACTCCATGTACATAGACTCATCTTGTAACCAGGGATAGCTGACACGAAGTGATTTATCTCGCACCTCAATGGGTAATACCGCATCATGTCCGTAGATCAATGCGTATGGGGATTCCTCAGTGCTCTCTCGTTTGGTCACTCGTAAGGCCCACAAAGTATCATCCAACAATTCATGCCACCTTCGCGGATTTGAGCCAACCATGTTTTGAATATTATTCTTTATCAACTTATTAGTAGCTTAAGCCTTCCCGTCCGCTTGAGGGTAATACGATGTAGAGTTGGTAATCGCACTCCAAGTTCTTCTGCGAAGTCTCTTACTTTAATATTGTTGAATGCCACTCCATTATCTACAACGATATTTTGAAGAATATAAGCTTGCAAAAACTCAATTACTTCATTATGGTCCACCTTCCTGTATTGGCAAAATAATCAGTTGCTACTAGAATGAACGCATCTCCACGACTTGAATGAGGATGTGTCTCACCTATTATATATAATGTCCACGTTTTGAAAGGCCACGATTTGATAACTAGAGTAAGTTATGTAGTCGGAGCATGTGTTGTTGGTCCATGTCGTTCGCAGCCTTCGCACCATTTAGCTATTTCATTACAATTCTTCATCATCAATGGCCAATAGAAACCATGTCTTCGTATGGCCCAACACATCTTTACTCCAGATTGGTGGGATACTCAAAGCCCTTCATGAGTTTCTAACATTATTGGGTTGCCTCATCTAGGTCTACACACCTTAATAATATCCCATCAGCATTCTTTTTGTAGAGAACTCCGTCTATTAACACATAAGAAAGTGCCCGGGTTTTAATACGTTGTTTGGCCTCCTGGCTGGGATCTGACAAAAAATCTACAAGGGGTTTCGTCCAATGTTGATTTGGTCCATTATGTCTACAACCAGAATATCCTCTTTCCGATTCAGGTGCGAGCTTATCTCTGGAACCTCATCGGCTTCATCTTGAGTAAAATTACTGACTTTATGACCAGAAGCCAATTATACCAAATTAGTAGCAAGCATATTGTTTTCTCGTCCTACAAACTGAAATGTCACTTGTACAAACTGTGCGAACAACTCCTTTAATAATTCAAGGTAAGGTTGAAGCTTTTCGGAGCATGCACACGTCCGGTTAACTTGGTTGATGACTAATTGAGAATCTCCCTTGATTGTGGCATCTTTCGCGCCTAGAACAAGGAGTTCCTTGAGAATTGTTATTAACGCCTCCTACTCCGTAGCGTTATTTGTCAAAATAGTTCGCAGCCGAAAAGCCAGCCTAATATATTTTTCTAAAGGCGATATAATATGAATGCCTACTCTAGCTCCATTCTTAGTAGACGAGCCATCAAACCATAGCTGCCAGGTGTCCTCAATATTTCCTCTTGGTCTATAGACATTGCTGGATGATGTTCAACTAAAAAGTCTGCTAACACTTGACCCTTAACTGATTTTTGAGAATTATATTTTAAATTATAAGGGGAGAGAATTAAACTCCACTTACTAATCCTCCCAAATAAAAACGGGCTTTCAAAGAAATATTTCATAATTGAGATTTTGAAACGACGTTGACTTCACTGTTGCCAATATAACACCTCAGTTTCATGACAGCATAAAATACTGATAGACGTAACTTCTCTTTGGAAGTATACCTTGCTTCGATCGGTGATAATAACCTTGAAAGATAATACACAACTCTTTCTTGATTGTTCTCATTTACTTGAGCGAGCATAGCTCCAATAGTTCCGCCATGTAAAGTATGAATGGTCTTCCATACGGCGAAGGCGCCAATACTGGGGGACTCGATAAATATTTCTTAATAACGTTAAAAGCTTCTTCATGTTTAGCGGTTCAAAAGTATTTGTTCTTTCCATTCAAAGAGTAGAAAAAACTTCCCTTTTACCTGATACATTACCTATGAATCTACGAAGATAGTTAATCCTTCCAGAAAAGGCTTGAAATTCTTTCTTAGTATTCGGAGCAGCCATATTCTGAACAGCATTGACTTTATTTTGATCAACCTCTATCCCACTCTGATGTACCAGAAATCCAAGAAAATGTCTGGCCTTAACCTCAAAAGCACACTTCAAGGGATTGAGTTTAAGTTGATGTTTTCTCATCCTTAAAAAATCATTACGATGGTGATCTACATGCAATTCCTCTCTTGTCGACTTAACCACTATATCATCAATATAAACTTCTATAGTTTTTCCCAGATAAGCATTAAATATTGCATTCATGGTCCTTTGATAGGTAGCGTCGGTATTCTTTAAACCAAACGACATTACCACCCATTCAAAAAATCTCGTGGGGGCACCTAAATGCAGTTTTATGCACGTCCTCTTCTGCAATAAAGATATGATTATATCCTGAGAAACCATCCATGAAAGACGTGATTTGATGTCCAGCCGTTTTATCTACGAGATCATCCACAATTAGCATAGGGTATTCGTCTCTCGGAGTCGCCCTGTTCAGATCTCTGAAGTCTATACAAACTCTGATCTTACCGTTCTTTTTCATAACGGGCACGATACTAGAAATCCATTCTGTATACCAGGACGTCCTTATATACCCTGTTTGGAAGAGTTTTCTTACCTCCTTAAACACCATTTGCGTCACTTCTTTAGGCATCTGCCTATGTGCCTGCTGGACCGGTTTAAATTCCTTCTTAATTGGTAATGCATGTTCTACAAGCCCCTGATCGAGACCTAGCATCTCAGAGTAGTCCCACGCGAAACAGTCTTTAAACTCCTCAAGCACCTTTCTAATTGCCTCAAATAAGCCTATATTAACTGATGAACTAATGAAAATAAACCTCGGAGAGGTATCACTTCCCAAATTAACACTAGTCAGCGGGTCTTAAGGCATTATCAAAGTTTCCCGAGCCTCGCTCTCCCCTAAATGAGAAGTACTTAGTTTATTACACGTACTAGACTCAATAATCGACTCCTGGTTTATTCAAAACGTGGATGTAGAATGCATGCAACAGCAATGACGAGTCTCTTTGTAGGCTTGCAACCGCTGTAGTACATCAGCAACTGTCTTGTTCGCTCCCTTCTTACGGTTCACAACTTCGTTCTATTAGGAGTCTATCGAGCTCCAAAGCCGGAGCAATTCCTCTTTGACTCTTGACAGCTTCTTTTGTGGCCCTTTCTTTAACTACATCCTGATTGTTCTGATTATCTGCATCCCTTTTGTTTAGGGATTCTCCCGAATTGACTTCTTGGAGGACTTCCTCGATGTCATTAATGTCCATCTCATCCCTAACCAGTCGGTGTGATAGTGGTACCAACCACGGGCTCCGGATGAGATGTCCCAAAAGAGACAATGTAATCAAATTTTCCAGACGGCTGCCCAAGAGGACAGGCAGTATGATCTCCTAGTTTGTACCTCTGATCCAGCGTAAGGACATTAACCGTCTTGCTTGTCTCTTCATGCAAAATCCCTTTGTCACAACATGAATATTCGTCAGCTTTAATAATCTCAATTTCAGAATCTAGCCATAACATCAATTCTCTATGTAAAATAAAGGGAATAGCTGTGGTTTTATGAAGCCAGTCACGTCCTAGCAGGGCGTTAAAAGTAGGAGCTATGTCTGTGACAAAGAATGCAATTTCCTTTTCCTACCTGTCTAACTCCTAGGTGTATCGAGAACATTCCTAGGAATTCGGATTTTCTCCCATTAAAGCCACTCACAGATATGTCAGTTTTAGCTAACTCTTGGGGGTCGTATCCCAACATCTTAAACATGGACAAAGGTAACACATTGACAGTAGCTCTGTTGTCTATAAAGATTTTGTTTACCAAAGTCCCATCGAAAGCGGCAGTGATATATAATGAGTGTAACGGGAAACCGAGTGGACAACCTGGATCTTTACCTCCTGTAAACACCCCCTTACACTAGTTTGCAAATCCGCTGGCAAAATGAGGGTGTTGCAATCCATAAAAGGCTTTCCTTCCCCATCAGTGTCGCTTGGCACTCCACTTTGGAGAGGATTGTAGTTATAGCTTAAACCCAATTCTTCAGAATAATCCGTAGACTCTACCCGTTCCAATTCAGATTTCAACTCCTTCATCGTCACCTTCGTGGTAAAGGCAGTCTTAGGAGGAGTAGGCCTAGGTCTCTTGATGACGTTACTTAGACGTCTCTCCCTCCTTTTTCGGCTCCCTTTTGGTGGTAATTGAATTTTTCGAGCAGCTGTCTGCCAATAATATTTCGAAGGATTACTCGCCTTAACCATCTTTGGTTTCTTAGAACCACTTAACAGTTGGCTTACCTCCACAAAACGCCCATAAGCTGGATCGTACCCACTAACCGTACAAACGGTTGGTACCTGCTGTGACCCATAATGTCTACGAGTTTCATTTGTACCTGATGGAGTGGATTGAGCCCGTTCAACAACGATCGTCCCTTTCGATAACATGTCCACCAGCTTTAGAAAAGAGTTGACGCAGCAAGAGGTGCACAATTGCAGAATGAGGATTTTGTTTTGACCTATCAACTTGCATTTCTAACAAAGCATCTTTTAGTCCAAAACCCGAGATATAGGTGGCCCCGCGCAAATGGCCTGTACATCTACCCTAGGTGGCCCATATTTCTGCTTGATAAATCCCTTTCGAGGGCTCACCACCTACTGGGTTTTGTTAGCTGAGATTGACTTTCCTGCACCCTGGGGTTGTGACTCACTTGTAAAGTCTACGCTGCCTGGCTCCTGCCCTACCCCTTGCTGGGTACCAATTTCATTGAAGTCTAGCTAACGGTTGGCCCTTTCCAAGATCCTGGGTTGTTGGTGAAACGTCTCCCTTGACCTTCCACGGCTACGGGGACCGCCTCGTCCTCCTCGGATAATAGGCCTCTGTTCTACTCCTAGGAGACTTCTATAAGCGCCTGCCTCCTATGTAGATAATCGTGATGCAGGGGAGACCATTCCCATGGTCACCTCTTCGAGTGGGGAAAGATCATACCAGCTATCTTCCTGGTTGTTTTGTAGATATTTTGTAAAGGTATGGTACATATCAGTGGTATGCGTTTCATCTATATGCCACCAACACATGTTAGCAACCCCTTTCACCAGACACGTAACAATGCCCTTGTCAGCTAGACGCCAAAACAAAGCATTCACGATAATGGTCTCTCTTGGTGTTTTCACCCCCTGCACAGAGGACTCAAAATTAGTTTCTATCACGTTAACAGCAGTATCAAAGATATCAAAAGTATGAATGGCAATTTCATCATCGAAAGACTTATCATCGACCATAGTAACTTCATCTACTTCAGGAAAACATAATTCTTTAGACTCTATCCGGTCTTGAATTATATTCCTGAAGGATGGACAGTCTTTTGTGGTATATGTGAACAACCATGCCATTTGCAATAATTCATACTTTTCTCTTTTCGTTTGGGCCACCCTATGTCCTGGTTTCAGCTTGATCCGCTTCGCTGATACAACCAATCAAATACATCATCTGCATTGTCTATATCAAACGAATAGTCTTTCCTCACTAGATTTTTGAGACGCTATTGTCTTTGTATTCTTTCCTGCCAGAGGGTCGCAGATAGTAGCCTCGCCCTTCACGAACTCAACCATGTCTACTTCAAAGCTACTAGGCTCCACCTGATATGCTCGGGCGTATTGCGCCTCTTCCAATAGAAGTTGATACTCAGTCACCCTTCGGGCTAAATCATAGTAATCACTAAACCTTTCCCTTTATAATTTCTTTCTGAGAGGGATGGCCAGGGCATTTAATGCAACTATCAACTAGTCCCTATCAGAAATAGTAGGTCCATATTGGAGAAGGGCATTAAGCGAGCGCATTAGGAACTATCCAGTAGGATCTCCGGCGGCTTGTTTTAGTCACATAACCTCAAATATCGTCATATGTGTGTCCAAACGAGCAAACACCTTCATAAATATGGATTGCATTTTTGCCCAGGACGCCACTGATCCTAGCTGTAAACTCGCGTACCAAGTATAAGCGTCTCCTATCAATGAATTGGGAAACAATTTCAACTTTCAAAATTCATTAATGGCTACGTCACCTGCCTGGTGGGTGAAACAGGCTACATGCTCCATGGGGGTCATTTCATCCTCCCCCGGGAAACGGGTAAAATCAAGGACCCGATACCCCATCAGCAGAGGAAAATCCCTGTCAACGTATGTCGGATATGGACTACTACCTAGGCACATATCTTCCTGTCGGATAGTGCCAGGAACCATCTGCTCCACTACTTGGGCCACTACTTCTCTCAGATTTTGTGGAACCGATTGGTTAAACCTTCCATATTTCGGAGGCGGAATAGCTCCCTGAACAAATTCATTGGCAGAGGGGTAAACTATTCATTTGCGCGGAACAATTGCTCATTAGCAGGAGGCCTCATGTAGAAACTGTCCCCACGGGTGGGTCCGCCTTGCTAGCCCCCAAGGTTGAGTTTACTCCTTGTGCCGTCTTCTAAAGATGATTTACTACGGCGATATAGGGGGCATAACTCAAATTCATATTCAAGTCACCCTGTATCCTACTGTCCTCATCCACCGGGTTCCCCGCATATACCGAGCTCGGTCTACCGGGACTTGGTGGCCGAGAGCAAGAAGGTCTGATAGGAGACACTTTCTCTCTGGGCATTTCGTATATATCCGTATCGCATTGATTGGTGTTTCCCTACATGTCATCTTCCGGGAAAGACACAACGTGCTTTCCAGTCGCCGCATGCTGAGCTTCTCCTATGAAAGAATTATCTTTATCAATAGGATCACTCGGTTTTGGACTAGATGTTGTCTTGAGGAAAGCATTAATCAGTTCTCGCATTTCCTCTATCAAATTTCTTTGCATACTCCTTGGCATTTATGCCATGTTCTTCTGCATATTCCTTTCCAAGTTCCTCTCCATATCTCCCATGTTCCTTTCCATATTTCCCATGTAACTTTCCAAATTCCTTTCCGTGTTTCTTTCCATATCTCCCATATTCCTCTTCATATCACCGAATTCCTTATGAAATTCAATCCTTGATATGAATTCAGAAGGAGTATGTGCAGCTGCAGGTTGGAAGTCGAATCTTGGTTACCTTGAGCCGTATTTCCGTCAGCCAGCAGGCCCGTCAAACCCAAATCTTCCCCATCATTCGGGGGATTGTGGGGAGGATCCTGCTTGGGTGAGTTTCTAGTATTTCTTGGTATTCTAAATGCTCAATTCTTCACTCCCATTGTGGTCGCCAAAAACGTGACCACGTCGGAAATATTTGGCACAAACAACCAAGGTGTTCGGATGTGGTCATCAGTAACGAAAACAAATTAATTGTATTAACAAATGATGATGAATGATGTCTTATAATCAAAGAAAAAAGCTTACAACCATAAAAATGCAAAGATAATTGAAACTGTAATGCTGAAGACGCGATGTGGAAACTGTAATGCAAAGCTTACAGCCGTGGACTTGCGGACGGACATGATGAAATCTGATCTCCGGTGATGTGGTGGATGGGGATGTGAACATGGATGTGGACGATGGTTTGGTGAATGAATGATTTGGACGCATGTTGGGATCAGGGAGCTGAAAAATGGAGCCCTAGAGGACTGAGAACTGAGAGCTGTTAGACAAACGATGCACTTTTGGCCTTAGATGAATGTTTCTGTCTGTCTAAGAAAATCTTGTTTCCTTTTATAATAAATCTGATATGCTGAGACGTGAGC
Organism: Melastoma candidum; assembly: GCA_023653495.1. NCBI lineage: Eukaryota > Viridiplantae > Streptophyta > Magnoliopsida > Myrtales > Melastomataceae > Melastoma > Melastoma candidum. The sequence goes on along the minus strand of CM042884.1, from coordinate 12,415,459 downwards.
CACCATTCCTGATTTTCCTCCACCTGAAGATCATTTCAAATAATGAGAACGTGGTTCTCTAACTAATCTCGAAGAATCTCGGAATTAAGATCTTTTATGATCTTTGTAAACCCTGACCTTGACGGCTTTGCCTTCAGTAGACTTAGTTCTCGATTCCATAGACTTGGTCTACTCTGTTTCCATTATATTCTCCATACTCTCCGTATCAGCCTAATAAACTTTAGGCCCGAATACGTGGGCTTATTATTAGGCTCGGATTTTTTGTCATGTCAACACGGAGGCAGACATGACCCTCTACGCTCTGATACTAAATATGTGGGTACTATATGTGAAAAGATTTGATAGGATGAGTGAAGGTACTTGTAGAAAGTAGGTTCTGTACTACCGATGAGTTTATGTATCATAGAGAAACCTTCTGTGGAGCTGCTCCTACAAGGGATGAATATTTGGTGCAGTTCTATTATTTAGGCTGCGAACTATTTTCTTGTTTAGTTCTTTTAAATGATTACACACTCCTCTATACATAGAGAGAAGTATGAAATCTAAATGATAATAGAAACCGTAACTTTAAATGACATATATTTAATGACCTACTTAAATGCTTTCTTGGAATTATCATATTAGTTGATAATTCTGTTACTAATATTACATTTAATTAAATCCTAAATTACCTTCAACAAGATGTTGATATAATTCATTTGCATTTTATTTCAGACGATGATATTCGAATACTTGTACTAGGTGGGTCCCTTTTATTAGATAATATTTGAAAATACAGAACACATAATCAATTTTCAAATACTTTTAATAACAAACTCGTTTCCGTAAATTTTGAAAATTGAGAACAAAAACCGAAACTAGTTTTCAAATAGCAATCACAGCCTTAGTAGTCCATATCAACATAATTTATTACCCTTGTTTTACTCGTCTCTCCATCCATCCAATCAAGTCATCAACGGACCCAAAAACACTTTATTACACAAACCCATCTCTGTCGGAATCAAATAACAAACGTATTGATGGGCCCAACTGTTTCGGACTTCCTTAGCATGATTTGGGTTTTTCTTTCCACAAATCGCAAGAGTAAAAAAGGCCCACAGTGAGCGACCGTGATCGATTTTGACCCCGTGATTTCCCAAAATACTGGGACAGACTTCCCATGGAAATGGTAGAATTCTAAGCTGGGGGGCTGTTGGTTTCATCACAACGTCAGCTGCCCCATGTTTCTGGCATTCGCAAGAATCCCACCCATACCAGGCCTCCTCTGTTCCTGCCCCTCGTGCTGGTTCCCCCTATATCCCGAGTTCGCCTCCTCTTTGTTCTCCGTCGCTCCCGGCCTCTCTGTCAGGAACTGTTCCCAGAACAGGTCGTTGACTCTCGCTGTTCCCCCAGCAGGCCCTGAGGTCTTCCTCGGTGGCGTTGGAAACGATGAAGTCCCATGATTCTCTGCCTGAGTCCTGTTCCCAAGGACACAAAAATCCGATTCTCTAAAGCTCGGGGCTGGTCGCGTCTCTGGTGACTTGCCAACCTCTGGAACTGTCGCTTGTGGGCTCTTATTGACTAGCAGTGGAGATGAAGCCAGGCTCAAGTTTAGCTGGCACGAGACATGACTGTCGCCATCCTCGCTGTAAACTGAGCTAGGTTGAATAGTACCCAATCTGGGACTGCCGTCCACCGAAGATCTTGGCTGCAAAGTTGTATTGATTCTAAAGGCGAATGATGTACCCGTGTCCGATAATTCTGGCGCCTCCAGATTGTTCATTACCCTTCCAGTTCTGGTATGCGAATCTCCAGGCTCTCCCTCGGACAGTATCTGGCAAGTGCTTCCTCCCGCATCCTCATTCGAACTCTGAGTGCTATGTGAGATGACATTAATGCCAGATACGGCAGGCAGAAACTCTAGTCTCAGCTTGTTTAAGAAATCTTGTGGAAACAAATTCCCGAACTCAGGCCTGGAACTACTGAGATTGTCCACCTCCACCACGCTGCTCTCTACCACCGGCTGTGACTGATCAGCAGACGGCAATCTCCTTTTCTTGTTATACACAGATAAATCCAAAGACTCGATCTTTCGCCCGAGGTGCTCTACAAAGGAAGGATGTCTGAGTGATTTTTCTAAGAGAGCAAGCAGATCCTTCTGTCGCTGTTCCATGCTGCCGACTCGCCGAAGTAGCTCTTCCATATGGACGTTTCCGATGGTCAGCTGATTCTTAAGTTTCGAGAGATTTGCCTCGAGAGTGGCCTTTTCGCTGTTGAGCCTATCGATTTCTTCGTTGCATGCAGCCCTTTCAGGATCTGCCGTCACTGCAGGAGTATTACTGTGGCTATGAATTGGCTTCCTACGGCGTATGTTCTGGAGCAGATGCTTTTTGTCTTTCACAAAGTCTTCATTGGAAAACTCCCATCTCTCAGGATCTGTTTTCCGAAAGCCCTGCATCAATGACATGGAATGTGCATAGCCTATAGAGGATATCAAAAAATTCTAGCAGTAAATAATATTGGTCTTTAGTTTTTGCACAAAAATCAAAAGACATCCACAAAGGAGGATAAACATGCACAACACAGCAGAAAGAAAGCCCTGAAGAAAGAATAGACAGCTAATAAGTGGAGTTTTATTGGGGAAATTCCAACTCTATGCAGGATCAATTATCTTCAAATAAGCAGAGATGTGCGAGTTACCAGCAGTCAGCCAGAGCATTGAGTATGCATAAATAGGAGTTATTACCACACATCCCCCACTGAAATTCAGGGAAAATCAACACGTCCTTGAGAATGTTTGAAGTAAGAGCATATTATTATTTTTAAATTTTATAATATTAGGGGCATTTTAGAATTATCACATTAGATTTCTTTTTTAATATAAATAAGGCCTTATATTTTCTAAGGAGGACAATTATTATTTTTTCCCTATTATCTGAATTTATGAATTTCTTGAGGTTTTCTTACAAACCATAAAATTTTCTATCATTCCTTTCATCCGTTTTCTCCTAGTTTTTCTATAATTTCCCCTATTTTCCCTACGCTACTCCATCAATTGGCATCAGAGCCTGAATTCAACCCGATGGTTAGAGTTTATGATTTTACGATGGTTAATCGTGGTAAAGGTCGTGAGAGGGGGATTCAACATCAACAGGCGGAACTTACAGAGATGCGAAGTATGCTTGAAGATCTATCGCAAGTAGTCCAAGAGTTGCTGCTACTGCGACAGGAACGCGTGAGAGCCCGAATGGAGATTCCGGAAGGCAATCACATCCCCTTAGACATAACGAAAGGTAGTATTGAGGATGAATATGATGAAACCAAAGTCAATTCTTATCGAGATGCCGGACCTGTAAATAATACAGGAGGAGGTAGATTGGAAGAGAGATGTGCCGTAGATCTCAACGGTGGTGGGATCGAAATTGGAGTTGCAAACTTTGGGGAGAAGGTGCACGCTGATGAATATCGAGATTGGAATGCAAAAGAAGAGTTTGGTGAAGAAATAAAGCCTATTTATGATGAATATCCTGATGAGGATGAAGATATCGATGTATATTCAATCGAAAGAGAGTCGGTCGTCATCGAAGGGGTCATGTCTATTGCTCCGGTGGAAGTTAAAGATTGGCATAGGCATAAGATGATCAACACTCGTGAAAGTGAAGGTTCACAGATTGTTATTTTCAAGATACAGTGGAGACTTATTTCAACCCTTATGAACAGAGTAAGATGCACACATTCCTTTCTCTGAGGAAAGACATCGAAGAGTTGGTTAGAATTGGGGGAAAAATTAGAGGATCTCTTGGCAACAACGAATTCGTGGACGAGAGGAAAGGAGGATATGAAAACTACACAAGAATTGCTAAGCCACCAGATTGGGGATTATTTATTTTCCAACTCCAGGAGATCGATGTAGGAGTTGCGTGTTGTAAGGACATACGGGCATGTGACATAGGAGTTGAGTGCCCTGACCTTTTCTAGAAGCGAAGTTAAGAAGATGAAAGGCCCGAGTAGAGAGTATCAGACATTTTGCTGGCACCGTTCCAAGTTTGTAAAATCAAGACACTATTGTGGTGTATGCAAGAGAATTTGGCACCATTCAGATGGTGGAGGCTGGGTGTATTGTGATGGTTGTGATGTTTGGGTGCATGTTGAATGTACAGGTTTCTCCGATTGACCTCTGGAGGATTTGGAAAACACTGACCTTTATTGTCCTAATTGTCAGAGTGATGTTATCGTTTCTATGGATGTGAATATATTAGAGCAGAAGAGAAGTGACTGTGAGGAACATCTTCTGGAGATTTGTGAGGAGAATGATCAATCGAAAGTAATAGATGAAGAAATGCTGGATAAGATGCTTACAGAAGAAGAGATCAAGCGACTGAAGGAAGATGTCAGATTGGCTAAAGACTCATTAATAACCAACATGGAATATGAGAAGAAATTTTCCGTCGAGAAGCTAGATAACGAGAGAAGTGAGACGCTTCGAAAACATGAATTATGGAAAAGGGAGCTTGAAACCAAAATGCAAAATGAAATGGAGGAGAGAAAAAATAGTTTGCTTGAAAGGATTAAAGCATTTGATAAGGAAGAAGGGAGAGAACTGAGTAGCATTAATTTCCTAAGAGAGGTTGCTAGAAGAGATATAGAAGAGCTAAAACGGGAACGTCTGGTCGCGTTCACTCTCTCTTATGGAGGCTAGTCTTGCCTTGGTGTTCGAGCATACACCGCATCCAAGGTTGAGGACAAGCTAGAGTCCTCGAAGAGGGATTTCCTTCAGGCAGCATTAGGGATATCAAAGGTGAACCAACTGATGAGACTGAAGATGCTCTATTGGTACCTCCTAGACCTCGTCGAGGACATCGGATTGCTTCTTGATTGGGTATGCCTGCGGTTATCGGATGAGATACAACTCAATTAAGTATTTAATGCCTTAGATTTGTATGAGTTTGAAGGTCACAAAGGATGTTATTGAAGATGTTCTAGATATGAATGAAACTAAGTCAATGAGAGGAAATCAATACATGAAGTTCTTGGTGAAATGGTTGGGTAAGCCAGTGACGGAAAGTACCTGGATAGCTGAAGAATAATTGAAGAAGATTAATCCTGAGATTTATACTGAGATCATCGAAGTATTCGCGCTGAAGTCGCGAACTTTTCCAGCCCGAGGAGATTAATGCAGGAGCATATTATTATTATTTTAAATTTTATAATATAGGGGTATTTTAGGAATATCACATTAGATTTCTTTTCTAGTATAAATAAGGCCTTAGGTTTTCTAGGAGGACAATTATTATTTTTACCCTATTATCTGAATTGATGAATTTCTTGAGGTTTTCTTACAAACCTAGAATATTCTATCGTTCCTTTCATCCTATTCATTTTCTCCTAATTTTTCTGTGATTTCCCCTATTTTCGCTACGCTACTCCATCAATGTTTCACATAAGAATTTTTTGTCTATATAAAGTAGTATCTAAAGGATTCTTTTCATATTATTTTGGGAAATCACTTTTGCTTCTGCATCAACATGTCATGACAGTTATATCTATGTCACCATTCAAACAAGTATTCAACCCACACTTGTAATGAAGAGCTTAATTTTCTTTTGGGTGACATCCGAGACCATGATATTATTTAATTTCAATCCATGAAGGAAAATTTTAAGCCTTGAGAAGAAGGCAACAACCACACTATTCAATAGGCACTATTCGCTTCCTCAAAGCCTTGAGAAAAGACTAACTCTCCTGATGGACAGAACACTATTGCCTTAACGCAACAACAGGTTTAGGATGAGCCCCCATATGAATGCCTGCTCTGGCAAATATTTGCATAAAGTTGGTTTTTCCCTTGATCAAGATGCGGACAGGTTAGTTCTCAACTAAAATGTTACAAGAACAGTAAGGTGTTCCAAATCCACACAGACACCTCTTGGGAAGTGGCTGTTTTTCCATGAATACAAAAACATAAAAAACAAGGCGCTTTGATTGATGAAAGGAACAACCACACCATTCAATAGGTACAACTAATCCTGATTCCTGACTTAAGAGACAGCTAACCGTTTCCAAATCCAAAACCAGAATGGGGAAGACATGGAGGGGTCAACTCCTTCCAAATCCAGTTCATATTGAAATATTCATCCACATAACCTCAGATACATGATGACTCCGTTGGTCGTAGAAAAGCAGCCAAGCCACGACAACATCGTAAAATCTGACAAACAAATATATGTCTTCCCCGGCATTTCCTGGCTCATCTATATACTCCCTACCTCCCTCATTTAACTACTTAAAACTACCAGACCACGCTAAGAATCTCGTGAAAACTTTGACAACTGGATTGATCCTAATCCCGGTCCAGCAACTCAAACCGAACACATGACATTTCAAGGTTCCATCCGCCATCAGCCTCAACTGCGAGTCGATTGGTCGCTAGGGAATATTATCCAACAAAAGATACGCGGCCCCATCGAAGAAGGAATTGAGAATCGAAACCCTAGCCTATACTAATCGAGGAGGAAGGGGTTGGGAGACTCACGTAGGTGTTGAGCTGGCGGACGAAGCTGGAGAAATTGCTGTGCTTGAAGTAGGTGGGGAGGAGGACGCGGGAGAACTCCGGGTGGTTCCAGACGACGAAGCTGCCGCCACCGGGGCTCCAGGAAACAACGTCATTGGTGGAAGGGTCGTCAACCATTTCGTAAGTCTTCAGGAGGAAAGGTGCTGGACCACCTCCCACACCTCCTCCGGCGGCTGTCGCCGGGATCGGCTGCGGGGAGGCCTCCATTTGGGGAAGGGGAGGATGACGGGGACGTTGACCGGCTGTATAGGGAATGGATTTCACGGGTTGACTTGCGGGTGGGATTTTGATTTTCTTTTTTTGTTAACATTTTGTTATTTGATTGGTGAGGGAGGGATGGGACACGACGCCGCCGTATTAAGACCGGGGTTTTCTGTTTTTTTTTTTTTTTTTTAAATTGTGGCCTTGCCTTCATCCATTGGATGACCGCACGCCACCGATCAATATCCATTAAGAAAAACAAAAAGCGGTAACGGTATATGGCAGTGCCCCCTATTTTTTCATCGCTATTTTCTGACCAAAGGAGAAAACAAAATTCGTAATGATCGCTAAGTAATTCTTTTGTAAAAAGATATTTGACATATGGGTTACGTTTTATTCATAATATGTATTAACTCTTTTTTTTATTAAACAAGAAATTCACTAAATTAAATACATTCAATTGGGATCGCATATCGATTATTTAACTAAATATTTCTCCATTAAGTATAGTATAAACATCTCGAGATAGCGTTGTTTTTGTTTGTTGCCCATCCCACGGATCAATGCTCGATGTCCCCATGCACATGCATCACCCAATAGTTCATCAATCTACGGTATGTTTGGTTTAACATAATAAATATTTCACGAAATTTTGGATCTTAAACAAAAAAAAGAATGAAGTATAAAATAAATATTCATCGTGATGGCCATTTTAGTTTCTTATTAATGAAAGAATGTAGACTTAAGTAAGAAATCAACGGATATAGCATAACCTCAAGTTATACATATTTCATCAAAAGAGTATTCAAACTCATGTGCAACCAAAGAAAATGAATGCTATTATCAAATACTAAAATACATGTAATTTTCATTTTTATGAATCTGTTTCTTACACGAGAATACCGGCCATCGGAGCACTCAGCGTGGGAATTTGAGACAAACAATGTGGTCGTAGTAAAGATTAAAACAAAACAAACAACGATTGGCTAACAAACTTTCATTCACTGAAAAATACTTACAGCCATTGTTGTCTAAACACAAAATGTAAAATACATTGGAAAAGAAAATGGTGGAAGGCTGAGAAAGGCGTAGGACAAAAAGTACCTCAGTGGATGGTTAATGACCGTGTTTTTTACAGAGGTAAAAGTGTCTATTTATCTTACGGACTAAATGAAACTACTAAGACTTTGAAAAAGAATCGTCTGAAATCGAGGTATTGTTTCATAGCTGCTGAGAAACGTGTGTTATTAACTTTCACCTAATTCAAGTTCCTCGATTAATTTTATTGTAGTGTCCTCGAATCATGACAACTCTTGTAAAGAATCACTGGAAAACCATCTTCAATTTTCGTCGCCCAATTAGATATTCTCATATCTTCATTTTAATTCATCAATTTATCCCTCGAGCTCGATTCCCTGACAACTCGAGCAAACCACTGTCCTTACCCACGGTTCTGCCTTTGGGCTTGTAAAATAAGAACACCATATGCCTAAATATTGAAGCCCTAAATTCATGTATTAATATTTTGCCTCCCTCCTTTTTTTGCAAGTTCTCGAACTTCCGAAGCAAGGCTTTCTTCTTCTTCTTCTTCTTCTTCGGATTTCGTTCCTCGAAAACAGAATTACTTCCCTGTCATCTACATGATATGTTGAGATTGTCTTGTTTTTCATCCCGAAGTTGTCCTCACACTCTTCCTTTGAAATCTCACCGAGTTCTGGTTCCATAATCGGTTTAGATTCAACTCGTTCTTGTTCTTTTTCTGCCACGGTGTCTTCTCTATCTTCGCTTGCTTAAGCAAGATCTCTAGTTCCTCTTTCATTATCTATTGTTACAACTACTCTAGCAATCCATTAGGTGAAGTTCTTTCTGCTCCCACTCTGATTTAAAGGCTTTATATTCGTAGTTCGACTTTTCGACATCAGCTGAGAAATGATCCATCTCACCTTTCTCATCACAAAGCTGTTGACGCAAAATTCTATTTAGCATAACACATATCAAATTTTTCTAAATTTGTGCTCACTGTATGATAATTAAATGAAGATGGATAGAAAATAAACTTGAATTGCGATTAAGTACCACTAAAGTACAAGAACCAAGACTTTACAACCCTTACAGACATGACGCAAAGAATAAAAACAGCAAAGGAAACTGAAAGAGCGACGTCGGGTGCTTCAAATGGACGACGGTGGAGGTGCAACGACTATGGCAGGCTCCTTTAATGGAGTCTGTCTTGGTGGAAAGATGGTTAAAGGTGATGAAAACAGGCAGTTTCTGGACGCTTTCAGGAAACTGGGGAAAACAAAAGGCTGAAGATCAATCTACCGAATTGAACTAAGTGATTGATCGTATCTCCCTTGTCTTTCTATGTCTTTTATACTCCTGTTACTTTGCAGTTATGTAATCAAGATCTGATTTACTTAGATCATGTGTATAATTGGATCCCTATTTTGTAGGAATCATAGAGATCATGTCTTAAACAACTAATCTAAGTTTGCCGCGTGTCTTGCTTTATTAATGTATCAGGGGTAAATATTCTATCTCGAGATAAAGTTATTATTCCGACATTTGATATATCGCCTTCATTGAGGGTCTTACTCACTAGATTTGTACATTGTCTCGAGATGCACTTTAATTACTTCTTGCCCTTTTGCTCTCTAGATGTAACTCTGTCCCGCCATCTCGAGATCTCAAGCATTATTATCTCATTTATGTCCATTGATACGTCTCTATGAAGAGCTCCTCTCATTGTAATCTCGAGATCACAAATGAAGGTGTACCTCGAGAAACATGTTAGCTTAGAACTTCTCCTCAAAGTTGTGTTCCTTCTTGAGTTCATGAGTAAAGGTCCTAAATTCGTGTGTCAACGTTAAACCCCTCCCGTTTTTTGATGACGTTATGTTTATCTCTTCATAAATACTTTTGTCTTTAGTCAATAAATGTGGGGGTTTTAAAACATCCCGTCACTTATGTCAGAACTAAAAAATGTTGCTTCCTTCATCAGTTTTCTTGACTTATTAGGTTCCCGCTAATCAGAAGTTAGGACTTTCTCCCGCCAAAAGTTACCAATCGTCATCTCATCACAAACAAATTTCTCTTCCGATTCACTTGCATTTTAAACTCCTTAAATTTCATTCGATCATGTTTTTCTTTCGAAATCTGATTCCCAGATCCTCCTTTTCTGACGATCATGTTGCTCATGCTGTAAGTAATGGCATCATCATCCAAGAAAGCTTTTTATCATGTCTGATTCGGCCAGTACTTCAAGCTGGCAAATGTTATTCCATTGCCCGATTGTGTCGAAGAGCATATGACATTAGGGCCTTTTGTGCCACCATTCGCTTTCTACCAGAACGAGGTTCCTCTCACTTACCTTGTTACCGATCACCTGACTTTCTCACACCTATTAGTTGGAATGGACTAAGTAAGAGAGCACATAGGATTTTCTTCTACGGTTACTTCTACCGGAAATTGGTTCAAGTTATGGGAGGAGAAAATAAAAAAGAAACTTACATTGCATGGGTTTGGAAAGCCTAGTGGCCCTCTCGAGAAGAATGAAGGTTTGTGACCCCAAAGTTTGTGCGAGTTTAATCCCTTTATGGAACTCGAGATTAAATGTCTTCTTTCTTCCCAAGTGGCCCATGACAGTCACTATAGAAGTCATTTGTTTGCTGACAAACTGCTATACGTCGGGGACGACTATTCGTCTCCACAAAATTGAAGATAATGAATTCAAGTGTCAAGATAATAAGATCCACAATACCGTCAAGTGACATATGGAATTGCTCAACACAAAAGGAGTCGATGCATGGGGACCGGAGTAGGGATTCAAATTTTATCTCGAGTGGCTGAACAAACACATTTTTTGTTGTCCCGGGAAGCAAGTTGATGTTTATATGTTCTTGGTCAACAACTTCTTAGTAAAAGTTAATTGCAGAGTAGCCTTCGCACCAATCCTATTCTAGTTGTTATACAAGAGCCTTCGATGTGCTTCCAATTTCGTGCCGGGGAAGGGCTTTCCAGCTTACCCATCGGGAGGACCAATATGCCTACTACACTTGTGGGCACACATCTGGCTTCCACACCACACCACTTTAAACAAATCAGTCCTTACTGGCGAAAGATGTATCGGGCTCGACTTCGCCCTTCACTCATGTAGTGACCACATCAATTGGTCTTCTAAGACCACAGTCGCCCTTATGCACAGGCCTTCTAAGACCACAGTCGCGCTACCACCAACAAGGTTTATTCTTTTCAAGTCCATCTCTTAGAACGTCTCCACCGGGACAAAGTCTTGATGCCTTGAAACCTCATGGGGGTAGACATAAATAACTTCATATTTGAGGTGTACAATCCTCAGTTATGTGCTCGACAACTCGGGTTTATCTAGGGAACCAGTGTTCCCTTCTGAAAATCATACAATAATTTCATCCATGGACAGACATCAACGATGCCGTTTAAGAGAGTGGATGAAGTCATGTCTCGGGTCGAGCTGTCCCCAATTGAGTTTCCCTTCTTGAAGAACTCTGAGATCTATGTCACTGAGCTATTCATGTGCGAATGGACAGTAACGTGGCCTGATATGCGGGATTTTATGGCCGTTTTCAATGCTCCCTTAGATGACCTCCATGTTCATGGACTTGAACTGGAGAGAAGTTATATGATAATAATATAAGATGATATTCTTTGTCAATGCTCGGTCTAAATCTGTCTTTTACTGCAGCCATGGTAAAAATCGAGATGGGGATTCTTCCTCCCAAGGCTGCATCTTTTCAGGCTCTTCTAGAGCAAATTAAGAAGAAACGCACGACTCGGACTATCAAGGCGTAGGTCGAGGTTAATGATCTCATGGAACAGATCCCGAAGAAAAGCGAACCAAATCTTGAGAAGATCGTTCCTCGAGACAAGACCTCACCTTAGATGAGGAAGAAGAGAAACCTCTAATCAAGAGGCAAAAACGGCTCGTTAAGAAACAAATGCAACCCCGAGGCAACGTCTCCTGGAGCACCTCACGATGTCGTGGAGGATCTCGAGCCCGGGGTAGTGCCATAAGGGGCCCCTTATGTTAAAATGGAGAGTCTTGAGGGAGCTCATGCCTCATCTCCCTCGAAGATGTCTTCTCCTACCAAGGATGTTAATCCAGGCACTTTCCTTTTGTTTGGTAAATTCTTATTTTGTTCTTCTTATTGTTTTCAACTCTCGCGATGCTAACAGAGGTCAACGTCGTGATGTAGCCTTTCTTTTTATCGAGATGGAGTTCGTGGATGCAAAGGAAACCCCTGACACTAACACTATCATGAAGCACATACAAGTAATTCTTAAGTAAATTGGATGTTTCCTTCTTGCCCCTATGCTAAAAGGCGCTTAATGAAGCCTGACATTCCTCAGGAAATCCCTGTAGTACTAGCAAAGCATCCCAACAGTCTCCTATCTCGAGAAAAGAGGTAATAGGGTTTCTCGATTACTGTTTGGTAAAACTTCATTTACTTACAAAGTCAATCTTCAGGAGTCGGACGTGGAGCAAACTGGTGCTTCTGAGCAGGCAAGTGCTGCTGTAACAGGAGAGGATTCTCTTGCCAGTGTTCCACAGGAGATTGTACGTTGGCTTATTGAGTTATTATTTACTACCTTTTCGTACATTTATCTCCACGTTCATTTACTTTAGGAGATAAAGGAGATGAATTTGCGTCTTGAAGCAAATGAGATAAAGCTACTCGTTGAAACACCTTCGACACTATGTCGAGACAAAGTTCTTCTCGAGGTATGATCGGTAAAGATGCACCTTAAGTTTTAATTACTATAACTTCGTAGCTAAAACAAAGTAGTATTGGCAGAAAATTTAGATTTCAGCGACTACACGCTCTCCAATCAGTGTGAGTGACTCTGACTCTGATTTTAAGAACACTGAAGAAGCTAAGGGGAAGCTTTTCTCTTCGTTCGAGCACGTAGTGCCAAGCACAAGTCTCAAAGAACAAAAGGGTTTAGAAAATGTTAACGACCTTCATATAGAACAATGCAAGGAAGACAGGCAATTCGTGATTGACTTCCTCTACGCTGTAGTCCTATATGATGAAGTCAACTTTGAGAAGTTTGATGCTGCAATACAAAGGATCGAGAATTCCCCCCTCTTGACAAGTGATCAACTCCTAGCTTGTAAGCTGCTCATGGAATCATACTGGACTTGTTGGTCCGACTATGAGGAAAGCAAGAAGCTCGAGACAGGGCTGTCGAGACACAAACTGAGTATGAGTTAAGCAGGATGCGCGTTCAACAACGTCTCAATAGCTTTGATGAAGGAGATGGAGGAACTATCCAAGGAGAGAGAAGTTATCTCTCTATCTCCTTATTCGAACTCGGGAGGCGCGAGGTGATTGGTCAAAGACGATGAAAAGAATCGATCCCCATGGTAAAGAAGTTGTAGCTGCAGAAGCCGTACTGAAACGAGTTGATCTCCGAGAGCAACACCACAACGATCTAGGAAGATCACGTACTAGTTGAATAACTACAACTGTAAATTCTAAAAATATAAAAGACACAAAGGACGATGATCCAGAATTTGTCTAAGTTGGTATATAGGATTTACTTTCTTCACCTGCATCCTGAAATAGTGTCCATCATCATATTCACTACACCCGACCGCCGATTCACCAAGGTAGATTCCATTACAGGAATTTGGCGTAGCCGTTGTTCGTCCGCCACCATCCGTTGGGATCACCTTGTTGTTGTTTTCATGTCCCTTTCGTTGTATTTTCGTTCAAGTTATAGCTGTAAGTGGTGTAAAATCTTGAACTTTGTAATTCAACACTATTTTATTAATTCAAATATTTGTTTAATGTTCAGTTTACTTTTTTTTACTTTACGGCGACCACAAATCACTGTAAATTCGATACGTGTTGTGGGGGAACATATTCCGCACCAACACGTTTTTGGTGGCCACAATGGGAGCAAATTTATTAAGAATTCAGTGAGCTTCTTAAAAAGATGCTTTGTGTTAAAAGCGAGAAAAATCCTACAGAGGTTGACCTTAATTATATATGGGAAATTAATGAAAACAATACTGAGGGTAATCAGGATGTGCTCATAGGGCCTCTGTTGGCTTGCTAATTCTGCTACTGATTTTGTAACTAAACAAAAGTTTGGTAGAGCTATAAGAGAACTGAAATTGGAGTTAGCAGAGAGTCATAGCGAACTGAGAATGTGAATGGACGAAAAGCATCAAGAACTTATAGATATGATAAGTATCTTTATGGTGATATATCTGAGAAAAAGACTAAAACATTAGGAAAAAATCATTTATGGGAGACGCTAGGGCTTCTGGAAAGCAGAAGGTTAATAGAGGTCTTTATAATGAGTGTGCTAAGTCACATCCTGGGAATTCTAATGGAGCGTTCAAAGATGGATGTATGCCCGGCTTACTCACCCCAGGTCAACGTAGGGAAACTGAGAGGTTTTTATTATAAACCAAAGGAAAGCGAGATCAATCTAAAAGCGGGTCCTAACCCTGTTTTCGACTTGAGCGGGCAAACTGCTCGAGTTGTAGCCTAGATGGTCATAGATGCAAGGACTGAAGATGTGTGGCTATATAGGAGTCCAATTCTTGACTATATAAAACGAGGGATCGAGATACCTCGAGGATATAGGATTCCCAGCTTTACCTGGTTCTCGGGAGAAGGTGAAATGACTCTTGTAGAACATATAACTAGATTTACTCATCAGATGGGGGAAATGTCAAACAATGATATGTTAAAGCTTAAACTATTTCCTAATTCCATAACTGGGGACGCATTTGGCTGCTGTGAACACTAAAATCTCACGGTGAAATATCAACGTACAAATCATCTTATGAAAAGAAATGTAGCGGGTTTTGTATCTAGTCACCAATGTTGCACGTGATTCATCTGATTCGATCTTCGAAGAATAACGGTCGTGAATGGTGATCCTGAGCTATGGCAGAATTTCAGTAGAACTTCGGGATGAAATATTAACGACGTTGTCGGGGCTTGTGGGCTTGATCCGACAGCACTTCGGTAGCTTGGTGAAGTCGTCGGGGCCTTTGGGCGTGATCCGACAGAGCTTCGATAGCTTGATGAAGTCGTCGGGGCCTTTGAGCGTGATTCGGCAGAACCTCGGGGCGCGTTGCAAAAGAACACCGGGGCGATGGACGTCGGCAGAGCTTCGACGAGCAAGAGGTAGCAAGAATCTTCAAGAGCTCCAAGAGTTTTCTCTCCACCAATATGTGTGTATAATGTGTTATGCCTTGAGGCGGTCTCTATTTATAGGGCTCCAAGGCTGCTTTAAATTAGGAAGCTGGTCATCTCATATTAGGTAGCTTCCTGTGGACAGGGCTATAGGCTAGGCTTGAACTTGGGCTTAGTTTGGCTCAAAATAATTATGTTTCAGTTGGGCTTGTAACCATTTTGTGAACTTATAAGAATACATGGGTTGAGCCTTCCCTTCATTCACGGCCCAAATGCTTGGCATTTCATGGATTTAGTGTTTATGGCCTCTTTACAATCTATACAAATTAGACTTAATATGGGCCCGTGTTATGATGACACTATAGACAAAAATTTAATGTCTACAGCTGGTATTCGAGACTTCTCCCGAATTCCATCTTAAATTGGGTTGAGAAGCAGACTTAGTTCCTCAAAGCATTTGATAAACTGGATTCAATGACTTCTCTAGTAGAGATCATGAAAATGAAATAGCTACCCAGAGCAAGTTCTGCTTTGTTTAGGAGAAATCTACTAAACTGCACAACGGCCTTGGCTGAAAGAAATCAACTCGAGATAGCGCAGAACGCCCTGTCACTAGAGATAGGAAGAAATTCCAGGGAGAACGTTTTCGAGACTTCCATGATCTCATGAAACGAGCAACTGAGTATCATAATCTCTTGTTAGAAGAGTTCCATCCAGTTAGAAATTGTCAAGTAAAACCTTGGGCCGAGATTGATTTAGCTGAGTTCGTAAAAGGGGAACCAACAATGTGCGAACCCTTAGTAAAGAAAAACTCTAAAGCTTGAGTTTCTAAAAAATCTGACGAGGAAAGGAAATTCTCTTTTGACATAGACCAGATGGATAAAATCTTTGATTGGTTGCACCAGAAAGGGCGCATAAAACTTAGCCCTAGGCATAAGTTGCCACAGAATGATCGAGAAAAACGTAGGAAGTATTGTAAATGGCATGGAACGTTTACTTATGCGACTCAGGAGTGCATACATTTTAGAAATCTGATCCAGGACTTGATCGGGTCAAAGGAGTTGCGATTTGCTGAATTGAACGAGTAGAGTATCGTAGATGATAATCCCTTAATAAAGAGCATATAATTTTTATGTATTCTCTCGAGAATGAAAATAAGTGTTCTAAATGTAATGTTGATGAGGATACTTCTGCATTTTACCTCGAGACTGACGTCCGTAATACATTGCAAGGAATCAAAGTGTCCAGAGGTACCATTGTTGCTAATGGGCTCTTCAAGCGCTTGGTCGAGAAGAAAGTGGTGAACTGTCCGGTTCGAGAAATTCATGATGGACATTGCCACTGGCATCTGGATTCCACCCACACTACGGATAAGTGCCGCAACTTTAGCAGATACTTGCAGATGAACAAAGAGAGTTTGTAGTATGATTTAACCTAGCTCGAGGAGGTGGCAATGGGAATGGTGCCATCGTATTCTCGCTTCACCCCAGGGCATCCTTCAGGGAGCTCCTCATCCGAGTCTATAAGGCATGAACGTCGACAGAGGTACTATGATGAGATGGTGATCAAGTCAGCAGGCCTCGTGTGCACGAACGAATGAATGATCACGGGAAAACTCACTTGCCATTTGAGAGCAGGTTTTAGACAAGCATCCGAGGAAGGATGTCCTGGCTCCTGATGTTGACAAAATTGAGAAAATATCTACTGTAGCAAAAGGGAAGGAGATAGCCCAAATCTATCCAAAGATGATTCAGGAAAGCCCGCAAATTGCCCGCTTCCTCGAAGATGGCATGCTCTTTGAGAAGTGCAAGCTAATTGGATCGAACAAGTTCCTTATCCCACAGATGTGCAAAAGTTGGTTCAGATGTCGACCAATGAAGAAATTGAGATCAAACTCAAAAGCGATATCACAGGTAACCTTACCTCAAACTTTATTGATGCCATGGTGATTGAGCCTAATATGCAGGAAATTCGGGGTTATGATCCCGAAATAAAAGATTTTGTTTACATCAAACGCCTGTTACGAATCTTGGGCGAATTGTAAGAGAGCTTGTGAAGGATCCACAATCAGAATGGCAGCAAGTTTGTAGGAAAGAAGTGATTCCGAAGGTGGTACATAAGAGAATTCTAAGACGTACACGGAGGGAAATCAAAAGGAGCAAAAGTGTTTCGCCAAGAGAGGTAGGCGACCCTCGAGATGGGGTGCAACAAGTAGAAGGTGAGGAAGAGTAAGATTATGATGAATATGTGGATCACACACCAATACAGGAGGGGTCCCCCTGTGAACACCAAGAAGACGGAGATCCCAAGGTGGCTTGTAACGTGGTCGAGTTACCCACATGTTTCTTGAGAGAAGGTAAAAGAATCATGCTTGCTAATGGTGCAATACGCAAGGTTCCTAGGCCAGGTGATAGGTATCCAAAGGATTCCCGTTCCATTGGTTCGAGAAACCCTCTCTCGGGATGAGGTAACATATTCATTCTATGTGCATCACGACAGACTTCGATGGAGTAAGGATGAATAAGGTGCTAGTCGATAATGGAGCTACGATCAGCATTCTTCCCTTTGTGACTTTTCTTGCAATGGGCAAAGAAAGGTGGCAACTGACAGCTACGAGAATGTCAATCACCGTCTTTAATAGGAAGAGGTCACAATGTATGGGAGTGTTTTCAGTGAACCTCCAGGTCGGGAGACATGAAATGGAGACGGCCTTTTTCGTGCTAGATATAGCCTCGGCTTTCAACGCTCTCTTGGGTCGAGATTAGCTCCATAAAGAGTTGATGATATGGCTTGATGATGAAATAGAACTTGTACTGGCTGATAAGAATAATTGTTCTGGTGAAACTAAGTATCTATATTTTATTACAGAACCCGAGAAGGAGAGACAGGAGAACGACAATCATGAGAACCAGTTATTGAACCTTGAACTGGAGAAGGGCATAATTCATCAAGCTGAGGCAACGAGAGCTAAGCTTCCCATAGACCCGACTGGATGGGGAAGCGAAGAAGATGATACTCCTCGAGCAGGAGACTTCAATTCACTATTCAGCTTTACTTTGAAGCTCCCGGGGATGAAGAGCTCGAGAATAAACCAGGCATGTTGGTACCTAAGGAAGGAATCCCCATAACTTGGATGGATGAAAGACCTCGAGGAATGCCAGAAGGAAACATCATCTTCACTCAGGCAGGAATCAGGATTAGAGATATGGAGGTCGAGGTCGACGACTCTGGTCAAAATGGGGAAGGAAATTAGGATCAAGCTCGTGATACAGAGTTGGTCGATAGGAAATTAGGAAATTAGGAAATTAGGAAATTAGGATCAAGCTCGATAGACTCCTGCGAGAGAGCACATATGAAAATTGAAGAAGAAGAAGAATTGGTCGATGTGCACCAAGGAGCCCATCCCTTAGTTTATTTAGGTTGTGAAGAAAAAGTGCGCTGCATTGCGCCGTTGTCATTTTCCTTCAATTCTAGGCCGTTTCTAGGCGTATTTTCTTTACAACTCGTTAACGATAGTCAAGAAACCTTGTTTTCAGCATCAGATGCTTTGATTAGTATTAATCTTGGTTCAGAAGAAAATCCTAGACTCACTTATATGAGTTTTAGCTTCTGCCTTGAGAGAAGTTTTACATGAATTCCGTGACTGTTTTGCTAGGGATTATGTAGAAATGCCGGGACTAGATAGATGTCTGGTAGAACATAAACTCCCGATTCGAGAAAATTTTAAACATGTCCAACAAGACCCACGAAGAATGGTGGGAGAAGTAAGTAAGCTCGTCTATGGAAGTAAGAAAACATTTTCAAGCCGGGTATATTAGGACATCTTGATACACATAATGGATCTCGAGCATCGTTCCTGTGGTGAAGAAAAATGGCAAGATTCGAGTGTGCATAGACTTTCGATTTTTAAACAAAGCAACTCCAAAAGATGAATATCCCATGACAATAGCCGATGAACTAATTGACAAAACAGCAGGAAATGTTATTATGTCATTTATGTTTGGTTACTCATGATATATCCAAATCTCTACGTTGTCCAATTGGTATCTTTGAGTGGGTAGTAATGTCATTTACATTAAAAAATGTTGGAGCCACTTATTAGAGGTCCATGAATGCTATATTCGATTCTTTAGGAAAGATGGTGGAAGTTTATAATGACGACATAATTGTGAAGTTGAAAATGAATCACATGGTATATATCTCTCTAAGGGGATGTCCACAAACACTATTGGATCCATTATGTATGCTTTGAGCATGATGTCTCGTATGCTTTGAGCATGAAAAGTAGATATCACGGTGGTCCTTGAGAGGGTCATTGGACAACAATCAAGGCTATCCTTAAGTATCTAAAAAGAACAAAAGGTATGTTCTTAGTCTATGAAGGAGATGATAAATTGGTTGTTAAAAGATATATTGACGCCGGTTTCCAGTCAGATAGTGATGATATGAAATCACATCTTGATTGCATGTTCTGTCTAAATAGGCAGCTGTTTTTTGGAAAAGTTCAAAACAAGAAACATTTGCAGATTCTACAGCACAATCCGTGTACATTGTAGCTTCGAAAGCAACAAAAGAAGCTGTTTGGATCAAGAACTTCATAACTGAACCTGAAGTGGTTCTTAGTAATCATGGTCCAGTGTTGTTATACTGTGACAATAATGGTGTCATAGCACAGGTAAAGGAACCTAGGTCTCACCAGTGATCCAAACATGAACTAGAAAATATCACATCCTCAAAGAGATTGTTCAGAAGGGTGATGTGTTGGTAAGTTAAGTAGATACTAGCGAGAATATCACAGATCCATTTACAAAGGCCTTACCTTAGCAGAAACATAAGTCCCATGTGAGGAGTCTAGGACTAAGAGTTCATAGTGCTTGGTAATAGTGCAAGTGGGAGATTGTTAG
This sequence comes from Melastoma candidum, assembly GCA_023653495.1. Taxonomy (NCBI): domain Eukaryota; kingdom Viridiplantae; phylum Streptophyta; class Magnoliopsida; order Myrtales; family Melastomataceae; genus Melastoma; species Melastoma candidum. Next base: position 12,395,609 of record CM042884.1, on the reverse strand, counting down.
TGTGTGCACATATGTGCCAAGATACTTTATAATATATGTGAATAATTGTTAATAAAGACAATATTTACTGTATACTAATTAATTTTCTGCTCGTAATTAATTTACGTTAAAATCCCATATATTGATTATTTGTCAATTTAAAATTGTCCTTGATCGGATATATGTTTAGAGGGGACATGAACATCTAGATTAACACTGACTATAACTCAGGTCGAGTTAGACCGATTGATGAATATCCAAGTTATACTTGGGGATGCCCAAGTTAAGGGCTACACTAGACACGACCCGTTTATAAAAAATACCATATGTTAAGCGTCATTGGTCACTTCTCTTGTTGAACGAGTGTAACTGATCTCCCGACTTGAGACCTTTATTTATTCTATGCATAGAGTTATGCGCTTTGATGTTGTTAAAAGCAATCTTTGTAGAGAAAAATGGTTGGATAGTCCTCTTGTGCATTATAATCCATTTTGAATTCATTTCCAGGTGTTTTTTGCCACAACGATCAAGTGCGATGCGACGAATAGCAATCTTTATGATACATTTAACAGTTACATCGCATTAGCTAGGACAAAACTAATTGTAGACATGTTGGATGATATTAGAGCATCATTGATGGAGAGAATGTGTCATAATCATCGACTGTTTGAGGGTAGAGAAGATGATATTTGCCCAGAAATTAGGATGAAGATTGAAACATTGAAAATGAGTGCTGCCTTATGGATTCCCAGACCTTCCATAGGTGATAAATTTGTGGTTTGTAGGCAAGAGAAGTTTGTGGTGGACTTGGTGGCATGTACATGTAGTTGTAGAGAATGGGATTTGATTGGCATCCCTTGTTGTCATGGTATAGCTTGCATAAACTTCATGAAGTATGATGTTGAGGCATATGTGCATGCATATTTCAAGAAACCGTACTATTTGATGGCATATAAGCATCCTTTGATACCTATGGAGGGTGAGAACACTTGGCCAGTAGACACGTGAGAGCCTATACAACCTCCACCATTTAAAGTGCGTCAAGGAAGACCAAAGAAAAACAGATAGAAGGGAGTAGAAAAGGAGCCAAAGAATGCATACAAACTATCCAAAAAAGAGGGGAGGTTAGGTGCAGCCGGTGCAAGCTTTATGGCCATAATAAGAGAAGTTGTAAAACTTTAACTGGATGTGAAATAGGTCCATATGTTGGTCCGCGTAACGTTATAGCTGGTGGTGACGTAGGTAACGGGATAAGTATGCATTGTTGATAGTTGGTTTATTAATTTGTTGCATATAGTTTCTCGTAAGTTGCTAACTACTTTTGTTACATGACAGGCAAAGGGAAGAGGAGGAAGGGGACGAGAAGGAAGGAGAAGAGGAACCATTTTCCATTCTATAGCCCAAGTTGAATTGGGAACTCCAAGTCATGCTCAAAGCAGCTTCAACTTAGGGATATCCTAGATGCAAGAATCCTCTATTGCCGGACCTAGCATGAAAGTTTCTACCAATGTCATTTGATGATCGTTTGTGTGATCATACGGTTGTTTATCACAGGTTGTGTGGTAGTTGCAGACAAGTTGAATTTGCATTGAATGTTGCAGATGGGTTTATTTCAGCTTTGAACGTTGTAGTTGTTAATTAGCCTACTGTAACTCTATAAAACTGAATTGCTAAAATTACATATCCCTCTACGAATGAGCACTGTGAACTATCTGCTGCTTTGCTTTTATCTATTTCTCTAAAAAACATGGCATGTGCCTCGCTGCAACTAGACGATGTGTTGTTGCTAATTAAGAGAAAGAGGCAGACTACAATGTCTTTGGTTACAACAACACCACCTTTTTCGTTGTCACTTGGGTTCCCAACACCAGAAAAAAATGATGTTTCCAACCATTCCCCAAGGAGCAGCAGCCTACTGCGTGTATGCCTAAATTCTATCGGTTCCTGGACAAAAACTTGATATTTTTTTAGAACAGGAGCTGGAAGATGCATCTTCACGTGTTCACCTGGAATCCTCATTCGCTACAGCGACGTTGGCACGATCAGTCGGGATGACCATTAGTCGGGAACTTGCATCGATCCTTCTCTACTTCGGGAATTGCTTGGCCTAGGAATGTCCTGGATAGAATTGTTACACATCTGGCCAGTGATTCACTGGCCAAACCATCCTGGAATCCCACCTTATTCTCAAACCTGGTGGCTCGGTTGATTGGCACTCCTGTAGGCTCATCTTGCACACACATTCTAGGGGACCCAGGTCAAGCGTTTCCCTTTTCAGACGAAAAAGGTTTGGCTAAGTCGGGGGTTGGGTCGGAGCACTGGGTGGGACATCTGGATGGGACTCTAGCCAGGACGTCGGACGTCGGGCGGGATGGAGCTTTTGGCCGGGATGTCGAGATGGGGCTTCGGCCAAGGCGTCGGGCGGGACGAGTCGTTGGCCGGAACATCGAGCGGGACGAGTGTTGGCGGGGACATCGGGCGGGGCATACCTGTCCGTCGAGGTGGGGGAAATAAGGTGAACCGATTGTCCGGATGGACAGGAAGTGTTTTGCTCCGGGTGGGGTGGAGTCCCTTTAGAGAAAAAACCGGTTCTCTGGGTGGGGTTGTAGAAAATTAGGGCAATAATTTTAGGAAAACTTAGTTATTTTAATTATTTGATTTGGGGAAAATAAGATTAATGATGGCGTTGACGGAGTTGAAAGCCATGTCAGTGCCAAGTCAGACTCCGTTAGCGGGGAATGATAACGGTTGACATATTTGAATTAACGGAGTAACGTCGGGATAGAATGAGACATTATCGAAACGTTAGGCTAAATCGAAAAAAGCAATTAAACTTTAGGCTATATTTGATATTTGGCCTTAATTTTAATAGAAATTAGAATTCAAATATATAAATTTCTAGAATTAAAATTTGTTGGACTACAAAATTAATCTGAAATATCGGAAGTACAAAATCCTAGTGTTGAATTTAAGTTGGTACAATATCTCTAATTAATGGACAAAATTTATAATAATATTATTAATATTATATCATTATTTTGATGATGGGATTACTCATCCCAGCTAAACATAGTAACCTTGCTCCGCGTAATTAAATGATTTAATCTAATAAAAAAAACCATGTCAGTACCCATAGATTAAGTTTTCTCACAATATAAATGGTGAGATTCGGACGGTAAGGTGAGAGAGTTTGAAGAAATCTGCCATTTTAGTGTATGGGTGTTCTTCGGCCATGAAAGAAAAGAAAAACATCCAGCCACAGAAAAGAAGAACATTCGGCCAAGGCTTCCGAGGGATAGAGGAAAGAACTCCGAAGGGCTATGACTTGAAAGTGGGTTGGAGTTGTTCGTGTGACGTGTACGTGTATATTTCTAGAGTAGTCACGTTTGGGACTCTAGAAGATGGTCACGTCGAAATGTTCGTAAACGTTTTAGGATTACGTGGTACGTTTTTTTAATATATTTTATTGTTTGATTTATACGTATCACAAAGATTCGGGACCGTGTTTCGGACAATTTTCCCGAAATTAACTTCCGCCTGCGTCCGGGGGAACCCAACAAACCCGGCCTCTCTTCTCGGCACCTTAGACTCCCGACCACCACACTGGAGTTACAGTCGCCATTTGATGCCTCAAGTTGTCCTCTGTCTCCTTACTCGGATTCGGTGAATGAGAATAACGTGGCTTTCCTTGGTTCAGGCCTCAATCACACTCCAACCCACGACGTCTTTCCTCAGCGTTCTCGGCTTCAACGACCGTGCGTCCTTCACCCACCAGCGGTTACACCGAAGCTCCCAAGGCGTCTTCCCCAACTACAGCTCCCTGGAACACTGAGCGACGGTTAGAAGCGGCCTCCTCACAACGGCTACCCACAACGGTGTGCCCGGTCCAGACTCGACTGGCTCACTCCTCCGTCAGCTCTTATTTCTCCTCCCGACATCGACGATGGCACCTCGAATCCCAGCCTCTACGCTCAATCTCATAAGAAGACTTCGCACGCATCAACGTTATGGCATCAGTGGCTCGCTGTAAACCTACTTCAAAACAACACCGGAAGGTACAATGCTAATGGGTGCTTTCTAAGGGAGACGAGAAATGGTACTAATCTTGCTCATCCCACACCCGATAAAGGCCTCCCTTTGCTTTGTGATGCATGCGATTTAGTAATCCCTAATTCTCGAACGTTAACGAATCTATACTATTTTTCTAACCTGAACTTAAAATAGGTTAGTGGCGACTCCTACATGCTTTCAAAATCCAAAGCCTTTATCATCAAGTGAGGATATCCATTTTAGATGGAACCAGTCATGGGATCCACACGCGACAACAGTTATTTATGAACTGTCAAGATACTCACAACAACGGTACGAGGTTGTCAGTAAAACTTCTAAGATTCCTCACAGTTCCTTCATGTGACCCACTTTTAAAATTTTCATCGTTATTACAAAGATTTTATTCAGGTTGCCGATATGCCTATAAATGAACTCATTCACTCGGCAAGATATACACACATTTCCTTCCAAACTAAAATGTATGGCTCAGATGCTATTCTCTTCCAAATTTCTTTCCAAATCAAGAGCCTATGTTCACAATCTTCAATCCCTAGAAAGCATACGTTCACAACCTTAGGCCAGGGGTCTTTCCTTTTCTCTGTGCTCCATGGCTCAAGTGTGTAACTTAAGGTTTCCAGGTTTATGCTCACCTGATAGCTAGGATGTCGCTGATGGAGCCGGAGTGTGAGGTTGTGGTAATCTTCCTCATCATCATGCGCTTCGGCCTCCTGCCAAAGGAACCAGGGTGACCTTACGAGGAAGTGTCAACTCATGCGGATCCTTTGGGGGGACCATGGAGAGGAAGCAAAGACAGCGATTATCACCGCAACTGTGCCCAACAACCTTGTGTCCTCAACAATTCCCGTGATAATCAGATCGACTTTAGCTTGTATATTCTTCTGTCGTTGTATTTCCTTGGAACAACCCCTTTAATGAGGGCTGGCCTTTTTGGAAACTATGCCACATAAGTTATAGTTATTGTCACTATTAATGGAAAGTTTTACGCTCTCAATTATATCCACAAACTCGCGAATTTCTTTTTTAATGCTTTTTATGAGTCTCCTAGATAATTGGCCTGTAAGATTTGAGATACTTTCCATTAATTCTCAAATCATGTAACCGGCCTTCGATATAAGCTAGACGATAAACAACTTTTTAGTACATCTCTTGAACTCGAAAAGGACCTTCCCAGTTCGAAGACTACTTTCTGAGAAAGTAGTCTCGAGTTTCCATGGAAATAATCATCTTCCGCACTAAGTCTCCTTCCTTAAAACTCTTAAGGTGTACTCTCTTGTTATAACATCGAATCATCCTTCTCTTTTGGGCTTCCATCTAGTTCACGGCTTTTGCACACATCTTCTCAAGATGTTCCTTTTCTCGATATATGTCCTCGTCTCCATTCACATCTTTACTCATTTGTTTACTCGTAAAGACTTGTATTTAATTTCAATGGGTACGATGGCATCTAGGCCACAAACTTGTATTTCATGCCAGCTTCTGCAGTTATCCTCGATCATTCTTTGGATGACGTTCTTATTAAGCTTGTTAGTGGACTCAGCTTGGCCATTAGATTGTGAATAATAGGGTGATGAATTATTAATCACAAAACCAAATTGTCTCGAGAATTCTTGCATCTGCTCTCCATTAAAAACGCTCTTATTTCCACCATTATATTATATGGCAGTTCAAAATGAAGGATGATATTAATCTTGATGAACTAGATTACATCTTTTTGATCGATCTTCTTATAAGCTTTTGCTTTTACCCACTTGGTAAAATAATGAGTAGCAACCAACACATAACCATGTCATTTACTCAAATGGGGTTTAATTTCACTAATTATATCCAACATCCATGACTTAAATGGCCTACGATGAGTTACCTAATTAAGTTTTATGGCTCGAGTTATAGGCCCAAACTTTTGACACTTCCTACAAGCCATCTCAATATAATATTTCTTCGTAGACGGCCTGACGCGAGACAAGGTGGGATGGTTCATTTCCGTAACGGCAGAACAAACAACGATGGCAATGGCTTATACAGGATGCTTTAAGATAAGGTGTCCTCAAGAGTTACATGGCAATGGCTTATATAGGTTGCTCAAAGAAAAGAAAATAAAAGATAAAGGAAGAAACTAAACCTAGGAAAACTAAATAAATCTGCAGATAAGGCCCCCGACATTGTCTGACTAGATAAGGCACCGTCCTTCGGCAGAAAGTTATCAAACCTGGACCGTCTAATTGTACCCGGCCCATGTGTTTTCCGCCGCTTCAGCTTCCATTCACTCGAAGAGATTCACTTCGCCTAATAGCTTCCCTCCTTCGTCCGTCAATCGATTCGTCCACTCTAGTAGCGTGGAACCAGCTAGTCACCCGATTAACAAAATCGAGACGAAGCCAACACCACCCTTGTCGGTCAGGCCTATCCATCTCACATCATTCTCCCTTTGCTGAAGAGGATTTGCCCTCAAATCTAGAGGGTCTTCATCATCCACGTACGACGCAAGATTCTGGACATTAAAAGTTATAGGCATTGTGGTTGACCCTCTCAACGACGCACAAAGGTCCATCAGCCCTTGGCATGCATTTGTTCTTTCGGCTAGTAGGGAGTCCCACAGATGAATCCCATCAATTCGCCGGGGTGAAAGACTTTCTCCCGTCGCCCTCGATTTGCCTTGGCCTTGTACTTCTCATTTTGCGGCTCAGTGATGGTGCGAACCTTCTAGTATAACTTCAACATCTCTTCAGCTTGTTGAACTACGGTTTGGTCAACCAAACCTTCCCTAGGCAACGACAAAGCTCAACTGGAATCATCGGGTTAATTCCAAACACTAGCTCGACTGGGGAAGCCCGAGTTGATGAATGTGGAGCATAATTGTTAGATAACTCAGCCTGTGCGAGCTTGATGTCCCCACTCATTCTGTTTTTCGGACACCATGGTACGCAATATTGCTCCCATAGCTCGATTCACGATCTCAGTTTGTCAGCCAGTTTGCGGAAGAGAACTATTGTTCAACAATAACTTCGTGTCGTGCTTATGCCATAATGTTTTCCAAAAGTAGCACAAAAACTTGGCATCCCGATCTAACATGATCTATGAGGGCACTTCATGTAGTCGAACAACTTCCCGAAAGTAGAGATCTGCAATGTGTGAGGCATCGTCCATCTTCCTATAGGAATAAAATGAGCCATCTTCGAGAATCGATCCATGACTACCATGATCGAGTCCTTTTGTCGCTGGGTGCGTAGTAATCCTAGGACGAAATCAATGCTCACGTGCTCCCATGGTCGATTAACAATTGGTAACGGGGTGTAGAAGCCTTGTGGTTTGACATCACTCTTCGCTCGCTGGCAAATAGCACATCGTCGAATCATCTGGTTGACGTCCTTAGCCATCTTCAGCCAATAGAAATGCTCTTGTAACATCTCGAGAGTTTTATGGACTCGAAAGTGTCCTGCAAGTCCTCCTCCATGCACCTCGCGAATCAGCAACTCTTTTATGGAACTCCGTGGGATGCACAGCTTGACTCCTCGAAACAAGAAACTGCCGGCCAGGTTGTAAGGATCCTGGGCTCTCTCCGCGCAAGCCTTGTATTCGTCGGTCGAGTACAATTCCTTTAGCAACTCGAACCCGATGAGCTTCGACTCCATTCGAGCCACCAAACTCGACTTCCTCAAAAAAGCATATGCTATAACGTTCATGACACTCAACTTATGCTTTAATACGAACGTGAAGGACTGAAGAAACTCCACCCACCTTGCATGTCTTCGATTGAGTTTTGTCTATCCATTGATGTACTTCAATGCTTCGTGATCAATGTGAAGGACAAACTCTCTCGGTAATAAGTAGTAGCTCCATTCGAACAATCGAATATAAATTTTTGTTGTACGTAGGGTAGTTTAGTCTAGCGCCTCCCAACTTCTCACTGAAGTAGGCGATTTGGTCATCCCTCTTATAAAAGCACTCCACCAATGCCAATTTTAGAGGCATCGCACTCGACTTCAAATACCTTCTCGAAATCGAGAAGAGCTAACACGGGTGCTTCCCTCAAGTGGCGCTTGAGTTGCTCGAAACTCGATTGGGCTGTCGTCGACCACGCGAAGGTCGATTCCTTCAAGCACTCGGTCATAAGCCAATCCCAAATAGCCTGGACCTTACTGTCATCAACTTGAATGCCTTCTCCCGACACAACATAGCTAGAAGACCAATCTCGACGTCATGAACTCACACTTTTTGCTGTTTCCATACAATCGACGCTCTCTCAGCTTCTCAAACAATTGTCCGAGATGATCTAGGTGCTCTTTTTCGCTAAGACTACACACGAGAATGTCATTGAAATAGACGACAACAAACTTTCCAATGAAAGGTTGAAATACCTGATTCATTAGTCGCATGAAGGTGCTGGGTGCGTTCAAAAGTCCGAATGGCATGGCCATCCACCCGTAGAGACCAAACTTAGTCTTAAACGCAGTCTTCAACTCGTTTCCTTCTGTCATTTAGATATGATGGTCGCCAGTTCTCAAGTCTACCTTTGAAAACACAGTTGATCCACACAATTTATCAAGCATATCATCAAGTCAATGAATAAGAATCCTGTACTTGATGGCGAGTCACTTGATCGCTCGGCTGTTGACACGTGCCATCCTTCTTGGGAACAAGGATTATCGGGACAGAACAGGGGCTAAGACTCTCCCGAATACAATCACGTTCAATGAGCACTTCGACTTGATGTTGCAGCTCTCTCGCCTCGTCCGGGTTGCATCAGTAAGCGGGATGGTTAAGCAATGACCTTCCGGGGATGAGGTCGATTTTGTGTTATATATCCCTTAAAGGTGGAAGTCCTCGTGGCATCTTCTTCGTAACACGTCCGCTAACTCTAAAAGGAGCTTTTGAACCTGAGAAGGTATGGCCGAAGCTTGTTCTTCTCCTTCCTCGAACAACATAAGCATGTAGATCCTTCTTTCGCCATGAATTGCTTGAGTTAACTTAACACTGGATTAAGTTCTCTGGCTAGTGTTTGAGTTATCGGCCTGAACTTCTGACACTTCCTACAACCCTTAGCCATCTCAATATAATTTTTATTCATAGACGGCCGGATGTGGGACAGGGTGGGATGTTTCGGTTCCTCAATTGTAGAACAAACCATGATGGCGAACGATGCCGGTCAAGGTGATAAACAAGAAAAAAAAGATAATGATGCGCCAGCCTCCAGATATAAGCTAAGCCACCAATGAAGAATGAGCGTGCCCTACATGGACCGTCATAGTAACAGCAGCACAATAGTTGTACTCGGGATTGAAGAATTCCAGAACCGAATACAACTACGCACAACCGGTGTAATAAACGCTCGGGTAATCTCGCCACACACGAAATCCACCGAGTGATAAGAGAGAGAGAAAGACTTAAAGAGTTTCTAGGCTTTAATGATGATTTCAAGATAAGTTGTCCTCAAGAGTTACAGGGCAAGGGCTTATATAGGTTGCCCAAAGAAAAGATAATAAAAGATAAAGGAAAAAACTAAACCTAAGGAAACTAAATAAAATCTACAGATAAAGAAATAAAAGGCTAAACCTAAGGAAACTAAATAAAATCTATAGATAAAGAAATAAAAAACTAAACCTAAGGAAACTAAATAAAATCTATAGATAAATAAAATCTACAGACAATGTTTGACAAGATTTGTGGAGCAGGCACAGTCCTTAGGCTGCAAGTTATCAGACCTGGACCGTCTGATCGTACCTGTCACTTGGGTTATCCGTCGCTTGGTTTCTCGTTGCCTCACCTTCCATTCGCTTGACGAGATTCCCTTCGCCTAATAGCTTCGCTCCTTTGCCCGTTGCTCGATTCGTCCACTCCAATAGTGTGAAACCAGCTTGTCGTCCGGTTGACGCAATCGAGGCAAAGCCAATATCACCTTGTCGCTCAGGCCTATCCATCTCTCATCACTGCCAATAGAAACCATGCACCCGAATCATCCAATGCATTTTCACTCCCGACTGGAAGGTTCCACACAGGCCTTCATGTATTTCTAACATAATGGGTTCGACTTCATCCATATCAACACATTTTAATAGGTCACCATCTTGCGTTTTTCCGTAACACGCCATCTAAAAGTGCATATTTCCTGGCAGCCAACTTCACTTTGTTCTCGGCTTACAAATTGGGGTTTTCTAAAAACTCAACATACGGTTGTCTCCAATCCTTGTCTGCTCTCATAATGTCTATATTATAACTTGAAGAGTACTTCTTTAAGGAGAAACGAATGGATCTCAGGAACTACTCCCAATATTTTTTAACAAGGCCTCATTGAACTATATCCCGATCTTAATTGTGCCAATGAATTTGCCATTGTGTTGTCTTATCGACTCACATGTTCAAAAGCAACATCCTTAAATCTTTTAATCAACTTCTGAGTGATATCTAAATGCTTCTTTAACTCTTGCACGTGGCACAAACTTAAACCATTTACTTGGTTTATGACTAACTGTGAATCTCCTCTAATCAATGCCACCATCGTTCCACTGTCAAGTAAAGTTTCCACGTAATGATGAGAGCACTATATACGGTAGCATTATTAGTCGCATGTTTTGTTAATTTTAAAGAAAACTTGGTCTCGAAACCTAATGGTGATCTTATAACAATCTTGATTTCGGCTCCAATTTTTGTGGACAATCCATCCAACCAATCTTCCCGTAGCTCTTGTACTTTCTCTTCTTGATCTATTGATGTCTCACTCGAGTATTCTACCAAGAATTTCGCAAGGACTTGTCCTTTGACAGCTTTTGGAGGTTTGAACATCATATCATAAGTTGATAATACTAAACTCCATTTAGTAATTCTATCAGTAAGTAGAGGACTTTCGAAGAATGTTTTCAAGACCTGTGCTCTTGAGATCACACAAACTTCAATGCTCCTATGTAATTTCTCAACTTTATAACTGCATAGTACCTCCACAATCTTTCTGAAGTTGTATATCTAATTTTAGTATGATTCAAAAGTCGAGACAAATAATACACATCCCTCTCTTTTCCTTGGTTGTCTTCTTGGGCCAAAAGAGCTCCTATCAAAGTTGCATTTGTCGCTACATATAGAATTAATGGCTTCCAAAGTTGAGGGGAAACCAAAACTGGTTGTTTTGTTAAATACTCTTTTCTCTTCATGAAAGCTTGTTCATGTACATCCGTCCATATATACTTATTCTTCTCTCTTAACGCTGTCGTGAAAGCTTCTACCTTTCCTACTAAGTTTCCCATAAACCTTCTTAGGTAATTCAGTCTCTCGAGAAAGGCTTGCAATTCTTTTTTGTTTCTCGAAAGATGCAATTTTTTTTATTGCTTTGATTTTACTTGGATCCACCTGAATTCCTCGTTTATGTACTAGAAAACCTAGGAATTGTCCAGCATGAACTCCGAATGCACATTTCATTGGATTTAGTTTCAAGTGATGTCTTCTCATTTGGAAGAAAGTTGCTCGAAGATCATAACATGTGAAATATTTGCTCTCGACTTCACCACAATGTCATCAATATACACTTCTACTATTTTTCCAATAAAGGAGTCAAAGATAACATTCATAGCTCTCTGAAAGTAGCTCCAACATTCTTTAATCCAAATGGCATCGAAACGTTGTTTTGTAGACATCTTCTTCAGCTATAAAGATTTGATTATATCTCGAGTAGCCATACATGAGTGACATAATCACACTCCATGTCATTTTATCAATCAACTCATCAACTATTGGCATGAGATATTCATCTTTTAAGGTTGCTTTGTTTAAGTCTCAAAAATTCAGATTTTATCGTTTTTTCTTAATCACAAGGACAATGCTTGATATCCATTCAGTATATCGAGATGTCCTAATGTACCCAGCCTGAAATGGCTTTTTTACTTCATTGTACACTAGTTTGCTTTCTTCCCCAACCATCCTTACCATCCTTCATGGAGCTTGTTGGACAGGCTTAAAGCCTTCTCGAATTGGAAGTTTATGTTCTACTAAACTTCTATCTAGTCCTAGAATTTCAAGGTAATCCAAAGCAAAGCAATTCCGACATTCATATAGAACTTCTTTAAGAATAACAGATAGACTCTCATCTAGGATGACACTCATATAAGTGAGTCTAGGGTTTTCTTCTAAACTAGGATTAATGCTTATCAAATGATCTGATGAAGTTAAAAGAGTGTCTCGACTTTGATTGTCGATCTGCATTGATAAAACTCCTAAATATGAACTAGAATTGAAAGAAAACAACGACGGTGCGATGCAATACAGTTTTTCCACACCACCTAAACAACATAAGGGATGCGCTTCATGTGCACATCAACCATTTCATTTTCTTCAATCTTCATAAGTACTGTCTCGAAGGAGTCTATCGGGCCCCAACTCCGTATCATTTGCATCACCCTGAATCCTCTCACCCTCTTAGCTAGGACGATTCTCGATCAAGAGTTCCTTCTCTCCAACTCTAATCCCAGTCTGGGTAAGCACTATATCTCCTTTAGGCATTCCTCAAGTTCTCTCACCCATCCAGGTTATGGGGGTTCCTCAGCGGTCACGTACTGACCTGGGTCACTCTCGAGTTCCTCATCCCTAGGGACTTCCATAGTGAAACTGAACAAAGGTGTAAAGCCTCGAGCTCGAGGGGTACAATCATATTATTCACTTTCCCATCCACTTGGGGGTACAGGCGACTCGACACTTGTGGTTTCAACAAAAATGAACAATAGCATTCTCCTATTCGAGATTCAATGACCTGTTCTCGGGATCGTTCTTCATCTTCTTCCTTTTCTCGAGCGTCTGCTATTCTGCAATGAAATTCAACGATTTAGTTTCACAAGAACAATGATTCTTATCAGCTCGAATTAGCTTTATTTCATCATCAAGCCAAATCATCAGCTACTTATGTAAGGTAGACGCCATAGCTACATCCTTATGTAGCTAATTTCGACCTAGAAGAGCATTAAAAGTTGGATCAATATGAAGCACAAAGAAAGTTGTCTCATCTCGTGTCGTCTGACTTCAATGTTCACAAAGAACTCACCCATGCACTCTGACCTTCTCCTAAAGAAACTAGTGATTGACATCCTTGTATCTATAAATTGCCACCTCCCTCGACCCATCATGATGAACGTCCAAAGGGGAGGATATTCACCGTAGCCCAATTGTCAACCAACACTTTGTTCATCCTTACTCAACAAAGTCCATAGTAATAAACATGGAGTGTATATGTTGCCTCATCTCGAGAGGGGGTTTCACAAACCAATGAAGTGGCGAGCCTATCGGATATCGAACATGTGGCTTATGTATCTGACGCATCTCTCCATTATTGAGCAAAAGTCTTTCACCTCGTCTTGAAAGACAAGCAGGCAACTCGATCATGTTACGTGTCAATGTAGCCTCCTCATCTCCCTTATGCTCGCCGAGAGATTCAACTTTGATAGGAGTGTAATCCTCATACTCATCAGAAAGAGAATCCTCCTTTTCCCCATTTCCATCAGTCTGCTGGGCATTCTCTCGAGGTGTATTGACATTTTCTTTTGACAGTAAAATGCCTTTGGTCTTCTTCATTTCTCTTTGAGTGCGCCATATGATCCTTTTGAGCACTGGCCTCCGGATCACTTTTTTCTTACAAACCTATTACCATTCTGATTTTGGATCCTTTGCATGCTCTCCTACACACTACCCGAGATTTTTAACGGGGCATTTTATGTAAACAAAATCTTTTTTCTCGAGGGCATAGCCCGATGTCAGCATCATTCAAAACAGCGTCAATGAAATCCGTGTCATAGTTACCTGCAAGTTTGCATTTTGGTTTGATTTCGATCTCTTTATTGATAGACATTTGAACCAACTTCAAGAAGTATATCACACAATATTTGGTGCAGATCTGGGAAATGAAAAGCTTGTTCGAGGAAATGAGTTTGCACTTCTCACAAAGCATTCCTTCCTCGAGAAAACGAGGAATCTGAGGGCCATCCCGCATGAGCTTGGGGTCAATTTGGACCTTTTCTTTTCCTTTCTCCTTGTTCATAAGACCCATGGGAGCTCTCTCGACCTCCACAGCATCAAGAGTCACAGAATTCTCGTCTTGAGTTTTGACTGATTCTTCTTCTCAAGCAACAGCACCCGACCGATCAAGGTCGTTTCGGTACTTATGCACTCTAGATTGGCCAGCTTGCTCATTTTCATCGTACCTTCTTTGTTGGTGCTGATACCTAGTTGATCCAGATGAAAGCTCTCCAAGCACAAGTGCTTTGGAGCAAATCTTTAGTATTGAGGAACCAGCCCCATTCCACTTTCTCGAGTTGAGTCAAATCATACCTGGGACCCTCCTTGTTCTTCTGAAAATACCTATGGAAGTTTCGACACTTGTCTGTGGTATGAGTAGAGTTCAAATGCCAGTGACAATGTTCATCCCAAATATCTCGAACGGGGGAGGTCACGACTTCCCTCTCGACTAGGCGTTTTAACAACCTATTAGGATGGTAATCTCTCTACATAACTTGATTCCTTGATGTTTGCTCATAACATTACTCTCGAGATAAAATCCAGAAACATCATTGTCAATATCACCTTAAGCACACTTATTTTCTTCCTCGGTATCAAACATAAGTATTACAAGTTCCTCTTCATAAGGTCTATCGTTTATACTACTCGATTCATTAATTTCGGCAAAGCGGAGTTCTTTTGACTTGATTAGATCTTGAATAATATTTCTAAAATGCACGCACTCCTGAGTAGCATGGGTAAAAGTTGCATGCCATTTACAGTATTTCCTTCTTTTCTCGCGTTCATTCTCGGATAATTGACCTGGTTAAAGCTTATTACGCCATTTTCGATATAACCAGTCGAATATCTTTTCTATTTGATCTAGGTCAAAGGAAAACTTTCTCTCATCATTATTCTTTTGAGAAGCACAAGCTTTCTAGTTCTTCTTCACTACAAACTCACATATTATTGGCTATCCTTTCACGAATTCAGTTACATTAATCTCTACCGCAGGTTCTACATGACAATTCCTAACAGTATGGAATTCCTCTAATATGAGATTATGACACTCAGTAGCTCGTCTCGAGAGTTCATGGAAATCTCGAAATCTTTCCCCTTGAAGTTTTTCGTTAGTCGTAGAGAGAGAATTTTGTGCTAAGTCGAGTTGATCTCTCTCTGCTATGGTGTTCTTACACGTTAATAAGTGTTTCTTAAACTTCATTAAAAACACTATGGGACTCTCTAGGCAATTGTTTCATCCTAATCACTTCCACTAAGGAAGCTCCGGAATCAAATCTTGCAAAGGCTTTAAGAAACTAGGTCTGCATTTCAACGCAACTCGAGATAAAATTCGGAGAAAGTGTCGAGTACCGACTAAAGACATCTCATGTTAAGGAATTCGGGAAGAGCTTAAGTTTTATCATGTCATTGGCTGACATTTAGCTAGTCTGGTGAGTAAACCTAGCACCGTGTTCTGCCGGGATCCACTTCCGAGAAAAGAGTAAAGTTAGGAACTTGATATCCTCGCGGTATTTCTATCTCTCGCTCTATGTAATCGATAATTGGGCTCCTATACATGCAGACCTCATCTCTTCTTGTAGTTCCCGGCAACATTTGTTCTATAACCTGAGCAGTCTAGTTTCTTAAGTCAGGCAAAGGTGCAAGATTTGGTACTTGTCTAGAGTTTCATTCATCTAGCTTGGGCTTATAATAGAAACTCTCAGGTTCTCTACGTTGTGTGGACGTGCATATGTTTGTGGCATCTCATGTCTTAAACAATCTTCAAGATCCTCTACAAATGTCGGATTTGATTTCATGTTATATCCCGACATCAATTTTCTCGAGGTGTCCTGGAAAAGCTCCATTACCTCAATTATGGTTTTCAGGATAAAATTCGGGATGCGCACTATAAGGATTTTCATTAAAAGTAACTTTTTTGCTTTCCAACTCTTCTAGCATTTACTATAAATGCTTTCTCTAGAGACTCGGTCCTGACACAAGGTTAGAATTCTGGCTCTTCCAGAGTGGTATCTCACTAATGGCTCGAGCCCCCCTTATCAAGTTTATCAACCCTATCAGTTAACACTCTAAGTGCATTTAAAATTTCCTTTCGTGTTTCTACTACATCTCTTCGTTTTTCAAACATATCTCTTCCTAATAATCCTATAATGTTGTTAAGCTCATGGATAAACACAAAGTCAGACGGGGAATATGTGGACTAGGGATATTAGGGCCCCACAGGCATATTCTGAATATACCTGTCATTTTCGCCCTCGTTTTCGCCCGTTCAATTTGTATTCTCATACTGTACTTCCTCATGAGGATTCTCGCTCCTAATGTGCAGAGGTGCCATCATTTCCAATGGGCTTATAAATTTTCATAAGTTTCACCTCCCACCGTGGTCGCAAAAAACGTTTTTTAGCATTACACGTATCAATTTTTTCGAAGTTTGTGGTCGTCATATGATAATTAAACGAAGATGAATAGAAAATAAACTTTAATTCGATTAAGTACCAATGAATTATAAGAACAGAGACTTTACAACACTTACAAACTAGATGCAAAGACCAAAAACAGCAAAGGGAACTGAAAGAGAGACGGTGGGTGCTTCAAACGGGCAGCGGTGGATGTGCAGCGGCTACGGCAGGCTCCTTTAATAGTGTCTGCTTTGGTGGAAAGATGGTTAAAGGTGATGAAAACGGATAGTTTCTAGACGCTTTTAGGACGTTGTGGGAAAACAAAACGCTGATCAATCTGTCGAATTGAACTTAATGATTGATCGTATCTCCCTTTGTTTTTATACTCCTGTTACTTTACATATATTTAATCAGGATTTGATTTACTTAGATCGTGTGTACGATTGAATCCCTATTTTGTATGAATCATGGAGATCATGTTTTAAACAGCTAATCTTATTCTGTCACGTGTCTTGCTTAATTAATGAGCAGTTATGCAGACAGTTAGAAGCATAGGAGATGAACAAGAGCAGAGGCGAACAGGAAGAGCATTGCCGAGGAGAACAATCGTCGAAATTCAATTGTAAGAATTGTAATAAGGTTTTGTGATCTGCTGTGTTTATAACTGAAGTTGTGTGGAGTCCCAACTTGTGGATAATCCTCGTTGATGCGAATGGAAGATGAATTATGTGAGTTGTAGTTGAAGGTTGACTGTTGTAGTTGTGGGAAGTGTTGATATGATGTTGGAGAAGACGAATAGGAGGGGAGATGATCAGTGAAGTGAATTGTAGTGTTATGTGATTACATCGTTGTTGTGTTGATTGTATTTGATAGTTGAGTCACTGGTTCCACGCTTCAAGTGGTATCAGAGCGAATTAGACTGAGAATTATGCATTGAAGATGACGGTTGCGTCCGAAAGTAGGTCCAGAGTGGTCGCAGCCGAGGGGGAAGCAGTAGGCGCGATGTTTCAAGAGTTAATGAAACGCTTTGATGTGCTGGAGTAAAAAATGATTGCCATGGAGAACCGACCTATAGATTCTCATGAAAAACAATCATTGGAAGCTGGAAGTTACAGTGATACATCGGGAAGGAGTCATAGAAGAGATAATTGGAAAACATATGGCCTTATGAGGCATACGTGTATAGAGTTTCCAGCCTTTGATGGAAATTATGTTCATGATTAGTTATTCAAAAGTGAGAGATTCTTTGAGTTGGATGGTACTTCCTCTGAGTTGAAGGTGAGTATAGCTTCGGTTTACTTGTTAGGAATGGCATTGGAGTGGCATTATACCTTTGTTAAAGGAAGGAAATTGATGGGAAGCATTAGTTGGGAGGAGTATTCCAATGCTATGCTGATGAGGTTTAGACTAGGAGAAAGGAAACGTCCCATCGCAGAAACCAAGAGGTAAGAAGAAGGAGAGAGTCTGATTGAATATATAAACAGCTATGTGTCCTTGATGAGTACGATGAAACTAGGGGATAAAGAATTAGGTAGCAGTGTTGATTGAAGGCTTGAAACTTCCTCACAGGAAATTTGTTTCAGTTTTAAATCCTCGAAATTTGCAGTGAGCGATGTCATATGCGAAAACCTTGTCTCTGGAAGAAGGGTCGAGAAGAGATTCAGTAACCCGGGAAAGAATTCCTATGGAGAGGAATAAACATGTGAATGTTGAAAACATCTTAGTGGTTGCAGCTCAGAACAAGGTCTCGGGGGTGCTGCAATTTGCTGATAAAACCATGAGCAATGGTAGGAATTATCCATCTGAGAGTACCAGGGGAGACACATACATACCACCTCATAAAAGAATTCCCTTCTCCGATATTGAAGAGAAAAGAGCTAAGGGTTGTGTTTTTGGTGCGATGAAAAATATTTCTTTGGCCACAAGTGTGCAAATAAGAAATTGTTCTCTTTGATACTTGAACAGGAAGAGTTGACCTCTAAGCTAGCTGAAGGAGTAACTAGTGGGGACCAGGAACATGATGCTTCTCCAGTAATTACCTTATATGCTCTTTGTAGACTGAAAGGAGGAGTAAACCAGGAAAGCATGTGACTGGCTCGGTATTTTAAGAAAAGAAGGTTGAATGTCTTGATCAATTCGGGCAGTACACATAATGTGTTCAATGTTGTAGTTGTAAGGCAGTTGGGGTGTGAACTTCAATCAATACCTGTGCGAAGAGTCATGGTCGCTAGTGGTGATTTTACTACTTGTGTTGAAGAGTGTAAGACATTTAAGTGGCTGATGTAGGGTGTTGAGTTTGAAACTTCAGTGTTGGTAATGTAGTTGAAGGCTTGTGAGTGTATTCTAGGCATGCAATGGCTGAGATCTCTTAAGGTGGTTGAATGGGATTTTAAATATATGACCATGAGCTTAGAGGTTATTGGTAATAAGGTTCAATTGTGAGCTGGGTGTGAGTCGGAGGTGAAGGTGAAGGAGTGTACTGCGATGAACTTAGATAATGTAGTAAGTGTTTTTGTTATTGGTGGTCGAGTATAAACAATTGATAAGACTGAAGATAAAGAAAAAAAAGTAATACCCGAACAGATTCAAGAGGTGTTGCATCAATATGCAGGGGTGTTTGACGAACCCAAAGAGCTACCTCCTTTCAGGGAAAACGATCATGTTATTCACTTGGAAGAAGGGGTGAAGGGGTTAAGCTTGAGGCGGTATTGGTACTCTAATGCCCAAAAGGATGTTATCGAAAAGATGGTTCGGGAAATGTTGGATTCAGGGGTCATTCAGCCAAGTTCTACTCCATTTTCATCCCCATTCAGCTAAGAAGAAGAAGGACAACACTTGGCGTATGTGTGTGGATTATAAGGAGCTCAACAACAAAGCAATCAAGGATAAATTCCTTATACCAGTGATTGAGGAGTTGTTGGATGAATTAAGTGGGTCTAGGTGGTATACTAAGTTTGATTTACGCTCTGGATATCACCAGATAAGAATGAATCCCAGTGATGTAGAGAAGACAACATTTAAGACCCATGATGGACACTACCGATTCTTAGTTATGTCCTTCGGTTTAACCAATGCACCATCTACCTTTTTAGAGCCTAATGAATGACATTTTAAAACCGTTTCTAAGGAGGTTTTGTTGGTATTTTTTATGACATCCTGGTTTATAGTAAGGACTTGGAGGAGCATGTTTTGCATCTATCCGCAATGTTGGGTATTCTCAATGATCAGGTGTTGTTTGTGAAGAGAAGTAAATGTTCCTTTGCTTATAGGAAGGTGGAGTATTTGGCGCATTATATAGATGAAACAGGAGTATCCACTGATCCTAAGAAGGTGGAGGCAATAAGAAATTAGCTAGTACCCAAAATTCTGAAACAGCTGCGAAGTTTTCTAGGGTTAGCTGGTTACTATAGAAGGTTTAACAAGGGTGTGGGTGCATTAGTAAGGCTTTAACAGAGCTGTTAAAAAAGGACTTTCATTGTGGAGACGGTGTTGGTACTGTGGTGTTGGTACTTCCTAATTTTACTAGGACTTTCATTGTGGAGACGGATGCAAGTGCTGTGGGAATCAGAGCTGTCCTTTGATAAGGAACTTCAGCATGACAACTATCCGCATTATCAGGAAACACCATATGATTGGGTTCTTCCTCCAGTGGACCATCCTATGGCAATCGTGGAGCACGATGTGACTAAGCTGCCTCCTTCTCCTGCTATGAATGAGTCGGTGCTGACTCTACCAGATGTCAAGGACAAAGGAAAATAGTTATGTTACACTAAGACGGGGGCTGAATTATTGTTAAAGTCTAATTAAGGATTTTTAACTACTTTTCGACAAACCACGCAGCGGAAGAAAACTTTTGTAAAACAAAATCTAGAAGACAGGCTTATGTAAGACATAACGTATAAAACGTACAACGAAATGATTCGAACGACACATGGCAATATATAGTGGTTCGACACTTTTTGCCTACGTCTAGTCACTCAGAATTTGGATGGTTATCACTAAAACGAAACGTAGTAGCAATTACAGAAGGTGATGTGCGACCAACCTTCTACAGCACAAACCAGAAAGTTCTACACCAGAGGTAACTTGTAGCACACATTAACGTGACTGGCAAATAGTAACTGTTGTTTGGTCGTTTCCCTCATGCGGTGTCCTCTCCTTTGAGGTTTTTCACTCCGGTGACGTCTATACCTGCACAAATCAACCCACTGCGACTTCTCTTGCGTGATCTCTTGAGACAGTGACTAGGCAGACACATAACCCCTACCCAAGGTTATCATGCACGATCACCTGAGACAGCGACTAAACAGATACAGAACCCTTGCCCAAGGTTATCCTGCACACACAGAACGTACCACAGAAGCTGGTCAGTCCCTCGCCTTTTGTGTTCCTGAAGTATTTGCCCTTCTCTTTGGCCCAGTACACATTGGCTATGCCAGCCTCCAGCCGCACGTCTCCACCAACGTCTTCTACAGCATCCAATCAAAGTCCCTCGTGGCCCCCAGGTTACTCTCCCGGAAGGTTTCCCCAACGCTACAGCCTTCTGCATCTCACGTCCTGCGTGTGTGACTAACAAAACTTAAAAACACAAGAACGAAAGAATCACAAGCTCACAACAAACTCTCTCTAAACACAATGATACACTCTTTTTCGTTGGTTGGTTGGTTGTAGTTACTGTGTGAGGGAATGACTTCTATTTATACACAAAAGTTTTAGGCTTATCATAGAAGGTGAAACTTGACAAAACTAGCTTATGCACATAACAGACAACAAATAAATGATTAGTAAATCAAATTCAATCATTCCAAATACGTCATACTAAGCAAATATATGTTGGGATTGAGATTAAATCCATTACAAATCCATTACAATATGATTTAACGAAGTTTCCATGAATAATGTATTTGCAGAATGTCCCGGATGGACACGTCAGCAACCTTCTGTATTTGAAAATAATTTACAATTTATTTTCAAACTACATTTTGTCCAATCCACGATATGATTCAATGAATGTGGACATATGAGTTGTATAATTATCCAATTAATAATTTTTCATGGATAATATAATTTTAGAATAACCTTATAGAAGGTTTTTCATAAATAGATATTTTTGAACCTTAATTATTTGTATTTGTAAAGTAACTCAGTGAATGTTGAATCGAGATTCGCCGTAGATTTCTCGTCCAATCTTCAAAATTATGAAAATTCAATTTGGGTGATCGACAC
Organism: Melastoma candidum; assembly: GCA_023653495.1. NCBI lineage: Eukaryota > Viridiplantae > Streptophyta > Magnoliopsida > Myrtales > Melastomataceae > Melastoma > Melastoma candidum. The sequence continues at coordinate 12,373,953 of CM042884.1, read as the reverse complement.
CAGTCACGAGGGAGTTGGAATGTCTAGTTAGGTGAGACGCTATTGATTTAAATGTGTGTCACCCAGCAAATCGACCATATCGAAGGGCAAGGGGCACCAACAAATATCGTCTATCATGCTCCTCAATGGACATGTGACAATCCCCTTGTTAGCCAAACGTCGAAATAACGGGTTGGACAAAATTATTTCTCCAGGCACCCGTGATTCATGCATGGGTAGTTCGAGATCATTCTCTACGATGTTAACCTTTGTTTCAAGAGTATGAAAAGTGTGAATTGTAATTTCATTCTTAAATGGTTGGACATCGACTACGAACATGACATTTGGTATCACTTGTTCCACCACTTGCACCCAAACATCTTTGAGGGCTAGTGGACCAAGCTACTCAACTCTATTGAACTCTGGAGATGGATTTGCTATGGGAAGATATTCCTCGACGAGAGGTTTTACTTTGAGAAAAAAATTCCTCTACAAGAGTTTTCGAGGACATCATCCTTAACAATAAGTTTTTCTTGGTGGGCACAATCATCGATAAAAGATTTTATTTTGGGACATACTCCTTGACAAGGACTTTTGTTTTAGGGATGTACTCATCGAGAGGATGTATTCATCGACGCGAGATTTTATTACTAGTACATACTACCTGACGGGAGTGGGGACATACTCATTGACAGAAGATTCACATGAAAACTCACTCTACGTCAATGTGATTGGGCATTAGTAGAATACTGAGTAACATATCTGTTTACATTGTTGTACCCATCTACGAAGTTCTCTACTTGTGTCTGGGCATCTTTAAGAGCAAAAGGGTCAAGTTGTCTAACTCTATTGGCTCTAAGAGCATATTCGTCGACGGGAGGCCTTATATAAAAGTAATATAGTTGGCCAATCTTTGGGAATCAAGGGAGTGCTCGTTGTGGAAAAATTTATCAGTGAAAGAGAGGAGGCGTGAAGTTAGCTCAACAAAAGGGCGTGAAGATTTTAAAATAATATTTCATGGAGGTTTCAAGATAATATCTATCTATTGTTGGAAAATATTAAATTTCTTTTATTGACTACGCCGTTTTATGTAAGGGATGATTGGAATAAGGAAAGTACGTTGGCTGAAATTTCTTAAGCTTTCTCTTCGAATGCAGAGATCAGAGGGTTCTCTGTAGTGAGCCCTCGAGATTCCGTTACCATTTGTTGAATGGGTAGGAACTCGAGTTCGTCTCGACCACGACTCTCGTCGTAGGTTGATTTGGTAGCGAATCGCCCGTGGACTAGATCTGTGACTCGGGATCGTATTAAAAATCTTTCTCTACGCCGATTTGGGGAAGCATAATTTGAATATCGATTCACGTCCCATTCTACTATGTTGTTCTCATAGACTTGATATGGGTTAATCGCTCTCGTAGACTTATTGTAAGTCCATTCCTTGTATATGTATTCGGGATATGGACTTCCACAGAGATACATGTGTTTTCTATGAATAACATATGGTACCATTTGTTCCACCAATGATTTCGCTCTATAGACATATTCATCAACAAAGGCTCTCGTGTGGAAGCATTTCTACGGGATTGTTCAACCCTACCAACTCCTGTCAATAAGTTTGTCTTTGGAGCATGTTCATCTACAGGAAATCTCGCATTAAAGCCTTCCCCATGGTGATGCTTAACTTCGCCAGCTTATGGAGCTAAATTCATCCTAGAAACATAGTCATTAACAGGAGGTCTCATGTAGAAGCTCTCTTTATGGGGCCACTTTGTTGGTTTCCAGCATTGGGCTTACCCTGGGTACGCCCCCGTCGATCGAGGTCTTAGTGTAGGAACTCTCCTTGCGACGATGTGGGGGGTTCGACCTTCAGTTTGGTTCTCCTTGTATCCTATTGTCCTCATCTATCATGTTATCTGTTTGCACTGGGCTTCGTCTACTACATCTAAGCGGCCGAGAGGAAGATAGTTTAGCAAGAGCTAGTTTCTTAGAAGGGAAGCTTGAGTTATCTATCTCGGACACAGTAAGCGCCATGGTTCCCCACGTCTTCCATCTTGAAAAAAGACTAGTCGTGGGGAACCATTGTTGTCTGCCCAGGCATCTCCCATGAAAGAGTTGTCTTTTTAGAAAAGAATCATCCTGGTTTGGGTCAACGACTGCCCGCATATCATTCCTTGCAGGTCATCCATCTTTTTAGCCATATCCCCTGTGTTTTTTGTATGTCTCCCACGTTCTTTTATAAGTCTCCCATGTTACTTTTCGCATCCCCGAATTTCTTATGTAATTCGACCTCTAATATGAACTCAGGTGGGGCATGTAATCACAGGAGACTGAGAAGATGAATCTTGCCGACCTTGAGCCGGATTATTTTTGGGATGGTAGCCCGTTGAATCCACATATACCCTATCATGTTCGGGATTGTAGGCCTCGCTTAACTAGTTTGAACTTCTAGTTTGCGGCATACTGAACAATTAGATCTTTTTGCTCCCACTGTGGTCGCAAAAAATGTGTTGGCGTTGAAAACGCAAGATGTTAGGAATATTTTGCACGAACAACAAAGAAGTTCGGATGTGATTGCCAATAATAAAATATAAATGAATTATATTAATAAATGACGTCTTACAAACGAAGAAAATAGCTTACAACCATGAATGAAAAAAAAATAGTTGAAAACTGGAAAGGGTGCGGATGCCGTAAACTTCTTGCAAACGTTGAAGACTCGCGGATGGTTTGGTGGAATCTGGTTTTCGGTAATATGGTAAACATGGATGTGGATGAGAGTGCGGTATGACTCTGGTGGTGATGGAGCAACAAGGAAAAAAGGGCTGGAAACAGATTTGGAACTTGGGAACTGAAGGCTGAGGGCTTGAGGACTGAAAACTGAGGGTTGTTAGACAAACAATGCACTTTGGATTTTGGTGAATGTCTGTTTTTGTTTAAGAGAATTCTCAATGCCTTTTATATTTGATTGGATCTTCAAGACGTGGGTCACTTCTCCCCTGATTTTTCTCTAACTGAAGATCATCTGAAATCATGGAGACGTGGCCTCCCTAACCTCTTTCCCAAAATTTCATAGTCAGGATCTTTCTTGATCTTCGTTGACTTAGATATAAGTGACTTTACCTCGTAGACTTGGCTCGGGCTTCCTGCCCTCATAGACTTTCTCTGAGGTTATGGAATTAGTATGAGGTGGGTATTGTAAACTTTGTTTATTCCCCTTCCCGATAGACTTGCCTACTGAATTTGATGCTGTTTCGTAAACTTTCGACGGGTCTTGGTAGACTCATTATGGATTTGCATCAGCAAACTAACAATGGGTGTGTGGGCCCTTCCTGTAAAACACAATCTCAATATACTTAGTTCTTGCATGAAAGACCGGATTCGTCATGAAGTATATAGCCGAGATGATGTTGTTGCACCGTAAAATCGGAGAAGGAGATAATATAATTCCAAATTCTGAAGGAAGTGATTATAACCAAATGATCTCCGCGGTTGCATATGCAAAACTCTTGTATTCTGACTTGAGCAATTATGGGCGCAACTTGAAAGGTGTTGACGAGATCGTTGCGGGCGTAGGAACAAAGTTGGATTGCAACCGTCGTGGTGTCTTGGGTGAGCATGAAGTATAAGCGAGTGCCGATATTGGACATTGATAATTTTTTGTGCATGATACATGTGCAACTTGATAATGTGCATGTGCAACTTGATACATGATACATGATACATGTGCAACTTGTTCACCTTAGCCGAATACTTCTCTATTAAATCAACAATAATATCTCTCTCCCTCATTGAATCAAGCAGTTTGTTCATTCTAATGAACTCGCGAGCGAGCCATATAACGATAAGCTACTTATTTTTCAAAGGACGAGTGAAAGCATGCTCTAAATGATAGGACTTGAAAAGAATTATAAAATCTCGTTGTAACTATCCGACATAGAGACACAAAAGACATCATGTTACAAAAGCTACTTCCATTTCCTATCATCAACTCTAACCCAATGAAAATTCACTCTATTTAAAATACCATAATCTTGAATAATGTCTTTAAATTGTTCTAGGGAATCAAATATTAACCTAATCTCGAATTTCAAACTTTTGTGATTATAAATTGTTTCCATGGTCCCTTGGTTAGAAACAACATTATTGTCCATAGGGTATATTTTAACAACAAGTTCAATGTCAAAATAAATATACTCGAATTCAACAACCCACCAATCTCCATGTTCAATTCAAGCACCTCCTTATTACCATCATGTTGATCCTCCTCTTCCCTGTTCTCCTCATGACACATACATCATTATAAATATTGATGAGCCTCCAACAAGAAACTAACCAATTCGCTTGTTTGTACATCGGTTAATATTTTAACCAAGCCTTTAGCTAGACTCGTCTTAGATTTCACATACCACAACCTACTAGGTTTATATCCAAACCGAATCGCTAAACTTTCTATAGTGAAATACCCTATCTTATCCACGTCCGCATGTCAAATTTAATCATCTTCCCACCAACATAGCAAATCATACCAATAAGATTAAGTTTTCTCCAACATGCAAAATCAGATCCCCACGTCCGTCTTCTATTTTTAAAGTCAAACAATAACAATTTATATCTAAGGAACTAATACGAGAGTCATAAACCTACATTACTAACAATTAACTAATAGAACGAAGATGATGACTGTTGGTGTAACAATGGCACTAAGAGGGGGGTGAATTAGTGTAATAGCCTTTTTAGCCTTTTTTACAACTACTAGAACCCAGCAGCGAAAGGTTAGGTCTCTGTAGGGTACATAACCCTTGTACACAGTAGATCCCAAAGTGAACTGCTTGATGAGAGAATGACCAGCTAAACTCTGATATAAGATATGATTATGCAGTCCTGAGAAGGTTTCTGTAGTAGCAGAAGATTGATGCAGAAGGTTGATGCTTCAGCTATCAAGGTTCTACAGTTCCGACCACCTTAAGTGTGTACACAGTAGATCCCAAAGTGAACTACTTGATGAGAAAACGACCAGCCAAAGTCTGATATAAGATATGATTATGCAGTCCTGAGAACGTTTCTGCAGTAGCAGAAGGTTGATGCTTCTGCTATCAAGGTTCTACAAATCCGACCACCTTAAGTGTGATCAGCAATGTCTACTCCAAGATCTGAAAGATATTTGTAGTAGCAGAAGCTTGTCACAGAACCTTGTAGGTTTCTGCACTACCAAGAAATGATCTGCGAAAGCTAGATAGTTGGAAAACAACTCCAAAACCTGATTGGTTTCTATATCATATGATGTTTGATGCGGGACCTTTGGAGTCTCTTCTCAAACGTTCGTGTTGTTTCATTTAATTTGCTTTTCCGTATGCATAGAAAGTAAATGAGATACGGAAGGTTTATAGTATTTCAATAATTGCGTAGTCCACTCATCATCCTTATAGGATGAAATTCACTAATAAACACTTATAGCGAATACAAGACTGACAGAAGAAATAAAACACTCCTGTAGAGGGTATTGTAGACAGCCTTTCGGCTTTTCCACAAAGGATGTACTAGGAGAAGGTACTGAGACACTTCTGTAGTGTAGAAGGTGATGCAGATAGCCCTTCGGCTTTTCTACTCACATAAAACAGTTACTAACTCCACAATCCCCGTGGTTGGGATTATGTTGAACGTGGCAGCTCCACGCAAGCACATAGCGGCCATACGCAAGCAGACAGCAGGGTGGATTTTCCCTCCGGCGGTTCCACGACCTGCTTGGCTCCTCACCTAGGCTTCCCCGATGCTTGGTTCCTCACCAAAACATCCAGAAGCAAACAACACCCGTGGGGCTTCTCCAAAGCCTGCAGCAGGTACTTCCCTTCTGCAGAAACACAGATGTCAGTGCCTAACCGTGAATCTCCCAGACATGGCCCTTTTTCTGCTCACTGCCCTGGCACGTATAGACCCCGACTTCTCCCTAAGCCTGTGCACGTCCGCCACGCCACAGCATAGCCAGATCCTTCGCGACCTCACTCACGCCCTGCACAGGTTACACCCTGGACACCAGCTTTCTGCACCGACGTGCAAATCAGTTACAAAACAACCGATATCAGTACCTCACCAGATTCCTCCAGAAGCCGCCCTTCTTTTGCTTAATGCCTTGGCACGCATACACCCCGACTTCTCCCTAAGCCTGATGCACGTCCGCCACGCCACAGTACAGCTAGATCCTGAGCACCAGCCTTCTGTAACTGAATGCTCAACCCCAAAGAGAACGAAAACTCACAAGTCTCTTAGGCTTTAGTACACTCACTCTACACGTAAGTCCTCTACATTTTTTTGTCTAAGAAAAGATCCTATCTTATTCAAAATACAAATGACATATTTACAGAAGGTACATTGGCTGACGGAAGTCTCAGCAAAACGTGAAAATAAAATATCAGTCAAATAAAACATTCCCCCATTGGGAGAGATGTTCCATATCACTTGAGGATCAATAATGCCATCTTGTCATGATTGTGTTCACGATCCTAGGTGATAGGGCTTGCAGAAGATTCGGGCATATAAGATCCGTTAAGCTTCTATAAATGGAAATTAGATAATCTTGGTTTCCAAAATTGATTGGCAGACCTTCTAGATACAAACACGTGTGGAGTGCGTCCATATTCAGATGGGTTGTTCTTTTCCATGATTCTTAAAGAATCTAGACGTGTTTAGATGCAAAATGAAGGATTAATTGACCGTTGGATAGTTGCAGAACAATTAGTAGAACCTTGCATGACTGTTTTCCAGATAGAGAGTGATTTTTTCCCTTAAATAGAGTATATCAACTCACATGGAAATAAATCGTAATCAAAACCATTTTAATTAATATATAATACCATAAGATGTTAGTAGAAGTTCCAATAAAATGAGTATAAAGATTACCCCTAAAATCTTGAGGGGGAATACTCATCATTTGTACTCGAATTGGTTCTGGAAACAAACTCCACCAAATTAATTTAAATAATTCCTGGTAACGATTAGGTGACAGAAGATACGAATTAGACTGTCCCTGTAGGTTAACCTTCTACAGAGTAGTAGAAGCTTACGTTCTACACAACAAAAGCTTATCTTCTGTATGGCATCATTAAAACCATACTAACAATCTCCCCCTTTTGATGACGACAAAACTATCTATTATCGAGAGAAATATTTTACGGAGAAACTCCCCGTAACTCCTTCTAGATGAGTGCGGGTAGGAATCTCGCTTATGTGTACAGAGCTAGAAGCTTCTGTAAGATGCAGAGCATAAGAGATTCTGCGATAAGCATATGAGCTCAAATGATCTTGCAAAGAAACTCCCTCTAACTCTGATTGAGTGCGGATACGAATCTCGCATATAATCACATAGCTAAAAGCTTCTGTACATTTGCAGATCATGACAGCTTATGGGTGGTACAGAGCACAAGGCTTCTGTGTGTAACCCGACAGTTCCTTGCAAGAACTCAGCAACTACACTCCCAGCAAAAGGGACGAAGTCTCCTTTTACATTCCCTAGCATAAGAATGTTAGAGACATACAACAACACCTATAGAAGGTTATTAAAAGCAATGCAAAAAATAGGCTTCTACTCCCATTAATTATAGAAATATTTCCTGCAGAAACACACAGCGAAGTCTTTCTATTTCAAATATCCATATTACTCCCTCTTTTTTTCATATTGAAAGGATAGGACTGAGTGATAGACGGTGAAACGATATCAAAACCATACTGGAAGAAAGTTCAACAGATTCTATAATTAAACTATTAAAAAAAATAGTACGGCGTACGAGAGGGTGTGCCCGTAGAGGGTCACTTATTGAAAACATAAAAACAGAGTTTTCCAAAATTTTTCAATAATAATGCCCTTCAGGCATGCAAATTTTCATGCAGAAACTTGTCTAGGCCCTCCAGTTGGCGTATAGCATCCATGACCAGTCTCTGCAGCACTCGGATGTCCTCACCTTGGGTAGCAACTTGGAGTTGCAGCTCCTTGAAAACAAATGGCAGGGTAAATGAGGCAGAAGCGTCAACAGCCGGTGGAGCAGAACCTTTATGGCTTGCAGGGGGTCCTTTGGCATGTTTCTTGCCCTTAACAGCAGCAGCACCAACTGGAGTCTTCTTCTGGAGAAGCTCATAGTGTTGCGCTTTCATGAGCCAGCCTTCTGTTGTCTTCAAATACTGCATGCTGTTGATGATATTAGCATCGAAGTTGCCAACTTTTCACTTGTCCTGCTCAGAAGCTGGAGTAGGGTCAATGTCGTGCATCTGCAGAAGGCCAACAATCACTTGGCCATAGGGTAAGCTCTTTTCTCTCCTTGACAGGCTCCATTCCATGTGCTCAAAGATCAAGGCACCAAGGCTGAAAGGTATTCCCTCTAGGAGATGGACCATGACTTTTGCATCCGCAAGCATGATGGAGTCAATGCTTCCAGTACGAGGCAAAAGAATGAAAAGCACAGCGCGGTGCAAAAACCCTGAGGCGAAGATCTAGCCGAGTGGACTCCATGTAATTTTGAAGGGATACCTTATACCCAACAGTGACGCTAAAAGCCTCATTCTTTTCAAAGTCTTGCATCTCTGTATTGGATTCACAACCATACAAGTTGCAGACATCAAGAGCAAACTACACAAAGGTAACTTCGTTAACAGAAGCACAGATCGTCCGTCCCTGTAGAAGTTGAGATTGGACTAGTGCTCAAGAACCTTTGCCACAGACACTTCAGCATAAAACTCGCAGAAGGTTTTTAAGCCTAATGCCTCAAACATAGGGGCTATGTCCAGCATATTAACAGAAAACCAAGCAAAATACTCGCTTACTTGCAATCAATAGGTGGTCAGAAGTGTCGACTGTGGAGATATCGCCATCAGCTACCACTTTATCAATTTCCTCCTGGCTAACAACAGCAGAAGATGCTGGGGTAAAGTAACATGTCCCTTAGGGCTCTTCACGAGCAGCTTAGTCTCATACTTGGAGACCGTTTCCGCATTTTTCGCTTAAACCTGGTCAGGAAGAAACACCATGTGTTGTGGCTGTAGAAGGTGGCTTAAGGCCATCAGATTTTTCAATCTTAGGCACTTTAAGAGAAGCAGAAACCACACCCTTTTGCATCAGATCTGAAGAGATCGTCTGCATTGGCGGGAGCACGACTGTGATTGGCTCTACATTCTCAACAAAATCATTCTCATCTGAGCCTATTGGTCCATCAAATTTGGAGAGAGCAGGTTCGTTGGCCACACCTTCTTCAGAGACATGAGTCTCTTCAGTAGATGGTTCTCCTCCTGTAGGAAACTCGCCAGCATGCAGAACCTTTTCCATGACGGCTTCTAGAAACTCAGCAAAGACCTCCTTGGCTATAGGAGTAGGTAGATCAGCGGCACTGAGCACCTTAGATGGTGGAACCTCCTCAGAAGGGTGATCAACAGCAACAGGCTTGGAAGCCTGTGCAGGAAAGGGTGAAGCGCCGGATTTCGACAACCTCTTGGGATTCTTGGTCTTTGGTGCCATTGGAGAATTTTCAGATAAGTGTTGAGAGAAGAAAGAGTGTTTAGGGTTTCAGAAAGCAGAAGAGAAGTGCGAAGCGGTGAAAGAGAGAGAAGAAGATGATGGAGATTTAAAAATGGTTAGAAAATATTCTCCAATATATAGGCAGACCATAAATCTTTCAGATCCTAACGGATCTTCTACGAATTAGATCAATCTAACCGTTGGGGAAAATCTTTCCAGATTTTGTTACCATTTGACTCAAGGTAAATTTTGAATCAAACAATTGTTTAAGACTGTAGAAGGTCAACCTTCCACGCCAAAGCTTCTGCATAGTTTGGTTTGGTAATTAAGTTCATAAACATAAGTCTCCTTACTTAATTAACGTAATCTCAAGTTTTCACCTGAGCATAACGTTGAGTTGCAGAAGGTCGACTTCTGCACCAAGCTTCTATACATAGATATCTGTTCTAAGGTGAGAAACGGAGACGTCCCATCTTAGATAGTTAATGTTTGAGTTGATTTCTCAAACTTGATTTCATGTTGCAGAAGGTCAACTTTCTGCACATAGGTTATGTTGTCAATGATGACATAATGCCTTTGTTTTTTACTTAAGTACTTAGATTGGGTGACATATTCCTAACTCACTCCTGATAAATTCAAACTGATCTTTATCTAGAGGCTTAGTGAAGATGTCCGACAATTGTCTTTCTGTGTTGATGTATTCAATACATACAGAACCTTTCTGCACATTGTCCCTAAGAAAATGATGTCTGAGTTCGATGTGTTTTGATTTAGAGTGATAAACGAGGTTATGAGCCAAATTGATTGTGCTCGTATTATCACACTTGATTGGGATTTTAACAAACTCAAGGTTGTATTCCTCAAGTTGTTGTTTCATCCATAGAACCTGAGCACAGCAACTTGTAGCTGCTATATACTCAGCTTCTGCGGTTGATAAAGCAACCAAAGTTTGCTTTTTTTAGAACCATGAAATAAGATGTTCCCCATGAGTTGACATGTACCATTGGTACTTTTTCTGTCAATTTTACAGCCTGCAAAGTCGGCATCCGAGTATCCTATAAGATCAAAATTTGATCCTTTGGGATACCACAATCCGAGGTTAGCAGAACCTTGCAAGTATTTGAAGATTCTCTTGACCGCAGTCATATGAGATTCTTTGGGTGCAGATTGAATTCCTGCATAGAGACATACGCTAAACTATACGTCGGGTCTAGAAGTTGTAAGGTACAGAAGGAAGCCATTCATACTTTTGTATAGCTTACTATCCACTTTTGAACCATTTTCATCTTTGTCTATCCTAGTGCTTGCAGCCATAGGAGTCGATAGGGGTTTTGTGCCATCTAAACCAAATCGTTTCAAAAGCTGCTTAGTGTATTTTTCTTGATGAAGAAAGGAACCTTCTCAGTTTGCTGAATTTACAATCCGAGAAAAAACGTAAGTTCTCCCATCATGCTCATTTCGAACTCACTTGTCATGAGTTCAGCAAACTCTTTGTAGAGCTTATCATCGGTTGATCCAAGATTATGTCATCAACATAAATCTGGACCACCATAAGATGATTGTTTTTGTTTTTTAGGAAGAGTGTAATATCTACTCGACCTCTTTTGTAGCCTTTTTTAGGCAGAAAGGAGCTGAGCTTCTCATACCAGGCTCTTGGTGCTTGTTTAAGCCCATATAATGCCTTTGAGAGATCATAGACGTGTTTTTTGGTGCTTTGGATCCTTTGTGACCTCACTCGCGTCTGGTCAAGCTTGTACCCTAGGCACCAACTTTCTGCGACCGAATGCTCAACCCCAAAGAGAACGAAAACTCACAAGTCTCTCAGGGTACAATACACTCACTCTACACGTAAGTCCACTACTTTTTTTGTCTAACAAAAGATCATATCTTATTCAAAATTCAAATGACATATTTATAGAAGGTACATTGGCTGACGAAAGTCTTTGCAAAACATGGAAACAAAATATCAGCCAAACAAAACATTCCCCCAATGGGAGAGATGTTCCATATCACTTGAGGATCAATCATGTCATCTGGTCATGATTGTGTTCACGATCCTAGGTGATTGGGCTTGAAGAAGATTCAGAGAGATAAGATCCGTCAGGCTTCTGTAAATGGAAATGAGATAATCTTGATTTTCAAAATTGATTGACAGACCTTCTGGATACAGACACGTGTGTAATGCATCCATATTCAAATGGGTTGTCATTTGCCACGATTCATAAAGAAATCTAGACCTATTTAGATGCAAGAGGAAGAATTAATTAACCGTTGGATAGCTCTAGATCAATCAGCAGAACCTTGCCTGCTTTCCATATATAGACTGATTTCTTCCCTTAAGTAGAATAGATCAACTCACATGGAAATAAACCGTAATCAAACTGATTTTAAACCATTTTAATTAACCTATAATACCATAAGAATGTATTTAAATAATTAGATGATTAAATTAAGCAATTCGTGGTAATGATTAGGTAACAGAAGTTACGAATCAGATTATCCCTGTAGGTTAACGTTCTGTAACGTAATAGAATATTACCTTCTACACAGCCAAATGTTACCTTTTGTATGGCATCATCAAAACCATACTGACGATACTTTTTTCGATTCTTAGGTGCTTAAACAAAGAGATGTCAAACCCCAGAGGTCGAATTGATTTCGGGTCGATTTCGAGGGCTAAGGTTAGGTGGGTTTTAGGTCGAGGTCGGGGATTGTTTATGTCAAGGATGGGGTTGGGGTTGAGGCGGTGGGATGGGGGTCGACGGTTGGGGCTCAAGGGGAGAAATGGGGTCGGAGGTCGAGGCTAAAGGGATGAAAATTATCGTTCATTGGTTTTTAATTTGGGAGAAAATAATTTTTAGACGACATCAACTCCAATAACCACCATGACCACGTCAGACTTCGTTAACGCTTCTGACAAAGTACAAAATGAAAGTAACTTTTCAACGATAGGTTCTATAAAGATATTAAAAAGAATGGAATCTGGAAGGAAGCGGCTAACGGTACGTGCACATAACCGTTACGTTGTTTTCTAAAATCGACTTTTTTTTAGTAAACTTTACTAAAAATCGACGTTTCTTAGTAAAATTGTTAGTAAACTGTTGTAAAAAATTGTAAATCGTTACTAACTTTTCACTGTTTGAGAATTCGGAAAGTTACTAAAACTACGTTTAGTAAATCGGAGGACAAATTTGCTAAAAAGTTTAGTAACCGGTTACTAAAAATATCGGTGATTTCGGCTTTTTTTTGGAAACCGTTACTAAAGTTTCACTGTTTAAGTATAGTAAACGGTTACTAAACTTTTTAGTAAATTTCACCTCCGATTTACTAGACGTAGTTTAGTAACTTTTTGAACACTCAAACGGTAAAAAATTAGTAACGGGTTCCCAATTTTTTTAGTAAAATTTTTATTTTTAGTAATTTTCTCGATTCGCTGTCGAACGATTTTAGTAATGCTTTACTAATTTTATAAGTGAAATTAGTAAATCACTGTGTAACATAGTAAAATCGGATTTTACAATTTTCAAACAGTGAAAAGTTATTAACGATTTACAATTTTTTTATAACAGTTTACAAACGATTTTACTAAGAAACGTCGATTTTTAATAAAATTTACTTAAAAAAAGTCGATTTTAGTAAATAACGGTGAATGTATAGCAGAGAAGTTATAAAAGTTCAAAATATATTTAATAATCCGGCGTGATCAACGCTACAGATAGAGTGCTGACTGGAAACCAAAACTCATTCTTGCCGAGTAGGAAAAAGAAAGATGATGATGCTCAATCCTCTCCAAAACCACTTCGTCCCTGCTAAAACCCTCGTCTTCTCCCCTCCCAATAAAACCTCTCCCTTCGTCGTTTCCTCCTCCAATCAAGCCGATCCCCCTCCACTCACCAAGCCCAACCCCCGCCCCCGCCATCGCGGCCGCAGGTCCGAGGCCGAGGCCGTCGAGGACTTCATCCGCTCCTCCCTCGATCGCGCCATCTCTGCCATCCGCGATACCGACCCCGATTCCCTCCCAACCGGTGCCATCCTCAAGGAAAGGGCGGAGGTCGACGCCATCGATGGCGATGAGGACGAGGACGAGAACGAGGAGGGAGGGGAAGCGGATGGGCAAAGGAGAGGGCATAAGTACGTGGTGGAGGAGGAGAGCGAGGAATGGCCCCCCGATGCGGACGTCGGGTGGGGCATTCGTGCGTCGGAGTACTTCGAGAAACATCCAATTAGGAACGTGGTTGGGGACGAAGGAGAGGTGATCGATTGGGAGGGAGAAGTGGAGGATGGCTGGGTGAAGGAGATCAATTGCTTGGAATGGGAGAGCTTCGCTTTCCACCCAAGCCCACTGGTCGTCTTCGTTTTCGAGAGGTTCACCAGGTATTCATTGGTATCTCCCCCCCTGGTACAACTAGTCGGTGCCATTTGAGGTAGATGTTGACGATAACTGCACTGAATGAAGAGATACATGCCATTAATGCCGGTAACTGTTGTCAGTTTAGACTATTAGTTTGCAGCTTCCTGTTTCTGCATTACGAGAAGGAATATCTTCATGTCTTTCAGACAATTCGATTATTTGTACAATTTTCGGTAGTTAATGGACTAGCTCAAATCTAGTATTCGGCTGTCTGGTTAACACTCGTGCAAGTATCAATCTCTGTTGGTTGAGGTATTGTAGCTTCGTTCTAGGTGGTCTGAGATGCTTTGTTCAAGGTGGTATGGGATGTCAAATTCTGATACCCTTAAATGGAAGTATCCTATCTTGATTAGGGCAAGAATACTAAGCTTACGAAGTTGCATCAAGTAATTCTACTGCATCTTTTTGTTTTAGACTCCCGTGTTGTGGGAGTGGATTTGTTTGCTGATTGTGGTAACAGCTTATTTGTCCCCTAAAGAATGATCCTCACCTCTTTATGGTTAGTTAATATGTACTTGCAGACATTGTGGATTTTAATTTAATTTAATGAACAAAGGTGAAGTTTTGCATTCTCCATTATTTTTTTGTAAAGAGCCTCTCCCCTGATGAAACTCTGCTGACATGTTCTAACACTAGTGTTTACTGATGCCGGAATTTCTCTTTAATTGCAATGCAGGGCATCTGATAATTGGAAAGCTCTCAAAGAGCTAGAGAGTGCAATCAAGGTTTATTGGAGCTGTAAAGATCGACTGCCTCCGCGGGTATGCTATGCATAAGGAATAGGTTCTCTTAGGGATTTGGTCTAAAAGAGTTACAATTAAGATAGTCATGTTATGGACTGTTTTTTCACTTGATAAGAACATCATTGAACAAAGCAAGGTTAAAGGAAACATAAAAGAGGATTCTATTTGTTCTTTCTACATCATTTATCAGCCCGTTATTTGTCACCTTGTTTATCTGTTCAATATAGCAATTTCAAAGTTGTGTGATAGTTTATCTGTTTGTCAGACCTAACGTGTTCTTTTGACAGGCGGTTAAGTTTGATATCAACATAGAAAGGGATCTGGCATATGCTCTTAAAGTGAAAGAGGGTCCTCAAATCTTGTTCTTGAGAGGAAACAGGATATTATACCGAGAGAATGGTGGGTTCCCAGACTTGATTGTTGCACTAGCCCATCTTTGCAGGGCCCTTACCGAGTTGTGTCATGACATTGATGCTTTTAATTATCTTGATCACAGAAATTCGGACAGCCGATGAATTGGTTCAGATGATTGCTCATTTCTACTACAAAGCAAGGAAACCTTCATTTATCACGAGGAAAACATAGGTACTCCCTCAAGAGGTGTTAATACTATCTTCTCGAATTCGTATTAGGAATTAAATTTTACTCATTTCTTAGCATATGAATGGATGTTGCAACTGTCTTTAAGTGCATGAGGATGTGCCTGAATAGTTACTCCAGTATAGCTTATGCTACTTTAACTGTCCCTCTGCAGTTGTGCTTTGTGTCAGTTGGCATGATGTTTGATTAAATTCACTCGTTTTTCTGGCGGACTCCCTTTGTACCTGAGCTTCGGACATCTTCTTTTGTCTCTTCTAATTTTTCATGATATGATTTTCCCAACCTTTTCAAGTCGTCATGTTATCCCCAGTTGTCTCAACTTATTTACGTAGAAAAAAAGTGGAAACCTGCAGTTTTCTGATGCTTTCTTGGACGAAACACTGTGACGTAGAAATGGAACATCGCAGAGGCATAGTGCTTCATTATTTAAAGAGCTGGTACATGTTCCAAGGTGCATTCACATGATAGGTAGTACAGGGATAAGGATGCTGACATACCCTTACCCTTTACTGCTGGTAATTCTAGTGACCCCCATGGCCACAACCTGGACCATGCCCATCTCCGCCAGGTCCACCATGACCACCGGGGCCATGATCTTTGCCTCCACCAGGGCCGTGATCTTTGCCTCCACCATGGCCATGATCTCCATGATCATGACCACCTGGCCCATGGCCGGGACCTCCATGTTGCCCTGGGCCATGACCATGGTCATGTCCCCCAGGTCCGTGGCCTTGACCTCCTCCAGGGCCATGGCCATGGTCATGTCCCCCAGGTCCGTGGCCTTGACCTCCTCCAGGGCCATGGCCATGGTCACCCCCAGGTCCGTGACCTCCTCCGTGGTGGCCGTGATCAGCCATGGCTTCCAAGTCCCTCAATGTGATGTGCTTCTGTGACTGTTAGTAATTTAGGAGTTGTTTGATATTGAAGGTGATCTAAGAGGAGGGGGGTTTATATAGGGGAAGGTGAAGGTGAAAGGGTGAGTCATCGCTGAGGGTGATGCATGTGGTGGTGGGTCATCAGTGGTTGAAGCGTGGACAGGCACTTGTCCTTTCGCAGAAAATTTGAGGCTGCTGCTGTTTGTGTCGGGGTACTGTGGGGTTTTTACAAGATAAGGGACTTCTTTACCCCTCATCTTTGACTATATTCATTTATTGCCCATCACCTTATCTACAAGGACTGGCTTGTTTCTTGTGCCGACAGCCTCTTTAAAAGTGAATTTGTTTTTCTGTGGTGGTGGGAGAGTTACTAAAAAAGTAACTGTAGATCAAATTATTGGTGTGGCTCTAAAAGCCATCCCTTTGTCAGAGACTATTTCTGCTCTTTGGCTCGAGCTAAACTTCTGTAGGGTGTTAGATACTGATGAGGGTGTATTGTATCCCATAACTTTACCGAGGCTTTTGCATTCGATTGTTTTTGTCTAGCTTGAGTTTGAGCTGCAATCTCAACAAATTTTCTGGGAGTGTTTGTACTTTTTGAGCCACGTAGATGTTTTATACTTCTAGTCATTAAGTTTGTAGGAGGAGGTTCCTATGATGGGTTTTCCGCCATCACAAATTTTGTTCTAAGAGGAGTGAGTTGTTGGGTGAATCACGTGCCTTTAATGGGTAACCTTTGCACTGTGATGGCAGTTGTCTGATGCCCTAGTTAACACTTAAAAGAAAAAAAGAAGTGAAAAGAACAGAGTGAAGTAAAGTTGCTGCCATGAGAAAGCTGATTGTAGAACCATTCCTTGTAAGGTTGTGTTTGGCTTTTAAAACGACTCGCATCCTCTCAGTCCTATCATTTGTGGGTTTTGTAGTTCTCAGGAGTGTTCGGGCAACGTAACAACTGTTTAAATGAATTTGTGCATGGGAAGAGTGTAGTACATGGCAATAGGGTGTGCGGGTACTATTTATATTAGTCTTAAAGGCGTCCCAGTTGAGGAGATTGCAGGTCCTTCAGTTGGTTAACAGTCTCTTTCGCCTGACTTAACGCTGCTGATGACTCACTCGGCCAGTCACTTTCAGCTCCTTGTGACAAAGAAAAGGATCCCATCTCCACTACACTATTTAAAAAGTATGGAGGAGACACTCGTGCCTACAATATGGGGTACTATCATTCCCCTGTTTGGGTTCTTTTTCTCCTTGTTGTACCCTGTTTTGGCCCGTACAAGAAGAAAACATTCATAGCTCCTTTAATAATCTCCCTCTGTAATTCTTTCTTTCCTTTTACGTACTTACTCTTGTTCTCTTTGATTTTCCATTTCTCCCCCAAAAACTTGTCAACTACATTACCGGCTAAACACGCCAACTTCTGTCCGTATTTTGTTTTCTTTATTCATTGGAATAATGAATTATCATTACTAATTTTTTTGCTCCTATAACATGAATTAAATGTGATATGTAATAACTAAAAAGTTTAATGATTTTTCGATAGGTTTACGAAATGACAAGCATGAGACGTTGTTAGCGTGATGTTTTACAAAACATTTTAATTATTCTAGATTTTGCTATTCTTTTGTGGAAATATATATTAATTTGAAATACTGAATATAAGCACTAAAAACAACAGAAGAAAAGACCCAACATCAGTAATTAAGTTAAAGATGAAAGAGAGAAATTAAATTTTATGAAAAGCAGTTAGTAGGAAAGGCATGCGGCAAGACAATCCATTAAGATTAAGAACAAAAAAGTTATGTTGTGAGAAGCAATTGAAAATTATATCGAAGTCTTTTACACTTCATATTGTTAGCCCGTTACACTCATATGTGCCTTGTTTCTAAATTGAAAGGGAAGTGTAATCGCACAAACAAAATCGAAAAAAGACCGCAATTAACACGTGATGTGTGCTCTGGTATAAAATCAAAGGGGAGAAAAATGAATAGTGATGTAATTATAATTCTATTTTTGTTTTTTTAGATACCCGAATCGGATTTTAGAATTTGAGATAAGACGGGTTTAGACCATAGTTGTCAAAAGCGCGCTTTAAGCCCTAAAGCGCAGCGGAGCGCAGACAGAGGGCTCAAATCCCAAGCGTTCGAGCGTAGTGTAAGAAGCACGCTTAAAGCACACGTCTTGACCCAAGGCCCAAAGCGCATAGCGCTTAAAGCGCTCGCCTTGATCCTAAACCGATTCGAGAAGCCCTCACCTCCAACGACGAACAGCCCTCCCCGCCGCCACGCCCTTCTCTGACGCTACCCCACTGCCTTCTCCTTCCCTGCCGCTGCCGGTCATCCCTCCTACATCCTCTGTCGCTGCCAGTCCCCTCCTTCCCTTTCGTTTTTAATCAGCTTTTGATTTTGTTATTATATTGTGAGCTCTCCTCCTTCCCTTTCATTTTTATTCATCTTTTGATTTTTTTATTATATTACGAGGATTATTGGATTGATTATTGGTGACATTAGAAATATGTTGATGGTTGATTTAGATTCATCATAATCTTTCAAATTTTTTATT
The DNA here is from genome assembly GCA_023653495.1 of Melastoma candidum. Lineage (NCBI taxonomy): Eukaryota > Viridiplantae > Streptophyta > Magnoliopsida > Myrtales > Melastomataceae > Melastoma > Melastoma candidum. The sequence goes on along the minus strand of CM042884.1, from coordinate 12,355,290 downwards.
CTCTAGCATTCAAAGTTGAATTGATCTTATATTGAAATTATTTAGATAAATTTTATTTCTCTTTTAATATTGATGCCAAATGTCAAAAGCGCGCTTTGCGCTTAAAGCAATTTAAGATGATTATGCTTCGGGTGCGCTCTGGCGCTTTAACAACTATGATTTAGACAAAGCCAACGACCCCGAAAACATTACAAACCCATTCAAATTGAAGCTTTTTTGTGGCCAAAGCTCCTCCTTCCTCCGCCAACAAAATCAGCGGCAAAGCCTCCTTCTCCAACACAGGGGTGCCCCTTTGCCCCCTCCTCAGACATGACCCGCAGCAGGGGACGGCTACTTGCCCCCTCCAAGGACACAGCGGGGGGTGCCAACTCAACCCCCAAATATGACCCGCATCGATTCGAATAATGTCAGAAATACATTCGCGGTCAACGAGTGCAAACCACCCCAGTAAATATTCTTTTCAATTCGTATTATTCATGAAAGTTATTTAAGAAACGGTCTTGTACATTCCCTTCGTTGTTATGCATGTATAACTCAAGTAATTGTCCTGAAGAAAATGCTTCAATGGCTGATAAAGGAACGGATAAATTCTTTGTTCCTCGTTCTCGGGTCCACATATGGAGTTCCCTACATCGAAATCAAGTGAAATCAAGTTGTATTACTCCTTAACTCTTTTACCGTGATTGTGATGTGTCTTGGGATGATTTCATTAAGTTTTTACATGCCATTGATTGAATGCATTTGGATCCACATGTTGGAAGCTTTCTCTGAAACAATCACTATAACAGTTTCATTATTTAGCTACAATATGATTTGTCTCAGTAAAATTAAATTTTGTCCAAATAAAATTATGGTGACAAAATTATTTGTCATTCACTTTGTCTGAATTTCCTCATCCTATTAAGTTTATTGTGACAAAATATCATTGTCTCAATAGTGATAAATAAATTTATTGCAATAGTTATTTGATTTGTGACTAAATATATAAAATTTAAAATTATTTAAAAATGACTTTTTTAATTATATAATATCAAAGATTTTTTTTGTTTGAAAATTTCTTATCGGTTTGAATAATTGATTTGTTGTTATAATAATATTGTGAAAAATATTATTTTAATAACTTTTTACAAGTTAATTAATTTTCATTGTAATTTTTTATAAGTGATAACATAAATCATATATATCTATATGAAAGAAAAACATCTATCATGTACACTTTCTGAAAACCAATAACTCTTCAAATTAACATACATAACAAACTAAAAGACTGCAACTAGAATAACATATTTCTTATCATCTAAGCTCTTTTCCACTTCCATGTGCCACTCATTGAAATAACATCTACAAATAAGAATTAGAAGTAGATGTTAGTACTTAATATTTTTGTAGTCAATAATTAAACTGGACATAAACTTTGAGAAGAAAAATTACTAACGAATACCACATGAAATTACCGAGTCGTGAAAGTAGCACAAGTTACATAAACTTTGAATCCACCTTAATGAGCTCCTCCGACCTTCACTGATCACGAGCCCATCTATCACGCTGCAACACCGGCCGCCTCCAAACTTGTAGCACAAGTTGCGGGGGAGGACAAACCATTACATCCCAACTCATCAAAATCATCACCGCATCTCAATTCGACAAACTTAGGCAAACGTATTTGGGCCACGCCATCTACACATGAGCGTGTTCGTGAATAAAGCGCGATAAATAGAGCAATCGCCTTGTTGGTAATGACTAACTTAAAGATGGCGTTGAGATTCTATTTGCAAGTTGCTTTGAATCCATACTTCATTTGCTTTCTCCTTAAAATGAATTCATTTTTCATCACCATCTTTTCCGCCCCAACTTTTACATCCTTAAACAAAATTAGAAAAAGTACACTCAGATTACTTATCTAATTGACATAAAGAACTACTATGCTAAACAAGGCAATTTTAATAACAAAAAAACTAATTGCAACAACCAAATGCAAATGATTCCAAAAAAACACAACTTTACCTTTATTAACTTGTTGAAAGCAATTGTGATTGCAAGTGCCTTTTTATTTAATTTTCAATTATTATTTGAGCAGGTGTCTTTATTTTATTTATTTTTATATATCGAAAGCTACCTAGATATGAAAAATATTATGAAACTAAAAAAATATGAAATGAAAATATTTATTTGTTAACTCATATCAGACAATCATAAAAATAGGGAAAAAATGATTAGAAGGATAAGATGACGACAAATTCATACTTAAAATATTTATTAAAAATTAGATTTAATTTTACATTTTTATAATAACTAATTATTATGTATAAAAAGACATCTCCAAATAATAAATTTGAGATATGATGAAAAATTATAATGACAAAATAAAATTGTAATAATTATGATATGCATGGTGACCAGATATGGCGAATTTTATCTCGTTTACATTGTGAACCAAGTCTTTTCATGACAAATTTAATTTTCGTCTCGAGAAGAGATCTTATTAATACAAAATTTATTTAGTCATTCGTAATGGAGAAGGGGAAGATGAGGCAACAAAGTGTGGATGATGTATGTGATAAAGAAGCGAGAAATATGATCATCCAGAGCATTGCTAGATGGTTATATCAGGAAGGCATTCCTTTTAATGTACTGGGGTATCCGAGCTTCGAGAAGATGGTGGAAGATATAGGAAGATATAGCCCTCACTTGAAGCCGCAGAGCTACCCTGAGATGCGGGTTACGCTTCTCAACAAAGATGTTGCACACATCAAAGACTTAATGAATGACCACACTAATAGTTGGTCCAAATATGGTTGTTCGATAATATCTGATGGATGGACAGACAAAAGAGGGAGATCTTTGATCAATCTATTGGTGAATTCATTAAAGGGTAGCATGTTCATTGGGTCTGTCGATGCTTCGTCATATTCGATAATGGAAGAGAAGTTGTTTGAATTGTAGACACGTTTGTGAAGGAGATTGTGGAGAGTAATGTGGTACAAGTCGTTACTGACAATGGAATGTGTTGGCTGGTGAATCACACTTAAGTTTGAAAGTATTGTTCAGTAATGGATTTTTCCTATGACTAAAGCATATTAATTTTGTAATAACAGGAAAGTTACTTCAGGTGAAAAGAAAGCATTTATTTTTAACTCCTTTTGCAACACATTGTATTGACATGATGTTGGAAGACATTGGAAAAATTTCATAAGTGAAGAGAATGATTGAACTAGCCATATTCTAGGTGAGATTTATATATATAATCATGGTAGTGTCTTAAACACCTTGAGATCCTTCATAGAGAAGAATGGATTGATTCGACATGGCATCACCAAGTTTGCAATTAGTTTTCTCACGTTACAGAGGCTTCATCTATTGAAAAGTAACTTGAGAAAGATGTTTGCATCACAAGAATGGGATGATAATAAGTTGTTGAAGACGGCAAAATGGAAAAGGGCGTAGGCAACTGTGTTGCGGACGACATTTTGAAATAGTGTGTTGTATGCACTCAAGGTGATGGGCCTGCTAATGATGGTTCTCCGTCTCGTGGATAATTAGGAGAAGCCAGCCATTGGATATATTTATGAGGCAATGGATAGAGCGAAAGAGTCTATTCAAAAGTAATTCAATGGAAAAGAAGACAAATATGAAGACATCTTCAAGATCATTAATGAGAGGTGGAACAGCCAGGTTCGCCATCCATTGAATGTAGCAGGACATGCCTTGAATCTTGCTTACTACGAACCCAATTCCTTTCATCTACACAATGGAGAGATTATTAGAGGATTGTTTGCTTGTTTAGACAAATTGATTCCTTCTCTAGAGGTTCAAGACAAAATCATTGGTAAATTGGCATATTATATGAGATGCGTTGGGAATTTTGGAATACCAATTGCCACCCGATCGAGGACTCAACGATTACCGGGTACTGTCTTCTTAGTTATTTCAATTGACATTTTTGTGTTATTGTTGTTTGATGAACCGTCAACATATAAGTCATTTCTTGGACAACAGAGTGGTTGATTTTATTTGGTGGCGATACCCATAATCTTTAACGACTTGTCGTTCGAATTTTAAGCTTGTCATGTAGTGCAATTGGATGTGAGCGTAATTGGAGTACATTTGAGCATATAAGTCACTTATTATTGATACCATTTAAGTGAAAGATTTCTCATTTGTTATTATGAGCTCTTTGACATTCCTTATATACTCATGCATATCCATACAAAGAAGAGGAACGACTTGAGCATCAAAGGTTACTTGACCTTATCTATCTCAAGTACAATTAGAAGCTGAAAGCAAGATATGATGCTCGAGATGCGATCGATTATCTTTGTATGGATAGTATTGATTATAGTAATGAATGGCTGGTTGGCGGGATGGAAGAAGAAGCGGGTGCTAACTTAGTTTTCGCTGGAGATACATTGACATGGGATTAAGTCGAGAGAACGTCGGCTGTTGATGAAGTTATGATAATGACCAGGGGTTCAACTAGTTTGAGGTCACTCGATGACGATGGAGCCCATGCCGACATCGATGAGGAGATTAAAAGGAATGTGGATGGAGACAATGGTCATGATGATTACGCTTATGTTGACGAGACTCATGATAACGAAGTAGACTTTCATTACTAGTTGGTTATCTTTTAATGCCATTTTGTTATGGATCGGTGAAACTCTCTTGAAACTGGATATGGATTTAATGGAATTAGAATTTTAATCGAGTAACTTATTGAGATTACAAATCATATATATTACATGTTTTCTTAATTTGCGCCTTAATCGCTAAAGCGCGCCTTAAGCATTGCACCTTGCGCCTCAGGCGATTAGGAGAGTTTGCAACTCGGGTGATTAGGAGGGTTTGCACTTTAACTACTGGTTTCAGGTATGCATATCTGTGATGAATTGTAATATTGCTTGTCTTGTAGGAGTTTAGGTTAATTACAGAGAGCTTCAAGAACTCTCCGTTCGCCCAATCCTATTTCCTTTACTATTTACTACATTCATACAACTATGCAATCACACGAGTATTTGCCTGTCTGTAGTAGCCGTATTATAACGTCATTGTATTATCACATAGTTACATTATATTTGTGATTGCATTTCCGTAATGCATGGTCCCACGCATATGTGGATGCAATTAAGCAAAATCACAAACATGTAACACATCGAGTACACAGTTAGATGATGTTAATTCAAACATTCTCTTTGATTTCTTTTTAAAAGTTGAATTCTCCAAGATAGCTCTTCGAACGAGAATAGGAGTAATAAGGAGATAACAAATCTATGACAATATGGAGATCAAGGATTCCTCGGATGCTGCCAAAGTACAAAGCTAGACATACAACAACATGGATACAATGGATTCCTCGACGACTGCCAAAGTCCAAAGCCAAACATACAACAACTTGGAGAGCAAGGATTTCCTGATGGCTACCAAAGACCAAAGCCAAGGCGAATCCAACAACAACTTGAGGACCATGGATTTCTAGATGACTACAAGGCCCAGAGCCGAACATCCAACAATATGAAATCTTCATGGCGCGATTGGCATCAGAAACTTCCATTTGCATTTCTCCCCTTCAAATATTTCTAGACATGCCTAATAGAACTACCGGTATTCAAATCGACAACGTTGGGACTTCCATTTTACCTCACGAGTGAGATGAATCGTCGGGGGTAATGCTTAAACAACAGCTTCCCGATTCCAAGAAACATGCACACTACCAAACGACGACACACATTTCGATTGGGACAATTCCCTTCGAGCTCTATGGTACCTAATTGGTCATTCCAATAGAAAATGGCTACCGACTCCCATAAACTCGTCCCGAAAAAAGGAGGAGAAGGTGAATCATTGCCTCGCACATTGCCAAGAAGCGACCCAGTTTAGCCCACCACATGGATGACCTATTTCCTACTTTGACCACCAAATCACTAGCAAACTCCCACCCAAGTGTCTAAGCATTCTACCGGGTGGTCACATTCTCAGACAGATCCTACCAACGCCAAAAATCCGAAAAGACAATTCACTCTGAATTATTAGGGTTCGTTCGTTAACAAGCACGCCTTTTTCTCGAGAAAACATCAATCTTAACATAGAAGAATTGCCACAAACAATCAAGGCAAACGCTATTCGACGTTACGATCACATGAAAGGATGTATTAATTCCTGAATCAATATTTTCTTTATAAAAACAAGTTACATGAGCTCACTTGATTTAACCATGTGTCGGTGTTGTAAGTACACGAGCACCCGACTCAGACAACGACAGATGCGGGCGACAGGGTAGCAAAACTCCGAGCAATCTTGGAGCAACCTTCATTGTCAAAACAACGACACACTAGAAAGGGAGTATTCTTTCCTTAGTCAATACTTCCCTATTTTCAAAAATAAGTTATATAAGCTTATTTATTTCGCCCTTCGGCTTGTCACATTGGTACATAAACATCCAGGCAGGCGAAGAAGGCAAGTGCGGCATGGTGGAAAAGTATCGAGCCAAAGCATCGAAATAGCCTTCGTTGTTAAAATAACGACACACATGAGGGAGTATTAATTCCCAAATCAATTCTTTCTCTACAAAGAGCAAGTCCTATTTGATACGTACATGACCAGCCTTACACAATAGATAAATGTTATCAATCTTTCGATCGGACGAAGACGCCTTAATAAAGCAACATGAAAGGCAATATTAATCCAATTTTTAATATTTTTTTACAGAACAAGTTATACGAGCTCACTTGTTTCCCGTTATAGGTACATGAACGCCATGCATTATGAACAAATGCGTGAGCGGTCGAGTGGAAAATTTCAAACCAAATCTTTGGGATTGCCTTTGTTATCACTAAGATTCGTCACATGAAAGGGAGTTTTCATTTACATTATTCCCTACAAATTTCTTATCAATTCCCACCTAAAGTCATGCTTCTCATTTCCCCAAGTTGGAGCCGATAACATGAGCATACTTCATTTTTCAGCATTAGTTGAATTTACAAACACATTCTTCCCTAGTGATAGTCGAGATGAATATCCCTATCTCTTCTCTCCAGAGGACACAATGGAGAGTCGAAGTTCATAGGCTAACATCGTTCATCTCTATTTTCAAACTGTGTGGGTACATGAACATCCACATATGTACAGGAGTAATTTCAAGCCCAACATCAAAGAAAATGACCTGGGACACAAATGTACAAGCACTTCCCCTCACGGAATTCACACAAGAGCACTACCTCACGCACGATGTCTCTAAACACGTTTGTATACCCAAAGGTATTTATTTCTTAAGCATTCATGTGCTAATTTGAATGTAATCTACCATAACTTTTACATTACAAAATGCTTCTGGGCGAGAAACAGAGCAGGCAAACCCACTCTTAAACACCTACTCCAAAGATATAGAGTAAAAACTATGACAGATCTTTTTACATAGAAGTTCGAACAGACAAAAGAATCCTTTAACAAAATATGCTCAGGTTGGGATGAGATCAAGCGTTCATTCTCTACCCCAAAACGCAGAACATTGACCATTGCTAGGCCTTCCGAGCCAAAGTCGAAGTTTCCACATACACTAATCCCTACGAGTCTAAAATCGCCTCACACTGAGGTAAATGGATATCATAAAATGCGAAACTAAAAGCGATAGACTATGAGGTGACAATTCCTCAAGGTTCAAGTGAAGATGCACCATCAATAAGCATTCATGCCGGTTGAGACTCTCTCAAGAATAAAGTTTCTTTAAACAAGTTTGTAAGAAATGTAAAACCTCAAGGAGTTCGAAGCATCTCCGACAAAATCAAAGAAAAGTAGATAGGGCAAATCCCTTTAGTTCAACAAAAAAAAAAAAGCAAACTTAGCGCACAAGCCAATGTCTTCAAAAGCAAAGCGCGAAACAAAACTAAAAGGGTAAAGAAATGCACCAGTGTCGGCATAAACGGTCACAAGAGCAATAGTGTTATTTCTAAACAATGTGAAAAGAAAGTGTTTCCCAAAGTGGATCACCGCCGATCATCAAAGGATCTGCCGTCAATCCCCAACAGAATTCTCTCACTGGTTTGATGTCTCAAGGGTAGAGAATTTGCTTGAATGGTGAAACATCTGGCCTTGAAACTTTCGATGACGTTCCTACACTCGTTTATCAAATTAACAAATGTGAAGTCTTAGTATAAAAAGTATCAAGAATGGAGCAAGAAGATGTTGCAATAATCCCATTTTATGGTAAAGATCGTCTTGTAGGCCATAAATAGTGCAATCGACCACTATTTGTATCGGAGTATGCTTGTGATGCAGAGATTAATCGCATCTTTATTGACCCTGTTTCGGCAGTTAACATCTTATCATTAAATGCCCGTAAAGAGATTAGGTTAAGGGAAGTAGCCAGTTAATAATACAAGGATTCAATCAGGGAAGAGAATGAGCCATTGGAAAGGTCTGCCTCACCTTCACCATATGAGATATGGAAGTTGGAGTGACGTTTTACGTCATCGATTCCAATACAACCTATAATATTCTGTTGGGTCGGCCGTGGCTGCATGAATATGGAATTGTTGCATCCACACTCAATCAATGTTTTTTATTTGTGTAGGACGGAGTAGCCCATACAATATGGGCTGATCAAAAGCCTTTTACAGAAGCAAAATCGTACTTTGTTGATCCCAAGTTTAACTTTAAAGGGTACGTCGGCATTGAAGAAAATGTTCCAAACCTTACACCGATAGTGAGTAATATTTCAAAGGATTCAAGCATAGATGTTTCACCCATTCAACAAGGATGGCTTCAGATTGTCCTATACCTGAAGATACGAGGGTGGAATGACAAAACGAAATCAAAAATACCGATTTTACGCTATTTCCCGAGATCCTATCGAATGAAGCGTCAAACAATTATCAAAGTAACTATCATCGAAGTATTGAGAATGAGCACGAAGACATGTATATCTATAGATAGTAATCGGGAACCATCTCATGGCGATAATCAAAATGATGCATTTTCTGAAGTTGATGAAGAGAATTATCTAAAAGAGGACAATGAAGAAGAAGCTCCTGAAGTATTCGAAGACGGGAAGAAGTCTACCATTGACGAATTAAAGGATGTCGATATTGGAGAAGAAGGGGGCCCTCGCCCAACAATCCTTACCACAAGTTTAACACCTTAAGAAGATGAGTTATATGTCTAACTACTGAAAGCATACAAAGATGTCTTCGCATGAAGTTACAGAGAAATGTCCAGCGTTGACTCGAAGATAATGGTTCATAGGTTAACTGTGAAGTATGGGCTTCGTCTAATAAAACAAGCTCAACGACGTTTCCATCTATAGTTGATCCCATTGATAGAAGCTGAAGTTAACAAGCTCATCGAAGTCGGATTTATATGAAAGGTAAAGTATCGAACATGGATTGTGAATATTGTGCCTGTTAGGAGGAAAAACGATATACTTCATGTTTGCGTTTGATTTTTGCGACATCACCAATGTATGTCCCAAGGATTATTTTCCTCTTTCGTTCATTGAGATAATGGCAGACACTACAACTAGCTATGAAGCCCTTAGTTTTATGGACAGATAATCGAGAAATAACCAAATTTGATGGACCCTTTGGATTGAATATGCGAAAATAACTTATCAACGAGCTATGCACCGGATATTCTCCACAAGAACGTAGTGTTACATGGATGATCTAGTTATCAAATTCAGACTTAAGCGCGATCATATTTATGACCTAAGAAAAGTGTTTGACAAACTGTACAAATATCAACTGAAAATGACCTCGTTGAATTGTGCATTCAGAGTCACTTCGGGAAGATCCCTAGGATTTATTGTTCGTCATCGAGGCATTGAAGACGACCAGTCAAAGATAGATGCGATTATGAAGATGCCTTCAAGGGAAACTTGCTTATATTCGAAGATCTATATCAAATCATGTGGGACAATGCCATCCGTTCCAACGACTAATAAAGAAAGATAGTTCTTTTGAGTGGGATGAAGCATGCAACAATGTGTTCAACAACATAAAGTCTTACTTATCGAAGTCGCCGATCTGAAGTGCACCAATCCAAGGAAGGTCGCTCATATTATACAGAGCAACACAAGAACCTTTATTAGGAGTCTTGTTAGCCCAAGAGAACCATGGTGGAAAGGAGAATGCTTTATACTACCTGAGCAGGACCTTAACTGGTGAGGAGCTGAAGTATTCTCCAATTGAGAAGACATTCGTCGCGCTAATGTTCGCTATACAAAAATTGCGACACTACTTGCAAGCACACTCTATTCATCTCATATCATGGGCAAATAAAAGGGAAATGTTAATGCATTTATATACTTGGTGGTACTGGCATTTTCTTGTAGACTGGTGGGGCTACCTTCTCACGAATATCATCATCTTTACGTTGGAGATGATGTACCCCAGCAATCAACGGCTCTATCCCTCATTTGAGATTACTGTCATGTTTCATTTGCCACCATTTAGAGTATCTCTCCATACAATTTGTGCCCATTTCAATATGAGTAATAGGAACAATAGGTACATACAATCGAGAATTAGTCTTGTTTTGCATTGAGATATGCCATAATGTGCGCCCTTCATCTTAAAAAGAAGATCATACGTCATGCTTCAATGTATACAGAATATCCTGACAAAACCCAAGTTGTCGGTCGAAGTGTGAGGGATTATAAGGCTCCACATAAAAGAGTTGTCGCACCTTAATATTCGATAACATGACTGGACACTCATGAAAAAGCTTAACAAGTTCGCATCTCTGTAAGAAGAATCCTCAATCCAAAGATTGCCCTTCCTGTGGAAGAAATTGTGACCAATAAGCATTCATTCCCTCCATCATGAATATTTTCTCGAACCACACGAGCACTGAAATAATGCCCTTCACCTTTGTCAAATAATTGATCATTCGAGGGCCAACAACGTCGTTCAGAATCGAAAAGTGGGACAGGAAGTAGAATGATAACCATCTGTATACCTAATCCACTAGAAAGCATACTTTAGGAGCCCCGTCAGAAATGGAATTACAAATCTCATTCAATAATCGATATATGATAGCCAAGGCATGTAATGCGAGGTTGAACCATTTTCATGCTGCCATCAAGCTTGCTACCTTGAATGTTTCTGGATGAATATATGCTTCATTTCGCGGAAATACAAATACACATAATCAGCAAGTGATGAAGGCAGATAAATAAGTCTGTAAACACATCCCTTTAGTAATGCCTAAATCATCAAATGCTTAAGTTTCTTTGTGGCTCCAGAGAGACGTATCATCTATTGGTCCTGTATGATTATGAGATTTCTTTGGATAAGTTGATTTCTTTGGAGTAAGCTTGGGAGGCTTAGTATATTTTTCATCTCCCTTGAATCAGAATTCGATACAAGACGAGATGGGAACAATCTTTTTACTCACATTGTCCTTATTATTCTGCTTACTTCGGCCATCCTCAATATTTTGCTCCAGAAGACGAGAAAATACTGCAAATAGATATGTGCAGCTCTTCCGAAGGTTTCTTCTTCGGGAATTCAAGTGGATAAGTTCTTTCAAACAGGGGATTGTCTCTTGATACATTCTACCTTTAATAGAAAGCCCACCAAGCTTATGGAGATCCCAATGAGAAATAAAAAAGGCTCAACGCCATGTTTCAAGGATGTTAAACTCCGAGCATCAAGCTTCACAGAAAACCCGCATGATTGTTAGTTCGCGGCGTACCGAATAAATAACAAAGGAGAAACATTGACAAAGAAAATATCTCGGCGGTTTCACTTTCCCCATGTGGATAAGAAGCTTAGAGATATCATGGAGAGCAGCAAAGGAACAACATACGACTGGCAGAGAAGGTTGAATGAGAAGCCTATTTATAGTGCTGAGCACGAATAATTCAAGGAAAGAATAATAAATTGGGTCATTATATTATCATAGAACATTCGGATAATAAAAAGTTTCAAATAGAAATCTCACGGAATACTGAAGTAACCGTCATATGGTTGAAAATATGGGCTCTTGTCCCAGGTCGGTGAATACATCATGATTTTCGTCCCTATTGACGAAAAAAGGAAAGAAATATACATAATTTGCACTTCCTTCTTTTACACGGAGAGAGATTAGATAATATTGCATTCTCACCATTAAAACATAATAATTACGGGGACATTCGACATCTCTTAGACATCTTTTTGACGTCAAATATGGCACATGAAATTTTTGGTCTGCGGTTGCAATATCTTGTACAATGTGGACTTCTTACACATATCCTGGTTTATTGCCTGTATACTTACAATAAAACGCAGATATTTTGAGACCGAGCAAATATTTTGTAATAGGCCTAATTTCTTCCCAAGCTTCTTGACCAATATTCCAAAGCGGCGGCCGTGGAAAGAAAATATTCTCACAAGATGCTTACTTCATCTCATTCCTACTGGAGGAACCGTACATACATTATAAAGAAAGGTACTAGCGTATATATATGTTTATATGTCTAGACATCTACATGGATTCAAAGTAACCAATACATGGGCATAGACATATATCAAACATGTCGAAGCGAGCACGGGTTAAATGGGAGAAGCGAGGAGAGGCGATCGTTGAGAAAGAGGTATGGGGAGAACATTGTAAAGAAGAACAAAACCGCCCCAAAATCATGGACCGACTGTTCAAGTGGGGTGATGACATAATCCCGGAAAAGGGTCTATAAAGAGTTGAGTCGGAGAGTCTATGGGGAGGGTTTGACCATTATCGTCAGAGTGCCGAGGTGGAAATTAAGAACGTCGAAGACTTTAATCGTGAGGCACGAAAAGTCGCAGACGAAAGGTACGAATGTGATCTATGTCAAGGGGACCATGACGGGAAGCTGGATGAAGAACTCAAAATGTATCTGTTATAGTTTCACTATACAAAAAATTCGAGATATACGTGCACCATTTTTACATTCATAAGCGATGTCTATAGGACAATCAAATAATAAAATTTATGATATTATCAATAGTCAAGCATCGCCTTGTTGTTTACGGTGGGTAACGTAGTTGATTTTTTTAATGCTTCATATTCTGATCATCTTGAATTTGTAAATACGGCAACGGGTTTGAATATTCTAGGAAAAGTGTTGAACAAACTATAAGGCGCCTCGTCATACTAACATGATGCTCAGCGACGAGGAGAAAGAAATCTCCCTCAATATCGCATAGTTCGCGAGCCATGACGAGGCGAATGCACTATTGGGAAGCTACTGGTCTCATCCAATAAACTAGCACGATTACATTGATTAAGAATGCTTTGGTAAGGGTTGACGATTGAACCAGACTATATACGCCCGATTTTATGGAGGATTTTGGAAGATTAAGAAAACAAAGATAAGAAGTGAAGGGTGGTTTATAATTTAACCGTTCTATATAGTTTGTATCATGGACTGAGGAATTAAGAAGGTCGTTCTTGTTATCCATAACCTCCGATGGTGAAAAAACTTTGAGTTGTCTGGATGCTCCCCTAAAAATGAAAGTTTTGTAGCGACTTAAACATTTAATTTTGCGCCATGTACTCGCTTGGCAATGTCACACTCCTTGGGTTACGTATATCAACAACTTCTCCATTTTAAGTAAACTCAAATACTTTAATTTTATCCTATGTGCATTATATGGTTCATATGAGGAATAAATTAAAGTGGGAGTATTTATAGACATTAAAATTTTGTCTACTATATGTTTAGCCCATGATATGAACATGTTGATTGGACTCATACTCCAGTATATTTTTGTTGGATGAACTTTATATTCTAAACTAATTTTGGGGTGACAATATGTAATATTGTTCCAAAATATTATATGGACAAAGAGATGAATGTGTTATAAGCCCAAGTCCATGAAATAATATAAATTTGGGTCGTGAATGAAAGACAAAAGCTCAGCCAAAATATAAAGCATTCAAGGCCAAATTAGGCCTAACTCCAAGCCCAACCCATAGTCCGGTCCACGGGAAACTGCCTATTATGAGATGACTAGCTTCCTAATATAAATCGGCCTTAGAGTCTTACAAATAGAGGCATCCACTAGCCATTCAAGGACATGACAACACACGAAAGAAACCGGTGAGAAAGCTCTCATGGATTCACGCCTTCGGCCAGTTGAAGTTCTGCTGACGTCCATCGCGCAAGTGTTCTTCCACAACGCCTCCTTGAAGTTATGTCAGATCAAGTCCAAAGGCCCTGATGATTTCCCCAATCTGTTGAAGGTCTATCGAATCAAGCCCATAAGCCCCGACGACCTCACCAAGTTATCGAAGTATTGTCTCATTAAACCCATAGGCAGTGACAACCCCGACAACATATCACCCCAAGTTCTGTTGACATTCTGCCAGAGCTCAGGATCATCTTCTATAATCGTTACTCTTCGAAGATCGAATCAAAGGATCCATGCACATCGTCCATGATTAGATATTTTCATAAGTTAATTTGTACGTTGTTTCCGGTCTGATATATGAACCGTGGGATTTTAGTAGTCACAACAACTCGTGTAACTTTCAGCATCACTCCTCTACATTTTTCGTATAGAATCGTGTGTCGTGTGAATATCGAGTAAACCTGCAAGTAAAGGCTTTCCTATGCATTGGTTAAGGTGATTAGTTAGTCAATTTACCAAAGCTCCCTATTATATCCTAGACACAAACACAAACCATCACATCAGTCGAGGCTCGTTTCTTCTCGAAAATATCCTTAACTGAATGTAATGCTCGACATCTCTTATGTATCCACTATTATGCTCAACCTCTGCATAGGTAAAGAAAATAGACCGACCAGTAAACTTATAACCTAGATGTAACAATCTATTGGCCATCCTTTCCTACTCGAAGCTATTCATCTTAATCTGATTGTGATCATAGACATGCTCCATATATTGAATCACACATGGTCATAGGTGAACACACTAATGTAGCATTCATCAAATTCAGACTTAAAGAAATACTTGAATGTACTAATGGTACATAATTCGGGTCTCATATAGTGGAGCTAAGGGATCTCATATCAATGTGCATTTCATTTAAAATAATTCTCCCACCACCCGATGGTCGTATGTCACATGTGGTATGAAATACGTGCTATGGTGCACATTCCCTTCTTCTTAAGGTCAAGTGATTTAGTGGAATCACCTTGTCGGTAGAAATGGAACGTAGGTCAATTAAGGCCGAACCACTGTAAACTGTTGTGTCCATTACGATCGAGCAAACATTCGTACAAAAACCTATTCAACCAAATCGTAACACTTACAGCCAAGCAGATCTCATAATCTGATAAATGCTCGGCTGTAATACAGTACTCTTCCGCTTACACTGTGAAAGGGCGAAAAAGTTTCAATCACTAATCCACCCCTTTTAGTGCACCTAAACGATACAACAAAATCAACCTAAGAAAACAACACACATTTCTAAGATCATCCAAACTCAAACAAAGCAGAATAGCAAAACGCCCCAAACCTAGAATAATCATTGTTCCAATGTAAATGAAAGTTCTCCATTAGGGTAGCTACTCATCGGTTCGCCGTCGTAGCATTGCTGATCTCCATCGTAATCTGAAACGTAACTTGTATGTATTTTGCCCATGATGAGATGTTGAGTTGAATGATCATATCGATCTCAGATGCTACACTATAAAATCTGAACATCTCCTCCACCGTCTTAAAACAATGCTTAACATAAGATGTCTAAATTTCGTCATTGATTTCCAACTTTCGCATGCACTCCTCCATAGTGTGGCCACCTCTTCGAGAACTCAACTCCTTAGATAGGCAAGGTTTTGCATTGTCCACGTGTCGCAACTTTGTTCTCTTATACGATTGAGCCAGGCCATCGTATGCCTTTTGGTCATCAGTGTCCATGGTGGGACCATCTCTTCATTCTTAGCAATTGGAAATTCTACTTGACGCACTACAACAATTTCATTATTTAGCTACAATATGATTTGTCTCGATAAAATCAAATTTTTTAAAATTATGGAGACAAAATTATTTGTCAATCACTTTGTTTGAATTTCCTTGTCTTATTAAGTTTATTGTGACAAAATATGATTATCTCAACAAATTTCTCAATAGTGATAAATAAATTTATTGCAATAGTTATTTGATTTGTCACTACATATATAAAATTTAAAATTACTTAAAAATGACTTTTTTAATTTATAATATCAACGATTTTTTTAGTTTGAAAATTTTTTTATTGATTTGTTGTTATAATAACAATGTGAATAATATCATTTTAATAATTTTTTACTAGTTAATTAATTTTCATTGTAATTTTTTATAAGCGATAACATAAATAATAAATATCAATATGAAAGAAAATCATTTGTCATGCACACTTTCTGAAAAACAATAACTCTACAAATTAACATACATAACAAACTAAAAGACTCCAACTAGAATGACATATTTTTTATCATCCAAACTCTTTTCCACTTTTATGTCCTACTCGTTGAAATAACATCTACAAATAAAAATTAAAAGTAGATGTTAGTATTTGATTTTTTTTTTGTAGTCAATAATTAAATTGGACATAAACTTTTAGAAGAAAAATTACTAAAGAATACCACATGAAATTACCGAGTCAAGAAAGTAGCATTCACCTTAATGAGCTCCTCCGACCTTCACCGATCACAAGCCCGTCTATCACGCCGCAACACCGGCCGCCTCCAAACTTGTAGCACAAGTTGCGGGGGAGGACAAACCATTACATCCCAACTCATCAAAATCATCACCGCATCTCAATTCGACAAACTTAGGAAACGTATCTGGGTTATGCCATCTACACATAAGCGTGTTCGTTAGTAACGCGCGATAAATAGAGCAACCGTCTTGTAGGTAATGACTAACTTGCTCTGAGTCCATACTTCATTTAATTTCTCCTTAAAAAATATTCATTTTTCATCACCATCTTCTCCGTCCCCAATTTTTACAACAAAATTAGAAAATGTACACTCAAATTACTTATCTAATTGACATAAAGAACTACTAGTGTAAACAAGTCAATTTTAATTACAAAAAAATAATTACAATTACCAAATGCAAACGAATCCAAAAAAACATGACTTTACCTTTATTAACTTATTGAAAGCAATTGCTTCCACCAGGAACGCAGACAAGCGAAATAACCTAACAAGAAGACTTAAAAGAAGTGTAATTAAATTTATTGAAAAATATTAGGAAGAAAGTGGGGTATGGACGGTTTTTTAAGAATAAAAAATAAATTGATGGAGATTTTCGTGATTTGGAATAACTAATTTTTTATTTTATTTTATTATATATGAGATAAAAAAATTAAATTATATATTTTATTTATTAATTTTAACAAGCTACCCAAATCTAATTAATAAAATATTTTGCTTTTACTTATATATATAACGGATAAATTATAAGTATCCATAATAAAAATAATAATTACTTTTTATTTAATTTTTAAATTATTATTATTTGAGCAGGTGTCCTTATTTTATTTGTTCTTATATGTCGAAAGCTACCGGATATGAAAAATATTATAAAACTTAAAAATATGAAATGAAATTATTATTTATTAACTCATGCCGTACAATCACAAAAATAGGGAAAAAAATATTTAGAAGGATAAGGTGATGACAAACTCATACTTAAAATATTTATTAAAAAAATTAGATTTAATTTTACTTTTTTTATAATAACTAATTATTATGTATAAAAATACATCCCCCAGTAATAAATTTGGGATATGATGAAAAATTATAATGACAAAACATTGAAACAATTATGTTATATAGGGTGATAAGATATTGCGACAAAATATATTTTATCTCGTTTATATTGTGAACCAAGTCTTTTCATGACAAATTTAATTTTTGTCTCGAGAAGGCCTTATTGATAGAAAATTTATTTCGTCAAAATTATTTTTGTCCAAATAAGTCTAATTTCTTGTAATGACCACAAAGGCCCGTGATCAAGCAGGCATATCAAGATCTCCATTTAGTGCTGCCGGCAGCTTGCAAATGGCCATGTGGATCAAGTTACTTGGATTAATCCTCTTTCTCTCAATAATTGTGTAAATCGGGATGGTGAGCTCATGTCTAAGCAAATTAAGGTTAGGGACTAGTAATATTGTGTAGGCAACAAAATAAAATCAAAACTTCACCAAATTGGTTAAGTTGCTACGTGAAATAGTCATGAAATCAAGTTAAGCTATACGATGAGAGTTCTCCATCCTTGTCAAACTTTACTCACAGCGATAACTTGTGTATAAGTGGTCTCACTGGACACCAACTCCGTATACTCATCTACCATCGGACCAGGTATCTCGAGCATATACTATTGATTATATTCTCGTAAAAAAACTACAGCGACTTTCTTCTCTAAACAAGAATAACACTTCAATTTTTTTTTCACTCCATGGATATCAATCTAATAGATACACTACAGTTTGGATAGAGTACCAAAGAGTGTTTTATATAGAACAGTTGCGATAACGAGAAAAAAAACATGTGGAGTACAAAAATAAATAAATAAACGCACGGTATGTATGGGTAAATATTTTACTTGGGCCCTCTCTATAAAACTAAAATGCTTCGGATTAGACACGTCCGATTCCATGGACAAACTCGTCCTTTCCCTTGGGGAAGAAGAGTGTCGGCAAAAGACGACAAAAAGAAAGAGAGATGAGTATTTGAGATGATTGTATTTACAGCCGCCGTGAGTTACGACCCCCTCATTTGATCGCGTGTCGATAAAAAAGTTAATTTGTATATTATTATTATATGATAAAATCATATATTAGGCATGTTAAATTACATCCACGTGTGGTCCTCCATGAGCAGTAAAACCAAGTGTCGGTGGGCACCCGATCATGAGTAACACTTGAGGTGTGAGATGTGTCTTTATAACATCAAAATTATTTGCTCTGGTTTTTTCATACGTTTATGATAGCACTAGTTTCACGGGACATAAATTGATAGAGATCCGTCGTGGGGGGTTTTACGTGTGGGAGGGAATGCATTGAGAGTAGAGTGGGGTAATAAATATGTGTAGGATCCAAACACAACCCCCCATGCCAACCCCACTGGCAATAATTTTATCAAACTTTATTGTGTCATGACAGGTGGTGGTGGCATTGCATGTGATTCTGTGAATCAAAAACCCTCGGGGGTTCGCAATACTAATATTTATTTGTTAATAGAAAGTTGGGGTTTCCATTAAATGGGCAAATTTTCATTTGGAGAGAGCCAAAATCATCATTTCAAAACACGAAATCAGACTTTCATGGCTTTTGGGGATTTTGCTTTTTGCTTGGTGCCAGAGATATATAGTATTACCGCGACATCGTTTCCTTTGTCCTAACTTTAGGAATAACAATTCATTATTACGTCAACCCCACGCGACCGCCAAGTCCGAGGTGGGAAGTGGGAGACGAACCTTCCCCCTTTTCCGTTGTTTCCGACAATCACGTTTGAACCTCTACGAGAGATCACCGATGGGGATTTGTTCAAAACAAGGTAAGTCAGGTTGATCTGCAATCCCCATATTTCATTTAATTTTACGTTCCCCGAAACAGGATCCCAGTCTCCTCTGAAGGACACGTGTCAATTCCTTTGCATTGCAATTTCCTCTTGAATGCGTTGCCCAATTTCTCTCATTTGGCTGAATTTCAAGACCGTGTTATAAACATGAGGTCATCTTCCAGATTTTACTAATAATAAATAATATTTATAAATTAGAGATATTTATAAGGATAAAAAAAAATTCAAGAAAAAGTTCAAATTAAGAAAATTATGAATAAACTAACATAATAATTATCAAACAGAACATCCAAAAACTTTTAAGTAAAACTGTTCTACAAATTTCATTTTTTGCATCATTTTTACTACTACAAATTTAGAAGAGTTGAAAAAAAAAATTAATTAATTACATTATTCCTTCACAACTTAGTAATTTTTTAGGTAAGCGCCACAAAAAATGATGATGTTGTGTCAGGTTACTTAGGCTTATATATATATATGTCTGGTGTTGTGTATAATGTTTATTGTGATTTGGTTTATGATCATAACTATAATTGGTAAAACGGGTAACACACTGTACATGATTTGGATCTATCAATACATGATCAGTTAAGTATTTTATTTTGACAAAATATACGTTTCTATCCTAAGTATGGTCGAACTTTCTTTTGTGTCCACATTTTTCTTTGCTATATAAAAACGTCCGCAACTTTGTATTGTACCTTTTTTCTAGCCAATTCGTGACGGTGTTACCCCGGAGTATAACGTGGCTTTGACAGCGTCTTACGTGGGTGTTGAGGTAGTAATGCTACGTCTAAGAAAAAAACAAAATATACGTTTGTAGTCCTAAATATGGTCAAACTTTCTTTTATGTCAACATTTTACTTTATTATATGAAAATGTCAGCAACTATGTGTTGTACCTTTTTCCTAGCCAATTCCTAACGGCATTACGGACCAAAAACCACAACGTATGACAAAATATGCCACGTCCCACAACAAGAGTATGACTGCCCAATGTGGCACTATTAAGTATTAAAATTAGAAAAAGTTGAAAGAAGGTCGGGGTTCTTCCCCAAAGGCTGTTATCCCCAAAACCTAACCAATTCGTAATGGCGTTACGGATAAAAAACCACCACGTACGATAAAATATGTCATGTCCCATAAGAGAAATATGACTGCTCGATGTAACACTATTAAGTGTTAAAATTAAAAAAAGTTGAAGGAAGGTCGGGGTTCTTCCCCAAATGCTGTTATCCCCAAAACCTAACCCTAATTTTTTCTTCCTCAAATGTTAGAAAGCGATTAAAGTTTAGCGATTGACAAAGGCAAAGACGTTTAGGTTTAACATCAATGGCGTTCGAGTTCCAGTCGAACACCACTCATTCCACCCTCCCGTAACCCATCCTCACTGCCTGCCGCGTCACCGCCGTCAGTAGCATCCTCACCGCGTCATCGTGCAGTCACACTCTTCTTGTGGGACGTGTCATATTTTGTCCTACGTTGTGGTTTTTTATCCAGGTAGGATTGCCACATCAAGATACACGTAAGACTCCATTACTTCCACATCATGGTAAGGCGTAACGCCATTACGAATTGGCTAGAAAAAAGGTACAACACATAGTTGCGGATATTTTCATATAACAAAGTAAAATGTTGACATAAAAGAAAGTTCGACCATACTTAGGGCTACAAACATATATTTTGTTTTTTTCTTCCACGTAGCATTGCCACCTCAACACCAAAGTAGGACGCCGTCAAAGCCACGTCAGGTTCCGAGGTAACACCGTCATGAATTGGCTAGAAAAAAGTTACAATAAAAAGTTGCGGTCGTTTTTATAAAGCAGGGGAAAATGTGGACACAAAAGAAAGTTCGACCATACTTAGGGCTAGAAACGTATATTTTACCTTTCATTTTCGTAGAGTAGAACAACAGCTTTTTTAACTATTTTATATAAAATAATTTATTCAACATAAAATAGTAATTAGATAGTTTACTACATTATATTCAATATAAAAAAATTAAAATTAAAAATAACTTTAGTTTATATTCACGACATAATTCAATCAATAGTTAGGATTTCATAATAAAATATGCAAAACATGAAAGTATATTACATGTGATTATTATTGGACTATAATTTTTTTTTAATTAACCCCTAAACATGTTAGCTTGTCTAAAAGTTGAAACATTTAACATGATCATAACTCATATCCGACCGTTATATTATCTTATTTAACGGATATTCGCGATAACCACCGTAATTCATTAATATCTAATTCAAACAGTAAAATAACCAGTATTGTGTCTAATTTTCCCTTACATGTACCAAGAAATTTAGTTGATTATTTTCATAGAACTTTAGAAAAAGAAACTTAAAAATTTGAAGGTAAGGATTGTTCAATTGGATAAACCGCATGAGGAAAGGAGAGTCCCCAAGGTGAATGAATGTGAGGAACTACTTCGAAGACAAGCAACCGTCCATGGAAGAGAAGCTTTGTTTCAAATTAACAATTAGTTACGGAAATATTATTCGTTTTATTTTCGAAATTTTTGAAATAATTTCTTAAAATTATCTTTTATAAAGCCAAATTTATGTTAATATACGTCTTGACTCGATTTTAAAAAAAGAAATCTAAGAAAAAACATTTTAATAATTAAATTGATTTTATAAAAGTAAATTCGAAAGACTGGGTGGGGAACTTAATTAGAAATAAATCTCATTCAGAGAGTAAGAACGATGATTACATGGAAAGAGGGTGGCGACCGCACCCCGCAAATTACGGCGGATTCCCATTAAACCAAACCAAAAACACTAACCCCTTCCCCCTTTTTCTTCCTTGTCTTATCTCCCCTTCCGTTTTCTTTTATTTTTCTCTTTCCTCCAAGCCAATGCCAATGCCAATGCCAAAGCCTACTAACACTCCATTTTGACACCGATGTTAGTGTTTGTGATTTTTATTTCTCTCTTTTATTTTTATATTTTTGTGTTCCAAATTATGTATTACGACATAATAACTTTGCGAATAATAAGTCGAAAGGTTAAATGAAAATTTAATGACATTGGACCGGCTTAAAGACAGAGACGGATGCAGCAAGCGATGTGAAAGGAAGGGCAGTCTCTTCTTCTTCTCCTTCGCTGCAAACTGGGGATGGAGAAGCCACCGGCGGCGAAAATGAAGTCCCCCGGCGGCGGAGGAGGAGGAGTCTGCCTCGCCTCCCTCGTCTCCCTCTTCCTCCTCCTCTCTTTCTACAGCCATTTCCTTGGCACCTCCACCGTCCATCCCTTCCTTGCTGCCCCCAACTCCGTAAACCCTTCCTTGAATCGCCTTGCAGGATTGAATTCCTCGCGGAACGACCTCCCGACGACCGAAGAGGATTCCTGCCGCGGCAGGTACATTTACGTACATGATCTCCCCCCCAAGTTCCATGCCGATTTGTTAATCCACTGTAGGGTGCTCACGCGTGGCACCGACGGCAACATGTGTCCGTATCTCGAGAACGCCGGCCTCGGCCCCATGGTAGATGATCCCGAGGGGGTGCTATCTAATGGGAGCTGGTATAAGACGAACCAGTTCCTCCTCGAAGTGATCTTCCATGAGAAGATGAAAAGGTACAAGTGCTTGACCGAGGATTCTTCGTTCGCTTCCGCAGTTTACATCCCGTACTATGCGGGATTGGATATCAGTCAGTACCTGTACAGCAACAACATATCTGTGAGGGACGCGGCTGCATTTGACCTCATGAGGTGGCTCACAGGGAGGCCCGAGTGGGGGAGGTTGTCCGGCAGGGATCATTTCTTTGTGGCGGGGAGGATTGCCTGGGATTTCAGGAGGCAGCTTGATGATCCGTCTGATTGGGGGACGAAGCTCATGTTCTTGCCAGAGGCTCAGAACATGACGCTTTTGTCGGTGGAGTCAAGTGTCTGGAACAATGACTTTGCGATCCCGTACCCCACGTTCTATCACCCGTCGAAGGATGTCGAGGTCTCAGAGTGGCAGGAGAGGATGAGGAAGCAGATGAGGAGGCATCTGTTCACGTTCGTGGGTGCCCCCAGGCCCGAACCTCAGCTGACGATCCGGGGCGAGATCATCCGCCAATGTGTCCTCTCTAGAGGGAACTGCAACTGGGTGAACTGCAGCTCAGATTCGAATAACTGCGACAACCCCGCCAATGTGATGAAGGCATTCCAGAGGTCGGTGTTCTGCCTTCAGCCAGGAGGCGACTCCTATACACGTCGGTCGACCTTCGACTCGATCCTGTCCGGGTGTATCCCTGTGTTCTTCCACTCCGGCGCAGCATACGTCCAGTATTTGTGGCATCTGCCCAAAAACTATCCCAGCTACTCCGTCTTCATACCGATGGATAATACGACGAAGGCCAACATCGAGTCAGTGCTCATCCAAATTCCGGAGCATGATGTTTTGGCAATGAGGGAGGAGGTGATAAGGTTAATCCCTGGTATAGTGTATGCTGATCCAAGGTCAAGTGAGCGAACATTTGAGGATGCGTTCGATGTGACGGTGAAGAGGGTATTAGAACGAGTAGGGAAAACGAGGGAGGTAATCGCTGCCGGCGGAGATCCAAGTATCGGTTTTGCAGAACAGAATCACCATAAGTTTGATCTGCCATAATGAGTTCTTAAGAGGGTGTTCTGAATTGATAGTACAAGTCGTCAAACGTGTATAGTACATGAGTTTTTAATTCTTTTGTTACGGCCAAATATGTTTCATGTCCAATGCCCATACACTTTAAAGAGGGGGTAGACTGCTCACGTGGATTATAAACTGTTGAACAACTGATGCAGAAATTTTACAGAAGAAATCAAGCCCCCCTTCTATTTGAACGATCTGATGCAGAGAAGACAACCAGCTTGGTCATTGAAGTCCAATAAGAACATACGTTGTCGCTTTGGGACGTGCCCAAGAGATAGGGGCTTTCACCTTCCATTGCGCGATGTGCTTTATGCCTATTAAGACGGGGACCTGCGTTAGGCCTGGTACATCTGATATGTCAAACCCGAAAGGGTGCTGCTATCAGGTAAAATATTGGAGATGAAGGGTGTGATGAAGGGAGACAC
Organism: Melastoma candidum; assembly: GCA_023653495.1. Taxonomy (NCBI): domain Eukaryota; kingdom Viridiplantae; phylum Streptophyta; class Magnoliopsida; order Myrtales; family Melastomataceae; genus Melastoma; species Melastoma candidum. Next base: position 12,330,742 of record CM042884.1, on the reverse strand, counting down.
TCCCCAACGATTTCCGTCACCGTTTGTAAAAGCTTAAGACCTATGCATGGGAATCTAGATTCGGCACCCTTATGATCTAAAGGAAGAGATTGATCCCTAGCAAACAGGGAGAGATGATGGAAATGTGTGATGACTGAGGGCTCTGCCAAGAAAGGATTCCTAAAACTTGCACACACATGAATCACAACACAAAGTTGGCCCAGAAGGCACAATAAATAGCCCAGTTTGAAAGAGATCAATTGGTCTAAGCTCCTCGACCCATCGGTGACTGCAACTTTATCCTTTCAAACATCACCGAATCTCCCATTACCAGAATAGATCTATCAGAAGCTTATGTTTGTGGAATGACTCAAACCAATGAGATCTGCTTGCAAGAGTGAGGTTTCAAGTTTTATGTTGTGACATCAAGTATACTCACACACATCTCGACATAGGATACATCCAAGACACATTATGAGCGTAAACTTTTGTACCAATGGCCATAAGTCCTAAAACCAGGCCATTCCACTACCTATCATTTTAAATAAGATCTTGTGTTATAGAGAGAAGATAGATCCTCCAGATGAAGTGAATCCGAATGAAAACCTAAGGCATGTACAAGAAGCATTTAGATCTTTCATGCTAAAAAGGAAATTCGCAAGAGAAGAAAATGGACATTTTACGGTCATTTACTTGAAATTGGGTCATAAACCAAATGATCACAAAAAGATATAATCCTTCCTTATATTTTCAGTCACTATTGCCAAGAAGGTGATGAGCATATCATTCAATAGTGCAGGACCACCATGATTAGCAAGTCGTTAAAATCTCAGAATTCAGACCATTCAATTCATGGTCAGATACACCAACACTAAATCACCGTCGAATCCTGATTTTTCAAGTCTTACTTCCATTGAAAAATTATCAGTCCCTCCAGCGATAGCCACAGTTCGGATTGCAGCAGACAAAGAACAGAGTCATCCCTTCCTCCCCTCTAGCCGTAGCCTGCAAAGCACAATAAATCGAATAAATAAAATCATGCACGAAGCACAGGAATACATGTTGCCATACGATAACAATTTGGAACATCAAACTTGCTCTCAGACGTCTCTGTCCACAAAATGTTACTAGCCAATAATCATCTGCCGGAGTTTATTGCTAATCAACTTTAGGGCACCATCCACACAGAGCCTCAGAGAAAAAAAAATACAACGAGAAGGAAACCTGGAAAAAGACGGCTTCTCCATGGTTGCATTGAGCACAACGGACAGCCTTGGTACGAGGAAGAGTTGGATCAGCAGCTACATCTTGCAAGACTTGTGTACGCTCCCCAGCAGAGTGATGTATCTCATTTCGATACACACAAAAGTTATCAGCAACCTCCTGCATTAACAATGTTAAAGCATATGAGGTCAAGGCATGGCATCGGACCCAAAAACACAATGGGATTGTCTGAGAAGTGTACACCAATGACAACAGAAAATCCAAACCAATCAATTTTCCGCAACAGCACCTATCCCACAAGATTGATGCCTCCGTCTAGGAAAAGAACCATCTTTCCAAAATTTCAAATAAACTAAAACCGTTAAATGTGCCACCACATGGAATTTAAATGGGACAAGAGGAAATGAATCAATATAAAACCCCCAGCTAGCTCAACATCAATTCTGAAGATGTACTCAGAAGATATCTTTTGAGGACTCAACTACTATGTCATCTAATTTTTTTTTCTACAAGTGGCAATAGTTTGCAAGATCCAGACTTAACTTTCCAGATATCAAATCACGGTACCACCCCTGACAGCCACAAAGAACTACTATGTCATCTAATTTTTTTTTTCTACAAGTGGCAATAGTTTGCAAGATCCACACTTAACTTTCCAGATATCAAATCACGGTACCACCCCTGACAGCCACAAAGACTTGCCTCAATCCTCAATCATCATAAAAAAGAAAATAATGTGGCAAGTGTTTTCGCCGGAGGGGGGGGGGGGGGGGGGGCTGGGACTGGCTAGTCCAAGTTCCAAGACTTGAAAAAATAATGGAAGTGGATGGAGGACAGGGCAACCTCAGTCAAGAATACATTCTGCCCTGGCCGGCCAGCATCAGAAATACTCCCCAAACCTGTCAAGGGAGGACCAAAATTACCTCGTGCTGGCAATTGCGGCAGGCGTAGAAGAGGGTCTTCTGCTCCCTCTGCTCTTTAGGGTAAAGTATATTGTTGCTGCATCCCCACTCCGACAACACAAACATCAAACAAACAAGCTAACAAAAAACCACCCCTCGGTCAAGACAATCAACGACCCCCTCCCAAATCATAAAAAAAAAATTAGGGTTTGGTTGTTTGAGGGGGAGGAACGCACCACTCGCAGCAGAACTTCATCGTACTCATCTTTGCCCTCAGGAATTGGAACTGGAATCGGCAGGAATTGGCAGTCGGCTCCAAGCGAGGACGATTGGAGAATCTCGGGAAGGGGAGAAGCAAGAGCAAACAGTAGGTCTACTTTGCAACTTTTAGTTTACCACCCTTTTTAAACAAATTTTTTAGTTTGAAAGTTTATTTTCGGACTTTTTTTTATAAGTTTTGGACTTGTTTCATCCGATGATAGATAGTGTAATGATTCCAAAAAAAAAATATGGATCAGACCAGAAACACTACTTCTCGCGGGAAAATACGAGCATACAAAGTATGAAAAATATAGCGTGTTTTCTAGTCACGGAAAATGTACGTGAGTCCACTGATTCGACACTCAAAGAATAACGGCTGTGGATTGTGTGATCTGAGCTCTGACACAATATCTGTAAAACTTCAGGATAAATATTGACGAAATTGTCGGGACTTATGGGTATAATCCGACAACACTTTAATAGCTTGGCGAAGTCGTCGGGATCTATGGGCATGATCCAGTAAAGCGTCGTCGATAGTTAGATGAAGTCACCAGGCCTTTGTGCTTGATTCAACGGAACCTCGAGGCGCGTTGCAGAAGAACGGGGCGATGAGCATCGGCAGGTCTTCGATGAGCAGGAGGTAGCAAGAATCTTTAAGAGCTCCAAGAGTCTTCTCTTCACCTAAGTGTATGGTGTGTATTGTAAATGAATAAAATTTTATAGGGCTCCAAGGCCGATTTATGTTAGGCAGCTGGTTATCCCATAATAGGCAACTTTTTATGGACCGGGCTGTGGGCCGAACTTGAAGTGAGGCTTAGTTATGGGTTGTGCTTGTGGCCTTTATATGACCTTAATATATCATTTCATGGACTCGGGTATATAGCCTATTTATGTTTCAAGCCTTCTTTGATGATTTGGGTTTATAACCCATTGTAGAAATTGAATAAGACTAAATGTATCATTCTTGATATGAGGCGTATGATATGTTAATAGACAAAATTTTAATGTCTACAAATGCCCCCACTTTAATTCATTTCTTGTGTATAGTTCGCGACACAAAGAGAATTGAATTAAAGTAATTTTCATTCTTCCGTTTGTCATGATTCAGTCGTTACTCCCATCAGTCGACAACGACTAAGGTTCCTTATGATCCTAGTATATCTGGTGGCCAATAGATCTAGGAGCTAAGCATTGCCCATGAAGAGTCCATACATCATGATAGTGTGCCTAAGGTGGTAAATCCATATGCCATCGGCCTCTCTTGAGCGATCATGACCATTTAGTCCCTCCTAATGGAATGTCACGGGCTGCCTATTTTGCCAAATATTGCTCGCTGAAGAATCAGCAGAAACTCTGACCCCACATGTCAATATTAATAGTCCTGATTGCACGAATATGGTGGGACTTGTTCGATGGCATCGAACATCCTGATCCCAAGGTTATAAGACGGATTTTAATCACTACGTTTGGACTGTATTTCCTGGTGTTCGCTTGGGTTTAGACTTATTATTTGAGAATGAATAGCCTGTTAACTATTCAACATAATCATTTAATATCTCACGCTTGAATTTATAGCCTTAGTGTCTTGACGCTAGACTTTTCACTTCTTCCCCAACAAATCTCTACGGAGGCCCTACTGTGATTTTCTCCTATCAAGCATGAGGTTTGCCGCAGTTGAACACGGATGTAAAGGCGTCGTCCGTCGTGACTGTGAACGAGTATATGACAAGGTGTAGAAAAAGAAAAGTGCGAACATCGTTTGAGCTGTTCATTTCGTAGGCTTCCTTGTAGTGGTTGGCCACATAGGAAGAGTACCAATTGAACGACGTGAAACATGAGCGTTCAAGGAATGTTGACGGAGAGCCAGGTAATATGACATGATTATAACGATGAGGTAGAAAGAATTGAGATTACAAGTTGAAACCGTTTCCTTCTGTACAACTAGCGCTCAACCATATTATATTCTAAGACGATACCGGAAAAGTGTCGATTCCATTCTTTACTGGTTCCACAAATATTAAGGCGATCCAAGAAAAATAAAATCGATTTATGTTGGGAAGACATAAAAAAATCCTACGGTTGCTCCTCCAATCATAAGTTTTGTTATTACTTTATTCAGGGATGTAAAAATGGTGCGCATATATCACGAATCTCTTGTATAATGAGACCACAATGTATACACTTAATTCCGATTTTCTCATCTAGTCTCCCGTCGTGATCTCCTCGACGACATGGATCACGCTCATCTTTCTCTCTCGCAACTTTTCCTGCCTCTCGGTTGAAATCATCGGCACTCTTAACATTTGTTTCGACATCTTCTCACATCGGTCGAATTCCTTCCACAAAGCCTCTAGCTCGACTTCCTTTGGAGTCTTCTTAGGGACTATGTCATCACCTCATTCAAAGAGTCGCTCCGTAATCTTGGGGTGACCTATTTTTCCACACCACGTAGTTCTTTTCCTTTCTTTTTCTTGAACCCATTTCGCCTGGCTTTTTCGTCATGCTAAATGTATATGTGTGCTTGTGCTTTGCTTGTTTCTCACATATACATGCTTATTTATATAGGCAAACACATATATGTAATTATGCGTACATATATATATTTTTATCCTCAATTTATTGTCAATTCATGTTTCTCTCGTATGCTCCGACACATTACGGTAATAAATTAAAGGGGGACTGCAGACAAATACATAAGATTTCCCAATTTTTGAGTCCAAATATCCCGATATAAAAGATTTAATGCAAATAATATACCCTTATTTTGGCAAATTATATTCCTTCCCAAAATAATGATTATCTTCCTCGATTATCTTATTCTGTATTAATAAATAATTTTGATCTTATCTCATTCTTTCTTCAATCAATCAGCGCAATCTATGAAACGATAAAGTTTTAATTGATTTGTCAAAATAAAATTTTCCAGTTATACAACCCCCTCGAGACCTTATAAATCGAGGTGCAATTATAATGTCTTTGAGATCCTCTTTTTGTATTTATCAGGTTCGTCCCTCTCCTTTTTAATTTGTCCACTTATCACTATCATTATTATTATTATTTTTGCAGACCGAACTTTTTCTTTGATTGCAGAGGTGCGACAACATCCTGTTCAGAGAAATCCCACCATTCCCTTCTTCTACAACTCTAGATAGGCGATTTTATTTCGTCGTCCCAGCAATTCGGTCTCCTGAAGGTACACATACTGTGACTGGAGAATCACTAACGATGATCTTCTTTTTTTTTTTTTAAATCATGCGCCCCGTCATCAGGTCTAGATCGATTGGCTCTCTTTTTCTCTATTATTTTGTTTCTTTCTCTCTGACTTTGTTCTGATCTGATCATGGAGGCACCAGAGGAAATCTATTCCCGTTTGAATCTTCATCTTTGAATACGTATTCACTCCTGTCACTTGTATATATATTTTTGTTATCACTTTCGTATAATGACTCCATGATTTTGCTTCAGCTCAGAATGCTTTTGACAATGTAATAATCTTTTGTTTGTCTCTTGATAGCCTTGGTCGAAGAAGGGGCACCTAAGGCTTGCTGTGAAACTTGCTTGTCGATAAGTAATAACATGGTTCACTTTTCAGAGAAAACTATCACCGGTCGTAAGTTGATATACCTTTCAAAGCGTAAGTACAACCATGACGAGGGCACGCTATGACTATTGTTGCTCCGATCGATTCAAACTTACATCCCAGCTCTATTCAAATTTATCGACTACTGAGATCGTCCGAATAACCTGTCGGAGAAAGTTCCTGCAGATTCTCCTCTATCGAGTGATTGGCTACTGAAACCGCCTAGCGTCCCCCAATGTCCATTCCTCATCTAGCACTAGGCATAAATATTATTGCTGGGAAATCATGTTGGAGCCCCGTATTTCGTGTGTACGGCGAAGCATTTCACATCCATAAATATTGGGAGTGGCTCGAGGATGTTCTATCTCGCTATAGGGCTACGCTCGTGGAAGTCGAAATTTTTAATTCTCTTTGTTTTTCATGTTACAGCTATGAACGGGATTTGGATATCATTCATGCTTTTCTTGAGGCGTGGAATCCAGAATTGATTGCCTTAGAAACATCTCGTGACACTATTTCGACTTCTCTATAGGATTTACATTGGCTTAGTGGATTGTCTGTTTATGGAGAATGCTACGAAGAAGTGATTCTAGCTTTAGAAGAATTCAAGACTCTCCCTAAGAGTTGTCAGCATCTATTTATAGCATTTTTGCATCTCCATGAATCGAAGAATGGTAAAAGGATCGTGCAAGCCGCAACTTGGATTAATTTCTGATATAGAGGCACTGTAAAATATTGTCAACCGACCAAGCGTTTGCCTAACAAGCAGTATTCTAATAATGCCACTTGAAATTCAGAAGGGTCGATTTCGGAATTGTTTCTGGGGGCAATGTCACATAAGGGTATGTGAAGACTTAAAAATTGAGGCCGAAGAATTGTCCACCATGTACCTTGCCGTCCTTATTTTTTGTTGGCTATACACTTTCGTATTTCCGAGCAATGATGTACTCATACGTTCCGAGACATTCAAGGTATCCAGCTTTAATAGCCACTGGAAAATGTTTCAGCATGGCGGTTCCTATACTGGTGACTTTATATCGAAGTTTAAATGAAAACTCCAAGAAGGCCGAAACTTCTAAAGTATGCTTTGTTATTCACTATTTATATGCGTGGTTAGTACTCTACTTCCGGGCTTATCACTCATTTTCCGATTTACCTCCTGGACCTCCCATGGTGAGGTATTCTAGCGAAGGCCGCACACGTTGTTATAACAAGCATGAAGCTCGAAAATATATCCATAACGGAGTAAATATCAATTGGCATAGCAATCTCCTTAGCAAGAAGGGTGATCTTCTTATAAGAGATGATCCCGAGTTAAAGGATCCAGTCTTGAGTTTTTTTGTAAGTGTCCGTTTTGTTACCTAACAGTACCCCACGAAGATCATTTTACTGTGGAACCATATAATCCTGCTAATTTTAGTCGTCAGTTTGGCATTTGTGAGGACATCCCTCGCGTCCCCAAAGACAACATATAATCATTTTCACTAGAGGAAGGCTTAGCCCTTTTGAATCATTCTATGCAATTCAAAAACGGCTCCCAACTTTATATTCCTTCGGCCCCTCCTGGAGTTATATGCCCACACAATATCAAGAATGGTGGAAAGTGAATTATAATGACTATCTCCTACGTGGGCTTGAAGCACTCGTCGCTAAAAATCGTCCCCTCCCACAAACAGGTAGTGGTACTCGCGAGACGTCAACTCAGAAGGAGTCTATTCTTGTAGCTTCGCCTAAAGGATTAATGGCACTTGGTATAAGGAGTCCACTCTCATTCCTTCTTGTGTATTGTTATTATTACTCCATAATCGAGGTTTCTTCTCTCTATTATTTTAGAAGATTCCTCTGAGGGGTCAGATGAAACTTATTTCAAATGGAAAATACGTTGTCAAGTTATATCCAACGAAGTTACGGCGAGTTCCAAACAATCAGTGCATATTTGATTTTATTTAGCCTCTTGCAAATTGTTACTTATATGCTCTTTTCCCCTTTTTTTAAACAGTCTCCTCCACTAGAGATAAAAGACGGGATGAGATGTCTTTGAAGCAACTCAGACGGTGAGAGACAACCTATCCTCCTAACCGACACTTCTACTCGCACGACATCTCGCATTCATCGGAATTGTGCTATTAATATATGGGATTGTTGGGGAAATTCGACCGTTGTCATGTCGAGCTCGATGATGAAACATAAATGAAAAACAACACACGCAAGATTTACGTGATTTGGCCAAAAGCGGCTTACGTCCACGGGAGGACCTCTGGAGATTCCACTAAATAATCAGAATTACAAAATCACCAAGTGTGTCGCTCACTCGTCCGAGATATAAGAAAATCCCATACCACAAGTTCCTGTAGAAAAACCTCTACTCTGATTCGATGATTTTCTCCCTCAAGACCCCACACACTTTGTGTCATACCACCACCATGCCTAATAAACTAGAAAAATCCCCTATTTATAGATCTCCCATAGGAGGAAATCTTAACCAAATAAGTTACTAGAATATTACCCATATATAATATAATATAGCCCAATATATGCATGCAAAATCTTTCGCAATATTTGCTGAATTCTAAAAAAAGCTAAACTGCGGACAAAATATTAACAATCTCCACCTTTGGCCGAAGTTACCGAATTCTCCTTCTTTGGACCTCCTGAGCCCCAAGAACTCACACCTTCATCCATCATGTATTCCTGGGAGCGTTGCCACCGCCTTTGACTATCGCTCTACCTTTCACACGATCGTAGTACTTGCGCTCTCGAGCAACCATCTGCATTGTGGCTCCAGCTCTATCTCACGCTTTGCACTCTTAGCCTTAAACAATATCGTCTTGGCACCCCGAGAAGTCCCACGTGTTGACTGTTGCCCGACCTATTCACCTGGAACTTTGGTCCACTCCCTCTTACTCATCACTTCACCATCAGTGCAAGCATCATCACCGAACTTCCTCATCGGTTTCACCTTGCATGACACCTTCAAGCTCGTACACATCATCTGTGTACACATGTTGCTAACTAACGCTCCGCCTCGACCAATAACCTCGGATCCGCATCCCATCAAACCATGTGAGAATTTGTCACTCACGACTTTTCCAAGAAGATGATAAATACCTCTAATAAACTTCGTCTTTATCAGCACAAGAGTTTCCCGAATAACCTTTAGAACTCCACCTCCTAAATAACATTGGTATCCCTCCCTCATCATCCTAGGCTCCAAGAGAAATCAGATTTTTCTTCAGCTCTGGAACATGACGTGCCCCCGTCAACGGCCTCACTACACCATCATGCATCTTGATGCTAATTGTACCGACTCCAGCCACCCGACACTTTGAGTTGTTTCCCATGTAAATCATACCCGAACCAGTCCAATAATCTCCTAACTCCCCCTGAGGCTTGGCACTGATTTGTTAAGTTAAGTGGAAAACTCCCCCTTAACCCCTTAACTTATTTTTCTCCCCATTTTTGCCATATCAAAAAGAAAGGATTAAAGCAAATAGTAGTGACATTGCTAGTGTAGCAAAAACATGCTGACACTCAAAACAAGCTGACATAGCAGCAAAGAGTTATTACGATCTAGCAAGATCGAACTGTTTCAAAAACAAGAACAAATGAGCAGAGACATCTAAAGATAAATAGGAGAGTAGCTCAATCCTCAGTGGAGAGCATGGCTCAATCCTCAACAGTTTCAAGCAGAGTCTGGATCATCTTTTCCAGGCGCCCCAGTCTCTCAGCAAATGCATCCATCCTCTCAAGAATGGAGTGGCGAGTGAAGTTGAGTTCCTCAGCGAGGAATTTTTGCACCTTGGAAGAAGAAGGGGACTCATCCTTTGACAAAGGGGCCTCCTGCTCACGTTTAGTACGACGCTGTTTCCCAGTTTCAGCAGTGGCCTTGCCACGTACAGAGGTAGCGATTTCTCGCTTGGTTGGTTTCTTGATGAATACACCATCAACATATTGGTAGCCCATACTCGCCACGGAGTTAGCTCCAATAACCTGTGTAATCCAGGTATCCATTTGATTCACAGGAACAACCTGCTCCCCATAAAGCTGCAGCAGTGCAGTAATAACGCGTGCAAAAGGAAGTGCCCTGTTCTCATCCTGAATACAAGAAGCCATGTGGCCAAAAATAACACTTCCCAAATTCACAGGAATACCTCGCTTGAGATGAACCATTAAATTCCATTCTCTGGGCATGACAGTATCAATGCTGCCAATACGAAGAGCTAAGCAAGACATTACTGCCTTGTGAAACATCCTGTTGCTAAAGCTCCGCCCAGTGTTCTGCAAATATCTGCTGACAGTAACAGCCTCACCGTCATTGATGGTCTGATAAGCCTCTAGTTTTCCCTCATTGATCACCCTCAGATTGTTGAAGGGATCAGAGTTAAAGATTCGGCAAACATCAAACACAGAGAAGACGAAAACTTTATCATCAACTAGCACCTTGATGTACTTAATGAGGGAATCCTCTTTATAAAAGATAATGTTGGCATAAAATTCCTTGACTTTAGAGATAGAACCTATGCCATCATACTCGCAGAAAGACCGCCAGGTCAATTTCTCAAACATCTCAGCAAAATGCAACTGATGTTCAGTGAACCAGTCAAAATCAACACGCTTGCATGCAGCAATGTTGCGCTTTGCCATGTTACGGCTGGGCATTGTATCATCCGCAGGAATGCGATTTAACTCAGCCAGAGAGACATTTTGATCAATCTCATGGATAAACACAGAAGAATCTGTATTTTTCACTTTCTTATGATCAGGAGAGCTAGAGTGCATACCATCCTTTAGACCAGCGAAAGGTTCATCCTGGTGCGAGAAGCAATACCCAAAGCAGAGCCAACAGGAGGAGGATTCTGTACAACCGAGCCAATCACCTCCACAGTGTCATCCGCAGCAGGGGTCTTCTCAGCAGAAGAGTCATGTTCACCCATGGACTGAGTAGCATCAAGATCCTCACTTTCCTTACTCTCATCATTAGAGAGTTCTAGATCTAGAGTGAGGGAGGTGTCCGCATTGTCAGAGAACTCGAACACAGCAGATGTAGACTTGGTAACCTCCTCTGGTGCAACGGTTTCTTCCTCAATAGCGAGGGTTTTCTCCGCAGCAACTTCAGAATCGCCAAGAACAGTGGCATCAACAGCCGAAGCCACATTTTCCTTAACAGGAACAGCAGCAGGTGTCTCCTTAGTCTTAGTGACCACGGGAGCATGGGCATGCAGTAGCGAAGGCTCCCCCTCAGTAACTGGGAGATTCTCCTGAGTGGAGAGTTGCTGGACGGAAGCAGTCATAGCCTGCGACCGTTTCTTAGGGTTTCCCTTCCCCTTGGAAGATTTTGCGGATTTGGGTGCCATGATCAGATTGAGAAGAAAAGAAGGAGGAAAGAGGTAGAAGTTGAAGAAAAGAAGAAGGAAGTTAGTGATTATACCGTAGGGGTAGTTCCCTTTTTAAAGAATATTTTATAGAAAGAAATAGAGAAGGAAATGGCACCATAGAAATTTTATTTTCCTATCAAAAATTTCTTAAAATAGTTAGATGACAATATTATCATCTCAGATATTGGGATTACATATCCCTAATTCACTTCGTATATTCAAACCTTTCCTTATCAAGTGGTTTGGTAAGAATATCATCAAGTTGTTGCTTAGTATTTATATGCTGAATCTTAACTTTCCCACTTTGTACATTATCACACAAGAAGTGATGTCTCAACTCGATATGCTTAGATCTCGAGTGATAGACAGGATTTCGTGATAAATTTATTGCACTGGTGTTATCACACATTAATGGAATACTGTTGAAATGAAGATCATAGTCTTCAAGTTGTTGTCGCATCCATAATAACTGAGCATAGCAACTAGCTGCTGCAACGTATTCTGCCTCAGCTGTGGATAAAGCGACTGATGTCTGCTTCTTAGAGAACCAGGAAATTAACATATTTCCCAATAATTGACAAGTACCAGAAGTACTTTTTCTATCTATGCGGCATCCAGCATAGTCCGCATTTGAATATCCTATGGGATTCAGTAATGATCCTCTGGGAAACCATAACCTAAGCTAACAGTCCCTGCGAGGTATCTAAAGATCCTCTTAACTGCAGCAAGGTGTGACTCTTTTGGAGCAGACTAATATCTAGTGCATAAGCATACGCTAAACATGATATCGGGTCTATAAGCCGTAAGATAGAGTAATGACCCTATCATGCTTCTGTATAGTTTGGAATCAACTTCCTTTGCACCTTCATCTTTTTCAATCTTAGTATTACTACCAATAGGAGTCGACAAAGGTTTAACATTCTCAAGATCAAATTTCTTGAGCAGCTGTTTGCTGTACTTTTCTTGATGGATAAAAATTCAATCTTCAGTTTGCTTAATTTGGAGTCCAAGGAAGAAAGTGAGTTCTCCCATGAGACTCATTTCAAATTCTCCTCTCATAAAGTTAGAGAATTCAGTGCATAGTTGTTCATTCGTTGAACCAAATATGATGTCGTCCACATATATTTGAGCGACTAAAAGATCATCATCCTGTTTCTTAAGAAACAAGGTTGTATCGATCTTACCACGCCTATATCCCTTTGCTATAAGAAAGGAACTAAGCTTTTCGTACCATGCTATCGGAGCTTGCTTAAGCCCATATAAAGCTTTGGATAGCTTGTAGACATGATTGCGAAATTTTGGATCGGTGAATCCAGGAGGTTGTTCTACATAAACTTCCTCTTTTAGGTCACTATTGAGGAATGCGCTTTCCACATCCATTTGAAATAACTTGAAGTCATTATAGCAAGCATACGCTAGAAGTAAGCGTATTGCTTCAAGACGCGCCACAGGAGCGAACGTTTCATCATAATCGATACCCTCTTCTTGAGAGTAACATTTTGCTACAAGTCTGGCTTTGTTTCTCACAACATTTTCAGACTCATCAAGTTTATTTCGATAGACCCATTTTGTTCCAATAATGGAACGATCATTAGGTCTAGGTACTAAGCTCTAAACTTTGTTTCTCTCAAATTGGTTCAATTCCTCTTGCATCGCGAGAATCCAGTTTGGATCATCGAGGGCATCATCAATGCCTTGAGGTTCCTTTTGAGAAATAAAAGCGGAGTGTTCACAGTACATACTTGCTGTATGTCGGGTTCGTACTCCTGTGTGTATTGATCCTATGACTTGGTCAATAGGATGTTTTTTCTTTTATAAAGGAGGCACACGATCCTCTATTTGTATATCCTGGAAACCACCAGAAACATTTTCAGTGTGTGCAGCAGGCACTTGCTGTACATCTGCTACAGTGTTTCCGTTCGGATCAGCAATTGTTTGCTGTGATGTTTCATTTGATACTGTTGTTGAGGATTGTGGTGCTGCTTCCACAGCGTTTTCTTCCTGTGTCGGAGAATCATCAACTTTGACATTGATGGACTCTTCAACAGTTAGAGTTCTTTTATTAAAAACTCTATATGCTTTGCTCGTGAGAGAGTATCCTAAGAATATGCCCTCATCAGATCGAGCGTCAAATTTTTCGACAGCATCTTTAATGGGTCTTAAGATAAAACAATTACTTCCAAATGGATGGAAGTATGAAATATTAGGCTTTCTGCCTTTATATAACTCATAAGGCGTTTTTCCTAGGGAAAGCCTTAAGTGAACTCGATTTGAGATATAACATGTTGTACTTACAGCCTCAGCCCAAAGATTTTTAGCAACCTCACTTTCCAGCAACATGATTCTTGCCATGTCCTGTAAGGTTCTATTCTTTCGCTCTACAACTCCGTTTTCCTGTGGAGTGTATGGAGTAGAGAAATTATGGTTAATACCATATTCTTCACAGAATGAAGTGAAGTCATGGTTCTCAAATTCGGTGCCATGATCCGTTCTTATGCTTCGTAGAGAAACACCTTTCTCATTTTGAAGTTGTTTGACTAACGTTTCAAAGGTTGCAAACGTATCACTTTTGTGAGCTAAAAATTTAACCCAAGTGAATCTGGAAAAGTCGTTTACCACAACTAATCCATAATGTTTACCTCCTAGACTTTGAGTCCTTATTGGACCAAATAAGTCCATATGAAGTAGTTCAAGCGGTGCTTTGCTTGAAAGCATGTTTTTACTTTTAAAGGAAACCTTTGTTTGTTTGCTAATGGAGCAAGCGTTACAAAACTTGTCATTGTCAAACTTAATTTTGGGCAATCCCTTAATAGCATCTTTTCTGGCAAGTTTGGACAGCAAGTCATAGTTTGCATGTCCCAACCTTCTATGCCATAAAGTAGCCTCGTCCTTAACAAACAAGAGACAATTTTCTCCAGCGGAGACGTTCTTAAAAGACAGGACATAGATGTTTTTCTTGCGTTCACCAATGAAGCAAGTAACACCGTCCCGCGAAACGTTACACGTCCTTTCATCGAAAGAAACATGATAACCTTTATCGCACAATTGACTAATACTAATCAAATTATGTTGGAGGCCTTTAACATAAAGAACTCCTTCAATGGTTAGGGAGTTAGAACAGCAAATGGTCCCTGTTCCTTTAACCATCCCTTTTCCATTATCACCAAAGGTGACAGCACCACCATCCTGGAAAACCAGTGTGGAGAATAAGAGACATCTCCTAGCATGTGCCTCGAGCAGCCACTATCTAAGTACTATATATGGTCATTAGCGATGGACTTGAAGCATCCCTGAAACAGAGAAAGAACTTAAGTAAGTCGTTGCTTCCATTTAACAATAGAACCATCAACTTTAGAGGTAATGCCAAGCATATCATTTCGCCTCACATGGCAATTTTTGATAAAATGATCTGGCTTTCTACAATAATAGCAAAGCCTAAGTAACCTTTGAATAATATAATGAGATTCGCCATTCCTAATGTGAGGAGGAACATATTTCCCATGTTTCACATTTTTGGAATCATGCTTCTCATGTACACATAAATCAGTTTTGTTATGCACAGCACTGAGTTGCTGTTGCAGTTCCTCAATCTTTAACTTAGATTGAGAAAGTTGCTTTACCGCTTTCTTAGCCTTTGCTGATAACTCTTCCTTAAGAAAATCGTTCTCAGTACTCAAGAATTTATTCTCCTTCTTGAGAGCTTTATTATTTGCGGACAAAGACTCGATTTTATCATAGAGTTCTGAGAAAAGATTCTCAATATCTTCAGCAGATAGATCAGAGGGTGAGAAAGCATTTACCTTCTCAGTTTCAGCATCAGTTTGCGCCATATAGCAGATGTTTGCTGTTTCATCGTTCTGATCTGATTCCTCATCACTATCACTCTAAGATGCCATCATGACATCTTTCTTATATTTTGAAGGTTTGCCCTTCTCATTTAGAAGTGGGCAATCTGGTTGCATATGACCAGGTTTGTTGCACTCATAGCACACACCACCTTTATTTTGGTGTGATTTAGTATTCTTCTTTTTAGCATCTAGTTTTCCTTTGAAACGATTTTTGCGAAGATACTTCTTAAATTTCCTTGCCATGAAGGAGATTTCATCCTCTGAATCGGATGAGGATTCATCCTCGGAATCATCGGAGGATTCAATGCTCCCTTTAAATGCAACAGCATTGGTCTTCTTATCTTCAGCAACCTTGTTCTCATTTTCGTAAGCAACGAGAGAACCAAGTAGCTATTGAAGACTTAAGCTCGTCAAATCTTTAGCTTCTTCAATTGCCGTCTTCTTGGCTTCCCAAGTTTTAGGCAATGAGCGAAGTATCTTTCTAACGAGCTCAGAATTTGAAATAGTCTTGCCAAGAGATTCCATGCAATTAGTAATTTCGGTGAGTCTATCAAAAATTTGATTTGTTGACTCATCCTTTTTCTTCTTGAATGCTTCGTATTGAGTTACTAATGCATTCACTTTGGATTCCTTGACTTGTTCTGTTCCATCATAGATCAAAGCAAGTCTATCCCACATTTCTTTCGCCGTCTTGCAAGTAGATACGCGATTGTACTCATTTCCAGCAAGAGCGCACACTAAGTAGTGCCTTGCTTTAGTATTCAGCGAGATAATTCTCTTCCTTTCAAATTCATGCTGAGAGTCGCTGGGATTAGATGGAGGAATTACAAGATCTCCTTCCATTATAATCGGCCAGCAATCGGCTTCTTTTGCTCCTATGAACAACTCCATTCTCATTTTCCAATATGAGAAGTGTTGTCCTGCAAAGAGCGGAGGACGTTCGGTCGAATGACCATCAGTTAAGAGCATCGACATTCTGCTCAGTATTTAGCAACACCTTACTGTGCTTAATGTATGACTTTCAGCAACAAGCTGATCCTTAGGTTCAGCAACAGAGTTCTGTACTAGCAATCACAGAGAAAGCTTTCCAACAAACCTGCTCTTATACCAATTGTTAGATCGTTCAGGAACACTAAGAGGGGGGTGAATTAGTGTTTATAACTTTTTCGCCCTTTTCTCAGTGTAAGCGGAAGTGTACTGTAACTCAGCAGAGCGTTTCTCATAATGAGATCTGCTTTGCTGACACCGTTACGATTTTGTCGAGTAGATTTTCGTACGAGGGTTGCGCGATAGTAATGGACACAGTAGTTTATAGTGGTTCGGTCTAAATCGACCTACGTCCACTTTCCACCAACAAGGTGATTCCACTATATAATATAATGGGTGCAAAGAGCTCTTGCACTAGGCGTTTGGTTCTCACAAAGCGAGATTTAGAATCCTGTACAATTGATTATCACTCCTAGCAACGGTCAGCTCCTCGCACAGTGGACGTCTTCTCATTTCCAGCAGAATGATACTTTTCCTCAGCAGTTGGTAGCTCAATGGATTCCACATAGAACGTTGTTGCTCAGATGTAAGCCTGTCTATCAAAGCACACAGACAACGTTATGTTAGAGATTAAATCCTTAGATAATAATCCTTACAGTGACAGAAAGACTTCTCAGAGAGTAGCTCGTTTCTGATTCACAGTAGAAGATTGCTTCAGCACTTTTGTCGTTCAGTAGAGGATTTCCACACAGATCTTGTCTCTCCTGAAGATGAGCCTGTACTTGCTTAAGAGACAACCACGAAGTTGATCACAAAGATCACCACAAAGACCACAAAGACCACTAAAATTGGGTAAACGTCCTACACTCAGTTCGGACGTGCACGGTTACCACAGCCGTGACTCACTGCACTGCACGCCCAGTGCCTAGGGTGGAATTTTCTACTCCGGCGGCTTCCACGCAACCTGCTCTACGATCCGTCCCTAGGAATTCGAGACTTCTGTATAGCACCCCTGTGCTCGGGAGGACCTCTTTCCACTCCGGCAGCGTTCCCAACTACTGCTCTACTCTGCAGGCACGAGACTTCTGGCGCGCACCCGCAAGTGCGTGTCTAACTGCTCAAACTCCGTAGGTCCGAGACTTCCCTGCGAAGAGACACGACAAGAACGGCTTCTTGCCGATGGGTTAGCAATTGGTTACTGAATTCAGCACAGGTATTCACTTAGCTTCCCTCAGATGATTCGCCAGCCGCTCGTTAAACACACCGAGGACACCTAATCCCTCTCACGACAATCAAAGGATCTGACCTCCGCCCCTTGACACTCTGACACGCAGCTTGCAAGAGAAAGAACCAGGAGACACTTAGCACCTTCCGCTCTCCGTCGATGCACAAAGCTCACTTAGACCCCTTAGACCACTCAGACCACTCAGACGCACAAAGGCACTTGGATCTGTCGTCTTTGGTCTGATTATAATGGAGAAGGAAGCACAGAAGACGTCCAGGCAATCTTCGAGATTTGTTGCCAAAATTGGCAGCTATGACTCAGCAACGGTCTGCTTGACCGATCGCTGTGCTATGGAAAGTAAGTACCAACGGTAACTTTCCTCTCTTCTCTTAATCAAATAATTTATTTCTAATATTTATAATCTGATCATAATCTTATCTGATCGATTATGATCAATCAACAATATTTGATTAGATATTTAATCTTGTTCCAGCGTAACATTGCAGCAGGATATCAGAAACATACTTTGTTTCTAAAAATAAACTTGGAAAGATAATCTTACAATATTTAATTGCCTGAATCTTTATAATGAGATTATTAAACCACATTTAAATGAATTTGGACACTCAGACGAATGATATGAGATAACCCAAAATAAAACTTGGGTATTGAAAATTTGTTTCCATATTTTCAATATGTATTCGTAATATCACAGCGACAACTCACTGTAGCATGTAACAGTTACTAGCTGTGATTCAGCAACACATTACTCAAGCTCATCACTAGGGACACGCATGGACACGCATGTAACTCATGAAACATTACTGCTTACCATCAGTAACGCGCTGCTTAAGTTCATCATCAAAATCAGGTTAACAAAACAACTAACATTAGAACTTCAATAATGTTTTTATTATATAATAAAAAGAGTTATAGGTTTATATATTCGCATTGGGACATATATTGTCATGTTTCGACTCATTTAAGCGAATGACACGTTTAACTAGACTCAAACCATTTCGAGAGTGGAGGAGGAATGAGATTAAACAAGCGTATGCTGTTTACAATATGATGGAGATGCCACCGGGGATTCATTCAAATCTGGATGAGTAAAATCATACAACAAAAAAGACAATTTTGTGATTGGTTTAGGTCAATTGACGGTGATCGGAGAAGAATAGGGAAAGCGTGTTGAGATGGCCGAATCGTTCGTTCCAGGTGGCGGCTTCCTTTAATGAGCATGATTGGGAAGCTCGCGGACAGGTTCACTGCATTGTTTACGTGCTGGCTATAGTTTTGTCCGTTACATCCGCGGATATATATACGAAGAATGAAGGGATACAGAAGCGAAACGATCACTTTCTAGTCCAATAATCAATTTTCAGGTAAATCTCAAAACATGATAACAACAATCAACCCTGGTCTGTCAGGTCGGTCGGGATGAATAACGATCCTCGACTTGAACAAAAAAAAAAAATACGCAAGATCAAAATACATATAACAGTAAAGTCTAGGTCCGACTTTGAATCGCCGAACATGTCTCAAGTTAGCGCTTCCACTACACCCTTGCTTGAAAATCAGCAAGCACCATGGCGGTGGTGGTGGAAGTGATGAGAGTTGTGATGACCCAAGCCATGATGAACAAGATGATTCACGGCCGGTAGTGGTCCATGAGCAGGACCATGGCCGACTCCAAAGAGACCATTACCATGGCCGTGATGTCCGCCGTGATGATGGTGATGACCACCCTGATGGAACATCAGTCCGTGTCCGAGGAGGTCGTGCCCGTGATGTTGCCCCGCTCCTAGTCCGTGTCCAAAGATCCCATGCCCATGCTGGTGTCCTCCACCTCCATGGTGTCCGTGGCCATGGCCAAAGCCATGTCCACTATGCCCATTATGATGTCCGTGACCATGACCGTGCCCGTCATGGTGATGCAGGAGGCTGCTCAAATGGTGGTGATGAGGAGACATGGGAATTGCGTAGGTAGTGTTGATATTCAAGAGAAAGGGAAAATGTTTTTTTCTGACGTGGTAATCGGGAAATATCAGAGGTCTATTTATAAGCTGAGATTCTATGGCGGTTTATCAACAAACGGGGAAGATGGAAAAAGCAATGGAAACATAAACAAATGTCGAACGTTGACTTTTCCATCCAGTAGTTGGGACACGCTATCAACACTTCCCTATTAAGATATAATTTCTTAGCTACGAAGGTCTGGTGGTGCCCACGGTGATGCGGACTTGCACGCATGGTACAATCCTTGCCCCTCACGTATCTCATCGGTTAGCCGCGTGGTGGTCGGTGTATTCTAGATATTTCAAAATTGTGACGTTGTTGATCGCTAAATTCGCATGCCGTAAGTAAATGGTTCGTAATAAGTAATATAAGATGAATAGAGTTATCGTTCCCACAAGGATAACAAAAAAAAACCTTTTAGTATACACAATCGCAATTCTTATGCAGCCAAGTCAATAAAAGAAATAAGTTTAGAACTTGGAAAACTAAATGAAAAGCAAAAATCAATGCTAAGAAATATGAGTTCAATTAGTCGGAAAAGCCTAGGATCACGTATATCCTCCTTGTTTCGTTAAATACCTTCACTCTCTCATCCAAAATTCATACTAATTCTGTTTACTAACCGGATTCTTATATCTCTAAGTACCTCTCCCGAGTTTACAAAGGACTATTCCAAACCACCATAAAACTTGTATCCCTATAGTGAATTACGAAGGCAAGAAATGGCATTAATAATCACACCCCCAAACCTAAATTTTGATAGTCTCGAGTAAAGATAAAAAATAAAAACAAAACTTTAAAGACTCTCCTCAGCAACCCAAGTCTCTCAAACGTGAAAACATTGTTTAGAACATTCTCAGAAATGGTCGCATCCTCCTCATGCATCTAGATTCCATTCACTACCTACCATGCTCAATTAAAAGCTTTAAAGCACAATATCTTTATCCCAGCAAGTTGCATACTCAACATTAACAAGCATACACTCCAAATAGTTCATGTCAACCAGTAACTCGCAAAGATCACCACAAACATCTCTATCCACTCATCAAAGGTTTCCCGACTTTTTAACATCTTCATTACTTCTTTTTTTTTTCTTTTTTACAAGTTGCACGACTCTAAATGTTTCATCTAATTCCACAAAAGCTCATGTAGCAAGCTCTCGACCAATGACTCCCGGTTTAGTTGAACCAAGGCATTAGATGATAAAGCACCCCTCGGATCAATCACACAAGCTAGCACGGAAGACTCATACCGCAAACACATATTCAAGCAATATCTTTCTTTTTCCCTTTTTTTACACCTGAACATTGGTAATCAGAGCCTTTGCAACTTTATTTTCTCATTTCTTTTCTTCTTTTCAGCACATTGACCAAAGACTTTGTTTCAAGAGATAATTCAAGTTACTCTACTCGTTACCACCTACCATGCATTCTAAGGAGATGTAACATGTTGTCGTTAAGCACGCTTCCTACTGGAAGATATTTTTCAAAATTCGGCAAAAATTTTGGTACACTAGGCAAAGAACTTCATCTTTCCACACTTGAAGAATGCAAACCTTAACCTCATCATCAAATAAAGACATTCCACATCGACTTCCTAAGGTTACGCTGAGGAAAAATGATCCAAAAGATAAAAAAATTTGACGTAAACAGGACTCACCCTAAGTGAACACCCCTTCCAAACTCAACACCACACAACACAACGCGCCCCCAAACCTAAACAGAGCAACATCCTCGGTGCGAAAGAAAGTATGAGTATGAATGGGTTTACCAGGATATTTTGGTGAGAGTGATGCGCCGATGTTGTTACTGTCCGACTGCCTTGGGGTAAGACTAAACTGTTTCATCTGAATCGTTATCCTCTTCTTCTTCATCAATCATCAACGGTGGAGTTGGTTGCTCACCAAGGTCTGATGTATCCAAGTTTAATGCGGCAACGATTCGCCTTTGAATTTCCTCCCACCTTTGATGGCATGTAATTAAATACTCCATGAAGTCATTGATCTTCGTCCAGTGGCCACCTTCAGTGTGGCCACCATGAGATGTGCCGGCAGGGGCTTCATCCTTGTGCTCCACTTCACGTTGAATTTTCAACAATGTAGCCTGAGTAATTGGTTTCTGTGGGTGAACAATCTCTTATGTAGGGTCCCAATGTACTCCTTCCCTCCTGCATAACTGAAACACCAAAGATGGGAACCACAAGCTAAGGTGAGTATCTTTTAATGCTTTATGCAGCATTTGATTAATAAGTTTGCTAACATCAATCTTCATTTCCTCTAATGTGCAAAATATCAAAGCCGCTCGTTCCTTTGTCACAATACTGATGTACGTTCCCGGGATTAGTCTTGCTGAGACAAATCGAACCCATATTTTGGCGTCGACTGTGAAATCCCTGCCATGTAGTGCTAGCTATTCATTCTTTCACGACCTCTTCCATGTGGCCCCTGATCTAGTTAAACATTCAAGCGCATCATTAGCATTAAAATCCTCATTAAGGTATTTCGTAAATGCATCATGATCATACATAGGAAGAAGAAACAAATCAACAATTGTTTGAGCGCTAAACACAACACTCATACCTCGAACTTTAATGCTCGCGCGATTTTCATCATAAATGTGCGCATTAGCATAAAATTCTCTTACTATTGGCACTACCGCTGCTTCCGGAGGGGCACAAAATTGTCTCCAGCCCATGTGCGCTATTTGGAACATATAAGTTTCCATATATCTATGGCTTACCTCAAACCCACATTCCGGAATCAAGATTCGGCGCACCAAGGACTCTTGGTAATGTTGAGCTGCTTCATCCGATAAGGCTTGTCTTCTCCTAACTCCGGAGGTACTCCCTACCGCTAATTTCTTTTTGGGTACCATAACAATTCACCGGATGTCGAGCTTTGTAAGTTGGGTGGTAGTGACGGGGGGGTTTGAACCGACGATTCGAGGAGTAAGAGATGATGTCTAATCGGGCAAACCCACTAGTTTATGACTCAAAACGAAACCCTAATCTCCTCACTCAAAGAGAAAAGATTTCGAGTACCAAAGTTTGAGGGAGTGGGCTTTGCGGCGAACAGTGGCGGCGGCTTCGCTAGCGGCTTTAGTTCGACGACGGTGGCGTCGTGGCTGTTGACGGAGCCGGCGTGGTTGGCGACGACGGTGGCGGCCTGGATTCATGAGCACTTCCCTGGACAAGAAATGAATCGATTAGGGCAAGAAGGAAAAAAATTGGCCTGAGGTGTTCTTTTAACTTCTAAATTATTTTTTTTTTACGGTGCAGGTGCAGTAGATTTCCGTGCAGCTATATGAAGTTTCTGTACATTTGAGGTCACCGTGGCGTAGCTGCACGAGATTTCCGTGCAGCTACACGAAGTTTTTGTGCATTCTGTGTTCCAGGCAGTGCAGCTGCACGAAATTTTGATGCAGCTGCACAAAGTTTATGTGCTTCCTCTCCGTCTGCGGCATAGCTGCACGAAGTTTCTTGTAACTGCTTGATTTAGTCTTGCATGTCATCCCTAAAATGACAAGTGAAGAAATTAAAAATGCAATAGTAACTAAAATAAAAGGAATTGCACCTAATAAAACGAAAAAATGAAAAAGAACTTGAGTTGCCCCTCAAAAAGCGCTTGACTTTACGTCCTCGACTTGACGTTTCCGAATAATCACGTTTCGCTTATCAACAATTTCGTCTGATTTTGATCGACACTTCCTCCCAAATATTGCTTTACTCTACTTTCATTTACAATATATGGAGATGCCACCGGGGATTCATTCAAATCTGGAAGAGTAAAATCATATAAAAAAAAAGACAATTTTGTGATTGATTTAGGTCAATTGACGGTGATCGGAGATGTAAAGGGAAAGAATGTTGAGAAGGTCGAATCGTTCTTTCCAGGTGGCGGCTTCCTTTAATGAGCATGATTGGAAGCCCGCGGACAGGTTCACTGCATTGTTTACGTGCTGGCTATAGTTTTGTCGGTTACGTCCGCGGGTATATATACGAAGAATGAAGGGATACATAAGCGAAACGATCACTTTCTATTCCAATAATCAATTTTCAGGTAAATCTTAAAGCATGATAACAACAATCAACCCTGGTCTGTCAGGTCGGTCGGGATGAATAACGATCCTCGACTTGAACAAGAAAAAATACACAAGATCAAAATACATATAACAGTAAAGTCTAGGTGCGACTTTGAATAGCAGAACATGTCTGAAGGTAGCGCTTCAACTACACCCTTGCTTGAAAATCAGCAAGCACCATGGCGATGGTGGTGGTGGTGATGGGGGTTGTGATGACCCAAACCATGATGAACAAGATGATTCACGGCCGTTAGTGGACCATGAGCAGGACCGTGGCCGACTCCAAAGAGACCATTACCATGGCCGTGATGTCCGCTGTGATGATGGTGATGACCACCCTGATGGACCATTAGTCCGTGTCCGAGGAGGCCGTGCCCGTGATGATGCCCCGCTCCTAGTCCGTGTCCAAAGATCCCATGCCCATGCTGGTGTCCTCCTCCTCCATGGTGTCCGTGGCTATGGCCAAAGCCATGTCCACTATGCCCATGATGATGTCCATGACCATGACCGTGTCCGCCATGGTGATGCAGGAGGCTGCTCAAATGGGGGTGATGAGGAGACATGGTAATTGCGTAGGTAGTGTTGATATTTAGGAGAAAGGGAATATATTTCTTTTTTCTGATGTGGTAATAGGGAAATATCAGAGGTCTATTTATAAGCTGAGATTGTATGGCGGTTTATCAACAAACGGGGAAGATGGAAAAAGCAATGGAAACATAAACAAATGAGGAACGTTGACTTTTCCATCCGGTAGTTGGGACACGCTATCCACACTTCCCTGTTAAGATATAATTTCTTAGCTACGAAGGTATGGGGGTGCACACGGAGATGCGGACTTGCACACAGAGTACAATCCTTGCCCCTCGCGTATCTCATTGGTTAGCCGCGTGGTGGTCGGTGTATTCCAGATATTTCGAAATTGTGATGTTGTTAAGCCCAAGGAGGAGAAAGATGTAATTTCTGAGTTATACTCGGGGCCGGATAATTACAAACAAAAAAGAGGCTAAACTTCGGTTCCGTGCGGTACAAAATTCGGCGAAGTTTCGTTATATGCTTCGTATTATACGAAATAGTTTCATACAGCGATATAAAATAGTTTCATACCGTACGAAATAGGTACGAAATGGTACGAAATAATTTCGTATTGTATCAAAGGGTTATGAAGTGAGTACGAAATAATTTCGTACTGTACGAAACATATACAAAAAGCTACGAAATAGTTTGGTACAGTACGAAATAGTTTCGTACAGTATGAAATTATTCCGTTCCCAGTTCGTACTCGCTTCGTACAGTACGAAATTATTTCGTACTCTTTTCGTACCTATTTCGTACAGTACGAAATTATTTGGTACTCTTTCGTACTTGCTTTATACTGTACGAAATTATTTCGTACCCCTTTTTGTACTCACATACCGTGGTACGAAGCTATTTCGTACAGTACGAAGTAAGAGCGAAATAATTTTGTACCGTATAAAATAGGTACGAAAGGAGTACGAAATTCTGTACAAAACATCGACCGAATTTCGTACTTTGGTACAAAACTCGACGAAGTTTAGCCCCTTCTCACAAATGTAGGTTTTTAAAGAAAATAAAACTGAGAGAGAGAAAGGAGAAGGGAACTTGCGGTTAGCCAGAACCCAAACTAACACGTTGAGGGATTCGAAGGGCCAAACGGATATAAGATGGGTTAAGTAATTTCCTCTATACTAGTAAAGTCATATACAGTTAACCTTAGCTCCCAACATCAAGTAAGTGCCAGCTATATAAAATACCTACCAATATCATTTTGCTTCCTCCCACCACCGGGCCGAGCACGAATCCACCGTTCCTATGCAACCTCAGCCATGACGAGGATCCTTGGTTTTGGCCGTTTGATTGCACATACGAGCTCTGGCGAACCTCTTTTACATACTAAGGTCGTTCCTTCAGCTTGCACAACCATGAAGATTTGTTGAAGTGGTGTATGTTGGACCTTTAAACGGTGAATGAAGGATGAAACGTGGTAGGAGGCATTTCTGCTTATTTCCACACCCTTCCATGCTTCCGGCAACACAATCAAGTGTGCTAAATGTTACCTTTTATAAATCTAATTAATTTACTTGAGGTTGCAGTTTTGAGATGACCTTAGGAAGGTTGACTCAGAAGGATAACCGCACAGACACAGAAGGTTCATTGACGAGTTAAAGAAGGTGGTGCTACACAACTTATGTTCTACACGTCCATTTAAACCTAAACTTCTAAGGTTCTGAAAGTTGTCAAGAATCATTCGATTGGTCGACTGACGACGTATACGACAGATCACTTCGGGTTTTGTTTGATAGCCTTTATAGGAAACAAAAACCTCATAAAAATTCTATTCTTACAGGAGATCAAGTCTTCCGTTGTTGGAGGTTCGATGAAAAAGTTCAAAAGTTACCCTTTAGGCATTAATACTAATTCACCCCCCTCTTAGTCTTAATCACTGGGCCCAAAAAAAATGAATATACGAGTTTCTACCGAAGGGACCAAGGTCTCGGATCAGCCAAACGACCGTCATGGATTTGTTCGTGACTTGAGTTCCAGTGTCCAGAACCATCAATTCGATATTAGAACCCTCAATTTGGTACCCTATGTGCTGAGATATGCTTTGTTCTTCGATGTAGTCAAAATCTACCGTGGTCAAAATTTGTGTTTTAACTAGTTTACTTGTTTCTTGTAATAATTTGGTTGTTTCTTGTTTGATGTCAATATTATTGAGAGTTGCTGACAGTCTTGAAATTAGATGTGGATATTCATGAACATTTGACATGATAGGCGTGTTCATAATGGTCGTGAAAGTCAATTGTGTGCATCATATGACTTACCTCTGTTTGAGATGGACACATGATTTCATCACCTCATTCGATTGCAATTAGACAATTTCATGATATGGCACACACCTTGGATAAATGTTTACATTGGATACATGTACTTTGCCTTAGACTGTGTTTAGGAAGGGTGAAAAAGGAAGAAAAATGTGAGAACCCAACATCCCAAAAAATTACCACTCTCGACATTTAAAATTTTCTCACTTTTTTTTTCATTTTTTTTTTCTTTTTCTTTTCACCCTTTCCAAACACATCATTAGTTTCCCTTGTTTCACATGAAAGTGACAAACAGGAGCAATTTCGGACATACATCGACTGCATTAAACTTCAATGAGCCAAAAGCTCAACATAAGTTCATCGTTCGAGCCTCAGCATTCATGAAGTTTCTGCCAAACGTACTCTAATATACTTCTTTGCATCTTCTCCCCCTTGTTAGGCATGGATATGCCAAGTAAAGTATGGGAAGTGCATGTTGTGGTAGCTAATTGCAAGAAGGCAGCTTGTGGACAAGTGACTAAGAGTTCATAACTCGAGCTTCGTGCGTTCAAACGACATAAAATCAGGTACATTCTTTCCTTTATTTGAGTTGCCTAGGTTCCCTTTAGTTGAGCATATGACTGGAACGACGATTTGGAGAAGGGACTTCTCAGGATGTGCCGAAAACAAAGGGAGTCCCTCGGATCCCCGATTATCACTCAATTAGCTTGACGTCGACTTGGCATTTGAGTTGTTAGGAACTGTACAAGGCTAAAATTCCACACACGGAACCTTTTGTGGAGCACAAAACTTTGCCAGTGCCGGCAAAGAAGAGGCGGATTAGTCATAGTGGAGCATCTTTGTAATACCAGTTGTTAGCACTTTGGTGACTAAGATGAGGCTCCTTTGATGCAAGCATGGTTTCAATAAAAATCATATATTCCCGATATGGGATGCCTAAGCTTTTCTAGCTAATAGAACTTGTCCACAAGAGATTAGATAATATTGCATTCTCACCATTAAAAGAGCAATATAATAATTCTGGGGACATTCTGATATATTTTATGATAAATGTTATTGCTTGAAGACAAAAGATGTCAAATACGGCACATGAATTTTTTGTTCCATTGTTGCTATATCTTGTACAATGTGGACTTCTTTTATATATCCTGGTTTATTGCATGTATGTTTGCAATCTTAAAGGTGATATTTTGAGACCGAGCAAAATATTTTATTCCAAAGTGACGGCCGTGGAAAGAAAATATTCACACGAATTGCTTACTTCATCTCATTCTTGATGGAGGAACCGTACATACATTACAAAAGAAAAAGTAGCAGCGTAAGAGAAAGTAACTAGCGTATATATGTGTGTATGTCCGTACATATCTACGTAGATACAAAGTAAACAAGACATGGGCATGGACATACGTCAAACATGCCAAAGTGAGCACAGATTAAATGGAAGAAGCGAGGGGAAGTGAGCGTTGAGAAAAAGGTAAGGGGAGAACTTCATCGTAAAGAAAAACAAAACCGCCCCAAAATCACGGAGTGACCATTCGAGTGGGGTAATGACATAACCCCCAAAAAAGGTCCATATGAAGTTGAGATGGAGGGTCTATGCGGAGAGCTTGATAATTATCGCAAGAGCACTGAGGTAGAAATCAAGAACATCGAAGACTTTAACCTTGAGGCACGAAAGGTCGCAAACGAGAAGTATGAGCAAGATCCATGTCATCGAGGAGACAATTACGGGAGGCTAGATGAAGAAATCAAGATTAAATGTATCATTGTGCAAGAAATTTGAGATATATGTGCACCGTTTCTCGTCAGGACATACACCACCTCCTTAACAATAGCCTCACTATGAGTAAAAAGTGTTCCTTAAGAGCAACTTCGATGGAAACACATCAACTCATGCTTACAAGCAAGCTCGCCAAAAAAACACACCATACTTACAAGACCTTTCGCCTAGACGACAACTTTATGTGACTGTTAACTCCACTTACAAGACCTTTCGCCTAGACGACAACTTTATGTGACTGTTAACTCTAAGAAATTGGAGTTGTGTGTCTCATTACGAGCCTATTTAGTACTGAAAATCCATGTTTTTTAAGTTCAGGTCATTAGTTTGTATGATGCTTTTGTTTTGGTTGTGTTGCACATGTACTTTTGTATTTGTGGTGTTAAATGTCGGTGAAGGTGTCGAGAATGTGTCGAATCCACATCATAGGCGACATCAGGATGAAGGACGACCGAAAAGGTATAAGGAAGAGTTGCTTCGTAAAAGAGATTCAGATAGACACATCGGTATGGTTACATGAAGAATTGGTGCAGCCACTGGAGAGGAGTAGAATTGGAAATAAAAAAACATTAATGTGGCCACATAGAAAGCTAGTGTTGACATAAGAGACGAGAAAATCTTTTCAAATATTTTCTTAAAGATTATGAGATATGAGGGTTACCTAGCTACAAAGTCCTAAGTCTCGAGGGAAAGGAGAGAGTTGTCGCGAAGAATGGAGTTTTGTTTTGTTTTTTTTTTCTTTTAGGATGATGTTTTATTTTAGTCTGGTTTTTCTTTAAACTTAGTGAATTAAGTTTTCATTCTTGCGACGGAAATCGATATATAGTTGAATTGTTTTTCACCTTTTCTATTTATGTTGTTTGAAACTTGTTAATTTATTTTGTCCTGTGATTAATGCGTGTGGTACTTGATCAATAATGTGTATCGAGCTCTTAGCTTGTCTAAGCTCAGAAGATAAATTTAAGATTTAGAAAAAGGATAAAAATAGTCCAAATTAACGTCGAGAAATTCAGTTAGTCCAATGGGTAAGATATGAATATACGCAATGTCTTAGGCAGTCCGATTATGATCGAAACGCAATGTATCTCATTTGACTATAAATTCCATTAAGAATATGTGAGTTTGATTTGATTAAGTATTTCTCTAGTGTTGGACAAATTAATGATAAATGGTTTGAGTAATGCAATGAAACATCGAGGAAAGTCGTAATCCCATAATTTCATTTATTGATAATTCTCGTTCCTTCTTTTGCTATTTAGGTTCGTGTAAGTTTATTTCCTCGAATTTTAGCTCAGTTGACCACATTTTAGTTGTCGTTGATCGATATGATTTTTTGGAGTAACTACATGTGAGAACGATATTTAAACATGAATCGTGCATTCGCGGGTTTTATGCCGTCAACAATGAGCCCCACACCTGGATGTACTTCTTCCTAGAACACTTGGCAAAATGATTTCTTCAACAGTCATTCTACCCACGAGCATACTTAGCTGGAACATTGCTCCTCGTTTATTTCCTCAGTAGAACTTAGAAGGGGTAGTAAGCTGCATGTGTCTTTTCTTGTCATTTCTGTGAAAAATGAAAGGCTCCGTTGCAAACGGAAACAGTTGGAACTAGTAACGAATTGTCATGTGTAGAGTTTATCTATCTGTTCCTTGAATTTTGCTACAACCCTGTCCCTTCTTATCTTCATGGTGGGAGTCATGAAACCACTGTCAATCTACAGAGAGGAAACAAGGCCAAAAAAGCAGGTCAGCCCTTAAAATTTTGCAGCAAGGAAATGGGAAGTACCCACGAGAATTCGAGACTGCTTTTTTAATAATCAGCTACCGTGAAAGGCTCGTCTACAACCAGGAA
Source organism: Melastoma candidum (assembly GCA_023653495.1). NCBI lineage: Eukaryota > Viridiplantae > Streptophyta > Magnoliopsida > Myrtales > Melastomataceae > Melastoma > Melastoma candidum. The sequence goes on along the minus strand of CM042884.1, from coordinate 12,300,783 downwards.
TGGCCCTACTTGGAACGAGCATTCTGATGTCCTGCACAACATCCAAACGTGTTATGATACGATGCAGGGCAACTAATGAATATCTTTCCCGAGTACGAAGTTATCAGATATATAACTAGTTATAGGGTTTCTAAGTAAAATGTCCTCCTGGAGAACTGACTGCAGTGAAATGTTCTGCTGACGTGCTTCCTTTACTTTCCGAGTCGAAACTAAACTCCATTTGTTGGCCAACTCGATTTCTCAGTTGCAAAACGCAGAAAATGTAGAGATAGGTAGACCGTACCAGGTGGTAAGTTCTTCGCGTAAGAGATTCACAACAGTCTCCTGACTAACCATGGTCGCATCAGCATCTACCAAAGACTTCCTTTTGGCAGCCAATAAGACCTCCCCTGAGTTTGGCACAACTATTGCTCCAAGGCGTCGCTGATCCTGAAACAAAATTCACAAAATTAACTAAAATCAGTGGAAACTTGAAGGCTAAGAGAGCCACCCCGAATAATCGACATGAGGTCATTTTAGCATCTTGCTAACCTGGCCGACCACGACAATTTGTTGGATCAAGCTGCTCCTTGAAGCAGCTTCTTCAAGTTCTGCAGGTTCGACATTTTCACCTGATTCTCCAACATGCTAAAAAAGTTCAGCGCATCTTTCTGTATACAAAACCACCCAAAATGGCCACAACGGTGATACATAAATTACATTGAGATCTTAGTCATATGTTAGTACCTGTTGAGAGAACTATTGTATCCTTAGCTCGGCCTTCAAGGACAATCATACCTCCGCAACTTCGGCTGCGCCCCATAGAATGGTGAGGAACAATGAAACCAATATCACCAGTGTCAAGCCAACCATCCTTATCCCGCGCTCGGCTTGTAGCAACAGGATTCTGATAGTGAAACCTCAACGGTAATTGGGCTACGTTTTGAGTACAGAATACTGCTAAAGTTCTTCGATTTGCAGGGAGACAAAAGCTGCAGTTGAGGAATTTCATAAAGAGTTTAGCTTTACCTTGAAGTAGCCTTTCATCACATGCGGACCCTTAACCTTAATGATGCCCTTTGAGCCATGTGGAAGAACTTCGTTGGTCTTAGGATCAACGATTCTTGCTTCAGTATATTTTAAGGGATCCCCACATGTACCTACGACCTTCAGAAGATGAATAGCACTTGGAGTCACTAGGAGGTTTGTTCCTTTTAACAAACATGGAAAACGGATACGAATCAAGCAACAAACATGCCTTATTCATCTTCAATGATATCTTGATATTATCAGGCGCAGACATGACAAAATAGGAACTGTTGTTGGATGATTTTGATTTATGCAAGAAGACTGTTAAAGAATATCGCATTCATGCGTGCAAATTCTATGAGATTTGGGAGCTTCTAGTACAGACAAGAAAGCATTTGTTTCTATTGAGGAAGAGATTACATTGGAGCCAGGCCGTCGAGCCGCAATCACTGGAGAACATTCGGTCATCCCGTATCCGTTCTGAATTATCACACCTATAGCCTGCATGGGTGGACTAGTTTCACAGACAAAAGCAAACTGGAATTCAACAAACATCATAAAGAATTAGGGGATCGACCTCAAAGAACTGGTCGAGGTAAAAGGGCAAACTACCACCCCCGCTAATACCAGCCTGGAGGATTGCAGAAGTCAATCACAGTCAGATAGCATATTAGCAACGGTGTGATGCAATATGAGAGAAAGAACCTGGTTGTTTTATATGGGAGGTGTTAGATTCAAATTCCACATTGAGGTAGTTACCCACCTTTGTTATTCCAATGGCTGAACGGATCCTGCTATACAAAAATTTATTTGCCAACATGTGCAATGGCCATAAGATGGCAGCAATAACTCTTGACCAGGAATAGTCCAGCACCGACACAAAAAACCGAGGCTGCTTCTGTTCTCTTGTTATACATTTTCCCTGGGAGCAGAAGAATTATTAATTTGAAAATCTTGTCAAGTCTTCTCACTAATCATTGTTCACATTCCCCAGGAAAGGTTTATAGAAAACACGGTTGGGTATCATTTTCTTCAGGATGATGCCGGTATGATGAGAAAAATTACATTCTAAGGGTTGACCTGCCCTCCCTATACTAGAGCCACATATGACTGCTAACCAACAGCATGGAAGTAATCCATAAGGGGCAAAATATGAAACCGTTCCTTCGCCAATGGAAAAGTACCTCATATATTCTCTTACACTCCATGAAAGTCGTGCTAATTTTTATGAACGCCATAGCAACAATCCTCCGAACAGCTGGGCTTGTAGAGATTTGTTTCTGTATTGCACTGCGACAAGCGACTACAAAGCATTAAATGAAATGAAAATAAATCTAAATCCTGGATCTTTACCATCTTTTTTTATTCTTTTTCATTTCATAAGGACTTCGTTTCAGGAGTAAGGGCCTCACTATCTCCTTAGGCTGAAGTTATTGTGGAGATGAAGATATAAAAGTAATCTGCAGGCCACAATGAAAGCTGAGAACGGAAGCTTTCCTTGTCAGCAACAAATACCTGTGCAAAGCATCGAATAGTAAAGGAACGGCTAGAAGGTAACGAGGCTGATATTGTCGCAAATCCTCCTGTTGATAAGAGAAGCAAATAGGTGTGACACTGCTATAACATCACTTGATCTACTCAAAATTTAGAAAGGCAAACACTAATTGTCCATTACCTTCAATTTCTTCACTGAAGTATACATCTGTTCGACACCATTGGCAAAGATGAAATATTCACATGCACGTTCATAGCTATGCCACGGAGGGAGCACGCTCAAAATTCTATCTCCAGGCACCACCGGAACAACATCGTGCAAATTTTTTATCTGCAGTTTTGAGGAAATGTGAATTATACAGTTTAGTACTTCGGCTCCAGATAAATGCAGAAAACAGAAAGACAGTCCACACAGACAAGGTAGCCAAATAGCAAATATCATACAAGATTTCCTGTTCTTAATATGACAGGTTAGTGTTGGGTGCACAAATTACCCAAACTAAATAAAATTTCATTAGCAGTATAAACAATGACTAAAACAAAAAGAAAATAAGTAGTAGGTTTCTGCTGTGGACTTCCGTTCAAAATGAAGAAAAAAACAGACCTGATGCAAAAGATTCCGATGTGTTAACATCACTCCCTTTGGATCACCAGTAGTGCCACTCGTATATATTATTGCAGCAACGTCCTCGGAATCTATCATTTGGTAATCATAACTCTCCCCTGAAAGGACATCAAGCCCTTCTTCATTAGCTTCAGCAATGCTTTGTTAGGACACGAAAAACTCGGTAAGTTTGAAGCCACAGAATAACTGACAGAAATTGAGCGCAATACAATCAACTGAAACAAACATTTCTATCAGTGAAGCATCCGTAGGTTCTAATAAGAAAAATCAGTCTCTGTCAATATCCCTCGCTATGAATAGACAAAATAGCCACGACGAGCACAGAACACGAGTCCCAATATGCAGACGTTAGGAAACCCACTCAATGCTAGACTTCAAAGAGCATCCTTAGTTAATTTATGAATAAACAGAAACACAGCTTACTTATATCCTTTGCGGTAAGAAATGCCCTACGGCTCTCTCGTCCAAAATTCATTATCTCATTGTAAGTATAAACAGGGATTTCCTCAGTCCGTTCAGTTGAAAGGCATGATTTATCTCCCCAAAGCAAGATAACAAATCTCATGACAGCCCCTTCTTGAAAGACTTCTGCAATCCGATTGAACAATTCGGGATTATCAACAATAAGAGCAGCGCTGCATTGAAGAAACAACAAGAAAAGATTCACTAAATAACTTCCATATGCATTAGCATTACAGGAAAAGTTAGGACTATGGACAGCAAGTTTTCGTAACCTATTTAATAGATCTCAGAAATCTGGAAGAGATATTGTGTTAGGGAAGAGTTTTCTTGTCAGTATAACCGAAATATTTTCTTTTTATTATAGAAATGCACTGTCCCGTATATCCATCAATTTATGATGTGACCAAAACACTACGAAATGCGGTGTATAATGAAGTATGTTCGAGTCTTGGCTAATTTATGAAAGATGATCAACGGGGGCATAACCATTCCGGGCACCTTTCAGAATGCTGGAATATTTTCAATAGCTCTTCTGTGGATGATCTTGATCCCCTGGCCACATTTATAGCTCCAGTCGCCATCATACCTGAGAACGAAGCATGATAATTGCATCATAGAAGATATTGAGAAAGATAACAATGAACAAAAGATGTCGAACCAAAGTTCTGCAGTTGTATAGTTGTATTAGACATCTGCGCAAGGTTTTATGATAGATTGCATTTGCAACTCCCATAACTGACAAAAGAACCGTAAAGTCTACATAAATTCTGGGATTACACACTCAAATCAGACATCTACATAGGATTCTATAATAAGCTATATAAGCAAATTCACGATTTGAACAAGCAAAAAGATATTCTGTTGTGGAGCAATTGAAGAGACAGAAGTTATAAATTCTAATTTAACCATGCCATTTGAAGCCTATCTTCCGATCCCTTTCCTTTTAAAAGAGGATGGGCTCGCATGCATCCAGAAAATCATTATCGGGATTGCGGTAAAGATGCATACAAATACTTTGAACCACCTAGGAAGCACTCTGCTTATATCGATATTCTTTCATGCATAAATAGAAACAAAGAAAATAATATTCAACTAATCATGCCTTGATCAGCAATGAGCCATCGGCAAGAATTATCTGCAAAAAATGCGAGTTTCTCGTCAGGCTTTACTCCAATGACTCTTAGACCCTCGGAGAAGTCCAATATCCCCTGTTCCAACTGAAAGCACAAAACACCATAATAATTACTTAAAGGGGAACTCCGGAGGCTAAGTTTTGTTAATTATTTTTTGAATCATTACAAGTTTAGAGTTTCAGATGGTTGTTTTCATCACGGGATGCAACAGGACACAAGTGGAAGATTCAACTGTACTGAAAGGAAAAAAAAGGAGGAAGCTTTAAAAGATGTCATCATAAAGTAAACATGTTGCTGTTCAAGGATTAAAGCAAGAGTTGAGAGCCACCTGCCGATACGTCATTTTGGTCAGCGGGTCATGATAAGGGTCTATCAAGGCAATCCTGTCACCGTACTTTTCAGCAGAGTCCCTCCATATATCAGGAACTGCCTTCCATTCCTTCGACGATGGCAATTCACCGACATTCAACAGCAAAGCGCCTTCTAGATATGGGGGAAATCTTCTTATCGCCTTTGCAATCGTCTGTACCACCAAAAGTTAAAAATGGAAACAGTTTAGAACAACATCCCGTGCATCCAATGGAGCGATGGCCACACCATAAAACAGTCCCTGTAGACAGATACGCAAACAAAACAGGACATCATCGGCATGGACAAATTTATAACCCTTGGGGCTAAATCATTGGGAAACACGTCATCAGCCTGCACGAATTGGCCGGCGAGGGGGCTGCAGAGTGCATACAGTCCGGCCGGGACCAATCTAGCCTCAAAAGGATGCCGCTCAAGACATGCATCCGAAATCACGATTGATGTGAAAACAGAACAAAGGATGTGTTTCAGATAACTAACAGTCATCCTGATGTCGTATATTTCTCCCGATGCTTTAAAACAGAATATCTCAGAATAACTAGCCAAAAACACACCCATAGGGAGAGAGGAGAATGGTCTATCCCACTAGTAAACAAACCTTGGACTCGCAGGAGACACAGAAGCCGCGATGAGGACAGCTTAGGAGGAGGCCACGCCTTCGTCCTCCTCCCTTCCATCCCAGGGTCGTCAAACCACGGAATGAACACGAGAAGCTGACGTTGGATGAACAGAGGAACGGCGTGATGTAGGACCAATCACAAGCAACTGCTATGACACCAGACGAAGTGGAGACCCCGGCAGCAGATGAAGACATCCTCTCGGCAATCAACTGCCGTTCCAGAGGAGAGGAGGGGCGGATCTTTGTGGGCTGAGCCAACTTTTGTCAACAAGGCAGGGGTAAAAAGTGTAATATAAATAGAGAGTTGAGCGCGCGTGTATGTTGTGTTGGTGGGAGTGTCCGCGCAAAAGCTTTCTCCAAGAGCAACCGCAGCTTCAAATCCAATCCTTTCCCCCCTCTTCTTTATTGATAAGATATATCTTACTAAGCCGCCAATTAAAACAAAAGACCAAAATAGCGGCTGTGGGGAGCAGATGGGAGTTAGACCCCATCTTATTTTATTTTTTAATTAATGAATAAACATGATTACTGGAAACAAAAAATGCCATTTCCATCGAGTTAGCTTGAAGTTTTTTCTTCAAATGGTTCGCCAGCTTAAACGAGTCATCACATTGAAATAAAACAACATTCATATTTGGGAATCGAACCAATGTCCTCTCGGATAAAAAGTGATATCTTGGACCGATCAATCATATTGACAACATGTATGTATAAGGAAATGTTGTTTTTTATTATTCATATAGCTTCAAATTTAAACATAACTCAAATATCACTTGATTTTCATAAAATTAAACGAGCTCAAGCTCGAACCCAAGTTAGAGTCCAAAGTAATCGGCCTCGATCATTTTCACCCCTAATCCTACCCTACAAAATCATCTTGTAAACAAATAGAGCATGGGTTTGACGAGTTTTGTACGGAAATACGGTTAGTTTTAAAAAAATTTGTAAAATACGGTCCCAGTTTCGTAAAATATGGTATTACCGTTGAGGGGACGCATTTTGAAAACGCGCCCTTTGATTTACAAAGAGGGCGCGGTTTCAAAACGCGCCCTCCGTGTATCAAAGGAAAACCCCGCCCCTATGCGGAATCCGGGCACAGCATGAGGGCGCGGTTTCAAAACGCACCCCCATGCAGGGGCGGGTTTTGAAAATCCGCCCCTCCAACACTTGGAGATGGGGGCCCCTTCGGGGAACCCTTCAACACTTGGGCGAATTCTGGAGTGTATGAAAGGTATTGGCGTCGGAAACCCGCTCCTCCTTGGAACACACAAGGGGCGGGTTTTCAAAACACCCGCCCCTCGTCAGGCATAACTCGGGTCTCCCTCATGAGAAATCAGTTTTCCCTAACCCTAACCCACCCCCCCCGACCCCCGACCCCCCAAACGGCCGGCGTCGGACGCCCCGACCTCCGTCGCCCGACGCCCGACGCCGATCACCCTATCCACTCTTCGTCCTCCGTCCTCCGACACCCTCCGTCCTCCGACGCCCTTCGTCCTCCGCCCTTTGGCCGACGCCCTCCGTCCTCCGACGCCCTTCGTCCTCCGCCCTTTGGCCGACGCCCTTGTCCTCCGCCCGTCACCCCCAAAAGTGGTATGTCTTGATTTGATCGTTGCAAATAAATATTGGACTGTTGTGAGTAGAGTGCCGTGATTATTTCTTTATGAAGCGTGCACTAAAGATTTTTGTAGTTGCCATTATTTTGATGATTAATGGCATGTTGTTTGAATTTTTTTAGGTATTATTAAGTTCGAAGAACTAGCTAATTCACGTAAGTTTTATCTTACGTTTCAATGTCGCAAGTTCATTTGTTGTTGTATGGAAATGAGAAGGTTATTCATAGTAATCAAGGAGTAGGTTATAATAGGAGTCTATTGAAACATATAAAGGTACCTGTTGATGTCGACTATGTGCAATTTGAAAGGGTAATTACTAATGCAATGAGATTAAACGAAAGGCAATAGGCTGGAAATATGTCATAGATATCCCATTCCTTCGTATGGTCCTTCTGGCATAAATTTTGTGCTAGTACCTATCGGTGATGATGAGGATGTTAGGTTGTTGTGTGAGTTTGCGATGTCAAATGGTGACCGCATTCAAAAAGTGTATGTTATATCAGTTTCTAGGAATTCTAGCAATGAAGGAGGCTCCCAAATTCAAGAAGTAAGCATGGTAGTAACATACAAGCCGTATGAGTGAATGTGGATGATGGGTTAAATGTCGTGCAAGACAGAATGGAAAATTTCGGAATTAGTAGAAATATTCGTCGATTGGTACCGGTGAATAAAGGGTGTAGCGGATATGGTGGTAATGTGGGGAATGAGGAGGATGGTGGTAATGAGGATGATGGTTGTAATGATTATGAAGATATTTATGAAGATGGCTACCCGTTTGAAGATTTAGAACGTGATATGGGCGATAAAGTAATTCTAAACGAAACTATATATCGGCGATATGAGAATCATATCGTTGATTCAATAATGAATTCCGATAATGACGCCAATATTGATGATGAAATGTTCAACGGTGTTGATTTAGGGAATGAAGAAAATATTAGGAATGTCGGGGTTAATTAGGCTGGTCCTTCTAGGAAGAAACGGTTGGAGAAACCTCTACCATTCTATCTAGACAGTGGCGATACTGGGAAGGTGATTTTCGAGGAGGATGAGGATGTTAGGATGACGGACGATCCGGACACTGTGGTTGAATTTCGTAAAGGGATGCGGTTTAAGCATAAGAACCATCTTATTCATACGGTAAATATGTTTCATATCAAGAACCATTATAACTACGAAATTGTGGAGTCAGATAAGACGACGTGGTTTGCGTTTTGTTCTGAGTTTGGATCTGGTTGCAAGTGGAGATTACGCTAGATTCAACGTGCTTGTGATGATGAGTTTGAAATAATGATTGTTGGTGAGTCGTATACATGTTTAAATGCAGTGTTTTCCCAAGATCATGATCGACTTGACTGTAACTTTATGGTTCCCTACTTCCATACTTTTGTTAGAGAATCTCCTGAAGTGAAAGTGTCGTTCCTGCGGAATGTAATAAAGGAGAGATTTGGGTACGAAGTAACTAGGAGACGAGTATGGGATGCAAAGAGGAAGGCAATTGCACTTGAATATGGCGAATGTGATGAATCTCATAATGAGTTGCCGCATCTTATGAATGCAATTAGAATTGCCAATCCCGGAACAATTGTTGATTGGGGTGCTACTTATAACCTTGGCGATGGAAGTATTCCACTTTCAAAGACTGTTTTGGGCGTTCGGACAGTTTATTCAGGCATTCAATCATTGTCGGCCAGTTGTAAGTATAGATGACACATTTTTATATGGTAAATATAGGCATAAACTCTTAATTGCATGTTCTATGGACGGGGAGAACCATACTGTGTCGCTTGCATTTGCACTAGTTGATGAGGAAAGCAATGATTCCTGGAGTTGTTTCTTGAGATGCCTTAAGGGATATGTCGTTGGTGAAAGGACGGGAGGAGTATGCTTGATTTTTGACAGACATGCTAGGATTCAAGCAGCTGTGAATGATCCGTAGGTGGGTTGGACCCCGCCATCTGCGCATTGGCGGTTCTGTCTTAGACATGTGGCAAGCAATTTCAATACGAGATATAAAAATGTTGTTTGTAAAAGGAAGTTGATATCCACAGCGAGGAAATCAATGACTGTGAAGTACAAGAACATTATGAGAAGCTTGTTTGAATCAATGCCAGAAGCTGGCAACTTTTTCGCCGAGATGAATGAAGAGCAGTAGTGTTTGAGTCGGGATGGCTTTTATATATATGGTCTTATGACTACGAATTTGAGCGAGAGTTACAACACCGTTATAAGAGCTGCCAGAAATCTTCCTGTTTCGGCTCTTGTTAGGAAAATTTGGTATAACAGCGTATCATATTAGATAGCCAGACGGGATAATGCAAACTCTACGTTGAAAATTGGCGAAAGTTTTACAAGTGTTTGTACAAATCGGTTGTTCAAATATTTTGAGAAAGCCAAACGGTACGAAGTAGTGCTTCTCGATCGACAGAAGGGTAGATTTGACGTGAAAACTAGAGGAAAATATCGACTCAAGTATGTATCTTCAAGCGCGGAAATGCAACAGCAAGAAGTGGCAAATCTATCGCATTCCTTGTTCGCATGCTTTGACATGTTATGCACACATGCATGTAGATCATACCGCTGTCATTAGTCATTTCTACTCATTCGAGTGTCTGAAGGCCGTATATGCTTCCAAATGGCATTCTTTTGATTGCAAAGATGATTGGCCGGAATATCCTTTTCGGAGAGTCAATCCCGACCCTACAAGAGTCAGACCAAAAAGGCGTCCCAGGTCATCCCGTATACGTAATGAAATGGATATCAAGGGGAAATCTCGAAAAACTAGTTGTGGGTTATGTAGAAAGGAAGGTCATAACCGACGTAGTTGTCCTAATGGGAATCTTTGTAAGTGTTTTTTCAATGTTTAAATTATATATTCTTGTTGTTTTTATGCTTTACTTGTGTTTGTTTTTAATCCTTGCTATATTGTCTGAGAGGAAAATGCGTCCAGGTCCAAGAAAGACAAACGTTCTTAATGCTCAAGGAGATCATCGGTCGACGGCTGTATGGGAAGCCAGATATAGTGTGATATATCAACTTCTTTAATTTTAAATCATTACATTATCTTTCATATATTCGTATCTTGTTTACTAATTCGTGTTTTACTTGCATAATAACGTTCTAACTTGCCGTTGGGTAGAGAAATCACTGAAGGGAGTTGCCACCGATCCCAAGATGGATGTTTACCTCCGTCAAGCAGGATTCTACGGAGTGGCTAAGCTTCTATTCATTTCCTTGGACTGGGCCCTTATCACAGCATTGATAGAACGCTGGAGGTAGTGCAGATGCATACTAGGGCTTATATTTTGCAGCTGATTGGCGGGATGATATTCACTACGAAGTTAGACAATTTTTTACACATATTCTGGTTGCCTCTATTAGCGGACTTTGAAAGGGCTGGATAGTACAGTTGGGGTAGTGCCTGCCTTGCGTGGCTTTATAGGAGTTTGTGTAAGGCGGCTCACCACAAGGCATCTCAGATAGAGGGTCCCCTGATATTGTTACAGATTTGGGCATGTGATAGATTCCCACATATAATGCCTCTTAGACATCGAACCCCATTTATAGAGGATATGCCTTTGAGCTATCGCTGGGCCGTTGCAAAGGATGTACACACGGTCACTACCCATGTACTTTCCTCGTACAAAGAGGCCTTCGATAGGCAAAGCATGGATCAGGTAAACTTCTATAGCTAACAATTTCATTTGATTATATCGAACCTTCCTCACACATTCATATTGATATATGCAGATTGTTTGGCATCCTTACCCGGAGGAGTTGATAGCCATGCTTCTAGATTATTGTCGATCGGGAGAGGCTTTTTGGCATGCCAGACTCCCTCTCATTTGCTTCTACATCGTGGAGTGGCATTACCCGGATAGAGTGATTCGTTAGTTTGGTGATCATCAGCTCGTGCCGGCAGAATGCGACACCAGCAAGGCACTCCATCGGATGGATTTACACGGCAAGACGATGAACAATTGGAGAGAGGTCCATCGGGTGTTTGTGAAGCTGTGGGAAGATCGGATGAACAAGGTCGTGCCGCTGTTTTGGAAGTCTTGCACTAAATACTCCAAATGGTATGCAAAGTACACCAGGCAATACATATCGCACGCCGGCTCCATGCTAGGCACAATGGTAAGTCGTTTATGAGTATCACATTACATTTTTCATTCCATTTTTCAGGTTTAACCTATATTTGTGATATAGATGAAGAATTTCCGCAAGATTAAGCTTCGGTTCGACCAGCTCGAACTCGTTTATCTTGCCGAGGAGTCCATGCAGATGATGCGAGAGTATACATCTGTACGATTGTATGGTCGTACCTGCAGGTTGGAAGATCAACCTGCATAGGAGTTCATGCCGCCGGGTGGACAGCATATGGAGGAAGATCATCCTCACATGGACCATGCGGAAGAGGAGCATGAAGATGAGGAGGTGCCACGGACATACGAGGATCCCGTATTTGACAAGGAGGGCCATGAAGTGCGAAAAGGCATGCTCATCTCGCAAGTTGCCCATATTGATGCCGATTACAGCACACCTTACTTTGAGGTTGGGTCCAGTTCGACCCTGGGAGCTGAGCTCTGATTAAAGGGGCGAGAGGATTCGGGTAAGTCCTTTGATGTTCGATTGATTTAAACTCTCGTAACTCAACTAATATAAGTTTTTCAGGTACGACCATTCACAACAAGGAGAAGGACCTTCTCAAATCATGCAACTGTACCCGGATGATTCATCGGAGCAGCCTCACGTTCCAGAAGATCCCGTCATCATGGCTTATGTTAGGAGGAAATCGACGAGGCGTATGAGACTTTACTGATGTTTGTAAACGTTTATGGACTTTGCGTATGATATTCTAATATTTTATGTGTGATATTATTGTTCTACTTTTATAATATGGATTGTTTCGAAGTTCAATAGTTTGGTTATTGTGTTGTTGAAACAAGGTTTATAATATAATTCGTAAGTGTTTAATACCCGCCCCTTGTGCATTCCCCGAAGGGGCCCCCAACACTTGGAGAATTTCTCCAAGTATTGGAGGGGCGGGTTAACCCGCCTCTGCATGAGGGCGCGTTTTGAAACCGTGCCCTCTTTGTAAATCGAATGGCACGTTTTTAAAACGCGTCTCTTCGACGGTAAAACCGTATTTTACGAAACTGTGACCGTATTTCGCAAATTTTTTTGAAAACTAACCGTAATTCTGTACAAATCTCTGGGTTTGACTACACAGAGTGACGAAGCTTGAAGAGCTCGTTCATGAACGGCAGATGTTGGTTACGTTTCTCTTAGTTGGCAACTCTGATCAGTTTTTGGGGTGCTTTTGAGAATGCGTTCACTGGTGGGAAGAATAGCTTTGGAGTAGAAGTATTTATGTGTATAAATTAAAAGTATTGATTAGATCATAAAATTTCTCAGCTAATGTGAAAATAGATAAAATTGTGTTACCTAAAATATCTTGTTTTCTAAATTAAATTAATTAGTATATTAAATAAATATTAATTAACCACCTTTTCTTGTTAAACACTTAACCTATTATTTGAATAATTATCCTATTATTTAAATAATTAATTATGCTTGAGGGATTTTGAATATGCAATTTCCTATAAGTTACACTAATTGTAAAGAAATGTTAAGACGATTATATATAAAAAAGTTCTTTTAAAATTTTTAATGATATAAATTGAGTTTGTTTTTCTCTTTTGGGCAGGCGACGTGCATTTCCCGCTTTGTCTGTCTCGGGGAAGATTATAAATTTTGGCAAAATACCAATTTTAGTGCAATTTTCTTTTTAGCATAACATTGTATTGCTTTAAATTAATATTTTAAATATTTTTTATCTATTACAACGTTGTAGCTCAAATATTTAATTTATTATTCGGCATATTTTATTTAATTTTTATTTGTATCTAATTTTGAATCAATATAAAGACCCAAAAGGATTTTATACTCTAAAATAGCCAGTTGAATGACTTTATGATAATAGCTTCGAATTATGATTTTTTTCTCATAATAATCAACCCACATCATAGAGAAAAAGTAAAGCTAAAAAAGCATAATAAAAACAATACCTTACTGTAATCAAATTTTTAACTTGAGATCATTATAAAAATTTAAAATATGGCTAGAAAACTTTAAATCAGATAAAAAAAATGAAAATCGACTAAAGTTTTAAGAAAGTAAAGGTGTACAAATTCACGTGTGGAAAGAAACGGGGGCTGACGGGGTTTTCATATCGAGACGGACGGGAAATCTCAAACCCCCGTCAGACCGAAAATGAAAGTCTGCACTTACTGCAAAATCTTTTCAGCTGTTTTTTTTCTTTTAATATAGTTTTTTCCCGCACCATTTTTTTTTTACTCTAAATTTCGAATTCAAAATCTTCTTAAATGAATAATTACTTTTTACCATTTAAACTAACTCCGCGTACATGAGGAATTAATAAATTCAAAAGACAGTTGTATGCATATTTTATATCCTATCACCTTCCGTGTCCATCAATTACACGGAGAGCCAACAAAAGAAAATTACTCGTTGACAGGGATTGCGGTTAACAAATATAAGATTTATAAATTAAAATTATTATCTTTTCCCCGTCTAGATATTTGTTTATAGGGAGGGGCTATCATCACTCACTATTTGTGATTGGATCTCAGATATTTCAAAAATGTCATTGTCCCCCCGGGGACGGCACGCCGTTTGAAACAACTTTTCTTTTATTTTTGCTTTTGTTAGCTAAAAGTAGTATCATTACACGAGTAGAAAATCTCCCCTTTCCTCAAAAATCAAAATAAAATTCACTGTTCATCATTTTACAATATAAGTTATTTTAGTTATTTTATTTTTAAGTTCTTTTAATATAATTTACTTGACCGTTTCAAACGTCAGAGTTAATATAACCCCTTAACGTTGTTGTAAAATCCAGCAATTTACGACTATAGAATAAGTTAGACCCGGAACTATCCTTAACTTGTTAGAAGACTAGGTAATTTTTTATACAATGGACGCGGATACTTTGTTCATTTAACAAGTCAATTGAAAAAAAGTTAAAGTTGGTTATTACTACCCGTTTCTGAAATAATCATCCATATTTTTCGCTTTTAAAGATATTTGTGAGTAAAATTTGATTGGATATTTCCAATCTATCGAAATATTATCCGGACATATCTTCTGTCTCGGATTCCTTGGACAGACGCAAAGGTGGCACGGCTCCCTATGTGCCGTTCCTATTTATCATAAACAATTGATGTTCGGTTCTGAGAATTAACACGAAATTTTATTTCCATCTTTCGTTTACATTCTCTTACCTTATACTTTTACCGATAAAATACCAAATTTGGTAACCAAAAATTTACTTCCTCTACTTAAAAGGACATTGATGGCTCTTAACAAGAAGGGTGTTGGGAAGGAACTCTCCGATCAAGTAAAGTTTGTATCCAAATCCTTAATGCAAACTTTCTTATTAAGTAAATTCGTTGTTCTTTATCGCATGATCGCGTTGGTGATTCTAAATCGTATACACAAGTTTGTTCCGTTCAGGATAATTTTATATCGAAACATCGATACAAACTTTCTTGTTAAGTGAACTCACAATTCTTAACTCATTTTTTTTATATTGCGAAGGTTCATGACGAATCATTATAAGACTCTCCAACTTTTATTAACGTTTACTCAAAAGACCTTTATTATTCCAAAGATAAGTGTACAACGTGGGGTTCTAGCCTGTGGTCACCAGTGAACCAATACCTACCATATCTCACTTTTCCATGTAGGACCGAGTCTTAAAAAAATGGGAATCCAAAATCTAACTCAGTGAACCTACCTTTGTCGTCTTAGAAGTGCAAGTATCAATTCCAATGGTGACACATGATTCAGGTTTAGACCCAAGAAACTTTACCAAAGAACAAATCGCGATAAATGATAAAATGGCAGAAATATGGGCCCCTGGGATCCAAACTCCCAAGGCTTAGGCATGGTGAGTCTAAATTCAATAAGAAAACAATGCCAAATTCACAAGGAATCAATGGCCAAAACTAAGGCGTGGGGAGTCGACGACCCCATCATGAAATCGGTACGGAAGTCCATGAAGGAAAAGAGTTTTAAGTCAGTCACCCGACGAGACAATGCAAAGTGTAAGTCAGACGATTGAACATATTAATAAGAGCATTTGGTCCAGGATTATAATCCAGCGGTGAGCAATTTTTGTAATATAATAATAGTTTGGCCCACTCAAAGTTTCAATTCTTTAAAAATCTTAGATGAATTCATTTAAGTTTCGCAAAATTTTTAAGATAGATAATAACTTTCAATTGCAATTTCAATATAAAAAAATTTCGGAAACTTAAGGAGTCCACCCCTATATAGTAAATCAACTTTTAATATATCCATTTATATATGTCTTCATTTGGAATGCTTGGTGATATGGGGACATTTTATTATTTTATTCACGTTGTTTTTGTACCTGCGATTTCCATGCCAACAAGCTTATTCACGCCCTCCAAATTCACCCAACCGCTATCAAATACTCTTGTTTGGTGTACAAGGGGCTGCCTGGGGCATAGTTCGAGCTGTGCCAATTGTTCGAACCGAGTCCATCCATGATTTGTTAAATTCTATCCACACCAATTTTTTCTTGACACCCAACGGATGCTTCTGTCCATTTAGACGGATGCATATGCGAGATCTGACAGCTGAAGGATGCATTCATCTCTTCCGAGGATGCGTTCGAGGGATAGTAATGAGGGGATAAATAGTTGTTTTTAGGGTTTCTTTGGGAACGACTTTTAGGCATTGAAAATACTTTGAGGGGATTTTCTCTATGGAATTGTTGGTTGCAATCGTTTTATCTTGAAATTCAATCGTAGCTATTGATTCATGTTTATTATAATGCTTCTACATTGCGTCAGATTGGTATCAAAGCAAGGCGAGTTCATGCGAGATGTCTTCTAGCAATGAGGTTGACGACGGTCGTGTTCACGACGGTGATCGTGACGCAGGAGTCCAAAGGGTGGGGGAACCGGTCCTAAGGATGAAGATGGATACTATGGATCAAAGATTGAGGTGGGTAGAGCGGCTCGTCGAAACTTTAATTGAGCGGTTTGATGTCATGGGTGTCACTAATCACATAGGTAGGATGGATGAAGGAAGGAGGCCTATGTAACAAGAAGATTATGATATTTCAATCAAGAGAAGTACCTATTTATTATGACAATTAGAGGTAGAGGATTTGGAGTTTGAGTTGAGACAATCACCCATAAGGGTTGGTTATGGTGGTAGAAGGAATCACCACGACTATGAAGATCGTAACCGATCCGAAGGAGGGGATTATCACTTAAAGTAGATCTTCCATATTTCAATAGTACGTTCAATATCGAGGAATTTCTTGATTGGCTAGCAGAAGTGGGAGAGGTTCTTTAATTTTAAGAATGTACAAGAAGGATGTAGGGTGAAAACGGTGGCATGTAGACCGAAGACTAGTGCTTCCGCCTGGTGGGAGAGAGTGTAGAGTATGCCCTTAAGAGAAGGGAGAACATGTGAGAACATGGATTCACATTCAGCAAATAATGAAAGGCGAGTTTCCCCCTGCTTATGAGCAGATATTGTTCCAATAGTATCAACGGTGTCGCCATGGATTGCGAACATGTCGGCATGAGTACGCTCCCATAGTTCGACGAAAGTGCAACACCCGACTTATTTGAACCAGCTGAAGTTTCACAGTCTCTGTCAAAACCACCCTCTGCCAATCCAGACCAAGAAACTAGAAACGCACCCGCCTCCGGTGCCAAGGATGCCACCTCCCGACAACTCCATTCTTACTGCCACCGGCCTCCACACCAACAACCATGGGTCCGATTCCCATCGACAACAGCGAACCTTCTTGGTTCCACGCCAGAAGAAAGCACCCTCGTCTCAAGCATACAAGGGGACGTTTCCCAACATCTTGTAGCGGACACAACCCCAGCGTCGAGGTATCCACTCCCATCACAGCAGCACCTCTTCGACCCCAAAGCGACTGTGGCAACCTCAACTCGGCTTGGTACGCAAACTCCACCCGTCGAAGAAAACATCGACCAATCTCAGCTCCAGCGAATCGTAGTCGCAACGTCGTTCCACCTCCCCTTTTCCTCCCAAAAGAGCCATACCCGGTTGGAGTCCCAAGATCAAGTCAAACTCCTCAAAATACCTCCATTTGCGACTACCGGGCAGCCGTCCCATGCATCCGACTCCCCCTGCAACTCCTCCTCCCAGCAACAGGCCACACGACACCATCCGACTCCCCCTCCTCCACCTCTACGGATCGGAACGCAGACCCACGTCATCAGTCGTCATCCACGGTGCCGCAAAATCGAAGCTATACCCCACCTCAACTAGATCTGGAGCAAGGAACCCACGCACATGGCCAAAGTCCCACAGAGCCCAAGCTAACGATTATTTTCCGTGGCATCCCCTACATGAAGAGAGTTGCGGATCGAAGGGCCACAAACCCCCTTTCCACCTTCAATGGGTATTCGCCTACTCGCATCTGGTCAACCACGGGAGCAGTAAGTCCCACATTAATTTCTTGTAATTTCTGTTCGTAATGATGATCTTAAGTATTGATTTTTATCTCACAGTTTTTATAATTTTTATCTGTTTGAATTTTCTAACACCATCACTCGTATATTTCATTCGCATTTACATAACTCATGCAATTCCAAGGATTCGACAACGCGTACTCAGGCGTGCAAAAGGGAACTTCCGAAGAACCTCAATTCTGAAGACGCGTATGTAAAAGACGGCAGCGTTCACATAAAGCGGCTCTAACCGACGAAATTACGATACAAAAGGAGGCGTAATCCTTCCAATTTTCTTCATTTTCATCGGTAACGGGTCGTGGGCTTAGGTCTTAGGCTCATGATTTTCTTCATTTCAACCAACTGTTTTAAAAAGAATTTGGTGCAGCTCCGTAATTGCTCACCTAAGTTAAGCAACAATAACCAATTTATGGAGCCATTATGAATGAGAGAATGCGAGAGGAGCCGCTTTGATCATCCCAAAATTTCCTTTTATGCATTTTGCTCCGCCTATCGCCCGTCGCCTTCAAGGGAGATGGAGACGATTGACGAACGACCAGGCAGGCTCGATTAGAAATCAAGGGATGATCGACCCGGTTTCCTTCATAGTGCCTTGACGTTCTAGTCATGGCATCGACCGAAGGACATCAGGGGGAGTGAACCCGGATTCTCTTGTCGTCCAAACCGTCGTGTACGTGCAAGGCAGGAGGGCGCGCATACATCCTTTATGGTGACTCCGTTTGGGAGTCTGTAGGTGGATTCCTTTAGAAAGCTCTTGCATTTCATCCACACGCGAACATAACGTTATTGTTTGTGCATGTACTTGTTTGGCTCGGTGCCCTTTTGTTTTCCCTTCTGTTTGTGTTTATTTACCACTTTCTAAGTACGTCTAGGCGTGTCCCTTTACTCGGGACTAGGATTTTAGGGGATCACCGTATACCACGGCATTATGGCTTGTTGCCATTCGTTATGAGGTGGGATCCGCCTCCCTTTGTCCGAGGGAGGTCTTCGAAGCCTTCAACTGAAGCTAGAAATTGATTACCCATTACAAGTATCACATGTCGCACATGCATTTTTCTATTACTAAGTATCTGTCACATGTGTAGGGACATGTGTGATGTACGCTTTGTTTGCAATAAACTGTGTAACCTAACTTTGGTAATTTTACAGCGGTCTGGATTGGTTACGGGGGTTTTCCGTGACTCTCTTTCTCCTTTCCTTAAACTCCACATCGACCAAATCTGGAGCAAAGAACACACGCACATGGTTAAAGTCTCATATAGCCCACGCCAACGATTATTTTCCGTGGCGTCCCGTACATGAAGAGAGCTGCGGATCGAAAGGGCTACAAACCCCCTTTCCACCTTCAATGGGTATTTGCCTATCCCCCTTACCACGAAAGCGGTAAGTCCCACTTTAATTTTTTGTAATTTTTGTCTGTAATATAATAATTTATCCTAACGCTTCTACGTTGCGTCAAGCCCACCTCATTTGTTATCTTTACATTCTTGTATAGATAATTCTTTAAAAAAGAGCCCCTTTTTCTTCACCTTCTAGTTCTGGTGAATATGTCTTGAACAATTTCTTGCTTTTTCTTGTTGTGCGAGACCGCTTATAGCATTCAATAGATTCCGCAAGTGTTAAAAATGCCTATTCATATCCCAATAATAATTCAATAACAAAAAAACAATTTCATATCATAATAATAATTCAATAACAAATTCATACCTTCTGTTAGTCACTTATAAACGTCCATCCATGACCCGTTCTAACGGTCAACTCTTTGAATACTAAATTCAAGAACCAAAGCCATGAGTTAAGTTTTCACCTTCCATGACGACTCAAGCAATAAGATACATACTGTCATTTCCATCACGACCCACGGCTATCAATAATATGCCCTCAATCTATGCTTGATTAAAGGGCCATCGAATCCAATGACATGTCTGGAATCTAACATAAATCTCCTATGGAAGGGCTCAAAATAGATGAATAACCTCTTAAAAGTAATGTATTTTCCTGTGGAGAGTGTTATGTTGCATGACATGTCAAAACACCTCAATGGATATTTTATCTTCAACGCAGTCAAATAAGAATGCAATTCCTTGAAGTGATCTTCTATCGTACCAACCATCAATCTATCCGTCAATCAGCATGCTTTGCAACACTTCATCAAGAGAACTTCAATTGTTACTTCCTTATTACCTCTTCTTGTATTTCTTTGGTGGTGGCACCGACTTTCAGTATATTTCCTTCTAAAAGTTGTTGGGAAATCCATTCCATAGTGGCTTGTCTATTATCCATGTTACGCGAACATGTATGTGTTTTCGACACCCCCTTCTAGTCACATACCCTCTAAGGACAACCCGGTTCACATACAACCTCTTGCGTAACCTTTGAACTTCTTTTCCAACTAAGGTTATATCCATTTGCGATGGCATACTACTTTATAGCACTGTACATTTGTTTTGGTCTCTCAAGAGATAATCCACGCCTTAATCTTATGTTATTATGATCATATTATGGATCATAGACTGTTAATGTAGATTCTAAGTGCTGCGTCCTATGTTTTATTGTTTCTTCTCCATAGTCATAAACAATTTCCTCATCTGAAGCCTCGTACTCACTTCCCTCTATTTTGTACATTCACATCACCAACTGCATAATCCATTTGAACACAGCTTGTAAATCCAACCTCAACTTCAACATCATGCATTTGTACTTCCTCAGTCTCACCTCCTACGTCATGTATTTGCACTTTCTCAATGCCAACTATCGTACATGTTACGGTAAGATTTGGTCCAGGTGGTCCTGACATGTATTTCCTCATCCTTTTGGTCCTGTCATCACTATCACCTTCACTAAGATTTCCATCGTAACTACAAGCATTCGAGGGATATGATTCCTCACGACTAATATTAACATCTTCACTAACCTCTTTAAAATCAAATAAGGGCTCCACAGTATATCATCTCTAAGACAGCCTTATTATTAACAGTTTGTCTCACACCCATATAAATCTAATTTGGAAATTCATACCACATCTTTGTAAAGTTAAATTAAACCTCTATGGAAAATGCTACCGACGAAAAGTATCCCAACAGATCACAATTCACGTAAAAAAACTTCAATACTCTATTACTAGTGTAACTAATTTTGTCACCAAAAGACAATTCACCGGCTATATGCATTAAAATAGAAATATTATCAAACCAGCCATTTAGCATCAATAATGGAACATGAAACCAAATTAATATGGTCTTACACTCATCGGAGCTGATTGGATTGGATGTGAACCACTGGCGTATAGCTCATTTGCTTTACTTGACGAGCCACGTATATCACCACTGTCTGTTGGTTGCGATGGAAGAAATCTTATCCTGCCCTTCATGGCTCCTGCTCGAAATGTCTTTCGATGCCTCTGAGTAGGTCAATCCAGAATACACCGTCGTGGACGTCCCTTCCCTTTCCCCAAAAGTTGGCTTCAATTTAGGGTTATGTATTTCGGCCCTAATTTACAACAGAATAAGTGATGACTCGTCTAAATGAGAAGCCATGTAGGATAAATAGATTTTAAATTATGCTTGTGAGAAAATATTGACGAACAATTACTCAATCTCATCGATTCAATTAAGGTATTTTTTACCAAATAAAAATGATTGATAGTAACAATTGTGTACTGATTTACTTTTTCCTAAAATATTAGAGTTTAAAAATAAAAATAACCAGTTTTAGGCAACGTGTTTTTAGAAATACCTTTTCCTTAAAAAATTGTTTAAATCAATATGTAGGAAGGGTCGCCCTCTCATTAGTTGTCGATTGCTATTCTAATTCTTGCCTCTAATATACGGATATCATAATAATATTTATAATCAAAGTGTACATAAATCACACATATACTACTACGTTTGCGAGTATCGTTTCCTGCGAAATTGCATTAGTTTTAGATCAGTTGTATTTAAGCAGAGTAATTAAAGCCAAGAAATCAAGTTCCATCCCCAATTCCAGAAACTTTGTTACGGACCGTCCTGGTTACAACTCACAAGATTAAACTCCCATGCCACACTAAAGTTTGGGCGACTATTGCAGTGGCTTTGATAGGATTCAGACCCAGATGTCCCAGGTGCAGTCTCCACCTGGGTACCTCATCTCGTGCGCCAATGATGGACCATCTGGCTCAGCTCCAAAGTCCACGGAGAGTGATAGCCCTCCTTTCTCATTGTCGACATCTATCTGTAGCATGTGCGAGCCTTTCTGGATGAGCTCCGGGTAGAATTGCTTGTCCCAGTTGCTGAACAAGGAGTTCGTCACATACAGCCTTTTCCCATCCAGACTAAGCTGGATCATCTGCGGCCCTCCTCTTAGGGTGTTACCCTTGACTTTCGGAACTTCTGCCTGCCACGCCTTACCGTCCTGGTCTTCTGCGAATATGGGACTACTCTTGGGCAGCAACCCCCAACCCATAATTGGCCTGTCAGTATGCGATTCCCAGGATCCTCAATGTTGTATTGTCTGATATCACCATGGAGCCAGTTTACAAAGTAGAGGAAGCGGTCATCTAACGAGATCAAGAAGTCGGTGATAAGACCGGGCATCTCTGGAAGTATCCAGTTTTGCACCTCCAGGGGCTTAACATGTATGGCATATGGATCCCCGATCACGGATGAAAGATTGCAAGGCAGTTAATGAAACAAATAATCACAATTCACCAAATCAAAAGGAAGAAACTACAGAATATGCATACTTCGTGGCTCCATGAGCCGTCATCAGTCTTGAAGATCCGAACCATTTTGCTGCTCAGAGCACAGCCCACAAATCCCGTAACTTTTTTAAGGATCATGGAGAAACCCTATCTAACAAAGAAACACACATGTTTTCCGGCATAAGTGACAGATTCAAAAAAGAAATGCATTCCAAACAATGATAGGGATGGATCAAAGGCAACAACCCGGTGTTCCCAAGGTCCAGTGTCTGCTTTAACTCACCACCCGGCCAGTTATAGACATGGAGATGTCGGCCGTAGAGGCCATCAGAGACATGCTGAAGGTTGATTCCATCACGAAAAGCAGCGGGTGCTCCCCATGATGTGCTGATATGGTCTTGTGACGAGGTTGGTACCAGAAATCATAGCCAAACAGTGGACTGTGCCCGGGCTTCTTCCACCTGAACAGGTAATGAGGATTCAAACCAATCAAAGTTCCCACACATCTTTTTTTGCCCTTTCACTTTCTGTTACGTAATGGGAAGGATAATGAGTGGGAGTTTGTTCATCGTTTACCTTCCCTTCACATTGAAATCTGAATCAAGGAGGAGGAAACCATTCCCTTTCGCATTGCCATCCTTGTCCCCAAGGCAGGACACCATGATTTCTCCAGAAGCAAGGAAGTGGAAGGTGTGCGGATAGATCAGCCCAGTTTTCTCTACGATGGGTAAGTCTTCGCATCGACCACGTAGATGCGACCTGATCTGGAAGTATTCGGCTTAAACTCAGGATGTGCAATGGGCAACAAAATGGAAAGAGGAACAGAAGGAGGGAGGGGGCATGTTACATGAGGGAAGGGAGGATCAAGTGGCGGCGATTGGCGGAAGGATCACCATGGCAGGAGCTGCAGGAATTCCAGCCACTGTGATGGAGCTCATCACCAACGTAAGGAATGGGTAGACGGTGGATGACGGAGGAGTAGGTGGGGGAATTGGGATCGACATCGACGGTGGAGAGGTAATCGGGCTTGTCGACACCGGTCCCTGCAACACGACATCCACAAACCAATCAATCAAACCTTAAGTTACGAACAGGGATATCAAATCAAAGACCAAACAGAGGATATAATAACCAGAGTAGACGCAGGTGACGTAGAGGAGGGTCTCCCTGGGACCCGATCGCATTGCATCAAGTGGGGTCGCATAACCTGGGCCTTTGCCACAGCACCGACCACCACCAGCTGAATGTCCATTCAACCCAGTCACCACCTCACCCTCTGCTGCTGCTGCCGCCGCCATCTCTCCTTCTTCTTCTTCTTCTTCTTCTTCTTCTTCTTCTTCTTCCCTGGTGTTCTTTTATTATTATTATTATTTATTACAGGGATGGACATGCAGCAGAGGAATTGGTGGGGAGGATTTATTTATGCACTGGCAAGACAACGAGGGGGGAGGGGGTGAGGGATCCCAAGAAGACAATTGCTTTCTATATTTCCTTCTTTAATTTCGTCCATGTACGATGCAATTTAAATAAATAGGCGTCCTTGTTTGGACATTATCCTAATTTCATCACCTATTTTTTGTATATCTAAAACGCAATTCTTCAGGGAGGATCACCCTTCCTTCCCATCATTTTGTCATTATTAATCGAAAAGGGAATTGTGTTTATGAAGTCAATTATTATGGGATTACGATATGCCAATTTATCATTATCTTGTTCGGGGAAAGAGAACTCGATCTCTGCAAATCAGTTAATTCCTAATCCAATTCAATTTATCATAGTTGTTTTCTTTTCTTTTTTTTTTTTTCAAAATATTGATATTTGACCCACCAATAGATTAACTTTACGTTTTGGCATATTGTTTAAAAAGTTTTAAATTTGGCCTGATTTCGATTTTATTTTTGGATTTAGCCTTATCGTAATGACGTCTGCAATTTCGCCGATAGACCTTTATATTATCTAGGCAAAATATCGATTTTTGGCCTCAAGTATTGGTCAACTTTTCGATTTTGCAAATCGTTTAAAAATTTTTCAATTTGGCCTTAAATCAATGACACTTTTGTATGAGGCCTTATTTGTGACGGACGTTAGATTTTTGACGGAAATGTTGGTGAATTATTTACGTGGCATTGACATTAATATTTTGTCTTACGTGGAGTTACCTGGTGGGAGGAATTACAGGTTAAAATCAAATCGCAGAAAGAGGAGTTAGGGTTAGGGTTCTTCAGGAAGGAGATTTGGGTTTTCTCTCCCGTGGCTTTCGTTGGCGATCCTTGAGGCGTTGTTGCACGATTCCTTGGTTTTTCTCCTCCAGGTAAGTGTATTGCGTCATTGTTTTCTGTTGTTGGTGTATTTCTGCGTGGGTGTGGGTTGCGCGCTGTGTTAGTGGGGTTGGGGTTACGCGCTGTGTTAGTGGGGTTGGGGTTGCGCGCTTGTTTGTGTTAGTCCACGAAAAACATCTCAACCCCACAAACACAGCGCGTAACCCCAACCCCACAAACACAACGCGCAACCCCAACCCCACTAACACAGCGCGCAACCCACACCCACGCAGAAATACACCAACAACAGAAAACAATGACGCTATACACTTACCTGGAGGAGAAAAACCAAGGAATCGTGCAACAACGCCTCAAGGATCGCCAACGAAAGCCACGGGAGAGAAAACCCAAATCTCCTTCCTGAAGAACCCTAACCCTAATCCCTTTTTCTGTGATTTGATTTTAACCTGTAATTCCTCCCACCAGGTAACTCCACGTAAGACAAAAAATATTAATGTCAATGCCACGTAAATAATTCACCAACATTTCCGTCAAAAATCTAACGTCCGTCACAAATAAGGCCTCATACAAAAGTGTCATCGATTTAAGGCCAAATTGAAAAATTTTTAAACGATTTGCAAAATCGAAAAGTTTGCCAATACTTGGGGCCAAAAATCGATATTTTGCCTATTATCTAACGTGTCTTTAAACTTTTTTTTTTGTTTTCCCTACGTGGACTAAGTAACGAAATAAATCAAGAACACACCGAGCACCCGTCAACCCCTTGGCTTTTCTTGACCCACAAGCTCACAGAGAGGAAACCCAGCTCCCTCCGACCCGTTCCTCTCTCTTGCCAATCCAACCCCAAAGCCAATCCCTTTTCTACGGCATCTCAGCACAAGATTCCCCCCACCAAACCTCCCGGAGAAAAACACGCTCCTCACCAAACAAGAAGGAAGGGCATCGTCGAGGAACAAACTCCCATAAACAAACGCTGTTTCCGACAGCTCCCCGGGGCTGACCGGGATCCTAAGTCTCAAACCTTGTCTTTGCATTGCCGGAAAGGGAAACTGGGTAGTCCCCGGGGCTGATACGGATCATAAGGCTCAAACCTTGTCCTTGTATCGGATGCGCTTGCGAATCACAGCTTCCAACTCTTGATTCTGTCGATGCCCGGGAGGCAGTTGGTTGTGTGGAGGGGACCAGCCGAACAATCGGCACAAAAAGGTCACTTTTTTGGAGTTGAGCGGTCGATTCTATCTCTCACGTGTCATGGTTGGGTGGCACCGACAGACTTGGAGCTCCGGTGGAGGAGGTGCTTGAAGTACCTGGAGCCGGTGGACGCTATAGTTTGGGTGGGGGTGATGGAGGGGACGAAGGTGGAGGAGGAGATGACGTATAGATTTCCACGTAACGACGAAATTACAAACATCCTTACGATAAGGCCAAATCCAAAAATAAAATCGAAATAAGGTCAAATTCAAAACTTTTTAAACGAGGCCAAATTCAAAACTTTTTAAACGATATGGCAAAACGTGATGCCAAATATCGATAATATGTCTTTTATTTCGGGAAAGTTTACCTTCTCTTGACCCATGCCTTCTTGATTGCGGAAGTAGAAGAGTCCAATCCAAATCTCATCCGATCTTGATCCAAATACTGTCAAAGTGGGGTTGTGTGTGGTTGTATTTGTTTGTTTCAAACAAACAAAACAACCCACAACCCATGAACTGTCCTTTTCTCGTATCATCCCACTGTTTTTCTTATTTACCAAAACATCAAAACTCGTGACTCCCAAAATTTGTGATGACAGATACTTCCACAAGTCCAACCTCATTAAGGGGAAGCGATAAGCATCGTGAAAAATAGATAAAAATACCTTCGGATGTTTAGCTGAATATACCTGATCAAGCATAAGAGGCAAGTGCTTTGCTGCCTATTCAGGAGATGGGAGTCTGAGAATCAGGGCGTTTATTTAGCTAGATATCTTGCCAACGTCCATTCATGATCTTCACTGGCGATAGACCTGCTGAAATCTTTATCTGCTGCAGGTTGAATGGGAAGATTATCCTGTTATCTCGCCAACTTTTCCAAACACCTCAGTCTCTGTTGCTTCGGGTTCCACACTATAGAATCATCATCTCCATTCGGAATCCTTGCATGAAACGGGTGTGATCGACCCCACCCAACATCAATTGCTGGATCATATGTAGGGAGTGGTATCCTGGCGTCCTACTTCACTAAAGAAAAAAGTCTCCGATGGTTAAACGTTTCTTCAAGCGCACGCCACTTCTAGATTCACTAGTTAAGCACTTCTCTAAGTGCAACACTTTTAAGATACGCCACTTCGAGATATAATGGCTTTAACAATTTTTTCGAGCACGACGCCGCTTCCAGATTCAACAATCGAGTGCTTCTTCAAGTTTATCGACAACTTCACACGCCCTCAATTACACTTGCATATAATATATAGGACAATGAATGTATGCTTCAATTGAATGCGTTGGTACACCGAAGTGGTACTGTTAATCAATTACATAGAAGAGCGTATTTTATTAGTCGCCCAACCCAAACTGCAAAAGTCATACCACTTATAATCTACATATGACGAATAGTTGAGATTTATTACCTCCGAGTAATGTGCTTACTAAAACAAAAAGATTACAAATAAGAAGATCACACAACGACAGAAAGATGAGTCCAGAATAGTATACTAACAGCAGCTGTAACTTGTATTATTCATATGGTCTCTTGCATAGGAAGAGGGGGTGCACACCATCTAATTATTAAGGCCATCCATCCACCGAACTGGTGTTGGTGTTTCAGTTGCTTCAAAGTGGAACTATGAGCCAAGGACACCATTTTGATTGAATATAGTGAGAGGACGCTTCCCTCGTAGTGTCGTCAGCTGCCTCTTCACATTTCTGCAGTAGCCTCACATCATCCGGCCCTCTTCAAGGTCATCAGATCAAGCTTTGATCTCTTGCTTCTTAATAACCTGTTTGTATTATGATCTACTTAGGTGGTTCAAAGGAAGATACGACCATATCATTACAAATATTTACAAACAATGCTGTTTCTTTCTTGAAGCTGTCATCAGCTAGTCACTAAAACAGGAAATTATATTTGAACCCATGCACACTATACAGTCTCCATGGACAAGGCCGGCCAGAGTGATTCACGGATTATATTATCTCAAATTCATTATGTGTAACATTAACTTAAAAAACAAACATCCCCTTGGTTAAAAGACGAAATGTATCAGAAGCGGAGACCGGAAGAAAGTATGGTTTACCTTTCTTTGCAGGGATCTGTTTTGACCTCGATTTAAAGCTGACATGGTTGTTGCCTTGAAACCAATACTCTGCGTGGGTCTCCGGATATCTATCTCCCTTTGGTCCTGCAGGAAAACAAGTTTAATCGGGGAACTGAATTAAGTTGAGTTCAGCATAGCATTACCTTAGTGAGCCGTGATTTTTCAACCTCCTTGATGGTAGACTTTTGCTCCAGCTTTTTGTTGATCTGAAATTGCATTGAGAGGGAAACATCAATAGATGATGGGGTTACCGGGACATGACTTTCCCAAAATGAAGTAGCTTTACATTTAACTGGATCCTCTTCTCCACCCTTTCACTGTTTCCTGAACTATATTTTGATAGAAAAACCTCGTTACTCTTCTTGACAACAGATCCAGCTTCCCGCCTGTAGCACCAGGTCAACAGTCAAACTGGATCCAATTAGGCCACAAAAGTTTACACTTAAACAGCGACGATTTTCAATTGATATAGTGAAACACATAATACTTCTGCTTTAAGCATCCTCAGAAACTCGAAAGGCCCGCTCAAAGCAGTAAATTCCAAGGTCCCCGGTACTCCTTTTAGGTGCTAAATCAGTTGGTGCAACGTAGCATGTTTTTACGTGTTTAACTTTTGTTCATACATGTTTCTCTCATTTATTCATTATCATGAATGAGTATAAGAAAAATGTTACCTCATGTTCTCCTTCCGAATAGTAGAACTGGGATCTGCCGGGAGAGCCAAAGGAGCCTACAATGAAACAATTCATGATAATGGTTAAATTTATAAGAATGACCCATCAACAAACAGGGATTTAGAGACTCTCTAGTGTTGTACATTACATTTCATCAACTCACCGACTTTTGAGCCGAAAAGGATTTCGATAGCCCAGCATTGTTCTGGAAGGTCCGGAATGCTCTTTTGATGATATCTTTGTCGCCCATCCTTTCCATGAGGAGGGATCTCCTGGGAGCAGCAACAGCAGCTGGATCGAAGCTCTGTAGATTCGAGCTACTAGTGGGTCCTAGCGCATGGTTGGGGGAAACTTTCTTGAGGTCCAAAGCAGGACCACCCTTATTCCTATTCGTGGAAACATCGATGGTAGGCTTTCTAAAAGGAGTGGTCATGGACGGTGCAGGGGAAATGGGAGTGTGCTTAGAAGTCCTCCTCGGAGCAGAGTGGACTTGAGGCGACTTGATGATGGCGGGGGCCGGCTTTTTCTTGGCTTTCTCCATGATCTTCTCCTTATTCAGCGGATCAGACTGAAGAAAAGCAGAACAAGAGAAAAAGGGTCATTGAGAACATTGCCATTGAATATGTACTTTTAGGCAACAATAAAGCCAATCAAAAGTAGCGAATGGGACCTTGCGAGGTTTCCTCCATGATTCCAGATCCGCGGCATCGTTGCGAATCCTCGCACTCATCTCCAAGCAAGGGATGCCATTCTGGGTCCCAACATTCGGTAACCTGCAATCTGGGGCTTCCTCCCTGCCAATGATTAGGCTGCCATTACTTTTGGAAGCATCCCCCACATCAGATCTCAACATCTGCATCACTTGCGGTTCTTCTTCATCCTTCGGATCATCCCTGACAAGACTATCACCGACTTTTTTATCATCCGACTTCTCGCAACGACCCACAACTCCACCTGCAGTAGATTCTCCGAAGACAACCTCGAAGGACAATCGCTCCTTCTCCAGCGTGATCATGTCTTCTTCCTCATACTGCTCCTCCTCATCTTCCTCGACAGCCTGTCGAGAAGAGGCAGGGACAGAAGGCGGAGCCCCATTGGCATCGGAAGCAAGGAGAAGCAGCTCAGCCTTCCTCGCGGCAATCCGCCGGTAGTGGGCCTCGAAGTAGGCAGCCTTGCGGGCAACAGATCCAGGGGTGGCGCACTTCTCAACCTCCTCGAGGTACTTATTTGGGGAAAAGGAGGACCATTTCTCCCATGAGAGCGAGTCCTTATCGAACCTCCCGAAAGATACCGACACCGGAGGCTCGACAGAGCCGTCGCCACACCGCCGTCCTTCCATCTGCTTCAGTTTCCTCTCGACAGAGAAGGGAGATGGGATCTTCCAAGAAGATTGAAGGAAGAAACTGTGGGTACGAAGGGAGTTGAGTTGGACAAGCGAGTCACGAGGGAGGGGGTGGATGACGACGAGCCAAGACAAAAAAGAAAACAATAATAAGCCTGTCAGTCATGTCAAGTCACATGGACCTACTCCCCCCTCGCCATGATATTATCACTTATTGTGTAGCCCCCCCCCACCCCCCCCCTAACCATAATTATTATGCAACCTCTTTCTGATTTTTGGGTAAATTTCTTTTTGTTCCCACTCCACTTTGAAGCAAATTCGAAATAGAATGAATTTGGATATGGGGATCCTGAAAATATCAATCAAATCCAATTTACAAATCTTAGTATTTTATAGAGTTTACGCCCGACTTCATTTTTTGTATCTTGTCCATACTCTTTTCTTTCCATCTTATCTTAGAAAACAAATCGGATGGAAATATTAATCAAAGCTAAAATTCGACAAAAAAAAAATAACATTTTCCTTTTCTTATAAAAGATAATTGCGATCGAGTTTACCTTAACATAATCCATTTGATCGGATCTTAGGACTACTACTGAAAGGAGTTATCCTTTGAAGAAATGAACCCAAAAAAGTAGAGGGCTACCTCTACCTCGGTAGGTAACCTAATTGATACGCGTAAAACCAGCTTGAGTGGGAGTCATCTCGCTAACCGTTGCATGATCGAGCGAGCCATGGTTTCGAAACAAAACCAGTCAATTAGTAGTCCATCTAGAAGACGAGAAGGAATTGCGAAGGACGAAACTATTCAGACGATCAAGTTAGCTCGAACAATAATAAGGACAATTCAGGCGAAACGACGAGAATACTCGTAATGGCTACCATATATTGATCATTCAACCACTATAATTTATTTATTTTTTCTCACATTAAACGGTTTGCATGCATTGATTCATCGAAGGTTGTGCTCAGCCTACATAAAGGCTTTTTTGTACCTAATAGTAAAATATTTTATTTTTTTCAAAAGTGACTAAATTCTCTACTTCAAACTTCTTTTCTCACTTAGTGGATTTATAAGTGCATATTAAATTGATTTATCTGTATATGTGGTGGATACGTTTGAATCTATCCGAATCTATTGATAACGGTGGTGCTCCTACGTCCGTCGGTCAACAAGTCAATCTTAAAACATAATGGTGGTGTAATTTATAACCAATAGGCGGAAAGTGTCGCTTACTCTCTACCATTTCCTTTCCTTTCCATTTAAAGTGGACTTGTCTACCATCCACTCAACCCCTTATATCTACTCGCCGGTCACCTTCGTTCAAGTGGTCCGGGCTATCACTTTTCTTCTAGCTCGCATACAGCCCCTTTTGTTTTTCCTTTCACACGATCGAGCCATCCTTTTTAGAGCCTTTACCACATCAATAATTGTACATTTTATATTTTCTATCCTTTTAAAAATGATAGTATGTAGTGAAAAAGTTTCTATCCGTAGAATTAGGTAATAGCAATTTTGGACACGATACGAACACGACCCGTAATTTTAGTATATGGATCTAGTCTTAACGGGTTCGTATTGTTATAGTGTCGACCCGTTATATCCGCTATGATAACTGGTTGGTTTTGGGTCATTTGCTTTTTACTCGTTACCACTTGTTAAGACCCGTTGCACTATTTTTATTAAAAGGTAATAATATATTCATTGTTTCACTCTAAGCCAATTAAAATATATCCTAATACATTAGTTTTTTTCCTTTCCCAAACGCTAAGTTTTCGTCTTCACAAATTGAAAGCCATTCCATTCTTTGTACTAAAAGTTAGATTGTGAAGTAACATTTAATTTCTAATTAATAGATCGTGAAATGCATACTTTCATTCAAATGGAACGCGAAAGTGCACGATCATAATATATCTGTCTACAAGTGCACGATCATAATATGCATTCAAAGTTATTTTTGTTATATTAATTTGAACGCCAAATTATTTATTTTCATAATTTTATCGTTGGATATTTATGTATTTGTTTTAGCTTTTACTCGTTGAATTACGATGTAATTCAAATATTATGTCTATTTTATACTAAATTATTTAGTGTCTATCGGGTCATTTTGTATCTACCCGTTATAAAACGGTTCGTATTTAGATATACTCCGATAACACGAAAACCTTAACGGGTCGTGTTTGATTTGACGCATTTTGTGTCGTGTCTTATCGTGTCTGGACAGGAACCCGATCCAGGATTTGATCATAATTCAAATGACAATGACAATATCTCTCTGTTAGAAAGTCTTGATGCAATTGAATGGAAAGGTGGAACGAGGAAAACAAAGTAAATAATTTCACGACTCTCCAATTATGCGACAATCTCCAATTATTTAAGGTTTTTTTTTCTTGAAAATTGGCGAATCAATCACACGAGATGTTCTATAAATAAAAGTTTTAAAGAAATTCCAAAAAGTCATTTCCACTAGAGGTAGAACGCGTGAGAAAATATAATAATTTATCGATGGAGGCCATCTTCTAAAGCAGTTTGGAGATTTTTAATTAGGAGAAAGAGAGTTCCGGGCCTATGGCCAGCTTGATTGAAGAGACGAATAATATCATAAAAGCTTCCCACATTGAATTGATGGGCGACAGACCGCCTGAATGGATCAAACCCAAATGAGCGTTTGGCTCGGTGAAACTCATAATTCGTAAATTAATATCGAGAATTTATAGTTAAAATATTCCTAATTTCACTAAGAAGTTGGAACGGATGGGGGAAGGGATACGGGAGAAAGGGTGCTTTGTTCCATTTTACCGTTAGTGAAAAAATCGCGAAATAGGGTAAAAAGTTTCAAAACTTTTTAAATACAGTCACAAAGTCGAATTCGACTTTGCCTATTTTGGAAGTCGAACTTATAGAGTTCGACTTCCAAAATATTCTCTTAAGGAAGTCGAACTCTATAACTTCGACTTCTACAATTTAAAAAATAAAAAGCAAAGTCGAACTTATAGAGTTCAACTTCCTAAATGGTATTATTACACTAAATGGGGGGTGAATTAATGTTAAATTTTAATGAAGTATTTTTAAGGTTTTTTCAACAAATCTCACATCGGAAGAAAGCTTATATAAAACAAAACATTTTATTTATGCTTCTGTTAATACAGAATGTACGAAAATGAATCCAATTTAATTTGTTGGACGCAAGGTTTTATAGTGGTTCGGCAACTTGCATACATCCACTCTTCACCCAAGATTTGGATGGATGTCACTAAACGAAACGTTTTAGCGATTATAGAAGGAGGTGTGTGATCAACCCTCTACAGCACAGACCATAATGTTCTATACCAAAGGTAACTGAGTTGCACAACACAGACTAAAAAGTTATGCACCAAAGGTGATTGAGTTGAACGCGTTAACGTGACTAACAATGGTAATCAAGTTGCTGGACGTTTCACACAGGCGGTGTCCTCGCCCACATAGCTATCCGCTGTGACTTCATTCGAGACTTTTCACTTCGGAGGCGTCCCCACTACAGGACTTTTCACTCCGGTGGCGTTCCCACTTGCACAACAACTTGCTGCGACTTCCCTTGTGCAATCTCTCGAGACAACGACTAAGCAGACACGCCCAAGGTTATTTTGCATGGTCCCTAGCGACAGCGACTAAGCAGACACAGAACCCTTGCCCAAGGTTATCCTGTGTGATTTCTCAAGACAGCGACTAAGCAAACATAATACACCTACCCAAGGTTATCCTATGTGATCCCTCGACAGTGACTAAGCAGTCATAGAACCGTTGCCCAAGGTTACCTTGCACACACGGAACACACCACAAAAGCTGGTCAGTTCCTCACCTTCTGTGCTCATGGGGTATCTGATATGTGGTTGCGGAGTCCCACGTCGAGTGATGGGAGTCTACTTGGCTAATATATAAGTAGGGAAGCCATTCCCACTTCTCAGGCTAGCTTTTAGGGTAGTGAAGCGAGAACTCCTTATATCATTTGATATCAGAGCCCGCCCACTACGGATGGAGTGACCTCCTGGTTGTTAGCATTGTGCGCCGCGGACGAAGAGGCACAGTGTAGCGCTGGTCCGCGTGGGCGTTTGACCGTGTAGCGTGGTAGGTAAGCTTTTGGGGCGATGAAACGGGAATTTCTTGTATCATTTCGTAGCAGAGCAAGCCCACTACGGACGGAGAGTCCTCTCAGATGTTAGCAATGTGCAGCGTGGACGGAGAGGTTCAAAGTAGCACTGGTTCAAGTGGGCGCCGGACCGCGGACTGTGGTGGGTCTGATATGTGGTTGAGGAGTCCCACATTAGGTGAGGGGAGTCTACCCGACTAATATATAAGGAGGGAGGTCACTCCCACATTCGAGGCTAGCTTTTGGGATGGTGAAGTAGAAACTCCTTGTATCATTGGGTCTGATATGTGGTTGAGGAGTTCCACGTCGGGTACGAAGAGTCTACCTGGCTAATATATAAAGAGGGAGGTCACTCCCACCTCTTAGGCTAGCTTTTGGGGTGGTGAAGTAAGAACTCCTTGTATCAATTTATGCCCTTCTCTCTGGCCCACTACACGTTGGCCACGCCAGCAAATAGACGCACGCCTTCACCAATGTCTCCGGCAGCCCCCAACGAAGAGTCCCTCGTGGCCCGCAGGTCACTACTCTCCTAGAAGGCTTCACCAACGCTATAGCCTTCTGTAGCTCACGTCCCTTCCCGTGTGTGACTAACTCATACAAACACGTACCCACACACACTCTCATGATCTCTCTCTAGATTATACACAATTATTCTTTCTTCTACAAAGGTAACCGAATGGCCCTTTAGGATTATACACCAATGGAATATACGTAAAAATTCTAAGCTAAACGTTGAATGTGAAATTTGACAAATCAAATTTCTGCACACGAAAGACATTAAATGATTATATAATATTAAAATTCCATATTTACAAGATCCATCAGGAAAATATCCGTTGGAAATTTAAAATAATATAAATAGGATTATGATTTGGTAAGATTCCTAATAGTTATGTGTCACAGAATGTTTTGGACTGAACCAATCAACATCCTTCTACAAATGAAAGTAATTCGATATTAACTTCCATAAATATCAAATTTGATTTCATTCGGTCCAAGATGTCTAATTCAATGAACCTAGATATATGATGTAGACAAGTGTCCCAAATAACAGTTACTTGGTGGTCAAGTCGATCCACAAGAGGTTGGAGACAACTTTGCAGAACATTTCCATAAATAGGTAATTTATGGGGCTGCATTTGAGGAATTTCGAAAGTGTCTACCCTATTTCGCGAATTTTGTTTTTTTGACTTACCTCATTTTGAAACTTTCCTCAAGAAAAAGGAGAGGGGCATAAGGGTTAAGGAGAAGGGACGTGAGGACAAAGGGGATAGGGGTAAGGAGAGGAGATAGGGAAAAGGAAATGAGGATATGGAGAGAGGAGACATGGTTTTTAACTCCGAGTTTTTTTGTATTATTTGACGAATTATGAGTTTAACCAACATATTTTGTAAATTATTTTACGGACAAAAGTTAACCGTGGAACATTCCTTGGGTAAACAAAACCAATAACATTCGAATGTAAGATCTTATCAGATGACAAATCTCATCTCATGATACCGGTAATGGATTCATAAAAAGTTTGACAATCAAAAGATCTACCCAAGAAGGAACCATGAATCTACTGAATATCTTTTATTATTTCCTATTAGTTCACTTGAGTCCTGTTGGCACACATGAATTTCTGGGCTTCGTCCTTAGTGGACTGAAGAAGTAAAGTTTCGTACAGACAATGTTAACTCCGCTCGAGAAGCCCATGAAGCGTTGCTCGGGACACATTCCTCGAATGCTCGAGATCAACCCTGCTCGAGGAGCAACTTAACCAGCATAGCTTGAGACATGAATATTGTCTCGCAATTCGAGAACTTGACCAAACAACGTCTACTTTACGTCAAAGGAGGGGGACACGTGGCAAACTCAGAAAGTCCAACCAAAACACGACATGCATGGTTCCTACAAAATAGGAATCAGTTAGTGCTCACGATCTAAAAAGATCCCGGGCTGATTGAACAATCGTAACTGCCAGATTTTGGGATATAAAAGGATCACAATAGACCGAACAACACAACAACAACAACTCAAACACATACTTCAATCTTTTACCTTTTACTTTTGGTCCTTTACCCACCAACCTTAGCACTGTCGATTCTGTCTGGCGTTGTTGACGCTCCTCCGCCAAGCCTCGGTGCCGTTGATTCTGTCCGGCATTGAGGTCATCCTCGGTGCTGTTGATCCTATCCGGTGCTGTTGATCCTGTCCGGTGCCGTTGACCTGCTACCACTTTGACTCTACCCTCCAACCTCGGTGCTGTCGATTTTGTCTGGTGCCGTTGATGTCCGTCCGCTGATCCACAACGGTGAATTCCATTAGAGGGGTTTGCCTCGACCGCCATTCGCCCGCCGCAGATCATCGTGAAGCGTCAACATGCCTTTTTTGTTGTTTCCGTTCAGGTCATATCTGTAAGTATAACGCTGTAAGCTCGATATTGTTGCACTAAATTCCAGTGTTGTGTTTGCTTCATTAAATTTGTACTCGTTCACTTTACGGTGTACAACACCAAATGCTGTCAATTCAGTATCATCGTATTAAATTCAGGTATTGCGTTTACTTTAACTTTACGTCGACTACACCATCATTGTAAAATTTGATACGTGTTGCGATGAACACAAATTCCACGCCAACACGTTTTTGGCGACCCTAGTGGGAGTCATAATTCAAAAATCCATGAAAAGCATTTGGAAAATGGCTTGCACTTGGAAAGATACTATAGGTGAAGATCCAAAAGAAAATGATCCCAATGAAAATCAAAATGAGGTTGTTCAGGTGGTACCCCCTATAGGGCCTCCGGATAATCCTTGGCGAGAATATACGCCTAACGATTTTACAACCAAACAAGAGTTTGAGAACATTATAGGCGAGTTAAAATTAGAATTAGCAGAAAATCATAGGAGAATAGAGGCACGAATGGATGAAAAAAAACCAGAAAGTAATAGATGCGTTAAATTTCCTTAAGGGTGACAAGTCTGAGAAAAAGACGGAGCCTTTAGGTGAGAAATCATTCATGGTAGTCGCTAGGGCTGTTGGAATGTAGAAGGTTAATGATCCAAGTTCGTATAACGAACATGTTGAGCCGTGTCCTGTGACCTCCAATGGAATCCCACATTCATAGATCCCGAGCAGAATGCTTGTCCAGCTTATGTTTCCCCGGGTCAACATAAGGAGACTAAGAGCTTTTATTACAAACCTAAGGAAAATGAGTTTAATCTAAAAACGAGTCCTAATCCTGTGGTAGACTTGAGCGGACAAATCGCTCGAGTTGTACCTCAAATAGTGCCAGGCACAAGGACTGAAGAGGTGCGCCAGTATAGGAGTTCGATCCCTGAATACATAGAACAATTAATAGAGATACCTCGAGGATATAAGATTCCTAATTTTACCTTGTTTTCGGGAGAAGACGAGATGATTCTCGTTGAACATATAGATAGGCTTACTTATCAAATAGGAGAAATCTCGAATAGCGATATGCTAAAACTTAAGTTGTTTCCAAACTCCTTAACTAGAGATGCTTTTGGCCGGTATTCGAGTCTCCTTCCAAATTCCATCTCGAGTTGGGTTGAGATGCAAACCCAGTTCCTTAAAACATTTGATAGGCTGGACTCAGTAACTATATTAGGAGAGATTCTAAAGATGAAACAACTTCCTGGGGAAAGTCCTGCTCGAGATAAGGAAATGTATAACACCCTTGGCTAAAAGAGATCAGCTCGAGATAGCACAGAATGCCTTGACATTAGAGATAAGGAAAAAACTCTAGGGAGAACGTTTTCGAGATTTCTATGAACTCTCGAGACGAGCCACTGAATACCACAACCTCATGTTAGAAGAGTTTCAATCGATTCGAAATTGTCAAGCCGAATTGGTTGAGATTGACTTAGCCGAGTTTGTAAAAGGAGAGCCAACAGTATGCGAGCCCCAAGTGAAGAAGAATTCTAAGACTCGAGTTTCTCCGAAATCTGAAGAGGAGAGAAAATTCTCCTTCGATATAAAACAGATGGATAAGATCTTTGATTGTCTATATCAGAAAGGGCGTATAAAGCTCCGACCTGGCCACAAGCTGCTGCAAAATGATCGAGAAAAATGTAGGAAACATTGCAAATGGCACGGGACGTTCACTCACTCAACTCAAGAATGTGTACATTTTAGAAATCTAATTCAAGACTTAATTGAGTCAAAAGAGTTGAAGTTTGCTGAAGTAAATGAATTGAGTACAATCAATAGATGAAAATCCTTTTAGCGAAGAGCCTATAATACATATATATTCTCTCGAGAATGAAAATAAGTGTACTAAGTGCATCAATGATGATTTACCCGTACTTTATCTCGAGACTTACACTCGTACATCGCAGGGGATCAAAGTATCTAGGGAGACCACTGGCGCCAACATGCTTTTCAAGCGCCAAGTCGAGAGGCAAGTAGTGAATTGCCCAGCTCGAGAAATTCACGAGGAGCATTGCCATTGGCATATGGATTCTTCTCATTCCACAGATAAGTGCCGCAATTTCCGCAGATACTTGCAAATGAACAAGGAGTGCATGTGGTATGATCTGACTCAGCTCGAGGAATTGGCGATAGGGAATGGTGCCATCATACTCCCATTTTGCTGCAAAGCACCCCTCAGGGAGATCTTCATTTGGGTTTGCTGGCCGTGAATACTGACAAAGGTAGCACGATGAGGGCGAGCAAGCCAACAGACCTCATGTGCTTGAGCGTCTGAATGGACAAGGCAGGACTGAATGGAGCGCTCGAGACAAAGCTCTAAAAAAGCCCTCGAAGCACAACGATCCTACTCTTGATGTGGTCAATGTTGAAGGAGTTGCTGCTGAGATGAAAAGAAAAGAAGCAGCGCGATTAATCCTAGATTAGTACAGAAAGGTCCCCAGATTACTCGCTTCCTCCAGGAAGAAATGTTGTGCGAGAAGTGTAAGCTGATTGCCTCGAATAGATTGGTACAGAAAGGTCCCCAGATTGCTCGTACCACCCTAGAAGTGCTGCGTGGTGTACTTCTTGAAGCTCGTTCAGATGCCAACTAATGAGGAGATCGAGATCAAACTCAAGAACGAGATCATAGGTAACTTCACCACCAATTTTTTTGATGTTGTAATGACTGAACCTAACGTGCAAGAGATTCAGGGCTATGATCCCGAAAAGCAAGAT
Organism: Melastoma candidum; assembly: GCA_023653495.1. Lineage (NCBI taxonomy): Eukaryota > Viridiplantae > Streptophyta > Magnoliopsida > Myrtales > Melastomataceae > Melastoma > Melastoma candidum. The sequence continues at coordinate 12,261,334 of CM042884.1, read as the reverse complement.
TTTGTTTACATCAAACGCTCTGTTAAGAGTTTCGGGTGAATTGTAAGAGAGCCTTTAGGAGACCCACCATCAGAATGGCAAAAGGTCCACAAGAAAAATGGTAATCCCGAAAGCAGCACGCAAGAGACCCGTAAGACGGACTCAAAGAGAGACTAAGAATAGCAAAATCGTTTAACAGAAAGAAACGAATGAACCTCGAGAAGAGACGTCACAGGCAGAAGACGAAGAAGAGGAAGATGTTGCCTATAATTATTACATAGACAACACACCTCTATAAGAAGAAACCCTCGAGGAGTATCAGGAGGACAAAGATCCTATGGTGACCTCCTGTAATGCGGTCGAGCTACCTGCCTGCTTCTCGCGAGAGAATAAAAAGGCCGTGCTGGCTAACTGTGTGGCGTGTAGAGTACCCAAGTCGAGTGCTAGATTTCCAAAAGGATCTCCGCTCCATTGGTTTGAGAAACCTTCTATCGGGATGAGACAACATATCCATTCCATGTTCATCATGGCAGACTTTGATGGAGTGAGGATGAACAAGGTGTTGGTAAACAATGAAGCCACAGTCAACATCCTCCCTTTGAGACTTTCTTGGCGATGGGAAAAGAAAAGTGGCAGTTAACAGACACAAGGATGTCAATTACGACCTTCAATGGTAAGAAGTCAGAATGTATGGGAGTGTTCTCGGTAAACCTCCAGGTCGGAAGATACGAGATGGAGACCACCTTCTTCGTACTTGACATCGCATCAGCTTTCAACGCATTCCTTGGTCGAGACTGGCTGCATAAGGTTGCTGCTATACCATCGACACTTCACAAAGAATTGATTATATGGCTTGATGATGAGATAGAGCTCGTGCGAGCTGATAAAAATAAGTGTTATTGTGAATCTAAGTCTCTATGTTTCATTGCAGAGCCCGAGAAGGAGAAACATGGCAAGGAAGATGGCTATGATGACAGGTCACTGAACCGAGAGTTAGAGAAAGTCATGGTTCATCAGGCTGAGGCAGCGAGAATCGAACCACCTATAGTCCCGAGTAGGTGGGAAAGTGATGAAGATGATAACGCTCATCCAGATAGAGGCATCGTCGTTCAGCTTCACCGTAGAGGGCTCAAATGATGGAGAGCTCATGAACAATCCGGGTATGCTTGTGCCTGAAGAAGGGTTGCCTATCTCCTGGTTTGGTGAGAGGCCTCGAGGCATGCCAGTAAGCGAGATCATCCTGACTCAGGCTGGAATCAGAATTGGGGACGTAGAATTCACTGACGTCAAGTACTGCACTAGACAAGCCGCTCGAGAGCATGATGAAAACGCGGAGTTGGGGCCCGATAGACTCCTACGAGAAGGAACCTATGAAGGTTGAAGAAATAGAATATTCTAGCCTTGAAAAAGTGCGTTGCATCACACCGTTATCTTTTCCTTTCAATTCTAGGCCATTTCTAGGTATCTTTTCCTTTCAACTTGACGGCTATAGTCGAGAAACATATTTTCAACTTTGGATTCTTTAATTAGTGTTAACCTCGGCCCCGATAAAAGTCCCCGACTTACTTACATAAGTGCAATCCTAGATGACAAGCTAATATCAACTCTAAAAGAGTTGTTGTACGAGTTTCGGGATTGTTTCGCTTGGGATTATACAGAAATGCCAGAGCTTGACAGAAACTTGGTAGAACATAAACTCCAAATTCGAGAAAACTTTAAACATGTCCAATAAACTCCCTAAAGAATGACTGGCGAGGTAAGTAAACTGGTATATGAAGAAGTAAGAAAGCTTTTCAAGCCGACTATATCAAAACATCTAGATATACAGAATGGATCTCGAGCATTGTTCCTGTAGTAAAGAAAAATGGTAAAATCCGGGTATGAATAGACTTTCGAGATCTAAACAAAACAACTCCCAAGGACGAATATCCGATGCCAATAGCTAATGAATTAATTGATAAGACGGCATGGAACGTCATTATGTCGTTCGTGGACGGCTATTCGGGATATAATCAAATCTTCATTGCCAAAGGGGACGTGTACAAGACGGCTTTTCGGTGCCCAGTTGGTATCTTTGAATGGGTAGTAATGCCATTTAGACTAAAGAATGCCGGAGCCAGATACCAGGGAGCCATGAATGCTATCTTTGACCCCTTAATTGGGAAGACCGTGGAGGTCCACATCGACCGTGAAGTCGAGAAAGAATGACTCACACGTCGAGGACCTCCGAGCAACATTCATCCACATGAGAAAACATCATATGAAGTTGAATCCTTTGAAATGTGCATTTAGAGTACAAGCTGGACAATTCCTTTGATTTCTAGTACACCAAAAAGGGTTCCAGATCAATCCAGGGAAGATTAATGCAATACAAGAATTGCAACCCCCGAAGAATAAGAAAGAGCTACAAGCTTTCCTTGGACGAGTAAATTATTTGTGAAGATTCATTGGCAATCTAGCAGGAAAAGTGGAGGCTTTATCCACATTACTGAGGGGAAAGGATAGATATACTTGGATGGACGAACATGAGCGAGCATTCGAGAACAGCAAAGGTTACTTGATGAAGCCTCCAGTCTTAGCTTCCCCTCAGCTCGGGAAGCCTTTTGTCTTGTAAGTAGCTGCGATCGCCACCATGATAGGTGCACTCTTGGCGCAGGAAGATGATCAAAAAAGAGAAAGAGTCGTGTTTTATCTGTCCCGACTCTTGAACCATGCCGAAATAATGTATACAACTTCGGAAAGGCTTTGTCTTGCGGTGTACTATGCCGTGACGAAGTAAAGGCACTACATATGGAGTAGCGAGGTTCATGTAGTCTCGAAAGCACAAGTACTGAAAACATTCTTTGAGAGTCCTTTGCTTACCGAAAGAATTAGCAAGTGGAGCCTGGTGCTCTCGATATATGACTTAAAGTTCAAACCCCAAAAGGCTGTTAAAGGACAAGTTCTCGCCGACTTCTTAGCGGAATACTCGAGTGAGACCTTAGCAGATGAAGAAGAAGAAGTACAGGAACGTTGGGAAGCCTGGTTCGATGGATCATCAACAAGGTCCGGAGCTGGGGTTGGAATTGTGATAAAGTCACCAGCGGGATTTCAGGCCATATTCGCTTTTAAATTGGCTGATCATACGACTAACAACGCCACAGAGTATAGCGCACACATTATCGCGTTACAAATTTTACTCGAGAGCGGAGCAAAAGTTGTGTAAGTTAAAGGCGATTCACAGCTAGTGGTAAATCAAGTAAACGACTTGAGTCTTTGTCACACTTAAGAGCTAAAGAAATACTTAACGCTGACCCAGCAGCTAATTAAAAGGTTTCAACAGGTTAACCTAGAGCATGTAGGTCAAGGGGATAATCCAATAGCCAATTAGTTAGCCCAATTGGCGTCCGGATACAGATAGAACGACACATTACAAAGAGAAATAGGTGGGGTAATCCCCGAGATCAGTTCACCTATTGTTAATGAAAAAGAAGTTGAGGCCGCCTCCAATCATAAGGTAGACATCATGAGAGCAGACGAAGACTGGCACGTGCCTTACATCAAATTCTTGGAAACTCCTAACTCACAGGTCGAGAGAAAAGTTAGCCTTGCAGCTAGACAATATGTATTCCTGGACGGTTTATTGTACAAGAAAACCAAAGAAGGGGTTCTATTGAGATGCGTTGATCTGGACGAAGCAACACCAATCATGTTAGAAATGCATGAAGTATTATGCGGCACTCACCAGTCAGGAGTGAAGATGTTTTGGATGATTCAAAGGCACAGATTCCATTGGCCATCTATGAAAATGAATTGCATCGAGATGGCCAAGGGTTGTAGGAAGTGCCATTGGCCATCTATGAAAATGAATTGCATCGAGATGGCCAAGGGTTATAGGAAGTGCTAGAAGTTTGGACTCATAACTCAAGCTATGACAATGGAATTAAATCGAGTGACACAGTGATGGCCATTTAAGTCTTGGGATCTAGATATAATCGGAGAGATTAGACCCCACTCGAGTAAGGGAGACGCCTACATATTGGTGGCTACAGTTTATTTTACCAAGTGGGTAGAGACCAAAACTTATCAGAGAATCGACCAAAAGGAGATTATCGAGTTCGTTAAGACGAACATCATTTTTCATTTTGGCTCCCGCATAACATAGTAGTGGATATTGGAACTGCATTCAATGGAGAACAGATGCATGAGTTCTCGAGAGAGTTCGGCTTCATTATCAATAACTCATCACCATATTATCGACAGTCTAAGGGATAAGCGGAATCCACTGACAAGCTTATTAAAAATGTAATCCAGAGGATGATTGAAAACAACCCTAGGAGTTGGCATGATATTCTCCTCGAGACGTTGTGGGACCTAAGAGTTACCAAAAGGGACAACACTGGGGAAGCACCATATAACCTGGTATATGGGAAGAAGCTATTGTTCCCATCGAGATAAAGTATATACCTTTTCGAGTCAATCAAGCAAACCGGGATATGGATTGAGAAGAGGAATTTCCTTGAGATAATGAACACCTCGAGAGTTTCCGCATGAGAGCAACAAACAGAATGGAAGTTCAGAAAAGAATAATGATGAGACATTATAACATAAGAGTCCATTACAAAAGCTTTAAAGAAGGAGAACTGGTATTGAAAATAGTTCTTCCAGTAGGCACTCGAGATTATTTCCTCTGGAAACGGTCACTGAATTGGGAAGGTCCGTTTAGAGTTAAAGATGCGTTCCCCAAGAACGTGTATCGTTTAGTTGACCTTGAAGGGCGTTCTCACGAATTGATAATTAACAGGAAATATCTGAGACTTTACAAGCCGACCATTTGGGAGATTCATATAGAAATTCTAAAGAAGAGATTCCCAAGCTTATGGATGCAGTTGGAGGAGTAAGGCGTTTCTTTCGAAATAAAATCTATTACAACCCTCGAGAGGATAACACGTGAACAAAATACATGAAGATTGGTTCCTAAAACATTTTGATAATAGCGTTTCAACTAGTCCATCCTACGGGTACTCCTCTTCACAAAGTTTGGAAGAGAAAGAAGCACAGAAGAAGGGTGGTCACCACGGATTCCTTTATCTCCTCGAGTTATCTGACAAGCCAACTCCCCAACGCATAATATTGGTCTCCTTCCTTCTTCAAGTCAGGGACGACTTTCAAAAAGGGAGAGCTAAGGTGCTGCATGCCAAGGAGACAAAGCGGAAGAGTGTGCTCGAGTTCATTCCCTTTTTACCCCAGAAAGGGTGCAAGACAATGAAAAGCTGGAGGAAGTCCCTTCAAAGCTACCCAATCACAAGGGCCACGTGCAGCCGATGAGTGGCACGACCGCTAAAGGTTGTGGACCTAGGCTTTCGAGCGACAAGAGGTTGTGAACTTAGGCTTTTGAAATCAAAAGAAAGTTTTGAAAGAATAGACTGTTCAGAGAACAACATCTCGACAAGACATGGTTGGCGTGAGTATGCAAGTTTGTGAAAGAAAACCAGGTTTATTTATAGCCAAGAAAAAGGATGCAATCAAGGACAAGTTCGCGGACCTCATGAAGGAATAGTAGGAAATCTTCAGAATCTCGGAAACCGGCATTTTCGGGAATCTTTGCAGCCTTAATGTACAGCATTAAAGCTGTTAAAAAAGAAAAGTAAATGTTGCACGCTGTCATGAAACGTCTTGGGAAAGGTTGAAAAAACGTTTCAGGCAAAAAGACCAAAAGATTAAAGCATTAAATGGCCTCTAATGTCATTTGAATTAAAGAGAAAGTCACAACAATAGAGCTTGACAGTCGACAAAATGTTCAATGAGTTCTAAACGCTGCTTCTCAAGAAACTCCTCCTCTCGTAATATAACCTAAGCCATTACGCCTTCACGAATTGAAGGATCATCAAGTTCCGTAGCAACTGACCACATGGCTCGTTTCTTCTTGAGTTTGGACAGGGATCTTAAGAAAGCCTTCTTTCGCTTAACAAGCTTTCGTATCTTCCTTTTGGTAGCGGTTAAGCACTGGCTCATAAATTCAATCTTCTCCTCCAATCGCTCGAGCTTGCACCGTTTTTCAGCCTATGCCAATTCCTATCAATTTATTGATTCTCGAGCCGTTTGCTGGGCAGGTCGTTTCTTGGCAGACTCATCATAATTGAGCCAGTAGAGTTGTCGAGCGAGTGTGAAGGCAAGAACTTGGTCCACTATCGCTAGAGGAGAAAGGATAATGCTCTTCATAGCAGCTCTGTATCGATAAAAACTTACCTCGGTGTAGACGATATCACCACAAAGGAAGTTTATCACGAATTGGAAGTTCGCGTGAAACTGGTCCACCTCATTCAACGGACCCTAAAAAACTACCTTCTCTAAGATGAGGCTATCGTCCATAAGTTCTTCATGGATGACGTTTTTAGAAAGATCTGTCGCTGGATCCTAACAAAAAAAGCGGTAGGAATTAGAAGGGGAGAATTTACAAACCTGACAATGAAAAGAGGGAAAGTGCTTGCTTACACTAGGCGAACATCCTCTCGAGATACATTTTCAGGAAGCGGTTCATCTGCACCTGACATTCCTGCAACAGGTATCCGTAGGCGTTTCCTCTACCTCAATAGGTGGATCATGAATATCCTCAAAGTCCCCGGGAGATGATGTTTCTCGAGTCTCCAGGCCTAGGGTTTTCTCTTGAGACATGGCTGCGTCCTCGAGAGGAGAGACATCTTGGGTACCCAGGATGTCTCGAGAAGTAGAGGAAACACCCCGAAGGTTTCCTTCAGTTGTTTGTGCATGAAGATCGATATGTATCATTCTCAAGAATAACCAAAACGAAAGAAAAAGGGCCCTAGAACTGGAAACCAAAAGAGGTAAATAGATATCACATTGCCAGAAACTTCGTAATCTGGAATTGGCATGTCAACCCTAGTAGATGATGGTTCAGGAAAAGGTGAAGTGAGTGTATCCGCCTCCGAACTCTGGTCTAAGACCTGAACAACGGGTTCTTTAAGCACGGGTTTCACCCCTCTCCTGAAAACACGCTTGAGTCGCGTGGAAGTTGGTGTTCCCTCACTCTGTGGTTTGGAGGGGCGTTCTTTTCAAGCCTTAGAATGTTCCTCTCCAATACCTTCCTCTTCAAGGGACTGTACAGATCGAGCTTTGCGCTTCTTTCTGAGCATTAGAGGCACTTCATCCGAGATTGCTTCAAGTAAAGTCTCAGCGTTAGACTCAGGTGCAAAAAACATGCAAGACTAAGACCACGACAATTGGCAATTAACAACACAAGCTGAGTTTCATAACTTACTTTCTAGAGCAGGAGTAGGTACATAAAGGTCACCCAAGTTGCTGTCTAAAATAGCCATATCCCCTCGTAACTCAGACCAAGTTATGGCCCAGTAGAGTTGAAAGAGCTCGGACGCATCAATCCGGTCATTCCTAAAGAACGGAAACTCGATATGGGACAAGGCAGTCCAGGCCAATACCTCAGCTGCTTCCTTGAAACTCACGGTTGTAGTTTTCCCATGCATAAAATTGTTAAAAGACTTCCAGAAAGGGATGTTAACATCTTGCAAGAAACCAAGTTGTCTGGCACACAGCTGCGAATTGTACATCTCGAATATGAACTTGTCTCATGATTAGACTCCTACCAATTCTCGAGGTGTTAAAGCACTATTCCAATAGGACCATTCAGTGAGGTCATCTCGAGCAGCATAGAATTTGTTGGGGGGATACGTCTTCCATTCTTGTTCCCTCTCAGGATTAGCCAATCCACCCATCAAAGAAATAACAGCCTTAGAAGACCAAGTGCCCGAGTCACTACAAGCACGAAGGGCTATATCAAGTACAAAACATCTGTTACCCTTAAGGACCAACTTATCAAAGGAGGATAGTTGAGGAAACCAGACGAGTGCCCATAAGTGTAACAGCCACATTGAACCTCCAGATTGATGGTTCGGGAAACCTTTATTTTCAACAATGGTAGAGGCGAAGGCTTATGTATAACAATTGGAGGAGGAAGGGTGCAAAAGCCACAATTTCATTGGTTTGGACTAAGAAGTTACTAATCCAAGACATGTAAATGGCGGCATGCTTCCCTGGACTGCAGAAAATATACTTGCTAAGCCACTCGAGGAAGAAATCAAACTCCTACTCTGCTTTCCATGAGGCAGTTGTTCCCCCTGCGGTACGGAATAGATCCATGTGATTACTAGCTGTGTTTCAGATCTTATGTCCTTTGTACTGAAATTGATCTTCTTCTGATCTATGGAGGCGAACATCAACGTCCGAGGCTGAACAGCCTGTCAACAGACAAATGTCCTCTATGGTGACGGTCATAGGCCCCGCAGGAAAGAAAAAGACATTTAGTCTCGAATTCCAGAAAGGAATTAAACCAAAACAGACTTTGAAATCACTACACTTCATCCTTCTCGAAATGGATACTAAACCCTCAGACCCAAAAGGCGCAACTTTTGACCCAACTTCTCTTCCCACACTTCAAACCATTTCTCAGTGGCAACGTCAGTTGGAGGAAACCCTACATGCTCCTTCGCACTGAACCAAGAGACATGAGCACAAAAGTCGGGGTGACTTACTAGGATAGTCGGCGAGATTAGAAGATAGGTCTGCGGAATCTCATATTTCCTAAAATCAGATGGCGAGAGCAGAGGACCCAGAGTCAAAAGTGGAGGGATGCAGTCTGAGACGGGAATGACCACATCTTGATAAGCGATTTCATGGTGCTAGTCAAACCGAACATAGTCGGACATCATCTGGGAGACCATTGCTTGCAAACCTCACGCCAATGAAGGAAAGTTCACGACTTCAGGAAAAAAATGACGAGAAACGAAGTTTGACCGAAGAAAAGATCAACCTTGGTTATAGAAACGGCTCTGGAAGTCGGAAGGAAAGAAAAGTTTTGAAGAAGAAAGGAACGATTGATGTGCCAAAACCAGTGAATAGAGAAGCGGGAAAAGAACCTTGCTCGACAAGATTCGTGCCAAAACGCAGCTGTTTCGAGGTAAACATAAAGTCTCCACATTATGTTTAACAATAGGAGGGCTTAATGTTGACACACATAAATTCCTAGGCTTCGTCCTTAGTGGGCCGAAGAAGTAAAGTTCCGTACAAACACTGTTAACTCCGCTCGAGAAGCCCATGAAGCATTGCTTGGGACACATTCCCCGAATGCTCGAGATCAACCCCGCTCGAAGAACAACTTACCCAGCATAGCTCGAAACATGAATACTGTCTCGCAACTCCATAACTTGACCAAAACACGTCTACTTTACGTCAAAGGAGTGGGACACGTGGCAAACTCGGAAAGTCCAACCAAAACACGACGTGCATGGTTCCTACAAAATAGGAATCAGATCGTGCATAGGATCTAAAAAGATCCTGGGCTGACTGAACAATCGCAAATGCCAGATTTTGAGATATAAAAGGATCACAATAGAACGAACAACACAACAACAATAACTCAAACACAGACTTCAATCTTTTACCTTTTACTTTTGGTTCTTTATCCTTCAACTTCAGCTCTGTCGATTCTGTCTGGCGTTGTTGACGCTCCTCCGCCATGCCTCGGTGTCATTGATTCTGTACGACATTGAGGTCCATCCTCGGTGCTGTTGATCTTGTCAGGTGCGTTGACCTGCTATCACTTTGACTCTGCCCTCCAACCTCGGTGTTGTCGATTCTGTCCGGTGCCGTTGACATCCGTCCGCTGATCCACAACGGTGAATTCCATTAAAGGGGTTTGCCTCGACCGCTGCCGACCGTCGTGAAGCGTCACCAGGTCTTTTTCGTTATTTCCGTTCAAGTCATGTCTGTAAGTGTAACGCTGTAACATCGATACAGTCGCATTAAATTCCAGTATTGTGTTTTCTTTATTATACTTGCACTCGTTCACTTTACGGTATACACCACCAATAGCTGTAAATTCAGTATCGTCGTATTAAATTCTGGTATTGCGTTTACTTTCACTTTACGGCGACCACACCACTACTGTAAAATTCGATACGTGTTGGGAGAAACGAAAATTCCACGCCAACAAGACCTAAATATGACGCCTCGTAATTTACATCCTTTTGTTATGATGGGTACATATCCCTTAGATGTAACGAGGAGAAGAGAGTGAACAACCAAACTCCCTTACATAGGGGGATTCCGAAGCATTCTTCTTTAAAATATCAGAACAGTATGATTAGTTGATTTCGCGTTTCAATAGAGGACCGGGATCTTTTTTAAAAGGTAGGAATCTGATTCTGGATTATAGAAAAACAAGATAAATAACAGCAATTCTAGTAAAAGACATTCATTAATAGAAGTGGGAATAAATTGCTTAGAAAAAAAATTAAGTAATTTATTATTAATGTACGAGAAAAGGGAGGACTAAACCATCCTCGAATTAAAGAGAGAGTTATTATGGTGAAGTACAGCCGGTGTGCCTCATTAGGAGGACCTTCGTCATTTCCTTTGGTCTCCATTGCATGATCAGACAAGAGTAACGTGATTCCTTTATTACCATTACAGAGACCTGGGAACAGGTGCTTCAAGTTAAAGTCGTGTTATTTCAGTAAACGAAGTTGTTAGACACACTAAAGTGCATTTTGGACACGGAACAAGGTTTTTAATTGTAGAGTTTATCTATTTGTTCCTTGAATTCGGCCACCACCCTGTCCCTTCTTATCTTCAGGGTTGGAGTCATGAAACCCCCTTCAATCTGCAGAAAGGAAAACAAACAAAGCAATTGACCCTCAAACTTCTGCAACCAGGATAGCTATAATAAGTAGCCCAAGAGTTGTTGGAGACTGGTTTGTGTAATTACCGTGAAAGGCTCGTCTAAGACCAGGAATGGCCCTACTTGGAAAGGGCATTCTGATGTCCTGCAAAAGATTCAGACTGACTTATGATGAGACGCAAGCCACTAATGATGTCTCTCTTAGAATGAAGTTGTTGCTACTTTACTAGTTATGAGATGTGTTACATCTGATGCATCCAAAGAATAAACTTCACCACATTTTGAAACACCAGCTTTCGTCATATGATTAAACTGACAGTAGAAAAATGTGAACACGCTTTGTTTGCTTTCTAACTAGAAATTACGCGCCAAATATTTTGTCCGTTCAATTTCTCAGTTCCAAAAGCATAAAATGTGAAGTATATTGGTAGTCATACCAGGTGGTAAGTTCTTCACGTAAGAGATTCTTCGCCGTCTCCAGACTAACCTCAGAAGCATCGGCATCTATCAAAGAATTCCTTTTGGCAGCCAATAGGATCTCCTCTGAGTTTGGTACTATTATCGCTCCAAGGCGCCGTTTATCCTAAAAATAAATTGCAGATGGACAGTAAATTAGCGTCCCACTCCCAGTTACTTGAATTGCTGTCCCAAAACATTTGTATATGAGTCATCACTTTAGCTTCTTACAAACCTGGCCGACAACAACAATTTGTTGGATTAAGCTGCTCCTTAAAGCAGCTTCTTCCAATTCTGCTGGTTCCACATTTTCACCTGATTATCCAACATATTAGAAAATTACAGTATATCATTCAGGAGACAAAAGCAAACTAAAGATTACAAAGGGTGTACATGAATTAGACTTTCTTGTCATGCATTAGTACCTGTGGAAAGAACTATTGTATCCTTAGCACGGCCTTCGGGTACAATCATACCTCCACAATGCCGGCTGCGCCCCAGAGAATGTTCAGGTATAATAAAACCAATATCCCCAGTGTCCAGCCAACCATCCTTATCCAAGGTTCGACTAGTAGCAGCAGGATTCTAGATAATGATATTTAGTATTAAAGCAACACTCCAAGAATTACATAAGAAAATAAGAAATACAACACAGAATACTAACAGGCCATCCTACACTGAAATCCACTTGGATTTAAGAAACCGAAACATCAAATAGGACTATTAGGAGTGCACATGAAAATGAAAGTGAAAGTAACATGTACAGGATAGTACTACAATTTCTCAGGTTTGCAGGGAGACAATCTAATGTTGAAGCATGATTAAATATCAAAAGAGGGAAGCCACTTCCTCCGCACCTTCTGAGTTAATCGATGAAAAGTGTGGTTTATGATGTATAGACAAAAGATTATTCTTCTTTTGGCAGAGAATAAGACGGTCAAATCAAGCAAAATAAACTGAAATATTTTATATTATCATGACCAACATCAGATGCCTCGTCAGGAAATTATCATGAATGCAACTCAGTGCTCCACAATATGAAACTTCATTAAGAGTTAGATTTACCTTGAAGTAGCCTTTCATCACCTGTGGACCCTTGACTTTAATAATGCCCTTTGAGCCATGAGGAAGAACTTCATTAGTCTCAGGATCAACAATTTTCACTTCAGTATATCGTAAGGGATGCCCACATGTACCAATGACCTACAGATAATGACCAGCATCAGTCATTAGAAGGTTTACTCCTTTAAAATCATAAGGAAAGAGCATATTGACAAACAATATACATGCACTAGTTATCTTCAACGAAATGGGGCTAGAGTTATTGTGTAACTAGAAATTCATCAAGTTCTTACATGACAAAACTGTACCCCAACTGAACTTCAGCCAGATATTCCCCTGACAAATGATTGGCTAACCCTGAATGAGGCTGATTCTCTCACCAAATGATGAAGAAAAGGACCGTGTTATAATGTATGAACTTGTATAGCGTTAGTTCCATGATTCTTCTCTCAACAAGTAAAAACAATTTTAGCAATCAGGAAAAGAATTTAGATTGTTTGATAATTTCAATCAGCACCTCTGTGAGAAAAGAGTTGTCATCACACAAGAACTCTGCCAAAGAACATAACGCCAGCTTACAGCATTTGCGCCGAAAATTTGCAAATTCAATAAAATTTATTAAGCGTCTACTATATATAAAAGTATTTGCTATTAGTAAATAAGAGATTACATTGGAGCCAGGAAGGCGAGCAGCAATCACGGGAGAACATTCTGTCATCCCATATCCATTCTGAATCATCACACCTATCGCCTGCGCAGATGACTGGTTTCAGAAACAAAAGAAAAATAAATTTTAATAGATACCACAAATAACATAACCGACCTCAAAGAACTGGTCAACGTAAAATGGCAAGCTACCTCCGCCGCTAATTCCAGCCTGAAGAAATGCAGAAATCATCATTCAATCATAAAGTATATCAGGAGAACATTAATACAACATGAGAGAAAGACTCCAAGTACTAATTAAATAGAAGGTAAGAAAAGAATTAGAAAGAAAAAAATGTTACGACCATGAAATTTGCATTGTATGGAGCAGCCATGCATGGAGGCCTTAGAGTAAATTTTACATCGAGATAATAAATATAGCAGTGATTGGTGGAACACACCTTTGATATTCCAATGGCTGAACGAATCTTACTATAGACAACTTTCTTAGCTATCATGTGCAGTGGCCATAAGATGGCAGCGATACTTCTTGCCCAGAAAAAGTACAGCAACGAGAGAAGAAACCATGGCTGCTTCCGGTCTCTTGTCACATAGTTTCCCTATCAGCAAATAACTCTTAAGTAGAACATATTGTGTGAACTCAATGCTGCATTTCTAAGCTTCGTTTAAAATCACCATAATCTTCTCATATCCACTAATTTAGACCCTAAAAATGTCTGAGTTGAACATTAATGTCTATGCTGTGTTTGGTTGTTTTCCAATGGGGTAGGAAAATGAATAAGGAAAAGTTAATGATGGTCCCTCGAGAAAAGATGAGAAATGGTATGGGGTGAGAAAAATTTTGAAATTTTGTGAAATGAAAAGTGTGGGTCCATACGGAAACATTTTCCATTGAAACCAAACACAACATTAAAAGGTCATTCATGTGGCTATCAAATTCAAAGATAAAGAGCTATTCAACTTTGTAAGATGACATGAATAAAACTGATACGTGACGATATCATGCTTATTTATACTTATGGTCTAAAGAATATGGTAAAAAATAAATAACAAATTAACATGGTTAATTTCAAACGATCTTGCTCTTAACTTTTGAAATCCACAATACATAAAGATAAGGCCAACTATACCTTTTCCGTTATGAAAATACAGCACAATTTAGAAGCATATCTAGGTAGCAATAATTGTCCAAAGAAAAGGTTTCAACATAAAAGTATTCCCATGTCCCCCTAGGATGGAAGTTATCACTAAGCAGTAATAACAAAACCGTTTCCTTGATAATGAAAGGAGTACCTCATATATCCTCTTACATTCCATGAAAGTCATGCTAATCTTAATGAACGCCAGTGCAACAAGTCTCCGAGCAGCTGAGCTAGAAGATATCTGTTTTTGAATAGCGCTGCAACAAGAAACCGTGAAGCATGAATAAAATGAAATAAATTAATTAGTGAGCATTACTAGATTCTTGGTCTTGGCGATTTCTTTTAAAACTTATCCTCTTTTATTTTGGTTTAAAAAATTTCAAGTCTATCAAGGACAGATTTCCTTATTATGGAGTAAGGTCCCTACATGCACTTCTGGAAAGAAAAAAAGAAGTCACAGCAGTCTACTTTCCCAAGGGGTGCCAAAAGATGAAGACATTGAACTTCCAGCAGCAGTACCCCACAAATTCAATAATAAGCATACTAACTTACATGAGTTGTTTAAGTTAAGAAGACTTTTCTGTCTTCGTAGTGGCATTGTGCAAAAGAGAGCCCACACCGAAATACGACAATAACAGAAGATCTTCCAAGAATTATGTTTCTCACAGGTCATTTTCTTGTGCATACTATTTTTCTCGGTCAATATCTTTAAAGTACTTTGGGCAGATCTAATTCAGACATCTTCAAGATCTACTGCATGCCATTTATCATTTCTGAATCACTTAAGATCACCATTTAGTAATTGATATCCTCTGTAGAATGAAAGACTAGGCTCTTCCACAGGGTGTCCAAGACAACACAACGGAAGGCTAAATTTTAGCAACGGTAAATTATCACACACTATTAAATCAGACAATGGATTCCGAACAGACAGTCTGCCTTTGCCATGGGAAATAGATGCAGGAGCCTGAATTGCTTTTGCTAGCACATGTAATAAGAAAATAAAGCAGCATTCTACTCCCATCTTTCAGCCTATGAAATTATGTAAACAAGGAATACAAAAGGTAGAACAGAGGATAATTGAAGCAATGGAGTAAAACAATCTTCTATGTTTAACGGATGAACAGTTATTTCGTTTTAATAAGATAAAATTTCAATCTATTATGTATCTCACTTTTTGATCAACAGCATGACAAAAAATGACAGTATCCTGAAGGTTCTTTGTGAAAATCTTTTAGAACATAATTTGTTCTATGCACTGTTTAAGAACAAATACCTGTACAATGTATCATATATTAAAGGAACAGCTAGAAGATAATGAGGCTGATAACGTCGCAAATCCTCCTGTTGTTAAGAAGCAAAATGAGTGTGATATTGCTAATATAGAAGCACTGTCTACTAGAATACTTTGATCTAATCCATCACACAACTTGCGCTGATCAAAACCCAGAAAATCAAGAACTAATTATCCTTATTTATACAAAAATTACCTTCAAATACTTCACCGATGTATACATCTGCTCGATTCCATTAGTGAAGATGAAATATTCGCAAGCACGTTCATAGATATGCCAAGGAGGAAGTATGCTCAAAAATCTATCTCCAGGAATGGCAGGAACAATATCAGAAAAGTGGTTTATCTGTAGTTTTGATCAAAGGAAATATTGATTAGCATGCCCACACAAATAGGTCATCCACCGGATTTTCATACGACAACTGCAGTAGTTAGGAAAAATTACAATCAACCTAAACAAGACAGCCAAGTAGCATACAATACCATATTCCCAGGCTTAATATGATGAAACGGATTTGACTTGCCACATAAATAACACAGATAATAGGATTTGACATCCCAGGCTTAATGATTTATTTCCAATATAGGTAATGACATGATTGAGTACATAATAAAATACCATGCGAAACAAAATAGTTAGCACCTTGCATAAATATTATACTAAATCAGCAATAGTATGAATAGGGTATGCAGTGGACCCACCCTACCTAATCTTCCCCTTCAAAACTTATAAACGACAAAAAAAGAACAAATACAATGTCTTCTGCCATGGTCTTTAATTTGAAATGCTGATAATGGAAAGCTATTTACTCAGATTTTTAAACAAAATAAAATGAAAACGAAAACCTGATGCAAAAGATTCCGATGAGTTAACATTACTCCCTTTGGATCACCGGTTGTGCCGCTTGTATATATTATAGCAGCGACATCATCAGTATCTATCGCTTGATATTGATAACTCTCCCCTACAAACACATCAAGCCCATCCTCATCAGTTTTAGGCTTGCTTTATTGAGATAGAACAATTGCCGCGTGAAGTCCAAAATGCAGGTTGTTCACATGAGAGAACAGGTAACAGAAACTAACACATAATAAGTTGGAGGAAAGTACCGCGGCGGGAAAAAAATTTGAGAAATAGGGTAGATAGTTTTGAAATTCTGGAAATAATGCCCCGAAGTCAAATTTTATAAGTCCGAGTTTACTCATAAAGGAACTCGGAATTATAAAGTCCGACTTCCTTAAAGGGGTTTTTTGGAAGTCGGAATTATATTTTTTAATTTTTTTTTGAAACTCGGACTTATAAAGTTTGACTTCCAAAAAACCCCTTAAGGAAGTCGGACTTTATAGTTCCGAGTTCCTTCATGAGTGAAGTCGGACTTATAAAGTCCAACTTCGGGGCATTATTTCCGGAATTTAGAAACTATCCACCCTATTTCGCAATTTGTTTTCCCTATTACATTAATATTGCACAACGCCCGAATAAGTTGAAGCTGAAAACTTTAGTTCAACACCAAAATGATTGGTACCTTAATTCCAAGCTCACTTAAAGGTAAATAGAATATGAATAACAAGCTGTCAGAGACACAAGAAAGCTTCTCCTAGAGCTAAAACCTTAATGTTGACAAAATATTACCAACTTTACCCAGGAGTCCTCTGTTTTTCCCTTTTTGGTGAAGGCCCCCATCTCATTGATGAACGAGACAAAAACTGAGGTCATTAGCCCGACCAGATTAGGGCATTGTTATCGAACAAGCATCCTAAATACAAAATGTTTGACCATCTGGACTTCATTCGAGAAGAAAAAGCTACAAAATGTGGAATGCCATTATTATCGTAGTCTTACTATTAGATTGAAAATAAAGAATGAATAACCTATTAACGTTATCTAATATTTGTTTTACAAATTATAACAAAGGCATCCCCAGTATGTAGAATCTGACAGCATCCCCCAGTATTTAGAATATGCTCCCATTATCGACACACAAAAAAAAAAAGAGAAAAAATGGACTTTACGCCAAAGTCTGTCTCATATCCACCATATCCACATATATCCTACAAAGATTCTTAAAAACTTTGTCATCTTTACCAACTTTCTCAATAGAAAAATTGTTAATAAATTACCAGTTAGCAAAATATCTCACAATACTGCCAGTATTAGACACAATAACCAGTTCATCTGAGTCGGACATAGTATTAATGTGCTTTCATAAATCAATAACTGCCAGTACTCCTCAAAATAAATAGAAAAAATAGCAACTAATAAGCATTGTGCTGAATCAATAATGTGTCCATGCGGACTTTAGGACAACCACACAATGCCAGACAACAAAGAGCATGCTGAATCTTCTTTTTTATTAGAAAAAAGAAGAGGTTGACAACACCAAATTCATAATTAATTGAGACCACAGCAAAACTCGCATGAACATCAGCTAATATACCGCGTCCTTATACTGAAGAACACATTGACTTACATGTATCCTTTGAGGCAAGAAAGGTCTTGCGGCTCTCTCGTCCCAAATTTAGTATCTCATGGTATGTATAGACAGGAATCTCCTCGTTTTGCTCCATTGAAAGGTTTGATTTATCCCCCCAAAGCACGATAACAAATCTCATAGCAGCCTCTTTAAAAAAAACTTTTGCAATACGATTGAACAGATCTGGACTATCAATGGTAAGACCAACGCTGCATTGACAAAAACAGGATTAGTTAGGACGGGCAATGGACGCCTAAGGACAGAAAAGTCCCACGTCGAATATTGCAATGACAGATCTCAAAGTTCAAACTATATAAATGTGTGAACTACCAGTAATCCATCAATTTATCATAAAACCAGAATTTAAGAGCTGAAACCCAAAACTAATTTAGCAAAGAAGATCAACAACAGCATAACCATTTTTTGCACCTTTCAGAATGCTGGTAGATTCTCATAAGCTCTTCCGTGGATGATCTTGATCCCCTCACAACATTTATAGCGCCAGTTGCCATCATGCCTACGCCGACACACGACAAATGGATCATAGGAAATCTTGAAAAATAACCATGGGTAAAAGATACCAGAGCTCTGCAATTAAATATTTGTTCCAGATATCCATCCAAGGTTTTACAACAGTTTGCAATCTTTCAGGTCTGAAAGAAGAATGATGTGCTCTCCAAATAGAAGATGGAGAAACAGCCAGGGAAAAAGATTTGGCAGTTCAACATATAAACACTAGAAACATATTGAGGTTAAGTTTATAATCTGGGGTTGATTCAGCATGCTAAAATGTGGGCTTCAGTTTGAATATCATCCCAAAGAGAGTGGTTGGGTCCACAATTATCTTCCTAATAAGCATAACACTTGTAATCGTCCACGAAAGATTCTTGTTAAACTATATAATAAATCAAGCATTAAACGATAAGGTGTTTCGACTTAGTATCAGGTCGTTCAAACCTCGCGCATGCAAAAATTCCCAATGTATGAGAAAAATGGGCCAAGAAACCTAGGGATGTGTTAAACTATATCGGCTTGAGGGGGCGTTTTTGCACAACGATTAAATTGGAACCTTTAGTGACTAGTGGTCTTAGGTTTGAGTCGTGGGTATAATTTGCATACAACTACATCAGTTCTCCCCTACCACCATGGTGGTCGGGATGCTGGACTTTCTTGTTCAGAGAATCAACGAAAAGAAAAGATTTCGAAATAACTGTTACTTCACATGCCTTGATCAGCAACAAGCCATCGGGAAGAATTATCGGCGAAAAATGCAAGTTTTTCATCAGGCTTTACTCCAATGACTCTTAGACCTTCTGAGAATTCCAATATTCCCTGCTCCAACTGAAAGTACAAGAAGATCAAAATCATCTGAAGGGAACTCCACAGATTAAGTTTTCCTTCGGCCTCAGTTCTTGAATTATCATAATTCTGGGGTGACAGATGGTTGTTTTCTAATAGGATGAAAGACGAAAAAAGTAGTACTGCCATATTGAACAGTGTGAAGACAATGCGAAGTAAAGATGTTGTTTCGTGGATGAAAGCAGGTAATGGCCATCAAAGAGATGAACAGAGACGAAACTTGCATATTGCATTCCATCCTCGAAACCAAACAAGCAGTAAGTAGATGAGTCAGCAAGCCACCTGTTGATATGTCATATTCGTCGGCGGATCATGATAGGGATCAACTAATGCAATCCTATCACCATATTTTTCCGCAGAGTCCCTCCATAAATCAGGAATTGACTTCCATTCATTAGACGCTGGTTCCCCAACACTGGTTAGCAAAGCACCTTCTAGATATGGAGGAAATCGTCTTATCAGCTTTTCCTCAGTCTAAACCACAGCAAGTTTAGAAAAAGGAAAGTAAGAAAGAAAGAACACAGTTAGAACGGCATCTGTCCACCCAAACAAGTAACAAGCCACAGCCACTGGTCACATCACCATAGACAATGGCAGAAACCGGGTCATTGCACTTAAAAATTTTCAGGTATGAGGAAAATATGCGCACAAAAACAGGACATCATCAGGACGGACAAAGATTACATGTACTTAGTTTGCTTCAACAATCGGCCAGGAGATCGCCTGTGTGGATCAATTAAAAAGAGGGTCGAAAAGCACAGCTGCAGCGAGGACACAATTCAAGGCGTACGCCAAAGAAGAAACAATGATCGACCGAAAACAGAACAGGGGATGCCTCTTCAGGTGACTCGCGAAGATCACTCTGACCACATTCCTTCCTCGCGATCTTTAAAAGAAACCCAGAATAACCAGCAAAACAAAACTTAAAACACAACCCACACACATAGTGAGAGTGAGAAACAAGGTGATCCCCAACAACTGACCTTGGACTCACAGGAGACATGGAAACCGCGACGGGGACGACGACGGAGAGGGCTACCTCCCCGTCCGCCAGTACCCAATCCCGGGGTCAACAACTTGGACGCAAAGCCCCCAAAGAAGTAAACATTGCGAGAGCCGGGAAAGCGGGAGCGATGACGGACGGCAGCCCCTAGACGGGAAGAAGGAGATGGCGCCGCAGGAGACGACGACATTCCCTCCAAACAATCAACGACGAGGGAGACGATCAGATGACTTCTTCAGTAGTGGGAGTGGGAGTAAATATATATAAATGAGGTTTTTTGGGGGTCCCGCTGGTTGGTTCGTCTGAAGGATTTTGGGGGGCGGGGGGGAAGCAGCCGACAAGACTCCGAGGTTCGGTGTCCGGATTTCAGACGGACGGCATCCTTGTTCCGATTTGTGTCCGGTAGCTGTAACCGGTGGTTCTGATGATAAAACCCAGCACCACGACAAACTTTCGCTATCCTCTTTCCTTAAAACAAATGAGATGATAGAAATAGTGAATTATTTTAATTTTTTTTAAGAAGAGTTATATACAATTTTAAGAAAAATAAACACGCGGTGGCGGATAATTCTAATTTTTCAGTAAGAAATTTATTTATTTATTAATCTTTTAAACCGAAACAAGCCTCGGGAATTGCGTTTAGTAGCGGGATTAGCCTAACGATTGTATCAAAGCCAGGTGTGGAAAACTATGCTAAAAAGATTAAAGAATTATGATTTGGAGGCCTAAAAGTCATGTCACTCTGGCGTCTCTGGCTTATTTGGCAATGAAGGAAGAGACATCGGAATCACAGCTATGTTTTTTTTATTTTTCCATGTGAATCGGGCGAGGCAGAGAATTTTGGGGCGTGCATCGTTTCCGGTTACATCTAGAAAAGAAGGATTGATTACATGACAAGGAGACCGGGATAAGTCATAAATTTTAAGGAAAGGGTAAGCATCTCTGTTGTAGCCACTCGAGAATTAAAAATGATATTCAAGCAAGGATATTTTTTATTAAATTCAGTTTTTTTATGTTAATATATACTTTACGTTTTGTTTTAAAAATCAACACGACTCAAAACTATTTTATATTTTAATACATGTATTTCATTCATTTTTATTCGTTTCTTTTTTTTCCTCTATCAATCTATTCTCGAAATAAAAACCTTTACCTAACAAGGACCAAATTTATTCTACGGAGCCAGAGGAGCCTAATGTCTAAACAATACCGGAAAGTCAAAGAAATAAATGATGGGATTACATCGGGTTTTGTACGGAAATACGTTTAGTTTTAAAAAAAATTTTGTGAAATACGGTACCAGTTTCGTAAAATACGATTTTTCCGTCGAAGAAACGCGTTTTGAAAACGCGCCCTTCGTGTATCAAGGAAGGGGCGGATTTTCAAAACCCGCCCCTATACGGCATGCGGGCACAACATGAGGGCGCGGTTTCAAAACGCGCCCTCATGTAGGGGCCGGTTTTTAGAACCCACCCCTCCAACACTTGGAGAAATTCTGCAAGTGTTGGGGGCCCCTTCAGGGAATGCACAAGGGGCGAGTTTTGAAAACCCGCCCCTCCTAAACTCGCCCCTCCTTGGAATATACAAGGGGCGAGTTTTCAAAACCCGCCCCCCTTTTAGACATTACTATACACTTACGAATTATATTAGAAACCATGTTTCAACAACACAATAAGCAAACTATCGAACTTCGAAACAATCCATCTTATAGAAAAAGAACAATAATATCATACATAAAACCTTATAATATCATACGCAAAGTCCATAAACGTTTACAAACATCAGTAAAGTCCCCTACGCCTCGTCGATTTCCTCCTATATAAGGCCTGATGACGGGATCTTCTGGAACGTGAGGCTGCTCCGATGAATTATCCGGGTACAGTTGCGTGATTTGAGAAGGTCCTTCTCCTTGTTATGAATGGTCGTACCTGAAAAACTTATATTAGTTGAGTTACGAGAGTTTAAATCAATCGAACATCAAAGGACTTACCGGAATTCTCTCGCCCCTTTAATCGGAGCTCCCAGGGTCGAACTTGACCCAACCTCGGAGTAAGGTGTGCTGTAATCGTCACCAATATGGCAACTTGCGAGAAGAGCATGCCTTCTCGCACTTCATGGCCCTCCTCGTCAAATACGGGGTCCTCGTATGTCCATGGCACCTCCTCATCTTCACGCTCCTCTTCCGCATGGTCCATGTGAGGATGATCTTCCTCCATATGCTGTCCACCTGGCGGCATAAACTCGTGTGCAGATTGATCTTCCAACCCGCCGTACGACCATACAATCGTACCGGTGCATACTCCCGCATCATCTGCATGGATTCCTCGGCAAGAGAAACGAGTTTCGGCTGGTCGGACCGAAGCTTAATCTTGCGGAAATTCTTCATCTATACCTAAAGTGGGCAAATCCTGAATCCCAATCAGGCCCAAAATAGAAAAACCAAATAATAATTAAAACAAAGTCCAGAAACTATAAATGAATGAAACCGGGCCTGACGTCGATTGGGCCGTCTATCAACAAATCCCGACTTTGAGCGCTCTCGAGCTCCTCGGTCTCGAGTTTCCTTGGGCGAATGGAAGCTGACCTCGGGACGAACATCGTCCTCTTCACGAGTTGACGACGTCTTCTTGATCTCGAGGCGAATTCCTATTTTCTCGATTTGAAGACTCGACTCGACTCGACCTCTTCAATATCGTCTAGATAGTCCCCATCTCGATCGCACATCTTGATTCGACCTCAACTTGGTCAACTCGCATCACATTCATTCGAGGGATACTGGTGGCCTCTTGGGTTTCCAAACTCGATCAATCAGACGGTTGTGAAGAAGGTAACTCCACCTCGATTTGCTCAAGTCGAAGTATCTAGAGTTGGTCGCAATTTCACATTAGGTGTAGCCATTGGTGGGTGAAGGAGCCACGGTCATTGAAGTTGAGAATGCTAAGGAGAGTTGTCGTTAGTTGCTGGAACATGTCGTTGCAGAGATTGACAAGGAACTTCATGACAGCTCCCATTATAAGAAGAACGACATTATAGTCGGGACAAGTTGTTGTCGTGTGGTGAATAGCAGGGTGAACGTGGAAGATCAACTCTGGGTTGGACTTTCAAGCTTGTGGGGATCGTCACTGCAGCCAGGACACTTGTTGCTGCAACCGGGGTGAGGTCAAGTGGGATTGGACGAACTCGGGGGAGAGACTATGGCTACTGGAGCTAGGAAGAAGAATATCCAAAGAGCTCGATTCCAACAGAGGGGCCTCGGAAACTGTTTACACAGTAAAGCCATTTTACGCTACGATGTTGACAAGGCCCATCATTCTGGGTACTGGTGAAAGGACCTACGGTTTTGTAAAAGAAAACTCATCGACCATTTCATTAATAGATGAAAAGTTTTACACAATTCGGTTATAATTGAGTTTTAAAAATTTATACAACGGAAGCTTTCTATTGAACATGAAATAAGCATGCATAGATTACTTCTATGGCCTGTCAAAAACACACAATAACGTTAGTCAAGGGACTAGGTACAGCTCAAGCACACGCAACCAATCGCCCATAACATCCCTTGACGTACCTCAAAATTGAGACCTCGTCTCAAAATTCCGATATACAACGTTGCGTTTTCAAATTCTCAAGGATCGCAACTAAGTTGTTTTCAACGGAATCCGGGAACGCCGCATTTTCAGCCTACGCACGCCCCGAGCCTCATGTTCATGTACTTTCAGCCGCACAACATCCCGCTACCACGGATCAACCCATCCGGGTGCGTAAAGCGACGGAACTTCCCTCCGTGCCTTAGCTTTTCGCCCATCTTTTCCAGCCAACTAAGCTGTCCAATAGATCATTCCGAGGGTGGATTCCTTTTGTTCGAACCCTCCTCATATCCGTCACATAAGGCAGCCCCATGGGCGTATCAATGTATCATCGTAAACTTCCATTCCGCCCATGATACGTGGGTCGTTCGATCACTTTCATTTATCCGTGCCTTCCGCACTTAATTAACCCTCCTCTCACAGAGGAGTATCAACTCCGGACCAACTATGAATGACCATACAACTCCCCTTTCCAGCCCTTGTTCATTTAATAACATTGTTCAATATTCGTAAGTTCGTATCCACGAATGTTCGTGCTTGTCCGCAACCATCTCATTCGGAGTTTCAACATTTCCTTTTCTCAATACTGACAGACGAGCCCGTCCAACCCCATTTGCCCTGTTTCTAGGCCTCAATTATATGCCAAGGTATACACTCCGAATGGGCAGCCCGTACTCGCACGAACACACGCAAAACAATACATTTTTCAGCCCAATTCACACACACGAACCTGGAAATTCGCTCCCGAACAGCCAACAATCACCATTAGCATCGATTCATAATTCAATACAACATTCACCTCATGCAAACGGATGAGTTCCCACATGACCAGCCCACACACGATTGTTGTCCAACACACACACGCTTAACCACGAACCACCGACCAGCCCACATGTGGTGTGAATTTGCTCATTCATCGCATAACCGAGGGTCCAGAGTGGCATCTCCTACCATCCCAAGGGTCTGGCCAGCCCCTTTTTCTCACCAAACAACACATTCACAACGAGAAACTCAAGGCTAACGAGTTTTATGTCCGTTTTGCAAGAAGAAAAATGAAGGGAATTGAGTACCGTACCTTTCGTCTTGTCTGGAGCAAAAACACTCCAACTCCTTCCTACTCCGCACAACTTCTCCGCGAAGGGGCCTTCTCACGCTCCTCCTTGATGGCAGCCCTTCCGTTTCGCTCCTTTCTTCATCACCGAACAAGCCACCTCCTTCTTTCTCTTCTTTTTCTTCGTTTTCTCCTTTTTCTTTTTCTTCTTCTTCTTCCTTCCCTTGCTATGGACATTTTTCAGATCTGTCCCCCTCCTTTTCCACCTCTTCTAAGCTTCTTATTAGTATCCTTGAATGATGAAAAGCGGGCCCCACCATCCGTGGCTTGTGGAAGAAGCCATGTCCCCGATTAGAGCTAATAATCTAGCTTAATTAAATTTAATTAATCCAACTTCTTATTCACTTTTTGTCGTATTTGACCAGCTTTGTCGTACTTCTAAACTTGTAGGATTTGCGGCCAAATTTCAGCCATAAATCCACACGAAAGTGAGCTGTCCGCGGGCGACGTCGAGGAGTATTCGGGGCAGTCTTTTTGCACGTTTCGTTCCCCTTTCTCCGCTCCTCATTATTCTCATTTCACCCACTTTTGGGGCTGAAATAATCTTTGAATTTTCTGCCATAATCGATTCGGTTCTCAACCTTAATGTTAAGTACGTTTTAACCACAACAACCCCAAACTTATCGTCATAATAACGAAAATGTCAATCTCTCGTTCGCATGCATACTTCCAAACATTACTTCCTCACTTAAGAGGTTGTCCATAATGGTCATGGAAGTGTCCTTGGACATTGGACATCATCCTTGAGTATCGTTCGCATCATTCCATTCTTACGCATCTCCCCCTTAGGACATTTTGTCCTCGAAATTCGTTTACTCGAAAAGCTGCGGGTATATTACTATCATACGTTTCTCGGGCTCCCATGTTTGCTCTTTAACGCCGGCTCCTCTCCAGAGTGACCAGCGGTCACAAGATCCAGGAGGCCCCTATACTCCTCTTTCACGTGGCCACCACTTGGAACAGAACTTCGATGGTGACAATGAGGAAGAGTATAGGCCACCAGCATATGCTCCCCCCATCACGTGCTTGTTTAGCAGTCGAAGACGCTGATAGACCGCCCCCTACAAAGTTCCCTTTCATGAGAAGAAATCTTTTTGAGGAGATTCCCGGGAGCGTTCTGCTATTAATATGGATTGACCAGCTTTCGATAGGGAAGGGCCACAAGTCGAACGAGAAAGGCAGTACGATAGGGATATTCCTAGAGCTTCGATGGTAC
This sequence comes from Melastoma candidum, assembly GCA_023653495.1. Taxonomy (NCBI): domain Eukaryota; kingdom Viridiplantae; phylum Streptophyta; class Magnoliopsida; order Myrtales; family Melastomataceae; genus Melastoma; species Melastoma candidum. The sequence goes on along the minus strand of CM042884.1, from coordinate 12,235,292 downwards.
AACCGGATCCTATCGATTATAGGAATTACATTGTCCGACAAGTAGAGCAAATGGTTCAGGGTAAGATGCGTAGGGAAGAGGTGAACTTCTATAGGACACCTTATCTAGATTATATCGATAGAGATTATCCGTATCCAAGCGGTGTAATATTCTCGATTTTACTAGATTCTCTGGAGAATATCATATGATGCCAATGGAACATATAGCTCGATTCACTCACCAGGCTGGCGAGACTTCTGACAATGATTTCTGGAAACTTAGGTTGTTTCCAAATTCATTGAATGGGTCGGCTTTCAATTGATACATCCACTTGTTTGCCAACTCGTTTCAGAATTGGCAAGAGATGTAGAAATGGTTTATGCAAGCCTTTGCCACGTTGGATTCGACCATTACTATAGTCGAACTAACTCGAAGGAAACAACAGGCTGGAGAGTTGGCAACGACATTCTTACAGGGGGTTTTGGAAAGTATGACGTCGTTGCAAGACTTCTGTTACTGAAGAAGAAGTTGAAATAGCTCAAGATGCTCTGGATATCCGATTTGGGGATACAAAGTGAAAGATTTGGGGATCTGTATGAGCTCTCTCAAAGAGCTACCAAGTATGAAAGCCTTTTAAGGGAAGAATCGAAGGGTCAGTCGGCATATCAAGTCCAAACGACCTTAATCGAAGTAGACATGGTAGAGTTCTTCAAAGGAGAATCGATAGTCTGTAATGTTTTAGCCAAGAGAAATTTTAAAGCTAAGGCCTCTCAAAAGTCCAATGAAGAACGAAGGTATTCGTTCGATGTAGATAAAGCAGACGAGATCTTTGATTGGCTTAAAGATCGGGGTCGAATTAAGCTTAATCCTGGTCATCGACTACCACAGACTTATAAGGAGAAAGTTACTGCAAGTGGCATGGGTCCTTTACACATGCAATCCATGATGCTTGACTTTCAGGAATCTCATTCAGGATTTGAATGAGTCCAAAGTCCTCTTTTTCAAAGAATCAGAGGAGTCGACCTCCGTCGACAACAAACCTTTCGCTGATTGCAAAGTGTATACCTTCGAAGTGAATGTCATTGATATTGTTGTTCTGCATCGCAGGTATCAGGCATTTCCAGCGAGACTTATGTGGCCGACAACCTGTTCAAGCGACTCCTGAAGGATGGAGTTGTCTCATGCCCTGTTCAAGCTTCGAAACTGAGGAATGAGATCTGCTAGTGGCATATGGATGACACTCATCCTATAGATAAGTGTTTTACCTATAAGAAGTTCTTCTAGTCTCATCCGGCGGAAGCATGGTTCGACCTGACTGCTGTCGAGAAATCTACTTTGGGGCTCCACTGTCGAGGACCTCCAAGGGTTACTAACTGGCGTTTCACTTCCGGTCCTGAGTTGATGTGCGTCCCGCTGAGTTGGAGCCTGGTAAAGGAAGCTTAGTCGAACAAAGACAAGTATCCACCAAATTTTCCAAATGTGCGTCCCACTGAGTTGATGCTAGTATGGTGGCTGCTTCAACCACTAGCGATTTGGTTTTGACTGAGAAAATCTATGATGTACTAAGGCCTCCTCTCACGACGTTAAGGATAGATTGGGACCTGCTCCTCGACTGGATGCTCAAATCTTGAAGGATGGCCCACCTATTGCCCAATTCTTGGAAGCTAATGGTGTATGCAATAGATGCCGTCATCCATAGGCACAAGATCCTGATTTCTCAGTTGTGTCACCTGTGCTCTTACAACTACTTCCAGAAGCTGATTGTCATGTCGTCCGCCAACATGCATTAGATCACAAGCGTGGGAGTACCGAAGCCAGGTATGGATGAGATTAATCAAGTTTTTAATGTCGATACTGTTAATGATGTGATTGCCCTTGTCGAAGGATATGATCCCCATCTGAGGCAACATATTCAGGTATACCATGATTTCTCTAATTCCTTGTTCCGCCCAAAGGCATGCAAAGTTAGAACTCCGATCGATAATAGTTGGCAATAGGTGAGCAGGCACGAAATTGATGCTCCAAGAAATAACAAGAGGATAAAGGAAGGACGGCGCAGATGTGCGGAGGAGAAAAGGATGAAATTGGATCAGTTGGATATAGATGATCGACGAGACAACAAGGATATCCTTGTAAATAAGTCGTCTGAGCCTAAGATTCGGTTTGATCCTATCAGGAATGAACAATTCAATGACTCGGATTATAATCCTATCAGGAATGATTTTTGAAGTCCGAATGAATATCCTATAGAGTGCAATGTGATCATGTTGCCAACAGAATTACGGACTAGAGTGTAGGACGACAGGACACAACTAACCCTTAACCTTTGACCCCTCGACTTGTTCGTTGTCCTGTAGATTTTTAAATCCATTGGTTCTCAAAGCCTACTATTGCGATGCAATATGACATGCATTCCTTGTATATCGAAGCATATTTCAAGGAGTTCGACTTGAGAAGGTCTTGGTCGATAATGGGGCCATAGTGAATGTTCTTTCTTTGAGAACATTCAACTTTCTCGATCTAAGTCGAAATGATCTTCAAGCCACGTACGTCACTATAAGTGGCTTTAACGGCTTGATGTCTAAATATATAGGCGCAATTCCAGTTCGACTAAAAGTTGGGCGCTTCATTATGAATACTATCGTCATTGTCATTGACGTTGCAATTACTTTTAATGTTGTATTAGGAATAGGCTGGTTGCATAAAGCTACAGTTATTCCTTTTACACTTCATTGGGAATTGATGCTTTGGCTGGAGTCGGAAGTAGAAGTTATTCCGGTTGAATCGATTCCTTTTCCTTGTGTTAATATCATTGAAATCTCTACAGGAGAAGTTGTGGGCACCATTAAGGATCTTAGCTTGAAGAGGTGCTACAACCTTGGTGATCCGAATGTTGGTCCGCTTGGTGAACCATTCGAAGGCTTCGAGAACCTTGTTACGTATGGAGGCCCTCCCCTACCTGATGTCGATGCACAAACTAGATGGGATTCTAACCAAGTCCCTACAGAGGTCGAAGCTGTTGCTCAGGCACAATGCAAGGAGAAGTTGGCTAAAAGATTCTAAGCAATAGAAACAACACTTGGACTTGAGGATGATCTTGTAATAGAGACAATGAATGATGCCGAGAAGAAGGAAGTCGCCAATTCAGAATTGGAGCCCGAGAGACTCCTCCGGGGAGAAAATGATGTTTGAAAAAGAAGAGGAAGATGTAGTCGCTGATGTCATGGAGCGACTACAAGTGTATAGACTAACTAGACCTAACTAGAACTACGATTAGTCTAGAGTTGTGTCTCGATGCCAGTTCGCTGGACGTTGATAGTCTGACCAACATGCTGAGGAGGATGAGTCGAGCCTTGGTTTGAAATCGCATAAGGGTTCGACTAGTATTGTAATTCATCCTATGATGAATAAAACAACGTATTGTCTCCAATCTGTTCTAGGTTTTGTTGAGGAGCGACAATCATTAATGACACCGTATGCGCCGAAGATGGTTTAACTTGGGTTCTGAACAATTGCCTCGACCAACTTTCATTAGTATTAAATCGATGGAAGACTATTCCACTCGATTATGAAAACATTACAAAAATTCAAAGATTGCTCTGCTTGGAACTATAGTAAAATGCCAGGGTTGGACAGAAGTTTAATAGAACATAAACTTCCAACAAAGCCTGATGTTAACGCCGTAAAGCAATCATCACGGAGAATCCCAACCCAATATCGTCAAAATATATATAATGAAGTAAAAAAGCTTTTTGATGCTGGGTATATTCGAACTTCGAGATATATTGATTTGATATCATCGATCGTTCCTTTGAAGAAGAAAAATTGTAAAGTAAGGGTGTTCATCGATTTCAAAGATTTGAATATAGCGACGCCTAAAGATGAGTATCCTATGCCAATTGTAGATGAACTTATCGATAAGACCTCTGGTAACCCGATTAATTCTTTTATGGATGGATTCTCAGGATGTAATCAGAACTTCATCACTAAAGAAGATGTCTATAAAACTACATTTCGTTACCCTTTTGGGATATTTGAATGGGTAGTAATGTCATTTGGACTAAAGAATGCGGGCGGGGTATACCAACGGGCGATGAATCTTATCTTTGATTCTTCGATCGAGAAAAGAAGTCAATATTGATGATATTGTTGTAAAGTCAATATCGGATGACTATCACGTCAATGATCTAAGAAAAGCTTTCTTGCAAATGAGGAACCATAATCTCAAGTTGAATCCTCTTAAATGTGCTTTTGGTGTTCGAGCAGGATAATTCTTGGGTTCTTAGTACATAAAAGAGGAAACGAAATTGATCATTGGACGTTATTCAGGATCTTCGACCACCTATGACCAAGAACCAACTTCAGGGCTTTTTAGGATGAATCAATTATTTACGTCGTTTAATTGCGGGAAAATAGAAGTATTTTCCACTTTCTTACATGGTAAGGCTGATTTCTTCTAGAATAAGGATCACTAAAAAGCCTTTGAGACAATTAAAACTTACTTGGTTAATCCTCCGGTATTGGCACCCCCAAAGGTTGGACAACCTTTCATCCTATATGTGTTGCAGGGGAACGTACCATTGGGTCACAATTGGCACAGGAGGATGACGAACATAAGGAACGCGTTGTGTGTTACACGCATCTTGACCCCAATCGAGATTAAGTAGTCAAATAATGAGAGGTTTTTCCGCTCAGTGTTCTATTCAGTATTGAAGATACGACATTACATCGGTAACAATAACCCATATACATAGTCTCTAAAACTCCAATATTGAAAACATTCTTCGATAGTCCTTTGCTTACCGGTCGACTCAGTAAATGGAGCATAATCCTTTCTCCATATGATTTGCAATATCGACATCAAATAGGGGTCAAAGGACAAGTGTTAGCCGATTTCTTTGCTAAATATGGGGAAGGTTTGAATGCTTCCCTATTGGAGGATGAATATTGGGAAGTGTGGTTCGATGGGTCAGTGTTGACAAATGGCTATGGCGTCAGGATATATGTTTTGTCCCCCTTGAAAGTTCAGCACAAGTTGGCTTTTAAGTTAGATGGCGAATTTACGAATAATTTGATTGAGTATGAAACTGTAGTTTTGCCTTTATGCACTCTAGTTGATCTCAAGGTCCACTGTTGCACCACATACGGCGATCAACAATTAGTGATTAACCATATTAATGGTATCATCATGTGTACCGTTGAGCATTTACAACAATATCTAGACAAAGTACATGAATTAATTCCTTTGTTTAAGGTAGTCACGTTCGTACATATACCTAAGAAGGACAACAATGTGGCTAATGAATTGGCTGAACATGCGTTCCACTTCATATATAATTTGCAGCTATTCCAAGAATTAGAAGGGAGACATTCAGAATTTTTCCTCTGTTTTAAATGATAACATTGTCATAGTAAATGCGGTTAGCGTGTTTACTTCCATACATGATTGGAGAACGCCCTTTGTCGACTTCCTCTCCAATCCTGGAAAGGGGGCAACACGACAAGTAAGATTGTCGGTGAGATTTTACGGTTTGATTGATGGTGTTATGTATCGAAAATAGAATGACGGTGTGCTATTAAGATGTGTCAACATGGACGAGGCGATCCCGATAATGTTGGAAACGCATGAAGGATTGTGGGGCTCGCACTTGCAGGACCAAACATGTGTTGGTCGATCAGATGAGATGGTTTGTTCTGGCCATCGATGATGAAAGACTACATCGACATGGCTCGGAGATGTGAGAAATGTCAAAACCATGGTCCAATTTCTCATGTACCAGCAACACTTTTACACCCAGTCGTAAAGCCATGGCCTTTTAGGTCTTGGGTTATGGACATGATTGAGGAAATAAGACCAAGTTCGACTAAGGGTGATGCTTATATATTAGTCGCGACTGATTATTTCACTAAATGGGTAGAAGCTAGAGTATACAAGAATGTCACCCAAGGTGAAGTAGTCGATTTTCTCGAAAAAGAAATCATATGTTGATTTGGTATTCCTCAGAACATCGTTGTCGACAATGTAATAGTTTTCAGCGGAACCATAATCAAAGACTTCGCTCAGGAGTTCGGGTTCATGATAACTAATTCTTCCCCTTACTATGCACAGTCGAACGGACAGGCTGAATCGACTAACAAGATCGATAATAACCCTCGACAATGGCATACTTTGCTTTTGGACACCTTATGAGCTTTAAGAGTTACAAAATGTGAATGTATAGGTTAGTCCCCTATAATTTGATATACGGGCATGACACAAAACTACCTATTGAAACTCGTTACAAGTCGATGCGGGTCCAGATGTATGAGAACAAAGATCTAGTCGATTATGACAAAGGCATGTATTTGGAGATCGAAGGGCTGAAATCCAGGCGCTTTGATGCTTTAAACCGCATTCAAGTACAAATGGAACGATTCGCTAGAAGTTATAATGAGAGAGTTATTGTGAAGTTTTTCGTTAAAGGAGACTTGGTTTGGAAAATAATCCTCTTAACTGGGAATAAAGATTACTTCCCCGGGAAATGGTCTCCAAATTGGGAAGGTACATTTAGGATCGACGAAGTGTAATCTAGAAACGCTTATCACTTGTCAAATTTGAATGGAGAGCGCCATACTTTGAAAGTTAATGGAAAATATCTCAAGAAACATCGACCTACAGTTTGGTGTTCGTATTCAAAGGGAACCCAAGACAGTTGTCCTGAATTGATCAAACATAATAATTCAATAATTATTGTCTATATTGTATTACATAAAGAGTGATACAAGTTTCAATCGAAAATAAAATTTAAAACTTATTTCACCATCGTAGCCTAAAACACAACTCGATCTTCGATTGTAGCAGCATTGTTGTCGACACTAAGGTCGATTGTCGCAGCCACTGTTGTGGTTGTCGTGATGCTTCTCCTTTATTCTCCTTTACCGTTTCTTCTCCAGAAAGCTATGTCATGTTGCATCCTGGGAATCCTTCCTAGTTCTCTTGCTGCTGCGCCACTCTATCCTTCAGAGAAGCACCACATTCTCCCTTTACCTTGAGAAATAGGTGGCATGGGATTTTGAAATCTCCACCTATCATACCCAGTGGAGGCGAGAGGAGAAAACTTCTCAGGCCCACACCCGTGCGCTCCACCAGAGGTGGCACGACGGCTTTGGAGCCTTAGAAGTCAAAGGGATCCCCCGCCAAAGGTTGTAGACTTAGGCTTTAAAGGGATTAAAGGTTGTTGGTTTGAGAAGAGCGGCTTTAAAGAAAAGACTTCTCGGCGAGACATTATGAAGGAATGAAGGTGATGAAGTTTCATCTCCTGAGCAGCACTATTTATAGTTTAGGAATTAAATGCAGAAATTAATTTAAAAGATTTGGTTAATCTCAACAGTTTAATTGACTGTTATGAGATTCTTGGAATCTTAACCGCCTTATCGACCGTTACGAAGTCTGAATCGAGTCGGTCTTATCTTCTCGTGAACCGTTGAGGCTTTGAAATGGCAAGACCATTGACACAATGTAGTACTTTCTTAAAGATTAGTCGGAAGAAATAACGAGATGATCAACATTCAAATTCATATGCTTAGCACAAAAACTCAAACTCAAATTCATCACCCCATTTTCCAGAATCTAAATTCATATGTTTATCAATGATCTTCGATGTTGACGAATATGAAAGGGGGGAATCGCCATTGTCTTCGACTAACCTAGGGAAAGCTCCTGACGCATAACAGACAGTAAGAAAGCTCACATTTGAGAAGGTAATCGTCAAGGGACCCCAGGCAGGAAGAAACAATTGGTATTGGTATCCCACAGAGAAAGCAAGCCATATAATGGGAACGAATTGCAGCGTATTCCATCAACTGACAGCCTAATAATACTAGCAATTCCTCGCTGCATTCCTTCTTATGTACATTCAACCACTTGCGAGCCCACTCATCATAACCCAAAGATCAACTAACTGTGGGGAAGCAGTATAGATTCTCCAACTGACTTGAACTCTTGATCCAGTAGGAGGGATCCTTAAAATCTGTCCTATGGATGGGTAAACCAGCAGAAGAATAGAAGTAATTATACTTCACCTTCTGCTGAATAAAGGCGGAGGACTGGAAGAACGGCCGACGGTTACTGCTGGTGGTGCCTGGGTGTCGTCTGTTCGTTCGCCGTTCCTCACATTTGTCGTCAGACCCGAAGGCCATGATGGATCTTGATACTAAGAAATGGCTTTGAAACGCTGACCATCACCGCTGAGAGGAGTGGAGTTGATAAAAGTGCGAGACATGGCGATTAAAGGGTTTTGGAGGTTTCTTGGCTTGAGGGAGAAGTCTGAGGAAGATGAATAGTACAATTTTTGGAAAAGGCAGGCAAAAAATGAATCCCTCAGAGTTAAAATGACTTTTAAAGAATGACACGTGTCGTTCATGGGAGGCTAATTGTTTACACAGTGAAACCATTTTGGGCTACGACATTGACAAGGCCCATCGTTCTGGGTACTGGTCTAGTCGAAGCTCAATTCAGTCGAAGCATCATCCAATCGAAGTTCAATTCAGTCGAAGCATGATCAAGTCGAAGTATGGGCAAGATGAAGTTCAATCAAGACTTGGTCAAAGGAAGTTCTAGTCGAAGTTTGTCGTTAAGTGTAGTCGAAGTACGTTGTGTGCAGTTAGTTCTAATAAAGCATGTACAAAATTTGTCTAACGATTATAGTAGGAGTTGCGTTAACGGTTATTGTTAGGATAAGATCAAATGTTAGTATAAATACAGAGTTAGCCTCTTGTAATAAACATACGACAATAATTCAAAAACCCCTAATGGCTACTTGGTTGTCTTCTTGTAATCTGTTTTCCAGCAATGGAAGTAAGTGTTTCTTGTTTACGTGTTCATATTCTTTATGTTACTCTTTGTTTGAAAGTCTCGGCGACCACTTTTACTTTTACAATCACTATGATCTTTGCTGAATATCACAACGTGTTGTCCCACCCGCTAACAAAAACAGAGCGAGGACGTCAATCCCGGAACTTTCGAACGCCATTGATGTCGTCGAGGCTAAGACGAGTACAATTAGGTTTCCTTTCAGCTGCCTTGGGTTTCTCCGAATTATTGAAGTTGGCGACATAGAAAGCGGCTACTATAGCTGACGTAGTAGCAACGTGTTTCGGATCCAACTTCGTCGACACCGTAAAGTTAAGGTAGCAATCAATACCAATTTCCAGAAAAAATATTCAAAAGCATTGTCCCTTCCTAGTTCTCCTTGTCTCCCAAGATGAATTACAGACCCTAACAATATTTAGAAAAATAATAAAAGAATCCTAACAAAATCTAACAAACAAATCTTAAAGTAATCTGTGATTGTCTCCCCTTCTTGAGAAAAATAACTTAACTGCGAGTTTTCTTCGATCTCGAGATAAAGAGGTTCTTCGTCTGAGTAGAATGGATACACATCAACCACATTAAAATTTGGAGAAAGAATTTTGAATGGATCAATCATACTTCTTTTGTTGTAACTTGCTGAATTGATCCACTGGAAAGTGCTCTTTACGAATGAAAACCATCACCTCATCACCTTTGGCGAATACTTTCCTTCGTCTGTGTTTGTCGGCTGCTTCTTCGTACTTTCCAATGCTTGAGCAGTAGCACTCTTCTTCATTGACTTTGGTAGCACATGCAAATCTAACACGTGATTTTGGGGCTTTAGGTAAACAATTGAGAAGTGGATCTTCCCAGTAGAAGAGTGGATCGCGTTATTGTATGCAAATTCTACTTAAGCCAAAGCGAAATCCCAGTGCTTTGGTTTATCTCCACAAATGCTTCGAATCATGTTACCGAGAGTTTGATTAACGACCACATTTTGACCGTCTGTCTAGGGGTGTACGGTGCTGCTGTAACGCAAGGAAGATCCAAATAGGTACCATAAGCTTTTCCAAAAGTGACTGAGAAATCGAGTATCTCGATCCGACGTAATGGTGTTTGGAACAACAAGTAGCCGCACGATCTCAGCGAAGAATAATTGAGCAACATGAGCATCATGCGACGTCTATTTGCTTTGTATAAAATGAACCATCTTGGAGAATCCATCAACCACCACAAAAATACCGAATTAGAACCGCGTTGAGTACATGGTAGCCCAAGAACAAAATCCATAGACAAATCTTCCCAAATATTTTTAGGAATCGGGAGAGGAGTGTATAAACCAGTGTTTTGTGACTGCTCCTTGGACATCTGACAAATGTAACAACGTTGAACCACCCTCAATACATCTTGCTTTACAAGGGGCCAAAAGTATATTTCAGTCATTGTCGAAGTCGTTTTCTCTCATCCAAGGTGGCCGGCTAACACGCCACCATGTAATTCTTGAATTAACTTGTAGTGATGTGCGGGGATACAAAGTTGGTTCCCCTTCATCAAATACCAGCATATAATATGATACTCATTCATCGAAATCCCTTGCTGAACCTTCATCCAAATCTCACTAAAGTCTTTGTCATCTACATATAACTTCCTTAAAGAATCAAACCCTACCACTTTGTTGCTCAGAGTAGACAATATAACCGCCCTTCTACTCAATGCATCTGTAAGTTGATTCAGTTTGCCTGTTTTATGTATAAACTTATATGGGAATTTTTGTAGGAATGCACACCACCAAGCATGCATCAAGTTATTATCCGGCGTTGACTGCTCAAATATTTTAAGGACTGGCGGTCTGAATATAAAAAAAATTCTTTCCCAATCAGGTACTGCTCCCATTGTTTCAAAGCTTGCACAACTGCATAGAATTTCTTATCGTACGTTGACCCTTTTCTTCGAGACTCACTTAACTTCTAATTACAATAAGTTGTTTCTCCTGTGACAAAACTGCTCCAACACCCACACCACTAGTGTCCCACTCTACTTCAAAAAGCTTCTTAAAATATGGTAAAGCCAGGACTAGGATTGATCACAACTTCTTGATCACTACAAAACTCATATCGACCTATTGTCCCCATTGAAACTTCCCTTTTTTAGGCAATCAGTAATTGGGGCTGCAAGGGTGCTGAAATGTCGAATATAACATCTATATAATGTTGCGAAACCATGGAAACTCCTCACGTCACTAATGGTTTTGGGTTTCTGCAATTCGCGAATAGCTCGAATCTTCTCATCGTCAACATGGACCACATCCTTGCCCACAACAATTCCAAGAAACAACAGCTTCTCGGACATAAAGACATACTTATTCAAATTGACATATAACTTGTTAATACTTCCCTCAAGTGCTCCAAGTACTCGTGGGTTGTCTTGCTATAGATAAGGATATCATCAAAATATGCAACCACAAATTTACCGATAAAAGGGCGAAGTACCTGATGCATAAGTCGCATAAAGGTACTAGGTGCATTCGATGGGCCGAAAGGCATTATAAGCCCTTCTTATAACCCATTATGGGTTTGAAAAGCCATCTTCCACTCATCCCCCAGTCGAATCCAAATATGATGATAGTCGCTGTAGAAATCACTTTTAGAAAAGATGGTTGAACCACTCAGATGGTCCAACATGTCCTCCGACCTTGGAATAGAAAATTTATATCCTATCATGATCTTATTTATTCACCGACTGTCGACACACATCCGCCAGGTACTATCCTTTTTCGTGGTTTATAAGGCTGGTACCGCACAAGGAGTCATACTCTCTTGAATATACCCTTTCTTTAGCAATCCCTCCACTTGTTCTCATAAAATCTGATTTTCTTTTGGGTTCATTTGATAACGTGGCAAGTTCAGTAAGTTGGCTCTTGGGATGAGATCATTATGGTGTTGAATATCTCACATGGGGGTAATCTACTCGGCAGATCATCCGACATAATGTCCTCAAAGTCTTTTAAGAGTTGCTTTAACATGTCAGGAATCCCCTTCTCGGAGCTTACTCCCTCCGTCACATCTTTAACCACTAACACAAATAGTTCTTTCGATTCCTTTAGGGTCTCCATCATCTCTCTCGAAGATTGTGTTAGTGTCACCAAAGCTTTGCCCTCATTTTTAGTGGCCACATCTCCGTGCACCTTCATGGGAGTTATTGTGAACTTGACACCATCTTTAATCAACTTGTACACATTTTCGCGTCCCAGGTGTTATATGTGCATTAGACGCAGCAGTAGAGGATAGTGGGTGATTCCGGAACGAAAAATTGGAGTTTTTTAGATATTATTCTAGGGTATAGGTTGTGGGTGAACATATCGTATTGCCAAGGCCTTCCGAGAAGTAAGTCACACTAGTCCAATCCATCCACGACATCACAATAAATATCGTCAGTACATTTTCCAATTGAAAAATGTACTTTGCACCTCTCTAACACCTTGATTTCCCCGTTTTCACAAATCCACGCGATGTTGTATGGTTGTGGGTGCTTCTTTGTGATCAATGCAACTGTCCAAGTAGGGACTTGCTAATGAAGTTTTCTTGGCTTCCTCCATCAATCAGGACATCACATCGTTTCCCATTAAAGGTGCACCTGGTGCGAAATAATTCATGTCTCTGCAACTCTCGCCCATGCTTGTGTGCAAGCATAATTTTTCTAACTATGCTCACTTGTTGCTCATCATTGGATTCATCGAGAACACAAAGAATCTCTTCCTCTTTTCCTTAGCTAGAATCTTCTCCCCGTTTAATAATTACAATTTTCTTTGCCTAGGACAATCACTAGAACGATGTCCGGGTTGGTTGCACTTAAAACATTTTTCAGGGATCGACTTAGCATAAGGATTGTCTTGTCACGCAGCTTTAGAACCAACTTTTTTCTTTCCTGCTATCCTTTTAGCTACCTTCTTGTTGACTCTGTTAATCTCTTCCCCTTTCCATATACACTTTTCTCCACATCCGTACTGGCCCCAAGGCTTCCTCCTGACTTGCCATATCTCTTCTTGTCTCAAAGACTCGACTTTTAAAGCCCGGTTTATGGCATCAGTCAAAGTACAAATTATTTGGACATCGATCTTCTCTCGAATTGATGTAAGCCACTCATATATCTAGATACTCGTTGTGCCATGGACTCCTTCAAATTATTTTGCTCAACTAGCCTCGTAAACTCCATTGTATATTCATGCACGCTTGGTGGCCCTTGGTAACATGTTCGGTAAAGATGAAATAAATGTTGTTCCCAATCCTTCGACAAGAACTGACGTTTTAAGAGCTTCTGTATCTTTTGCCATGTCGAGACTTTTGCTTTCCTTTCTCGTCGTCAATCATCTTGAACTCTCTCCCACCATTCAAACGCCCTACCAGTCAATTTGTACCAGCTCGACACATCTGTCCACGGGTATCTCCATTTAATCAAAAAATCTATTTACCTCAACAATCCAATCAATGAAACCTACGATGCTAAGGCTCCCATCGAAAGATGGGAAATCGACGTTCAAACCAAAGTTGTCGTGTCTCCTAAGGTCTTCGTGATCACGATTATAATTTCTAATAAAAATACGTGGCTGATGATAACCTTGATTGCCTTCAATCCCAACACGATATTCACGTCTGTCGGGCCCTCATCGTTGAAATTCGACTTCACCTTCATCAACATCTCCTTCCTCCAACTTCGACTCAATAGGAATTCCTCGACAACAATCGTTGTATCCCAATGGAATAGTCCCTTCAAACGGTTGTCCATGAAAATGAGTCTCTCAGGACCTATCGACCCCCTGTTCGGACCCGCCTCAAAACAGCCAAAACGCTTTCTTAATGCCAACACGGACTGTTTGATTTCGCGTACGAGAGCCTCAAGACTGCCATGGCTGTCCATAAGGCCTATATCCCCGATCTCTGTTGGCGAGATGGTCGTTACTATCCCCGTGGTTATCCGACATTACTTCAGCGGGAAAGTCAATCGAAATCGCCCCAGCTATTTGGACTTGCCTCGTCACCGCCATATGCTCCGCAATGGGGAATGCGAACAACCCTGGCAGGCTTGTCACTGTCTTCGTGTAGATGTGGTTGTCGATCCCCGGCTTAGTTTGTTCTCGATAGTGATTCTGACGAAAGATTAGAGATTGCAGAGGTGGATTTCTTCCTTCTTGGGCATTTTCTCTTTGACAATCGTGCCTCCCTTTTTTAACCTCTATTTTTTTATTTTTTAAGTATAAGTCTATCGGTCCTCGGTATTGCAGCCGCAAAAGAAAAATAATAAGAATAAAAGGTAGCTAGATTCACATAAAAAATTAAACAATAAGGGACAAAAAGAGGCTACCGGGTTGTCAAGAACATCAAGAGGGATGAGCAAACTGAAATTGCTCTGGCGTTGTGAGGAACAAACAGGGGCTCAGCCGGGGAAGAACATGCCTTGATTTTGAGATATAAGAGAGTGAAAAACTACCCGTGGAAAAGAATTTGGTTTTCTTGTCTCTTCTCCCTTTTTTCCTTCTATCACCCCAAAAGCGTTCCTTCCCTTCTCTCTCTGTTCTAGAAAGAAAATAATCCTCCATTGTTGTCTGTGTCCCCTTTATTTTCAAGTCTACGCTTTGTATATAGAGTCAAGTAGAGTTTTTTTTAGTTTGATTAGATTTGCCCCATTTCATGTAATTTTTGTAGATTTTCATGATTTTATATGATTTTTTGGTGATTTTATTACTTTTTATTTAAATTAACTTATGACAGTGATATAATGAGATATCACCTAATATATTTTACTCAAGAGATATATTCTCTCATCTCCCTATATTTCACCAGAATCAAATATTCTCTAAATCGCAATATTTTCAACTTCAGGCCATAAAATCCTAAGTTTCGTCCCCGTAAATGAGTACATTTCTAGGGTCTCGAATAGGAACGTCACATTTCAGCCATGCGTCCCAATTCAGACCCTTACTTAATATTTTCAACCATAATCTACTTTGCCATCACAGATCACTTCCTCGGAATCATAACGACCACAAGTAATTTCTTCCAAGCTGACACTCGGGTATGCTCTGACGTTCCATTCTTTACAGCCTCCTTGGTTCACTTTCCACTCAACCCGATGACGAAATTCGCATCCCAACCTCACAAGTCGTGACCTCACTAGACAACTCCAAGGATGACTTCTTTCCTTCCGTGTAAGTCCTTTTTTCCATGCCATACCAAGCTGTCATACAATTCATTACAATGTTTGGTCCTTATGTCATCCAACTTGCCCCTCATTCCGCATAAAACATGCAGGGGAGTTCACTTTTCCCGGCGTTCTTCAGCCCCGTGCATTCCAACACTGCCTTTGCACTCATTCTGAGCATGTCCGCTCGTATTCACTAATTTCTCTCCAAGAGTGCACTCCGAACACCCCCTCCTTCTGTGGTAGAATGTCCTTTTCCTTCCCTATTTTTCCTTTATATTTCCAGCCATATACAACTCTCCAATACCCGGCCCCTTCATCTGGATCCTCACTTGAATCATCATACTCGTACACCAACGAACCAACTCCTCACACATACAAAGCACTCATCTACTTGGATCAAGGGCGCCTCTCCTCAACAACCAAAGGATCGGCCTCCCCATCTCCATCATGGAACCACAATCCTCATACATGCCACATGGATAAGAAGGCGACAATCTTCGTGGTAGTTTGTGTAAATTAAAGAGACGGGTGAGAAGAATGAGAATGTAACTCCTTTTTGCCCCGATACACAACTCCATGAGTTCTCTTCTCCGACGGGTGATCTATCCACGACCGAGGCACTCCTGTACGCTCTTTTCTCCTTTTCCTTTGGGATGTCGAAGTCCCCCCAAATGCTCCTCCGTCACGAGCTCCTAATCTGGTCCCTTTGTTCCTCAATCTTCTTTCAGGCCAGACACCAATTTAGGGGATCACAATCACTTCCCTCCTAGAGGAGGAGGGGGAGGAGATTTGAGAGTTCATGGTTAAGTCTCCCTCTCCAATTGGGTTAAAGGTGGACTAAAATAATCTTTGGATGGTTGACCAAGCCCTCCGTTCTCCTCTTTTCTACATAGAACGGACAGTTTGCTCATGTGTTTATTTCTGATACGGATACCCATTCATATAACACTTTTAATCATGCATAACAATTATATTTCATACTCGTAACTACAAAGTTTGGGGTTGTTACAGAGGGGGGTGCAGGAGGGGCCCAGGGAGAGATAAGGGTGTAGTGGCGAAGTGTCCACATTCTCAAGCTCAATAGGTAGTCGCGATAATGCCTCCTCTATTATAAGAAACGTTTAATATTTTCTTGTGTGGATAATTCATTATTTTACATAGGTGAGCATCGCTTCGAAATAAAACTTGGAACCAATTGGAACAAATATCATATGGTTGGTATAAAAAGATAATCTCGAATAGATCGGGTATGTTCTACGTTATAAGTTTTTTTATAATTGACAGTACCAAGTACGGTTCCGGGATCACCTTAGAACCAATATGGAGTACCTGAAACCAGACATATAGTAGAAAATACTTTCAAGATGGGCAAGCCTTGTTCGAAACATGTCTTGATATCAACTATATAGTACCGATTCTTATACTTGGACCCGATGCTCATCCCCGATGGATATTGAAATTGATAAGTAGATAATACGTCGACTTTTTATATGACAACGAACTAACAGTTTTATGGATTTACTTAGTTAGGAGTTTTGGATTAAATTTTTTTCTTTCATTGGTTTGGCTGTTAATTGCTGATTCATTTCTTGAATTGGTGTTTTTCCCATTACACAACGCTTCCACCCTTGACACAATGACACAACGTGACCAACCGTCGGTGAATCTTCCAGCGATCATCACCATTGGAGGGGCGCGGGGTTAGCTCTTTTAGGGTCGGATCTTTGTCCCTGAGGAAATCCTCTCAGTTCGGGTACGCCATTTTGCTAAGCTGTTGCATTGTTTATTGAGCTCCCGGGGATTTTGTAGGGTTTGAATTTCTGTTTTTCTTGATTTTTGGCGTCTTTCTACCTCAATCGGATCTACAATGTAGGTTATATACAACCGATTTTGTGGTTACTTAGGCAGTGTTTTGACGAAATTAAGCGTTTGAGATGGAAGGGAATGAAGTAAAGAAATGAGATACATTAGGTTATGTATTATTTATTTTTTATGAGTCGGAAATAGAAATGGAATCGTAAAAGATACTACAACCAACATGTTAGGTTCTTGGGTGGTTCTTTGATTTACGTGGTAGGTTCTAGATTCTAAAAGTAAGGAACCAGCCGCTATAGTGTATGTTCTAAGTTCTAAAAATAAGGAACCAACTGTTATATAGTAAGTTCCACATTCCTCGTCTATACCCTACCAACCAGAACCTGCTCACCCCTAGATTTACAAGTGTCTTAGGTTAGCGTTAGCATTTTAAGAGATTTTGGATATTACTCGAGGTTTTTTTTTGTTTGTAAAAATATACATTTATGGCATAAAGTGTTTGCGAACTTTCTTTTGTTTCAAACAATTTTATTTTTATTTCTACTGTGGCCCAATTTATATGTGTGGTTATTTTGTGGTTAAAGGGTCGAGGTTAGCCGTCTTGTTGAGGATTCCATTTTTTATCAACGTGTTTCAATGAGGAAAAAAAAAATGATGTGTCCTCCAACGCCCATCTCCATTCTTTTTCCCAGTCCCACATGGACAAAATCGACAACTCTTACGTCATCAATCACATGATTGAGGCTCCATTAGCGAAGTTCGTGAGGAAGGTACGAACAGACATGATGGGTCGCATAAGGTTACGTCCGTGAGGAGGCACGGATTGACGATCATAGAAGCGTTGTTATGCTATGATAGGACGCATCCCTTGGGCTGTTGTCCTTTGAGTGTCATGTTTATTATAAAGGGGCATCCCACAGGGGCGGCTATGGGCAGTTACTTTGGGTGCCCCTGAACCAACATGCCTCTTAGTGAATAGTTGTAATGTTTTGTGTACAATCACGAACCCCATAAGAGAGCTTGTAAAAGGGCGTAGGTAGATGACTTGTAATTCAGGAATTCTAGTGAAACACAATGAGTGTCCTTAACCTAAAATACTTGTGAGCTTCCATTGTGCATTGGCTGGTTGTGCTTAAGGACGAGTTACGACGCCTCTAGGGGGATTTACTTGATAGAGTGTTTTAGACCCATGACGCTTTCAGGGGGATTCACCTAGCCATCTTGTCCGAGGATTCCATTTTTTATCGATGTGCTTCAATGAGAATTAAAAAAAATGACGTGTCTTCTGACGCCCATCTCCACTCCTCTTCCCAGTCCCACATGGACAAAATCGACAACCCCTACCTCATCCACCATTACCCTTCTCCCATTCCCCACCTCATCTGTCCATAATCGAGCCTCTCTCCATCAAGTTCTCGTCCCCTCTTCTCTCGCTCCCTCACCCTAACTCAAATCAAAACATGTAAAGGGATGAGCATACATGCCCTATTCTCCATCGAATCAGCCACTTGATGTCGCGTCAACAAAAATACGAGGATGTTGTTCATGCGGGAAACACATTGCAATATAAATGTATACGAAAGGGTGAAGGTAATGTGGTTGTTAGAAACACTAAACAAACAAATGACAATGAAAGGAATTCAATAACACATGGGATGTACACTTACAGCCATCAAAATACTTGCACAAATGACTTTACAGCGAGTTGACAACCAAACAGTCATTTGGAGCCTTGTCTATATAGTACTCTAACCACACTAGACTTATTTATAGTCGTACCTAATCAAGTAATAGCTAAACATATAAAACACATGCTAAGTTTGCTTAATAACAAACTTCGACACTACATTTTCGACGGTTCTACCCACGACGTCCATCAATATCTTCTAAGCAACCTCTAAAGCTCTCATCATTGAAGCTGGACCTCCGTCAACACTGATCTTCTATCGACAAGAATCAACTCTTTGCAAGTCCATCAGCAATGCCCCACCATCGACTTTCTTCGAGCTTTGATAAGCGTTGCCCAAGACGTCATTTCACCAAGTAAACATTTTGTCCCCTCTCCTTATTGCAGACCGTAGTTGTCGTTTCACATGCTCATTTTTTACGTTTTGCATTATCTTTCATGAGTTTTGAGCGTTTCATATTCTCTATCTTGCCTCCATCAGCCGGTTACCGTTCCTTCAGTTTTCAATCATGGCGCCTCCACCTTTCTACAACCGCAGACCACTACACGGGGTCGGTGTTAACTTCAAAGAGTTGCAAGATC
This sequence comes from Melastoma candidum, assembly GCA_023653495.1. NCBI lineage: Eukaryota > Viridiplantae > Streptophyta > Magnoliopsida > Myrtales > Melastomataceae > Melastoma > Melastoma candidum. The sequence continues at coordinate 12,216,201 of CM042884.1, read as the reverse complement.
AGGCTGTGAAGACCTCAGTCAAGCGGACCCACTATTTTGCCGACGAAGAGGCGAAACAACAATGACAACTCACACTCGGACTCTTTTCAGAGGTGGTGTGTTCAACCCTAGCCGTGGTGCTGAAAATGTGTCTATTGACTACCCCCTTGTCAATCCTACTATTATCCCGATTTGCCGAGACAGTTTCTTCGACCCAGGTAACTGGATGAGGACTCCTGACTCTGGCGATGCTAATCTATATGGCTTCCCCACCACAGGTGACAAAACCAGTAGAGATGACATCATTCCTTTTATGTCTGGTTAATCGAGCTCACTTCAAAGCTGTTGCCATCAACCCAAAGTTTCCAGGATCCTTTCCTTCAAGGCCAGCAACAGGGCCCTTGTGGATCACTGCGACAAGGGCACACTAATACTTTCCTCAACTACGCAATTTCTAGTTGACCGTCAAGGATGACCCATCGAATTTATATGGCCTTAACATTATTCATTTCTTCCATTATGAAAACTGGGAAAGAGATGCTACCTCAGGATGTCTTCATCGACTTCTTCATGTAGAAAGGCCGTGCCGGCGACCTTTCCCCGACCTTTCGCGTTAGACAATTCAGCTTGTCTGTTTGACTATGCATAATAGATGATGAGTTTGTAAAAGTAAATCGAATTCAGATGCAAACTCTTTAATTGCGCTACCATTAAAAACAATAATATTATCAACCACTACATTCTGAGGAATGCCAAACCTATAAATGATATTTGATCTAATCAAATTGACCACATCATCTTGGGTTATGTTTTTGTACGCCTTAGCTTTGACCCACTCTGTAAAATAGTCGGTGGCTACAAGGATATATGAATCTCTTTTGCTCGAACTAGCTCTAATTTCTTCAATCATATTCATAGTACATAACCTAAAAGGCCAATGCTTCACAAGAGGGTGTAGATGCGCTGCAGGTACATGCGATACAAGCTCATGTCATTGACATTTCTCATAGCCTCGAGGCATGTCGATACAATCCTTCATCATCGAAGGCCAACAGAAACCATGTTTCTTACTCGACCAGCACATATTAGGGCTGGAATGATGTCAACCACATAAAACTTCTCGAGCTTTAAGCATTATGGGAATTGGTTCATTCATGTCGACACAGCGCAAAAGCACACCATCATTTTATTTTTTGTATAAGGCATTGTCGATTAACACGTAAAATCGCATCGACAACTTTACATGGCGGGTTTCCCCCTTCTCGGGATTGGAGAAAAATTCCATGAATGGTAGTATTCTCCAATCAATTTTCGAACTAAAAGCACTGATTGCATTTATCTAAGCCTTATCCTCGACCAGTATAGACGGTATCACTTGAACATATCCTCCCAGCTGCTGTAGCAGCTGATGGTTGTGTTGAAAACCAGAGGCGTGTTGGGCCATCTCATTGGCGACAGAATTAGCCCCTCGTTGGATGTGTTTAAACCTAGTATATTTGATCATCGATGATAACTCATGAACTTTATAAAGATATTGCTGAAGGTGATAGAAGGTGCACATGCTTGATCCTACAACATGGTTTATCACCGGCTGTGAATCTCCCCTTACAGGCACACGATACATGAAGAACGATAAAAGATTTCAATGCAACGATGATAGCTTCATATTCGACAGAATTGTTTGTCAACTTAGCATCGATCTTGAAGGTCAACTTATATTTTACCTTAAATGGCGATACTATATAAACTTCGACACCCACTCCTTTGGCTGACACTGAGTCATCAAACCAAGCCTCCCAAAATTCGACTTCTGCTTGGGACGGATGAATTTGTTTGTTACTATATTGTGCCAAACAATCGGCTAAAACCTAAACTTTGACTGTAGTTTGCGGTCGATACTGAAGGTCATATGGACACAAGATAAGACTCCATTTGCTCAATTGACCAGTTAACAAAGGACTGTGTTGGGGCTTTAACACTATGTATACAGTGTTGCTTCCCAATATAATGCATAACCTTCATAATGGCATAAAATACTGATAGACATAACTTCTCAACGTTTAAATATTTGCATTCAATTGGTGTTAGTATTCGGGACATGTAACATATCACCCTTTCATTACCCTTATCATCATTTTGGACCAACATCGATCGTATAACCCGTTCTCCTATAGTGACATAGAGCAACGGTCTGCGTTGCCTCTTAGGGGCAAGGACTGGAAGCTTGATAAAGTAACTTTTTATAGTATTGAAGGATTTCTGATGTGCGTCGATCCATTCGAAATCATTATACGCCCTTAGTAAATTGGAGAAAACTTCAGTCCGACTTCGGGGGAAGTAGCTCAAATGGTAGAGCCCCTACTTTGCATACGAGAGGTATAGGGTTCCCTTCATGTCCAATCATTCCCACTAGATCTGTCAACCGCAACATAGATTCCAGGTATAAGGTGGGGTGAAAGGACCTACAGATTCCTAAAAGAAAACTCATTGACCATTTCATTAATAGTTGGAAAGTATTACACAATTCAATTACAATTGAGTTATAAAAATTTATACAACGGAAGCTTTCTATCGAACATGAAATAAGCATGCATAGATTACTTCTACGACCTGCCAAAAAACACGCAATAACGTTAGTCAAGTAACTAGGTACGACATCTCAAGCACACGCAACCAATCGCCCATAACATCCCTTGACGTATCACAAAATCGAAACCTCGTCTCAAAATTTCGACATACACCGTTGTGTTTTCAAATCCTCAAGGATCGCAACTAAGTTGCTTCAAGCGGAATCCGAGAGTGTCACATTTTCAGCATACGCGTGTCCCAGAAAAGCCTCATGTTCATGTACTTTTAGCCGCACAACATCCCGCTACCACGGATCAACCCATCCGAGTTCGTAAAACCACGGAACTTCCCTCCATGCATTAGTTTTTGGCTCATCTTTTCCAGCCAACTAGGTTGTCCAATACACTATTCCGATGGTGGATTCCTTCTATCCATACCCTCTTCATATCCGCCTCATAAGGCAGCCCCATGGGCGTGTCAATGTATCATCGTAAACTTCCATTCCGTCCACGATACGTGGGTCGTTCGATCACTTTCATTTATCCGTGCGTTCTGCATTGAATAAACCCTCCTCTCAATGAGGAGTATCAACTCCGAACCGACTATGAATGACCATAACAAGTCCCTTGTCCAGCCCATGTTCATTTAATAATATTGTTTAATATTCGGAAGTACCCATCCACGAATGTTCGTGTTTGTCCGCAACTATCTCATTCGGAGTTTCGACTTTTCCTTTTCTCAATACCGACGGACCAGCCCGTCCATCCCCATTTGCCTTATTCCCAAGCCCCAATTATATGCCAAGGTATACACTCGAAATGGGAAGTCACGTACCCACACGAACACACGCAAAACAATCCGTTTTTCAACCTAATGCACACACACAAACCGGGAAATTAGCTCCCGAACAGCCTACAATCACCATGAGCATCCATTCATAATTCAATGCAACCTCCACCTCATGCATACGGATGAGTTCCCGCATGGCCAGCCCCCACACGATTGTCATCCGACTCACATGCTCCACCGCGAACCACCGGCCAGCCCACATGCGGTGAGAATCCGCTCATCCGTCGCATAACCGAGGGTCTGGGATGCCATCTCCTACCATCCCAAGAGTCTGGCCAGCCCCTTTGCCTCATCAAATAACACCGTCACAGCGAGCAAAACTCAACGCTAATAAGTTTTATGGTCGTTTCGTAAGAAGAAAAACGAAGGGGATTGAGTACCGAACATTTCGTCTTGTCGAGAACAAAAAGGCTCCAACTCTTTCCTCCTCCGAGCGAGTTCTCCATGAAGGGGTCTTCCCACTCTCTTCCTCGAAGGTAATCGTTCTGCCTCACTCTCTTCTTCCTTACCAAACCAGCCCCCTCCTTCTTTCTCTTCTTTTTCTTCTTTTGCTCCTTTTTCTTCTTCGTCTTCTTCCTCCCCTTCTTATGGACGTTTTTCATATCTCTTTCCCTCCTTTTCCACCTATCCCCCTCCTTTTCCACCTCTTATTGATAAAAAGTGGGTCCTACCATCCATGGCTTGTGGAAGAAGCCTTGGCCCCGATTAACACTAATTAATCATGTTTAACTAGCGCTAATAATCCGACTTAATTAATCTTAATTAATTAAACTCCTTAATCATTATTTTGTCTTATTTGACTAGCTTTGCCATGCTTCTAAACTTGTAGGATTTGCTGTTAAATTTCAGCCATAAATCCACACAAAAGTGGGCTATCCGCGGGGGATGCGAGGAGGATTCGGGGTAACCCTTTGCGCCCTTCTACTATCCCTTTCTCTGCTCCACATTGATCAGATTTCAATCACATTTGGCGCTAAAATTATTTCTAAATTTTTTGTTCTAACCAATTCGGTTTTCAATTTCGAAGATAAATACCTTTTAACCGCAACAGCACCAAGCTTATCGTCATAGCAACGAAAATGTCAACCCGTCGTTCACACAGATACTTCTAAGTGTTACTCCCTCATGTAGGAGGCTGTCCATAATGCTCATGGAAGTGTCCATGAGCAATGGATATCATCCTTGAATATTATCTGCACCAAATCATGCTTACATATTCGAAAAATCCTTTCACCGTTCCGAATTCACGCTTACAATTATGGGAGAGCAAAAATTTCGGTATAACGACTCCAATCCCGAATTTTTAAAATTTTGTGAATTCGGGATCGGTATTTCGGTATTTGGGATTGGGATTGTGAGTACGTTTTTGTTAAAATTGTATTTGGTATTGGGATTGGTATTGGAAAAATAAAATTCGTTATTTACCGAATATCGAATTTTTACAAGGCTAACACAATTTGGGCCCCCATTTAACAAAATACTAATAGGCCGAACCCATTAATCCCAACAATTACCTATTCTTCGCCTGCTCTCGTGTTTACAATATAACACCAATGACATTGGGTTGATGTTTTTTTCGATTTTGTATCTAAATAATTTTCAATTTTTTTAATAAATTCCGACACTGCATGATCAAGTGTTGGTGAAAATTATGCAACTTAATGGTTTGAAATGTGTCGTAGATGTTTATTATCATTTTTGAAGCTAATAAAAATTCGGTAATTTGGTAAATACTGAATTACTGAAATAAAATTTGGTAATTTACCGAAATATCAAATTTTAAATTCGGAATCGAGAATCGTTGGGCCCTCCTGTTGGCTACAAGTTGGGCGAGGACATGAATCGTTGAAATCACAAATTGGTCGAGAGTCTAGGCAAATCGAGCACTGTTGAAAAAAAAGAATCATGAATGCACACCTCAATGACAGCCACCTCAAAGAGCAGCCCGTTTCTGGTTCACAGCAGATGAATACTTCAGCACTTAATAACTCAGCAGAGGATTTCCACACAACACTTGTCTTCTCGTATTAAGAACCTGTCTATAGGCACAAGAGACAACTACACAGAGTCACTTAGAATAGAGAAAAGAAAACGAAGGGGTTGGTTCCTCGCATAGCAAAACCTGACCTCTCACACAGCAAAATCAGGGTATCCGTCCTCCATACAGTTTAGACGTGCACGGTTTCCACAGTCATGACTCACTACACTGCACACCCAATTCATTCAACTCCGGCGGCTCCCACGCAACTAACTCTATTTTCCCTTCAGGAGGTCGAGACTTATGCACCGCACCCTTGTGACACAACAGTTGCTGATTGGTTAGCAACTAGTTACTGCAATCGGAATAGGTATTCACTTAACATCCCTTAGACGATTCGACAGCTGCTCGTCGAATCCATAGAGGATACAAGTCCTCTCAAGACGAACAAGGTAACACACATCCCTTGGCACTCTCACATGTAGTTGCGAGAGGTAAGAACCAGGCGAACACTTAACATCTTCCGTTCTCTGTCAAATCACACAGACCACACAGCCTTAAAGTTTCTCACAGATCACACAGACTCTGGAAAAAGATACTTTGATCGTGTAACCAAGGCTGCATATATGGAGGAAAACAACAAGAGCGTGTCCAGGTTCACTTAACATTCTCGTGGATTTGTTTCCGTATTTTAGCAAACCACACAAATCTAAGTGAATACCTGCTTAACGGTCGCTCCATCACATATGGAAGGTTCTCAAACGGTAACTTCCCTTAGTTAATTTAATTCATCCAAATGAAATGATTAATTACCATGTATATAGATAATTGACCGGAACGCTAATTATTACCATGTATTTAGTTCAACATTTTATTATGGAAAACTAATTATTTCCACGTTTATAAAAAAAGAAACGCAATATTGCAGTGAACCTCATTGTAACCCAGCATTACATTCCTGAAGCGCATCATCAAAGACAAGCAAAATGCTACAACAACACAGTGCTATGATTTTATACCATAGCTTCTCAAGCTCATCATCAAAACCAAGGTTAGCATTCTCTGCCTTTTTAATGATGACAAAACACGAAGCTTTAATTTAATGATGATAAGGGATAGAGCTAGAGATACAAACTCAACTCCCCCTGAGAATAAGCACCAACTTGCTTACTTTGTGCAGAGAGCTAGACTCCTCCTCAACATTGTGCAGATACCTAGTACTCCCCGTCAATAGTTCCCTCTCAACTTTTCCTTCTAACCCTTTTTGTCACGTCAAAAAGAACTGTAATGGATGCAGTTGTTCATAGTGGCTCGGCTTTAATCGACCTACGTCCACTTTCCACCAACGAGATGATTCCAATATATAATATAATGGGTGCAAAACGCCCTTGCACTAGGCTTTTAGTTTTTCACAAACTGAGATTTAGAATCCTTAAAGAAATTTAAGATCCCTCCAAGAGAACGATCAGCTCCTCACTCTGTGGACACCTTCTCGTTTCCAGTAGATGGATGCTCACGCTTAGTAGTTGGTAGCTCAAAGGATTCTCACATATCACGTTCTCACCCACGCACTTACTAAGCGCTTCACCATGGTCTCCTAGACGGTCGGCAGTTGTCTCTGGTTTGCAGATCGCGATCAACTGGGTACGCTCACATGGGGGTCGTGATGGAGAACAACTCGGTTGTCCTCCACAAATCTCCGGAACGTGGATGAATACTCCGTTGTCGGCCATAACGATGCAGACTGATTTTCAGGATGGTTGTTCAGGGGTTTACATGGATTTTAGTATGCAGTTTGAGGATATGAAGAGAGGAAGAACACATTGAGACGAGGCTTTTGACGGAGAAGAAGAGAGGAAGAACCCATGGAGAAAAATGGGGTTTCCATTTTCACGACTTGGTATTAATAAAAGGGCTTAAACACTTCAAGACCATCTTCCCGATGCTACCGGAACAGATTATTAAATATTTGGTTGCTGCAGCACTTACAAAAAACAAAATGCTACTGCGGCCTCATGTTCCTTGCATTCCCTTGATTTCGTCTGGACAAGGAATGATACGTTTAAACATAAGGTACTCCCAGGAAACAAGACTTCATAAGGGACGATGTACCCTTCCATGTGGCGACTATGCACTTTGAAGACGCATGCTTCAAAAAGGGGAGGAACGAGACGTGATATACTTGTTCGGGGGGAAGTCCTACGTATATTGTGGTGAAATAGGTGTTAGTTGGCGAAAGTATGTATTTTTAATCCGGAAATTTTCCGCGATGAGACCATGGACCTCCGTGTCGTGATGTCATCCGATTTCCATAAGAAGCCACCGCAAAAAAGAAATCGTCAAACATATCCAGTGCAGTGCATGCCTCCGTGGGGCTTCCAATGTGATAACCTGGTCAAAAAACGACTGTTATCGACAGACTATGTTGGTCGGTTGTCGCCAGGCTATGTCCCGCGCTGCCCCAACCATTTTCGGTGGTCCATTAATGTCCGTCCTGGACTCTGCGGCACTGTACACGAGGATGTTCAATTCCTCCTTTCCTCGTGTATGTCCGTGTCGCACATTGACATGTCAAGGCCCCTTGCTGGATTAGTCCAGAACATCCATCGGTCGCCGGATTCGGCGATCTCCAACCTCGCTCTGAACTGTATCACTTTTCCAGTTGCAACTGCGGTTATCAACTAAAGCCTTAGAGTGTCGATAGGCGTATTGTAGGTCCGACGTCAAGCTTCGTAACCGTGGGGACCTCTACATCGTACAGGGCGTGAAGCAGCCCCTCACGGCAACTTTGGACGTCCACCAAACCGATTTCCCCGAGTTTTGCCTTGAGGACTTCCCTGAGAAGTCCGGGCCAAGTTGACATCCTGGACGACGTATGAAAGTCGAGGGCATCCCGGCGTGCACCCGCGCCATGAAAGTTTGGTGGGAAGTGTCAATCGTCGGTAAGGCCACGGTCAAATGCACCGCGGTTTTATACTCCGTAGGATACGCTTCCATCAGTTTGATGTATAGGTATGGTAGATCGATAACCATTGTCGGGACATCCATTGATGAAGGATTTTTTTATTGAAACGGCTCAAATGGAAAGGGGACACGGGATTTGTGATATGGTTGGTATGGCATAAATATGTCCCTTTATAGAGCACAAGTACTTCCTCTCGCGGAAGGTTTGTCTGGAATGGCATTCCATTGATCGTCGTCTCAGATGTGAAAGGAAAGGAACCATTCACAGGCCGCCCTAGTCTGTGAAAAGAAAGGACAAGTAAATGGTGACAGTTGACCCCCCAAATTGACAGCACAGAGCCAATGTTTTCTTCCATTTCCTACCTACATAGCGAGCAAATGGACGTGCCTTATCAGTTCCCCTCTCCAAAAAATAATAGGTGATGGAAGCGGCACCGTCTTTACCGGAGTTACTGCTTTCCATTTAGAAGATTGTCGGAGGTATGACGGAGAACGAGAACGAAATGATTGGGCTCGTATTTGACACCTCAGGAGATGCTGGTATCTTCTTCAAAATCTACGCAACGGTCAAAGGGTTCTCTTTGCGTAAACAGGATTGTCGGGAATGGGTAAGTTGTCAGTACGTAATGCACAAGTGGGTTTGTACCCGCGAAGGAACCATGCGTCGGTGTGCGAAGGAACCATGCCCGCATTTTTTAAGCTGACCTTAACCTGTGATCGTTTGTGCATCGATGTTGTCTGCCTTGAGCACAATAACGATTTGTTTCGAAATACACTCACATGCTTCCTCAAACAAAATATGAACCTCTCTGACGGTGACAATTCCGTCGGGAGAAGTATGTTGAACGTTGGTATTCGACAGAGTGACATTTTTCCGTTTTTTCACGTATATCTGGTGGCTGGAGGAATGTCAGTTTCACTGAGAATTACCTTAACAATATGGTGTGCCGCAGCATGGGATTTGAGAAGAAATCATGCTCTGATATGGAGTCGGCAATATCCTACTTATATTGTAAGAAGCGTGAGGATGCAGGAATCGCTCTTGTTACTGACATCAACGACGGCGTGGTGACTCGTTTGTACTGGGCGAATAGCAACAATCGCATGGATTTTTCCTTATTCAGGGATGTGGTCGCATTCGATTCGACGTTCAAGACAAATGCTTACGGGATGCAGTTGGTAATGATGTTTATGGTAAATCATCATCATCAGATGACTTTTCTTATATCGGCCCTTATGAAATCCGAGACCATCGATGATTATGTTTGGTTCTTGAACACAAACGACGCATTCATGGTGCGGAAACATCCACAGTCTGTTGTAACCGATACTGACAAGTCCATTCTTCCAGCCGTACGGCATGTATGGCCAAATACCCGTCATTGGCTATGCGTGTGGCATCTACAGAGGAACTTGTCTGTACGTGTTCCCAACCTTGAACAGAGGCGGGTGCTGAAGGACATAATTTCAGCAAGCAAACACCGCAGATTGTGGATGACCAGTGGAAAAAATGGTCAGCTGAAAACGAAACCGGAAGCAAGACATGGATGAGGGACATGCACGCCTGCAAAGAGATGTGGTGGAAGACTTATCTATGTGGCCATTTCTAGGGGGAGTTGAGAAGTACCCAAAGGTGAGAACGCAGCTACATGAAGGGTTACCTGAAAAGCGGCCAACAGCTGCAGGAGTTCTTGTATCACTATGAACGTGCTACAGGACATTGGTTCGCACGCCTCCATTAGCGATAATGACCGTTGGAGGAGCATGCTCATGCGACATACACAATGGAGTCTTTTCGCCGTGTACCTGAGCAAATGAAGAAGGAGGCACTCGTTTACGTCCAATCCTAAATGGGCAGCACTCCATGTCGCATATATAATTTGAAGCATTAATGTTCGGATGACGACGTTACATTAAAGGTCTATTCATGTATTGGTCCGATCGAGTTGAGTTGCAACTGTTGTCGCTACGAGACTGTTGGATCCCCATGTGCCCCCATCTTTCTTGTCTGCAAGGTAGAAGGCCGAACCCTCATTCCTGAAAATTTCCTCCTCAATAAGTGGATAAAAAATGCCATGGCCGGTGTAACCAACATTAAACAGTCTGGCCGGTGTAACCAACATTAAACAGTCTGGAGTTATGGGAATGACTGCAGAAGATTGCCGCATGGGAGCACTGTTGATGTCATGGCATCGGTTGTGCTACTTGGCCAGTCGTAGCCAATCCTCATATGTGTCCCTAAGCGAAGAAATTGAAGAACTTGTGGAAAGGTATGGAAAAATGAATGCGAGAATAAATCGGAACGACGCTGCCCGGGACGTGACCAATGGCTGGAAACGAAGAAAGAAATTATTGGGGATTGAAGCCTTAAAAGACATCGGATCAATTGGGATCGTCTGACACTATGCCGAAGGTTCAATTCTTAGAATCATACAACACACGCAGACTATATTTGGAAAATTCAGTAAAGGCAATGTTATATTAGTGACTTCAATGTCCGCTTCCTAGTGGAGATTCATGTTCTCTTTCGTAGAGTAACTTTGATGGGCAAGGGCCTGGTTGTCACCTTTTCCGTTGCTCCCGCCTCCTCGTCCATTTGCTGCCGGATGGGGACTTCTTTCCTTTCCTAGAGACATATCCGGAACACGAAGGAGAAACGGTCGGACAATGACATGGTCTAAACACAAACGCAACGTCAGTTGTGGTAACTTATTTGCGACAATTCCAGTTCCAAGGAAATGTAACTAACCGTATGCCTGATGTCGTCGAGAAATTTATCGGAGCACTTAAACTTCATGAAAAAGACGCTACAGTCCGCACTGAACATATGATAAAAACTAAGTTGTAGGTGTCATGTATCCATATATAATCCGAAAAGGTTAGACCAACTTACTAGTTTCCACGGTTGAATTGATTTGGCACATCAGGGGGCACCTCTAATGACAATCCTCCATATCATGGAACCTTGAATCATCATCCTTCATAATTCGTACGTGTTCCGACGTACTAAATAGACCACCCACATTCTAAGCATGTTCCTACTTCGACCCCTTGTTGTATTGTTTGCCGTGTCCAATACGAACGTCTTCCATCCGACTATATCTATGATGGCCAGTACCCAGTGACTGTCCGAAACACAAATTGGAATGTATATCTCCGTCTGTCGTCGTAAGTCCTCGTAAACGACAATGGAAATACATGCGTAGTGGGTATGACTTACAAACTCACAATTGGATACAGTTCCCAATTGTGCAGATGTTTCACCTCCTATTCTGGAATCGGCGACGTCCTCTCAACACTGAATTTCGTAACGGCAAGGGCCTGAAATGCTTAAACTGGTCAGTAGCAAGCTGTGAAGTCAAGTGAATGGCCTCTTTCAGGGTTCACATACCCCAATCCAGCTTGTGAGAAACCATTTCCTTCTTGTGGCACTACTTGTGTTGCATGACAAATCACCGCAGTGATATCAATGACCTGAAATTAAAACAGCGAAGCTCAGATCCCGCAAGGATGATACCCACGTATCACCTTTAAAGAAGACTATTTACATCATTCTGCACCCATTTATTTGGTCACAACGCCTGAATGGCATTTCTGGACATCGACATCTTCGTCGTGCGACAAACTAACGCGCTGCACACAAAGCAAATGTTATCTTTTCTTCTTAAAGCGAGTCAAGAAATTAAACTGCGGACGAACCTGGGACTAAGTCCATCATTCAAAGCGAAGCCTATCACTTCCTTATCATCGTCCGTGAACTTCTCTAATACCGTTGACATTACTTCCCTCGAATACTATCACACAGTCGGCCACCCGTGTTAAAAACACAGAAATTACCCAATGAATCTCTGATGTAAAGATCCACCTCTTTCAAATTATTGTTTCTCTTCCTCTTCTGCCTCAATTTTGTCGTACGGACTAGCTGTAATGACATTGGCTTCCGCTCATTTGTACGTCTGGTCGCTGGTCTGGAAATTAGTGGTACGACGTTGTTGCTCAAACATGCGCTCTCCTGGCGTGATGCATAACCACAGTAAACAATTGTCGATGCAACTTCGATGCACATCACGTACCAACCTTAATGGAGATGACGACATCTGGACATTTGGCGTCCTGTTTTCTTTCTTCACTATCTACTGTCAGCGGAGGCTCTTCCTGCGATTCTAGTTCCTCTACGCCCTGCTGTGCGTTTTGCTCTTTCCCGTCATTTAATTTTGCTTCCACGAGGTCTGGACGACATACAGAGCTGTTTGTGGGAATGTGGTGAACACCCACCTTCGTCAGTGTTCCACTCTTAAAGGGATGGGAATCTGGGCGGGGGTTATTGCTGCCACGAGGAACCTCTTCATTACAGACTGCCTTTGAAGGGGTTAATTCACGATCCACAGGAGCAGGGATAGAGATTTCATCTGTTGTCCTCTACTGTACCGTGTGATTATGGGGACAAATCATTTCAATAACCTTCGAAACTGATGTCAGTAGCTGCGCTAATGTATATTTCACCCTACCAATGTGCAAAAGGACGACCTGGCGAAACATGCCAATAATGATTTCAATAAAACACGGTCGAATCACCAATTCCACTGTAATTAAGTTCGATGTAACGCTTCACCTCTGTACTACGGAAGGCAGCGGTTGTGTCTGGTACATCCCTCTTCTCATATGCACGACACACAATGAATTACAGCATCATCGCATTTATTAAAGGGATGCATCATAAAAACAACACATAATTTAAACCACAATCAACTGCATATTCGTTTTCTAATACACCAATAGTCTGCTGTCACTCCAATTTGCGCACTCTGGAACTGTCGGCATAGGTAATTCTCCTCAACAGGTGTAACAGGCGGAATCCTCCCAGTGTCACTTTTCTAAGGAAAAAATAGCTAAAGCAGTAGTTCACATTAATTACGCAATTCACACTAAACTGCACATTCGACTGAAGACTAGCAACCTACCAGCATCAACACGACGCATCCTACGATATATCTATTGTTCTTCTTCCTAAATGCATGCACAACATCATACATGTGACGGAGCACATGGGATGCCCAATCCCACGATAACGTGTTCCCGGGATGGCTTGCAGCAAACAAGTATTGTTTCCCCAAATTTGGCGTTGTTCTAGGGCACAAAAAATATTCTAAAATGAATAGCAATACCTCCAATTTGAAGACATTGTCCACTGGTTTGTCTACATACAGACTCTTTTCCACCGAACTCAAATTGATTATACCACCCTTCAGGTGAGACTTCAGTCGGGCATCCACGTCAGCCAAAGAACCTACAAGCGGTACTTGGGATCCTACACAGGGAATTTCGAATAAGGTTTGCACGTCCTGCGAAGTCAACTCGTACTCAATGCCTTGGATAGACGTCATTCTAGTCGACGGGTTGAATTCTGATACGACATGTCGTAGATGGTAGTGTTTCGTCATCTTGCAGCACAGATGAAGAAAGCCAGAGAAACCCAGTTGCCGCAATGCATCTTTGCGCTCCTCGTCAGACGACCTTACCAACATGATGACCTTGTTGGGACTGCAGCGACTGCCAACGTACCCCTGCAAGGATGATTGCGACGATGACGGACGTCACCCCGTTCAAAGAGTGGTAACATGAAAACGGAACCCGAAATACCACAATAACATCCTGATTGTTGTTGTTGTCGTCGGCCATGATGTGCAACGCTTCTGATTGCAAGTACAGAGCCTGAGTTCTACGCACAAGCAGAAGTCTTTTTGCGTTGGGGAGAATTGGGGTTAATTATGGTTTGGGCGCGAAACATGATTGCTTTTTTAATTGATAGGGCGAAGGTCTTTCTGGAAATGTCTGAAAAGATTTTTTCCCCCCCTCACTCCCTTCATTTCTTTTTTTTTTCTTTTCCCTCATTTTCCCTACTTTTGTTTTCCCTCCTTTTTTCTCCTTTTCTCTCCTTCTCTCGCTGTCGTTGCATTTGGTTCCGCGGCAAAAGGGGGGCCTGCCAGGAGGATCAAGGGAGACAGGCGAGGAATGTTAATAAGTACAGTAGGCGTCTTCGGCCAAGCTTTGGAGGATCAACAATGACTGTCACAAGCGTAAAGTAGACAACAAAGAGGTTACGGGACAACCTGGCATAGGCATATGCTTTCCCAACATAGCTGTGCATTGAACATTTAAGTTTCTCGGTAGTCTTAGTTTTTCACCCTCCTGGCAAATCTTTTTTTGTGCTTTACTTATCCAAAGCACCTGTTTATTTGGAAAATAATGAGGATTATGAACATTCCCAGACACGTGAGCCCAATTACGTAACATTTACTACTATGTGAATCTGGTCCACCAAAAGTTTGGCCAATGTATCCCGATCCCGAAGCCGCTTTTTATGGTTTAGTAAGATTGTGCGATTGAAGCACCAGGACCGATGACAGATCGCATGGCATCCAAGGAACAATAGCAGGATTGAGAATACAAGAAGTGGATGGAGCTTCTCATTCATCATATGCTTGAAGATCGTCGTAATACAACAATAGGAAGTAGAAAACGTAACAGAACAAACGGCACCAATTTACATCTCACCATTATCTATAATAGAATTTGAATACATTGCTTCCACTAATCTATTAACATTTTTGCGTTCTTCTTCGTGAAGCTTTCTTCCTGTTTTCTTCTCGTTATCCGTATCTCTACTAATGGGGTATGACGATCCATCCACCAAAATTGGATTGAAAAGTCAATAATCCGGAAAGCATAGTCCATATTTAATACCTTAAAGGCTGAATATATCAACTGTAATTATTTATAGCCTTTTGTTTTGTAATCTTAGGCAGACATGGTAAGGATTCGTACCCCTTATGGCTGACTTCCAAAGTCAGAGGCATGGTTAAGAACAGAGATTCTACCGAATGGTCACTAAAATTTGAATACATGATTTTCATTCGTGTAAGCTAGGAGGTCCATTGGAGGTCCTGCGTCTTGGACAAACATGTTTAAGGATAGGTACACAGCCATGGTTAAGGATAGGAAATAGGACAATATGTAGTCATATGCAAATGTGTGACTTCAACAATCAGAGGCATGATGATGTGCCTGGATACTATCCATTCCAGAATATCGAGGGTCGGCTTGCATTAAATTTTTCGTAAGTTCATAGAGTGACGATTGGATTGCATTAAAAGTTGGTACATAAAGCCATATTAAGCAGGAAGGAGGTTATCAAAATAAAAGTCACTTCGAATACAATTTTAAAAATGTGTGGGCTCGGATGACACTTCCCGTAGTTGCTTCATTAGCAAGGAAACAAATGACAGGTAGTTAATAACGTGTCGCATGCCAATTTCTTTTGTAA
The DNA here is from genome assembly GCA_023653495.1 of Melastoma candidum. Taxonomy (NCBI): domain Eukaryota; kingdom Viridiplantae; phylum Streptophyta; class Magnoliopsida; order Myrtales; family Melastomataceae; genus Melastoma; species Melastoma candidum. The sequence goes on along the minus strand of CM042884.1, from coordinate 12,200,539 downwards.
TTTAAAAATTTGAAATTACCAACCAACTTATCGACCTACCCTCTTCGGTATAAGAAGGGTGTGCCATTGCCGGATCCAGTAACGAACTGTTGCACACAAATCGTGTCCATGGAAGGAGCCATGTCGACTCCCACGTTTCCTTGCCACGTGTTTGAGGTAGCTGGTCGCCTGACCGTTGCCAGTCCATCGCCCATTCATTTGTGGCTATTTGTGTTGACTTCGTTGCTCACTATGGTGTTGCTCGTTTGTCGTTGATCGCTCACCTGAATGATTTTAGGTCTCCGTCTGGGTGTACTGATTTGATTTTACGTCTCCGCCTCCCTGGATAATACTTGAATGTCTCCATCTTCCACGACAAAACTCGAATGTCTCCTTCTTCGTCATCATCTTTCCATTCACACTGGAGGATGTCGCAAGGAAGATAGCGGAACGCACTTGGGTTAACTCTCTGACATACTCATAAACATTCCACCCGAAGGCAATGTTCTCGGAAAAACATTGCCACTTCTCTCTGTGGGTGGGAGAACATTGCCACTTCTCTCTGTGGGTGGGCCTTGCAGTTCCAAACACTACAGGGACAAACACCACATAGAAGTAGCCGATCAGTGCAATATCTGTGATTAGGGAGAATTCTCCGTCGCCTAAAGTTTTGGACCTAGGCTGACGAGGGATTTAAGGTTGCGAATATAGGCTCTATGGGGGAACTAAGGTGAGCAACGGCTGGTGATCCCTAACAGACGTAAGGGTAATTGAGGTTGTGAAGGAAGAATGGGAGAAGACTTTGAATGATACCACAACCCATCCTAATTTATGCTACTGGAGAGGGTATTGGCATTTCAAACCAAATGCCCTGCCAAAATTGTGAACAGTAAATACCTTCCTTGAAAAAGTAAAATTGGACAATCTTTTCTTTAGAATATTTATCGCAATAAAACCACATTTTTTTTCAATCTTTCGGTAGATTTGTCACGGGGGAACTATGATGTGACTACAGAGGGCGAAGTTTCTTTCCTTCAAAAGAAAGCAAGGGTAAAGCTCATCAAATGACAGTCATTTGCGCCCTCCGACCACCATTTCTCCCTCCTTATTACTCACATTTTGTCAAACCCTTGGGGCTAAATATGTTTTAATAGTAACAACCCGAAGCCTATCATCGTAACAATGAGAACGTCAATTCCTCGGTCACAAGGATACTTCCAAGCGTTTCTTTCTTACATAATAGGCTGTCCACATTGCTCATGAAAGTGTCCTTGGAAAATGGACAACATCCCTAAACAACTTTTACATCAATTCATTCTTAAGCGTCTGAAATGTCCTTTTATCGTTTTGGACTCACTCTGACAATCTCGTAAATTTTCCTTCTTATTTACATTCATTATGTATGTACAATCACATTACATTTATAACTAGAAAAAGATGGGTTATTACATTATCCCCCCTAAGGACATTTCGTCCCCGAAATTCTTTACTCGAAAAGCTGAGGATGTGTCATCCTCATACGTTCCTCGGGCTCCCACGTTTGCTCTTTAAATCCGACTCCTCTCCAGAGCACTCGTACCATTGATGTCTTCCTTCCACGCGTGATTCGTTTTTTTTTTGCCCGATTATTTGCACCGATTCTTCCATGACACCCATGTTCATGTTAATATTCACATTCATGGTCTCCATTCATTCCTCCCGATCTGGTTCACGCTTCCTTAGCATGGATACATGAAAGTACATTATGACAATGCGACTGCTCCGGAGGTATGGTTGTTCGATATGCTACTTTCCTTATGCATTCCATGATTTGATATGGTTTGACGTACCTCAGACTCAATTTATTCGCTTTGCCCGACCGAAACATTGATTTCATTTGGGATAGCTTACGAAACACCTTATCACCCAAGTTGAACTCCATGGGTCTCCTTTATTGGTCCACTTAACTGTTTTGTCGACTTTGAGCAATCTTCATACACGCCCTTACTACGAGGATCACATTAGATGTCTCCTTTATTATCTCATGACCATCAAAGACACTCTCCCCAAGCTCACTCCAACTTAGCAATGACCTACAGTTCCTTTCCTACATGGCTTCGAAAGGCGCCATACCAATGTTAGTGCGGTAACCATTGGGATATTAGATATTGAATAGTTATATATGACCTAAAACTATCTAAGACCCTACTAATACTATGAATTTCCACCAAAGGTAAGTGATCAACCCAACTATCATTCCATTCAAGTGCACAAGCTTGGATCATATCCTCGGTTTGTATCGTACGCTCCGTTTGACCATCCGTTTAGGGGGGTGAAACGTCGTACTCATTTGGAGTTTTGTATCCAAAGCAACTTGAAGGCTCCTCCATAACTTAACCATGAACCTTGGGTTGTGGTCGGACGTGATGGTGTGCGGTACTCCATGGTATCTCATGACTTCCCGAATATAAATTTGTGTTATTGATTTCAACGACCAATTAATTTGAATGGGAATGAAGTGTGCTGACTTCGTAAGTTAATCTAACACCACCCATACAGAGTTCATGTTCCAACCACCCTTCGGAAAGTTCGTGACAAAATCCATAACTAGGTTTTCCCATTTCCATTCGGGCACCGGAAGCGGTTCAAGCAATCCTCTCGGTCGTTAATGCTCTATTTTTACCATTTGGCATGTAGCACAACGATTCACATACTTAGCAATCTCCCTTTAAATCTTCGGCCACCAGTAAAACTTTCACAAGTTGTGATACATCTTCGTGGTTCCCCGATGTATACTATAAGCTTGTGAGCTATATCCATCAATCTCTTCTTCACCCATCGCTCATCCGGTACGCATACTCTATTCCCAAACCTTAAGAATCCGTCCGAAAATAGCTCAAAATGAGAGTATGCCTCGGTTCTAAGTCTCTTTCAAATGATGTTCAAATTCTCGTCTTGAGCACTTCCCTTTTTATTTGGATCGCCTCCGATTCTACTTGTCCCCACACCACATAGCTTCCCGTCTAATTCCTACATGCTCAAGTCTAAGTTGTTCAATTGTTTTATCAAACGGGATTCCTCCACCCTTAGATTCATAAGGACATAATGTTTTCGACTCAATGCGTCCGCCACCACATTCGCCTTTCTCAGATGATATGAGATAGTGCAATCATAATCCTTAAGGAGCCCCATCCATCTACATTACCTCATTGTCGCTGGTGGATCCCATTTCCGGTTCCATCTAAAATGGATATCCTCCCTTGACGATAAGGCTTCGGATTTTGAAAACGTGTCGGAGTCGCCACTAACCTATTTTGAAAACGTGTCGGATTTTGAAAACGTGTTGAACGGGCATTGAGACTAATATGTCGAATGTCGGAAATAGGTATGGGATGAAGGACAGTCTCAAAAAAGGGGAGAGGAAATAGACCCATGCCACTGTAGAGAGCGATGTTGAAGCTGGGACGCTTGTTGATGAATGATAGACGGGTAGAGAGGGTATCGTTGAGACTCAATGAATCGATCGTTTGATTGAGCCGATGTTCTTCTTCCACGGCCACTGTCATTGCTATTGCCGGTGTTTGTATCTGCTACTATGGCGGCAACCAGTTCCCACAGGCGTTGAGGCCATGGATCTTCATTTTTTGGAGTTGCGGCCAGAGTTGGCGGCAAAGAAGCAAACTGCAGCTAATTAAGCTTAGAAGAAAAGATATTCCGCGAGACTCGCTTCCTTCTATATGTTCTTCCCTCGTTCTATATTCAATTCTCTTCTCGAAGGCTCCCTCTGAAATATGTGGGTTCGTTCCCCCTCTAGCTTTTGTCTGTGTGTATATAATTGAAGGAAATTAAAAGTCAACAGATTCACCAAAAATTATAATAGAGGTAAAGGAAGGGGGTTACCGGATTATCAAGTAGCGCGAGTTGTAGCCGGAGTCGTCGAGTGCCTGCATTACAGGGGAGACAAGTTGGGGGCCGCGTCGGTGAATGAAGGGTGGACTCGGCCAGCTGGGATATAACCTGATACAATATCTAACGAGAAAACCCAAAAGAGAATGCTACCTTTGGTGATGATGAAGTCTTGATTTTTTTCTGCCAAGCGTTCCTTCTCTGAGTGTCTTCCTGAGTGTTTCCCACGTCTAGCTATTTATAGGGAGAAAAATGACTTTAATATTATTTTTATGATTAGATTTCTCCGAATTTTAAGTGTCTTTTTAGATTTTCTGATTTTTGGTGATTTCTATTATTTTTCTCGATTTTCGGTGATTTTCGATAATTTTTAGTGATTTTTGATGACTTTTAGTGATTTTTGGTGATTTTCAATAATTTTTAGTGATTTTATTATTTTTTAGAATAAATTCGGTTATTACAGTTGCCCTTCTTTGTGAGAATGTTAGGAAAAATTTTCGAGCGAAGAATTAATGATAACCCAATTTTTTTGGAAAAGGAATGCTAGGGTCGCGTTTGTTAATAATCGCTTGACCAAAAATGGCATCGCTTTTGTTAGAAAATGCACAACCAAGAGCTGGTAAAAAGAGGTGTAGCGTTTGTACGAACGCTTAACCAAAAAGAATTGAAAATGGTGTCGCGTTTGTACGAACGCTCAACCAGGAGGATTGAAAATGGTATCGTGTTTGTACGCACAGTTAACCAGGAGAATTGAAAATGGTGTCACATTTGTACGAACGCTCGACTGAATTGAAGGTGGTATCGCATTGTACGAACGCGTAACCAAATTGGATATGACTTTGTGTTTTTTAGTAAACGCTCAGTCGATTGGTGTCGCGTTTGTTAGTAAACGCTTAGCCGAATGGTGTTGCATTTATCAGTAAATGCTTAACCATGGCGTAGCGTTTGTTAATAAACGCTTTAACTAACTTGAAGATGACATTGCGTTTGTTAGTAAACGCTCCGTCGAGTGGTGTTGCGTTTGTTAGTAAACGCTTAGCCGAGTTGAGGACGGTATCGCGTTTGTTAGTAAACGCCCAACCAAATTGGAATTGACGTCTCGTTTGTTAGTAAACGCCCAACCGAATTGGAAATGATGTCGCGTTTGTTAGTAAACGCTCAGTCGAATGGCGTCGCGTTTGTTAGTAGATGCTTAACCAAGAGGTATCGCATTTGTACGATTGCTTGAATTGAAGGTCGTATAGCGTTTGTACGAACGCTTAACCGGTTGAATTGAGAAATGGATAACTTGACTTGGAAGTGTTGTCACACCATAAGAGTGCTTAGTAGTAGTGAATAGGATCATACCTTGGCATAAAGGACTGAGTTTTGAAATCATGAAGTATGCTTGAGATTGTTTGCATCTCCCATGTGCACTTCTTGCTAAAATGTTGACTGCAGATTATATGAATGTTGGATATGCATGCACAAAAATTTCGTTTTTTCAAAAAGAGAAACACTTATGCAATAGATAATAAAGAAAGGCCTTTCTTACATCTCTCAAGGCTCACTCAAAGTATGTTTCTATGCTATCAGAGTGGGAAGTTAGATTCCTTTGAAATGAATGCTCAGAGGCTAGTCGAAAGAGACTTTGATTTTGGTTGTAAGGCAGGCTTGGAGTAAGACCATGCTTATAGAAGGCTTAATCTTTAAGGAAGAAAGCAAGTCAAAGAATCTCATCAAATAAGACTTAAAATGCAAGAGCGTCACCTTTAAGCGTGGTTCTCCCAATGTGGACTTGCTTATCGACACAGTACTCGAGGGTATGAGCATGATGGCATATGAGGGTAAGAGTGTGTTGAGAAAGGTGCTGAAGAGTGATTTTTTTTCTTTCTCTTTTTCTCTACAAGAAATGGGGTTTTTGAACTTGAAGTGCTTGCCCCAGAATGGCAATCAAGATCTTTTGTTTTATTGGGGTCAACTTTTATCCCCTTTTTCTAACACTTTGCTTTTGCAACCGTCATGTTTCATCCCGTGTGTCTAATTTTTCTTTTTTTTCTTTTGAACTAGGCTAATAGCTCTTTTCCTTTATTTTTGATTGCCCCTGTCTCACTTTTTTCCGAATATTCAACAGACTCAGTTCTCTGGAATTGTTTAGAATGTAGTGAAATGGTTGAAAGATGGTAGGAGTATTATGTCGACTTGCAAGATCCGTTAGAGATGTACTTCACACTCAAACTTGAACGCATCTACATCTGAGTCCTATTCCAAAGTCTAGACTACATGAACTCCTTTTACATCGATTTGAGACGACTCTTTGACTTGAAAGGGTCATTGTGTTCTGAAAAATCTCTAGTTTGGCTAGGAATGACTAGCAATGGTAAAGTGTTTGGGGATAAGAAAAAAATGCTCGATGTCATCCTAGCTAGAGCATTTTCCGTCAAAGGGATTTCCTTCCCACTCCGATGCTATCGTGTCTGAATTCCTCACAAGTGTTTGTACTCAACTCGAAAGGGTATGTGTTTGGGGATAGGCTCGCCTTTTAATCTCTAGCACACAAGTGTTCCGCTAGGAAAAGTACTTCAAATTTTGAGGATGCATGAGAACATGAACATGTAAGCATAATAACTTTACCTATGATGTTCGCTTTGACATTAAGGCCCTGTAGGGAAATATATGGTATATAATTAGGTTCAATGTGAGTAGTTTTAAAGTTGGAACGATACTTTCCATTATCGATTACCTAACGATGCTTGATAGTTGCCCCAGTTACGCATCTATATAGAAAGGTGGAAATGATTAGTTTCTGGTTTTATGTGACTTAAAGTAGAACGATACTTCCTTTCACCGCTTCTTCAGCATGGCTTGTGAGCCTTGAAAATTTTTATGGCACCTAAAAAGTCTCCGAGGGGAATATGTTAAAAGCAAATACCATTGAAATGGATTGACTCAAAATTGTTTGAATAAGGAAATAACATGAGTACAATATTTTTTCTTCATGTGTAATAGCGTCGGAGTGAATCGGTGTTAATTGGCTGGGGTCGAACAACTCCGTCCATCTTCATTAAGATCAGGGCCCCTCCTAAGAAAGCTTGCTTGACAACATATGGGCCGTCGTAGTTGGGGGCGAATTTTCCACGAGGGTTTTTGATGTTCGGAAGAATCCACTTTAGAACCAAATCACCGGGCTTGTACGTCACTGGTTTGACCATTTTGTTGAAAGCTCAGGACACATGTTCTTGATAACATTGCATATGATATGCAGCAGCGAGTCGTTTCTCATCGATGAGATCCAAGTGATACAAACAACGTTGCACATAGTCATCCTCTGACACATTTGCTTCTTGGAGGACTCGGAAAGAAGGAATTTGAACTTCGATAGGCAGAACTGCCTAGGCTCCATAGACCAACTCAAATGGAGTTGCCCCAGTTGAGGTACGTGTTATTGTTCTATAGGCAAGTAATGCATATGAGAGCTTTTCGTGTCACTAGCGGTATGTAACTGCCATATTTCGTATTATGTTCTTTATATTCTTGTTTGCAGCTTCCATGACACCGTTCATCTACGGACGATATGGTGAGGAGTTGAGATGTTTGATTCGGAATTCTTCACACAATGAATCAATAATCTTGTTGTTGAAGTTGGTCCCATTATCAGTCACGGGCAATTCGGGCATTCCGTAGCGAGCAATTATATTGATCCAAATGAATAGGGCCACATTCTTTGCTGTAACTTCTTTGAATGATTGAGGTTATATCCATTTGGTGAAATAGTCAATGGAGACTAGGATGAATCGATGACCATTCGAAGCTTTTGGATTGATTGGGCCAATGACATCCATCCCCCACATTGAAAATGGCCATGGTTCAAATAACGGGTACAATCTAGTGGGAGGCACATGAACTTTGTCACGGTAAATCTGGCATTTATGGCACCGACGCACGTACGAAATGCAGTCTGTTTCGATGGTCAGCCAGTAATACCCTTGCCGCATAATTTTCTGTGCTAAGGCGTATCCGTTCTGGTGTGGACCGCAAATACCTTCATGGATTTCAGTAATGATTTCTTGTGCTTCATTTGCGTCAACACATCTCATGAGGATTGCGGCAAAGGACTTCTTGTATAAGATAACTCCGTCTAAAAAGTAGTTGCGAGCGATCCATCGTATGAATTTTCGCTCTTTCCCGCTGCATCCTTCCAGTTGCTGGTTTGTAAGTTAACTTTGATATCAAAGTACCAAGGTTTGTTGTCTAGTTCATGAGTGATGGCAGCACAAGTCGGGTTATGAGAGATGTCGATTTGCAGGGGCTCGATATTCATATGTCCAACTAGTGGGATAAACGAGGCCAATGTTGCCAGTGCATCTGCGAAGCGATTCTCCATTCGAGGCAAGTAGATGAACTCAATGTGACGGAAGCGTTTGATGATATCTTGAAGGTATTCGTGATATGGGAGTTCGCATCACGAGTACGCCATTGTCCATTTTTTTGGGCGATAATGAGTGTCGAGTATCCGAAAACGTTGATGTCTTGAATTCGCTAGTCGATCATGTTGAAGACCGAGAATGCACGCCTCGTATTCTACAATGTTGTTGGTGCATGGAAAAACAACCTTCAATGCGATCGGATAATACTGACTGATGGGGGGATATCACAATGCCTCCCACGCCTAACCCATTGAGGTTGACTGCTCCATCAAAGTACATAGTCCATCGTCGATCATCTACGATCAGGATATTCTCATCTAGTAATTCGATATCCAAAGGAGACGTGTCTGGTCCTGGATAGTCAGCAATATAGTTTGCAATACTTCGTCCCTTGATAGACTTTGTGGCAATGTATCGTACGTCGAATTCAGCGAATTGCAATTGCCATTTTGAGATACGCCTTATTAGTGTGGGTCAGCTAAATAAATACCTCAAAGGATCATTTTCTGATACCAAAAGTATTTCGTAGTGAAGGGTATACTGTCTTAGGCGGTGAAGTACCCAAACCAATGCACAGCAGGTTCGTTCCAAAATCGTGTAACGGGCTTCACTGGATGTGAATTTCTTGCTCAGATAATAAATAGCATGGTCTTTGGCACCTCATGGTCGTTGTGCCAAAAGGGCTCCTAGAGACTCATATTATACGGTGAGATAAAGCGTCAGGGGATGCCCCGTGTCTGTGGGAGTAGTACCGAAGGGTTTGATAAGTTTCAAACCGGAGGGCTTGGCATTCAATATTCCATTCAACAGGGGTATCCTTCTTGAGGAGTTTGAATATGGGTTTACAGGTTTCAAACAGATTTGAAATAAAACGGGTGATGTAATTCCGCTGACCCATGAAACCTCTCACTTCCTTAGCTGTCTTTGGCGGAGGTAAATTTCGAATGGCCTCAACTTTGGCAGGATCGACTTCGATACCTCGATTACTTACGACAAAACCGAGTAATTTGCCCGACGTTGCCCCGAATACACACTTAGCGGGTTCAGTCTGAGTTTAAATTTCCCTAGCCGCTCAAATAGTTTTTGGAGAACAGTAACATGGTTTTCCTTTGCGCACGACTTAGCGATCATGTCGTCTACATACACTTCAATTTCTTTATGCATCATATCGTCCATGGCCCGTTGATAAGTCGCCCCAGCGTTCTTCAAACCAAACGGCATTACTTGATAGCAAAACATTCCCCAAGGGGTGGTAAATGTGGTTTCTTCCTTATCTTCCACCGCCATCCGAATTTGATTGTAGCCGGAGAAATCGTCAATAAAGGAAAAGCGATAGAATCTTGTTGTATTGTTTACCAAAACATCAATATGTGGTAGGGGAAAATCAGCTTTAGGGTTGGCTTTGTTGAGGTTGCGATAGTCAACGCAAATGCGAACTTTGCCTTTTTTCTTCATCACAAGTACAATATTTGCAACCCATTGAGGGTAGCGGGCAACCTCAATGAAGTTCACATTCAGTAATTTGTCCCCTTCTTCCTTGATAGTGAGCACAAGTTCAGGTTTGTATCGGCGTTGCTTCTGCTTTTTAAGGGGTACCAATGGGTCTGTAGGAATGTAGTGTTGCACAATGTCTATGTCGAGCCTGGGCATGTCTACGTAGCTCCATGAGAACACGTTCGAATATTCAAGTAGTAGGGAAATGAGTTGATCAGCTTCATCTTGAGGTAGATCTGAGCGAATGAACAGTTCCTTTGACTCCTCGAGAGTTCCGACAGTAATGACCATTGGTTCACGGATTGTCACTTTTTTGGGCTCTTCATGACGTTTGAGTTCTTGTTCAAGGCCGTAGTAGTCATCAAGCAACTTCTGGTCATGGGTTGAGTCGTCATGTTCCTCTTCATATGGATTTTCATCTGCGTCAGAAGCACCATCCCTGTAAGGTGCCATGATTCTTTTGTTACTCCATGAAGATTAACTTAATGTGACAAAAAAGTGAAGTGGGGGGGCGTTAGGTGTCAGTGAGCATGAATAGCTGTGAACCATTCTGGGTGAGTGCTCATTTTCGTCATCCGTCTAACGTTGTTTCCCCCCACACTTCAACTCGATAATTCCTAGTATACCGTGTTTGTTACATTTTTGAACTCCTTGCTAGTCCACGGTAAAAATATAGCAAGGTGACTCGATCTAAACGAAGACGCGTTCACGTGTCTAAAAGCTGGACATAACAAACTCTACACGATTTGAAATACTAAAAGTAAATGAGTAGAAAAATACTTGGAACGATTCACCCTTCGACGACGATGGAGGAGGATGGCGCTTCATCAACAGTGCAGATTGAAAGGTCTTCGAATGATGGGACAAGGTCAACCATATCCTTCGGGGTCGGAATGAAAGTCTCTCGAATGGGTAGGCAAATTAGAGATACATTTCCGTCTCGATAGGGCTTCCGTTGACCGAGATACCGAAAGCCTAAACCGGTAGTCCCAGTTTGGCTCTTGATATGGAATGCGAGGGATTATAGACTTCCTTATCCGTGAGTGCCCAGGCCCTTCCCAGTTTGATAGCCATAGTATACTGGCATCCGAGCTGCCTTGAGTACTGGGGGAGGGATTTTCGGCTTACTAGCTTCTTTTCACACCATGTGGATAATCTCAATAGATTGGGTAGTGCTCGGCTCTTCTACTGGTTCTGGTATATATGGAAAATTAATCTCATTGCAGACAGGGACATCGCATTCCCCTTGAACGGTAATGAGCTTGTCTCCGACGACGAACTTGTGTCAAAATATTTTGACACAACTCCAATACAAAAAGAACTTCAAAAATTCGGTTAGTACCCGATGAATTTTCAATAATAGTCGACCCCTTTCCAAGTGCCTTGAGAAGCTGTCCATTCACAATATTAATGTTAGTCGAGAAAGACTTATCCAACTCAACAAACAATTCTTCATGGGAGATATGATGCATGCATCCGCTAAGCCTCGCATAGGCTCCGTAGCTCGTTGCATAAAAAGATGCCACTAATAGCTGATCTTCCTGCTTTGACTCATTCTCCGCGAGTTATGCCTGCTCTTCATTGCCAACCTTCTTCTTCCTACAGAATTGTTCGTCATGACCAGGGACATTACAATGCTTGCATTTATAATCGGAATTGAACAAATAGAAATCTTCCATGTGAGAAGTTTTATTACAATGGGAGCATGGAAGAAACTCTTTTTGGTTCTTTCCGTTGAACTTTTGTTCTTCAACTTGTTTTAGCTGGCATTCATCCTCGCTTCATTTCTACGACATATTTCTCTTTCCCCTTTGATTTCGTTTCATTAAAATTGCACCTACAGGATGCTCTTCCTGCTTTATTGCTCTCCTATGTTCTTATGCTTGGAGAGAACTGACCAAATCATCGCCTGCCAATGTAGTGAGATAGCGAGATTCTTCCAATACATAAATCTTCTATTCAAATCTCTCTAGAATTGTAACAAGAATCTTTTCAACAGTTCTATCTTTTTCAAATCAACCTGCAACTAACAAATTTGAATGGCTACCCTCATCTCGTCGACATACTCTTGTTATATTCTCTGAGTCCTTTATTCTAAGCAAATCAAACTCCATCCACAAATTTAAAACTCGTATTATCTGATTTCGACCACTACCTTCGAACATCTTCTTCAATCAATCCCATGCTTCCTTTCCTGTCTCACAAGTGAGAATTCTTGCTAGAACTCCTTCATAAATAGAGGCATGAATAGTGACGAGAGTCTTGTATGGCTTGGTTGACTCTTCACTGTGTAGCCTCAACTGATTTAAAGTGGGATTCGAAGGAATGACTCGAGTTTCAACGTCCTGCTCAATAGTGCTCTAGATATCCTAAGATTTCAAAACAATCATCATCTTGTCTACCCAAAAATGATAGTTTTCACTGTCAAATAGCTATTGAGGTTGCACAAAAAAACCCACTGAAGCAAGACATGACAACGGAAAGAAATTGGATGATTTCCGTATGAACGAGAAGAGAATTTTTTGACGTTAATCTTACTCATAGTCCTTCAAGATTGTAAGCACTGACACCATGTCAAACTTGATTCAAGGATGAAAAATGTACAAAAATGGTTGATGGGCAAACCAGATCAACTCACGTTGACTAAAGGTTCTGACACAAGGACGGTCGTCGTTTTGCCCACACCTCAGCCATCGTCACCTATTGGAGGTATTAATTTGCCCGTCATCGCCTAAGCGGGGCGACGAAAGGCACCACGCAACGGATCACTCAGGTGACGCGTCTCTCAAGTGACGAAGCTATTCAGGCGAAGAGATCAGTTTCACTAAAGAAAGGGATCTAACCAATTTGCAATGAAGGCAATTCAAGATCCTAAACCATTCAACTTTCTATCCACATTCATGCATCTGGTTATGCACGCATCTTATCTAGGTTCGTTGTTAACATTTAATTTCTTGTCTTTGTAATCCATATATAAATAGACGTCATGTAAGGCTTGAGGAGCAGATGATTCAAACTTTAAACAAATATTAGACTTTTGTCTTTCTATCCGAATGAGTGGATTCTCTTTTAACATCATTTTTTATTTGGTGGATTTCAAGTGTAGATTGAGTAGAGTGTATCAACCGATGGTGGTGAATATGTAATATTCGTGTTGTTCCTCGCTCTCGTTCTTGTTCACGGTGGTGTATCTGTATTCGTGTGACAAGCGAGTTCTATCCGAGTCTTCTTTCACGGTGATGTATCTGCATCCGTGCAGGTTGATCTCAACCCATCATTCGATTTCCCTTTCACATTCGTTCCGTTCAGCCATCCCGTCTTATCTACCCTTTCGACCATACACGTCGCTCCATTCCCTACCCATAGTGACGTCCCGCATCGTTTCGATATTGGAATCATATTTCCGGTGACGTTCCCGCATCAGGTTCAAAAGCAAAAGAAAAAAAAAAGACCTAGAAGAAGATTATATCCCAACTAAAAATAATAATTCTTCCTAAAATCACTCTAATTAAGAGATTTAGTTTGACTAATTAAAAAATTATTCAAACTAACCTATTAGAAAAAAATCAATTCCTAAAAAGGTTAACCGCTAACACCGAGAGCTAGCTTGTTCTCATTGGTATGCGTTGAGGCGCAATGATAGGGGTAAAGCTTTCTATACGGGCCATGAAAATAGTATCAAATCTAGGCAAACTCTGAATACTAAATACAACTCCAAAATAATAGGAGTTAAGAACGACTAATGAGACTATGAGAGATAAGCTTCGTTTGTCATCAACAGGGAAACAACCCGGACTCAATTTCCCAGGACAAGCTCTATCCATCTAAATCCAAATAGCTCAGCAGAGTAAAGCAGAGTAAGTGGGTCCTCTCTCGGTTAGGGCTTTCCCCTATCCTTTACTCGTTTTCTTTGCCGCAAAGGACCGTGCGAAGTAAAATTGGGGCTGGGCCCTGTAGATCGACAATGGGGGACAGATCGACACTGGTGGGGGCGTGCGGGCGGGGTAGAGTAGAAAGAGAAGCGGCTAACGGTACGTCCACGTAACGGTTACGTAGTTTTACTAATTAATACTAATTTTTTTTAGTAAATTTTACTAAAAGTTGACCGTTACTAACGAAGTCAACGCAAAATTAGTAAAAAATGTAGTAAAATTTACTAAAATCCGGTCAACTTTTACTAAAGTCAACGCAAACTTAGTAAAAAAGTATGTAAATTTTACTACTTTTTTACTGTTCACAGCAGTTCAAGTTTACTAATTTTGCGCTGACTTTACTAAAACATTTCCGTTAGTAACGTTAACGCAGAATTAGTAAAAAATGTAGTAAAATTTACTGCTTTTTTTTACAATTTTTGCGTTGACTTTACTAAAATTTTTCGTATTTTATTAAAGTCAACGCAAAAGCAGTAAAAAAAGCAGTAAACGGTTACTAATTATCGGCTTAATTCGTACAGTAAAAAGTAGTAAAATTTACTACGTTTTTTTACTAATTTTGCGCTGACTTTACTAAAACATTTCCGTTAATAACGTCAACGCAGAATTAGTAAAAAAAAATAGTAAAATTTACTTCTTTTTTTACTAAAACTGGTTTGACTTTACTAAAATACGAAAAATTTTTGTAAAGTCAAAGCAAAATTAGTAAAAAAAAAGGAATAAAATTTACTACTTTTTTTACTAATTGTACTTTGACGTTACTAACGGAAATGTTTTAGTAAAGTCAGCGCAAAATTAGTAAACTTGAACTGCTGTTAACAGTAAAAAAGTAGTAAAATTTACATACTTTTTTACTAAGTTTGCGTTGACTTTACTAAAAGTTGACCGAATTTTAGTAAATTTTACTACATTTTTTACTAATTTTGCGTTGACTTCGTTAGTAACGGTCAACTTTTAGTAAAATTTACTACTTTTCTTTAGTATGAATTAGTAAACTACGTAACCGTTACGTGCACGTACCGTTAGCCGATTTCAGTAGAAAGGCTTGTATATCCATGTTTAATCTTCTTTGTTTTGTCTCTTCCTTCATGGCTCAAATTCAACCAAAAAATTAGATCATTTATTGAAGGTAAACTTCACAAATCCAATCTTTATTTATATATTGTATCCCCCTCCCCGCCTGCAAAAGTACGAGTGGATGGACAGTCAAGTTGCGAGCAAGTAATGTTTTCTTTGGCTTTATATAATTTTATTAGTTGGCATATATATCCCTCACTCCCACCCCCTCCCTCCACAGATGCAGACCCGATCCATTTTGTACAGACTGTTGCTCGTTCTTTTTAGATATTTTTCAGATTCATGTTCACGATGCTCGTTCATGCGGGGAAGGCTAAAAATCCAATTTTCCCAAATTTAATCCAGATTGCTTTCTAGCCCATTTCCCTGTGAAATCACCTTCTGCCAATTATTGTCACGTGCATGGCCCCTCTACCCATCACTCCATTGTCCTCCTCCAACTTCTACTCCTTGATTTCAAATAATCTTTAAATTACCCCCCTCTCCCCCAACCCCAATTATTGATTGAATGTGTGTTATTTATTTGAGTTGTATTTTCTTTACCCCTTTCACCCGCAACTGATAGTGCAAAACCCATGGCGTCCAGACACGTACCCCTGCTTACAAAGCAACACCCTTCTTTCTTATAAAACATATAATCAAGGAAGATGGTGGATGATCTGATCTGGGGTAGAGACTTAGACTTCCCCTATATTAATAAATATATATATATTCAATTCAATATTAAAAATAAGATTGACTACAGGTGTCCGAACCTAAAGACGATTTCCTTTTTCCTATTCCCATCAAGGCATTCGACGGTAAGTTGGTTCCCAGCAACATGTGCAATTCCAGTCCCTCCAGAAGAAGCTCAATATGAAACGTGGAAGCAACGGACAGCGGATTTCGTGCAAAGTCTCTTGCATCCACACGTTTCGAATCTAAACTAAGAAACTTCCCCCCCCCCCCCCCCCCTTCTCTAAGCACTTTAAAAAAGGAGAACACGTCATCCCAAGTCACTTTTAGCAGAACCACCACGTTCAAGGATTCCGCAATCTTCCAAAGGGGTAAAGACGAACAAAACAAAAGGAAGTGCATCAGATCTAACAGCTCACATCTAATCCACCCATCACCAACTAATCTCGTCCTAACCTCGTTTGTCCCTTCTGTTTTTCTGGTCATAAGCAGCAGGATCATCAGCCCCACAGATCTCAGTGGCATTTTAAGTACCCGGGTATAAATAATAAGGGATGTGACCCAACCTGTGAAATTCCCATGGTTGAAGACAGCAAACGATACATCAAATCAGAAAAAGAAAAAGGAAGAAACAATATCACGCGTTTCTATTTCCACATGTTGTCAACCAACAGCCAACGCCAATGAAATGAGTTTTACCCAAGACCCTATATCTATGATATCATTCAAGGCAGCTCGTCATTTACAAGCAAACCGCAGCTTCGGTTTCTCTCCTCCGAGAAACGATTTTCCAGTCGGAATATACACAGAACTAGTGATTGATCAAAAATCGACGCTTGACGTTCGATAACGTACCCGGTTGGAGATTGCACTCATGTCTTTGATTTACCGGCAATCGGACGAGCTGAACGAATCAGGGAATCCAGATGGCTTGGGAGGTATGCTGACCTGTGTGTATGAGAACGACATGTTGTCAAATGTCGAGGAAGTGCCTTCACTCGCGTGCCACCCTTGAACCATTTGTGGCAAGCTCATGTGCAGGTCGATGCCCTCGTTTTCGTCTTCCTCTTGCCTCAGTGGTTTCCACTGCTCCACGAGTGGGACCAACATGTTGACGGCGTGGCCCATGTCGGGTCTCTGGAATGGTTCACGTGCGGTGCAGTGCCCAGCAAGCTCGGATACTTTAATAATGCTCTCAAGGGTTTCCTCATCGGGATTGAGTGTCTGATCGATGGCTTTGGGGATGTTCTCCTTGTTGATTAGCACCCGACGAAACCAGGTAACCAGATGGGCCTTCTCGTCTGGGAAGGCGTCGTCCAGCGCCTTTCTTCCAGTGATCAGCTCCATCAAGACTACTCCGAATGCAAAGACATCCACCTTTGTCGTCACTCTTCCGGTGGCTGCAGAAGAAGAAAACACCATTAGCACAAAAAAGACCAGGCATCCCACGAATTTTTCTTCTCAAAGTGGAAACAAAGCGGCAGTAAATCATAGCATGGTATAACTCTGGAAGCAAGACTTAATTTCTCATGATTTCATGGAAAGTTTCCATTGGAAACATACTCAAAATATAAGCAGCTAGAGAGAATCAGAGCACATAAGTGGGCAGCCTAAGAAAACAACACTGCTCCATAACAATGACCATACACTCCCATCACTTCAGCACCCATCATCACATGAAGTGCACCTACAACCGAACATATGCAGAGGAGCGCAATAACTGCTCGATCCTATAGAAACGACCTAATACGTCCCATATTTCATTGCAGCTTAATCAACAGCACATGTAAAAATAACTGTAATGGCAAGAACATTTCAGAGGAAGAAAAACTAGCAAACTCACCAGCATATTCAGGGGCAAGATAACCAAAAGTTCCGGCCAACCGAGTCTCGACAGAGTACTTTCCATCCGGAGCATGCTTCACCAAACCAAAGTCCGCAACCTTCGCTCTCATATCATCGCCTAAGAGTATGTTAGATGGCTTCAAGTCCCTGTGAATGAAGCTCTGCTGTGCCAAACTATGCAGATACTCCACACCCCTCGCGACATCAAGTGCAATGGTAACCCTTTGCTTCCATGTCAGAGGCGGATATCTCCTCTCCTGGCATTCGAACAGATGCTGCGTCAGAGTTCCCTGTGGCATGTATTCGTATACAAGAAGCCTCTCATCCCCATTAATGCAGTATCCTAGTAGGGCAACAAGGTGCCTGTGCCTAACTTTTGTAAGCACCCCGATCTCGGCTTGGAACTCATTCATCCCCTTAGTGCCCATTGCAACAGATACCATCCTCTTAACCGCAATCTTGGTGCCATCGTGCAATTCACCTCGATAGACAACACCAAAACCACCTCTTCCCAATATATTGTCGTCACTGAAGTTATTTGTGACTTGACGCAGAACTTCAATCGGAATAGATACATTGCCTCCATCGAAAACCGGAAACTCGCTATGATCACCACTGCTTTGACTCTGTAGCTCGCTTGGAACTCCAGCATACCCATTATTGAGGGCATTCACCATTCCAGCACCAGTCTTGGTGGCGGGCAAGCCAAGTTCGGGATTTCCAACTCTACTGAACTTTGTGTGCTTCCTCTTTACATACAAGAATTTGTAAGACACAAACAACATGATGAGGACGACAATCAAAACTCCTACAACCACACCCACAATCACACCTGCCGAAACCTTGGAACCACCTGAAGAACCCGACGGGCTGGAGGAGTTGCCACCTGAACCACTCCCACTGTCACCTGTAATATTCTTTCCAAGGAAAGGATTCCCGGAACTGGTAAATTTTACTGAGGCAGGGAAAACAGGTACTGTTCCTGACAAGTTATTGTTGGACACATCGAACACCTGAAGATTCGGAAGTGAGGTCAAGCCCTGAGGGATCGAGCCGGTCAAATTATTGTTGTTCAGGAGCAAAGTCCTAAGTGACGTCAGATTCACAAACGCGGGAGAGATCGTCCCATTAAACCCCTGCTTCGACAATGTAATGCTAGTGACATTCGTCCCTTGACAACCTACGAAGCTCCACCCACCACAGGCATCATTCCCGGTCCACGAATCCGCCAGAGTCAGCGGATAACCAAGCCCTCCGGCAACCTGCAGCATTATCATCACCTGCGAATCACAAGGACCAGAACTATTCCTACAGAAACGGTTCCCATCATAGGTCAACTTCATGGACCCACTACTGCTCGGCACGGGACCCTGCAACTTGTTGTTATCGAGACTCACATTCAACAGATTCTTCATTGACAACAACGAACTCGGTACCAATCCGGTAAATGAGTTGTCCCTCAACTGCAGGTCAAACAAATTAACACAGTTGGACAAATCCGGGATCTCGCCGGAGAACCCGTTCTTCTGGAGCCAGACCTGGGAAAGCTGCTGCATGGAGGAGAGCACCGAGATGCCTCCAGAGAGGCCTGCGCCGACCTGGTTGTTCAGCCAGAGGAACTGGATGCTGGATCCGGAGAAGGATCCAGGGAGGGCGCCGGTGAGGTTGTTGTAGGAGAGGCGGAGTTCCGCGAGTGACTGGAGGGAGCCGAGGAAGTCAGGGATGGTCCCGACAAGATTGGAACTTCCAGCGTAGATCTTTGCAAGCGAGGAAGAGGCGGATAGCGAGGAGGGGAGGGACCAAGGGGCGAGGTTGATGTTCTGGGTGATGGAGAGTGTCTGGAGGTTGGTGAGGCCGGCGAGAGAAGTCACAGAGGTGAAGTTGTTGGAGTCAAGGTAGAGCGCCTGGACGGAGGGAGGGAAGGCGGGGATGGTGCCGGAGAGCTGGTTGCCCTGGAGGGAGAGGGTTGCGAGGCTGCTGAGATTCGATATAGAAGAAGGAAGGGTTCCGGAGAGGGACTTGGAGGACAAGGTAATGGAGGTGACGTAGCGAGAGGGGGAGCAGGAGACTCCCGACCAGTTGCAGTAGGCGGTAGTGGGAGACCAGCCGGAGGGGGTTGGCTTAAGGGCAGCGAGGAGAGCGGACATTGCAGCAGAATCATCGCCGAAGGACGGCGTAGTTAGGACGAGGAGGAGAAAGAGAAGGAGGACGGGGTGGAGGAGGGGAAGGTTTCTGGTCGGCTGCATCTTTTCCGGCAGATAGAGAGAAGTTAGGGAGAGATTCGGCGCAGGTTTTTCTTGTAAGAAGAAGATGATAAAAGGAGGAGGAGAAGACGAAAAGGAGTTTACTTGGTTCCCTTTTTTCGGGATATTTGTCCTGAGTCCTTAATTCTTCTCAACCATATCAATTAAACCATTTTACGAAATACACCGCCACATTTCCGATAATTCCAAAATTTCGTCAATGAATCAATCGAATGGAATTTCCCCAGATTAAATAAAACTAAAATTCTAAAAATTTTAATAAACTGCAAAATTCAGGCCAACAAGTAACTAAGAGGTTGATTAAGAAGAAATTAAAAGTTGAGGGACTGAACTGCAATTGCGTGTGAACGACCTAACGCCTACCGCGTCAAGAATCGGCGTCCCGACGAGCTTGTATAAGAAAGAATATGGCCGTTTTGCTTCCCCGGTCTGTTTCTACCATTATCTGATTTAAATTGTGGTTTTGATTTGCGTGGGAAATGGAAGTGATGAGGACGTGCCTCTTTTTAATAATATTAACAATAAGTAGCTGAGAGTACAGCTAAGTGGCGTCACTTTACATGGATTTATGGGATTTTTCTTCTTTTTATTACCATTCTAAAAGAAAATATCGCGGTCGGATCCAAAGGAAATAATATTTTGGTCGGAGGTTATCATCAAATATTAATTGATTTTAATGATTACGTGTTAACGTGTCGCTTCCATGAAGTTGACTCCAAATAAATTATATTGTGGTTCCCTCTAAGTTGATCGTGGTTTCGTTTAACTCTATATCTGATTTTATGTTCGTGGCATAATTTGCGTCAGAACGAAAATCTCAAAAAGGAAGTAGGATTGTGTCATTTTCAATTATGTTCCATTTGATATCTTTCTTCAAACTATATAGTTTGTAATCCTACCCATTGGTTTCGGGTAGCCCGTAATATGATCGGTATTCATATATGTTCTTAACTAAATCGAATAGCTTTTAGATTCTAAATTTTTTAAAACTTACGGTATTAAATATGATTTGAGGTTCTCGTATCGAGAATTAAAATCTCAAATATATGTTAATATATAATTATTTATATTTTTATAATATATTTTTATAATTTTTTTTAATAAATAATGAAGACCAAAAGCCCAAAATATTGTGAATTATTTGAAGTTAAAATTTTTAATTTAGAATTGCCAAATTTTTATTTAAAATTGTAGTATTTTTCTTTAACTCATAGAGTAGGTTTTATATTTTAAAAATTAAAAATAAGGAACAAGCTTTAGGTTTTGGATTTTACGTCCCGAACTTAACTACAGTGAAACCTGATCACCGTATGTAAGCCTACCTATTTTTTTTAACTCAGAAGCAGGTAATTCAACTTTAAAAAAATGTAAAATGTCTATTTATTTTACTGTGCAATAAAATTTTAATTTTTGTGAGACCTTTTAAGATAAGTAAAATAAAATTAACACATAAAATTTGAAAAATCTATGCCCTCTTTCTTCTCAAAATTTTAAAATAAGCTTCGTATTTTATTGTTTAATAGAACGAATTAGTGAAATGTTTTAGCAAAAATTCTAAAATCAATAATACGGTAATAAAATTGGTAATTTATCAAGTATGTAGAGTGTGTTGTGGGAGTAGCGAAACAAAGATTTATATTTATTTATTTAATATTATATACATCACGCAAACATGAAGTAACCACCAGCGAGCAGACAAAGGAAGACACTTCCGAGGGAAGAATACGATAAACAGGGGGAAAAAGGCAGACACCTCCTGTTGACATGACGCGTGAGGAATTTCTGGCAAAGATTGCCAGCTGGCAATACGTGAGGAAATATAAGATTCATATTTAACGCCGTGTTCAAGACAACGCGTTATCTCCTTTTAGATTGGGAAAAAAACCTGTCTTCAGCGACAGCAATTGGAGGGGGGAAATTAGGCTCTGTCTTTGTCCCCAACCTCTACGCTTTGTTCACAATTATTCTTCTATAAAGAAGGTCTTGTGATGATTTCTTTGCGAATTTCCGAATATCTTTTTTTTCTTGCCCTACGGGAACTTGCTTTTTTCATTTCCGAAAAGGGAATAAATTTGATTTACCAAAAAAAAAAAAGGAATAAATTTGGAGCCTTAAAATTAAATATATATACACAGCTGGCAAGGAAAATGCATCCGAGAAATCCTTCGTCCGGATTGGGGGCAATTCCACCCACCTAACAACAACAAAAATATCCCAAAATATTCCTTATGAGTTTGAAAATTTAAGCAGAAAAACAAAAGGCACCAAAAGTAACAGCTAATGCTTAGCTAGTCAAGGAGATGAGATGACTGATGATCGATGTTCGTAGAGGAAGTCAATATTTTGTTCCAGAATAATCGGACAAGGCCAAAGTTCCACGAGACTTTTCGTATTTTATGTAGAGTTTTATACGAATTTACAATTAGTTTTAAGAAAGGTACGAAATACGATTTGTGTTTAAAATATTCTCGAAATACGGTTGCCGTGACGGGTTTTGAAAACTAATATTTTAATTTATAAAGAAGACGGATTTTAAAATAACTAAGTGGAAGGCGAGTTTTTCAAAACTCGGTGAATGAAAACGAAAGAGAGGAGGAATGGAGTAGGGGAGAGGAAGGGGCTGGGGAGCTGGGGTGGGAAGGATGGGGGAGTGGGGAAGGGGGGTGTTGGGCTGGTAGGGGCGAGGACGGGGACGTTCTTTTTTTTAATTGAAATTAATAGAAGATGGGTTTTCAAAATTCGCCATAACTATCGTATTTCGGTAATATTGAAAACACAAACCGTATTTTGCGAATTTTTTTACGAACTAACTGTACATGCGTACAAAACTCGTTTTATGTAATGTAAGTCATTTTTGGAGTTATGTTCTAAAATAGTGTTAGGTGAAAAACAATTTGCAAACGAAATTTTAAAAATAATATTTCGAAGTCAGATTTTATAAGTCTCACTTCCTTAAGGGGATTTCTTGGAAGTTGTTGGCCCTTTGGTTGTAACTAAGAGGGGGATAAATTAGTCTTTTAGCTCGAATAGAACTTTCTTGGCAAACTCACAGAACCCTCACAACGAAAGACATAGCTTATGGGATTTATAGAAGCTTCAAGACAAATTGCAACACAATGTTTTAGAGTGGTTTGGTAAATACACCTACATCCACTTTCGGTCGCTTTCACTAATAACTTATAAGTAGTGGTTACAGTGTGGAAAGTTGAACCTTCTGTGGTGAAAGAAACACAATTTCTTTAACCACGGGATGGTAAGACTAACTTAACCAATACAAGAAACTCTCTTGTTGAGTTTGTGATGTATCTACGTCGAAGCACAAGGAAATCAACCAGACTTGGCGAGCGCATAACCTTGGCCGGAAGCTTCAGCCTTCTATGACGAAGTAACGAGTAGTCCCTTCAGCGGATCTGCGATCAGGCTCAATGATGCTATTTGCATGTGTTCGGACGTTGTCTGATGGGCTTCTCTTTTTGAATTTTCGATTTAATCTGCAAAACAAAGAAAATAACAGTCTACAAAAGCTGTAGTCCCTCACCACTTGCGCCTGCTACCGAAACCTTCTCTTGGACCTATTGTACGCCAACCCGGCGTTACAGACAACTTTTCTGGCCAAGTCCTTCAGTTCCGTACCCACCAACACCTACGGAGTGGCTTCACCAATGCACACCTGCTGCAAACAAACAGATAACCAGATAACAAACTATAGAAGGTTGTAGGTCCCTCACTGCTTACGCCAGCTACGGACTCCTTCTCTCTGACCAATTCTGTACGCAGACTCGCCAACCAGCGACCCTTCTCCCCAGGCCCTGTTGCACGTAGTCCGACGTTACGGACTGTGTTCCAATCGAGTCCCTCGGATCCGTAACCACCAGCGTCTCCGGAGCGACTTCACCAACGCTCAAACCGCTGTAGTCACCTCCTGCGAGAACGCTCGCCTGGAGACTACATTCCTACACACTCAACACATACGTTAAACACCACAATAACGCTGCAAGAGTGCCAAGACTTACCACCAATGTTAAAAATCGCCGAACGAATTATTTTTGAGTTTTTCCTTTATATAGTGGTTTTGTCCTTCTGTTATTAAGAAAATTTATTCTTCCAAAAATAAATTACGACCAGATTCATTCTCATAGTGCATAAAATATTTGGAAATAATATCTGATTGATTTCACATCAATCGGATTATCCAATCTCAAGTTATCGCATTACACAAGTTTGGAGCTAAATTCGAACCACAACCTCCTATAGTTGGAAAGAAAAAATATTTTATTCCCAATCTGAGAAATCTGATCATTGACTCGTACATATATCCGTTAGGGATTATCTAAAATTAATTTTGTGTTAATTGGATATTTGATTCCCACGATAAAGCACTACAGAAGGTTCGGTCAAAATAGAGAGTTAACCTTCTATTGATGGAAATAATAGAGAGTTAACCTTCTATTGAGTTAACGGTCAAACTCAACTAAATGTCAGCCATCGACTACAGTACACCACAGGGAGCCATCGAAGGTGGTGTACAAAACTTTGGCATATGGAGGACCGCAAATGAAACATTTCACTAGAGCGGCCTCAAGGGATATTGCCCTCTCAACGAACACCCTTTCGCATGTGAGAATATTAGTTCTAATAAATAGAAATCCCAGAACATAGGTTTTACAACTTTATAACACATTTTAAAATAAATTTAACGGAGACTCCATATAACTTTACTAGGTATAGCTACAACACCTTTTTCTACACAGCCCTTTGAAGGAACATGATCCTCCCTTACTTTCCTCTCCAGATTACGCCTCGTCTTTCACCCATCGTCCTCGACTACAGCACGAGGAATTGGAGACGATCAAGTGAGGGCTCGAGGTTCGTCTAGAACGCGTTGGAAAGGCACACAAGGACATACGTTAATTTGAATTGAAATGATGTTCTAATTAATAAAATATGCAAAGGAAGTCGGCAACCAAAACGTTTTCAGGAAGAAGAAAAAAAGGTGGAGAGTAGGCATTTTTTCCGCTTCAAGGTGACCTCTTTAAAAGCACTCTCAACTTCTAGCATGTCCACCAAGTCTCGATTGTTGTAAGGTCTTATTGCTCAGATTTCTGTGTATACAACTTCACCTCTCGGTTTGCTTTTGCGTCATCTAAGGCTTTGACGACAACTACTATTTCTTTAGATATGTTATCTCGCTTGTGCATAAACTCTTGGAAGAACACACCAATTTGCTACCTTCTCTCACGAAGCTTTGTGATTTTCTTTCTTAGTACGACTATCTCGAGAGAAGTGATAGATTGCACAGAGCAATCCAGATTCTTCGCTTGGACTTTGGCTTTGGCAGAAATTTTGGCCTAGAGGTCCTTCCAACTATGCCAAAGATACTTGTACACAAAAGAGCATAAGTCATGCATATGTTCTAACAAGGCCTTCGTTGTCCCAATGCATAACACCCTCCTCCAATGCCAAGAAATGCTCCTCCTCGGTTATATCCTGATCTAAAGTAGAAATCAGGACAATTATGATTGACGTTAGAGTCAACCGAAGCATGACCGGGTGATAGGAAAGGGATACAACTAGACCTCCATGGATCTCGATGATGGAACGGGAAACTCGAGCAACCTGTAAAGTAGGACACAATGAATCATGCTAGTTACTAAAACTACAGAGTGAGTAATATGACACTCACCGCATCATTTTCTTTAGAATAGTCAACCTCAGAAGGTGGGAGGCTTTTATTCAGTTTTCAAACGTAGCACAACCCATGTCCTATTAAACCCTTCCCCTCCACATTTGAAGTTGCATCAGCTGCATCCAGGTCTCTTTCGTGAATCATAATAGGGGGATATGGGTTGGCCTTGAGGATGTCATTAACTCTTCGACAATATCTCTCCCTTGAAAATTCTATATTGGAGGAGGAACCTCTTTCTTGGAAGGGGCTTCTTCTGAGTTTGCCCCTTTTCTAAAGAGGACATCTCCTTAACGGTTTCCTTATAAAAATGGTCTCCATTGTATAATGTTGCTATATGTGCTCAAGTGTGACCAATATTTGGACTTACAAGCCTCAATTATCTGCAATTGGGAGATAATTTAAGGACGTGAATATAAGATGAGTCTTGGGAAGTAATGTTCAATCCACATTTACAGAAGACATATGAGACCTCTTACTGAATATGTCGAGAATTCATTCAAGTCTGCTATAGCAACATA
Organism: Melastoma candidum; assembly: GCA_023653495.1. Taxonomy (NCBI): domain Eukaryota; kingdom Viridiplantae; phylum Streptophyta; class Magnoliopsida; order Myrtales; family Melastomataceae; genus Melastoma; species Melastoma candidum. Next base: position 12,174,778 of record CM042884.1, on the reverse strand, counting down.
AAAAGAGCACTATATAAAGATTCAAGAGCATGGGGACAAAGGCTCCAACAAGAAGAAACCCAATTCTATCATGAACAATCCATATCACTTGTTCTTATTGTAAAAGATGAACTTGGACAGCCACGCAAGATAAAATTTTAAATCTTCTAGTGGATCCTAATGCCTACTAGACATACATGACATACCCATATGTCCCTTTACCACATTGCAAATCCTTGATTGAGGGTTGAATTTGAATTAGTCCTCATCCAGAGAGAGAAAACAAAGAAGAACATTGTGGCTATGACAGTTAGTTAAGACACAAATGTCCCCGAGTGTAATATAAATAAACCATGAGACAATATAAGTAATTGACAACAAAATTCTAGAATGATAAAAAGCCAGAATAAATTATAGAGTTGCACTCCATATAAGAGATTGAGATGTCGATGAAGGTAGATATACCTAAACGCTCTCAAAATGCACCCTTCCTCTTCTTTCTTTCAGGTGGCCAACCAATCATGAAACCTTATGTCGCTCCCCTGCAATGGGAAATATTAGAGGTCTTCAGATGCACATGGTTGTGCCATCCTATTAGTCAGAAGGGCTTGCCTCCAAATACCGCGAGTCGGGTCTTAGTGTAGAGCAACGACCATTCCTGGAGTGTTGGCTTGGAAGACGATGTTTGGCTTCCTAGCACAGAAGTAGGGATGAAAAGGCCCAATGTTTGGCTTCCTTCTGCTCGCATCTCTTCTCTATTATGCAACTCATGAGTGTTGAAGACGATGGGCAACTAGCGAGGACAAAAAATTGCAGCAAAAGCAACACTGTCACTCGAGGTGTGGGGGTGAACATGGGGACTGGCTTTCCTAGAAGTGGTTTAAGGAGCCATGGATTGAGCGAAGAATATGAATAATGAGGTGAAACGGCTAATGACAGGTTTGGAAGGTAGAGAGTTTTTGAGGTGGAAATGATAATATTTGAGGAAAGGTGAAATGATGTCCTATCTCAATAAACTTTTAAATGAAAAAGGTTAATATGTTTCCTATTGAAAATTCAAGTCCATAAGCCCCTAGACCAATAATTGGCCTATAAATAAACCTAGGTTCGATATACGAAGATTAGTTGGTTTTCACGTATCTTGGCCCAGTGTTGTCGCTTGGACTTCGTTTTTCACCCATAAAATCACATCCTATTGACATCTCTCGCTTGATAAGGGGTATCACTTAGCTTCAACATTTGCTTGAACTTGAGTTTATTCTAGGAATTCCATCATTTGCTTGGAAGAAAGCTGCAGGTTCCAACCCATTCAGGCGTAAGAAGTACGTACTAACAAAGGGCAAGCGTCACAAAATCAAGAGATTAGTTGGGATTTGAAGCGAGGAAGAAGAAAAAGGTGTGACTCGGTAACAATTAGGATACAATGTGACCAAAGCCACTTGACAAGATTATAACTTTGGGATCTTAGTTGGTTGGTTAGGATTTCTGTATTTATCGGTTTATAGACGGTAAAGCTAAGCACAATCACAATTCAAATAGAAATTGATTGTCATAGCTATTAGTTCATGCATTCCAATTGTATTCTCTCGGAACTTCATGTAAACTTTTGTAAGTGTCCACTATTTTTACTTAAGCATTTGTGTTTCTCTTTACTCTTGATTCTCAATTACCATATTCTCGAACACCCTATTCATTTGCCAAATATTTAAGACATGTTTGCTAATCAACACATCTCAACAAAATTCAGATGCTATTATCCCAAGTCTTAGAGTTGAATTTAAGGCTGCGCGAGTGTCTTTTTTATACTCTGACTTGATAAAACTGTGAATTGTGATCGTTGTTGTTACGTAATTGATTATGTAATTCATGGGACTGTACGAATAATAGTTGATTTTCTACTATGCTTGCACAATCACTAGACCCCATTGATAAAGAGACAAAATGCTGGCAAAGTCCCACTACATAAACATGCAAGTGAACTTTTAATAATCTTATCATTGAGCAAGGAACATTGTGGCTCACATGATGGAAACAAGGCAAATGGACAAAATCGGCCCAACCTCAATGTAGGCCTAGTGAAGTGGGTGACTTTTATTCCCATGACATTGTAATTTACCCCTTATTATAATTTACAAAAAATCATCAAAACAGAATTGATTTGGAGGCAAATCTTTAGTAGCCTTCTAGGGTAAAGTTTGAGACTTCAATTTTATTGGCCTCAAATGATTTAACTAAGGGGGTAATCGATAACACACGCCACCTATAATATCTATGGGTCGTTCTGCTGGAACCATAGTCAATTAGTCCATTCAAAACATATATACCTCTGGTAAAATTTTATTTTATAAGACTTGAATCCAGGATGTGTATTAGGAAAAACAATTCGTAGTTTGATGTGAACGACAATTACAAAACAATTGTGCCAAAAGTTGCAGAAGTATTAAAGCAGAAATAAGACCAAGAAACGGAGAAAAGGACTTACTGTTATTGATAACAAATTGAACCCAAAAGATTACACAAAGATAACCTATGTACCATGTTTTGGGTTCAAGTGATTGTCAACCTTTTATCCTATGTAGTGAAGCTATTTATAAAACAAAAGAAAAGCACATGTCGAAATCCTTAAAGTAACTACTGGTAACCGCTCTTAGAAACTGTCGACAACTTTCAATCAATAGTAGGGGCTTTGATCTCTAACATCATTATGCTACTCTTATCTTCGATTGTCAGTATTTTTCTAGGGAACTTTTGTCAGGGACTCCGACTAGAATTATTTGGATCCAAGTCCTTTAACTTCTGAATACATGGGCTTCAGTAATCTTTCAGTCAACTGTTGACTATATATAAGTCTTCGACATTGCAATTCTTCATGGGCTCAAGCCCATGGGCCCAAAGTCAATTTACCGAATAAACATTTTGCCTCTTACCTTGTACTATTTAAATTCATTCACCTTCTCACTTTTACTTTACATTTCATTACTTTCAAACCCTAGAGAATGTTCATCTCCTCCTCTCTTTTCTTCTTCCGCAAGCTTCACGGCGTTGTTACTATCCAAATTTTCAAGATCAAGGATCATTCGGGTATCACAAAATTGTCCATGAAAGTAGTCGAACAAGACATTGCTTCACAATGGCTCCTAAAACATTATGCATTGACAATAAATCGCTCAAGGTAGACATGGCATCCTTCAGTTATTGTTCCCTGTTTGTTGAGCGAGAAACCATGGGTCCAGTATCTAGGTTATGTACCATAAATACATCCATTTAATTTATTAACAATATAATATAAACTCATATTCTTCTAAAAGTATTACAAACCTTGTTACAAAATTCCATCACCTTCCTATTCTAACTTTCAAGGACTCCGAATACCACACATGAATGTCCATGTGACTCTCTTAGGCTCCACCTAGATGCAAAACAAGTGAATAAGAACATACGACGTTAGCATAAAGCTAAGTACAACAATCACCCTACTATACTCATACGACGTTTTGTAATAACTAGTACTTTTCTATGTAAATATGACTTTTGAATGTCATTGGATATGAGCTGTGAATGAGAGATTACATGTACATAAGTGAATAAGAGTGCGTGGTTACGGATGTAGGAGGTGTGATTTAAGTAAGAATGCTTCGTACTCTCAAAACAATGCACGTTTTAGATCAATGCAGGATTGATATGAGGAGTTTAAAGGTATAAATTGTGGCCCTGAAGTACAGGTTAGGAAAGCGTCTAATTGAATGTAGCATTCGGTTATAAACATTGGCGAATTCAACTAGTTATAGGGCAGAAATGGGCGCATGAAAGCTCGGATTGGAAGGATGCTATCAACGACCAATATTTACCACTAATACCCTACATCAAAAGGGAGATTTTGTCCAAAAGAAATATGGAAAAGACCTGCCCAAAAGGGACATACTAAGTTGAGCTTAACCCGCGACTGAAATGGAGTAAAGATAAGACTCAGACGAAAGTGAGCCATAGAAGGTGGGGGCCTTGGAGACCTAATTTGTGCTGGAATTTTCCTATCTAAGAATGTTATTTTTGGTATTGAAAACCTGATTTAAAAGTTAGCTATAATAAGCATGAGGTCACCTGAGCTCGAGGTGGTCGAAAGACAACATCGACAATGCATGATGTCACCCGTGACATCACTATTGCAAGTTGCATTGACTATTTGGATTGAAGTAAGCTGGCTTCCTCAAGAAGCCTTCTAAATCAGATTTGAATCAGCCAAAGTCGTGCCATTTGTGCTGCATAAGAAAAAGGTGGTCACACTTGTAAGAAACTTGTGTCTTTGAGGTAAAAATTTAAGTTTTGGCAGGTCCCACCATTTCCCCTTCTTATTTCCCTTCTGGGCATGAAACTTTCAAAAAATGGTGGCCAAGAAAAGAGGGGAAAAAGGAGCAGAAAAGAATCATAAAGAAAGGCTACGAAAAAGGAAAGAAACGTTCAGGGAGAAGAAGCGGAAATCGGGGGGAACGTGGAAGGCCACCGTGGAGGAAAGAACGAAGAGAACTCGACAATGTGTGGGCCAGCGAAGGAGGGTCTTGCTGAAGCCTCCCATATGTGGGGAAGTAACTCAAAGGAGGAAAGAGCTCGAGCACTTGTGTTTCGAGCAAAGTAAAAGGTATGTTTCCACCGTCATTCCATCTTTTCTTTTCATCAACGACCACAATAATTACTGCCATTTGAGTACCTAATATGGGTGTCTTTCTGGTTGTCGATGGTGAAGGGGTGGTTGGACCCTAGCGATAAAGTGTGGCGTCGTATCTTGGGAGAAGGGGGCACCCAAATCTTGCACTAGTAGAGCAGAATTCCAAACGTGTCTCGGAACAATATTAGCCGAAGGGCTGAAAATAAGAGGAGTGCAAAGAACGTATTGGAGGTCTTAAAGGACCAGAGTATTGTGCTGGAATGAGGCACAAAAGTCAAGCTTGGGGGTGGTTGAGAGGTGAGACTGAATAGATGAGAACTCGGTTGTATTGCAGAATATGTGATTGATATCGCCCGGAAAGGGCTACCTTATGAGGCGGGAATGCGAGGGACTAGGAGGAATAAATTTTCCCTCGGAATGGATAAAGAAAAGGCCAAGATGGTTGGAAACAAAACGTTGAGAGCATTCTCCCATGAAAACACACGACGAATCCTTTTTGTGGCCATTCACTACAGAATAACGAATTGGAGAATCACGCAAGGAATAATGGTTGAAAGTTCCAAACCTGAGGCTTCTTTTGGTATGAGTAGAGCTAAAAATGTGACATCCTCTAATGAGGCCGAAACAATGATAGTAAAGGTCCTCATGGGGTTAGGATCATAATGGGATACGATAAAATTACGAGATTTTACCCGGTTTAAGAAATATTAATGCAAATGTCCGAATGATACTTGGGAGTGGCTGCATACTTAGTTTGTTAAACTAATATTTTTCGTGTCTTGAATAGGTCCTAAGAGTAAGTTGAATCAAACATATAGGCACTTATGGGTTCAATGTGAAAATTGCACCATTGCCTCGTATAGTAGTGTACAGATTGTAATATAAACAAGATTGATACTAAATCTTGTAACGATTTTCGATACTAAATGAAATATTAATTTTCTATTATTTAAGAAAAATTTTGATCCTTTCACGTCTCATATGTTCATTTCCCATCCTTAACTCACTTAAAAGCCACTAAAATTCATACTTAGATGATCCCAAAACACCGGTCGTACGATGTATTCTTAAGTCATTTCACGAATACAAAATTTGTTCGAAATGATCGCAACACAACCAATCCATCTTTGTCTATGGCTGAATATATTACGAGAATTAAGTGAATGGAAATGACGACAATTTGTGTGAGAAATGAATAAATTACGAGAATGATTGCTTTGTTGTGAATGAATGTTGTGGGTTGCTCTTAAATGGGAATGCAACTGGACAATTGTTGTTATGAAGTACGAGGAATGCTTATCTTTTTAGTGGTCGTGAGGGTCGTATGGCTAGGAATGTTTTCATATGATTTTGATAATGAGGAAAACAGATGCTCAGCCTTTTATGAACCGAAGAAAACCTTCTCAACTACAAAAGCTACGACTTTCTGTTAGGAAATAATTTTATTAATTAGATAATTATTTAATTACGAAATTTAAAGGAATATTCTCTAAAATTATCTTGTTGATTAAAACATTTAATATGATCAATTTCGTTAACAATGAAATTAAGGAAGCGATTTATTTTCTAATTATCTATTTATGGAAACCTTTTGTACGTTTATCCGTAACATCATCCTATCCAATAAAAATTGGTTCTTGGATAATTGTGCACGTCATTTGTCCACATTCATTAAACTATGTCAAGGATAAGACAATGACATTTAGAAGTTAATCTTAATTTATTTTCATTCATTGAAGATGAATAACTAATTTTGGTCAAGAATCTTCTCCGGATCGACTTGACCACAAAGGAACTGATTTTTAGGATAAGTATCCACACCATTCCTCCAAGTTCATTAGATTGTTTATCTTGGACAGAATGTTCTCAGGGAAGTCAATCTCAATTACGTCCAATTATAGAAGGTTGTTATACATTTCAACCCAGAATCTTCTGTAATGCATTATTAATGAGAATTTTTTATCAAATCAAACCTTAATTGATTTAATCTACGTCTTAGTGAGTATTTGCTCAAATCAGACCTTAATTAATTTAATCTACGTCTTAATGGATATTTGCATGTGCGTGACGCATTTGTATACTTGTAATTAATTTAATGATTGATTAATTATTTTCTTGTATGTGCATAAGCCAATTTTGTCGGATTTTAATTTCCTTTACTTATGTATTGTGTATAAATTGAATCATTCCGCCATACTGTGAAAATTTAAGAGTGAGAAATACTAGACAGACATGAGAAAGTTTGGTGAGTGAGTTCGAGTTTTTGTTAGTCATACACGGGAAGGGACGTGGGCTGTAGAAGGCTATAGCGTTGGTTCTGGAAGGGTGACATGGAGGCCACAAGGGACTCTTAGTTGGAGACTACGGGAGACGTTTGAGGAGACTTATAGCTGGAGGCTGGCATACCAACATGCAGTGGACCGTAGAAAATGGCAGATATTCCTGGAGCACAGAAGATGAGGGATTGACCATCTTTTGTGGCATAACGTTTTGTGTGAACATGAACCTTGGACATGGGTTGTTGTTTGCTCGCATGGGATTTGCCATATAGTCGCTATTTCGAGGAGGTTGCATAGGTAGTGTAGAGCTAGAAGGAAAATCCATTCTTGGACATAAGTTGTTATCTGCTTGAGTATGCATGTTGCTTTTGTTTTGATTTCAGGTCTGAATGCGAATTGAAAACAAGGTTAAAGTGGTGGTTAATAAAAATGTAATTATTATGTACATACCTATATAAATGTTAGGTGATATGTATAGACTCTTTGTTTACGTCAATAAATATACATATTTTTCTTGTTAAGGTAAATCTAGGTATGTTATAAAAGCCATGTTGTTAAAAAGCCTTTCCCTAGGAATACCCTCATCAAAGGCAGGTCCTCTCCATGGAAATCTTTAACCGAATACCTTCCCTATATTCCTTCGTCAAATGTTGGCCATTTTAGAGGTCTTGCAATGACAATGGAGAGAGGCTTATGTTTGTGGTTGATAATGCTTCCCGTGCTCCTCTTCCAAGTCAATATACTTCATATCATACAAAGGGTTTTGTTGACTGTGATTAGTGGTTGAACCCTTGCATGATGTAAAGGCTTGAATCAATTGGGGGCATGCCCTCAGTTTCCCAACTTGCCCATGGCAACATCGACTAGGGGGAACTCATTACGGTCAATTTCTATACATAAATTAACCTTGCAATTCCCTTCTACAACCGCCATTCTTCTAGCGATACTTGAAGAAACTCACACACTTCCTACTAAAGATCATGGCATAGTCCTTCAAGCCTTAGATACATGTCTAAAGGCACGACAACAACCCAGGCCGCTACCCTCTCTAGGGGCAGTTGGATCCATGTTCAAGGTGGTTTCTTGCCCCTGTGGACGGACAACACCAGGCTCCGTAGGATTCGCTGCTAAATTGGCGTCGTAATCCCCATTCCCAGGACGTATATCGTTTAACAATGCAGATCTACGACTATTACACTTAGACATCGTGTGATTCACGACACAACATTCAAACTCTAACTATGGTCGCCAAAAATGTATTTAATAAGAAAAACATGTGGTGATATGAGATGAATGAGAATTACAAAACAACTAGGGCAAGTAGATTTGAAATGAGATTAAGACAAGGAAATAGAAAAAAGAACTTAACCACTAATAACAAATTGAACCAAAAGAATACACGAGTCGAATACACAAAGACAACTGAAGTTCCTTGTTTTAGCATGAAGTGATTGTTTGCCTTTAATCCTAAACAATGTGCCTGTTCATAGAATAAAAAAAAGCACATGCCAAATCCTAAAAGTAGTTGCTGGCTAAGAAAGCGATGATGACCCCTAATCAACAGTAGGCTTCGATCTCTGACATCAGTATGCTACTCTCATCTTCAATTGTCAACCTCTTCAATAGTAAGCTTCGATGTCTAGCATCACTATGCTGCTCTCATCCTCGACGGTCAACCTCTTTTCAGGAAACTTTCGACGGGATCCTCTGATTGGAATCATTTAACTAGAATCATGATGCTGGAAAACTACGACCACAGCTGAATCCCCTCCTTTAGTCAAATGGTTAAGGAAAATGATGGCTGAAAGCCCACCACACTACGGTGAATGCTACGGGAGACTCCACACAAACCCCCATTACTCATACTCCCTCTACCTCTACCTCTACCTCATATTCCATTATACCTCCTAACTAACCAGACACATCCCCTTTATTTTTCCCTTCCTTCAAGTTTTGTCCCCCCACCTGAAGCCTTGATGCACCACCTTTCTCTTCCTCTTGCCCCAACTCTTGAAGTGTGCTGCCTGTCTTAACATGCAACAACACCCTCCCCTCGAAAGCACCCTTGTCCCAAGGGTGATATTTGAAAACTTCTGCTTCCTTGCTAGATGAAACGGTCCTTGGAAGCAATAGTTTAACACCACGATAAGATTCAATCCACCCCTTCTTTCCCTCCAAATCTTCCATGAGAGCAGTGATGACGTACGACGAGGTTTCGAAAATGTTTGGCCATGTGTAGTTAAGCAGAAAAATCATCACGTAATTGTAACCAAGCTCCGCGACTTCTAGCACCATTTGCTTGGTTGTGGATGGTGTCATCAGCCAATTTATATCCTTATCCATGAGTACATCCACTAGCTTATGCTCTAGAACGCGACATTTGGTTCTCGTAGCAGAAAGGATTGTGAATGGCGAGAATGTCACTCCCACAATGGCGATGGCGATAGCTGCACACACACAATTCTCCCTCTCCAGAACCTTGTACGCGCACACTCCGGCCTAGCACGAGCATGGCGGTTCGGACGACACGAGGATTCGGGGCATGGCGGTTCGGACGACATGAGGATCCGGGACCACTCCCCAGGCCCATCTGGCCGGTGAAACGACTCGAGCGTCATGCTACGGAGGAGACCGAGGTGGATATTTCCTCGATTCCAAATCGGGCCAGCCCGAGCCCTCGCCGATCATCTCCATGCTCCTCAAGAAGTGACGGACAAAAACCAGAGCATGATCAGTAAAGGGAAGTTTTGGGAGGATCCGGAGTAGCTCGTGTTGCCTTCCCACATCCATGATGGCTCTGTTAAAATATGCTTGTCGCTTAACCTAGGTAAGTTATTTTGGAATCGCCACCGACTTATTTTTATAAAATTATTTAAGTCGAAAAAACAGTTTGTTTGAGAATTCCTTTTTACTTGCTTTCCCACTCACATACGGTGACATTTGCTCCAAAAAGTGTCTCTGGTTTCTCGTGTTAGACCCTATCCGGTAGTCAAACCTAACTCATGTCCATGTTTAACGAGCGTTGGACTCGATCAAGGCTTTATGCCCAGACTCATGTCATAGGGTATCGGGCATTAGGCTCGATCCAGGCATCGGACCTGGACACATGTGAGATGACAAATGCAATCACATACAAGTATTTCGATGAAAGTAGGTGGGAAGGCATGGTGAACGTGGGCCTATACACTTGGGCTCACGACCCGTTACAAGCGGATAAAAGAAAGATCGGGAGTCCCGCACCTTCCCTCATGTACCCGAGGCCTGTCGGGATGGTATTTCATCTCCTTTACTCGTCAGTTGGGCCGCTTTAGAAGAGTGCTTCCACCGTGTGTTTTCCCGCGCCCATCTCTGTCTTCGAGATACAACTTGTCGAATCCTCAAAACAATATCGGATGTTCATACAACGAAAACAAAAAAAAGCGTGGGTTATGCTATCAAAACAATGAAAATCTAATCATTCATTAAGTGGAAACATCAGTGGAGAACATGTTTGTCGAATTTCACAAAGATCCAATGATGGGATCTCGACTTATGGAAGCACAAAATCGAATATTTCCGCAAACTTATCTATTTATGCGTATTAAGACCTCAAAGAAAAATAAAAAAACGTAATGTGCGCATAAGATAAAAATGCACACAATATGTCCAAACGTTCGCATTCAAATGAAGAACATGTCATTCAAGTTTCATGGCAATCTAGAGTAAGATTAATTGCCATCTCATCAAGAACGGGACTGCGATGTATAACAACTCCAGCTCCGGATGTGTTCTATTCTTCATGTCCGAGTCCACGAGTAAATTCAACAATCGAAATGCACATCTATCCAACCGTCTTTCAGTCTATTTTATATCCGAAATTCTAGAGATGATCCAACAGTTCGGTTTCACGTTCCCACGTCACATGCAACGAGTTCAAAAATTACAAAAAGTGGTCAGTCATACTCTAAGTTGAAAGATGGGCAGAATGAATATGTAAAAGAGGTTGAAATCTCACCGAGGAGTTGTCTTGCCTCGAGATGGCCCGAGGAGGTAGAAAGACGTCGCGGAGTCCGTAAATGGTGGCCGCCTTGGAGCCGGTCTAGGGTTGTGGTAATGGCAGGAGAAGGCTCAAAGAGGAAGATGTCGACTGGGATTGGCTGGCCGATGTCCAGAGGCCTTGGCTCGTTAGTGCTGGAGAAGAGAATCCTTGGCTCCGGTTTGTGTGTATGTCGGGAGGAGTTGGCCTTCGGTTTCCATGTGTAGGGAGTAATTGGCCTCCAGCTCCTAAAGGGGAGGAGCAACGTATGTGAGGGTTGTGTGAGGGTAGGAGTCCGCCTCCAGTCCCTAGAGGGGGAGGAGGAACGTATCTGTAGGGTTTTTTTTTGTCTGTTTGATTGTGCGTCTAATTATTTGTCTGAAAGGGGATGGGAGGCTTTTACTCATTGGAGTTAATGATTCTCCCTATTTCAATATCGTGATTATTTTATTCCCCCCACATTTCATGATTGGGATTGTTTCCTATATTATTGAAATCAATGTTAATTATTTCCATTATTTGTATGATTTGATCTAATTGATTAATTAATTATATGAATTAGCATGATTTTATTTTATCCCGCAAAATTTGGAGTATCATAGTTTCCCCTCTTTGCGGTGAATCTTGAGAAGATTTTCTCGTAAAAACTTCATTAATACCCCAAATTGTAGGTTTAGGATATTCTTGATAGACCTGTACTTTGGGATCTAATCAAGAAAACTGTCATTAATAAACGAGACCCCGTGAAATGGAGGTTAATCGAACATGTATGATTACGACACTTATGGATGTCATAATTTGTTCTGATGGTACTTAAAATTGATTACATTGAGCGAGACAGAGAAGGGTTTGCTGACTTATCTCATGGTTCACTCTCAAATCAGAAAGCCGTCTTGGTTGGATTTAAGAATTCCTTTGACTTGAATGCTCATGTACTAGTCGAAGGAGTCTGTGTATGGGTTGTAATGCGGCTTTAGCATATGGCCTTTTGGTTGAGATTAATATTTGTTTTGATAAATGAGTCTAAGGACCTCATTAAAGTTTGTTGGACAACAGAAGTTCCACCGTCCAAGCAAATTCTCCACCTTCCAGACTACATGCCAACCGAGACGCTCCGTTGGGGATTGGGGATGATATTCAATGTTCTGCTTTGGGAAGTTTCTCTCCTTGAGTTGTATGGGAGACAACACCTTTGCTCTTGTGATTGTCGATGTCGGCCCTGGTGCTTTGCTTTGCTCTTTTGTCTTTGTCTTGCGCATTCAATTTGAAGACTTTGATCTTTCATTTTCTTTACTATTTATAGGTATTTGCCTCCATTTTCTTTCTTTCATCGATTTTGGGAGAGATGTTTTGGACTCCTCGTGAAATTGTTGGAAGACGCTATGTCCTTGGGAGCGACACAACTGGTGTGCATGTCGGTTGGTGGTGCCTCTTCACTTGAACCTTGAGGAAGTGTCGCCTGTAAAGACCCAAATTTTTATTAATTTTCTAACTATTAGAGTATGACTTGTGCATGGAATTGAATGAGGAATAGGAAAGGGAGTCAAGTGTGCATGATGGATTTTCAACGTGAGTAGTACTGGATGACTATTATCGTCTAACGCCTGCCCAACCTTTAACCATGAAGATAACCCCCAACGCTCAAGGGAGACATGGGCGAGTTGACCACAAAAAGAATGGGGGAACTTGGGTTGACTAGACAACTATGTTGAGTGGGTGAAATGGACCCCAAATAGGGATTAAATGAAGTTGATAATGTTTTGGGTCACGAGGCTTGCCCCACAAGCCGTGAAGGGGTTGAAATTAAAAATAAAAATAAAATAATTATGGAAGGGAAGAAGAAGGGAAGGAACCCACCTCTCATTTCTAGGAGAAAACGGGGGGGAGGGAGGTGGAAAAAGAGCAAGAAGAAAGAGGGGAGAAGAAGAGGGGGAGGCGAGAGGAAGAAGGGAAGAAAGGAAATGAAGAAAGGGAAAGGAACGGTCGTCCAAGGAGGAAGAGGTTAAGGAGCGAGCCCCGGACGAAGAGGAATAGTGGAGGAAGGCCGTGGTAGAGTGGATCCAAGGTGCGCCTCCCTTCTGCACCCTTTCCTTGTTTAATCGGCCAAATCAACTCTTGCCTTATGGTTTTACATGTTGTGGATGATGAGAATGTGGAAAGTTAGTAACTTTACTTGTGAGTGATTTATTGATGATGTTGGTGATAAGGGAAAGATGGGTTAAGGTGTGCGTGATGTGCGGTCACGTGTGTAAATGGATGGATGATGATGATGACGAGAAAAAGAAAGTAAATTGGGTGTGTGGAGTTGTTAATAGTATAATGAAATGAACATAGAGTTGTGGGATGAGGTATGATGAGATAGCCGAAACCTTGGAAGGCAAGAGAAAGCATCTCGGATCCTATTGGTGGGGTTGTAGACGTGTAAGGTTGTTTGATGTGTATGTATGTGGTTGTGCGTACTTTTTAAGGGTGAAGGATGGCCGGATTCCTCGGAAGATAGGGTGAGGGTATTCAGAGCCTACAAAGGGAAAGAGTGGCCGAACCTTGTGAGGAAGGAAAGAGGCACTCGAAATCATGGGTGTTTGATGGTATGTTATGAAATAGATGGAGTGTGTTTTTGTTGTGGGTCTATCAAATTCGTGGAGGATCATGGAAGGACATGGGGCAGCCTTGTGAAGCTTGTACCCCAAGGCAATAAGAAAGGACAGGAACGTTACCCTTGAGAGAAGGAACGATTCTGAATTAAAGGTTTCTTATGATATGATCGCGGAGACGTGTGTGTATTGGACTCGATTGTTTGTGCGCACATTAGCTTAACTGTCAAGGTCGGAGCGCAGGCACCTTGACTAAATTCATTGAGTTATTGAATGCATTGAACAAGTGGAGAAATGCTTGTAATGCTTGAGTACCTATGGGAACCGAATGTCCATAAGAATGATGCATGAGCGAATGAAAACCCACGTAATGTTTGGCATGGTCATGGGCTGTCCTTAAGAGTACAATTGGATAGGGGTTGGATGGGAGGATCCGACCCGTAAAGGACTCAAGAGGGACATGGATTAGCTAAGTAAATGGCTGTCACAAGGAAGCCGATAAACGGTATGAATGAAAGGATTTATGGCTGAACATGCTCAGGTGGGAGGATCCAAGTCGTGTCGATTTATCCGAGTGGATTAATCCAAAGCAAAAGGCCAATAAGATTGCTTTTGTGCGCTGAATTAGTGTTGATTTGGGTGCTAAAGAGGATGGCTAAGTTGGCTTCAAGATGGATTTCTAACACGAAATCGCGGGTTAATGTCTCAATTGCAAGATACATGAATGAATTGCTTCTGGTTGCTTGTTGTTTCCTTATAGGGTCGTGCTTAGTTTTTCGACTAACCCCTTTGAGTGTATTTGGACGGATTTTATCAAGATTTTCCAAGTGTCAAATCTTGCATCTTAGTCATACTCATTATAAAAAAGAAAGTAGTTGTACAATCCACTTTGTAAACGCATTGTCACTGTTATTTCGTGTATTATTAAAATTACTACATTTTCATTAAATACGAAATCGTAGATCCTTTCACAGTACCTTTGCTCTTGTGACCGTCGATGTCGCCCTTGGTGCTTTGCTTTGCTCTTTTGTCTTTGTCTCGCGCTTTCATTTTGAAGACTTTGGTTTTTCATTTTCTTTACTATTTATAGGTATTTGCCTCCATTTTCTTTCTTTCATTGTTTTTGTGGGAGTTGTTTTGGACTCCTCGTGAAATTGTTTGAAGACGTTGTGTCCTTGGGAGCAACATAACTGGCGTGCATATCCGTTGGTGGTGCCTCTTTACTTGAACCTTGAAGAAGTGTTGCCTCAGTGGTTCGTTGCTTCCGGTTTCTTGCTACATGATCTCCATTTACCTCAGTGTGAGGCGGTCCTTAGACTCAGAGGGAGTAGTGCATATAGAAGTTTCGACTTTGGCTAGGAAGGGCTAGCAATGGTTAATGTTATGTGTTTGGGGTAGAGAATAAACGCTGAATCTCATCCCAATCTGAGCATCTTTTGTCAAAGGATTCTTTATCCAACCAGACGCTTGTGTGTGTGAATCCTCTCGGTATTTACACTCGTCTCTCTGGGGTAAGTGTTTGGGAGTAGGTTTGCTTTCTCCGCTTCTCGCCCATAAGCATTTTCTTAATGCTGAAAAATCTCATGGGGATGCAAATGATCACACGAATGTTTAAGAAATGAATACCTTTGGGTAAGCAAACCTCTTTGGAGATTTTATATGGAGGAAGTGCTCTTGTGCAAACTCTATGGGGAAAGTTCTTGTACTTTCGTGCCCCAGGTAATGTTCTTCGAGGTTGCGCTTGAAAAAACTCTGTCGTTTTCTAGGAGTTTGTATTGTATTGTATTTGTGGATGCTTATGTACCTACACATGGACGAGAACAAAGTTAGCTCATGTACTTCGACTATTGCTTGGGGGAATAATAATAAATTTGGGTGGCTCGCTGGGGAGTTGATACGAGGATGTCCATCTCGATTGCCGCTGGGAAGAATATGCTTGTATATTCAACTTGTGTTGGGGAATGTGATCTATTCTTGTAATTGATTCCGACTTGGGGAAGTGAGAAGCATGACTCTTGCTGGGGGAATGATAAGTAAATTTGTTAGAGAATAATGTAAAGGAAAACTCCCTTTCATGTGGTTATACTTGGCGACAACAGAGGCAATTCCGAAGTTTTGGTTGACAATTTTCCACTAGACCGTCTGCGCCTTTGTCCGTAATGTAGGGCGTTCATGTACTTACACTCTCCAAAGGGTGAAAAACAAGTAAGCTCATGTAACTTGTTTTGTAGAGAAAGTAATAAAATGGAATTAATGTAACTATCCTTGGTTATAACAAAGCAATCTCGAATCTTGAGTCGAAATTTTCACCTGACAACGCGTGCCTTTGTTCGTAACGCAAGGATGTTCATGTACTTCACTCACAAAAGGGAGAAAAACAAGGAAGCACTTGTAATTTGGTCCGTATAGAAAGTATTAGAATTAAATTAATGTAATCATCCTTGGTGATAGCAAAGGCAATCTTGAATCTTAATTCGAAATTTCCACCAGACCACCCGCGCCCTTGTTTGTAATGCAAGGTTTTCATAAACCTACAAACGCCAAAAGGGAAAAAATAAGTAAGCTTATGTAACTTGTTCTGTATAAAAAGTATTAAAAGTGAATTAATACTCCCATTCATATCGCTTCGTCAGTGCGTCTTTGTCCGATGGAATCAGGGGATTGACGAGATGTTGCTCTTGCCTTGTGTCCGTTGTGTAAGGTTATTTGTGTACCTATCAAACAGGCTGTAAGAAAACAAGTCAGTTCGTGCGACTCGCTTTCTTTTAGAGTAGAAACGAAATTTGCTCTTGTAATTTCGTTTATAAAGTGAAGTAGAGTTGTGGTACTTTCCTTTCATGTGATTGCGTCATTGCCTCTTCTTCCGTGGGAATCCAATGATCGACGAAGTTGCTACTCTTGCTTTATGTTCGTTGTATAAGGTTACTGATGTACCTATCAAACAGATGGCGAGAAAACAAGTGAGTTCGTGCGACTTGTTTCGTTTAAAATAGAAACGAAATATGATCATGTAATTTCGTTTGTAGAAAAGGTGAAATAGAATTTTTTGTACTTCCCTTTGATATGATCTCATTATTGCATCTTCATCCGCCGGAATCGAAGGATTGACAAAATGCTACTCCGACCATGTGTCTATTGTATAAGGTTGCTCATGTACCTATCAAACAATTGACAAGAAAATATGTGAGTTCGTGCGACTCGCTTTCTGTGAGAGTAGAAATGCAATTCAATCATATAATTCGTTCATAAGAAAGATGAAGTAGAGTATTGTCACTTCCCTTTTATGTGATTTCGTTAGTCTGTCTTCGTCCGATGGAATTGAAGGATTAACGAAACTGCTACAGGATTTTGGCTTGATGGTTTACCACTCTACCCCCATCGCCTTTGTCATAGGACTTTTGTTCCATTCGTGCTAGGAGCTCTTGTACCTGCCCACTTGACAAAAGACGTAAGCGAGGTGGTTGTGTGAAAAAAATTAGTTATTTCACTGAATGAAAAGAGTTTGATTGTGTGATTTCTTCCTTTTCATGTGCGATGTCAATGTGTTTTTTCAGTTGACTATTTGGGGATATGAAGAATGTCATTGATGAAGTTTATTTTGAAGCTCTGACTCGAGACTGTTTCGAAACTTTGACTATCATGATAGGATGTTGTTGTACCTGCACGTGATAAGAATAAAAACAAATGAGCTCATGGGACTTGTTTTTGTATAAAGTATTGATAAATGAACAAATACTACCTTTTATATGATTCATTGTTTTGAAAATGAAGGTTGTTTCAGAGCTTTGGCTTGAGACTGTTTTGGGGCTTTGGGAGTTGTTCTTAGCCCTGGTTCTAAAGATCGGAGGAAGTTCGTCAATGAAGGTCATCTCGATGCCCCAGTTTGATTGTCAGCGTTCTTGCCTCCGTTATAGGGAACGAAAGAAGTTTGCCAAGGAAGGTCGTTTCAATGCCTTGGCTCGAAACATTAGTGTTTACCTTAATTATCTGCCTAGGACGCTCATGTACCTATAAGACAAGTACGAAGGAACAAGTAAGCTCATGTAACTTGTTCTTCATAGAGAAAGTATTAATCTTGGAACGAATACTCCCTTCATGCAAGTCTTTGTTTTGACAACGAATGCTATTTTAAATCTTTGTTTCGAAACATTTCCACCCTATCGTCATCGCCTTCGTTGTCCATTTAGGATATTCATATACCTATAAGACGAACGCAGGACACAAACAGGTAAGCTCGTGTAACTTATTTTTGCAGGGAATGTACTTGGTCGGGAATGAATACTCCATTTCATGTGATTGTAATGTCGAAGAGCATCTAAGTCGATTGCTTATGACACTTTTCTCCGTTAATAGTTGATAGTTCTTTGTGGTGGGCTTGGGTGGGCTCTTTGCCTCTCATGCGGTGGACTGATGTGATTGATTGGTTGTTCACGTGGTGGGCCGAGGCGGTTGTTCTACATCAATAAGATGGCGATTGACGTTGTCCTCTTCTCTTTGGGATGAGGTCCTGAGATTCGGTGGCAGAATTTTTCCGGAATAATCGGTTTAGTGTTGTAAACATGTTCGAAAGGAGTTGCCCCAGTCGAGGTGCCACCATTCTTCGACAGGCTACATATTCCCTAGCGTCGGGAAGTTGTTTTCCAATAATTGCTCTAGACGATTCATCTCGTACTGTGAGATAAAATGGAATGGATCCCCCAGTGTTTGCGGTTTGAATACCGATTGCTCCATTATGAATGACTTGCAGTTTCGAAGGCGAGTTGATAATACTCATTTCAATTCAAACTTGTCGTCCTTCCTCAATATTTGAATAGTGGTTTGCATGTTGAAGATGAACCCCCTAATGTAGTTGGTGCGGCGAATGAGGCCATCGATCTCCTTAGTTGACATGACCTTGCATGTTGAATGATTTTGATGCTCTTATTGCTAATCATGAAGGTCAAGGTTTCCTGTCATGCTGGATTATATTGTTGGCATGGTGAAGAAGGACGACGGTGAGACGTAGGTCAGAGGATCTGCCCTTTGTAACTCGTCTAGATTGTTGATATCAAGGATCAGTGTTTTAGACTTAGGTTGGATGATTGCCCCTTCTCTGGTTCGTCCTTAGGTGGCGAAAATTGTAGTGACTATGTATTGGGATCCGCTTCTGTTTATCTGGAGCGGTTGTCGGATCAGTAGGGGCGTAATGTTCCCGGCGTATGATCTTAGCATGTCTATGAATATGGGCTTATCATTAACTCCGATGTTGACTGCGGTTAACCGGTGAGATGTAACCTACCTGGAGTTTTCATGTTGTTGTAGATTTAGTCTTTATGTCCTTAGATGTTCAACTTCGGGCCTTGGAAGCCATCAATGGATCATTGGTCCTCGTGTCATCGTAGATTTGTTATCCTGTTCTTGTCATCAGTCTTGCTCGACAAGTCATCTTGGAGATTTAAAACCTGTGAAAGAAAGCAGAGAGAAGGTTTGAATTAGCATGTTATGATAGTGTGATTAATACATGATGGAGCATCATGCATTAAGGGAATGCGATCATTAATGGCGTGTAGTAATGCAATGAAACGGTTATTGTAATTGATGTAACTACTGCAATCAGGCAGAAACTCACGTGGTTAAGTAGTAAAGAAGTAGGGATAAAAAAAGGATTCTTAGAGCCCTTCATAATCAACCCGAATCGCTGCAAAATGAACAAAGTTAGTTTTATAATTTTATCGTAAACAAGGTATACCTGACACATGTCCCTACAAATGTAACAGGCACTTAGTAACAAGCAAATGCACGTGTGGTGTCGGGTACCTGCAGTGACAAGCAATTCTAGATGCTCGGATGAAGGTTTGGAAGCTTCCCTCGGACAAAGGGAGGGGGCCCGACCCAAGACCATGCCGCAAAGAGCGATACAGTTAGGCATCACAGTGACCCCTTAAAGATCCCAACCCCGGGTTCGGGCATACCTAGACATGCCTAATAAGCGGTAATCAGAGAAATATAAAAGTAAACAGATGGCATAGAAACAAGCCAGCTCATGCACAAACCAGTCGTACTCCTCTCTGCTTGTGGATTGAATGTAAGAGCTTTTGGTAGGAATCCACATGCGGAGTCCTTAGGGCAGTCATCATCCGGGATGTACGTGCGCCCACGGTCTAGCACAAGGGATGAATTGCTCCCCAGGCCCATCCGGTCAGCGCCTCTGCACGAGCGTCCTGCGCTACGAAGGAGACCGGGGTGCATCCTCCCTCGATTCCGAATGGAGCCTGCCCGAGCTCTCGCCGGTCGTCTCATTGCTACTAGGTAAGTTATTACGGAATCACCACGGACTTATTTTTGTAAAATTGTTTAAGTCGAAAAAACAGTTGGTTCGGGAATTCCTTTTTACTAGCTTTTGACACTCACATGTGGTGGCGTTTGCTCCAAAACATGTCTCTAGTTACGGGTGTTGGACCCGATCGTGCGTCAAACCGGAGTCATTTCAATGTTTAATGGGCGTTGGACTCGATCTTAGCTTTAGGCCCAAACTCATGTCATTGGGTTACGGGCATTAGGCCCGATCTAGGCGTTGGACTTGGACTCATGTGAGATGATCACAAGCACAACAAGTATTTAGATGAAAGTAAGCTGGGAGTGATGGTGACAGTGAGCCTATGCACTTGGGCCCACGACTCATTACAGGTGGATAAAAGAACGACCGAGAGTCCCGCACCTTTCCCCATGTACCTAAGGCCTGTAGGGATGGTATTTCATCGGCTAGGCTCCTCGGTTGGGTCCGCTTTAGAAGACTTCTACTGCGGGTTTCCCCGCGCCACTCCAGTCTTGATCTCCGTCTTTGAGATATTGAATGTTCATGCAACGAAAACGAAAAAATGGGTTATGCTATCAAAAGAATGAAAATATAAGCATTCATTAAGTGAATACATTAGTGGAAAGTATGTTTGTCGAAACACAAAGATCCAATGATGGGATCTCGACTTATGGAAGCACCAAGTCGAACATTCATGCAAACTTATCTATTTTCTGTGAATTAAGACCTAAAAAAAAAATTGAAAACGTTATGTGCGCATAAGATGAAAATGAATCGCATACAAATGATCGCATTTGTATACAAATGATCGCATACAAATGAAGAACATGTCATTTAAGTTTGATGGCGATCTACCAATAAGATCAATCGACACCTCATCAAGAACGGGACTGCGATGTATAACAAATCCAGCTCTGCATGTGTTCTATTCATCGGTCCGCGTCTGAGTCCATAAAAAAATCAACAATCGAAATGCACATCTAACCAACCGTCTTTCAGTCTATTTTAAATCTGAAATTTTGGAGACGATCCAATGGTTGGATATCTCAAGATCCCCTCGGAAGCGAGACTGCAGTATGTAGGCTAGCCGCAAACTGCACGCATGCCCTTAGCTTCTGGGGTCCTATCTCGGTCCTCGATCGTCATAAAAAGAAAGCAAAAATTTTCTCAAGACCATCACCCATTCGAGATCGTTTGAAATGCAAAAGTCAGGGTCAGCCGACGTGCATAACCCCTTAAAAAATGACCCCCTTTTGGACTATCATGTTGCAAAACCCAAAGGTTCTCCCCCACTCCCAAGCATGGTTCTCAGTCTACGAGACTCCAAATGACCGAAAATAATTAGAAAAGTTGTGTAGTCAAGCAAGGAAGAGATACCACATGATTTCGCGTCGATCCGACACCGGACGGAAAAGTTATGGCCCATCGAATACCTCCCATGCATTCTGGCCAAGGTTATCTTGCTCCGCCGGGGCTCGGTTTCACGTTCCCACGTCACTTGCAATGAGTTCAAAAAAATACAGAAGGTGATTAGCCATGCTTTAAGTTGAAAGATGGGCTAAATGAATATGGAAAAGTTGGGCCGAATGAATATGGAAAAGAGTTTTTGCGATTTCCTATAAATAAGGGGTAGAGTTTAGAATGGCTTGGAAGGAGAGCTAGGAGGGTTAAAAAAGACTGTGGGGCACGGTGGATCCGAAGTTCGAGGGATCGATATGGATGAAACTGGGGACGGAAGAAGTCGCCTAAGGGCCAAACCGTAAAGAGAGAGAGGGAGAGAGAGAGAGCACGGTTAAATTGAGGAAGGAAACATTGGAAGGGGCAACAAGGACGACCTAAGGAATGACGAAAGGGTATGAGTGGAATGCCGAGGCCACTTTGGTGTGTTAAAGGACCATGGAAAAACAAGAGGGCGAGACGGTTATTAATAGCATTGAATGGAAGAAAGGCGCACACTAAATGGCCAAGGTATGGAATGGAATGATGAGGCGGTGGAATTAATAACCCTGGTGAGACGATGACGCCAAGCGGTTGGAATGATATGGAAGGAGAATGAAGGTACCGGAAGGGGGAACGTTGTAAGAAAGGCGGACCGGGCCAAAGGGACAGGTTGAAATATAACGTTATAGGAGAAATTAAGGAAAGGCCAAGGGGATGGATTTGATAGGGGATCCGGTTGAAGGAAGGCCCAAGACATGAAGGGCATAAGATAATAGTCTCGTCATGAATAATGGCTAGATATTTACAAAGGGATATTCCGGGAAATGATCCCCTAATGTGGCCACGGTAAATCGAGTGTAATAAAAATGAGAAAGAAAAGGAAAAGTGGAGAGGATAAGATGAGAGACGGGGAGGGGATTCGGCTCCCAACATCTCCTCACCTTCAAACACCCCCCTTTCTACATCCCTTCGGAGAGGTGTCGTGGGTGGATCCCATTTCCGGTTCCATTTAAAATGAATATTCTCCCTTGACGATAAGGCTTCGGATTTTGAAAATATCGGAGTCGCTACTAACTTATTTTAAGTTCAAGTTAGAAAAACTATAGAGATTCGTTAAGGTTCGGAAATTAGGGATTACTAAATCGCATGCATCAGAAAGAAAAGAGACGTTTATCGTGTGTTTCTAATGTTCGAATTTATTTAAGCTCGGTTTTAGAAAAGAAGTTTTTTGATATATAAAAAAAATTCTCGAGCTTAATAATACTTAAAATGTCTACGTGAATCATTTTTAGAAAATATTTCTTAAAAGTTTATTTTGGGCAAAACACAAGCAGCATAGATTGATTAATGCCCTTAACAGTTTCTATGCCGAAGATAAATTCAAGGGAGAACCGGGTGTTTATACCGTTTCCCGCTCTATATAGAACGCTCCCGTTAGCGTTTATACCTCACGGTGCTGTTTCAAAATAGGTTGACAGTGAACCTAGCGAGCCGCTGATGTCGTAACGTTGGTGAGTGCGAAGCCGTCTTCTGAGGGTCTTGATCTTTGAGAATCCAAATAATCCCTCGAATATATATATACTCCATTGATCCTTGAACGCGTTGAATGGAGTGCGTCCCTTGGTTGTCCGCAAGGCACGCTCCTAAAATATCGGCATAAAAATCAAAACAACGAAGTAAATTATTCGAGGAATGCCAATAATCCAAGATTCCAAAGGAATGTAATTTTTAATAAAATTGCATTATCAATAAATCATTAATCGTGTGCATCATGTTCGAATAGCCACGTGGATTAATAATTTACAACCATGAAACGAATTAAACGATAAGATCTCATCAATGCATCGTATTTTACTATGTCGAAACACATTGCCAGCATCATTATAAAAGCATTAAAATGAAATTGATACGGGGTGCATTTTGCCAAGGTGTGTCACGGACTACACAACCAAGCTTTGTGGACCATTATAAAAAATGCTAAATAAAATGTTGAAACAGGAAATTGACATCAGACCCAAGATCAAATATGAGGAAATGGATGGGAGCTGACCGGGGAATGCTTGATAAAAGGGGTTGAGCATAGAGGCCGGGATTCGAGGCGCCAACTTCGACGTCAGGCATTACGGGGCCAGGGCCAATGGAAGGTCGGACGATAGCAGTGGAATGATGCGTGCACTTCCGACGCCGGTACTGTCACCACATTCACGATCCCCCCTGGGAATTACTTGGTCGGCCCGCTGAACTTTCAGGGCCCGTGCAAGGCCCCGTCCGTGAACGTCCAGCTTCAGGGGACGCTTCTATGATCCAAGCATTGTTGTCGTCGGAGAAAAGTTGTCCGAATAGGTTAAGAATCTGGAGTTCTCTTCCATCACGAATGGAATCGTCGAGGATATCGCTTCCCTAAACAGTAAGTTGTTCCACATCGAGCTCATCAAGGATATTGACATAAAGATTGGGGATGACTGCATCTCCTTTGGAGATGGGAGCCAGCAGGTGTATGTCTCTGGCGTGACGTGCGGCCCTGGCCACGGGATCAGCGTAGGAAGCCTGGGGAAGTTCCAAGGTGAGCAGTCTGGCCGGCGTCCATCAGCAGCACGGCTTCCAATCGCATCGAGTCATTCTAATGCCGAGAATTTCAAATTTCGATTTCAGGTCCCTTCCCGGATGAAGTTAAGCGACATCATCTTCACAGGGATCCAGGGAGCTTCATCCACGCCAGTGACCGCCAGACTCGCTTGCAGCGCGGGAGTCCCCTCAGGAATGTTGTTCCCCCCATTGTGCACCGCGGAGGTTCCAATGCCCTTCTCGAAGTAGGGAAGCAGTTGCCTACAAAAAAAAACGACGATACATCCTCGCGGCCTCTCCGAGGTTCTATACAGTGCAATCCATTGAACCATGAACCATTGACGAGACCAGCTGGACAAGCTCGAATATTTCATTATGATACATCGGCCACTCCATCCACCTTTATAATCACAACCATAGTTCTGCAGGACCTGACATTCATAAATACTAGGTTGCCGTCTTTGTTTGACAACACCCAACCATCCGTAGCAACCTGCAAATGCTCGAGCGTTGCGCCCGTGACGTTCGGTCTAGTGCCGCATGGGTATTTGGCATCAAAGAACGCAATCACGGGGTGGACGAAGAATCTATGCATCGAACTGGGTCAGCATGGTGTCAAGGTCAATTGCATATCCCCGTAGGTGTCGTTACTCCTATCCTGGTGGAAGCCGTGAGACTGGCGAGAGGCATGGCAGGGAGCGCTAAGATCGAGGATTGGGTGCGTGCATCAGCCAACCTGAAGGAGGCATTGCTTCTGTGTATGACAAGAATCCAGACGATCACATCCGCCCTACAGAGGTCCCTGATGAAGTGATCCAACCAGAATCCGACAAGTATTGGGCGCCGCACCTTCAGACTGGGTATTTGGGCCAGCCTCAGGCCACAAGACAACCACCCTTGAAACCAATCCTGTGAATGCTGGCGAGAGATCAGTGCTGGAGGACGCTGCCTGTTTCCGTCCAACCAGCCTCAAGGATCTGGAGAAGCCTCTCCAGTCCTAGACCAAAGTTGCTGGAGTGATCAATCAACTCCCTTTGACCTTTGTCACTTGATGACAAGGTCACCAACTGTCTTAATAATACAGAATCTCGAAAGCTTCTGTTGGTGTCGAACTTGTCTAGATGGATACCGTTGCTGTCATGTGTGCACGACGCATCAGGAATATCTCGTAGTCCTATGTTCCTACTGTCGTCCCAGAGTTATCTCCACGTCAGAGTGACACTCTTATGTCATGCCTTTCACATCTCGTACAGCTTGCAAGTTGCGAGCACCTCGTACAGCTTTGGGTTGAAATACCCGAACACGGATCTGATTGGCTGCTGATGGAATGAAAAGGCATGCTCATTCTTCCCATCGCATAAAAAGCCCTCTTTCTTTATTTAACCTTTCCTGAAGCAGGAGCACTGCTAGGATAGAGAGAAGGCAGGGGATAAGCTCCTCCCGTAAGAGTGGTCATTGACCTCAGGCCTTGCATCGCCACCTGTAGCTTCTCATGGTGAGACTTCAGAAGCATGGCGTGTGCACGTGGCCCATCCCCAAGTTTCTTGAGTGCCGGGATCGCCGAACGCAGGCGGCGACGCCACGGGAGCGAGCATAGCCGTCGGCGGCATACCCGGCGTTGAGCTCGTTACAGCAACCGACGAGGTTGAGGCTGGGTTTGGCGATGAGGTGGTCAAGGAGGGTGAGGTTGAACTTGCAGACGATGAAGTTGAAGACGATGCTGAGTATGAGGCCTGTGAGCATCGCCCGGACAGTGATCTGGTCCTTCCATGGGGGCACGTCCCTGTCCTTGAACGCATCGACGATGATGATCCTATCGTGGTTGTCGCCATAATCCTTGCGCTGATCAGCCTCGACGTCCCTGGCCATATCGGCTGTCCCCTCTGTCGTTCACAAATCGGCTGGCCCCCGTCCCTTCTTAGATCTCGTGTCTTCCCGGGGGTGATATTGCTACTGTTGCTATTGCTGCTGCTGTTGCTGCTGCTGTTACTGCCGATCCGACACCTCCCTTTGGTCTTCTACTTCTTCCTTCTCTATTCAATTTTTCTAGACATGTCGTGCTTATTTTCTCGTTAATATTCCTTCCTGTATTTTCAATTTTTCTTAAAGCTCGGAAGGCCTAGTTGATCTCCTTTCTCTCAATTAATCTAGTCATTCAGAGGCGTCCTCCATCCGAACACCTCCTAGCCAAGTCTACATTATGGACGCGGCTAATGGTACGTGCACGTAAGGCTTACGTAGTTTACTAATTCCTACTAACGAAATTTAGTAAATTTTACAAAAAGTTGACCATTGCAAGTAAAGTCAACGCAAATTTAGTAAAAAAAGTAGTAAAATTTGCTAAAAACTGGTCGTTTTTTAGTAAAGTCAACGCAAAATTTAGTAAAAAAGTATGAAAATTTTACTAATTTTGTACTGTTCAAAGCAGTGCAAGTTTAATAAATTTACGCTGACTTTACTAAAACCTCTTTTTTAGTAAAGTCAACGCAAAATTAGTAAAAAAAAAGTAGTAAATTTTACTACTTTCTTACTGTACAATTTTAGTCGATAATTAGTAATTATTTACTAATTTTGGTGTGATTTTTAGGAAAACACTCTTTGAGTTAGTAAAAGTGTTAGTAAAGTTTTCCGATTTTCGTAAATGTTTACAAATTTTGACATGTTTTTACGAATAAAGTTAGTAAACTGTTACTAAAAATCTAGTAGTTTACTAATTATTTTACTAATTCGAACAGTGAAACCCGAACCTATTATGAACCTAGTTTTGATGTGAAATTACCGTTTTACCCCCGTTACTAAACAAAGAAACCCGAACCTATTTACGAACGTAATTTCTCCCCCGTAACGGGGATAAAACGGTAATTTCACATCGAAATTAGGTTCGGAACTAGGTTCGATTTCATTGTTCGCATTAGTAAATTAATTAGAAAACTACTTCATTTTTAGTAACAGTCGTTAAAATATGTCAAAATTTGTAAACATTTATGAAAACCGTAAGACTTTACTAACACTTTTACTAACTCAAAGAGTGTTTTACTAAAAATCTCACCAAAATTAGTAAACTGTTACTAATTTTCGTCTAAAATCGTACGGTAAAACAAGTAGTAATTTACTACTTTTTTTACTAAATTTGCGTTGACGTTACTATAATTGTGTTTTTTTAGTAAAGTCAACGTAAAATTACTAAAAAATAGTAAAATTTACTACTTTTTTACTAATTTTGCGTTGACTTTACTAAAAAAGAGGTTTTAGTAAAGTCAGCGTAAATTTAGTAAACTTGCACTGCTTTGAACGGTACAAAATTGGTAAAATTTCCATACTTTTTTACTAAATTTGCATTGACTTTACTAAAAAAAAGACCAGTTTTTAGTAAATTGTACTACTTTTTTTACTAAATTTGCGTTGACGTGGTCAACTTTTAGTAAAATTTACTAAATTTCGTTAGTAGTAATTAGTAAACTACGTAAGTCTTACGTGTACGTATCGTTAGCCGCTTCACTACATTATTAATGTCACTCTTGTCTAATTTATTTGTTTCATCTCCCTGGGGATTCATTATGCGTTCCGTCTCCTATCTTCCAACGACCTTGAGATTGTCCTTGTCACCTTCTTGACGTTTCTCTTTGATACCCAGCCCGTACCATCCTTCGTTCCCGGGGGCGCTTCTCTCTCTTCACACCTTTGCATTTGGGCGGCCCCTGTTGCCCCTTGGTCGGCCCTTCCCGCCCTTATTTCAATCCACGCCGGACACTTCCAATTTTTTTGGATTCTCAAACTCCGCGGCTTCTATCCTGCCATCCGATTCCTCTCCTAATTCGTTCTTGATCTTATATCTATACATTAGAAATTTATAAAAAGTCGGATCGTTTGATTCTACCCAATTAAAAGGATTTCGTCCTCGAAATGTTTCCTCGATCTTCCTCGCACCTTGACTTTGTACTCAAGGCATTCTCCCACCCGCTTATTTTCCCGTTGTTTCGAGGTGGTGGCAACTCGAGTCACCATTTGTTCCTAGCTCATTGAGTGTCCTGCCAGTGTGTCTCATTCCATCCATGTCCGTGAATGCCAGCCCAACTCAATCGCTTTACTTTGGCAATTTTGGCCATTGTGTCGTCCTTCATTCGAGTTCGACCGGACCACTTCATTACTTATATACAAGAAACCTCATTCGACTCGGGTTCTACTACGGTTAGTGCCCTCATCGCTCCTCAAAAAGGCGGGCCAGGGTGCGGTTAGCAACGGCACACGACTTCTACCAGTTCCTATTGAATCATTACTTGTTGCACCGTTCACATCATGATCATATATATACATCCAGGCAGCGCACTATCCCGCCCACAAAAAAAAAAAAAAATTTCCTGCATGCGGCTGTCTCAAGCCCATCCTTCACAGCTCTCGTCCCAGTCAACACCAGCCGGTGTATCCTTCCCAACAGTACCATGGAGAATGGCTTGGCATCTTACAATGGCGGCATTTGACGGGTCGTGCATGGTCCATCCTCCTGGTGATGTCTTCTGCACTTCCAGCTGAGAGGATCCCTTGCTCTCATCTGCGTCTACGTTGTCGGTCCCTAATCAGCCACCCCGAAGAACTCCGCAGCTACGGTCGCGAGTGCGACAGGTGGTGCAAACAACGAGGCCCGGAGGCCACATACAACCCGCGACAGCTCCGTCCGTCCCTTTTGGTGGTTTTTCAACACCCTCCACGGTCATAGATCCCTGTCAAGCCGAACGCGCCGCCGCTTACTTTTTGGAAGTGCAACAGAGATCTGATATCTCTTCGGATGGCCATAGTATCTTCTCAAAATCCTCCTCACCTAGAGCGGACGGGTCGAACAATGCCCGATACTCCCTGGCTTTCATCCATCTCCCCAACGACTCTCGGCCCCTTGAATCCTGAGGGTTAGCCATCCTCCTTTCATATTGTACCACCTCGTACTATGTCTTTCCCTTCCCAGGAACTCGTCCTCTAACACGCGCATTTGCGCTATCACATTTTTTGTGTTCTCATTCGGCACCCTAGCATGTGCGTGGTTACTACGCTATGCAAATTTATGATCGAAAATTTAAGGCGGTTCATAGAGGAGATGGGGAAGATGATTATCCATCAAGTGCTCAATTCACGCTTCCCATTTTAACTTACTCCTCCCGAGCAAGTTTCTGTCTTTAGTCACCACAAGCAGTTTATAATGACTCGTACGATTTGCGATTGTCCTTTCTCGCCCGCGATCACCTCCTCATCTCCTTTCATTCTTCGTTCTCCCGTATCATCATGTTCGAGATTTCCTTTAGGGACTTATATTCCTCCTTCGTTAGGGGAGGTACCAATCCCGCCGTACATTCAACTAAGTCCATAAAGGTTCCCAAAAGTTACATTCATCTCGGCTAAACTATCTGGATTATCGACGAAGCTGTCATTCATCTTGGCTAAACTATCCTCTTGACATTTACCTTTGATACCCTACCCACGGTTGAAGGTTTGAGCGCTTCTCTCTTCACGCCTTTGCATTTGGGTAGCCCATGTCACCCCTTGGGTAGCCGATTCTGTGTGCATATCGGGAGGAGTTGGTATCCGGTTTTCATGTGTAGGGAGGAATTGGTCTCCAGTTTCCAAAGGGGAGGAGCAACGTAGATGAGGATTGTGTGTGGGGGAGGAGTCGGCCTCCAATCCCTAGAGGGGGAAGAGGAACTTATCTGGAGGGCTTTTTTGTCGAAGCGGCTAAAGTCCCACGCACGGGACGTCCCCCGCGGTGTACTAATTTTGAC
Organism: Melastoma candidum; assembly: GCA_023653495.1. NCBI lineage: Eukaryota > Viridiplantae > Streptophyta > Magnoliopsida > Myrtales > Melastomataceae > Melastoma > Melastoma candidum. The sequence goes on along the minus strand of CM042884.1, from coordinate 12,145,186 downwards.
CCTTATTTAGTACATTGTACTAATACCAATTAGTACACTTGTTATTACTAAAAATGTACTAACTACAGTGTTAGTACAATGTACTAATGGTTACTGTTTTTGTACTAGTACAGTTAGTACAATGTACTAGTAGTCACTGCTTCTGAACTAGTACAGTTAGTACATTGTACTAATGAATACTGTTTTTGTACTAGTACAGTTAGTACAATGTACAAAATTTTTTTAGTACATTTTAAGTACATTACAGGTGTACTAATTGGTACGAAACAGTAACAGTAATTTTTAGTACATTGTACTAATGGTTACTGTTTTTGTACTAGTACAGTTAGTACAATGTACAAAACTTTTTTAGTACATTTTTAGTACATTACAGGTGTACAAGTTGGTACGAAACAGTAACAGTATTTTTTAGTACAATGTACTAACTGTACTAGTGTACATAAACAGTTAAAATTAGTACATAATCGGCAACCATTACTACATTGTACTAACATTGTAGTTAGTAATTAGTAATTCGCAGTAGCCTAACTCCTAGCCTAACTCCAATCCTGCCTTGGGGGTGATATTACCATTTTGCCCATTCAAAGTGAGTTTGTGCTTTCCCAGCTCAGCTAGGGTCTGGGGCACGTTATTGGCCGGGAAACCGATCCTCAGCTTGTGTAGATACTTGCGGCCAGTGACGGGCACCCACGCATTTGCGATTCGAAGCCTGCGATGTAGGGAGATCGCGGTGAGGACGAGTTGCTGAGGCAGGTATTGTAGGAAAGGGGGTCACAAAAATTGTAGGAAACCAAGTCGAACTGCAGGTTATGTTCTCCCGAGGACACCGCGAAGTCCACGGCGATATTAAAGTGGACTACACAATTCCGACGTTCGTAAGGGAAATTACAACGCAAAAGCACACAGAGGATGCGAGGTGCCCAAAAATTGTTGGCCGCGATGTTATGATGCGGCTTCGAACCCCGCCAGGGCGTTGACATACCATAGTCACACACGTTCTACAAAAGGGAATTACGTCTAGCACGAAGAGTTCTTAATTTTCACAAGTCGGAGAAGAGGTTCCTCGGGTAGTCCTGCGTAGACATACATACAACGCAGATGTGTTACGAGCGTATGAAGGTCGAATGGAAAGTTATTTGGGTTGAGTAGGAGTACACGTACCATAACGATAGCACTCGCCGTTGCGACCATCTCCTCGAAGAAATGAATGCTGATCCGTTGGCTTCGCCACAGGACGAGGGCGCCGCCATGCAGAACGTGATGGTCGCTGAATGGAAACTGCTCGCATAAGCTGGCTGCATCGTTCAGTGCGGTGGACAGGATATTAGCGACCACCGCCATGCACGTGTTCTGGACGGTGAAGAGTTCAACTGCAGCGTTGACGAAGGAGTATTCGTTACGGTAGTTTGGGCAGTTCCAAACGAGTAGGGACATCTCCTTTTTCATGTCCGAATCACCGACTCCCTGTGCAAGCGCCAGGTCGACCGTCCCTCGGGTGTCATTTAACATGAGCTCCCACACCGGTGAGTCGTCGTACACTTCGAGCTGGAGACGCAGCTGAAATATTTTGTTCTCGGATAACGCGGTTGCTACACGAAGGGACGGCCTGTTTAGCTGGAGTTGTATCCTATTGGTCCCCGGACGCAGAAGGTTGAGTAGTGGCAGGTGCAAGAACCGGAGCAGACGTTCCACGATGGGCGCACAGTTGTTTTCGTCTATATGAGGCTCCATACCCAGCATTTGCAGCAAAGTAACACGCAGATCACGCACCCACCCTCCGTTACCCTGTTGAAGCTGGAGGTTTGTGTGTAGATGGACGTCGAAAGTACCCTCGTAGCCAGCGCGGGCCGGCGATACGGCAGTTCCGGACCATAACTCTACCCTGATCCGACATGCTTTCTCACAGGGGTACGGTCGGAAGGAGCTTACCTGGACGTGGAAGTTGGACGATGGCCTGCTGGCGTTCGCCATGGTTGATTCGACTGGTGGCTGTAAAAATGGCGGAGTGGTAGCAGGGGTAAAACAATTTGTGAAGTGCCATGTTAATTTATTACTAAATGTGAGCAGTGATTAGGTTCCCTGTCACTTCGAAATTAAAGATGTGCTGGGGTTGTTAAAACTAGGGTTTCTCTCTTCATGTAGGCAATGCATTCGTCCCCAGATGCACTCGTTCTCCATCGAGTTGTAGTTTGTGTCCATGGAACAGTAGGATTACAGTTCGTCTAGTAAACAACAAGGGGCTGAATTTGCACGGGGACCATCGTATGCGGCGTACACGGGAGGGAGTGTCGAAGTTGGCGTAAGGGGTTAGAGACGACGAACAATCATACTGCTGGAGAACGCATATAATGGGAGCAAGAAAGGGCATCAGCGAAGTTTTACGGTAGGGTTTACAGTACAGAATGTTTTCCCCATTAGCGTATACCGGACAAGAGCTAAATTTTGCAGCGTATGATGTTTCACGAAATGGGTCCGATGGCCTATTAAAACAAAAATTATGGCATCCACCGTCTGTGAGGGCCGCTCCAGTCGAAGAGACCGATAAACGTCCGAGAAATATGCATATGCATCCGGGGTGCTAAACGTCCGATAACAGGTTCCTTGGGTAGTCCTACGTGGAAAGTAAGATGCATATTATCAATGTGCGTGCGAAAGTTGATGAGAACTTAGTCCAGGTATTTATAGGAGCACGTACCACAACAAGTGCACTGGCCGATCCGCTCTGCTCCTCGAAGAAGTGGATGCTCACCTCCTCCTGCCTCCACAGGATGAAGACGCCCCCACGCATAGAATTGACATAGTGAAGGCTGCCTAATGGAAAGGCCGCGCATATGCTCCTTGGGTCGTTCATCGCGGACTCAGGGGGACCGATGACCAGTGCAATGGAGGTCTTCTGGTGGGAGAAGAGGTCCAGCGCCGCGGAGACGAAGGAGCCGTTGTTGGCGAAGGGCGGGCATCTCCAGATGAGGAAGGACAGCTCGTTGTGCATATCCATATCGTGGATGCCCTCCGCCAGCGCCAGGTCGATGACACCCCGAGTGTCCTTCAAGACGAACTCCCATGCGTATACGTTGTCGTACACCTCAAGTTTCAGTCGCATATGGAATATCCTGTTTTCGGAGAACATGGTCGCTAAACGTAGTGAAGCCCTGTTTAGCCTCACGAGCAGCTTGTTCGTGCCCGGACGCAGCAGTTTGAGTATCGGCAGGTGGATGGTACGGAGGACACGTTCAAAGGTGGCATCGCAGTTTGTTTCACTTAAATGGGGCTCTCTATCCAGCAGGTGCAGCAGCGTAGCACGTAGATCGCGTACCCACTGTCCGTTGCCATACGGAGCGTGGAAGTTGGTCGGCAAACGGACGTCGAAAGTAACCTCGTAGCCCGGGCGGTCTTGCAGTGTACGCGTACCATGCCATATCTCCAATCTCAGACGACATGCTTTTTCACATGGCAAGGGTCGGACGGAGCATACCTGGATGTCATAGTTCCGCAGAGGCGTTCCCCCGTTTGTTGTGCTGCCCTGCGATGTGCTGCCGTTCATCTGGGGAGGCTTAAGGGTTTGGTTACCGTGTCTGTGTTTCGGTGGAAGTGGGTTAGTGGGCGCGTTCCCGTAGGGTGAGTGGGATAGAAGAAATCGGTGTTACAATTGGAGTTGGCTGAGGGAAGTTAATGGGAGCAGTATCGACGGTTCCATGTCGCTTCGAATTCTCTGACCGTGGTTGGTGGATTATTAATGTTCAGTCGGATAAGTCCTGCACACAGATCAAACCGGCGGCCCTGCAAGCATGATGAGCAATGAATTAAATGCCTTCTACTAAACCGGTGGTAGGTTATTCGTTGTTTATTTTGTTATATTAATATCATGTTATCCTATTGGATCACCTGAGCGACAATGCATGGAATAAAATAACTGGGGGTTTAACGAGGTTTTCTTTTACTGCTTTCCGCAGGTCCATGAAACTTCATATATTTTACTGAATCCCCATACCCAGTTGCAGTGGGTGCAGGTGGGTGGTCGCTCCGTGAGCACTGTCCCAACTGTGAGCTCGGAAGGGTTTGATCGCTGTTTACTCGCAGTGTGAGTGATCATAGCCCTTCTGGGTAGGAAACTATGGAGGCTGGGGACACACCTGACTGTCTGATGATCGTGTCGGGACTGTCGGAGGAGAAGATGATGGAGATGACTTTTGGTGAAGCAGATGAGGTTGGTCAAATTTTCAGGATGTACGGACTGGTACACGGATTCTCTACGAGGAAAAACGACATACGACGTCGCCGAAGTGGCGAGGCCGTGAAGCATACTTGGGTATGCTCGCGAGAAGGCCATCCGAGGAGAAGATCCGCCGTTGACGGGTTATCGCGAATGAGGCCGTCCACGAGGTCAGGCTGTCCCTGCGAGGTTACAACCGCAAAGGACACCAACGGTCGTTGGTATATCAGAGTAGCGAATTTATCTCACAATCATGCGTTGGTGCCTGGCCCTCTATCGTGTTTCATGTGCGAAAGGCGAGCAGTGACTGATGAGGACATGGCCGCCGTGAATCGAATGTTAAGCGTAGGTTTCAAGCAATGCGACATTATGCGTCTGCTGGTTTACGCTTCTGGAGGGCACGAACGGGTGGGCTTCTTAATGAAAGACATGAACAATCGCAAGCTGAAGGATGAAAGATCTGGAAGTTGCTCGATGTTTGATGCTGGATATGCATATCTACTGTCCAGACAAGGTTGCGATCAAGGCATGTCATTGGTGACATCCATTGAGGACGGCGAAGTCGTCCGTATGTACTGGTCAGACACAAAATCTAAGTTGGATTACAACGCATTCGGGGACGTTGTCGCTTTAGATTCAACCTTCAAGACGAATGCATATGGTATGCAAATGGTTGTCATCGTCGGAGTCAACAACCATCACCAGACCATTGTCTTTGGTGCCGCCTTAATGGCTTCTGAGTCAGTAGAGGATTACACCTGGCTTTTAAGTACGCACAGCGAGGTTATGGGCTCCAAAGTACCTATCAGCGTTGTCACCGATGCCGATAGATCGATGATCGCCGCCATACGAGAAACGTGGCCAACAGCCAGACACCGTCTTTGCCTTTGGCACATGAGTCGCAATATTGTCCGTAGGGTACATGATCCGACGCTGAGACGATGCATCTCTGCCTTCATGTACAATTCGAAGTCCATCGATGAGGTAGAGCAAGAGTGGGAGGATATGATGAAAAATACTGAGTCGGTTAACATTCGCTGGCTACAACAGCTGTACGATAGCAGACGAATGTGGTGGATGACGTATTGTCAAGGACATTTCTGGGCTACTCTTACGAGCACACAGCGTTGCGAATGGATGCACGCATTCATGAAAATGTACCTGAAGACGAACCACAAAGTGCACGAATTTTTACATCACTACGAGCGAGCCGTCACAGACCTGCGCCATAAGGAAAGTATGGCGGATTACAATTCGACATGTAAGGCATATCAATTGCGAACCATGTTGCACAGCCTCGAGGCGGACGCAAGTTGGATCTACACTCTAGCATCGTTTCGTAAGGTTTATTTGCAGATCCACAAGGAAGCATTGTTCTTCGTCGAAGGTATGATAGATGGCAATATTAATCGAGTATATCGGCTGCGAAGTTACGACCAGGCATCACTGGGGCCTGAAGTTTATTCAGGCAAACATCGTCCGTCGTTGAGCTGTAGTTGCGTACATTTCGAAACGTACGGACTGCCTTGCGCACATATGTTCCACATTATGAAGATCGAAGGCGTCAAGTCCATCCCACCGCCACTCGTTCTGCAACGTTGGACAAAGGGAGCACGATTATCATATGCTTCTACCGCAGGCGGCTCCGGTATATTGGACGCGACTACTGAAGAATTAAGACAAGGTATTCTTATGACGGCGTGCCGTCATTTATGTTTTCTTGGAGCCAAAACTGAAGCCGCCTACGTGCAACTCCGCAAGTCCATACAAGAACTGACGGTACCTCTAGAAAGTATGGAGGTGTCTGACGGCAAGGCAATTCCGTTCCGAGGCGACAAGGGTAAACGGAAGAAGGCGCTTCTTCGGTGCGAATCACTGCCGACTACGTCAGGGTTTAATCAATATGGTGTTGTACGCGCGCCCTCCGGCCTAGCACGCGCGCTGCGGTTCCGGCGACACGAGGATCCGGGCCCGCTCCCCGAGGCCCAATCCGGTCGGTGTCGCGACTCGAGCGTCGGACGCTGCGGAAGGGCATCGGGTTGAATCCTCCCTTGGTTCCCGAGCGGATCTGCGGGGCGTTTCGCCGACCGTCTCCAGTCCTTGAAGGCGACGGGCGAAAAGCTGCGTTAAGACCTCGCTTGGAAATTCCGGGAGGATCCAGGAAGCGGCTCGTATTGCCGTCACCCATCCAAAATGGCTCCGTTTGTAAAATGTGTTGTTGTTTAACCTAGGTAAACTATTACGGAGTCGCCACCGACTTTTTATTTTAAAACTGTTAAGTCGGAAAAACAGCTTGTTCGGGGATTTCTACTTACTAGTCTTTACACTCTAAACATGCGAAGAGGTGGCGTTTACTCCAAAAGAGTTTAACTTTGATTGACGGGTATTGGGCCCGATCCGGGAGTAGGCCGGACTCTTATCGACGTTTCAACGGGCGTTGGACCCGAATTTAGATTTGTTTGATTAAAACCAAGCATGCGACGTAAAACCTAAAGCCTAAACATACGCGCAATCACAAGCAATTATTTAGATCAAAAGGGCGGGGAAGGGGCGGTGATTGCGGGCCTATGCACTTGGGCCCGCAACCCGTTACATATGGGCTTAAAATAAAATTCGGGGAGGCCCGCACCTCCCCTTTGTACCTTTGGTGAAGGTTGGGGCCGCTTTGTCTTCAAGCCCGCGGTTTTTAGGCCGGGGTAGAACCACGCGGTTTGATACACGCGTCTTCGTGTGATCTTCGAAAGTTTGAATTTGGTCTTCCGAAGTTACATGCTCAGTGTACATGCGAAGAAAATATAAGAGTGGTCAGAAAGTCCTAATTTAAATCGAAATGAATAATTAGGACTTAATGAAATAAGAGCGATGCTTACGGGGCGTTGTGAGCCCGTTGATGTCGATCGTCCGCGTCGTCGGAGGATGCATTCCTTGATAATAATTCCTCGGTGTTTTACATGTAAAACAGAAAAAGGGAAGAGATGTGCAAAGCCTTAAGTAGCGGTTAAATTGACGTAAATTTAACCGAACCGAAATAGTAAGGCATGACTTACCGTTGAAATGAATGGGACATTTTGTAGCCCGTTGACGTCGATCTTCCAAAAATTATATGTCTGTAGAGTAATTTCGAGATTGCTCGAGAATATATCCCGTCGTGTTTTCATGAAAAACAAGAAAATAGACGTTAGTGACACGTGTTAAAAAAGAACTCTCGTAAGCAAACGAGAATTAAACTTTTCTCCTAAAATGGTCACGTCCCCCTAAAAGCTTTCATTATTATTTTTTAAAAGAAATAGAAAATGAAAGCAGAAAGAAACTTACCTTTTCTCAGCCGTGTTCCCCTTTTAATTTGATTTGATAAAAATAAAAGAAAAGGAGGGACTGACCTGACAAGCTTTCCCCGACGCCCGTGATCAGAGGTAAGCTTTCCTCCTTGTCGTCGACTGCTTCGTTTGGGTTGATTACCAAAGGGGTCCCTTCAACGCGAGTCTCTGCTTACCTTGGGCAGATTCTGGTTGAGGATTGATCGGGTTGGTTCTTCGATGGGCTGAAAGGGAGTTGGCGGGTTATTTTCGCTAGAGGCGTCTCTGGAAAGGGAGGGGGATTGATCGCCGTCCCTCTGGTTGCCCCGCCCTTGCTCCCTTTAATAGGGGGTCGGCTCCCCTTATCCGCCCGGTCGTGACACCCTCTTCAAGGCGTTGCAGGCGGTCGTCATAGCTATCAGGGGAGGGGTGACGATTCCTATTGCGGCTGATTTCTCCGCAGCCTGTCTAATCTCCATTCTTTTTCTGTTGAACGCAGGTGGGTAGGAGGAGATGTAATAGGAAGTCGTCTGATGCCGCTGTCTTCGTCAGGCAAGTTGCCGCTTGGAGTCTGTTGTCGCTGCCGTGCTGCAGGGGTTGTGCTGCTGCTGTTGTCATTGTTGCAGGGGCTGTGTTGGCGTCATTGTGGGCTGCAGTCGGGGTATCACTGCCTTTGGCTGGCTGGGCCGAATTCATCCAGTCTTGGAGGCTTTGCCATTGGGCTGATCGGGCAGACGGATGGGCTTGGGTTGGATTCGCTGGGCCTCGCCAAGAAAATTTTTCTAGTCTGGTTTTTCTTTAGTAGTGACGTCCCCTTTTTGTAAAAGTCGGAATGGGTCCATCAATTTGGATTGATCCCCAAACTTTCGAAGTAATTTTCGAACAGGTTCGCAGTCGACAGGTTTTGTTCGGATAGTAAACAATTTGGGGGATCTACAGTTTGCCCCTCCTTGTGGGAGAATCTGAGAAGATTGTCTCGCAAGGACGTCATAGATAACCCCAAATTGTAATCTTAGGGTATTCTTGATAGATCTATACCTTGGGATCTAATCGAGAAAATGTCAGTAACAAATGTATTCCGTGAAGCTTGGGGGATCGAACAAAATAATCAAACATATAGGATTATGCATTCATGCATGTCATGTTTTATTAAGATTTCTTCTGAGCGAGAATAAAGAATGGCTTCTGACTTCTCTCATATCTTACTCTTATTTCTAAAAGTCATCTCAGTTGGATTTTAGAATACCCTTGACTTGGATGCTCATGTACCAGTCGAAAGAGTCTGTATCTAGGTTGAAATGTAGTTTTGGCGTAAAGCCTTGGATAGAGAATCTGAATTTGTCATTTTGAAGGAACGAGTCTAAGGACCTCATCTGAAGCTGTTGTACCATAGAGGTTCCACCGTCCAAGCGAATTCTCCATCTACTAGACAGCAGGCCCGTTGAGATGCGCCGTTGGGGATTGATGGTCGATCCACCGTCCAAGCGAATTCTCCATCTTTGGAAATCTGTTTTGGGGAGTGCCTTGTCCTTGTTTTGTCCGGGAGATAGCACCTTTGCTTTTGCGGCCTTTCATGTCGGCCCTGGTGCTTTAATTTGCTCTTTTATTTTCTTTTTGCGCTTTGCTTTTGACGACCTTGGTCTTTGCGCTGATTTTGCTCTTTCTTCGCTTTCATGCAGGGATTTGTCCCATTTTATTTCTTTTTCTTTGCTTTGTTGGAGACGCCTTGGACTCTTTGAGGATTTATATTTCTTGATGGTATATGAGGATTTGCCCCATTTTCATCCCCGTTCATCTTTTTAGAGCTGCTTTGGACTCTTTGACGATTTGTACGTCTTGCAGAATTGTTGGATGTTTTTGTCCCTAGGTACAAGTCAACTGGCAAGCACGTCTGTTGATGGTACCTCTTCGCTTGAACCTTGAGGAAGTGTCGCCTCTGTGGTCCGTTGCTTCCGATTTCTAGCTACAAGATCTCCTTTAACCTCAATGTGAGGCGGTCCTTAGACTCAGTGGGAGTAACGTATATAGAAACTTCGACTTTGGCTCGGAAGGGGTTAGCAATGGTCAATGTTTTGTGTTTTGGATAGAGAAGAAATGCTCGATTTCATCCCGATTTAGAGCATCTTTTGTCAAAGGATTCGTTATCCGCCTGAATGCTTAGGTATGAATCCTTACAGTGTTTGCGCTCATCTTTCTGTATAAGTGTTTAGGGATAGGCTTGCCTTCTCCACTCTCGCTCAGAAGCATTTTTATTGAAGATAATTTTAAATTATATGCAAATGAGCACACGAATGTTTAGGAAATGACTAGGTTTAGATACTCAAACCTCCGAAGTGCTCTTGTGCAAACTTCGAGGGGGAAAGTGTTTGCACTTTCATGCCCCAGTCATGTTCTTTGATATTAGAATCAAACGGCTTCTACCCGACCACCCACGCCGTTGCCTAGGAGTTTGTACCGTACCGTGTGGATGTCCATGTGCCTACACAGTTGACAACGGACAGAGACGAAGTTAGCTCATGTACTTCGACTCTCACTTAAGGGAGATAACAATGAAATGAAGTAGCCGCTGGGGAGATGAGATAGATATGTCTGTCTCAATGATAGTTCTGGAAGAATATGCTTGTATGTTCGATTCTTGTTGAGGAATGCGATGCATGTAATCAACTCCAGCTTGAACGAAGGCAGGACTCTAGCTGGGAAACGGAGATACGAATCCATCTGGGGAAATATAAGAAATTTTGTTAGAGAGCAGTGTAGATGATACTCCCTTTCGGTATGATCATCTTTGGTGATGACAAAGGCACTTTCGAAGCTTTGGTTCGAAATTTTCCACCCAACCGCCCGCGCCTTTGTCCATAATATAGGATGTTCATGCACCTATGTTAGGCAAAGGACAGACAACAAGTGAGCTCATGTAACTTGTTTTCTTTCAAAGTAAGAATGAAATTTGTTCATGTCATTTCATTTGTATGAAAGGCGAAGTAGAGTTTTGATACTTCCCTTTTGCATGATTTCATCGTTGCATCTTCGTCCGGTGGAATCGAAGGTTCGACGAAATTGCTACAAGCTTGATGTCTGTTGTGTAAGGATGCTCATGTACCTATCAAACAGATGGCTAGAAACAAGGAAGTTCTGGTAACTTGTTTCGGTTAGAGTAAGAATGAAGTTTGCTTGTGTAACTTCATTTATATGAAAGGTGAAGTAGAGTTTTGATACTTCCCTTTTTGTGTGATTTCATCAATGCATCTTCGTCCGATGGAATCGAAGGTTTGACGAAATTGCTACAAGCTTGATGTCTGTTGTGTAAGGATGATCATGTACCTATCAAACAGATAGCTAGAAACAAGGAAATTCTGGTAACTTGTTTCTGTTAGAGTAAGAATGAAGTTTGCTCGTGTAACTTCATTTATATGAAAAGTGAAGTAGAATTTTGGTACTTCCTTTTTGCATGGTTTCGTCGTTGCGTCTTCGTCCGATGGAATCGAAGGTCTGACGAACTTGCTACAAGACTTTGGCTTGAAGCTTTGCCACCCTACCACCCTCGCCTTTGTCATAGGAGTTTTGCACCATACGTGTGAGGAGCTCTTGTACCTGCCCACGAGACAAAGGACGTAAACGAAATGTGTTCATGTAATTTCGCTTAACTTGAATGAGGGGAGTAATATTTGTCTGATTCTCCCTTTTCATGTGTATTGTCAGTGTTCTTTGCCCCAATTGACTCCCTGGGGATATAAAGAAGTTTGCTGACGAAGATTGTTCTGAAGTGTTGTTTTGAAACTTCATCGTTTGTCTTTGTTGTCTGCTTAAGACGCTCATGTATTTTCATGTAATTTGTTGTCTTGTTGTCTTGTTGATCATGAGTGTTGTTTCGAAGCTTTGATTCGAAAGTTGTCTTGATTGGCATGACAGGATGTTGTTGTATCTTCTCGTCTGCCTAGGTTGTTTATGTGCCTATGAGACAAGTCGAAAGGCAAAACAAGTAAGTTCGTATAACTTGTTTTGTAAAGAAAGCATTTGTTAAGGAACATATACTCCCTTTCATGTTATTTGCCATTTTGTCAACTGAGAGTTATCCAAGATTGCTCAGTCTCGTCCCAGGATAGCTTGGAGATATGCCCCAGAGTCGCTCAGAGATATGTCCATGATCACTCAAAGATTTGCCCCAGGATCGCTTGGAGATTTGTCATAGCACTGTTCTCGTGTCGCCGTCATCATTGTTTTACCAACGAAGGCTGTTTCGAAACTTTGGCTCGAAACGTTTCCACCCTACCACCCTCGCCTTCGTCGTCTGCCTAGGATGTTCATGTACCTATGAGACAAGCCGAAGGGTAAAACAAGTACGCTCGTGTAACCTGTTTTGCAGAGATAGTATCAGTTGAGGAACGAATACTCCCTTTTATGTAAATCGTCGTTTTGTTGACAACAAAGGATATTTTGATACTTTGGCTCGAAATTGTTTCAAGGCTTTGGCTCGAAACTTTACCACCCTACCACCCACGCCTTCGTCAACATGCGACAAGGGCTAAAATGAGTGAGCTCATGTAACTCATTTTTTTTTTGCAATTAAGAAAGTACTTATTAAAGAACGAATACTCCCTTTCACGTGATTGTAACGTCGAAGATCCTCTGCGTTGATTGTTTGTGGCAGTTCCTCTTCGTTACGACAATTGCTCTTTTTGAAAGGCGTGATTGCACGAGATGTGCGTTGTCGTAGCACTTTGTGGTGGGCATGGGTGGGTATGTAGTCAATTACGTAGTGGGCCGATGTGGTCAGCTGGCCGCTCATGTGGGGGCTGATTCTCTTCGGTCTCTGGGGTGGAGGTTGACCTTCTCCCCTTCCCTTTGAGACGAGCTCTTGATAGTCGAGCTTCTGTTGGATTGACCGTTTGGGTACCTTGGACAAATTCGAAGGGAGTTGCCCCTTGTACTGGAATGCAACTGTTGGTGCAATAGGGAGCTGACAGCGAGACGCCAATTAGAGGATTTGTCTTCCATTTCTGGGTTGCCCGATGTTGAGGATCGGGGCTTGGTTGTAATTTGAGGGATTGCGCCAGTCTGAATTGCCCAATGATGAGGATCGGGGCTTGGGTTGTAACTTGGGAGATTGCTCCTATCTGATTGCCCGATATTGTGCGGAGGGTTATAATCTTCATCTCCATAGTGAAAGAATCTGAGAAAGACGTTCCCGTTTGTGCCGAAGTTGAGGCGACTTGACATGTTCATGAATAGCTCTTTGGGCTCGCTATCTGAGCCGATGTTGATCATGATCAGCTTTTTGAACCGTAACCGCCTTGGGGTCTTCATGTCATCGAGATCCTTGGTTTTCATGTTTGGCTTGCCTGGGTATATGTCGAGGAAGCTTTGGCTCTGTGTCGTTGAATGCAGCTCTGAGCTTTGGTAGCGAGTAGGCTTTGGCCTTCATATCCTTGGATGTTAAGCTTTGGGCCTCGATAGACATCATGGAATCCTTGGTTTTCATGTCGTTGGATGTCTGGCCATGACTTTGCTATTTGATATTGATTGGGAAATCCTTGGTTCCAAGTTGTTGTTCAACTGGCTTTGGACTTTGACAACCATTTAGGATCCTTGGTCTCTATGTTATTGTGGATTCAGGCACTAAACCTTGGTAGTTGTTGGGTGATCTTTGGTCATCGTGTGATTGAACGTTGCTTTGGTCCTCGACAACTGTGAAGGATCCTTGCCCTTCTAGTTGCCGTAGATTTGTTATTTCTTTCTTGCCCCCAGTCTAGTCCGAGGAGCCATCTTGGATAATTAAAACCTGATAAGGAAACAAAGAAAATGTTGAAATTAGCATTGTATAACAATGTAATCGATACATAATAAATTTGTGATATGCTTAATCGTATTCATGTATGCCTAGGAGAATACATTATGAGAATGTAATTACAAATGAAATGCAGTAATGCAATGAAGCAATTACTGTGGATGACATGATAATGCAACTGCTACAATTACACGGACGTTCATGTGGTCATGCGAATGTATAAATGCAGTAAGCGATAAAATAGGTAGGGAAGGGAGAAAAGAGGATTCTTGAAGTCTTGTACGATGAATCCAAATGCTGCAAAATTAGCAATGTTAGTTTTACAGTTTATCGCAGACAAAGCGTACCTGACACCTGTCCCTGCACAAGTAACAGTCACTTAGTAACAAATAAATGCACGTGCGGCGTCTGGTACCTGTAGTGTGCAAGCAATTCTAGACTCGGAAGAGGTTTCTATTCATCCCTCGGACTGAGGGAGGCGGGGCCCCGACCCAAAACCATACCGCAAAGAGCAGCACAGCTGGGCCTAACGGTGACCCCCCTAAAATCCTAGCCCCGGGTTCGGGCATACCTAGGAATGCCTAAAAAGCAGTAAACATACACAGACAAAAGATCATACAAAAGGCACCGAGCCAAACAATTACATGCGCAAACGATCACTCCTCCCCGCATGTGGTAAAAAAAGGTTTTCGGTAGGAATCCACATGCGGAGATATCCCCAGCGGAGTCGCCATCCGGGATGTACGCGCGCCCTCTGGCCTAGCACGCGCGCTGCGGTTCCGGCGACACGAGGATCCGGGCCCGCTCCCCGAGGCCCAATCCGGTCGGCGTCGCGACTCGAGCGTCGGACGCTGCGGAAGGGCATCGGGTTGAATCCTCCCTTGGTTCCCGAGCGGATCTGCGGGGCGTTTCGCCGACCGTCTCCAGTCCTTGAAGGCGACGGGCGAAAAGCTGCGTTAAGACCTCGCTTGGGAAATTCCGGGAGGATCCAGGAAGCGGCTCGTATTGCCGTCACCCATCCAAAATGGCTCCGTTTGTAAAATGTGTTGTTGTTTAACCTAGGTAAACTATTACGGAGTCGCCACCGACTTTTTATTTTAAAACTGTTAAGTCGGAAAAACAGCTTGTTCGGGGATTTCTACTTACTAGTCTTTACACTCTAAACATGCGAAGAGGTGGCGTTTACTCCAAAAGAGTTTAACTTTTGATTGACGGGTATTGGGCCCGATCCGGGAGTAGGCCGGACTCTTATCGACGTTTCAACGGGCGTTGGACCCGAATTTAGATTTGTTTGATTAAAACCAAGCATGCGACGTAAAACCTAAAGCCTAAACATACGCGCAATCACAAGCAATTATTTAGATCAAAAGGGCGGGGAAGGGGCGGTGATTGCGGGCCTATGCACTTGGGCCCGCAACCCGTTACATATGGGCTTAAAATAAAATTCGGGGAGGCCCGCACCTCCCCTTTGTACCTTTGGTGAAGGTTGGGGCCGCTTTGTCTTCAAGCCCGCGGTTTTTAGGCCGGGGTAGAACCACGCGGTTTGATACACGCGTCTTCGTGTGATCTTCGAAAGTTTGAATTTGGTCTTCCGAAGTTACATGCTCAGTGTACATGCGAAGAAAATATAAGAGTGGTCAGAAAGTCCTAATTTAAATCGAAATGAATAATTAGGACTTAATGAAATAAGAGCGATGCTTACGGGGCGTTGTGAGCCCGTTGATGTCGATCGTCCGCGTCGTCGGAGGATGCATTCCTTGATAATAATTCCTCGGTGTTTTACATGTAAAACAGAAAAAGGGAAGAGATGTGCAAAGCCTTAAGTAGCGGTTAAATTGACGTAAATTTAACCGAACCGAAATAGTAAGGCATGACTTACCGTTGAAATGAATGGGACATTTTGTAGCCCGTTGACGTCGATCTTCCAAAAATTATATGTCTGTAGAGTAATTTCGAGATTGCTCGAGAATATATCCCGTCGTGTTTTCATGAAAAACAAGAAAATAGACGTTAGTGACACGTGTTAAAAAAGAACTCTCGTAAGCAAACGAGAATTAAACTTTTCTCCTAAAATGGTCACGTCCCCCTAAAAGCTTTCATTATTATTTTTTAAAAGAAATAGAAAATGAAAGCAGAAAGAAACTTACCTTTTCTCAGCCGTGTTCCCCCTTTTAATTTGATTTGATAAAAATAAAAGAAAATGAGGGACTGACCTGACAAGCTTTCCCCGACGCCCATTCTCATTTTTCCTTTTTTCTTCTTTCTTTCTTTTTTTTTCTTTTTATTTGTTTATTATATTAGTAAAACAAAACAAAAAAAACAATAAAATAAAGAAGAAAGGGGGGGGGACTTACCTTGTGACGAAGCTTCCCCACGCTCATATCTTTTTCTCTCCTTTTATTATTATTCTTTTGAATCTCCTCCCACAGAAGATTGAGCCACGGCGGATGTTTCGTGCGGGGATCGCGGAGAAGGGCGGCCACGCCTTGGTGGGTGTCCTGTTGCCGTGCGTCCGGGATGAGGGATCAGAGAGGGAGCCGCACGAGAGGAGGGTTTGAGGCCGGAATCGCCGGGTGAACCTTCGCCGCAACAGGATCTGGGATGGGGCGACCTCGGAGGGCTTGGCGGGGCCGGATCTGGGGAGTGGGTTGCGGGTTTGGCCGCCAGGGAGGGCTGTCCTGCACCATGGTCGTGCGCTCGTCTCCGGCGCTGCGCGGGCTGGCTGGAGGTGGGTTGTCCGCCGGCCGTCGGGCAGCGACTGTCTTCCACGGGAAAGGGGCGGCGCTGGGGTGTTGAGGGCGAGGGTTGCTCGCCGGCAGGAGGGAGCCGTCATGGGGTCGAGCTTGGGGGTCTGGGGGCTGGTCTCGGGTGGATGTGTTGATCTTCCAGGGAGGTGCGGGCCCGTCGCCACCAGGTTGGGCTGTCCCGGCGTCCTGCCTCACGCCCGTGGGAGAGGAGGCCATGCAAGCCGGGATGGAGGCGCCAAGGGGTCCTGAAATCGAATCTGCGGTTGGACGGTGAGTTAGATCACCTCGCTTCGGAGGCAAAGCTGGCAGCCGATCCCGTCCAAATCTTTGCCTGGGCGCCAACAGAAGACAAGTTAGAGGAAAAGGAAGGCTCCTCGCAACGCTAATGCGTGTTTGTGAGGAGTTCGGTCGTAGTTTTCAACCGAGGGGGGTAAGACTCGACTAGGCTAACTAGAGGGAGTTTGCTCCCGTTGAGCTTCGTTGCTGCCGTATCCAGAAAAGGTGAGGGGGGTGCTGGAGCTTGCCGTGATCAGAGGTAAGCTTTCCTCCTTGTCGTCGACTGCTTCGTTTGGGTTGATTACCAAAGGGGTCCCTTCAACGCGAGTCTCTGCTTACCTTGGGCAGATTCTGGTTGAGGATTGATCGGGTTGGTTCTTCGATGGGCTGAAAGGGAGTTGGCGGGTTATTTTCGCTAGAGGCGTCTCTGGAGAGGGAGGGGGATTGATCGCCGTCCCTCTGGTTGCCCCGCCCTTGCTCCCTTTAATAGGGGGTCGGCTCCCCTTATCCGCCCGGTCGTGACACCCTCTTCAAGGCGTTGCAGGCGGTCGTCATAGCTATCAGGGGAGGGGTGACGATTCCTATTGCGGCTGATTTCTCCGCAGCCTGTCTAATCTCCATTCTTTTTCTGTTGAACGCAGGTGGGTAGGAGGAGATGTAATAGGAAGTCGTCTGATGCCGCTGTCTTCGTCAGGCAAGTTGCCGCTTGGAGTCTGTTGTCGCTGCCGTGCTGCAGGGGTTGTGCTGCTGCTGTTGTCATTGTTGCAGGGGCTGTGTTGGCGTCATTGTGGGCTGCAGTCGGGGTATCACTGCCTTTGGCTGGCTGGGCCGAATTCATCCAGTCTTGGAGGCTTTGCCATTGGGCTGATCGGGCAGACGGATGGGCTTGGGTTGGATTCGCTGGGCCTCGCCAAGAAAATTTTTCTAGTCTGGTTTTTCTTTAGTAGTGACGTCCCCTTTTTGTAAAAGTCGGAATGGGTCCATCAATTTGGATTGATCCCCAAACTTTCGAAGTAATTTTCGAACAGGTTCGCAGTCGACAGGTTTTGTTCGGATAGTAAACAATTTGGGGGATCTACAGGTGTTTGCAATATGGAAACGGATAAATTAAACACAATTTCGGAGTTCACTGCAACTGCAATGCATGAAGGCAGTCTACACTCTTGGAAGTACGTTGTCGGCCAGATGAATATATAAGCCGAAGCCCCAGGTATTTACAATGTCTGCCGTACAGTGTTAACGATGGAGAACAAAATATATCTTCTACTACGAGGGCATCCTATTACGGAACAGTACTAACAAAACATGCACGGACATCTGAGTTGGTTGTTCGACTTCCAACCTTTTTTGTGGCAGCTATGATCCGTTACTTACAGATGCTGGTATGTACACCACTAGTACTGTCAGATGTTACCTACCTTTTTGTTGTTGGGGTAATCCTTTCGCTGCCCTGTGCCCTCTGCTTTCGGCGATCCTTCATCTTACCCAGCACCATGCTCTTCAGTCCGTTTCCCAGCCACATGATCAGACTTATTGCAAGACGAAACCTGTCTAAATCGCGCACACGCTGCATGCCGCAATAACAATGGTTCTCATCAGATGCTTATATATGAAGTCCCTGTTATACAATTATTTTTCCCGTTGCGTTAGCTCACCACGGCTGGAAGACCCTCTGTTGGGTCCGACATGGACATGAACTTCATGACGAAAATTCCGCAATCAGCGCTAACAAACATACAAAGAAATCAGTGTTGACAGTACTCTAATTCATTTTTGTGGGTTAACAGTACTTACGCGTTGCCCAACATGAACTGTTGGGGGACGTAAGCCGGGCAACGAACGGGCCATGAACATATGTCCGGAACGGTGCGCGCACTCGATTGCCCGGCATTCTCATCCAAAATAACCTTCAGCAGGGTCAGCACTCGAACATGCAGGTCCATTCTCCCATGGACGTTCGATGCTCCCTTATTCATCGTGTCAAGTACTAGTACTTCGGCTGCGCGAAAGTTCACCACATGTAGGCACCAGTGTGACTTCGATAGACACACCGGTATGTATATCTGTAAATGAAATTATAAGCAAATGTACAAAGAAGAGAACGATGAATTTGGTGGTACATCATGAAAACATTTAACTTACCAACTGGACGCAATCATTGGGTCCGATGTTGGGCTTGAACAATTTTAGAAGATTCTGTCGATCGTCGATAGTGATCACTGGCATCTTTGCGGCGCTATAATTACGGGATGCAAGGTTCTGCCCAATGACGATAACTTCAGATTCAATTTGTCAATGATCGTAATTTGTATGTTACAATGATTTCGACATACCCCCAACCAGCTAGAGAGATACCATCGCGTGGGTCCGTCGTCCGATTGGGCGCTGCTCAACATGACCCCGTGGTAGTCGATGATCTGCAATACAGATCATCGCTATGAATGTTGTTGCAAATTTCAATTACTAAAGCATTGCATTTCCTAGTGAAGCACATTCATACGTCGTTCTGTATCCACCTATTTGGTTTCAGAGTTAGCATTCCATGCCTTGAAATGCTGACTGAATGTCCCAAACAAAGCAGTTCGCTGCAAAAACGTAAATATCAAAGCATGATAAAATCAAAGTGCGTTCGGAATAACGAACCCCTACGGTCTCCAGCACATACTAAAATACAAAGCATAAAAAGAAAATCCAACCTGGGATCGAGCAGTTCATTCCAAGCATAGGACAACAAATTCCAATCTCCAATTGAAAGATTTCAACTCTCCTAAATCAACATCTTCCGGAATTAGTTTATCAATGTCCTATAAATTAACATATTAACAAACTTCTGTAAGACTAGTTGGTTAATATCGCTGAATGTTACGGCGACACCCTACAGCTACGGGTGAAGAGTGATGATATACCTCCGGAATATTATCACGAAGTCTCTTCGACCGCCGGGGCCCTGCCTTATCCGTTACGAAGGGAGATGTCGCGTAGACGGACGGCTTACGGGCCGAGGCACGACGGGTCTGAACTTTTTGCGCGATCTTCACCTAATTGGTGGAAGAAAAACTCTTCTATGACAAGCGTATTAAAAAAATAACACGTCCATATAAAGAAACCTTAACAAACCGGGTTTAACAATTAGGGAAGTACATCGACGAAACTGAAATGCTGTGAACTTATCTGACCTTGTTAACGGCGTGGTGTTGCGCAGGTGGCGATGCGGGTATGTCATCGATCCTGTCTTCAACCCGATGCGGCTCCTCGGGTGACACCACCCTCTGTAACACGTCGACTGCCTGTGGCTCTGACAAGCAATCGACGATATCGTTCCCTGAACCAGGATTGGCTTGCGGCTGTCCCAGCAGTAGAGTCATTTTGTCGAGAACAGCCATCACCCTTCTTTCCATTGCTTCCGAGCCTTCATTAGATTTTGGTGAATGCTGTCCGATATCAGCTGTGGGCTGGGAATCGTCCAAGCCCTGGGACTGCAGCAGTGACCCGACTTCGACTACTACCTTCTTCTTCTTAACAGCAGAAGGGCCTGCTTCAATCAGTGGGTCCGTCTGTTCATTGTCCTCAATTGGCACAGCTCGGTCCACCTCTGCCGTGGTATTGAAGAATTCAGCACCTGGGGCCGCGACGTCTTCCATCGGCGATTTCTCGTTACGTGCGGCTCCACCCTGTCTTATGGCGTCTGCCAGGCCACGAACAATGCTCCGGACCTCTCTGACCTCAAGTAACAGTGTGCGTACTTGCCGCTTTAGGTCATCCATGCCGTGCTCCACAAATCGTACACGGAAATCGATGGCCTTCAGCAATATCAACGTTTGGGGCTTAGCATGTTTCTGAATCATTGTGAACTTAATCGGTTGGAGCTTACTTTATGTTTTACCTTTACGTTCTGCAGCAGCGTCTGAATGTCGTCGACCTCATCCGGCACTGCGCGAGCATCAACGTTACCCGTCTGAGAACACCCCTCAACCTGAATATGTACGAAAAATACAGCCATTGTTCGAAGCTGGCAGTGGCAAAAAGAAAGTTCAATAAGCCACATCATACCTTCTCAAGGTAAATGTCGTCCGACATTTTCAAACATGCGTGCAACCGGGCATCATCCCACTCCGCACATAACGGGGCCGTCCGACCAGACATTGAAAGCGGTGATCCTGGTTTACTGACCTTGCAGGCAAAAAATACCTGCACACATATGTGAAAAACATCTTGACATGACGCAGCGGTAAAAAACGTTGGACGCAATTTTTGCGCGTCCTATGTATTTGGAGGGAAATGCATTACAAACAGAAGTACTTACGATTATGAGGTGTACGCATCCGCCTATGTAACGCACGCCCTTCTTCAATTTCCACGTCCTCACATAATCGCACAGTGTATCCAACACGTGAGTCGCCCAATCGAAATTCACAATCGATCCCGCGTCACTTGTTGACAGTAGATATCCCCTTGGGATGTCAAACGCAGTGCCTGGACAGAGGTAGCACCCCAGGATGAATAGCACCAGCTCGGCCTTGAATAGTTCATCCGCCGCGACCCGATCGCGCAACTTCTCCTTGACAGACTTCATTGATATCCGCACAAGTTTTATGTGCTCCCGTAACTCGGGTCGAACACATTCGACTGACCCTTTCATTGGAACGGGAGATCCCATACAAGTCAGACCCAGAATCGCTTCTACGTCTGCAGGTCTGAACTTGTGTTCCACGTCGTCTATGACAATCACTCGTCTCGTTGGGTCGAACATCCTCAAGCAGAGCCTCAACGCTCTGTGGTTCATGTTGTGGCTGGCCATGTGCAGTAGGCCCCCGAACCCAACTTCTCTTACCACGGCCTTCCTATCCTCGTCGAATGAATTGAAAAGCGCCCACAACTTCTTCGGGCTACACCGTGTGTATATGTATTCCTACGACAATACCAAATGGAGTTACCATAAAACCTTATTGGTACAACTTCTTCGGACGCAGGACGGACGACTGGGAATTCACCTTCTCAAGGCCAGATGACTTGGTTCGTTTACTGCCTGACCGATCCGCCGGATCTTCTCTGAAATCTTCCATCTCTTGCTCTTCACGAATGTTGATGTCCTCCATATCCATGATTGATATACCTAACCAATCGAGGGTATCAATCAATACTGTAATCCGTCCCGACGGCGAACACACCCACGCATAAGCAACAAACATAATAACAAACCCCCGCGAATGAAACCATTCCAACTATCAAAGAATGGGATTAATCGCTACCCCAAATACGCCCAAGCGAACATCCACAATACCCACGGCACCCACAGTGTACGATTAAACCGTAAACACCCAAAGCCAGGAGGGAACGACCTTGCCCTAATTACCCACGTCCACGGGAAACCACTTCACCGACCACTTCACCCGTACGAACCCATTACGATCCCGCACCTGGCGATACCCACAGCCACCGCCCCAACGGACCAGCACACCCCACGCAACCACGGCCCGACAGATCGGTAAACCCTAATTTACCCCACTGGAAGCCCCATCCATCCCGTACCTACCCATGTACGTACCTTCGTTGTCTGGCCTGATTTCCTGAAGTAGCATCAAAGGGAGGTCACGCGGTCGGGGAGAACAAACTGAAACGCGAAGAGAAGAATTTGACCTTCCGGGGGAAACTCACCTGAGAATAAGACCAACACTCAGACGAAGTCTTTTGGGGAACGGGGGTTTGTCCAAAATTGTAATTTCACGTTGCCGACGGGTTTGGATTTAGGCTCGGTTTTTTTAGTAGTATACTAAAAACGTACACATTGAAATTAGTTCAGTCAAATAATTTGCGTTTTGTTATTACTAGCAATGTACTAACTACAGTGTTAGTACAATGTACTAATGGTTACTGTTTTTGTACTAGTAATGGTTAGTACAATGTACAAAATTTTTTTAGTACATTTCTAGTACATTACAGGTGTACTAAATGGTACGAAACAGTAACAGTATTTTTAAGTACAATATACTAATGGTTACTGTTTCAGTACTAGTACAGTTAGTACAATGTACTAATCGTTACTGTTTTAGTACTAGTACAGTTAGTACATTGTACTAATGGTTACTGTTTTTGTACTAGTACAGTTAGTACAATGTACAAAACTTTTTTAGTACATTTTTAGTACATTACAGGTGTACTAATTGGTACGAAACAGTAACAGTGCTTTCTAGTACAGTGTACTAACTGTACTAGTACAAAAACAGTTCACAGTTAGTACATTGTACTAAGAAACACTGTTACTTTTTCGTACCAACTTGTACACCTGTAATGTACTAAAAATGTACTAAAAAAGTTTTGTACATTGTACTAACTGTACTAGTACAAAAACAGTAACCATTAGTACAATGTACTAAAAATTACTGTTACTGTTTCGTACCAATTAGTACACCTGTAATGTACTTAAAATGTACTAAAAAAATTTTGTACAATGTACTAACTGTACTAGTACAAAAACAGTAACCATTAGTACAATGTACTAACTGTACTAGTACAAAAACAGTAACCATTAGTACAATGTACTAACTGTACTAGTACAAAAACAGTAACCATTAGTACATTGTACTAACACTGTAGTTAGTACATTTTTAGTAATAACAAGTGTACTAATTGGTATTAGTACAATGTACTAAATAAGGGTCAAAATTAGTACACCGCGGGGGACGTCCCGTGCGTGGGACTTTAGCCGCTCCCCTTTTTTGTGTCTGTCTCATTATGCGTCTAATTATTTGTCTGAAAGGGGACGGGAGGCTTTTGGCTCTTAGCCAGTCTATGATCGTGATTATTTCTTTCCGCCCACGTTTCTAGATTGGGATTATTTGCCATATTATTGAAATCAATATCAATTATTTCCTTTATTTGTATGATTTGATCTGATTGATTAATTAACTATATGAATTAATGTGATTTGATTTTGTCCCGCAAAATTTGGGGTATTACAAACCTTGAGGTTGTTCTGGAGCGTTGCCAGGATAACTTGCAGCCCAAATAGTAGCACGATTAATCCCCCTTCGTATGGGTCTTGAGAATGATCAGAAGCTCAAAACGTCTCCACTTTCACCCTCCAACAAGGACAAACTCGATTCCTCGGCCAGCCATACGACTAACAAGATCGATAATGTTTACCCGGATCTTCTCGTGCTTATTATTCAGAATAGATGACGAATGGAAAAGCAAATCCTTATTGGGAGGATTCATACTTGTCATTCCAATCACATTAACATTAGCCTTCTGAATACCCACCATCGATACCCGTCCTTCAGAACATCGCCCCTCCCTAGATAACTTATCACCTACTCCTTCTGGGATTGCTTCACGACAAAGGAAATTCTATAAATAAAATATGCAACTTGTTGTCCCCCTTCACACTTTTATTATTGAAACACCACTTGAGGGCACCAATTATCTAAGGAAGGTAGGTTTTCATCCTTTGTCCGAGGAAATTGACAACATCACCAAAAACATTAAGCATCACATTGGCATTAATATTGATATGCTCTTCTAAGGCATAAAGGATATTATCAATAAGAAACTCTACCAGACAGACGATAGTTAATATTGAATGCATCCAAGTTGGCAACCACCTTTCCAGTAGCTTCCAAAATCACTCGTCTATTTGGTTCACTCTCATTTTTCAAGTCCTCAACAACCCTTCTAACAATATCAGTAACACCAACTTTGTTTTCCTTCATGAAGAATGTGTAAGCTACACCCTTCTTCTTATCAGCCCGTCTAATTGATTATCAGTTCAACATTCAATCCTTGTGCAGCAACGTCTGTTGCGAACATTAAAAGGCAACTCCTAATTCTGTATAATGACAATGTTTCGGTACATTGTTCTTGTGATTTGTCCCCATGAATGGACACCACTTTCTAGCCCCTTCCTTGCAACATATTTTCCCCTCGATGAGCTTCCCTCTTGTATATGAAAAATTTCAGTACCCAGTTGCTTTCGGACATGATGTTTTCACAGAAGCACAACGACTGATCCTCACGAGATCGATCATCCAACACCTCAACACAAGCATAGTGATCCCCATTTCTGACGCACTCCAACTTGTTGTAGTCAACAGAGTCGTTCAAGCAACCATGAATCCAGACCAAGGACAGTTCCACCACACACAACAATGAACACCAATAAATCCTGCTAACTCATATAATTATCAGCCAATTTCCATACTCGATTAATGCACAGATCAATACTCTCTTTTTCAGCCTATTCTTGGCGAAATTGTTGGCGACATCTTCCTTAACACAGATGAGCTGCTCTGGGTGGAAGAGTTGCCTATAGCTCTCAGTCCTGACCATGTTGATGATATTGGGCTGAAGATCGACGAAGATTGCCCTGCTGGGAACCTGCTTGCTCAACCCATTCTCATTGAAGAAGGTGTTGACAACATCATTCTCGACACCCACCAAGATATCGCTAGGCATCATGTCGTCAGGCTGGATGCCATGCTCGACACAGTAAAGCTCCTAACAGGAGTTGCCGACCTGGATCCCACCCTGCACTGACAAATTATCCACATCGTCAGACTAACCCAACTTAGGACGGACGGACTCCAATTTTCGTGGGCCCTCCTTCTCAGTCCGTGCAACAGTGTCGTCTCCATCTTCCTTGAGGGCATCAACAACGATGGAGTCGACCTCTTTCAGGGGAGTGACCCCATGTTTGACGGCTGCCACAGGAGCAACATTGATCATCGGAATCGCTTTTCCCATGGTGGTTGGTGTTCCCACGGAGGGGGTTGCACTGCCAACCTTTCCAGGAATCGAGTTGGCATCCCCCAGCCTAATTCCCTTTTTAACTTCCATCACTGTCCGTTTTTTGTCAATACTATCCACCTTCTCCTTTACCTTTAGCAGCAACTCAAATATCTCATCCATGTCCAATTGGCTGACTCTTGCTCGTTCCCATCGGAAATTGGAAGCAACGACAGAGAAGATCGAGCTGTGGAGCTCTAATACCACTTGATGCCGGAAAACTATGATCACAGTTGAATCCCCTCCTCTAGTGAAATGGTTAAGGAAAACGATGGCCGAAGTTCCACCACACTCCGGTGAATGCTACGGGAGACTCCACACTCACACACCCTCTACCTATCTCTCCTATTATGTTATGTCCCTTCCACTAACCAGACACATCCCCTTTATTCTTCCCTTTTAAGTTCTATCCCCCCACTTGAAGCCTTGATGCCCGACCCTTGTCGTCCTCTTGGCCCAACTCTTGAAGTGTGTTGTATGTCTTTCCATACAACAAAGCCTCGAATCAGAATACATGGGCTTTAATCATCTTCCAACTAGGTAGATTATTGACTATATAAGTCTTTACCACAGTAATTCTTTATGGACCCAAGCCCATGGGCCCATAATCGGTTTAAAGCGTAAACACAAACGTATTTATCAAACCATTTAAGTCGGAATGTGTGTGAGTAAATAATTTCATTAGAAATGGAGTTAGGTTAGGGGCAGTGGTGCCAAATACAATCGATCGTCAGCGTGGTACCTAAAACTCCTTTTGTCTCATGCTGAAAAATTGACAGGATGTGCTGGAATTCGGTTGGGAGTCCCATGTCAATGGTGCCGACAGTTTAGTTTTTATATGTAGCTCCGTGGTCTTGACCGCGTTTGTGTTGTTGGCAAACTTAGTCAAACTCGATAGAGAAAGATATTATATAACATGGTGAAGTAGCTACATTTGATGGATTGAATTTTGAGTGGAGGATTGGGTGGGGGGAATCATGCGGGTCGGGACAAGATGATTTTGATGACAATCATGATCACAAGATTTCGACTCTCTCCCTCTGAAGTTAATTCTAGATGTTGGTGAAGGTGATAAAAAGGGGATGAATAATAATAATAATAACAATGTCCGAGTCGTGGCATGCCGAGTGTCGTCGATTGTCCTGTTGGGGGGTGGAAACATTTGTCAAAGCTATTAAGCTACGTTGGTGTAAGTGTTGAAATGCGATTGACGTGCTAGTAATCTTGGGCCTATTTCTGACAAAGCTCGTAAAGGCCCATTGAGGCCTACAGCTAAGGCAAACATGTCAAGCCTACGCCCGTAGTCTACATGGACTATGTAGCAAAAGAAGACTACAGAGGCGGGGTAATAACCTTATAATTAAGGGAAATCTACAAGCCTGCGCCTCCAAGAGACATAAATCCTACAGGCTTGCGCCTACAAAGGATACGAAGTCTACAGGCCTGTGCCTGCAAAAGACACATGTCAAAGGAAAACGGTTTCACAGTCCCGAGATAAATGGGACTTGTTACCCACGCTTATATCATCACACGTCTTAAAAGGCAACCAATTAAACCCGAAGTCAGAGGAGTTCACGATCCACGATCAAATGAGTGGAAGTCGGTTAGCTACGAGATTCTTGGGGAAATTGAGTCTGGAAAATTTTCGGAAGGTCGTAACAGACCGGGTATAAAAAGGAGATGATCTCCCTCAGAGAAAATCACGAACAAATCAGCCAATAGAAGCTTATCTTGCTCGTCACCCCTAAGTTGTTAGTTGTTAGGATTCCCCGACCTGG
This sequence comes from Melastoma candidum, assembly GCA_023653495.1. Lineage (NCBI taxonomy): Eukaryota > Viridiplantae > Streptophyta > Magnoliopsida > Myrtales > Melastomataceae > Melastoma > Melastoma candidum. The sequence continues at coordinate 12,118,313 of CM042884.1, read as the reverse complement.
GCGAAACTCTTAAAGTTTCATTGGTCTTCCTTCCACCGTCAGAGTGAGCAACCGTAGCTCGGGCAACAAATCCCCACCTTCACTTCCACCACCAGAGTGAGCAACCGTAGCTCCGGTAACAACCCTCCGCCTTCGACTCCAATGCCAGGACGAGCCACCATAGTCCCGGTACGCACCTCCGCCTTCGACTCCAACGCCACGACGAGCCACCGTAGTCCCGGTATACACCTCTGCCTTCGACGCCACCGCCAGGGTCAGCCACCGCAGCCTTGGTGTCCACATCCGCCTCAGCACCTGACCGTATCCAGTCCATCAAGTCTGGCAGCTAAGTCCTGCTGCCCGAGGAGCACAAGTCTACAGCGCTCTACCACCAAGTCTACGACGACGCCTCAAGTCTACAGAGCACTGTAGCTAGTCTACAATTTCACCACCGTCCTTATTTTTACTTTTATGGCTGTAAGCTTTCTTTACTTCGTGTAAAAACTGTTTGCATTCAATCAATCTTTTCAATTACTTACTGGCGACCACATCTACAAATCCCTGTGAGTCTTATTGCCAAATATTTCCGGCGTAATCCGTTTCCTACGCGAACACGTTTTTGGTGACCACAGTAGAAGATGTGAAACTTAAAGTTTTCAGATGGTAAAGAATACCAGGATTGGTGTTGCTCGCGATCCTCCTCCTCCTCCATTAGATGGAGATGATCAGCATCCACCAGCCGACTTAAATGTCTAGAACACGGCTCTAAGAAGCTAGGAAACCGGGAATCAATCCGATTCTGGAGGTCATACTCCTTCTGAGTTTATTTCCAGAATTGAATTCCATAAAGAATTCAATGATATGCTGAACCTAATAGACAGGCATATCACTGGGTTGCAAGACAACATGGCTCGGATTTTGGAACAGCTTAGTGCTTTGAGTAGGCCAAGCGCCGCGACGAAGCCAAGCACCCCTGTAAACAGGGAAAATTCCTTTATGGGAGATGCCCGGCGCGTGGAAAGGCATAATGTATCATTTCAAGGAAATGAGCCTTGGGGTGGCACTAACCCACGTGCTGTCGAAGTCGGTAGCAGGGACCAAATATTCCCCGTCATGGTCTACAACCTCCCAATCTCCTACCTGGAGAGCAAATGCGGTGTACGCGGTGAATCCTGTAGATGACTAGGTAGAGGCTCAGGACGAGACAAATAGGTATGCGAGTACCATACCCCCTCGTCAACCTGGTAAAGAGCCTGTTGAGGAGATTCCTCCAGGAGAACCACCTATAGTGAGAAATTTACCACTGGCAGAAAGTTTCTACACTAACTTCTCAGTGAACCCACAGCCACCTCGAGTAACCCCAAGGGTGCTGTATCCTCCAGATAAAGTGAGATACGTTCGAGAACAGTTCGACCCTGTTCCTCCACCACCACCGAATCTAAGGGAGACGATCGCTCAGGTTTTGGAGCAGTGGTACCTGGAGCAGTCAGGAAAGAGGATCCTGGTTTATATAGGAGTCCTTATCCTGCCTATATTGACAGGGAATATCCTCTGCCTAGGGGGTATAGAGTTCCTGACTTTACCCATTTTTCGGGGGAAGATGAGATGACGCCCGTAAAGCATATAACCCGGTTCACTCATCAGGCAGGAGACGCTGCAGCCAATGACTTTTGGAAGCTAAAGCTGTTCTCGAACTCTTTCACAGGAGATGTCTTCACATGGTATGCAAGTCTGCCTCCCGGATTAGTAACATCATGGGCAGAGATGCAGTCTTCTTTTATGAAGGCATTTGCACGATTAGATACGCCCATGTCAATCTTTGAGGTGATGCGACTTAAGCAAACTGCTGGAGAACACCCAGGGCAGTTCCTCAGGCACTTGCGCAAGGCACTACTGCGCTGTAGACCTGCGATTCCTGAAAGGAATCAACTGATGATCGCGTTAAACGCATTATCTATGCCTTTCAAGAAAAAGCTACAGGGAGAAAGGTTTAATGACCTGTATGACCTGGCCAGGAGGGTGACGGAGTATCAGTTATTGATGGAAGAGGCGTAGTCTAAGCATGCCTTTCAGCTGGAATCCTTTGAGGTAAACATGGCCGAATTTGTGAAAGGCGAAGCAACGGTTTGTAAGCCTCTGGCAAGAAAAAATTCAAAAGCTAAAGCGTCCCAAAAGTCCGACGAAGAAAGAAAATATTCTTTCGACGTAGACAAGGCAGATGCGATCTTCGACTGGCTCATCCAACGGAAGCGCATCAAACTTAAATCGGGTCATAGAGTTCCCTAGATAGAAAGGGAAAAAACTAGAAAGTATTGCAAATGGCATGGGTCGTTTACGCATACGACCAGGGATTGCCTGTCATTCAGGAATATAATCCAGGACCTTATAGAGTCTAAGGAATTGTGTTTCTCTGAAGTTGACGAAGTCACAATGGTTGACGATAAGCCTTTTAATGATGAAATAGCTATTCACATGTTCGATGTTGCTTATGTAGACATCAATTTCATCGAAACTAATATAGATCATTCCCTACAGGACATAAAGATCCCCGGGGAGACCTTTGTGGCGAATGTCCTCTTTCGTCGACTGGCTGATAAGGGTGTAGTCACTGATAACTCTATGAAAGTAGAGTTATTTCTGTCAATTTCATACCTAGGATTTGTTAGATTTGTAAAATATTGCGCTTATTTTGTATTATTTCTTGTTATTTTACATTATTCTCGAGAATTGGGGTACTGCCGAATTTTGGGTTTATTTCAGATAAAAACGGAAACAATAAGATTTCGGCAGATCTAGAAAGATTTTGGCAAAGGGAAAGACTTGAAGGTTACACGTGGGAGGATGACTAATTGAAGAAAAAAAAATATTTTATCCAGATTTTCAGAGATTCTCTAGGTTTTATTTTTAAGACAATAAAAGGACTTTGTTCCTTAAGGCTAAAAGAGAGGATTCGACATAGGATAGGGATTCGACAGGAGGATTCGACGAGGGAGAATAAGGGAGTTAGCTTATTGCTTGAGGATGCTTTTCTTTTCTTTGAATTGTGACTTGAAAACAATGTTGAACCAAATTGTTAGTTGAATTTCCTGAACTCGTTTTAGAACAAATTCATACTTTGGATGTTTATTTATTTCGTTTGATCTTAATGCGAGCAATTTGTCTGATCACCAAATTGTATTGATTTGTTATCCTAATTTCAACTCGGAAGAGGAATTTTAGGAGAGAACGGGAACGAAATAGCCTTGGTTAATATCGCGGGAGCGAATTGGCCAGTAAGTAGTATCGAGAGATATACTTCTAGGTAACCGATAAAGGATTGAATCTTAATGTGTTATGGCCTTTGTAATTCACTATAGGGATATAGGTTTACGGTGGTTTAGAATAATCCTTCGTAAACTCGGGAGAGGCACTTAGGGACAGAAGAATCCAGTTAGTAAACCGAATTAGTACAAATTTGGGATAAACGAGTGAAGGGGTTTAACGAAACAAGGAGGGGATATTTGATCCTAGGCTTTTCCGTCTATTGAATTCAGATTCTTTGCTTTTTGATATTTATTTCTTGCTAGTTTAATTTTCAGATTTAAAAACTCAATTTTTCGTATTTGCTTGGCTACATAAAAATTGCAATTGTGTATGCTAAAGGATTTTAATTGTTATCCCCGTGGGAACGATAACTCTACTCGTATTTATATTACTTGTTGCGATCCGTATACTTGCGGTGTGCGAATTTAGGGATCAAGTTGTTAGCACCGTTGCCGGGGACAGATTTTAGAATCTTTTACTTGCAACGAAAGCAATTTGTGTTGACCAAGTAGTTTAATTCTTTTCTTTCTCTTCAGGTGTATGCGCCGCTCGCACAGCGAGGATTTATTTGCGTTCGATCCTGAGATTGAGAGGAAATTTCGAGCACTCAGAAGGAGTCAACGGAGCACGATGGCAGACATAAATCCGAACAATGGAAATAACAACCAGATTCAACAAGTTGATCCGCCAGCTCCGAGAAGGACGATGCGAAACTTCGCTCAACCTACTCCCCATGAGCCCACCAGATTTCTTCGTCCAGCAATTCAGGCTCAGAATTTTGAGATCAAGCCGTCCATACTCCACATGATTGAGAATTCAAGTTTTGGAGCCTTGACAACGAAGACCCTTACTGGCACCTCACTCGCTTCGAGGATTTATGCGACACGTTTAGATGCAATGGAGTGTTAGCCGAGGCAGTCCGAATGAGATTGTTTCCGTTTTCGTTACGGGACAAGGCTCGGTCATGGCTTTATTCCTTGCCGGAAGAGGCAGTCCGATCATGGGAGGATCTTTCGAAGCTATTCGTGGACAAATACTTCCCACCGAGCCGAACCGTAAGGATCAAGAACGAGATCACAACCTTCCGTCAACATTCAACCAAATCCATGTATGAAGCTTGGAAGCGTTTCAAAGAACTATTACGTCTATGTCCACACCATGAGATCCCGAAGTGGATGCTCGTGCAAAGCTTCTACGATGGTTTGGCAGATCAGCTTCAATCCACAATGGATTCTGCTGCAGGAGGAACTTTTATGAACAAGACACCTGAGGAATCTCTGGAGTTGTTCGAACAAATCGCCAACAACGGTCAGTGGAAAACATCAACAAGAGGAGTCGTCGGGCTTCATCAAATGGATACAATGACATCTCTAAATGCTCAGCTTGAGAAGCTCACCAGGGAAGTCGCTACTATCCGAACTCCAAAACTGATATCTAATAACATGTATTACGATGTGCAGGCAGATGAGGACCAGGTAGAAGCGCCATAAATAAAGTATGTAGGCTCCAATCCATGGAACAACCCGTTTTCCAACACCTACGATCCTGGATGGAGAAATCACCCAAACTTCTCATGGAGAAACAATGCAGGGCCACAAGAACCAAGTAAACTGAGGATGAATCAGCCTCCTGGTTTTATGACCACAAACTAGCCACCTGCAGGTAAGAATAAGCCTAATGTTGATGAATTACTAACCCGGCTGCTTGCCAGTCAGGAGGAAACCCGAAACAACAAGAAGAGGTTCAAAAGCGTCAAGAGATGATCCTGAAGGACCATGCTACGTCCATTAAACAATTGGAAGTGCAAATAGGGCAAATTGCAAGTTCTATTAACAGCAGACCTTACGGAATTTTACCAAGCAACACCGAGGTAAATCCCAAACGAGAGCATTGTAATGCCGTCACCCTTCGCAATGGTCGTGATTTTGAAGAAGCCTTTGAGAAGATGGAGGTGGAGAAGGAACAAGCTAGAGATAAACGCCACAAACAGAAAACAAGCAAAGAAGGAGGCGAGACAAATGATAAGGGATCAACTGATGTCGCAACCACAAAGGTACACACCTCAAAACCACCATTTGTACCCAAAATTCCTTTTCAGCAAAGGCTTAAAAAATCTACTGGCGAGCATCAATTCAGAAAGTTTCTACATGTCTTTAAGCAATTGTAGATTAATATTCCATTTGCTGAAGCTTTAGAGCAAATGCCTAAATATGCCAAATTCATTAAGGAGGTGTTGTCAAGGAAGAGAAGAATCAGTGAGCATGAGACAATTGTACTTACTGAGGAGTGCAGTGCCATTTTGAAAAAGAAGCTACCACCGAAATTAAAGGACCCAGGTAAGTTCACAATCCCCTTTAGCATTGGAACTCAATTTTCATGTTATGCGCTCTATGATTTAGGTGCAAGCATCAATTTGATGCCATTTTCCATCTTTGAGAAGTTGAACATCGGGGAGGTAAAATCGACATCTTTAACTTTATTAGCTGATCGGTCTTACACTTATCCAAAGGGTGTAATTGAAAACGTGCTGGTAAAGGTCGATAAATTTATTTTTCCAGCTGACTTTGTAATTTTAGATTATGAAGAAGATAAAGAAATTCCAATCATATTGGGAAGACCTTTCTTAGCCACAGGACAAACTTTGATTGACATACAAAAGAGCGAACTTACCATGTGTGTCCATGATCAAGAGGTAACTTTTAACATATGTAATGCTATAAGTAATCCTAACGAGATTGATGAATGCATCTTCGTGTACGTGAATGATGAAATCTTGTATGGAGAATTATTTGAAAAATACGTGGTTGTACCAACCGAAGAGTGGCCACAAGAGGATGAACCAGAAGGTGTTGTAACGAAGAGTGAAGAAGCTGAGACAGAGCCGGCTGCGTATATGCGTCATGTGCCACGGGCTGAACCATTGGAACGCCCCATCTCTGCAGCAAAACCATCAGTAGAAGAGCCGCCGGAGTTAGAACTTAAACCGCTACCGGAGCACCTGAGGTATTCATTTTTAAGTTCAGTTAGTACTCTTCCAGTTATTATTTCGGCTACACTATCTAACAAACAGAAAGAGGAACTATTGCGAGTACTTCGAGAACACAAAACAGCTCTGGGATGGAGCATTGCAGACATTAAGGGAATTAGTCATGCACTATGTATGCACAAGATCAGGCTTGAAGACAACAAGAAGGCTTCAATCGAGCAATAGAGGTGGCTCAACTCGAATATGAAAGAGGTGGTAAGAAAAGAAATAATAAAGTGGTTAAATGCAGGAATCATATACCCCATCTCAGACAGTTCGTGGGTGAGTCCAATTCAGTGCGTTCCAAAGAAAGGTGGCATGACCGTGGTGGAAAACGAAAAGAACGAGCTCATCCCAATGTGAACAGTCACCGGTTGGAGAGTTTGCATGGATTATCGGAAACTAAATGTAGCCACCTGCAAAGATCATTTTCCTTTACCTTTTATTGATCAAATGCTTGATCGTTTGGCTGGAAAAAGTTTTTATTGTTTTCTTGATGGATATTCAGGTTACAATCAAATCGCAATCGCACCGAGACAGGAAAAGACAACATTCACCTGCCCTTATGGAACGTTCGCCTTCTGCCGAATGCCTTTCGGATTGTGTAACTCACCTGCCACTTTTCAAAGGCGCATGACTGCAATTTTTTCTGATATAATCGAGCAAAGTATTGAGGTATTTATGGACGATTTCTCTGTTTTTGGATTATCTTTCGAGAATTGCCTTGACAATTTATCTGCGGTGCTTACTCGATGCCAAGAAAGTAATCTTGCTCTTTATTGGGAGAAATGTCACTTTATGGTCTGTGAAGGAATTGTTTTAAGCCACCGAATTTCAGAAAGCGGAATTGAAGTCGACAAAGCTAAGGTGGAAACAATTGAACGCTTACCGCCACCTTCATCTGTGAAGGGAGTGCGTAGTTTTCTTGGCCATGTAGGTTTTTATAGAAGATTTATCAAGGATTTCTCCAAGATAACGAAACCACTTTGCAATCTATTGGAGAAGGATACAGCCTTTGTATTTGATGGCAAATGCATGGAGGCATTCATAGAGCTTAAAAAGAGGTTAGTTTCTGCATCAATTATTGTTGCACCGGATTGGTCAATGCCTTTTGAGCTAATGTGTGATGCAAGTGACTTTGCTGTGGGAGCTGTGCTTGGCCAGAAGAAAGATAAGGTATTCCATGCAATTTATTATTCTAGTAAAACCTTGGATAGTGCACAGGTAAATTACACAACCACGGAGAAAGAAATGTTAGCCATAGTTCATGCTTTTGATAAATTTAGATGTTATCTTATTGGATCAAAAGTTATTGTACACACTGACCATGCAGCAATAAGATATTTAATTTCAAAGGCTAATGCAAAACCGCGACTAATCCGATGGGTGTTATTGCTTCAAGAATTCAATCTTGAGATTGTGGACAGGAAAGGAGCGGACAATCAGGTGGCAGACCATTTATCAAGGCTAGAAAACAACAACAGGATCCCAGACGGAACACTTGTAAATGATGCGTTTCCTGACGAACAACTGTTTGGGGTTGATGTGGCTACACCATAGTATGCTGATTACGTGAACTACATTGTAGCTGATATTCTACCACCGGATCAGTCATACCAACAAAGGAAAAGGTTTTTACATGATGTTAGATATTACTTTTGGGATGAACCGCTTTCATTCAAAAAGTGTGCAGATCAAATCATTCGAAGATGTTTACCAGAGGAGGAAATGCGGAAGATATTGGAACAGTGCCACGCATCGCCTTATGGTGGGCACCACGGTGGCCACAAAACCGCGGCAAAGGTTCTTCAATCAGGTTTTTTCTGGCCTTCACTATTTAAGGATGCACACCAATTTGTTGCTCATTGTGATCACTGTCAACGTGTTGGTAATATATCTTGCCGCGAAGACATGCCTTTGAAAAATATTTTAGAGGTTGAAATTTTTGACGTATGGGGGATTGATTTCATGGGACCATTCGTTGAATCATTTAGAAATCGAAATATTCTTGTAGTTGTGGATTACGTGTTTAAATGGGTAGAAGCTATTGTTTTGCCGACTAACGATGCTAGTGGAGTTTTGAAGTTTCTAAAGCAGATATTCACACGATTTGGGACACCGCGTGCAATAATAAGTGATGGAAGTTCACACTTCTGCAATGCCAAATTCAATGCCCTAATGAAGAAATATGGCATGAATCACAAGGTAGCATTGGCCTATCATCCTCAGACGAGTGGCCAAGTTGAGGTATCCAACAGAGAAATCAAAAGAATCTTGGAAAAGACGGTTAGCCTAAATCGGAAGGATTGGTCGCGCAAATTGGATGATGCTTTGTGGGCTTATAGGACAGCTTACAAGACACCAATTGGGACTTCACCGTACAAATTGGTTTACGAGAAAGCTTGTCACTTACCCGTTGAGCTAGAGCACAAAGCGTTTTGGGCAATCCAGAAGCTTAATCTTGATCTTGAAATTGCAGGTAAACAACGATTACTTTAACTCGATGAACTTGAAGAATTTCGGCTGGATGCATATGAGAATTCCAAGATCTATAAAGATAAAACGAAGAAATGGCATGACCAACGCATCAAAGATCGACAGTTCCAACCAGGCCAGCTCGTTTTGCTTTTTAACTCACGTTTAAAATTGTTTCCTGATAAATTGAAATCTCGTTGGTCAGGGCCGTTCAAGATTACCCAAGTGTTTTTCCTTATGGAGCTCTTGAATTGGAGAGGTTGAATGACCAAGGTAGGTTCAAAGTAAATGCAAGTAGAGTGAAGCACTATTTGGGAGGAAGTGTCGATCAAGGACAATCGACATTGTTGATGAGCGAAACATGATTACTTGGGAACGTCAAGCCGAGAACGTAAAACCAAGCGCTTCTTGGGAGGCAACCCAAGTTCCTTCTTAATTTTTTTTGTTTTCGTAGGTCTAATTACTTTCATTTTGATTGTTATTTCAATTTAATGTCTTCAATTGTCATGTTTAGTGGTGGAAAGCAGAAAAGTCGGCCAGCTGCATCGCATACGGATGGAAAGCCACAGAAACTTTGTGCTGCTGCACGGAAATTTCGTGCAGCTGCACTGCCGAGAGCACAGAACCACAGAAACTTTGTGCAGTGGCATCAAAATTTCGTGCTGCTGCACCGCCAAGAGCACAAAGCCATAGAAACTTCGTGCAGCTGCACAGAAATCTCGCGCAGCTGCACCATGAAAAAAAAATCCTCACAAGCACAGAAACTTATGCAGCTGCACCAAAAAAAAAAAACCCTCGGAAATTGTTCCTTCTTACCCTAATCCATTTATTTCTCTTTTCTAGGGAAGTGAGCACGCACCCAAAATCACGAAGCAACCAACTCCACCCTCGATGTTTGATGAGGACGATGAGGATAGCGACTCAGATGCTATAGCGGAGTGAGTACACATACGCTCTCTCTTTTTTAGTGTATCTCACTTAATCACTTTCGCACCGAGGACGTTGCTTTGTTTAGGCTTGGGGGTGTCGTGCGACATTGAGTGGTGTTAATTTTGGAAGTGATATTTACTAAGGGTGAGTCATGTTTAGGTATTCCTCAGCGTAGCCTTAGAAACTTGAACAGGGAATGTCTTTATTCAATGAGGCGCTTAAGGTTTGCATTCGTAAGTGCGAAAAGATGAAATTCTTTGCTTAGTGTGCCAAATTTTTCGAACTTGAAAGAAAAAAGAAAAAAGAGATCTCTCAGTAGGAAGCGTGCTTAGCAAGGGTAGGCTACATCTCCTTAGAATGCATGGTGACTAGTGACGAGTGGAGTAGCCTGAATTATCTCTTGAAACAAAGTCTTTGGTCATTGTGATAAAAAACAAAAAGAAAAAATAGAGAAAAGATATTGCCTGAATATGTGCTTGTGGTGTGAGTCTTCCATGGTAGCTTGAGTGATTGATCCGAGGGGTGCCTTATCACCTAATGCCTTGGTTCAACTGAACTAGGAGTTATTGATTGAGAGCTCGCTACATGAGCTTTTGCCAAAATTAGATGATATATTTAGGGTCGTGCAACCTTAAAAAGAAAAAGAAAGAGTAATTAAAAAAAAAAAGAAAAAACCTTTGATAAGTGGAGAGGGATGTTTGGTGATCTTTGCAAGTTCCTAGTTGACATGAGCTATTGGGAGTGTATGCTTGTTAATCTTGAGTGTGCAACCTGCTGGGATGAAGATATTGTATTTTAAAGCTTTTAATTGAGCATGCTAGGTACTGAATGGAATCGATGTGAATGAGAAGAATGCGACCATGTCTGAGAATGTTATGAGAGGTATTTCCACGTTTGAGTGACTTGGGTTTGTTGAGAAGAGTCGTTTAGTTTTTACCTTTGCTCGGGACTAGCAAAATTTAGGTTTGGGGGTGTGATAACTCTATGAAAGTAGAGTTAGTTATGTCAATTTCATACCTAGGATTTGTTAGATTTGTAAAATATTGCGCTTATTTTGTATTATTTCTTGTTATTTTACATTATTCTCGAGAATTGGGGTACTGCCGAATTTTGGGTTTATTTCAGATAAAAACGGAAACAAGAAGATTTCGGCAGCTAGAAAGATTTTGGCAAAGGGAAAGACTTGAAGGTTACACGTGGGAGGGGGACTAATTGAAGAAAAAAAATATTTTATCCAGATTTTCAGATATTCTCTAGGTTTTATTTTTAGGACAATAAAAGGTCTTTGTTCCTTAAGGCTAAAAGAGAGGATTCGACATAGGACAGGGATTCGACGAGGGAGAAGAAGGGAGTTAGCTTATTGCTTTAGGATGCATTTCTTTTCTTTGAATTGTGTCTCGAAAACAATGCTCGGCTAAACTTTCTTGCTAGGATTATGTTGAACCGAATTGTGTAGTTGAATTTCCTGAACTCGTTTTAAAACAAATTCATACATTGGATGTTTATTTATTTCGCTTGATCATAATGCGTGCAATTTGTCTGATCACCGAATTGTATTGATTTGTTATCCTAATTTAAACTCGGGAGAGGAATTTTAGGAGAGAACGGCAACGAAATAGCCTTGGTTAATATCGCGGGAGCAAATTGGCGAGTAAGTAGTATCGGGAGATATACTTCTAGGTAATCGATAAAGGATTGAATCTTAATGTGTTCTGGCCTTTGTAATTCACTATAGGGATATAGGTTTACGGTGGTTTAGAATAATCCTTTGTAAACTCGAGAGAGGCACTTAGGGACATAAGAATCTGGTTAGTAAACATAATTAGTACAAATTTGGGATAAACGAGTGAAGGGGTTTAACGAAACTAGGAGGGGATACTTGATCCTAGGCTTTTCCGTCTATTGAATTTAGATTCTTTGCTTTTTTATATTTATTTTCTGCTAGTTTAATTTTCAGATTTAAAAACTCAATTTTTCGTATTTGCTTGGCTACATAAAAATTGCAATTGTGTATGCTAAAGGATTTTAATTGCTATCCTCATGGGAACGATAACTCTACTCATATCTATATTACTTGTTGCGATCCGTATACTTGCGGTGTGCGAATTTAGCGATCAAGTTTAGAGTTATCAGTCACCTGCCCAGTCAAGGAGGTTGCGCCTAACCTTTCCTGTTGGCATATGGATGACACGCACACCACCGATCGATGCAATACTTTTAGGAAGTATCTTCAGAACAATCAGGGGGACACCTGGTATGATTTGACCCCACTTGAGGAGGTAGCAATGGGAGTAGTGCCTTCAAGCTCGCGAAGCGCCTCCAACAGTTTGCAAAGGGGATTTAAAAGCCCCTCAAGAGCGGAGCGCAGGCCAGCAACCGGGGGAGGAAGAGGCGGTCTACACGGTCGAGGCCGAGCACCCAAGCAGCAGCCCGTGCACCCGAACGTCCCAGGCGACACCTGGAGTTTAATGACTCATCGTCTTAGCAAGGTGCCAAGTCAGGGCAGGAAAGGCTTGGCCATTCTGACGAATCTCGCATCGGGATCACAGAAGCTAGTAACCTTAGTACAGCCCAACGGCCCGAATGACCGCAGGAGAGGGCAAGCAAAACGAGACATGGAATGCCTAAGGTAGACATCCAGGCGGTCCGGACAGGCCCACCAATAGCTCAGTTTTTTGAGGCGAAGATGCTCTGTCAAAAATGCAAACTCATAGCTCAAAACAAGATCCTGATCACTCAACTCTGCACTTCCTGCTGCGTCAACTATTTTCTCAAGCTTGTAGACTTGTCCACAAATGGGGAAATCGTGGTCGAACCTGCGCACCCTACAACTACAGGTACTTGTGAAACTAACAACACTTGCTCGGAATCGCAGCAGATTCCCACACGAACAGTAGTGGGATACGACCCATTTGTTGGCGACTATGTGGAGGTACGTCAAATTCTCCTTGGTTCTAAGAGATCAAGGGTGATTAACGCAGTTAACCCTTCGAAACATTAGCAGAAGGCAATAAGCAAGACCACTTTGCCACCAAGGGCACGCAAGAGGAGGGACAGACGTCTAAGTCACGTCGCCAAAAGGCCCAGACCTACCCTCTCAGGAGCGGCCCCACCGGCTAGAGCGCCTGCGAATGGAGTTAACGCCGAGGCAGAGCGCATTGAGTCTACGGACCATTCAGAAGAGTCTGGCTCGAGCTTTGACTATACCCCACTCCGGAGCGAGATCCCAAGTGATGTCGACGAGGAAATGAGGCCAGTCGTGAGTTGCAACGCCCTTACCCTGCCTGTAGACTTCGCTTGTAAGCGAGACACAAGGACTCTAGTAGGTAAAGTACCTCTTCCTTGCTCGCCTGTTTACCCGGCAGGCTTTCCATTAAATTGGTTAGAAAATCCATCTGACAGTATGAAACAACACGTACATTCATTATACATAACTGCTACCTTTGATGGTACAGTAGTAAGCCGAGTCTTTGTAGACAACGGAGCCACCATAAACGTGCTTCCTTTGTCCAGGTTTAAAATGCTTGGATATAAGCCTCACGACCTGGTTAAAACCAATGTCGCAGTAAGTGGGTTTAATGGTAGGAAATCCGAGTGCCTGGGGGTTTTCTCGGTGCACCTTGAAGTGGGTCGCCAGGAAAGGGAAACCGCCTTCTTCGTGATAGACATAATTCCTACTTACAATGCACTGTTGGGCCGCGACTGGCTCCATAAAGCTGCAGCTATTTCTTCTACGTTGCATAGAGAATTGTTGCTTTGGGTTGACTCTGAGATTGAAATTATCAAGGCTGATGAATATTCCTGTTGCGACAAGGGTATCTTGCATGCAGAGACAAGCAAGACTGTCAAGGACCTTACACTGGACCAGCGCTTTAAGCTTGACGACCCTACAGTAGGACCCTTTAGCAGCCATCCGAAAAGTTTGACTATATCGTAGACTATGGGACATCGGACCCCAAACCGGACATAGGGCCGATCGTTCCAACCGGATGGGGAGATGAGCCGTCTGCCCAAGACATAGAGGAGGTTCTCTAGGAAGTCAACTCGGGGAAAAACACTGCAGCCACTGATAAGGCGAAAGATGGAGAGTAGAGAAAGACCAGCAAAATAGTGCGGCGGAGTTGGAACCCGATAGACTCCTAAAGGAAGGGACTTATGGGCCAGAATGAGAAGGTAACCGAAGCAGTCGCCGATGTCCTTCAACGGCTTCAAGTCTTCCAAGGAAATTGCTGCTGTAGACAACCTGTCTCTTGGTTTTCAATAAATTCAGAAGCGCTTAGAGCGTTTAATGCTTATAATAAGCCCGTGTCTACCGACTTAGGTGGTTTAGAGGAACATGAGTCTTTGATGACACCATGCGACCCATCGGTCAGCATTAACCTAGGAAGCGAGTCATCTCCTAGAGTTCTTTTCATTAGTTCTTCTTTAAATAAAGAACTTTTTGATGCGATTAGGGGAGTACTTGAAGAATTCAAAGACTATTTCGCCTGGGATTACACTGAGATGCCAGGGTTGAATCATAAATTAGTAGAACACACTCTTCCTATCAAAAAAAACTTTAAACCAGTGTAGCAAGCACCTAGACGCATGACCACTGAAGTTACACAGTTGGTCTTTGAAGAAGTCAAAAAACTTTTTCGAGCAGGTTATATTAGGACCTCGCATTATACAGAATGGATCTCTAGTATCGTGCCCGTCCTTAATAAAAATGGTAAGATCAGAGTCTGTATAGACTTTAGAAATCTCAATGGCGCCACCCCAAAGGATGAATACCCTATGCCTATCGCAGACGATCATGTAGACAAGATAGCAGGGCACCAGATTATGTCATTTATGGATGAATTTTCTGGTTACAACCAAATTTTCATCGCAGAAGAAGACATATACAAAACAGCATTCAGATGTCCCTTAGGGATTTTTGAGTGGGTAATAATGCCATTCAGTTTGAAGAATGCTGACGCTACTTATCAGCAAGCAATGAACACTATATTTGATGCCTCTCTTGGCAAGACAGTAGAAGTCTACATCGACGATATAGTAGTTAAGTCGATGACAGGAAAACCTTAGTCTTAGTCTACGTTCTCAGTAATGCGTCCAAATAAAAAGGAGAGAAAACAGATGAACAGAAGAGAGAAAAAGAAGAGGCTCTAAGTAAAGTCTACTTCTATTGTTTCCCGCCCTTGGTTAGCCCTTCGGCAATTCCTGCATCGTGGACTTAGCCGGTTCCACTTCTTCATCCACTTCTTGTTTCCTTCTGCCTGCTCGCTATGAGGGTCAGGCAGGAATAGGTCAGCCCAGGAATGCCTATGGTTTGGCATATTGGGCAAGCGCCTCTGCATTCCTAAGAAGCTGACAGAGGCAGAGCAACCGGTGAATACGTCCGGTCTGTCTTACTAAACCATCGCTCCCTCTTCCCTGGAGTCTTGCAGAAGCGAGTCAACTTGTGAATACCTACGGTCTGTCTCACTTGGCTAAGAGAAAACTCATAGGCCCGGACATAGCCAACTTCCTGTCTGGCGAGGTCAGTATGCTGCAATGTCCGATGATGGAGATGATAAATCCCCGGGATCTTCATTTGCTCCAGAAAAGGATCTGGGCCATCTACAACAATACTGGGTTGACCGAACAGTTTTCTGAGGTTGTCCAGTCTTTGGGTTGCGCATGGAGGCCACATCTCGCAGGAGTGTACACTGTGATTGGACGATTCTTCTTCGCCAAGGAGAGTGGCGAACAGGGGGAAGAGGAAATCAGTTGTAGTGTACACCTCCGAGGAGTCTCTAATAGGATGAAGACACCTTGATACGGGGTCGTATGGTTGTTTGGCCCTAGACAGTTGGGAGTCGCCACCCTTGCACCTCCAAAGTTTGTTCTGGGCTGTTCGCTTTTCAATGGAAAAGGGGTAACGAGAACCTTTTGTCTTTAAAAGACTCATGAAGGTAGAAAGGAATGAAGCTTCTATGAAGCAGAGTTTAAGGAGGCTTCGCAAAGAGGCAAGTTTTGAAGGAGAACCAAAGGCTAGGAAGTCTAAGAGAAGGAACACCATGGAAAGGAGAAGTGCGGAATTATCAAGACACTTGAGGGAAAATTTAAAGAACGGCTCGAAAAGAGAAGGCAAGTATGAAAGTCCCAAGGAAGGAAGGTGAAAAGCTTTCCTCTCGGGTAGAGGACGAAGACAAAAGGTCTGTCTGCAAAAGGGGGGAAGGTGAAAGGTTTCCTCTGCAGAGCATATCTTTTCGCAGGAAGAATATCTTTTTGGCAGAGAATCAAATATTTTATTGAAGCGCGCAACGTTAGAAGTGCTCAGGCGACGAAAGTCCCCTCAGCAAAAAGGGGGGCTTATGTTGACATGCGATTGACGTGCTGGTAATCTTGGGCCAATCTTGGGCCTATTTCTGACAAAACTCGTAAAGGCCCATTGAGGCCTATAGCTAAGGCAAACAGCCATGCCTACACCCGCAGTCTACATGGACTATGTAGCAGAAGAAGTCTACAGAGGCGGGGTAATAACCTTGTAATCAAGGGAAGTCTACAATCATGCGCCTCCAAGACACACAAAGCCTACAGGCTTGCGCCTACAAAGGATACGAAGTCTACAGGCCTGCGCCTGCAAAAGACACGTGTCAAAGGAAAACGGTTCCACAGTCCCGAAAAAAATGGGACTTGTTACCCACGCTTGTATCATCACACGTCTTAAAAGGCAACCAATTAAACCCGAAGTCAGAGGAGTTCACGATCCACGATCAAACGAGTGGAAGTCGAGTCTGGAAAATCGAGTCTGGAAAATCTTCGGAATGTCGTAACAGACCGGGTATAAAAGGGAGAGGATCTCCCTCAGAGAAAATCACGAATAAATTAGCCAACAGAAACTTATCTTGCTCGTCACCCCTTAGTTGTTCGTTGTTAGGATTCCCCGACCTGGGCGAAACTCTTAAAGTTTCATTGGTCTTCCTTCCACCGTCAGAGTGAGCAACCGCAGCTCGGGCAACAAATCCCCGCCTTCACTTCCACCACCAAAGTGAGCAACCGTAGCGCCGGTAACAACCCTCCGCCTTCGACTCCAACGCCAGGACGAGCCACCGTAGTCCCGGTACGCACCTCCGCCTTCGACGCCACCGCCAAGGTCAGCCACCGCAGCCTTGGTGTCCACATCCGCCTCAGCACCCGACCGTATCCAGTCCATCAAGTCCAGCAGCTAAGTCCTGCTGCCCGAGGAGCACAAGTCCACAGCGCTCTACCACCAAGTCTACGACGACGCCTCAAGTCTACGGAGCACTGTAGCTAGTCTACAATTTCACCACCGTCCTTATTTTTACTTTTATGGCTGTAAGCCTTCTTTACTTCTTGTAAAAACTGTTTGCATTCAATCAATCTTTTCAATTACTACTGGCGACCACATCTACAAATCCCTGTGAGTCTTATTGCCAAATATTTCCGTCGTGATCCGTTTCTTACGCGAACAGTAAGCACCATTATTTTTGTATTCTCTTTCATTTTCATAAATAATAAATAAAAAATAAAAATAAAACAAACAAATCCACGGAAGTCCTCCGTTGTAGTAGGGATATGATCAAATGAGTGATTTCATGTTTAGGGAAAGGGAGATTTTGTTGCATCATGACTACATAAAATTCACGAGGGGCAATTGATCAGCACGTACTTAGATGTCCATTTTCTGAACGTAATGTTACGTCAGGGGTTAGGGGTAGTAGATGAACAACTCCCCTCCATATCCAAGGAGAGTCGCCCTCACCCCCTCGTGACTCAATTTTATTACCTACTCCAACAAGATGAAATATCATTTTGGGCACTCGCAGGACTCCCTAAAGTTAATTAATTTGGGGGGGGGGGGGGGGGGGTTAACAAGGGAACCCACAAACACCAGTCATGCCTGGCCTGCTGTCCCTGTAAGATTAGGAGTTATCATTAGATTAGATGTCATCTCAAACCGAAATGATTACTTTGAATATTTTGTTATCATCCATCAATTTACTCATTGTTATTGTCCGAAAAGATTTGATTTGGGTTTTGACACACCTATAAATATGGGATGACCATCATTTTAATTTTTTATATGACAAGAGGGAGATTGTAGAAAATTGGGGAGAGATTCTTATTATTACACAAAAGGAATTTTTAAAAAAAAATTAACAATTCTGATTTGAGTTAATCATATAGAAACCCGATTCTCACCATTCAAAGTCGAACAATTTAATTTTTAAAAATGTGTAATATATTAAAGCCAGTTTGGTTTGTGATTTTATTTTTTGAGAAAATGGAATTATTTATTTATTTTTATGCCTAGTTTTTCAATTTAGTAAGATGTTGTTTAACCAATAAGTTTTGAAAAAGAGTTCAGATGGTTTTTTACCTTTAAACAAAAATTAATTTTACAGGTTTTCAAAAGACCAAACACATTTTCCTTTTTCCCAAATAACTGAAAAACTAAAAACCAACCCGAAATTTTCTAACAACCAAACCCTCATGGTCTCCGGTATTCTTATTTTAACCCCTTGATCTTTTCTTTTTCTTTCTTTTTTTTTTTTTGTGTCGTTTCCTTTGCCATGAAGTTATTGGAGAAATTGAGCATCCCACGTCTCAAGGATATTAATTTAATCTATCATTTTATTTGTATTTTGGTATAGTTAGAAATTCAAAGAGGCTGTGTCTGTATGTCTTCGACGTTGAAAATAATTTAAAATATATATTCGAGTTCGAATTTATTATATAATTTTATCGTTATCATCTCAAACGGCATTAGACTATGAATTATATTTTAACGGAGTTCGACTTGACCTTGTCCTACAATGTACATTGCCACCTGAGCTAACGTGAGCACTTGGCTCCCGAGAGCCGCACTGCACCTGGGGAGCCCCTAACTCGAAACAAAGCTATGGACACTGAGGACCCTTCCGGGGCTTCACGTCGGTCCTTGATTTCGGAAATTCTTTGTAGTAATCGTCGCTCCTGCCGAGAAGGAGAGAGGAGAAACAATCGTAGGACTGTCAGAAGATGGCGTAGGTCCAATTAATGGCAGTGATGAAGTTAATCAGGGAAGGGTTTCTTGGTTTAAGGTTTTAACGGTCAGGTCAAATAAGTTGGGAGTCGAAGCACCCGGCTGGGGCGATGGATGTTGCTGCTGGTGAAACAATGTTAAACTGACGAAGGCTGACTGGTTGGTGGACTGCGACCCCAGCAAGGGGAGGGCCGAGGAGGTGGAAAAGTATACGACGGAGGGATTGGATGTCAAGAAGGGAGGCGTTATATTCTTTTCTTTTTTTTCTCATTTTTTTTGCTGGTTTGTATTCCGGATTCACGTCTCCATTATTATGCAGATTGTAGTGTACAGTTAGGGCCATATCATACTAAGCTTACTCTTAATTTAATGTGATATAATCAGTATAAAAAATAAAAATTATTTAACAATAGAAAGTTGAACACGGTTACTGAACTCCAAAAGAGATAAAAAACAAAGAAAAGAAATAGGATAAGGTTGTCGATAAAATGGCGTTTTTAATGTTTTGTTTTGCCTTTGTGGGGTAGGTTATTTTTAATATTATAAATATAATTTGTTTTTGTTTTTTTTTTTTGGGGGGGGGGGGAGAGAGAGGGGGGGTTGTCGTAGTCTATCTCTGTCTTTGACTCTGTCCCTGTTCGCTTGTCTCTCTCTCTCTCTCTTTCTCTTGGAAAAACAAAGGAATATAATAAATAAATAAATAAAAAGCGAGAGTCTTGTTTGTCCATTTCCACCAAGTCATAGGATCCGACTTCGTTTTGTCTTTTACTACTACTACCAGTGCTACTACCCGAAAGTATTCCACTTCTCTCCCTACCAGCAATCTCATCTCGTCTCGTCTCGTCTCGTCTCCCCCTTCCCTCCCTCTGTTCGTTCTGTCTCTCCATTCGCCCCCCACAACTTCCCCCTTCTTGTTCAGGTAAGAAGAAGAAGAAGAACCCTCATGGAAGTTCAAAGCCAGAGGAAGAATCACTCAGGTACGGCCCTCCGCTTCTTCTCCGTTGGGTGGGTTGGAGTTCCCTTGCGTTTTCTACCTGAATGAATTGGTCCAAGATCATTGCTTTTGTTATGAATAAATACCCGCTGTTGTCTTTCGGGTTCCCTTTTCTTGGTTCTTGCTTTTGTGGGTGCTTTTGCTTTCTTGTAATTTCTTTGTCGGTGATGGTTCCCCATGATTTGATGGTGAAAGCAGGGCAAGAGGTTCACTTGTGCCCCAAATGTGGGTGGCCATACCCTAACCCTCACCCGAGCGCCAAGCACAGGCGTGCTCACCACAGGGTCTGCGGGACCATCGAAGGTTACAAGTCTGGGGTTGGACCTGCTTCTCACTCCAATGTGCCCGAAGACGAAGACGACCACGACCACGACCACGACCACGACCACGACCACTCTGATGAGGAACAACACCCCAACACCTGTTAGTCTTCTGTTTCTCTCAAATCACTCGCTCCCTCTTTGTTCCGTTGAGCTGGGGCCTTCTTGTTTGTGTTTCTGCTTGCAATTGATGTTGTGGGGTTTATGCTTTCTGACGTCTAAATCCATCCTCGTGGTCCTCGCCTTAGCTACCGGTTCCAATGTCCTTGTGAGAACTTTGGATGAAAGTGGTAGCAAGGATATCACTGGAAAAGCGGATGACTTGAGAGAAGAGGCTTTCTTGGATGCTGTCACACACTTCCCAGAGGCTGCACCCAGTTCATTGGACGTTGGGTCTGATCCCACCATGGATTCTTCAGTTAAAGCTGGCATCTCTGCTGATTCCAAGATAGTTAACGAGCAGTTAGCTGATGATTCAGTGAAGGAAGGTGATATTATAGCTAATGAACAAACACGACCAGTATCTCTACTTTCTAAAGATGGTGATGACATCTTTGCTACGGAACCAGGTGAAGAGTTCACTTCAGTAGAGGATGGGAAGATTGAGACAATATCTACTGTTCATCAACCAGAAACTCCTGATGCTGTTAGCCGTGGGAATCTTCCTGTTGGAAACCTTAATGAGGATAAGGATTTTCAAACGTATGTCATACCCAAGGACATACCAGTGATTGAACAGCCGGAGACGTTGATTGAGGGCTACAAAGACTTTTCTGTGCCAAAATTTCATCTGGCCGAGGATCTCGCCACACCTGATACCATTTTACAGAAGGAAGATTCATCCGTTCTTGTTTCCGAGGATAGCTGTCTATCAGAGATAAAGGTGCAGAAGGAACTCAGTGATGTTCCTTCATCGGATCATATTCTTCTGAAGAATATATCTGAACCCGATGGTGATGTCAAGGAACAGAAGGAATATGCTCCAACCATTCTGGAAGGTGGAGAGAATGCTCGCAAGTCTGAGAAATTGGAAGCTGAGACAATTGATCAGGACTTGTCTATACAGAACTTGCCCATAGAATCTTCTATCTCTGTGTCCCAGGAAATTAAAGCTACACAAATTCCTCATGCTAGTGGGGAGAATAATTTATCTGAGAGTCATGTGAAACACGGCGCCATCGTTCCTGAAATTCTGGTGCAGAAAAATGAGGTTCCAGACAAATCTATGACCAACATTATTGACGTAGAAAGGGCATCTGATATCGAGAAACCGAAAACTGAGTGGGCTGTTGTCACTGAAGCGGAAACAGGGGAAAGTTATTTCGAGGGAAACGGTAATTTGAAGGAAATGACAGCTGAATATGCAGTGGAATCTGTGCAGTTGGATGGGGTTTCTGCTCATGACACAGAAAATGTCAGGAAGGATGTGGAATGTAGCGAGGAGAAAGGAGAATTATCTGTGGTAGATGTTGAAACCACTCCTGAATCTACCATCAAATATCAGGTGGATAAAGAGGCTGTGCATGTGCAGTCTAGTGATACTGTTTGTCCTACTCAGGGTTCTGTCGCTGTTGAAAATAATCAATCTCTTGATCCAAGCCTGACAACACCAAAGATTCCAATTGAAGATGAAGATGTGGACAATTTCTTCAAAACTGAGCCAGTTGTGTCTCCACCTGAGCGCTCCGTTGATCCAAATAGTCGAACTGATAGCTTGGAAGCCAACTGGGGATCCATTTCAGGTACCCCGCTTCCTTCCATTTCAACTGGAGATCTAAATCATAGAACTTATCAGATTCTCCCCATCGAGAATCAAATATGAATTTAGGTTATCAGGTCTCGATTGGATGGCTAGCCTACATATTTTACCGTTTTATTCTTTTTCAACTTCTATTGATTCTTCTTGTTGTTCCTGGGATTGATTGATCTTCGTTTGATTAAATATCAATCGCAGTCCTCTCCACTCAGTCTGATCCATCCATAACAACAGAGAGTGAGCTTCTAACACCTGCTCATGATGTCACACCAACTGAGACCGGAGAATTGGTCACTGAAGCAGAAGGAAAGGGTTCTGAGAAAA
This sequence comes from Melastoma candidum, assembly GCA_023653495.1. Classification (NCBI taxonomy): domain Eukaryota; kingdom Viridiplantae; phylum Streptophyta; class Magnoliopsida; order Myrtales; family Melastomataceae; genus Melastoma; species Melastoma candidum. The sequence continues at coordinate 12,096,194 of CM042884.1, read as the reverse complement.
CCGATGTCTTTGAAGCGCCATCTTTCTTGACATTGGTCGAACCCGGAGTCGGAACGAACCAAACTGATGGAGCTCTGGCGCCAAAGGAAGACAAGAAGAACGAGGGGATCACTTCTAACCAGGGCGCTGATGCTGGGAAACATCACTCGGCCTTGAAGAATCTATTGGTGGAGGCTACGCAGGAGAGCAAGCTAAAGTCCTCGAGCCAAAAAGACTCTTTTGCCCCGGTACAGAAAGACGAAACTGCAGCAGTAACAACTGTGGGCAAGATCCTCGGAGCCGACGACCGCAAATCTGGAGGCTCTGTCAAGGAATGGGATTCTCCCGCGAGGTACCCGGCAGATATCAAGAGGGAGAAGAGGAAAATCAAGGGACACTGGATGCCGTTCATCTGCTGCTCTTCAGTGAACTGACCTTTTATCATCTCTTCTGTCGAGCTTATGGTTACCAAAATTTTGTGATGAATGCCGCCGAAGTTTATGAACACTTCCAGTATGTGTATATGTGTGTTACAAGTACCTAATATGGATATGGATTTAAGTCTCAATATTTCGCGTGGATTATTTTCTGAATGTCCGTCTTGTTTAACATAAATATTTAGAAACACGGGTGTCCTAGACTGTTCCTTGCTACCTCGACAATGTCTCCTTTCACTTTTTGTATCAGAACCCAGTTGGGATTTCTAATGTTGTTAGAGAAATGAGGTTTGCCCGAAAGAGGATTTGAAGCAATGTAAGAAAAGTAGTGTTAAGTACAGAGACATGGCGCTACGTTACATACTCATCATCAACGTACTGTAATCAGAGAGGATTAGGAGATCATGAAGAAGAAATTAAGAGATGGCAGATATGATACGATCTCAGTTGCAGCTTCGGTCGCATGGCTAGTAATATGGAACGGCAGAGGGTGGAGGAGATGCATATGGGACTGCCGTGACTGGAGGTATGAAGCCTTCTGACAGAGGTTGAGGTGAAGCCAAGGAAGGCTTGGGTGGCTCGGCCCGTTTGGACGGAGATGGAGTTTGGTAATCTTGGTGGACAGGTGGAGGATTTGATGGTGCCTCTACTGAAGGAGGTGACAGTGGTGATCCAGGAAATGGGCAGCCGGATTGTGGTGGAGCGTGCAGTTGGGTTGCATGTGGAGGCGGCTGGGGATGAGACTCCCGTGTCGGTGGTGAAGGTGGATGAGCTTCATGTTCAGTCGGCGGTGGTGGAGGTGTAGGATAAGTGTGTTGGGTCAGCGGCACTGGTGACTGCAATGGAGGCAGCGTAGAGCCCCATTGTTGCTTTGGTGGTGGTGGTGACGTCCATTCCTGATGCCTGTCTGGCGGTGGTTGAATAGGACGTGGGTATTGAGGTGGAGGCGGCGATGTTGATGCTGGAGGTGACGAATGCCAGTGTTGCTTTGGCGAGGGTGGCAGCAATGGCAGTGGATGGTCTTCGTGTTGAGCTGGAAGTGGCGGGGGCAGTGACAACCAATGATGGTATCCTATGGGTGGAGAAAGGGACGATGGTGGAGTATGGCCATGTTCAGGGGTGGTTGGTGGCATAGGAGGAGGGGCAGGGCGTCCAACAGGTGACACCTTTTCTGTTGGCGGTGGAGGCGGAGTCGAATGGCTCACATCACGTGGAGAGGATGGTGGTGGATTCCATGGGTGCTGCAGGTGTCCAGGTGATTTAGATGGTGAGTGGATGGAGGTGGCGGTGGGAAGCGTGTCACACCGGGGACACTTTCTCCGTTGGTGGAGGAGGTGGTGAATGTGACCTTGAGAATGGTGAAGACTCCAACCTGGGAGGGGGCGGTGGTGACCCTGAAGGCCGAGGCAATGGGGAAACTGCTGGAGATGGGGGCAGAGTTGGCTGCGTCTTTGAGTCACATTTAAACTTGCTGCAGTCAATTGGATGAGCGGCCGTTGACGAGCATTCCAATGTGACCGCCGATTGGCCTTGCCAGGACTACAGTTCTTCCTTCCATCGGAATTCGATGCCAAGTCACCACTGAGCGCAAACAGTTGAAAGAGTATGTGAAGTTTTGGAGCCTCGGGAGCTGGCAAATATTTGCTGGGATGAGCCGATGAACCCGTTATGGGCCACATCCAACTGCTCCAAGCTCTTCAGTCTGCCTATGCTGGTAGGCAATGGGCCACTAATATTGTTAAAGCTGGTGTCAAAGATGGTAAGCTGGTCGAGCAGGCCGATTTGCCCGCACCCTGTCAGGTTATCATTCAAGAGAATGAGCTCATTCAAGGTCTTCGCCCTCCCACCGAAGCTTCCAGGGATGCACCCTCCGAGATCGTTATTCGCCAGAATCAGGACAGACACTTGCGAGTTCCTGAGATTCTCCGGGATCCCAAACCGGAACCGGTTATCGTTCAGGAAGACAGCATCAAGGTCCTTGTCAAAGAGCTGGGATGGAATGGGGCCCTCGAACTCGTTAAACCGCAGATCCAGGTATTTGAGTGAAGGCAGAGAGAGCACGACCCTCGGGAACTTACCCACGAACCGGTTATTACTCAAGTCAAGCTCATGCAACAGTTTCATACGCTCGAACATCTTGGGGACGGAGCCGCAGAACCGGTTGTAGTTGATATGGAAAAGCACGAGGTCAGAGAGGAGACCCATCAGGGAGGTAACTGGCGATGTCAGCATGGTTAAGGTCGATGCCGGCGACTACCCGGAGGAGGAATTGGAGGGGGAGGCCGCGCAGTAGATGCCGGTGTAGGAGCAGACATGGGGGCTGACCCAGTCAGAGGTGAAGTTGAAGGGGTAGGAGAAGATTGCGAGTTTCCATGACCGGAGGGCAATGTATGACAATCTGATCCTTGCATTCTCAAAGTTGAGGTTTGGGGTTATTACTAGTTCCTCCAAGACTTGATTGGCAGAAGAGAAGGATGTCTAGGAGAAGAATGCAGGGAGAAGGAGGGTGATGAACACCGGCAGCATAGGAGGAGAAGGAGACGACTTTGGCAACACCATCGTAAAATTTTGGAGGAATGGGAAGTGGGATGTGAGATAATAATGTGTCCATCTCCTCTTCTCTTAAACATAGATGTGGTTGTCACGCACCCAAGAGAACCGGAAAGTCCCTGTTTGGTTTGGACAGAAACAAGGTCCAATTTTTCCTATTCAATCTTCGCGCTGAACCCTATATTTTCTGTAACCAAACAAGCCGCATGGTTCATGTAATAGAATACACGGTTGGATATGGTTGTCCAATTACCACAATTGCAGTCCGGCTGGGACTGGGGGATTGTGTTTGATTTGATCTGGGTCAAGACTTGGAGAGTTTGTAAAACTTGGTCATGAAACAGGTCCACCACACGTTTCCTATGCCAAGAAGCCTCTTATGCATCGTGGTGTTTTGTTTCGTAGGACTGAATTCTTTTGCACAAATAAGGAAGAGAAAGAAGGGGCTTTTCTTATTACATTGGTTTTACAGATGTTTTGTGGTCGTGGGTTTCATTATCATTTTATTCAGAGAAAGATTCCCCCAGAAGACAAGAGTTGGCAAACATGCTAAATTACATCCCGGGTCACTACTTCTTTTCCATTCAGAAGAATACGTTTGTGCAAGTAATTTTTATTAAATTGCCTCATTATCAAGAGCCATGTTTAAATTACCAAATCTACGTGTTTTAAGTACTCTCGATTGTACGGTCGTTTTGCTAACACTGATCACTCAGGGTTGTGTTATTAACAACCCTAATTATAAAAATAAAAATATAAAGATAAACAGCAGCTTCTTCGGGTAACGAAAAAAAATAACTATGATATTAAAATCTTGATTTTTGTTGAACCGCATCAAAAATATAAAATGTCTATTGCCATGTTAAGAAAGACGTCAAAATTAAGTTAACTTCGAAATGAATGAACTCTAGCAACAGTCTTCCTGATTCGAAAACGTTAGGATTCAATGATTCTGAGTAGAAATGTATCCACAACTTTATCCTATTGAGGGTCTGCCTGGGTATGTTAGCTATTATTCTACATGGAAATTGAATGACAAAAGTTCCTCCCTACTTTTCCTTGAAACCAAACGCAAACGCACCCCAAGTTTCAATCACGGATTAAGATGCCTGTACTGTTTATGCCAAGAAAAGAATTTACTTCTGTAAGAGTCTTATAAACTTACCGGAGTCAGAGTGAGAGGTGACAGATTTGCTCAACCAGCATCAGCTGCCACCAGTGACGGTGCCTTAAAGAATATTTCTATCTCATCCAACAATCTCTTCTTGTAATGCCTGGTTCCTACAGAGTCGTCACTCAGAGGTGATTCAGCAGAGATCAAGCAACATAAGAAATTACTTATTGTTCCTGCAGTATAATTGTCGGAAAGAAGCTTCTTTGGATACTCGACCCGGCTTGTGGCACTCTCATCATAGGCTAGCTTTCTGCATTCCTATAGAAAAAGAGTTCAGAGATTTCATTCATTTCAAAGAAGCGTTCACAAGCATGTAAACAATGAAGAAATCGAAATCGAAATCAACGACGACTTCCAGATAGGGGTACCTGAAATAATCTGTTTATGGTAGCGACCTGCTCGACATTCAGGAAGCATGAACTCCTTAGCTCGGTCAGCAAGAGGACAATTTCTATGCTCATGTTACTACTACTTAGATGCTCAAGGAAGCCACTTATGCATGTAGAATCAAACACGGACTTCATCCATTCAGCAGTTCTCTGTGACCTCAGAAGAGCAACAGCCACATAAATTGCCGCCTTATAATGCTTGACCCGTGATATCGGCACAACAGATGGAGTCACAAGGGACAACGCCAATTCTTCCACAATCAATCTGCTCCATGGGTTCTTTTCAATAATCTTTTGAAGTTGAATATCAGAGTGGCTACAGTCAATTAACACAGAGAGCGAGCGGCCACAGTTCACAGCCACTCTTGCATCTCCAGAGAAAACCTGGCCTTCCAAGACAGTGCCAAGTGACATAAAACCAGTGCATTTGAAGTCCTTGATCATTCCTCTATTCTGTTCGAACATTGTAAGGATCTCCACTAGAATATGGGAAGAAATAAGCTTAACCATAGGAGATCCAAAATGAATCATCCGACAAAGTCCATGGCAGCTTATACTAGAGGGAACTGAATGGATGCTGTCAGATTGTTCGCGCATATTTTGGCAGACCATGATCCCTGGTAAAACAGAACGCACACTATGCAAGAAATTGTCAGTGCTATCACCAGTGAAATCTCGTTGCCTAAGTGAAAATAATATTCACCTTTTTAGAGCATAATATTGCAGCAGAAGCACATTTAGCAAAGTTTCTCCAGCATTGGTTGTCTCAATAAGATCAAGCATGGCAGGTCCATTTGAGCAGTATGTCTGCACAGTATTCATTAAGCTTGTAGCTAGAGAAGGATTGAGGAGGATGGTTTTTGCTGACTCTATGAATGCTCCATTGGTTGAGTGGTGCAAAATCATGCATAGAACACCAATTATGATATTGTCCAGAGAAGAACTTCTGATCTTTCCTGTATTAATCAGCTGGTAAATCAACTGCAACAAGAAATATGTCAGCTAGCCCGAATTACCAGTGGTGGATTAATCAAATTATTCAGGAATTATTCATACATACATACATACACACACACATATATATACACGCACACAATCATATATATATGTATATATACGTATATGTATTAGTATATCAGGGATTACCTTCATGGTGACCGCAGACCAAATGTCGTCATCTGCCAGAGACTCCGAATGAACCGAAAGTAGCAGATTCCAGATAAATATACTCACGCATGTAAATGCTTCCAAGGAATAGATGGTGTAGCACTCACAAAAAAGGACACAGACTGCCTTTCCTATTCCATTCAAGCATAATTGTTCAGCAGCAGCTGGTAGAATTCTTAGAATATTCTGCAGAAGACTGAAGATGGAAGTCAACTCGAGCTCGTTACCCTTCTTCGACAAAAGATCCTCAAGTAGAAAGACAAAAACTTTTGCAGCAAGAGTATCCTCTGCTGCCACTAGTTGTGCAGACACTAGCAGATCTAAAACCCTGTCATTCTTTGCCTGTATCTGGGCATTGCCCAATTCGCTGACTTTACAAAAATTCCGGATCTGATTTGATAACCAAAGGTAAAGAATCTCTTGTTGAAACAACCATTTCAATGCTTTGTGATGGATTCTCACAGAAGTTAGTTCCAAATCAGCATTTCCAACCATCTCCATAAAATGTCTCTCCGCTTCGCCACTGTAAGATGATGGGCATTTTTTCTCGGAAAGACCCCGGTAAAGGCTGTAAAGAGCCACAACTGGAATTATAGCTGAGGCGCTTGCAGTGCACACAAGATCAGAGCTGTTAACAAGGATATACTGCTCAACAGAAGCTAAAATAACCCCTTCAGGTGCCAACCTGAAACAAACACTGGAAATGAGAAGAGTTCCTACACTTGTCACTGTATAATTGAAAGGGAGGAAGAGCAATAACCTGTCATCGTACAAAGAACTGAGGTATAAAATCTGTAGCACTGCAAATTGACAAGCAGTTAATTGAGGATTATGAAATCCCTTCTGTCCAAGCACAAATAAGAGATCTTTGGGATCGGTTGGTAGGCATGAAACTGCAGTTCTGATGCCCTCTCCACATCCATCACCTAGTATTATATCAGCAAGTGCGCTAATAATCAGATATACTCGGCTCTTCATCCTTTCAGCAGGATAGTTGCCTAAACATCTGAATGAAAAGCTGAACCAGGAGACTGAGAGCAAAGTCTCTGCAAATTCGAAGACTTCGCTTTCATCGCCCACAATCAGTAATGTGTGAAATGCTTCCAGTACACCAAGCATAATGTCTTCTCTTTCCATATCAATGGCAGATGTCAGCAGCCAAGGCAAGATCCACTTTCTGCATGCATCGACAACACTGCAATGGAGTTCCTTATTGTTACACTCATCATGCCGGCCCAAAGAAAAAACCTCGATGAGTAAACAGAGCGAGTGCAGAAGCAGGCTTCCATTATCTCCTGAGAAGCTCAAGGAAGCTAAAACAACATCTTTTACTGCCTCAACAAGTGCTGTTGTTAGATCTTTTATATCTTGCAAAAGTGGTGTTCTCATGATGGTAACATATATGGAACAAACCATACCAAATGCTTCATCAAATAAAATAACTTCATCCCTGTGTCTTCTAAGCATTTGTGCCAATATCATGACTAGTTCTGCAATTTGAGATGCAGAAGAAACCCCAGGAAAATAAGAGACACAATCCAGGATCAGCATCAGAATCTGACACTGCCCTGGATGAAAGGGAACTTGACTGACATAATTTAGCACTCGGATCAACGTTGGAAATCCGACAGCAAGTCTCTGCTGGAAAACAACACCAGCTTCTGATAAAAGGCTGAGTACTCGAAGACAGGAGCTTACCACTGGATCTTTGCAACCTATTCGTTGCCAAAACGTGTGAACATCATCAGAGCGCAATTTTCCCACCCCCAAAATAAATAAACAAAGATCGACAATCTTTTCCATTTTCCATTTTCAAAAACAATTTGACAGTCTCTACTTAAAACTAGCACACTGGCATCATTTTACAATATGGCATTGGAGTAGACAGGATTAAACTGACAAAAATCTGCAGTTCAGGCATAACAGATAGGGTCGGGCTAGCAGGGCAAGACAATGGTTGCTTTTAGCTTCATGCCAAAAAGGAGAAACTTATACGTAAGTTAGTAACAAGTTGTTGAGAAAGATGGCTGATAACTATACATCAAGCTTAGCCATCTTTATGGAAGGGAAAATGCAGTGTTTGCTTGCCTGATAATCTGAGTATTTCAAATGTGTAGTCCGCAAGGTTCTCCTCCACCAACAGTTGAACTTTCCTGCCCGGGTAAGACAGATAGTGGAATAGTAAATCTAATGCACTGATTTGCACATCATTGTTCGATGAGAGCAATGGCCCTTTTATAGCTTCACAAAACAGTGAACATAGAGGAGTGTCATCATCTAAATCTTCAGATGTTTCATCACAACCAGTGACTATAAGACCATCCCATATACACATCTCATCAACTTCCACGTCTCTCAATAACCCCCTTTGAGTGGACACTGTCAAAAATGCTGCCAGTGACAGCATCAAATTAGTTGCAGCCCCACCAAATCCAATTAATTAAGCAGAGGCAGTTGGTTGAGTTAGAAATATACATGATTAACGTGCAATCTCAGAATCTTTTATTTGTTTGAAAATATTTCAAGGTAAAGGTATCAATTAGGTTCAGAGAACACCTTGACAAACCTACACAGTTAAGTCGCACGTCATCATTTTGAGTCTTCATTAAGATATCTAATGTTGATCGAACAAGCTTGGGACCAAAGGTGTTGAAAATATCAGTTCCTTTCAAATCCCCGTGAAGGGTCTGGAGGCAATATAGTTTGTACAGCACGAACAAGACCTCACCTCTGATTTCCTCACTGCTGGTTACAGCAAACAAGGAAAGAAGAGGAAATTGGGGCATCATTCAGCTGGTAATTCTTCAATGGACACTATGCTGGCATTACCTTGACAACTGAAGAGCAGATGTAAGGTTACAGACAAGGGCATCCACACTCACAATCGATTGATAGGCATCGAATCCAAAACTTTTCAGAAGCATCCCAAGCAAGTTCAGCTGCATCAAATAGACAACACAAGGTAAAATTCCTGTACTGAAGGAATCGTCCAGGGGATCATCCTTTTAGCAATTTAAAAGACTCCATGCCTCAACAATCACTTACACAACCTCACCAGATTGAGCGATTCACAAACCAATTTAAAAACCTAAATCTGTCTCGATGGAATCAACAGACAAGAAGTCTAACACTGACCACATGAACATGAGACTTGCTCCAGCCAAATGCGGGCAACGAGACCAACTCCGAGAGTCCAGCAGCCACCTCATGCACGATTGGCTCCACTCTTTCGGAAGAACACGAAGATGACGAGCCACAAAATAGCAGCAATATCTCGACTACCTGCGAAGCAATTGGGCCATCATCGAGGGAGGAGAGGGCATGGAGGAGCGGCTGCACCAGAAGTTGCGGCGCATGCGGGAGGAGTGGGAAGCGTAAGAGGAGGGAGAGGGCGTGGGAGACATGGACGGTGAGTGCGCGGGGAGGGGAAGAGGCGGCGGACAGGATGAGGTCGGCAACACAGGCGGGGCAGGGGGAAGGAGATGGGTATTCCAAGTGAGGGCATCCGCAAGGAGGCAAGGCGAGTGCGGCTTTGGATGGCAGGCGTTCGGAGGGGTGCATGGCCGCCGCAGTGGCAGCGTCGTCGCCGGGAGAGGGGGGGAGAAGGAGGTAGGAGCGATCGGGAAGTTGAGTTGTTTTGGCGGGAGGGTTTAATTTCACGCAAATTGGAGAATTAGTAACACAGGACGCAACTTGCGTTATGCAGTTGCTGGTTGCGTTTCGAACAAGTTACGTAGAAGGCGTAGCTGTTTTTGGCATAGAATCAGTAAACGAGAGTTTTTTTTCATTCTATTTCGTAAAATTACCTCTTAAATTTCGAAATTCGTCAACTAACCTTATGAAATCGGCCTTACAAAGGCCGACTTCATGGGGGTAAGGCCGACTTCATGACACTTAGCAAAAAAACTAAGTTTCATTGAAGTTGGCCTTACAAAAGTCGACTTTAGTTTCTAAAAAAAAAAAATTTCCAACAAAGTCGGCCTTTGTAAGGACGACTTCCTTCATTCCCCATGGAAGTCGGCCTTACTTACTTCCTTAGGGTTTAAAAAGAAATCGATCGCGGAACGACATTCACCAATCGGGAAGGTTCATATATGTTTGGTGATTCATAGTTTGTTTTCTAAAGGGTATTCTGGTGTTTTGGTCCCTCAGAAATAGTATTCCCTTATTGTCGCCATGTAGTCAGTATTGACATAACTTTCTTGTACGGTAAATATAAGCAGAAGTTATTAATTGCTTGTGGTTTGGATGGCAGCAATCATATTGTTCCTCTCGCATTTGCAATCGTCGATGAAGAAAGCTACCAGTCATGGGGATGGTTTTTGAAATGCCTTAAATGTTACGTGATTGGCGATGAGTGTTAGGGCGTATGTTTGATTTCAGATAGGCATTCCGGTATTCTAGCGGCGGTAAACGATGTTGAAGTAGGTTGGACGCCGCCTTTTGCACAGTAGAGGTTCTGTATACGCCATGTAGCTAGTAACTTCAACACGAGATATAAGAATCTACGTGGCAAAAAATGGCTAGCTATTGCTGCAATTAAATGTATGGCGCCAAAGATAAAGCAATATTTACGTCACATTTTGAAAACTATTCCAAAATTAGCCGACTTTTTTGATGAGATGGATAAGAGCCAATGGACTCTCGGTTTCGAAGGGAACTACTGTTGGGGGATAATGACGACTAATTTAAGCGAGAGCTACAACGTTATTCTGAGGGGTGCTCGATCGCTTTCGGTCTGTGCTTTAGTGAGGAAGATCTTATATAATTTTGTCGCATATTAGAATAACAGAAGAGATGAGGCTGATGCGGCGATAGTTAGAGGAGAAAAATTCACTAAAATTGCCATGGGCCGTTTCAATAAAGGAACCAAGAAGGCTTGAAATCACCAAGTCACCCTTCTAGATCACGGTGAAGGTACATTCGTTGTCACAATAAGAGGGAATTATAAGACAAAGTACGTCTTCCTGCGACACAAGAGGTGCTCCTACAAGAAATGGCAAACCTATCGGATACCATGTTCCCACGCCTTTGCTTGTTTCGCCTTTGTGAACGTGGATGGCTCGGATTGTATTCACAATATTTATAATTGGGCTAATCAAAAGGCGATATACTCATCTAAATGGGTTTCATTTGACTGTAAAGAAGATTTGGATGATTTTTCATTCCCAACTGTCGTTCCGAACCCTGAAAGGGCACGACCAAAAGGGAAACCAAGATCCTCTCGAATTTATAATGAAATGGATGTCAGAGAACGAAAAACCAAGCTGACTTGTGGTCTTTGTAAAAGAGAGAAACATAATAGGCGAAGTTGTCCAAATAAATGAAATTGTAAGGTTTATTTCAAGTATCTATAAATTTCTTGTATGTGTATCATTTGTACACTTATTATAAACACTTGGATATGCATATATAATTTACATTTTTCTTTGCAGGTTATACTATGGAGCCAGGACCACAAGTAATCCTTTGAAATTTCATTTTTCTATATAGAACAATGTTTTGAAATGTCGCCATCACGAAAGCAGCGTGAAGAAAATACGGCGAGACCCCCAGATGAATATCTACCTACGACAGGCCGGATTTTTCGGAGTTGCGAAGCTCCCCTTCATTTAGTTGGATCATGTGCTCATAACTACATTAGTGGAGAGATGGAGGCCCGAGACTCATACTTTCCACATGGCGCATGGAGAGATGACGGTGACTTTGGAGGATGTGGCGATTCAGCTCGGATTGCCGATTGAGGGTGACCCCGTCATTGCCTTCACTAGCTTTAACTTTGTAGTCGTATGCGCGCAATTACTTGGTGAGGTTTTAGGAAGAGCTCACATGAAGGCGGAAAGGGTTAAGATGAGTTGGTTGGCCTCCCGTTTTGACGTGCTAGATCCCCAAGCACCAGATGAGCAGGTACGTATGCATACCAGGGCATACATGCTATAGCTCATAGGATTTATGGTTTTCCCCGACAAGTCCGACAACTTAGTGCATCTTATGTGGCTGCCATTATTGGAGGACTTCGACATCTGTGGTAGTTATAATTGGGGATCACCTTGTCAGGCGTGGTTGTATAGACAACTATGTAGAGCCTCATACAAGGATGCGTCACAGGTGCGCGGGCTGTTTAGTATTGTTACAGATGTGGGCGTGGGATATATTTCCTCATTTATCTCCCCTTAGTCGCCGGAGCAGGCGAAGGCAGGGAATGCCTTTAGCTTATCGATGGGGTGCAGCTCTTGATACGACAACTGTAACCACGCATGAATGTATTGGTGATTAGAGAAGCATTCGATAGATAGAGTCCTCGACAGGTATTTTCCTTCGACTTTATGTTCTTTCAAGTTCTTGTGATTGTCGAAATTTCGTTGGTTGGTTATGTTGGGTCGTTTTTCAGGTCGTTTGGCATCCATACACATATGAGATACACGCTAGATTACCCAATTACTGCTTGGACGGTCAAGACAGTTGGCGAGCACATGTGTCGCTGATCTGCTTCTCTATTGTTGAATGGCATTATCCAAACAGTGTCATTCGGCAATTTGGAGATGAGCAACTCATACCCGGTACCTGTGATACTGAAGCACGCCTTCATCGAATTGACATGCATGGAAAGAAATTCGACAATTAAATGCGCATCCACGCCAAATACATCGAGTTGTGGCATCGCCGAGGTAGCCACATCGTTCCTTTACGCTGGGGACAAGACGGGGACTACAATACGTGGTACACTCTCGTCCTCATCTATCACACACGGGCGTCATGCTGAGCATAGTGGTAAGTACAATAACTATTATCTTCATTAATGTATAAGTCATTGTATCGATATACTTTCTTCATAGACGCAACAAATGAGCGGCATTTCTATTCGTTCCGAGAGAGGTGACCCTTCGGAATTACAGCACATCGCCGGTATCTCTCGCAGGGGCCATAGCTTCTTGAGAGAGTTTACCTCGATGCGTTTGTATGGACGTGGTGAAGGGCCAGCGAATGAGGACGAGTTTGAAGCTGAGCCAGCAAATGAGGAATAGGAGGAGGAGGAGGAAGACGAGGAGGAGGGGGAGCAGGAGGAGCAAGAGCAGGATGAAGAGGAAGAGGAGGAGCATGAAGACAATTAGGTTGACATGTTTGACGTTGATGAGTTCATTATGCAGTCGCAGGAGATCAAGGTGTATCCGTCTCTTGTGATTGATCCGACTCCAGTGGATGCTTTTTGAACTCTAGCAGCATATGCCTCTACGTCATCCACTCCCATGGCACCAAGGAAGAACATGAAGGATTGACCACCCGTAGGTGATGCGGAGGACTTTTCTTCTCAGCTTACGTAAATGGACTCTCTGCGGCGGTTTGGAGCCTTCTTCTTCTCGCGGCGCAAAGGAAAAAAAATAGATTGATTACGTACTTTGTAACGACATTGGTTTTTAACTTGTCATATACTTCCTTTTGATTTAAACCTTTGTTAAAGATTGGTTGCATTACTGCCATTGTGTCAATAGTATTATGTGCATTATAGGTGTGATCGGAATCAAAATTTGTTTTTTTTTTTGTGTCTGAGGAAAGTCGGCCTTTGGAAGTCGACTTCCTTCACTCCCTATGGAAGTCGGCCTTACAAAGGCCGACTTCCCTGTCGTCTGAGGAAAAGGTCGACTTCCATGGGGAGTGCAGGAAGTCGACTTTACAAAGGCCGACTTTGTTGGATATTAATTTTTTTTTAGAAATTGAAGTCAATTTTTGTAAGGCCGACTTCATTGAAACTTAGTTTTTTTATGCTAAGTGTCATGAAGTCGGCCTCACAAAGGCCGACTTCATACGGGAGTGAAGGATGCCATGAAGTCGGCCTTTGTAAGGCCGATTTCACAAGGTTAGTTGACGAATTTCGAAACTTAGGGGGTAATTTCGCGAAATAATTTGAAAACTAACGTCATAATGGAACAAAACTCCAGACAGCGAATAACAGCAAACAATGTGTTTTAAATGTATTAGGTGTGATAGCCACTCGACGAACCATATCTTATTCAATCTCGCAGATTATTCGCCTGTTGTTATATCCTAATTCAAGTACGATTCGCATTTTCTCTCATCATCGCTATCAATAACACAGCCGACTTAGCTCTTGCCACCGACAACTTTCAGGAAATCTTTATTGTTTCCTATGGCATGTCACATTCATAGCATCTTCTGCATGCAAGTAGCTTTGTCCACGAAAAATGCCTAACAACAAGATTCTTCTTTAACCCTCATGTTTCGTCGTGTTTGCTTCGCATTGTTCGTCTATCCATCAATGTTTGCGTACATATTTATTTATACTTTTCCAGTGTTCTTCTTCCTGTGAGTCTGCCCACAGTTTGTACTCGGATATTCACGCCCTCGCGAGATTGCTTCCAAGGTACGCTCCATTGCTTGTCACCTGCCACTCGCTTGTCCGTCAACAAGTGTTGCATTGGCTCTACGCCGAATTTGTACCCTGCACCATGGAAACCCGGTCATATGGTTCGTGCCTCCCTCACGAGCATTACTTCAGCTCTTGCACGAGAGCTTTCCAACTATGGTCACATTGTCTCTCCTGCCCAAATTTGTCATCCGAGACCTGTTCTCGAGCTTCTTTTTTATCCAGCAAATATTGATGAGTGCCACTCAACGTTCAAAGCACGCCCCCCTCCCTCATGGATTATCGCCTAAGTAGCCTTGCTCAAGCATTGCTAGTAGAGGGACAAGGGTCGTCGTCTCAACCTTGTAACATTAGGCCATTGCTAGTGTTTTACATTAGCTGCTCAACCTTTCAAAAAACTTTGATTTAGTGTCTGGGTCGCCCAACTCCCTCTTCTCCAGGTGAGGGAATTATATAATGTTGATATAGCTTTAATGATGAGTAGCACATAAGGTATAATGGTGACGTGGCTTTGATGATGAGTCTTAAAGAATGTTGACCTTTTGTGTTATTATGGAAATGTGCTAATTTTTACCGAAGACAATAGTAATCAGTAACCAAAATATACTTCCTAAAAAATGAAAAATGTCATGAAAATATTTTCTACCTACTCTACCAATCATTAGAGATCAATTATGTGATTAGAAATAATTTTCATATATGAATATTTTTAATAATTTAATTTAATTTAATTGATGATTAATTATCTCATTAATTCAAATAAAGCATATTCATTGGAAATATTATTTGAATTAAGTAAGCTTATTTTTTTATCATCTCTAAGAAGAGATCGTCAATTAGAAATAACTTCGAATCATGCAAATGACGTTATTTGTGTACAAGTTCATTAATGAACTAATATAGAACAAATCATATCATTTGGAAATAAGTATCTTATTTCCATCAATAGAACGTCGTTCCGTCCGCAAATCAATTAAGGATAATCCCTATTGGATATATAGATTACAAAATATAATTATTCTCTAAGCTGGAAATTAAATATCGATATTTTCTAACAATGTTACTGATTTAATAGCCCAAAACTTTTTATAATGCCTCCTCCTGGAATTACCTGATTGATATTAAATCTTTCAGGATTGTCCCTAATTGATGTGATGATGAATCTGACCGGATTTTATTTTAAGGAAATTATATTACATTACTGTAGAAGGTCGGATGAATATAAAAAAAGATGAAATAAGAAAAATAAAAAGAGAGACAACTTGAGAGAGTAAGTCTTAGTACATTTTTGTTTAACGTGGTTGTTTAACATGTGACCTTTCGGGCGATCTTTCTCACGGGGAAGTTTGTTCAGTCCAACGAGCATTCTTGTAAGGACGGTCTGCCTCCAGGAAAGCGTGCTCAAAGGAGATGGTGTCAGGAGGTTTGTTGTTTGTGACTTTAACATTGTTTCTGACGTCGAGCTGCGTGCAACAAGACTTTAGGAGGAGGTTGTTGTTCAACTATTTTTCATTATGAAAGTGTTCATAAAAATAGACTTAATATTGTAAATATTAATGAACTCAATTAAAATAATATGACGGTAAAGCTAGTTAATTGTTATTTGATAGCAAAGAGAACAAGCTTGTGCAACGCAAGGTTCTCTCACTACCTAGACATTATAGTTTGGTTATCAGGTTCTTATTTATTTTTATTTGTTGTGCTTATTTATTCTAATAAAAATATTGTGTAAATGTTTAAAATTTGCATATGAAACTTATTTGAAATGTTAGAGTAAAAACTGAAAAGGAATTTTTTTTCTTAAAAGACAAAAGAAAGATCAGATCAATAAGACAAACTTAAAAGGGCCAAGAATTTTTCATATTTAAGGAACAACTATTTCACAAAGCAAACATTAATATTGCAACCAAAGCCACAGAGATAGATGGTCGTCAGAAGAATAAGCAAAAGGGGAGCTTCGGTTCTATGAGGAGGAAGAGGAAGGGGGAGAGCTGGTCCAAAGGTGCGTAGCGGAAGGGTGAGGTGTGATGGTCCGACGAGGAAGCAAGGGGAGCTGCAGTTTTCAGACAACTGGGAATTTTTGAAGGAAGTAGAACGAAAGTTGTGAAATCAGTTGTACATTTAAGGCTCAAGTGACCTTGTTCCTTTTTTTTTTAATAGAATAGTGAAATGCCCGGGTATGAAGAGATGTTGGATAATGAAGAAAACGTTGCCGAAGTCCTTATCGGGTTAGTCTAGAAAATATATCGTCAAAAAAGATTAATAATTTTAATATTCATCAATTATCGTTCCTCAGTCACTACTTAAAGTCACGAGTTCATTCCATGATGAATTCACTTGACAAAAAGTCCGTCTCAAAACGCGACTTATAACAATAAAGAAATTTTAAAACTATTTATCACAATTTCTTTTCAAAAACTAATAGTTCGGGCCTTACTAGGCATAGATTAGATAGTTCTCCGAGTAAGAGAAGGCATTTCCTTCTTTCATGTCTCACCCCTTTTTTATGTTGCTGTATATTTTCCCTTTTGTCGTCCTTTATTTGTTTGTTGATCCGTTTTTTTAATTGGGATAATTACTTTGCGTACTGTTTTCTGGGTCTTTAAGAAATCCAGATCACTCGTGATGTGTTCATTGGCATGCTTAATTTGAAAGTTTCCCTTTTTCGGCATTTGCTATTGAAATTCGTATAGCTCAAATGCCCGTTATGAATGAAACGAAACTCGCCATATACGTCCCGAATTATGTCATACAGAGGCCCGTATATGTCTTGCATAGTGGATTCTGGCACCGTGGGCCAGAAAGTCGACCTGCCGTGGATGCAGTTCTGCCTGGAGGAGCATGTGGCAGTCCATGACAAGGGAGGAGGGAGTGGGAAGGAGTGTTTTGAAGCTCCGGAAGCGCCACTGCCAGGCACCTCCTGGCCCGCTCCAACGTTTGTGAGAGTGATTGCGATGCAAGTTGGACAATCAGGAGGACGGTACTACCTACAGTCAGCCGTTTCCTCAGGCTCAATCTCTTCCATGCAACAAGTCTACTACGCTAACCACAACATCCACACCAGAAGTTAACACTCTGCTAGCCAATTCTTTTTATAAAGGACAAGATAACACAGCACTCTTTTCTTACGGTTAATGGAAAATCGAGGGGTATTTTTACAAAAATATAAAATTAGCATTACGATGTTGTAGTCACTGTTAAAACACACTAGTAAAGACAAAACAAAACAGAGAGGAGGCTAAGCATCACTTAACCAAGGTCTCGAGTTCGAAACTCGGGAACACAGCTATCCGGTTGGTAAAATACGCTATCAGAGTCGAGGGTGAATTAGTAGGGTCGAAGTTTCGAATGCCACCGAACTTTCGACCCAAAAAAAAAGGGCATTCTCGAATCTTCCTGCCTAGTGAAATTACTTTTATATTTCATAAGAAATGAAAGACCAGCAATAACATCGCCAACAATAGGCTGCTCATTTGACAAAGTATTTTACCATTTTTCATTTCCAACCCTGTATAACAACATAATACACAATATTTTTAAAACTCCAGTAAATTCAAACCCAGAACTCGAAATTGACATGAAAAATGGGACATGACTCCCACAATTTCTATCAAGAAAGAATACAACTGCGAAAAATCATATCACCATAACATTTAACTTTTTGAAAATCAAAGCCTTAGAAAAAACGATTCTACCCTTCATAAGTAATCCAAAAGTTAAATTTTTAAAAAGAATTTACAAAGCTCATCCTTCTCCTAATGAAGGGAATTCCTGAAACTTTTTTAAGGTTACACCAAACCATTTGCTAAGACATCACTCTTATTTCCTTTTAAGTAAAAATATCACCCCTTCCAGAAAAAAAAAAAGAATCTTCGGATCACTCCTGGGAAAGAGTGGTGATCATGTCTCATCACCCTCATCCTCCACAAAACCGAACAAGTTAATCAATAACATCCTTCCAAGCACCGGAGAAGACGATACTGGGTCAAGATGCTGATCAACTCATGCCGCGTGATGATGACATGCGGCAACGTCCATTATCCTCAGGATTGCACTGCAAGCTTCTGGAGGTGCTCAATGAAGACCTGGAGGCTCACGTCATCAGTGAATATCACATCCGAACCAGCTGCCATCTCGTGCGCATTGTTGTAGGTGGCGGATGGGTTCAACTTTGCTAACAAGAATCTAGCCTGCGGAGAAACAAAATGGTTTAGATAAAGACACGCCCAAGCTTGTCAAACAGCACAAGGAATTATGGTTCAGTTTTCAGACTAACCTGAGATCCATGTTGGTCACAAACAACCAATCTAGGGACTGGAAAACGTCCTTGGATGATCATATGGGCTTCATCATGAGGGGCTTGCAGTAGTTGAGCAAATGCCTGCAAAACTCATTTGAGGGGCAGAAAGTGGGATTAAATCAAAATCCAACTCCAGCCATCATGGGAGCATCTCATCAAGTTGACTCAACAAACCTGGTGCTCAGGTTGATTCTGATAACCCATGTTGCGCCACTGAGCTATCGTCATTCCGTGAAAAATAACCACGCTAAAGTACGAGTCCAACAAGAGTATCCGATCCGCCGCAATGGAACTAACATCTAGCAGAGCAGGGGCAGGAATTGAATCAAAGGAATATGATATAAGTGAAGGTTGTATCATAACAGCAGCATTAGGAATATTTTCACGGTTCAATAGCATTCTGAAATACGCGGTCTCATCTGGACTGTTGTTAAACACCTACAAATAGAAACATAAAAACCAACAACAGTCAATAGCAATGAAAATATAAATGGAATCAGTGGCAGTAAGCCAAATACTGCAGCAACTAACCTGAACAAATTGTGACCTCCGCAGGTTAAACATAAATTGAGGGAAAAGAGAAAAGGACGGGTTGAGGTTAAAAGATGAAGGGTCATCCTGTCTGAAGTCCCCGAATTTGGAACAGAGTCGTATAAGTTTTCTATCCAACCACCGAGTGGCGTCGAATCCATCCTGTAGTTCACAAAAGCAATGCAACTCTGAGTTATGCAAATACACCAACAGTCAAACACTTCTGGCATCAGATAAGACTATTCATACAAGGAGACGAGCACATGCACAGGTTCTTCCAATACCAGAAAAAAAAAACTATCCAAATAAAACTCGCTGTTTTAGTCATTTTCTTTTTAAGTCACCTACTATACGATAATTCAATAGCAGAAAACATTTTAACCCAAAATCTGAAGAGAAGTTACCCACAACATATTTGACTTAATGGAAGGTTAAAATGAAACGGACTTTATTTAGTCAGGATACAGATGCGCAACAGAATTTTGATAGAGCACAGTACATAATTGAAAAATGACTCTTAAAGACGATTTTATTATTTCAACGAGCCATAAATTCTCAACTCTTAAAGATAAATGTAACATGTTTTAGAGATTAACAAACTGTCTAAGAAGGGATGCAAACGAGAAATGAGTCAACATAAGCGACAGACGTGATCAGTCATGCACATTCTAAAAAATATTCATAACACATGAAAATTTCCCTGGCATATTGATACAAAACAAATCAAGGGGCAAGCACCTCCGACTCCATTTTAAACGAAGCTATTCTCGCTAGTACCACCGCAGCTGTCTCTTGATCAAAGCCTTGCACCAAATCCTGGCAACAGAGAGAACTCTTGCAATCATATTTTTGGATGAGTCATCATCACAAAAAGCATACTAGAAGTCTAAAAAATCATAAAATCCAGGTTTGAGATTACATTTTAAAACTATAAACCAGAATAAAACACCACAGCAAGTGGTCTCTTGCAAATGGTGAAACAAAATATATCTCACACCAGGAAATAATACACACAACAGGTCTTTTCAAGGTATGTCACATCAAAAAATTCATCAGCACAAAGCATCATTAACCGTATAGAAAACTGGACAAAACTGAAGCTGTTTTAGACACACAAAACCATACATGTAAAACACAGTTTTTTCTAGGTAGTACGCCTTGGGAGGTTCAACCCCAGATATCACGGTACCTCAGAGCTGACAGAACTGTCGACCCACATTCGAGTGACAGTTGTTACCCGGAGAAATGTTAGGCCATCGGGACTTTGATAACTGGAAGTCAGAGACGCCAACTCAATTAAAATAGAAAAGAGGATAGACAGCATAGAGGATCACAGTAAAAGCGTGACACCTCCAATTGATAAAATCGCAACTACCTTGTAAGAAATTGCAAATATAGTTGGGGGTTAGCGTTGCTGGGATTATTTGAAAGTTCAGTGGATGAAAGATCAAATAGTACTGTCAGGCAGGTACTCTTATCAAGTCCACACATTTTCCATGCTGTGGTGCCGCCCTCCCCGGTGATCGTGTCAGCTACAGCCGGTCCTTTCTGCAAGATTTCAATTACGAGCTTACCATTGCATATACTATACACGAGCATCTTAATTTATTATAATTTTATAAACAAAAATTACCTTCTCCAAAGATGTACAAGGTCCAATTATTCCCTCAATCTTGATGTCCTTGGAACAATTTATCTCTAGTGTTCCACTGATACATTCAATTCCGCGATGAGTTAGTGTCAAATCTCAAATCACATCATAAAACAAGAGCAGACACAAATTGAATCTAAAGATAGCAAGTCATAACCACTTGTTACAAACTGGCACATCCACTGTGAATGATGCAATTATAATGCACAAAAGCAGAATCCAGTATATTTTACCACCGATGAAGAAACAGACCAGGAATAAATCTCTTAAAAACAATTTCACGCCATAATGAAGCCAAAACTAACAAATCTTTGAAAGTACACTTTGGATGTGCTGGCGAAAGACATACAATAGAAACTACACGACTTCGTAGCAAAGCAGAATGTGGCAGAGCAAAAAGCCAAAAGGAGAGCTTTCAGCACCCGGTGCTTACACAGGTTTGTAAATCCCAATTCAAAAGTAAAACATATAGCTGCAATAAGTAGAAATTCATCATTCCAACATATAGCCGCAATAAGTAGAAATTCATCATTCCAGACGAAAGAATTCTACTTTCAAGATTTCAGTATTTTTTGCCCAGAAACGTACATAAAGTGGGCCAGCCAACATATTTTTTGATGCAATATTTCCAACAGAAACTTGGCTTCATATCCTTCAACCAGTGATGTGTTAACCACGCGCAGAGGTCTTAAATGATTCACTGCTGATCGCAGTGCTGCGTTATTGGAAAAGGATTATAATTCTAACCAAGTCGACAAATTTAGACTTGTGCCAACCATCACCAACAAGAACAGGCCAGAGGACGGCCGGCAAGAAAAGAATCATAAGGATAACTTACTTGAAGCAAAGGCCAAGAGATTGCTCCCCTTCTTCAAAAACACGTTTGAAAGAGTCCTTAAATACGGAATGACCAAAACTTTCAGCCAAAACAACCAAGCCACCGGTTCTCTCTAATGCAACTTTCATTTCTGCAATCCCGACCTGATAAATGCACAGAGCAGGTTCACTTCCTCAAACAGCATATAAACACAATATAATCAAGGAGATACAATCGCAAAAGAACATTCCATTGAGTTACAGATATTTGATACAAGAAAAATGACAACAGCCACTAGCAAGTCAGATGGTAATATTTTTAAACAATTCAATCATTAAGCATCCCTGCCACATAAGTTGAAAATTCCCAGGCAACTATTCTCCTATTGAAAAGAAAGAATGCCCCTCGTTGCGCAGGGTGCGGGTGCTAAAGAAAAAGGTAAAGCACTGAAATTTGTCCAATTCTCAGCTGAATAAAGAATTATACAAGATAACACACGAAAAGTAAATATTTTCCAAATAGCCACTTTACTTCACAGACTGATCTGTCATATCCAGCCCCTGGTTGCGCTGGGTGCGGACGCTAAAGAAATAGCTAGAGGACTGAAATTCGTCCAATTCTCAGGTGAATAAAGAATTATACAAGATGACACACGAAAAGTAAATATATTCCAAATAGCCACTTCACTTTCCCAGACTGATCTGTCATATGCAGTCAACCATCCAGATACTTCCCAATGCTAATGGATATGGGATGTCGTATACATGAACAAAAATAGAAATATGATAAATGGGACTAATCATAAAGTGGAACATTTCAGAAGATCAGCAGCACCGAGATGCCCCAGTTGCATCATCATGAGAAAGAAGTCAACCATCATACCTGATCGAGGGCAGACGCGAACAGGTCCAAGACATGTCCCTGACTAACCAGCTGCTTCGCAAGGTTATCATAATACTTGACTGCCTTCTTAAAGTATGGGGCAGCATCCTTGTCAAGATCTTTATGTGAACGGACAGGATCAGACAGGTCTCTGGAAACAATCTGCCCAATTCAACAGTCAATACTTGCATCATGTTTTCAGGAAAATGTCTTGACATGTAAAAATGAGAAGAATTTCCAATATAAAGCAATGGACTGCCTGATCCCCGGTAAAATTTTAAATGTCTTTTAGATATATGTCCCAACATCCAAGTGAAAATGTCCCAGGATAATATTCGTACTGTACTGTTGAAAGGAAAGTGCGCCCCCCCGTTTAATGAAAAGGTATTCCTGTACCAAAGCCTTGCAATACTTTTCTAATTCTTTTGGAAGGGTCTGGGACGTTATGCTCTTGTCGAGATTGAAAGCATTTCCAAATATTTCATCCAGACAAACAAAAGTCCTTCCCACAATTCCAATACAATTCCCATACATGCCAATCAGAAAGCCAAACTCATAAAGCAAGTTCCTTCACCATGCCAATGCTAGCTCCCACATAATCATATAACACATACTTAAAGAGGACAGCAAAATCATTGCGCAAATAATTAACTCTTTCCATACAGAGTATATAATTTTTACAAATCAGGCTATCAAGGCAGATTAGGGAAAGAAGATTGCAGCTTCCAAGATTACAATCGCAGAGTGATGTTCACATCCCTCCAAAAGGATATTATCAAAAGAAGGTGAAGAGATTGTACCGTGCCAGGCCCTTCCGTGCCAGGTCCACCAACTAGAGCAACAATCCTTGCTCCTGTGCCAGGCACACATGCTGCCAGTAATCCGGCAGCAACACTCAAGGCAACTCCGGTGCACCTTGCAGCCCTACTTCCAGGTGCTACTGGCCACTGATCCGTCTGCAATTCATCCAGCAACTACCAAAAGAAAACCGACAACAACAAAACAATCAAACCCATAACACCAGAGTTCGCGTCCTTTCCCAAAATTATTGAACCAACCCCTAACTCATCCTCACCGAATCAATGGCATACTCGCATTCGGATGCTGGCAGCAAGAACCTTGATACCCCTGTCCCAGCTCCAGCCGCACCCGCAAATCCGTTCAGCCCGGTCAACCCCTTCTGGAACCCTCCTGTAGCCCCAGGAGCCGCCCTCCTAGCCCCAGCAGCGCCCAAACCCAACTGCTCCAGAACCTGATCCTTCCCAATTTCCTTACTACCCCTAAACACATAAACCTTGGAGAGCTCGGAGAACCCCAGCTCATGGACCTGGACCTGGGTCCCGAACGACACAAACCCCACAAGGGCATTATCGGAAATGAGTCCGATCGCCTGCTTGAGCGCAGACTTTGCGAAGCCGAGCTCCTCCTCGATCATGCAGGTGTCGAGCAGGAACAGGTACACGGAAGGCGGGGATGGAGGTGTGGCGGCTGCGGCAGGGTGGTTTGCAAATTGGGGAGACTGGTGTAGGGAAGGGATGGTGTACTCGATGGTTGTGTAATTGGGGAAGAGCTCGGCAGGGAGGTGCGCGTCGGACATCGCGGAGTAGTGAGGGGGGAAGTGGTTGCGCTGGAAGCAGAAGGGACAGATCCAGATCCGAGCGGTAAAGTCGACGCGGCAGAAGGGGTTGAGGACGGAGGTGCAGGTCTTGCATCGGAGGGGAGGGTAAGCCATTTTTGGAACGGCAGGGTACGACCGGAGGGGGGAGATGCAGGCCGCGAGAGGGACCACACACTTGCTCGCCTCAACCTTGGTGCGCGGCCACACGTTCCAAGTCATTCGGACGCCGTCGATCCCCTCCGAATCCATAATTACGATCCAATCTCAAGCAAAAGAGGCGACTCCGAGGGGGAGGAGGGAGGGGGGCGAACCCTCCGCAGGAGACGTCGGAGCTGATGACGGCGGAGAGCGGAGGGAGGGAGGCCGGCAGCGATCGAGGATCAAACAAGGTAACGGGGGAGAGGAAACGCTTCGGGATCGCGTCCGGGGGGGTTTTGCTCGGTCTCTTCTTTCTCGAAAGAAGAGATCTTGTCTTTTTGGTCCTAATTTTATGATATTTCTGTTTCTTGTTCCTATTAGATTTTGTATGTTTTCACTCAGAGGTAAAGAAATTCTAACAATTTGTATTTACTATTACTCTCATTCCCTAAATATTTTATTGACTGGTAAACCTTTCCAAACTGTTTTAAATAATTTTAAAACCAAAGGAAATTAATTACTGGATACCAAATCTAAAAGTTTTTCGTTTGGAAAGGAAAGAACAACGAGATAGACGAAAAGATTACTGCCGAAGAAATATTTTTCCTCTTCATCTTTAAATTACCTATGGAATTTGACGAAATTCAATTTTGATAGAAAAGTTACGTCATTTATTATTAAAAAATAAAAAAATATTAATAATTTAAAAGCAACGAAAATGACTTTTTTACCCTTTGTTTTCAAAAATTTATTTTTATTATTTTACCAAAATATTAACATTTTTAATTTTTAATATGACGTAACATTTATAAAGGTAAACTGAATTTCCCCATATTTCACGGGAAATCAAACGGAACGAAATTTTCAGATTCACTTTACATTTTTAAAATTCTTTTAGGTTTTAAAATTAATTTATTTAACGTTTTAGAAGAACTAAATTCGTTGTAAAAAACTTTTATCAATTTAATAAGGGTTGTACTGAATTTACTCCCTTTTATTGTAAATTGAAAAAATAAGTAAAAATATGACATTTGGATTTAATAAGCGATTATCTATATTTTTTACAATATTGTTTTGGGTCATGGGAAACAATTAGATCGGATTGAAAAGGGAAAGATAACTGACGACCTTATATATAAAGCTTGAATATTGTGTAGAATTGTTGCACCTACTAGGATTGGATATGTGAATGGAGTTTATGTGTTTTGGGCTACAAAATGCTTTTCTTTTACTTAATCTCACTTAATCTGAAATGATTACACGCTTTTCTATTTATAGGGAGAAGTAGAACCATCTAAACTTTACTATAGAAGGTGTCCTAATACACTTTATCACATAGGAAATAGACCTTATTGAATGCATTCATTTCCAAGATGTTCATGCATCCATCTTCAAGAAGGGTTCATGAATATTTATTCCTAGATGGTCGGCCTTCTTTAATGCTCTTGTGGATCACAAATTACAGTATTCAATATCTCATCTTGATAAGTGATATTCAAGACGTCTTTGAAAGTATCAAACTTTTTCTAAGACACCACTTTAGCAAGAACATCGGTTGGTTAATCATGGGCACCGATGAACTCTAGAAGAATCTCCTTCTCTTAAATCATTAGTCTAATTAAATGATGATGAAGCTTTATGTGCTTCGACCTTGCATGAAAAACCAGATTCATGGTGATTGTAATTACATATTGGTTGTCATATAAGATTGTTGTAGGCTCGTCTACCTTCTGTTGTTGCTCAAGGAGTAACTTTTAAGCCAAATAACTTATCTTGTTGCCTCATTTGTTGCGATGAACTTAGCTTTTGCAGATGAGAAAGCTGCGGTACCTGGCTTCTTTGAACTCCATGAAATGAGCTATGTTCTTAATGCAGAATAAGTATCCTGATGTACTTTTGTAATCATCCAAGCTTCCTACCTAATCATCTTTATGCTTTTTTGTATCTTTTAGTACAACCTTCTGTGTGCCTTTGAGGTGTCATAGAATCCTTTTTACCGTTAGGAATGAGTTCTATTGGGGTTGCCCATAAATCTAGACCGGAAACTCACAGAATAAATAATATTCCGGTTCGAGTTTGAGTGAGATAGATAAGAGAACTTTCTATAAAGTCTTCCTTTTGTAGCTTCTCGTTAAGTGATGTTGGAGTTGAAATTGTCTTTGCATTCTCCATAGGGAACTTGTTCAATAAATCTACTATGTTTGTCTCTTAAGAAATGAAAATGTCTCAATTATTCTATTTCACTTGAAATCCAAGAAAGTAATTCGCAAGCCTATGTCATCTCAAACTCTTTTATCAAGCTTTCCTTGAATTTCTGCAGCAACTTTTGCTGGTGTTGGTGTAGATCAAATCATCCGCATAGAGACATGATATTAGAAAATTGGCACCAACCTTTTGTATGTATAATGAAGGTTTCACCGAGCTTATGGAGAATAATTTCTTCTGTAAGTAGGAATCAATTCTGCAGTTCCACGCTCTCGGTGCTTGCATCAATCCATATAGAGCCTTATGAAGTTTGTATACTTTGTCTTCTATGCATTTCATTACGAACCCTTGTGGTTGCTTTACGTAAACTTCTTATTCTAGTAATCCATTCATAAATGCTGACTTGACATCAAGCTGAAATATGAGCTTTACTTGAATAGCCTTTTTGCTACTATACGAGCTTTATGCTTTTGCACGATTCCATCTTCAATGTACTTGGTCTTTGCTGATATGATTTTGATATGAGTCACACAGCAGGTTTGTCCTTCTATGACTTTACAGAAGCTGTAACCTCCTATAACGATGATATGCTTCCTAATAAAGGAAAAATATCACGAAAATATTTTGTTCATCCTTCAATGATCATTTCCGATTAAATGACATGATTAGAAAATATTTTCATAATTAGATATTTTAATAATTATTTTATTAATTCAAATTAGGAATTCTTAGGAATATTATTTGAATTAGTATTAAACTATTTATCTGGTAAGACAAACCATAAAAGTCGAAAATAATATAATTCTCCTATTTACGGAAATTATATTGTTGAACTTGGAAATTTCTTATTGACCTTCTATAAGGAGATTATATAAATAAGAAACATCCTCCAAACATTCGAATTACATGGTTAGTGTCTAGATTCATTGATTAAATAATCTGGAACGAATAAATTAATTTTGGGAATAAATAGTTGATTATTTCCAGTTATAGAAGGTTGACTATCCATTCTGGCCGAACCTTCTGTAGTGCCCTATCGAGGGATTAAAATATCCGATTAATACAAAATTAATTTTGAATAGTCTTTAATGGATATATGCACGAGTCCATGATCAGATTTCTCAGGTTGTATATAAAATATTTTTTCTTTCCAACTATAGAAGGTTGCTGATCGAATCTGGCTCCAACCTTCTGTAATGCGATATCTTGAGATTGGATAATCCGAGTGATGCGAAATCAATCAGAGATTGTTTCCAAATGTTTTATGTAGTATGGGAATGAATCTGGTCGTAATTTATTTTAGAAAAATAAATTTCCTTAATAACAGAAGGACATAACCGCTATATAAAGGAAAAACTAAAAAATAATTCAATTTGATTAAATTTAATTAAGCGTGGTAAGTCTTTGCATTCTCGCAACGTTATTGTGGTGTTTAACGTATGTGTTGAGTGTGCAAGAATGTAGTCTCTAGGGGAGCGTTCTTGCGGGAGGTGACTACAGCGGTTTGAGGGTGGTGAATTCGCTTCGGAGATGCTGGTGGTTACGGATTCGAGGGACTCGACCGGAACACTGCTCGTAACGTCGGACTGCATGCAACAAGGCCTGGGGAGAAGGGTCGCTGGTTGGAGAGTCGGCATACAGAGTTGGTCGGAGAGAAGGAGTCCGTAGTAGGTGTAAGCGGTGAGGGACTGCCAATCTTTTGTAGTTTGTTATCTTGTTGTTTGTTGTGTTTGCAACATGTGCGCATTGGTGAAGCCACTCTGTAGGCGTAAGTGGCTACGGATCTAAAGGACTTGGCCGGGAAAGCTGTCCGTAACGCTGGGTTGGCGTACATCAGGTCCAAGAGAAAGATTCCGTAGCAGGCGTAAGTGGTGAGGGACTGCAGCCTCCCGTAGATGTTTATCTTTCTTGTTTTGCAGATTATATCGAAAATACAAAAAGAGAAGCCCATCCGACAACGTCCGAACACGTGAAGGAAGCGTCATCGAGTATGATCGTAGATCCACAAAAGGGACAGCCCGCTACTGCGTCACAGAAGGCTGAAGCTTCCGGCCAGGGTTCTGTGCTCGCCAAGTCTGGTTGATTTCCTTGTGATTCGACCTAGACTCATCCCAAACTCAGCAAGAGAGTTTCTTGCATTGGTTAAGTTAATCTTACTGCCCCGTGGTTAAAGAAATTGTTTTCTTGCGCCACAGAAGGTTTAACCTTCTACACTGTAATCACTACTTACAAGTTATTAATGAAAGAGCCGAAAGTGGATGTCGGTATATTTACTGAACCACTATAAAACATTGTGTTCCGATTTGTCTTTAAGCTTCTGTAAATCACAGAAGTTAAGCCTTCCGCTGTGAGGGTTCTGTGGGTTTGTCACGAAAGTTCTATTCGAGCAAACAGACTAATTCACCCCCCTCTTAGTCACGATCAAAGGGCCAACAATCTTGTAGACCCAATTCAGGCCCATTCAGGAAGATCAATAAATTACCTTGTGGTGTTCATTTCTATAGAAGTCATTACTTCCTTCATGACATTTCTCCATCTTTCTTCTTTGGCTACCTCCTCAAAGTCTATGGCTCAAATGCAACGAGAGCAAAGTAAGCTTGCTCATAAATTTATGTTAAGGATCGATACCTCTTCAGTGGTGTTGCTTCAATAGAACATTTTGCTTATGTTGTTGCAACAAGGTTTTATACTAAAGCTTTTGTTGTTGCTTCTATAAACTAGAACGTCTGAGTTATAAAAGGTTCTTCCTCCCACTTCTAAACTACAAGTTCATTAAAGATAGCATCTCTTGACAGAACTAACTTGTTAGTGTTTAAACTATACAGACGATAACCCTTTGATTCATCGCTATATCGATGAAAATAAACTTTTCACATTTCTCATCAATTTTTTCTCTTCTTTGAGAAGGTGTAAGTGTGTATCCGTCACACCAAAATACTTTCAAATACACGTGCTTCCTTATATGGTATGCTTCATATGGTGTCATGTTCCAAACCGCTTTTATAAGGCATCTGTCCAGAAGGTAGGCAGATGTGTTAACAACTTCTCCCCTGAACTTACTAAGATGATCGTTACCTTTCATCATGAATCTCGCTTTCTCCTCTACGATTCTGTTCTTTCTTTCTGCTATAGAATGGTCAGTTGCCTCTTATTCCCTTCTGTTGGCAATAGTCCAGAGATGATCTTAACAGAAACTCTCCTCCTCAATTTATTCTCAAGGACTTAATTATATACCCACTTTGATTCTCTATAAGTGCGTTGGACTTCGAAAAGGTGGTGAAAGCTTTCAACTTCCTTTTAAGAAAATAAATCCAAATCATTTTAGTAAAGTCATCTACGAGCAACAAAAGTATTTTCTATTACCGAGAAAGTGAGTTTGAGTTGGTTCACAAATGTCTATATGAACCAGCAGAGAGGGGCTTTAGCTCTCTCTCTATGTTGTGTTTGGTAATGAAAGACGATGCCAGAGACACATCCTTCACACACATTACATTCTTACCTTGTATAGAAGGTAATCCAACCACCAAATCCTTATGCTTCAACAAAGCCAGACCTTTTCCATTGAAATGCCCATACCTAAGATGTCAAAGATGAGAATCATCTACAACCTTTCTTTCGAGAACAACATTATTGCAAGCATTCATCCTTAAGGGAAGAGATAGTTGGACGTCATCTTCACGATCGAGACCTTCTATCCATTATCTCACACCGACCTTATGCAAAAATCAACTTATAGCCTCTCTTCATTATTTGTCATATACTTAGTAGTTTTTGTGAGATTCTTGGAGTGTAAAAGACATCATACATCCTCCTTTGTTGGCCTTTTGTACTGAAAATTAAAACGACACATTTACCTTTTATCATTATCTTCTTGCTATGTACTTGTTGTGTACTTGTCGACAGGCTTTTCATAAGCTTCTAAATAACTCATCAACTCATAGATGAAAACTTCTGTGAGATCCTTTATTTATTAAATCACGGTTGCCACATGCTTAAACTTTTCTGGCAAGCTTCTAAGGATTTTCTCGATGATTTTTCGATATGGGACAACTTTTCCACAACTATCTAATAATTGAGGATCTCCACGTTCCTTGAGACGGTTTCAGTATAGCCAGGTTATCAAATTCTCTCTAAAGGTTCTACAGCTTTATGGAGATCACTTTCTGCGATCCTTTGAACTCCATCTTTATGACCTTCCGCACTTCATTCACCTTCTTCATGTCGGATATCTTTAGGTATATGACTTTGCTCATAGATTGTTGGAGAATACGTAGAGCCATAACATTTTTTAGGATGTTATTCTTGTACGCCTTCTGCTTAACTTCTATGAGAGTGTTGATACCTCCTGCAGGACATTTATATCTCATGGGAGAGAGTTGCCTTCTGAAACTTCTTCATACATTTCCTCCACGAGTTTTCATAGATCTTTCAAAAGGAAATGGTCTCCATTTGAGAACTCCAATACTCGAAGTGCTTACCATTGAAGATGGAGATTTGATTGGGAGAAAAAGTGAAGAATATGTTGTCAGCGGATGCATGCATGACCTTCTATGCTCTGACATCAAATTTGTTGGGGGTTATGGAGGAAATGATGGGGCATAAAAGGGGAATGTGCGAACAAAACATAAGTTTTATATTGCCCACAACCTTTTGTATAATACCTTAAACCTTTTGTAGAGCTGCTCCACCTATTAGGGTGAGATATGTGAGTAGAATTTATGAGTTTGGATTACGAAATGCTTTTGTCTTACTTAATCTCATTTACTCTGAAATGATTACAAACTACTCTATTTATAGGGAGAAGTAGAACAATTTAGACTTGACTATAGAAGATGTCCAAATACACATAACCTATCGCAAAGGAAATATGAACTTATTAAATGTATTCCATCGTCCAGGAGGTTTAGAAATCTTCGCTCCCTATATGTACCTTATTCAATGCTCTTGGTGGTCACAAACTACACTTTTACTACAACTATGTCGAGTGAATTTTTATTATAAAATTATATTTTATAACATCAATTGTGTTTATTATTTATTTTTTTGTATACATTTATATAATAAATTTTAATAGGAATTATAATTATATTACCAGATACTTTAGTTGGCAGGAACATAAAGAATAACTTGAATGAATTTAATTTTTTAAAAACGAATTTAAAAATTTGACAAAGAAACGTGGATAAATTTATGAAGAAAAATGATTAGAATGACCACAACTGTATGAGACATAGAAAGTTATTGTTTTATATGTTTAAATCACATGAAAGTTTGTTGAGATTTTCTTTGGATTGTCGGAGTTGGAGGGGAAAGAAATGGGAAACCCAAAATTCTATTTTATCTCTCCGTACATTTTTCAAACTCTTCCCTCAATCTCCCATATATTTATGTCTTCTCTTTCACCCACGATTGTTCTTTCAATAGCTTATAACTACCCAAAGCAGCCTTAATATAACAAATAATTAAAACCAGGGTGATATTATTTACACCACCTAAAAATAACTTCTCATCTAATCTTCTTGTTCTTCTCTTACCATACATATAAACAAGGTATTTAAAAAAGATATATTTAAAATAAAATATTTGATGTGCCAACATTTCATTACGTGGGGATTAAAAAGCTTAATGTTATATCTGAAAATAATAACAATAACTTTTTTGATTTATAATTTTTTAAAATTTGTAAATTTGATTATACCTTATTTTTTTGTAAAATAACTACAAGAAAGTATTTATTCGTTAATCCAAAAGACGAGAGATTAGAAGTAAAGAAGGCATTTTAGTCCAAGATTCACTTAGAGTATGCTTTTTATGGCGCGCTGGTTACTGTAGTCTATTAGAACGAGAATGAAATTTCCAACTCGAATCGATCTTTTCATTTTTGGATTTAATATATAAATTGTAATTAGAATTCAAAATCCTAAGGAAAATATAAGGTGGAAAATATTTTCCGATACTTCCTATACATAAAATTACTTATTTTCCCTTTTAATAAATTATAAAAAATATTTTATTGTGAGTTTATTTCGTCTTTTACTATATTTTAAAAATCCCTTTATAAACTATTGTCGATTTTTAGTAAATTTGGAATTCTAATATACTTCAAATTCTCTTAGTGTGTTAGAGTGGGGACATCCTCCTAACAAACCCGGATATAATAATATGTATTTGTTTTTGAATATATGTTAAAATTTTATTGTTTAATCTTTTGAGGATTGATCGGAATTATATATTCGGCATCGTTAAAATGTAGTGCATGGTATGTGCAGCAGTCTCATTGAGTTCACCGCTACTCATTTTGCGGTCGACCGAACGAGAAGAAGTTCATTTGTTTTTATTTTTTTATGCTTTGGTAGATCACTAACTACTTTCGCAGTCAATCGGTACGAAATTTCATAAACATAGCAAACTTCCGGGACGAACTTTACGATAATGATTACATGGCAGGTCTGTACTACAAGACGTTTGTTTTATTTACGAAAGTTTGTACCAAAATGTTCCCGTACAAACTTTGATGTAATGACTACATGGGAAGTTCGTAGTACCTGATCCGCACTACAACCAGATCGAAGAAGTTACAATTAAGGAGGAAGTTGTGGCCTATAATGTGTTGGAGTGGATTGGACCAAGTAATGCTTCATTTGGGCAAGTTTGAAGCATTTTGGAGAAGTAAAGACCCCTACTTAAGACCCAGCCCATGGAAGGACGAATTTGAAGTATTAGAGTCTTAAATGGAGTCATTTATTATGTTAGTGGGATGGTGGTAGTGGGGGAATTGATTAAGGGGTTAGTGGGGAGTTCATTTAGTGCATTTAGTACAGTTTGTCTAGAACTCTCTTCGAAGTCTTTTAAAGGTTTCTATGCGGAAGGAGAAGGAGAGATCTTTTGGGAGGTTTAAACTTAAGTGGTTCTTTCTTTTCTCTATATCACTTAGCCTAGAATCTAAGTGTGGTGAGTTGAGTGTGTTTTCGCAGCCTTTTCATTCACGGTGTTGCCATCGCTGTATCCGGGTTCGAGGTTGTTCTATCCAGACCTTGTTCGGGTTTGTTCTTAAGTTGTTTAGGCTCTACTTTGCTGGGTGTTTCCGCATCATTTTGGTATCTGAGCGAGAGGTTATGGCTGTAAGAGTTCCACGCGGCCTTTCTCTTGAAGAAGCATGCACTATTCATTTGGAGTGTGAAGTAGCAGATCTAAGACGCCAACTTCGACAACTTCTTAGCGAACGTGGTACGTCGGAAGGTCATTCACATTCCTGTTTTGTTCAAGCGGAGGAGGACAACCCATTCGTGGAGATGTCCAGCGAAGAGGAAGCTCAACAAGGGGTCATTGATGACATCAGCCTGCTCGTTCTTTTGGAATAAGAGTTGATATTCCGGAGTTCGAAGGGAGGATAGATCCAGAAGAATTTCTTGATTGGCTCCACATAATCGAGAGGGTGTTCGAGTATGAAGACATCCCTGAGGACAGACGTGTTAAGATGGCAGCGCTCTGTTTCCGCAAGTACGCGAGTCTGTGGTGGGAAAATCTAAATCACCAAAGGCAACGTGAGGGTAAGGAGAAAATACGTTCATGAGAAAAGATGAAGCGAGCCTTGAAGAAGCGATTCTTGCCGGAACGCTATCGTTAGGAACTTTTCCTCAAGTTAAATTCGTTGCAACAATCAACGTCAGTATCGGAGTACACCCGCGAGTTCGAACAGCTCATGTTACAATGTGACATATCTGAGCCACAGGAACAGACCATTGCTAGATACATCAAGGGTCTCAAATCACAAATAGCAGATGCGGTAGAGTTACAACCTTATTGGAGCTTTGGAGATGTGTGCAACCTTGCTCATAAGGTTGAGAAGCAGCAAGTGAAACGAGCATCACCACGGCCATCTACTAAGGCTTTTCCTCCCAGCAAAGGCGGTACATCATCTCGATCTAATCCGTTGGCAGCCAATAAGGAGAAAGAAAACGAAGAATTCCGACCACCCCAGGAAGCTGGAAGGGGGCGAAAATGCTTCAAATGCCATGGTTATGGACATGTCGCGGCTGAATGTCCAACACGAAGGACGCTCACCATCAAGGAGCTGCCCGACGATGATGATAATGAAAGAACTCGAGAGGACGGGCCCATATGGGATGCCGAAGAAGAATATGTGGAGGAGCCATATGAGGGAGAATTGCTCATGGTTCGCAAGGCTTTAAATGCAAACGTCGTACAGGAGAAAGCTGACCAGCGAGAGCGCATCTTCCAAACCCGCTGCATAGTACAAGGGAAGGTGTGCCATGTGATTGTGAATAGCGGTAGCTGCACCAATGTAGCGTCAACTACCATGGTGGAGAAGTTAAAGTTGCTTACGAATCCACACCCCCAACCTTACAAGCCTCAATAGCTAAACAAGGACAGCGACATATGGGTAACTAAACAAGTTCTCATCTCCTTGTCTATTGGTCAAAACTACAGGGACACGATGACTTGCGATGTCATGCCGATGGATGCATGCCACTTGTTGTTTGGAAGACCATGGCAATATGATCGACGAGCTGTGCATGATGGGTATCGGAATACCTATTCTATCACCATGGACCTGAAGAAGATCATGCTTCTACCATTGTTGGCTCTAGCCACGTCAAGG
The DNA here is from genome assembly GCA_023653495.1 of Melastoma candidum. Lineage (NCBI taxonomy): Eukaryota > Viridiplantae > Streptophyta > Magnoliopsida > Myrtales > Melastomataceae > Melastoma > Melastoma candidum. The sequence goes on along the minus strand of CM042884.1, from coordinate 12,061,350 downwards.
CCATTGAAGGATGCTCAAAGTCAATTTTCGAAGCAAGTTGAGTTGATCAAGGCTGTACGAGGCAATGAGCACATGTACGTCTTGATGATCCTCGAGGAAAGCATGGAGGCAGAAGCAACTACGCACCCTATAGTAAAGAGATTACTTCAGGAGTTCGAGAACGTGTTTCCGAAGGAGATGCCAGGAGGACTTCCACCATTGCGGGATATCCAGAATCAAATTAACCTCATTCCGGGGGTGACGCTTCCCAACAGACCAGCCTATCACTGCAATCCCGAAGAAGCAAAGAAGTTGCAAAGGCAAGTGGAAGAGCTTATTCAAAAGGGGTTCGTGCGAGAAAGTCTAAGCCCCTACTCCGTTCCCACAATCCTTGTACCTAAGAAGGATGATTCATGGAGAATGTGCGTGGACAGCCGCGCTATCAACAAGATCACGGTCAATACAGGTTTCCCATTCCTCTTTTAGATGACATGCTTGATGAGCTGTACGGCGCGTGTGTTTTCTCGAAGGTGGATTTGCGTAGTGGATATCACCAAATTCGTATGAAAGAAGGAGATGAATGGAAGACGGCGTTCAAGACCAAGTTCGGCTTGTATGAATTGTTATGGCCTTTGGCCTCTCGAATGCGCCTAGCACTTTCATGAGATTGATGAACCAGGTGTTCCGACCTTTCCTTGGCAAGTTCGTCATTGTTTATTTTGACGACATTCTTGTGTATAATCGTAGTGAAAATGAACACTTGGAACATCTTTGACAACTGTTTGCCAAGCTTTGAGAACAACACCTCTTTGGTAACATCAACAAATGTGAGTTCCTTGTCCCCAAACTTGTCTTCTTGGGGTACGTCATCTCCAAGGATGGAATCCAGGTTGACGAGAGTAAAATCGAAGCGATCCGAGACTGGCCAATTCCGAAGACCACCCATGACGTTAGAAGTTTCCACGGTCTTGCTTCATTCTACCGGCGGTTCATCAAAGGTTAGAAGGGAACAACCTTTGAATGGACAGCGGAAGCCCAGACGAGTTTCGAAATCCTCAAGAGACGACTATGCGAGGCACCGGTTCTAGCGCTTCTGAACTTCAAAAATATGTTTGAGGGGGAATGTGATGCTTCATGGATTGGAATTGGAGGGGTCCTACTTCAAGAGGGTAGACCGATCACCTACTTTAGTGAAAAGCTGAATGGATCGCGGCTGAACATTAAACTTATGGCAAGGAGTTTTTCGCAATAGTTCGAGCATTGGAGAATTGGAGTCATTATCTGATGCCGCGAGAGTTTGTCCTTCATACAAACCACGAAGCTTTGAATCACATAAATGGGCAAGTCAAGCTCAACAAGCGACATGCGAAATGGGTGGAGTTCCTTCAAACATTCACATTTGTGCTGAAACACAAGTCTGGAGCAAATAATGTGGTTGCGGATACCTTATCAAGGAAAATGACGTTAATTTATATGATGAAATCCAAGTTGATTGGATTTGAGGTGCTGAAGGAGCTGTATGCCACCGAAGACGATTTCAAGGAGATTTACCACGAGTGTTTGACCAAGGTAATGGAGCATTACCATCTTTTCAATGGTTTTCTATTTCGAGGTTCAAGACTATGCATTCCTCGAAGTTCCGTTCGAGAGTTGCTGATTCGAAAAGTTCATGGAGGTGGGATTACTAGCCATTTCGGAGTGCATAAGACATTTGAAATGTTGCACGAACATTTCAATTGGCTAGGGATGAACAAAGCCGTCCAGGCGCTGGTTCGACGGTGTAGCGTTTGTCAGCGAGCGAAGAGTCATATCCAGCCACAAGGCCTCTACACTCCTCTACCAGTGGCAGATCGTCCATGGGAGCATGTCAGCATGGACTTCGTTCTTGGTTTGCCTCGAACGCAGCGACAAAAGGACTCCATAATGGGGGTTGTTGATCGATTCTCGAAGATGGCACATTTCATTCCTTGCAGGAAGACTGACAATGCCACTAATGTTGCGGATCTCTACTTTCGCGAAATTGTTCGGCTGTATGGTATTCCAACGACGATTGTATCTGATCGTGATGCAAAGTTCCTGAGTTACTTCTGGAAGACATTGTGGCACAAGCTTGGGATGAAACTACTCTTTAGCACCGCTTGTCACCCTCAGACTGATGGCCAAACGGAGGTAGTTAATCGAACAATGGGAGCCATCCTTAGAACAATGGTGTCAAAGAATCAGAAGGATTGGGACATCAAGCTTGCCCATGCCGAATTTGCCTATTGAACTGTTACCATTGCCGAGCAAGGATGCCATGAACATGGATGCTGTCAAACGAGCCAAGGCAAGGCTGAAACTCCACCAGCAGATTCGAGCAAATATAGAGAAGCAAAATGAAAGATACATGAAGAAGGCAAACTAGGGATGTAAAGAACAGATCTTCCAACCCGGTGATCTAGTGTGGATTCATCTTCGTAAGGAAATGTTTTCTACAAGACGAAAGAATAAACTCATGCCTCAGGTAGAAGGACCTTTCGTGTGGTGGAACTGATCAACAATAACACCTACAAGATTGACCTCCAGGGGGAATACAGAGTTTCGACAACTTTCAATGTTCAGGACCTGGCACCATACGAGGATGATGAAGACCCCTTAGATTTGAGGACAAACCTTTTCCAACAAAGGGGGAATGATGCGCACTACAACCAGATCGAAGAAGTTACAATCAAGGAGGAGGGGAAGTTGTGGCCTATAATGTGTTGGAGTGGATTGGACAAAGTAATGCTTCATTTGGGCAAGTTTGAAGCATTTTGGAGAAGTAAAGACCCCTACTTAAGACCCAGCCCATGGAAGGACGAATTTGAAGTATTAGAGTCTTAAATGGAGTCATTTATGAAGTTAGTGGGATGGTGGTAGTAGGGGAATTGATTAAGGGGTTAGTGGGGAGTGCATTTAGTGCAGTTTGTCTAGAACTCTCTTCGAAGTCTTTTAAAAGGTTCTATGCTGAAGGAGAAGGAGATATCTTTTGGGAGGTTTAAACTTAAGTGGTTCTTTCTTTTCTCTATATCACTTAGCCTAGAATCTAAGTGTGGTGAGTTGAGTGTGTTTTCGCAGCCTTTTCGTTCACGGTGGTGCCATCGCTGTATCTGGGTTCGAGGTTGTTCTATCCAGACCTTGTTCGGGTTTGTTCTTAATTTGTTTAGGTTCTACTTTGCTGGGTGTTTCCGCATGAGTACCAGAAGTTCCATCTTTTGGTACGAACTTTCAAGTAATGATTACAAGTAGGTTTGTACTACGGGAAGTTTGTTAGAAAATTCGTAATAGAACCTTTTCGATACAAACTTTCCTGTAATAATTATGTATGAGTTTTGTACTACAGGAAGTTTATTACCCGTAGAGCCTTAGTCGAGTGGCTTCTGTAATTACAATTGATTGGCTTTTATCTCATGGACTAGCTTTTGTAATTACATTCAATCGGCCGATGTCCACTTGACTAACTTATGTAGGCATAATCAACTGGATTATGTAGGCCCAATAAACTGCCCTGTAGGCATAGTCGACTGGAATATGTAGCCAAAGTTGACTGGAATCTGTAAAGTCGACTGGCTTCTCAATTGATTGGCTTCTGTATACCCAGTCGACAGGCTTTTGTAGACATAGTTGACCGATCTCTGTCAAGTCAATAGTCTTCTATAGGCGTAGTCAACTGGCATCTGTTGGCCCAGTCGACTACCTTCTATAGGCATAGTCGACTGACATCTATAGCCAAAGTCAACGGGCTTATGAAAACCCAGTTGATCAACTTCGGTAGACATAGTCGGTCAGCTATTGTGCTCTTGACTGTCTTTTGTAGGCATAGCCGAATGGTTTCTCTATTGACCGATTTTTGTTGACACAGTTGACCGACTTCTGTCGAGTACAGCTGACGACTTCGGTAAACACGTTCAACAGGCTTTTGTAGGTAATGTAAATTGTCTTCTATGGGCACATTCGACTGACTTTGTTTTTCTCGCCGATTGTGTTCTATTCAAATGCACTCCACAATTGACGGTAAAAAATTATCTTGTGCAAACATTTATCCCCTTACAAAAGAAACTATTTAGGTGGTCCAAAACCACTATCTTTCAAGGTGATTTCTTTAAAACTTAACATTTTCAATAACCCCTCGGATATCCCACAAAATCAGAGTCTTTCATAAAATACATCATTCTTAATTCACAAAATCAAAGTAGATTATTAATTTCACAATACGAGGCAAGCAGGCCTCATAGTTGATTTGTTTGAATGACATGAATGTTTTTGTCAATCTAATTTTCGAAATGTCACTTATTTTTTTATCACCATCAGAGGTTATTTGTCAGGTTTCAGTAAGAACATACGTTACAGTGAGATCATGCATCAAATTAAAACTTCCTAACTACCGAGCTAATTTATCTGGATGCTCTGTCAAACTTCAGAGAGCAATTTTTAAAATCTGACGACGTGCATTTGTTATTCGTACATTCACGTTTCGGAGGGCAATTTTCAAAGCCTCATTGGAATGTTTGTCGAGTGATCGAACAACCTTTTTATCGAATCGCAGGTCATCTCCACTCACTATGTTGTTATTCGTACATTCACCTTTCGGAGGGCAATTCATTCCACGCTCACTATATTGGCATGTTGATGACAGAAGAAAACATCGTGCGGTTTCACAAAAATAATGTCTCGACTCCTGTCGTGATTGCCGAAAATGTGCTTTTGCGTAAAGTTACACGAACACATCGCGATCATGACGTGAATGGATATCGGTGTGTTTGAACTGTGGTCGCCAGTAAGTTTAAGAGAAAGTACGAACAATGAAGAAGAACACACTTCCATTGGAAAATAAAGTGCAACGTACAAGAACGACAATCAAATGCCCGTCTCTAGGTCTAATTATTGTCTATGTGCATCTGATTTTGGATTCTACTTGGCTAGTTATACTAATCATGGAACAATAACTGAAAAACACATGTAGAAATTGGAACGTAGCCGCCGTTTACCGCTAAACATGTGTTGAAATTTGGGCTCCAATCGCCTTATCCACATGTTACAGTCGCTTTGCCAAAGGGAATCGCTGCTCTTCTTTCTGATCGATCAGTTATTCTCAAGATCTTTAACTATCGTCACAAGTCTCGCTTCTGTCCAGTCGACTGCTTCTATAGAGGCCCAGCCGACTGGCTTCTTGTTTACACAAAAATTTTGAGCTCGATCGAGATGATTTTGGCCCGTGATGTTTCGCACACGAAAACGTGGGTCGTCGAGCACTTGCCGGAGCTTGGCAATTATGGACGCAGTAAACAATGTGGTTGCCATAAACTGTAAACAACAAGAACAACAATGTAAATCACACGTTCATTCACTGAAAATCAAACACTTACAGATATTATTGTCTGAAAATCGAATACAAACCGAAAATGGAAAATTGCGGAAAGCAAAGAAAATAGCATAGGACAAAAAGTGGCTTTTGTGAGGTTAATGTCCATGATTTTACATAAGAAAATGAACTTATTTATACTAAGTGAAATTACTAAAACCGTGGGACTTCGTGGGGAATCGCCAAGGATAATGGGAAGAGTGGGCGGAGCTTGTAAACCGTAGAGATCATGCTTGTGGGTTGATGAAACCACTCTCGAATTAGTGCCAGGGGCTTCTCGACCATCTTCTCGACTTTTGTACTTCTCAATTTTCTGAATAAAGTGAAGAATGTCTGATATTTTCTCGCCAATCAACTAAATGAGTCGTTCTTTCTTTTACTTCTTGTCTTTATCTTCGACCAATCAAAACATTTGCAATTTAATATTAAAATAACTATTTGATCTTTTTGAAGCCAGGAGGTTTGCCTAGAAGCAGCCACCCTTGAAAGAGTGCGTAATAGCTCCTCCTAGAGCCCAGGTATCATAAGTTGAGCGATCGATCCGTTACGGAATTTCTATGAATAGGATCGAACCGAATATTAATTCAATTTGTTTATGGAATTCAATTTTATTTGAATTTCTTTTTTCCAAATATAACACTCGGGCTAAGGGTCAAGTTGGTAATTTTTCTTACGCATCTCTTTCCAATCAAAATGTTTCTAAAATATTTATCGATTGAGTGCACACATGTAACCCAAAATTACAGTTTTAATCAAAATATTTCTTGATTCCTTCTCGATTGAGGGTCAAAATCATCTCGATTGAGCTCAAAATATTTATGGGTAAACATTTTGCCCTCTCATACATGCTTATTTTTAAATGAGTGAAAATAAACAAAACTTAAATGACTTTTTTATAGAAAATTCTCCCATCTTAAGTTTTTGCTTACACATCTCGATTGGCTTCTCTTCTCTTTCTAATAGGGAAGTTTTTTTCTAATATTTTCACTTCAATCAACCAATTAAAAATCCTCTTGAACAAACGTTAAATTTTCCTCAATTAATTTTCTTTAAAACATTTCTCTTTCATTAAATTCACAAATCCAGAAGATATTTATTTTGTTTATCGAGAAGATATACCTATCACTCGAATAATGTAAAATGCAGTAAGAGGATTTTCTCTTCTTTTACTTCTAAATTGAGCATTCTGTCAATATAGATAGTTTTGATCAAGGAATATTTTATTTTTGTAAAATCTACTTTAATCTTCTTGAGCTTGAATCTCCTTTGTCACAGAAAAATTTTTCTCCCAACTTATATTTTCGAGTACTCATTGAAAGTCACTAATATCGTATGTTAGTGAATTTACTTTTTTTTTTGTTACAAAAAGCTCTTAGTGATAGAGACGATCTCATACCCTCTCGATAGGGTGACTTTTAATTTTATTTTATTTAATCTCGAGAGTAAAACCTTTTTCTTTTATACTATCACCTCGAATAAAATATTTTAGGTGGCCCATCGAGTCTCGAACGTTCAAGCCCTCTCGATCTTCCATGGGTGACATCCCTACTGGAAGTGATCGTTGAGAAAACTAGCGTAACATGTAGGAAATCTTTAACACTATGAGTACTAAATGTTCGGACAGGACTGTTTGTGTGTACGTGTGGTCCCCGTTAAAAGAAAGAAAAGGGAGGCAAGGAACGACACTCTAAGCAAGAATATTTACGAGTACCATTGACGATGCCACTGAGAACAGTTGGCGCGGAACTATGTTCCCCGCAACACGTATTGAATTTTACAGTGATTGTGGTCACCATAGAGTAATCGAGCGAAAAAGAACAGGAAACAACACTTGAATTGCATTTGAATAGTACTGAATTATAAATGCTGGGTTTTTATAACACTTACAAACATATTGAAAAGCGAAAAAAACAAAGTGATGATACGGATCTTCACAACTAACGACGGCGGACGAACAACGGTTACAGTAGACTACTTTAATAGAGGCTGCCTTGGTGGATTGGTGGTTAAAGGTAATGAAGGTGAATGATGGGTTCTGGATGCTTTTAGGACGCCGGAAAAGGGAGCAAAAGCTTTAGACCAACTTTGTTTTATTTGGACTTATATAGATGATCGTGTATTTCTCTTTGTTCCCTTTTTCCTTTTATGTTCCCAGAATCCTGCAGTTGTAGTTGTTCAGTTAGAACATGATCTTCCTGGATCGTATGCACGATTAGATCCCTATTTCGTAGGAGTCATGCAATCGTGTCTTGGTTGGTCACTCTGTACTTGCCACGTGTCATATAGTCAAAGCATTTTTTAAAGTGTGGGTTACCCCTAAAGCCGGCTTACTCGAGACTTGAAATCTTGAGATGATGCTCATCCCAACGCTTCTCGACAAACATTTACCTTAGGCCTTCCTCAAGTGCTCGAGAAAGAGCCCGAAATTAATATGTTAACAAGAACACAAGGTCGCTAGGATGCTAGAAAGCAAAGATATAACATGTATTGTCTGTTGTCTGTATGTCTTTTTTTGTTGTATAAGTAAAGCTCTATTTATATTAAATTAGTCCTACGTAAATACGGATATGAAATATATGTAGAATATTGTATAACCATGATGCCAGTCTTTATGGAATATCTCATTTCCTTCTGAGTACTCATGGCAACTAATTCCTTCCATGATCCCGAAATCACCCTCTTTTTTTCATGACAGCCACTGGTCAACCGTATTGTCCATTAGCCTTCGCTGCAGAGGTTTCTTCATTCACCCAGTTAACCGCCGCTCCGTCCATTTGTGTCACCTGGTGACCTTCCTTCCTTGGGTAGCTTCCATCGCTTGGTAGCTGTTTTCGCAAGCCTTCACCTGTATTGTTTCCGCAACTACCCCACTAAGACGCCATGTCCTCTTTGCGCCCATTTTCCGAGCTATTAAGCAAGCATTAATCCATAGATGCCGCCAAGGCTTGTGACCCAGACTTTCTGTTGCTAAACATATAAGCCCTGTTCACGAAAGACAGAGACATATACTACGATCCGTCTTTTCTTGCAAAAGCCTATTAGCATTTATCTCGCTCGCTTCCCGGTAACGTGTGTAGGTTGCGATACGATTTCCAGCTGTTGATATTTCCAAGGCCTATCTGTTGAGATCTCTAAGATTTTCTCATTGATATCCCTCAAATCTTCTGTCGTCAGATTTATACCTCACACACCTACTAGTGGCGTCAGTTTTCCCATTTGTCTTGCCCTATCGCTCACTTGCTATGTCTGGCAAATGTCATCAATCTTCAGTCCTCTCATCTCTCGAATAGAACTTATGTCCACAACCTTACCCTACTTGAGAGCCTATATCTACAACCCTAGGCGAGTGGTGCTCCTTCCTCCTCTACGAAGTTTCCAACGAGACAGTTTGTCTCTAGCACCATGGGTTCTCCTGGAGGAGCTTGAGGTTACAGGCAGAGTTGGGGGCAAGGACTGACCTTTACCTCAGGTCGACGTGGATAGATCCTGACTGAACTAACCTTCCGAGTCCCCATCAGGTTTGTTTTCAAAGAGGCACGTCAGCTTTAGAATAGGACAAGCCGAGCTTAGTTCTACCCCATGTATTTATCATCAAATGATTTCGCTTTGTATGGTCCTTTATCAAATAGCAACACCCGTGTCTGGGTACAACTCTGTTGAGATTTAATGAAACCTCCTTACAGTTATGAGACCTTATTAATTATGGCTTTTCCATTCGCGGTATCCCCATTATAAATAAGACCATTCGGTCCTGGGGACCCTTCATTTTCCGGGCCACACGGTTGCAAGTCTCGCCGTTGAGGATGCCGTCGTATCAGTAATGAAATCCCTATGAAGCTTATGTTCACAACCTTATTGTCTTTAGAAGGTCGAATCTAGACTCGCAGACGAAGAATGGGTCTCCTTGCTCAAAAGTCCCTAGTCGTAGCAAAACCTTCGCCGACCTTGCAGCCGAGAGATGTCCGCAACTCCGAACCCGAGCAAAGGTACCCCAAGCCTTCCTCTTCGACATCATAGGACAAGCCCTTGTGCTAGCATGCAAAGCTCAAGGGCTTTCTTCCCCAGCTTCTCAGCGGTCGATGCACATCGTCTTCGGGCTGAGTTGCTAGTATTTTTTATGTGATAGGCCCGGTACAATAGTCTCCAAATAAACCCATGTACTCTGTAACATGCCATGGAATTAAATGAAAATAGATGTACGCCTTCTTCAATCCTTTCGAGTGACACGTGCATCACTCACAATTTCCAGGCGAGGCAAATATTTTTTTGGGCCTTAATGAGGCTGTTGGGACTTGGGTTCTATAAATCATGGAGCAGAGGTACGGTTTCCTGCTCACGAACTCAAAAACCGTTTATTTCCCTCGTTCAACTTCCTAAAACCCTAGCGTCCATTTGATTCTCATGGCCCCCGCTACCCCATCTAGAGTTGATCCAATCGTCCCCACCCAAGAAAAAGACGACGATGCAGTGTTTCGGCGTGTCGACATTGAGGACACAAGTCATCTGGTCTTCGCCAGCTTTGAAGCGGAGTTAGACTTTGGCTCATGAAGGGCAAGCAAAATTGGGTCCTTTCGTGCATGCCTCCAAACTCCATCACCTTTCAGAGAAGGAAAGATCGTTTCCTTATACCAGCAGGTTGCCCGTTGTCTGCGCTCTGGGCCATTTTTCACCTATCAGATGGAGCGACCCTACTCTCTGGTCGAGTCTTTGTTGCTTCCCATCCCAAAGCAACGACGCAGACTTCGAACTCCTAGCTTTCTGCCTAGGTAGCCAAAAAACGTGATGCATGGAAGGCGAAAGGGATATACTCCCCGATTCGCGTCTACTCTACTCCCATGGAGCCTAATCCCATGGTATGTGCTGGGTTTCTGTCATTCTAGAACCCTGTTGTCAACTATTTCTATCTCCCGCGGGCATTTACATGGATCATCCTAGAAGACATCAGGTTCCTGATGGGGTGTTTTCCTTCCGGAGCCCCCATTTGATTTGGCCACAAACGCCCTGACCAGTGGGGCCCTAGGGGGAGTTTGAGTTATACTTGGACCGGCTCTCCAAGTTCGTTTCGACAACATAGGGAAGCGCCCTTGCCAGTTTATGCTTGGCATGGCCACTTGCCTTGTTGACGTTGCCAATGTGGATGACAAGTAGCCACTGACTTTTGGCCTTATGCTTTTGAGTTTGGTCTATCGCAGCATCCATGTAGCCACGATGGAATCAAACCACTTTCCTGCGTGGTCAGTGAACGGCCCTTTGTGGATCGTTCACCTTTGGATTATCATGTATTTTCTGGGATTTGTTGTGATTGAGCGACCGTTGCATACGATCACTGACATTGTCAAGGTCAGTTCTTCACAATATTGGTCCTCCTTCAGCACCATTGGCTGTATTTGGGCCCTAATGGATGGGCACTCATAACTGATCGGAGGGACTGTCTCCTCTTGGCGGCCTTTCCCCTATAATTGTGATGCCGACCATTTGGGCCATTCGAACAATCTCTTACCAATCTTTGTCATTCGAGATGTCAGTGTAGACTCGAATGGCTTGCTCTTTGAAGTTTGCAATCCTCAACTCTGCCCCCGGCACTTAGACTTTTACCCAATCTGTGGCAATTCCATTCTTCTAGTTTATGAATTGCCCATTGGATCAACGAGTCTTCGTCGCCCCGGTTGATTTTGGGTTGTCTGAGCAGCTCCAATCACTAGTGGCTTGACAGGGGTCTGCCCCTATGGGGGTATCTGGCAGTCGCACCTCCTCCTTCTCCAAGTCATGGTTCGACGTGTGGACCATGCTTTAGGCTACGTCATACATGGAGGTATATGTTAGAGAGCAGCACTCTTTCCCAAGAGGTCCTCTCTCGATTGAGAGGAAAAACTGTGAAGAAACAATTGCCTTGTGATGGATCGCTTTCTTCCGGTACAGTGTAGGTCGCTAGATATTATTCCTTTGTTTTCTATCCATGATTGCAATAATTCCAACCTTTCTGTTTCAGAGGAAGCAACAATTTGAAGTTCTCTTGAGATGACGGAGCTTAGGTTGTTACGGCTTCGCGTGGTGGCCGTTCAACGGCAATGGGACCCCGCGGGCAGCCTCATGCGGTCTTTACCCCCTATTACGGGTACTCAATTCTTTCCTAATCTCCTGTTATGAGACGAAGTGTTCAAGTGTGTAACCCCTTCTTACTTGGCGCAGGCACTGCTAGTCGAACCCCTACTGTTGAGGTCAATGACAACGAGGGGTCTTTTGGGGATGTCCTTCTTGCCTTTTGGCTGAGCGGTCGTGATTGCACGAGTACCGCGACTAGTAATGAGTACGTTGTAAGAGCGTCGGAGCCGCCCAGAAAGACTAAGGCTGTTGCCCTTATCACGGCCTCGGACCAGACCCATTGCCTTCCAGTAATAGTGCTCCTACCATCCAAGATTCCCCTTGTGAGGTCAGTGAGGTTTCCCGAGATCCTCCAACTCAGACTTCTCCGATAAGGATCTGCAGCCGGTTATATTTCTCACCTAAGTTATTAGTTGGTAACTAAATAGGGTGTTCCCGACACTCTCATATTGCAGCAGTCTTTGTGTTCTGCCCCCGCCATGTTCATCGTTGTCCTCGAGCGTGGTGTGAGCATCGAGGACGATTTTGCTGCCTTGGAGGCAAGCGTGGACGAGCTGGGGCAAGCGGGTTCTAATTTGAGCGAGCTTCGCATCTTGCTCTTGGTTGTTCGGAAGTCTTTTTGATGCTCATGCAGCAAAAAATAGGAAGCCGTTGAGACCAAGTCCAAGCTCGAAGCGAAGGAGCGAACATGGTCAGTGCCGCCCTAGTCCTCTGCCCGGGTACAAGAGCGGATGGTTGATGATAGTCTACCCCAGGCAAAGGAAGAGAATCTCGCTGCCTCCAAGAAGAGCAAAGGGCTATGACCTCTCAAAGAGTTCTAGTCGCTCAGGGCTTGGAGGCCGCTAGAGTGGCGCGGGCAATTGAGCAAGCCGCTGTGAGCCTAGAACGAGAGAAGTGTGAAGCTGATTGGGAAAATGTTGAGGAGCTGGTGACTAAGGAAGACCTTGCGGTTGGGATCCTAAACCGGACGAAATGTTTGCTTTCTTCATTGTAGCCCGTGTAAATACTACTATTATCGCCTTTTAATAATAGTGCTTTTGTGAGATTCCCAGATCGACGATTTGTACTTCTTTAAATACTTCCCATTAATCTTGACGCTATTTGCACACATGTCTAGTCCTGCCAGGTTATCCGAATTTCCGAGGCCGGTTTTGATCCCATTTTGAGGTCCATTTCCCATAAAAATAATCGCGTATGCCTTCTGGTAGCCTGAGCTTCCTTCCACACCAAATTTAAGATCACATAAGTATAACTCGTGAATAAGGTCGGATAGGGAAAATAAACATGTAGGAGTATAAGAACAAGAATATGTACGCATACGGGAGATAGGCATGGGATTTGGGCAGTACATGGACTGCCAGGAGTGGAGTGAAAATGGGGCGATAACCACATCTCCTCACTCGCTCTGGCTTTAATTCGTGAAGATAGAGAACACTCAAGGGTAGATGGGAGGGCGGTGAGGATGAAAGGCCAAGGATCATTCGGCATGGCGTGGGGCAAACATAGGCTGAAAACCGATCGTCAAAGGAATTGGAACAAATAATTTTATTGGATTAAAGACATCATTAGAAAGTGTCCTGGGCAAATATTTTCTTAAGGTGATCGCTAGTTTGAAAAATGATGACGAGTGGGATTGAGTGTTATAAAATTAGAGGGGGTGAACATAAAGATTAGCAAGAGACGACAAGGGAAAGGCTTGGAGATACGGTGACTTGTCCTAACGACACCTCGCTGTCCAAAATGAACGACAGACATCTTCAGAGATGCAGCGGAGGATGGAGTAACATAAGGAATGAAGGAAGGATGGAGATCAGACAATTTAAGCATGGACGGGTGCAAAAGAGGAATCGTAGTCAACCAAATTAGGGGTGACCTGGTGAAAATGATTCGCTGCATTAAGTCTAAATTAGTTGAACTGACCAAAGGCTTAGGAGGAAGAGAAGGGAATTGGACCGAGGCAAGAGGCCCATGGAAGGTCAAGGAAAGTGGAGGGTGAGCCCGGAAGACGAGCCTAATCCCGATTATGGTTGACCAAGTCATCCTTGGAACCCAACCTTTCCTTAAATTCAGTTCATAACCATTTGGAGTAACAGGCTTGCCCTCCAAGTATTATTGGGGAAATCATGTGGTGGAGGTTAAGCCAAAAATTGTGACGAGACATTATTAAATAAAAGAAATAAGGTAAATTAGGGAGATATTAAGGGAAGAGGGAAGGAATCCCCATTTGGTCTCCACTTTCACTCTTTTCGAAGAGGGCGAAAGACACGGAGGAAGGAGAGAAGGAAGGGAGGAACCCACACTGAGAGAACCAGACATTTTTTTGGGAAGGCCGAGAAGAGTGCAAGTGTGAGGAGTTGATGCTCAAGAGGTGAGTTCGAACACTCTCTCCCTCATATCATTCCTCTACATGATGGTTGGGGATGAACTTCGTTGATTATGAGTAACTGGAAGTGGGGTGTTTAGTCAAGAACATGTTTGATCGTATGTATAATGCATACTTGTGGCGTGTGAGTGTGTTCGGGTGCATGGTCTTTACTTGTGAGAATGTGTGATCGTCTATGTGTCATGGTCCACAAAAAAGGTAAGTCTGATTTTCCTTTTTTCTTCTTATTTTGTTTTCATGTGGTGGGTGGTGGTGGTTGCGAGTACTGTTGGGGTAGGATTGAGGCGGATGAGAAGCAATGTGAATCGAGACCAAAGTATGATGAGAGCCAAGAAAAACGGGGCCTTGTTGCTAACTTAACGACGAACCATCCCCAAATGAAAGATCAAATGGCGGGCTCCAAGTGTAAAGAGGCATCAAGTAACCCTCCCTTGTGAACTTACACAGGGGAGAAACATACCTAATCCCCTTATCATGAAATGTGGACAAAAGAGCAACATTGGAGTGGCAGGACCAGGACCTGTTACTCCTAAATCTACTTTTAAAACTAAGAATCCGCTTTTAAAAGTAAGCTCCTGAGAAGGTAGACCAGGACTGTTACTCCTAAAGTAATGAACTTAGAAGGGATGAGTTGTTGAGGAGGTGGATTACGTGAACAATTGAACTTGCAACGTAGAAACCGCAAGGGCAAGGGGGATAAGATGAGGGTAAACCAAAGTAGTTGTAAAGACTTCATCCTCCTAGTACCTCAAGGAGACGGATTAAGGGAAGGCAAATGGGACAACCATAGTAATGAGAAGGAAGCAATTGGATTACACTATATGCTCTAATCCAAGAATGGAAATGCGTGAGGTGATCCTAGTATTGTGAACAAACGGTATAACAGCCCAATTCTAATGATGGTGCGGATGGGTTATCGTAAGTAACGTGGAATAACAAGACAAATCGAGGATTCAAGGACATTGGCACGTCAAGGGTGTAAATGGGGACTAGACCGTCGAACGTGGGAATGACAAAGTTACGACTGGCAACATATGGTAGGGATGTGCAAGATTATAAGTGTTCGGGGTATATGAATTAAAGGGAGAAGGATACGACAAAAAGGGAATCCAGAGATTAATTAATGATGATGTTAATATGCATCTCAGTGTCTAGGTAAACATGCAAGGTAGGTGGAGATCTTCAAGGGAGAGATTGAAGCAAAGTACTTTAGTGAATATATCCAAGTTTTGAAGAAGAGAATGTAAAACCCCAGGGAACTTTAAGGATGTAAACGAAATACAAGGTCCATTATGAAAGAAATGTATGTTTATCAAGAGAAATAAATTCCAGGATCTTACAAGTGGTATTAGAGCCTAGGTTAACGAGGAGTAATTAGGAGAATAATCTAGGAGGAAAAATGGGTAAAACTTGAGTAAAACACGGTATAAAAGTACGTACAAGTGGACGGTGTACCCCAAAATCGAACCATGAGTGTTTAGTTACATTTCTTGAGGTAAAAGAGCAAATCAAAATACCTCTTATCCTTACGAAATGGGTACTGATATCAAGCATAAAAACAGATGAGTGGAGCTTGGTAAGGACATTGAGGCCGGTAAAGTAAAGATATGAACAACGTAGGGACTGATTAATAGGGTTAACACATGAATATGTTGTGTGATGATAATACTTGCATGAATGGAATTTCGGTTCAACTTATTTGGTTATAGGTAATGAATCTAACTATTGCATGCACGTGGGTGAAGGATGTGGTTGAATTGTTCTACCTCTGATGTGTGTGTAGTTGGCAAAGGGGACTTGTTGATCTAATCCCGCCCTCAGTGCGTGCAAAAATGAGGGGACCAGCAGACTTGTTCCCGCCCTTGGTGCTTGGAAGGTGTGCAGGAGAGTGAGGGAACCTGTGACTAGATCCCGCCCTCGGAGTACAAGGGATAAGGGGATCAGTGAAGCAAGTCCCGCCCTTGGCATGTGAAGGAATAATGGGACGATATAAGTAAAGGTTGTGGAAGGAAGTGACAGAAAGGGTAGGAATAAGGTCATGTTGTAGTGAGCAAGTCATGTAAGTCCTTTTCTAGAATAAACCATCAATGACTATGACCACAAGGCGTATGCAGAAGTGAAATCCAATGGTGGTCATGAAATGGATGCCTGAACATGACATCTAGGTGCTACGCGGGATGCATGAGAGCGAATGATAGGGTCAATAAACGAGAACTTTCACGAGATAAGGGAAGCATGATAATGTGACTTCTTGTAGGAAAGAAGCATGACAACAAGAGTGATGTATGACGGAAAGACAATGGGAGGGGATCCGTTGAAGCCATCACAATGGTATATTGATTACCTCACTGCCCGACCAATGGATCAAGGACGTGGTCATATCCCCAACACTCTTACCTTCCGATTAACCTGACAAATAATTTGGGCCCTGGCTGAAATTGAGGAGGAATTAAGTCCCTACGGAAAGGAGGACAAGTGTTGCAGCCTAAGTATGATGATTGACAAGGTCCCGAAGTGGCAGAGATGCTAGGAAATTGCCAACGTAAGCTCTGGAAGGCCGTGTTGCACGAGAAGGTAATTGACAAGCATAACGTCGCCATTCACCCTTTGAGCTCGATTATGGACAACAACGACTTTGATAGTTTCGAGGACAATACCGAGGAAAAATTCTGCCATAAACTTGACTAGGGAACTTCGGGTAACCTTAAAAACGAGGAATGTAAGTTGTTACAACATTTGGATTCGACTAAGCTCACGTAGTTACTTATGGGATGATAGTCTTCCTTACATTGTGATGCCTGATCAAGCCTGGGAAAAGGAATGTCGGGTAACTTTTGAAAATGATGGATGTAAGTCACCATGTATGGGGAAATCCATACGCACTATGTACACTTATCGTTGAGGTCCTTGCAAAGGAGAAACGAATCCAAGGCTTCTATGAAGAAATGGTGAATGAATGACGGGTAAAGGGGAACGCCCCCGTGACGTTATGGCCTCAAAATTACGAGGAGGGTAAGGTGTGACTATGGATCACTTCGTATGAGTATGAAATGGTAATGTGTGTGTAGAGTGCGAGTGCAGGCTAAATTGTTAAGCGAAGTGAGCAAGCTGGCTACGAAACGAGTGACGAAATGTGGTGCCTGTGTTAGGACTGTAAGGGATGAATATTTGGGCACGGGCAAAATGTTAGGGTAAGACGGTAAGGATATGGTGCGTAAATGATGTGTCTCCTTGTTAAATTATGACGTGTTATGATGTTGCAGGAGTTACTAGGAAAGTATGCTAGGAAATCTATAATAAATGCATGCGAGGGCTTGTACCCGGGGAGTGTGTCTTATCTTATGTTGATGTGGGGGAAAAAGGTAACCGATGTGATACTCATGTTGTTAATGTTAAATGTCATTTTGTAATTTGTAGTACCATTAAGTGGGGTAGCGGTTTAGGAAGTTTGGTGGTATTAATGACCTGGGAATTTGAAGGGAGCTAATGTCATAGGAACTAGGGTAGAGTAAATGCTTGCTCTAGATCTTTCCTAGGACACTATAAAAGGAGAAGAAATCTCCAAATGACATATGAGGGAAACGAAGGGGGGAAAAGAGGCTAAGAAAGCATTCTGGTCGTAAGAAAAGAAAGAAGGCTCCATAGTTAGCCAATATTTTCATCTACAAAATTTCTTATTCCTTGTTTCCAGAAATGCTTCGTTGTGTCGCAAACCCTTCCTGTGATATAACAAATCACCGATTTCAAACAAACCCTACAAATTTTGATATCAGAGCGTAACTGATTATGGCTACGTCTTCCAGCAGCATGTTCTTTTCTTACTCGCTCAACCAAATCCCAATCTTTGATGGAGAGCACTATATTTATTTGAGTTAACAAATAGAGACTATCTTTCTGTCACAAGATTTGTGGAGAATTGTTGATGGTGGTTTTGACGAAATTGACCGAGCAGACAACGACTCTTCAAGTGAGGAAGAAATTGGTGTACAAGAAAAGAAGGCAAAAGAAAATGTGATGAAGAATGCGATGGCGTTACGGATCTTACCACAATTCGTAAGTAAGATGATTTATCCAAGGCTTTATGGTCTCAAAAAGGCGAAAGAAGCATGGAGCGTACTAAAAAAAGAGTTTCAAGGCTTGGAGAAAGTGACTTCCATCAAGCTTCAAGGCTTGTGGAGGGATTTCGACAATTTGGCCATGAAGGAGTGTGAAATGATGAAAGATTTCTTCTCGAGAGTCGTTGAAATCATGAATTAAATCATGAATCATCGGAAGACTAAGGAATGAAGGAAGGATGGGGATCACACAACGGGTACAAGAGAGGAATCGTAATCGACCAAATTAGGGGTGACTGGATGGAAATGATTCATTGCATTAAGTCTAAATTAGTTTAACTAACCAAAGGCTCGGTTGGAATAGAATGGAATTGGACCGATGCAAGAGGCCCCATGGAAGGTCAAGGATAGAGGAGGGTGAGCCCGGAAGACGAGTCCAAGACCGATTGTGGTTGACCAAGTCAACCTTGGAACCCAACCTTCGCTTAAATTCGGTCGTAACTGTTTGGGGTAACAAGCTTGCTCCCCAAGTATTGTTGGGGAAATCATGTGGTAGGGGTTAAGGCAACAAGTGTGACGAGGGATTATTAAATGAAAGAAATAAAGAAAATTAAGGAGATATTAAGACAAGAGGGAAGGAAGCCCCATTCGGTCCCCAGTTTCTCTCTTTTCGAAAGGGGTGGAAGAGACGTAAGAAGGAGAGAAGGACGAGAGGAACCACATTGGGAGAAGCGGGCATTTTCCCGGGAGACCGAGAAGAGTGCAAGTGTGAGGAGTTGACGCTCAAGAGGTGAGTCCGAACACTCTCTTCCCCCATATCTTTCATTCGCGCGATGGTTGGGGACGGTCTTAATTGATTATGAGTTACTGGAAGTGGGGTGTTTACTTAAGAACATGTTTGATCGTATGTATGATGCGCAGTTGTGGCGTGTGACTGTGTCCGGGGGCGTGGTCTTTACTCGTGAGAATGTGTGATTGGCTATGTGTCATGGTCCACAAAAAGGGTGAGTATGATATTCCTTTTTCTTCCTCTTTTGTTTCCATGTGTTGGGTGGAGGTGGTTGCGCGTATGGTTGGGGTAGGATTGAGGAAAATGAGAAATGAAGCAAACCGATACCAAAGTATGATGAGAGCCAAGAAAAACGGGGCCTCGTTACTAACTTAATGAGGAACCATCCCCAAATGAATGATCAAATGGCGGGCTCCGGAATTAAAGTGGCCTCAAGTGAGCATCCCTTGTCAACTTGCACAGGGAGAAACATACCTAATCACCTTATCATGAAATGTGAGAAGCCAGGCGAAATTTATGAAAGAAAGACATTGGAGTGGCTCCCTCGTAATACTAAGAATCTCCTTTTAAAACTAAGGGCTCCCGAGAAGTAGGACCAGGACCGTTACTCCTAAAGTAATGATCATAGGAGGGATGAGTTGTTGAGGATATGGGTTATGTGAACAATTGAACTTCCAATGTAGAAACCACAAGAGCAAGGGGGATGAGATGAGGGGTAAACCAAACTAGTATTAAAGACTTCATCCTCTTGTACCTCAAGGAGATGGATTAAGGGAAGGCAAATGAAACTAACCATAGCAATGAGAAGGAAGCAATCGTACTACACTATATGCTCTAATCCAAGAATGGAATTGGGTGAGCTGATCCTAGTATTGTGAACAAACTGTATGGTAGCCCAATTCTAATGATTGTGCGGATGAGTTATTGTATGTAACGTGGAAACACATATCGAGGGTTCAAGGATATTGGCACGTCGAAAGGTGAATGACACTAGAGATTGAAAGACCAATTAACGGAATTAACGGAATTAAAGGTTGAATGATACGATAAAAAGGGAATCTAGAGATTAATGAATGATGATGTCAATATGCATCTCAAAACTAGATAAACATGCAGGGTAGGTGGAGATCTTCAAGGGAGAGATCGAAGCAAACTACTTAGGTGAATATATCCAACTTTTGAAGAAGAAAATGAATAATCCTAGGGAACTTTAAGGATGTAAACGAAATACAAGATTGATTATCAAAGAAATATATTTTTATAAAAAGAAATAAATTCGTGGATCTTACACCAGATCCCCCTCAACGAATGATCAGGAAACCACCTTTTTATTGTAGTAGCGAGCAACGTGTTTTTTGAGAGCCGCTAGGTGATTTAGAACCATGATCCTGGTAGGCTTTAACTCTTCTAGTTCCAGGTGCATGTCTTCCTCATATCTTTTGTGTTCTCCAAGTTGTCTGAGGAATTTGAGTGATCGGTACCACACTTTTATAAGGAGCATGGCATTGTGACCATACACCAAACTGAATAGGGCGACGCCTGTGCATTCCCTCTTAGTCACCTTGAGTGCCCAAAGTGTTTCCTGAAGCAGAGTGTTCCACATACGTGGGTTATTCTGGATCATCCAATGTATGACTAGTTTTATTAGTTTATTTGGGGCTTTCGCCTGCCCATTAGACTGAATATAACATGGAGATGAATTGAGCACTTTGAATCCAAATTTTTTGCCGAATTCATCGATGAGCTCTCCATTAAACACGCTTGCGTTATCAACCACGATGCTCTGGGGAATCCCATATCGGTAAATGATGGCGTTCTTTATGAACTCTATTGCATCTTTCTAATTAATCGCTTTGTATGCCGTCGCTTCTATCCATTTGGTAAAGTAATCAATGGTGATTAGTATATACGCGTCTCCCTGCTTGAGTGTGGTTGTATTTCTCCCGTGATATCTAGTGCCTATTTCTTTAAAGGCCATTGTTTCACTATAATGCTCATGTCTATTGCGGGGGTTCATTTTACTGGTCCACACTGCTGGCAAGCTTGACAAGCTCGTGCCAATTGACCAGCTCATCTTTATTCCGGGTTGGTGAACACCACCACACAAACTGTCACGTGTTTCCAACATGACAGAAGGACATTTTCATTAGTCTTTCTATACAGGACTTGATCTAGCAGGACATAATCCCTAGCTATCACTTGAATTTTACTTTCGACCTTCATATCAGGGTTCTCGAGAAAGTGTCGTATTGGCTCTTGTCAATCCCTTTGTTGCTCTAGCAAGTCCACTGCGTAGATCTGTTTGTCCTGCGGGCGATCATGCTCACTTTTGAAAAATATGTCCCGTTCCTTGGAACCCCGGGCGCTTCCGAATTAGCAGCACACCATTTCCTTTTGAAAATCTTGTGTCGCCCGTCAATCCAGAAGCCATATGAGCCAGCGGATTGGCCTTCTAGTTCTTTTCTCGCTTGACGCGTGTTATCTTTGTCGTGCCCAACCTTTCCATCAGTCCTTTCGCTCTGGTTAAATACGAGGCTAGATGAGAGGTGTGGCATGCGTTCTTACCTAAAAGGCTTTTAGTTATTAGCTAGAAGTCGCCGTGTATGGTTACACGTTTTTCTTCTCCAATCAATGGCCAATTGAAGTGGTCAGATCAGGGCTTTATATTCAGCGATGTTATTAGTGACTTCACCGTTGAGGCGATGGGCTGCCCTAGTTTTGTTTTCCCATGGTAACATGATAGGTACTCCTACTCCAACTTCAACCCTGTTGGATGACCCGTCGAACCAAAATGGTCCATCATTCTGGCGGGTCAACCTCATCAGGTATGCAATCAAGATAGTCCTATCCGTAATGTGTAACAGATTCAGCTAGGGCATGTTCCTTGACCAAGGCTTGTGGCTTGTGGAGGAGATTGTATGCCGAGAGAACTAAGCTCCACTTGTCAATCCTATCTGTCAGCATAGGGTTTTCTTATAACACCATGATTATGGGTGTCTTGGACTTGACATATCCCTTGTTGGACCCAATGTAATGTCTGAGTTTAGTTACTGCATAATAGATGGAGAGACGCATTTTCTTGATGTGTGTATCTTTGCTCTGTTTCTATGAGGAACCAAGACAAGTAATAAATGTCCCTCTCTGTCTTCTCCAGCTCCTGTGCCAACAAAGCTCCGATACTGGATTAGGATGTGGCTACATACAGGATGTATGGGGCTTTTGTATTTGGTGGTGCTAGCACGGGAGGATTCGTCAGGTAATCCTTTATCTATTGAAAGGCTCGCTTGTATTGCAGCGTTCAGGTTACTTTTCCTTTTCCTTTGTCTTTCAAGATTGCCTGAAGATGCTAGTCTTAGACGTGACGTTTCCCAGAAAGGCCTGAAGTTAGTTCTTGGTTCGAGGATCGGGTAAGTTCTGGATGACATATGTTCTAAGGGGATCGACTTCGATCCCTCTTTGATGTACCAAGAACCCGAGAAACTATCATTTTCAGACTCCGAACACACACTTTAACAGACTCAGCTTAAGCTTGTGCGTTTGCATTTTTCGAAAGCTTCGTTCAACTGTATATGGTGGTCCTGAATTTGCCTGGACTTTACAACCACGTCGCCGTGTAGAAGTTGACTATTTTCCCTATCATTGGGCCGAAAATGAGGTTCATTCTTGATACGGGGACGGCAAGGAATAGATGATTCCTAAACCGAAAAACGAATGGGGACGTCACTGAAAAGGGTGTGGAATGGAGTGACGCTCGGTATGGACGGAAGGTGTGTGGGGTAGGCGGCTGAATGAAGAAAAGGAAGGGTTGAGATCAACCTCCACGGATACAGATGCACCACCGTGAAAGAAGACTCGGGTAGACTCGTTTGGCCGTGGATACAGATACACCACCACGAACAAGACGAGGGCGAGGCACAACACGGAGGATACAGATACACCACCACCGGTTGATACACTCTACTCAATCCGCACTTGGAAATCCACCAAATGAAGAAAGAGGTTGAAGGAGAATCCACTCACTTCGGATAAAAGACACTAAGTCTGATAAGGGTTTATATTTTGATTCAAGCTGATGTCCAAATGAGTACAAGGTGCCTATTATATAGGGAACACCTGAAGAAGAACTTAAATGCACGAAATGAACCTAGGCTAGATGCATGCAAGGCAAGATTCATGGACGGGCCATAAATGGCTTATTGGAAATGCAACAAAGTAAATGCAAAGCATGAATGACAAATGCATGAATGAGGAATGCGAATTGATTCAGCTTCTTTGAGGCTCTTCATCTTCGAGACTCTTGGCTTGGCCGACTCTTCGTTGCTCAGTCGCTGATGATGTCAAGTCGCACCTCCTTGAGTCGCACACGTCAAGTTGACGTCAAGTCGCAAGTCGCACTCGTCAAGTCGACGTCAAGTCGCAAGTCGCACACGTCAAGTCGACGTCAAGTCGCAAGTCGCACTTGTACCTCAGTCGCAAGCGAGTAAAGTGACGCCTCTCTTGCTGCGCGTCGACGGGGATAAGTTGTCGTCCGTCTTTGTATCATCCTCCCCTTGTTGAAAAGAGTTTGTCCTCAAACTCTCGTCGTCATCCTCCACAAATGGCATGAGATCCTGGACGTTGAATGTGGCAGAAACTCCATAGTCACCTGGAAGATCAATTTTGTAGGCGTTGTCGTTGATGCGCTCGACGATCTTGAATGGTCCTTCTGCGCGGGCCATTAGCTTGTTCTTCCTCTTGCCTGGGAATCGATGCTTGCGCAGATGAATCCAAACTAAGTCTCCTGGCTGAAATATCTTCACTCTTCTTCCGCGATTGGCTCTTTCCGTGTAACGTTGATTGGCCTTCTCGATCTGCGCTCGAGTCTTCTCATGGAGCAATCGCATCTCCTTAACGCGCTCCTCAGCATCTCGGCTAACTGACCTCATATCGCTCGCAGGCATTAGTTCAAAGGGACTAAAGGATTGAGTCCGTAGACTACCTGGAAGGGTGATGACTTCGTTGTCGAACTTGGGGCTCGATTGTATGCGAATTCAGCGTGGGCAAGCTTGATGTCCCAATCCTTCTGGTTCTTCGAGACCAAGGTTCGAAGGATTGTAGCCATAGTGCGATTGACAACCTCCGTTTGTCCATCGGTTTGCGGATGATAAGCTGTGCTGAATACAAGCTTCGTTCCCAACTTGTGCCACAGTGTCTTCCAAAAGTAGCTTAGGAACTTCGTGTCGCGATCTGAAACGATCGACTTGGGTACTCCATGCAACCTTAGCACTTCTCGAAAGTACAAATCTGCTACGTTGGTCGCATCGTCCGTTTTCTGACATGGGATGAAGTGTGCCATCTTCGAAAATCGGTCGACCACTACCATGATCGAATCCCTTCTTCGTTGCGTTCTTGGCAATCCTAGTACAAAATCCATACTCACATGTTCCCATGGTCGCTCTGGGACGGGCAATGGAGTGTAGAGACCCTGAGGCAATGGACGGCTATCTGCTCCTCAAGCCGAGCAACTTGTGCTTCGTCTAGAGTCATGCCGCGTTGAAATCTTCCGGCCATTGACAACCACGAGCTCTGATACCAAGATGATACGGGGACGGCAAGGAATAGATGATTCCTAAACCGAAAAACGAATGGGGACGTCACTGAAAAGGGTCCGGAATGGAGTGACGCTCGGTATGGACGGAAGGTGTGTGGGGTAGGCGGCTGAATGAAGAAAAGGAAGGGTTGAGATCAACCTCCACGGATACAGATGCACCACCGTGAAAGAAGACACGGGTAGACTCGTTTGGCCGTGGATACAGATACACCACCACGAACAAGACGAGGGCGAGGCACAAAACGGAGGATACAGATACACCACCACCGGTTGATACACTCTACTCAATTCGCACTTGGAAATCCACCAAATGAAGAAAGAGGTTGAAGGACAAACCACTCACTTCGGATAAAAGACACCAAGTCTGATAAGGGTTTATATTTTGATTCAAGCTGATGTCCAAATGAGTACAAGGTGCCCATTATATAGGGAACACCTGAAGAAGAACTTAAATGCACGAAATGAACCTAGGCTAGATGCATGCAAGGCAAGATTCATGGACGGGCCATAAATGGCTTATTGGAAATGCAACAAAGTAAATGCAAAGGATGAATGACAAATGCATGAATGAGGAATGCGAATTGATTCAGCTTCTTTGAGGCTCTTCATCTTCGAGACTCTTGGCTTGGCCGACTCTTCGTTGCTCAGTCGCTGATGATGTCAAGTCGCACCTCCTTGAGTCGCACACGTCAAGTGGACGTCAAGTCACAAGTCGCACTCGTCAAGTCGACGTCAAGTCGCAAGTCGCACACGTCAAGTCGACGTCAAGTCGCAAGTCGCACTTGTAGCTCAGTCGCAAGCGAGTAAAGTGACGCCTCTCTTGCTGCGCGTCGACGGGGATAAGTTGTCGTCCGTCTTTGTATCATCCTCCCCTTGTTGAAAAGAGTTTGTCCTCAAACTCTCGTCGTCATCCTCCACAAATGGCATGAGATCCTGGACGTTGAATGTGGCAGAAACTCCATAGTCACCTGGAAAATCAATTTTGTAGGCGTTGTCGTTGATGCGCTCGACGATCTTGAATGGTCCTTCTGCGCGGGCCATTAGCTTGTTCTTCCTCTTGCCTGGGAATCGATGCTTGCGCAGATGAATCCAAACTAAGTCTCCTGGCTGAAATATCTTCACTCTTCTTCCGCGATTGGCTCTTTCCGTGTAACGTTGATTGGCCTTCTCGATCTGCGCTCGAGTCTTCTCATGGAGCAATCGCATCTCCTTAACGCGCTCCTCAGCATCTCGGCTAACTGACCTCATATCGCTCGCAGGCATTAGTTCAAAGGGACTAAAGGATTGAGTCCGTAGACTACCTGGAAGGGTGATGACTTCGTTGTCGAACTTGGGGCTCGATTGTATGCGAATTCAGCGTGGGCAAGCTTGATGTCCCAATCCTTCTGGTTCTTCGAGACCAAGGTTCGAAGGATTGTAGCCATAGTGCGATTGACAACCTCCGTTTGTCCATCGGTTTGCGGATGATAAGCTGTGCTGAATACAAGCTTCGTTCCCAACTTGTGCCACAGTGTCTTCCAAAAGTAGCTTAGGAACTTCGTGTCGCGATCTGAAACGATCGACTTGGCTACTCCATGCAACCTTAGCACTTCTCGAAAGTACAAATCTGCTACGTTGGTCGCATCGTCCGTTTTCTGACATGGGATGAAGTGTGCCATCTTCGAAAATCGGTCGACCACTACCATGATCGAATCCCTTCTTCGTTGCGTTCTTGGCAATCCTAGTACAAAATCCATACTCACATGTTCCCATGGTCGCTCTGGGACGGGCAATGGAGTGTAGAGACCCTGAGGCAATGGACGGCTATCTGCTCCTCAAGCCGAGCAACTTGTGCTTCGTCTAGAGTCATGCCGCGTTGAAATCTTCCGGCCATTGACAACCACGAGCTCTGATACCAAGATGATACGGGGACGGCAAGGAATAGATGATTCCTAAACCGAAAAACGAATGGGGACGTCACTGAAAAGGGTCCGGAATGGAGTGACGCTCGGTATGGACGGAAGGTGTGTGGGGTAGGCGGCTGAATGAAGAAAAGGAAGGGTTGAGATCAACCTCCACGGATACAGATGCACCACCGTGAAAGAAGACACGGGTAGACTCGTTTGGCCGTGGATACAGATACACCACCACGAACAAGACGAGGGCGAGGCACAAAACGGAGGATACAGATACACCACCACCGGTTGATACACTCTACTCAATCCGCACTTGGAAATCCACCAAATGAAGAAAGAGGTTGAAGGAGAAACCACTCACTGCGGATAAAAGACACCAAGTCTGATAAGGGTTTATATTTTGATTCAAGCTGATGTCCAAATGAGTACAAGGTGCCCATTATATAGGGAACACCTGAAGAAGAACTTAAATGCACGAAATGAACCTAGGCTAGATGCATGCAAGGCAAGATTCATGGACGGGCCATAAATGGCTTATTGGAAATGCAACAAAGTAAATGCAAAGCATGAATGACAAATGCATGAATGAGGAATGCGAATTGATTCAGCTTCTTTGAGGCTCTTCATCTTCGAGACTCTTGGCTTGGCCGACTCTTCGTTGCTCAGTCGCTGATGATGTCAAGTCGCACCTCCTTGAGTCGCACACGTCAAGTGGACGTCAAGTCACAAGTCGCACTCGTCAAGTCGACGTCAAGTCGCAAGTCGCACACGTCAAGTCGACGTCAAGTCGCAAGTCGCACTTGTACCTCAGTCGCAAGCGAGTAAAGTGACGCCTCTCTTGCTGCGCGTCGACGGGGATAAGTTGTCGTCCGTCTTTGTATCATCCTCCCCTTGTTGAAAAGAGTTTGTCCTCAAACTCTCGTCGTCATCCTCCACAAATGGCATGAGATCCTGGACGTTGAATGTGGCAGAAACTCCATAGTCACCTGGAAGATCAATTTTGTAGGCGTTGTCGTTGATGCGCTCGACGATCTTGAATGGTCCTTCTGCGCGGGCCATTAGCTTGTTCTTCCTCTTGCCTGGGAATCGATGCTTGCGCAGATGAATCCAAACTAAGTCTCCTGGCTGAAATATCTTCACTCTTCTTCCGCGATTGGCTCTTTCCGTGTAACGTTGATTGGCCTTCTCGATCTGCGCTCGAGTCTTCTCATGGAGCAATCGCATCTCCTTAACGCGCTCCTCAGCATCTCGGCTAACTGACCTCATATCGCTCGCAGGCATTAGTTCAAAGGGACTAAAGGATTGAGTCCGTAGACTACCTGGAAGGGTGATGACTTCGTTGTCGAACTTGGGGCTCGATTGTATGCGAATTCAGCGTGGGCAAGCTTGATGTCCCAATCCTTCTGGTTCTTCGAGACCAAGGTTCGAAGGATTGTAGCCATAGTGCGATTGACAACCTCCGTTTGTCCATCGGTTTGCGGATGATAAGCTGTGCTGAATACAAGCTTCGTTCCCAACTTGTGCCACAGTGTCTTCCAAAAGTAGCTTAGGAACTTCGTGTCGCGATCTGAAACGATCGACTTGGGTACTCCATGCAACCTTAGCACTTCTCGAAAGTACAAATCTGCTACGTTGGTCGCATCGTCCGTTTTCTGACATGGGATGAAGTGTGCCATCTTCGAAAATCGGTCGACCACTACCATGATCGAATCCTTTCTTCGTTGCGTTCTTGGCAATCCTAGTACAAAATCCATACTCACATGTTCCCATGGTCGCTCTGGGACGGGCAATGGAGTGTAGAGACCCTGAGGCAATGGACGGCTATCTGCTCCTCAAGCCGAGCAACTTGTGCTTCGTCTAGAGTCATGCCGCGTTGAAATCTTCCGGCCATTGACAACCACGAGCTCTGATACCAAGATGATACGGGGACGGCAAGGAATAGATGATTCCTAAACCGAAAAACGAATGGGGACGTCACTGAAAAGGGTCCGGAATGGAGTGACGCTCGGTATGGACGGAAGGTGTGTGGGGTAGGCGGCTGAATGAAGAAAAGGAAGGGTTGAGATCAACCTCCACGGATACAGATGCACCACCGTGAAAGAAGACACGGGTAGACTCGTTTGGCCGTGGATACAGATACACCACCACGAACAAGACGAGGGCGAGGCACAAAACGGAGGATACAGATACACCACCACCGGTTGATACACTCTACTCAATCCGCACTTGGAAATCCATCAAATGAAGAAAGAGGTTGAAGGAGAATCCACTCACTTCGGATAAAAGACACCAAGTCTGATAAGGGTTTATATTTTGATTCAAGCTGATGTCCAAATGAGTACAAGGTGCCCATTATATAGGGAACACCTGAAGAAGAACTTAAATGCACGAAATGAACCTAGGCTAGATGCATGCAAGGCAAGATTCATGGACGGGCCATAAATGGCTTATTGGAAATGCAACAAAGTAAATGCAAAGCATGAATGACAAATGCATGAATAAGGAATGCGAATTGATTCAGCTTCTTTGAGGCTCTTCATCTTCGAGACTCTTGGCTTAGCCGACTCTTCGTTGCTCAGTCGCTGATGATGTCAAGTCGCACCTCCTTGAGTCGCACACGTCAAGTCGACGTCAAGTCGCAAGTCGCACTCGTGAAGTCGACGTCAAGTCGCAAGTCGCACACGTCAAGTCGACGTCAAGTCGCAAGTCGCACTTGTAGCTCAGTCGCAAGCGAGTAAAGTGACGCCTCTCTTGCTGCGCGTCGACGGGGATATGTTGTCGTCCGTCTTTGTATCAATTGTCCTACTATTTTCCCTATCATTTGGCTGAAAATGAGGTTAATTGCCCTTTGATAAGTGACTCCGACATTCTTAAGCTCAAATGGAATGACGACCCATTCGAAGATTCCTATTAGGCACCTAAATGCTGTTTTGTGTATATCTTCTTCAGCAATGAAGATTGGATTGCAACCTGAATACTCGTCCATGAAGGAGATTAGCTCAATTCCTGCCGCTTTATCTATCAGATCATCAGCGACCGACATGGGGTATTCGTATTTGGGTGTTGCTTTGTTAAAGTCGCGAAAATCTATCCATACCCTACTTTTGTCATTTTTCTAGACAATAAGACTATGCTAGATATCCAGTCCACATATTTCGCGGTCGTTATTTAGCCTGCTTTGAACAGCTTCTTTATCTCGTTGTAGACCATCTGGGCTACTTCTCTAGACATCCTCCTTAGGGTTTGTTTCACCGATTTAAGTTTGTCGCCCCTGGGGAGCCTAGGTTTGTTGATGTAACAATGGCACTAAGAGGGGGGAGAATTAGTGTAATAGCCTTTTTAGCCCTTTCACAACTAATAATACCTGTAGCGGAAGGTTAGATTTCTGTAGATTACAGAACCTTAGTACATAGTAGATCCCGAAGTGAATTGCTTGATAAGAGAAGGACCAGCCAAAGTCTGATATGAGATATGATTATACAGTCCTGTGAAGGTTTCTGCAGTAGCAGAAGGTTGATGCAGAAGGTTGATGTTTCTACTATAAAGGTTCTACAAATCTGACCACCTTAAGTGTGATCAGCAACGTCTACCCCAAGATCTGAAAGATACTTGTAATAGTAGAAGGTTGTTACAGAACCTTGTAGGTTTCTGCATTACCAAGAGATGATCTACGAGAGCTAGATCGAATGAAACATCACCAGAACCCGAGTGGTTTCTGTAGGGTACGATGTTTGATACAGGACCTTTGGAGTCTCTGCTCAGGCGCTTGCGTTTTGTATGTTAATTTGCTTTTCTGTTTGCGCAGAAAGTAAATGAGATATGGAAAGTTTATAATGGTTTGGCAATTGTCTACTCCACGCTTCACCTTTATAGGATGGAATTCACTATTGAACACTTATAGTGAATACGAGACTGACAGAAGAAGTAAAACACTCCTATAGAGGGTATTATAGATAGCCCTTCGGCTTTTCCACTATGGATGTACTAGCAGAAGGTACCGAGACACTTCTCTAGTCTAGAAAGTGATGCAGATAGCCCTTCGGCTTTTCTACTCACAGAAACCCGATGAGTTGTGATCAATAACCCTTTGGGTCGTGCACAGAGATTTGTGATTAATCCTAGAAACTCTCTGGTTGAGGTTCTGCATTGAAGACAGTGACTAACTCCACAATTCCTGTGGTTGGGGTTCTGTAGAATGTAGCAGCTCCACGCAAGCACGTAACGGCCCTACGTAGGCAGACAGCCCCTCTGTCCAAGGGTGGATTTTCCCTCTGGCGGTTCCACGACCTGCTTGGATCCTCACCAAGGCTTCCCCGATGCTTGGCTCCTCACCAAGACTTCTAGAAGCAGACAGCACCCGTGGGACTTCTCCAAAGCCTGCAGCAGGTATTTCCCTCCTACAGAAACACAAATGTCAGTGCCTCACAGTGAATCTCCCAGACGCCGCCTTTCTTCTGCTCACTGCCCTGGCATGTATACACCCCGACTTCTCCCTAAGCCTGATGCACGTTTGCCATGCCACAGTGCAGCCAGATCCTTCGCGACCTTGTTCACGTGCGGCACAGCTTACATCATGGACACCTTCTTTCTGCACGCACGAGCAAACCGGTTACAAAACAACTGTTGGCCCTTTGATTGTGACTAAGAGGGGGTGAATTAGTCTTTTCGTTCGAATAGAACTTTCACGACAAACTATAAAACCCTCACAGCGGAAGGCTTAGTTTGTGTGGTTTACAGAAACTTAAAGACAAATCGGAACACCAAGTTTTATAGTGGTTCGGTGAATATACCTACTCCACTTTTTGGCTGCTTTCACTAATAACTCATAAATAGTGATTACAGTGTAGAATGTTGAACCTTCTGTGGTATAAGAAAATAGTTTCTCTAACCACGGGACGGTTAGACTAGCTTAGCCAATGCAAGAAACTCTCTTGCTGTGTTTGGGATAAGTCTTGGTCGAATCACAAGGAAATTAACCAGACGTGACGAGCACAAAACCTTGGCTGGAAGCTTCAACCTTCTGTGATGCTGTAGTGGGCTGTCCCTTTTGTGGATCTGCGAACAGACTTGGTGACGCTTTCTCCACTTGCTTGGACATCGTCTAGTGGGCTTCTCGCCAACCAATAAAACCTTCTCCCCAGGCCCTGGTGCACGCAGTCCGACGTTACGGACAGTATTCCGGTCAAGTCTCTCGGATCCGCAACCACCGACGTCTCCGGCGCGGCTTCACCCTTGCTCAACCGGCTGTAGTCACCTCCCGCGAGAACGCTCGCCTGGAGACTACATTCCTGCACACTCACAGACACTTCAAAACACCAATAATGTTGCGAAATGCCAAGACTTATCGCGCTCAATTACAATAATCCCAATGAAATGTTTGTGTTTTTCTCTTATACAACGATTCTGTCCTCCTGTAATTAAGGAAAGTTATTTTTCTAAAAATGAAATACGACCAGATTCATTCCTTTCATGGATCAAATGATTGGGAACGATTTCCATCTGATTTCGCATCAATCAGATTGTCCTATTATCAGATATTGCATTACATATGATTGCGCCAGACTTAGTCAACCACCTTCTATAGTTGGAAAGAAAAAATCTTTTGTTTCCAACTTGGGAATTCTGATTATAGGCTCGTGCGTCTATCCATTCGGGACTTCTAGAATCAATTTTGTTCCAATTCGATGTTTTAATCCACAGAAAATGCACTATAGAAGGTTCGGCCAGAATTGAGAGTCAACTTTCTATAGATGGATATAATCAATAATTTATTTCCAAAATGAAATAATTCGTTCCTCATAGACTTATCATTGTATTTGGATGAAATTCATGTGAAAAGTTTAATTGAAAGTAATTTCTAAATACCATTATTCTTTACAGAAGGTTAGATAGAAATTTCCAAAAATAATAAAATAATTTCCTTGATTAGGAAAACTATTTTATTTTTTGCTTTCAATCATTTGCCTCACCAGATAAGTATTTAATATTAATTCAAATAATATTTCTAAAAATATTCC
Organism: Melastoma candidum; assembly: GCA_023653495.1. Lineage (NCBI taxonomy): Eukaryota > Viridiplantae > Streptophyta > Magnoliopsida > Myrtales > Melastomataceae > Melastoma > Melastoma candidum. The sequence goes on along the minus strand of CM042884.1, from coordinate 12,029,159 downwards.
TCATTTGAATTAATAAAATAATTAAGATAATCAATAATTAATTAATATTTAATTAATTATTAAAATATCTAACTATGGAAATATTTTCGAAACCCGTCACTTGATCTGAAATGATCATTGGAGGGTGAAGAAAATATTTTCGTGATATTTTTATTTATTAGGAAGCATATCTTAATTACAGGAGGCTGAGCTTCTATAAAGTCATAGTAGGTCAAACCTCATGTAGCTGACACGTCATCAAAACCATATCAACAACAACCAATACCAACACCTCACCAGATTCCTCCAGACGAGGCCCTTCTTCTGCTCACTGCCTTGGTACGTGTACACCCCGACTTCTCCTAAAGCCTGATGCACGTCCGCCAAGCCACAGTGCAGCCAGATCCTTCGCAGCTTCACTCACGTCCGGTTTAGCTTGTACCCAGGGTACCAGCCTTCTACAATCGAATGCTTAACCCCAAAGAGAACGAAAACTCACAAGTCTCTTAGAATACCATACTCTCACTCTACACATAAGTCGTCTCCTATTCTATCTAACAAATGATCCTATCTTATACAAAATAGAAAGTACATTGGCTGACGGAAGTTTCTACGAAACATGGAAACAAAATATCAGCCAAATAAAATATTCCCCCATTTGGAGAGATGCTCCATATCACTTTAGGATCAATCATGCTATCTGGTCATGATTGTGTTCACGATCCTAGGTGATAGGGCTTGCAGAAGATTTGGACAGATAAGATCCGTAAAGCTTCTGTAAATGGAAAATAGATAATCTTGGTTTCCAAAATTAGTTGGCAGACCTTCTAGATATAGACACGTGTGGGGTACGTCCATATTCAGATGGGTTGTCCTTTGCCATGATTCATAACGAATCTGGACGTGTTTAGATACAAAAGGAAGGATTGAATGACCGTTGGATAGTTCCAGATCAGTCAGCAGAACCTTGTATCAGAGCTTTCCATATATAAAGTGATTCTTCCCTTAAAGAGAGTAGACCAACTCACATGGAAATAAATCGTAATCAAAATGATTTAAATATATTCATATGGGATTACATGTTAATCAAAATGATTATCATTTTGATTAACATGTAATCCCATATGAATGTATTTAAATATTCAAATGATTAATTTAAATAATTCGTAGTATTGATTAGGTGACAGAAGGTACGAAACAGACTGTCCGTGTAGGGTAACCTTCTGCAGAGTAGTAGAAGCTTACCTTCTGCACAACAGAAGTTTACCTTTTGTATGGCATCATCAAAACCATAGTAACAAGGTTCAACCAAATTTCGGTTGAGGCCTGACATTTATGTATAATCCCACGTAAAGGAATCTTTGTAAGCACGTAAGACCCCTTGGATGGATTCCGATTCTATCTAAATTAGAAGTGGGCTAAGGTTAGTAATTCACGATTCTTCTCTGGTTCCCAAGATAATTTCACTTATAGGGTCACAAGGGATAAGAGAAGTATTAGAAATCTCTTTATTGATTGAATAAATCAACTGTGCTCCTGGCGCGTTTCGAGGAACAAACTAGTATGACCCCTACTTATTCTAGATGCCTTGTACTCGTCTATGCGTTCTAGGACATCCGATATTGGATTAGGCATCTTGCTCATCATTGGTAAATCGTGGAGTTTATCAGACTCCAACTCTATCTCTGTCTGTTGGCTTTGTCCCGTCTCTTGGCTTTGTTCCGTCTCTATCTGTTGGCTTGTGTTGTCGCCATGCAAACCTACTTCGCGCATATCCTTCTCCAGTGGGGTCAGGTACTCACTTACTTCTTCCGGTTGTTCGTAGCCCCATCCGGTTGGGTTAATCGACTGCTGCACAGCCGCTGGAGGTGGTCCGTCGTAGGACACTAAGAATTCAGATTCTGTTTCGCCTCGGGGCCAACATTTGGGTCACGAAGCATGTATCTCCATCTAAGCGTCATCTCCTTGACTTGCTCTACTGCTCCTGCACATATATAGGACATGTTAGTGTTTTTGACCACTTCCCCCTTGATGACTTTTATGCCATGTTTTCCCCAAGTAAGAGCTCTTGGTGGAGTGTGGATGGAATGGCACCGGCTTCGTCTAGCCAATATCTCTCTAAAAGGTCGCCAAAAGATGGCTTTATGTGGACCAAGAAGAAGGCTGTCTTCTTTTCGTGAGTGCCATCACGAAGTTGGATAGAAACTACCCCCAAGCATGGGGAAGTATTCCCATTGAAGTCGGTGACACTTATATCTTTTTTTTCCAAATCAACCACATCTTCCCCTAGACGTTTGTACGTTTCAAGTGGAAGTATATTGATAGTATCCCCGTTATCGACTAAAACGTTATCTATCGCCACGTTGTTGACGACGTCTGAATATGTAGCGGATACATATGTTTCCGAAGCAATGTAGGGGCCCTCTTATTGACCCTACTTTGGTGGAAAGGAAACGACGATTTACCTTCCGTATTGTTTATCTCCCACTTGGCAAACTCAGTGGGGAGCATGAGGACGTTACAGCATGTCCCATTCACTTTCGGAGGATTCTCGAATTGAAGGGGAGTGTAGTCGCTCAAAGTGTTTGATCCAAGATCACTCACTAGGCGTCCGTCTTTCGGGATGTTCGAATAGGCCTGCCTTGTGCGTTTTTTCATAGCATGTCGTGTCCTTCTTTCTTTCCGTCTCTTTGTCCCCTCAGTGGGTGGTTGTGGCCATGGCGTGTTTATGTGGGTCATAACCCTATATGTGTTTCTCCATTTTAGAGGTACTCGAGGAAAGATATGAGGGCACGGTCGATAATCTTTTGTGGGCACAGTGAGCAGGCTTTTTTTTACATGTCGGTTGTGTTCTATTTGAATGAACTCCACAATTAATGACCATAAATTTTCTTATGTAAACAATTGTCCCTAAAAATAGAAACTAATAGATATAGTCCAAAACCACTACCTTTAAAAGTGATTTCATTAAAATTTATCATTTTAAATAACCCCTCGGATATCCCACAAAACAAGAATATCAGGAACTCGACTTTTATATGAAACTTTGATTCCACAAAGTGGATTATTCTAAATGGACTACTTGAGTCAAGGTAGGCCTCAGAATTGATTTGTTTTAATGGCGTGACGATTCGCTATTTATGATACAATGCAATTTGTTCAACTTGATGTGCAGATAATATGGCTCAACAAATTTACTGTATGCACGCCTTTCGGCCTAGCACGCGCGTGGCGGTTTGGATGAAATGAGGATCCGAACCCGCTCCCCCTAATGTCCTTTGGTCGACATTTTGACTCTAACGTTGAGGCGTTGTGAAGGAAACCGGGGTCGATCTTTCCTTGGTTCCTAGTCGAGCCTACTAGGACCTTTACCAATTGTTTTCATGTACCTTAGGAGGCAACGGGCAAATGGCGGAGCATGATTCTTAAAAGGAAATTTTGGGAAGATTGGGAGCAACTCTCGTCGCCTTCCCTCATCCATGACTCGTCCATAAATGGTTGTTGTTGCTTAACCTAGGTAAGCTATTATGGAGTCGCCACTAACTTATATTTATAAAACTATTTAAGTCGGAAAAACAATTGGTTTGGGATTCCGAATTACTATCTCTTACATCTAAACATGTGATAATGGTGACGTTTGCTCAAAAAAAGGTTTCTGGTTCAAGCGTTGGACTTGATTTGGTCATCACTCTTAACTCATGTCACTGTTTTACTGGTATTAGACCCGATTTACAGGCATTGGATTTGATTCATGTCATGTCCATTGATTTACACCAAATATGTGGGAATAAACCTAAACGCCTAATGTCATGTGTACAAATACAAACAACTATTGAAATAAAAGAGGGCGGGAAGGATGATGAACAACCTTTAATTAATTAATGCTTGGTCCCTCGTCCGGAGTTCCGGCTCTCTTGGTTGTTTCATCGCCACATAAAGAAGTATATGATAAAATATTAATATTTTGATAGTTTAATACCCTCAAATACAAATAAAAATAATAATTGTTGAGCTTCAAACATAACCGAAGAAAATTATCATATATATATTAGACCTCAAATCTTAATGAATATATCCAACTTCGATCATTATTTTAATTTCCCTTATACGAACTTAAGTTTTGAAAGTAAAAAATATTTCAAATATTTTATTAAATGCATCTTAAAATCTGATTACTTTTCCAAAAATAAAAAACGAAAATGATATGGAACATAAATTATATTGTATGGTATTGTTATAAATGTTTTTGAGTATTTAGTTGTAAATTCCCAAATTAATCACTGTCTGTTCGAGGAGCAAAATTGATGATGAGGTTGCAAAAGTCGATCTGGATTGAGAAGTCAAATTTTGATCGGCTGGAGGAACCAAAACTCGATTGGATGAGGAGAGAGCTCGATGTCAGGACCGGAAAAACCGAAGTTCAATGTTGGCCCGACGAAAGAAGCTCCAAAGACCCAGGCGAGAGAAGCAAACTCACGAAGGAGGGCAACCTGAAACTTGATCCATTAACAAAGTTGGGAGGGTGGGCATTCCAAAACTCAATAAGACAGCAATATGTTCCCAAAGTCAAAGGAGCCATAACTCCATCCTTTGAGGGGAGTACAAAGCTCGCTCAGTTGACCAAACTCGATCCCAAGCTGAAGAACAAAACTCGATCGATGGAGTAGCCCAAGTTGAAAACAACAAATTCGTGTTAGAAATTTTATTTGAGCTTCTATTAATTGTATATTTTTCGTTACCCTTTTATTTTGTTTCATTCTATTAAATTGCTTTTTATCAAACGGGTTGTAATGTATGCATGAAATCACATTAAAATATCGTAATCACTAATGTTGTTGGGATATGTACATCTCGTTTATATGATGTGGTTTATTGCTGGGTATAGGCTATTTTATAACCTACAGTCCAGTGATGGATCGTACATAGGTTACGATAAATTACGGCTAGGTCCCTTTCTCAGTCCTTCAAACAATTATTTAGTTAAGGGAAAAATTGACTTTTTATGAGTGACAACACTATATACAGTTTCCCATAAGGATGTGGGGGTTATGCTCTCAATTGTCAGTTATCTCTCTATTAGACAGCCGTACGGGAAGGAAAAGGAGACGAAAATATATGCCGCTCAGGTTTGTCTCTATAGATTTGTAGAATGGCGAATACGAGTACTTTTTCTTTTTCCCTGATCTTTCTCGGTGACCGTAAACTCGCGTAATCGATCCAAGACTTCCCCTATTTTCTATGTTTTCTGTGACTCTATGAATTTGTGGTTTCTCACATTTGGTATTCGAGCGGTTTACGCGGATTTACGATTCTAAGAAAAGTTTTGCTTTGATGTCATTTCTATTTTAAATTGATTGTGTTCTATCTTTAATTGATTTGTGATTTTATCGAAGAACTGTCGAGGGTTCTTCCTTTCAAACCTATATTATTATTATTATTATTATTATTATTATTATTATTATTATTATTATTAAAAAAAAAACAAATCAGGGTACATAATATTTGTTTTAAAGATCTTCTTGTTATTTTATTTTGTGAGAGTACATAGAAAATAATCTCAAATCGAAAAGTTCATAACATAAAAGTTGTAGGTCGACGAGATAGGGACCTAACCCAACTTGTTTAAGGCCATTCCAATCTCTGTCGACAAGGTTATGTCACGTCAACCGAATCAACGTTTGCACTCGACCAAAGAACCATTGCATCCTACAAGTTGGCAGTCGACGGGCCAAAACACAACGTAGATGACCTCATATCGAAAATGTCATGCGACAAGACGGGAATCTAACCCAACTTGTTTTGGTTCGATCCGACCTCTGTTGACAAAGTTATGCCTCGTCGTTTAGAGCTGCATCTCTAGGAGAAGAAAGAACCCTTGCGTTAAGTCGACTTTTGATGGGTCAAAAAACTCGGTCAACACGACTTGGAACGAAAAAGTTCAAAACATAAAAGTTGTAGAAAAGCCAGAGAAAGATCTATCCCAACTAGTTTCAGGACAAATGGAGCTGTACAAACAATGATATGTCTAGTTGACTGTGTATCCTGCTCATGTACGGGACCCTCATCTTCCGTTTTTCGATTGTTACTTGGGCTACTTACACTCTATTCAAGTGCACAACCTATCCACGAACAAGAAGAGACAAAAGAAGAGGATGGACCTAAGCAAACTTGATTCCGTAGCAGTACAAAAAAGCAAAGCCCTCGGGAGTGGACTATCGATGTCCCATTTCATGATTCCAGCCTCTGATCCTTCTGAGCTCATGGATAGGGGCTGCTCGTGTGTTATGACACCAAGACAAGCAAAAAATAGGGTGGTCAGCACACCAAATGTGGTAAAAGCATGTTGGAGTTAGCAAAGAGAGAGGAAGTCTCACCAAGGAGTTGCCTCACCCTGGGGTGGCCCGAGGAAAAAGTGGGACGTCGACGTGTCCGTAGAGGCTGCCTTGGGGCCGGTGACTGTGGTTATATTCTCTTTCGACTTGGGACCTTGGACGCGAAGGGGGATTGAGTGTCTTCTTTGGATCTTGGAGGATAAGCTTTTGGTTTCTCTCCCGAACTCACTTGGGAGGGTGTGTCTCCTTCTCCCTTTTTTTAGAGGATGTTGTTCCTCTTTATTATTCTTTTTCCCACTCAAGAGGATGGTTTCTTCGGAAAGAGAGAAGTATTTGGCTCATGATGAAAGAGTCGCTCCTTTTTTGTCTCCTCGGGACTTGAGGGAGAAGGGCATTAATTGTAAATCTTCCTAGCCAAGGAAGGGAAGATCATCCTTGTGATTGAAGCTTTGTCTTGTGAGCATTTATAAATTTTGTCCTCTTCCTTGGTATGTGTTGGTTGACCAATGGGTTATTTGGTTCTCCTTTTTTCCCCTCATCACAATTTGGGGGATCAACAATTTGCCCCTCGTTGTGATGGAATCTGAAATGATTTTCTCGCAAGGATATCATTGATACCCCAATTTGCAAATTCAGGGTGTTCATGATGGACCTATACTTTGGGAACTCATCAAGAAAATAGATCAGTACTAAATGAAATCCCGTGAAATACGGGCGTTAGTCATGCATGTATGACTATGACATTCATGCTTGTCATGATTCTTGAGGATTGCTTCTGAGCGAAATCGGAAGAGGGCCTTTGGTTCTCCCATTGCTCACTTTCGTTTCTGAATACCGTCTCAGTTGGGTTTCATAATTCCTTTGACTTGGATGCGAAATGCAGTTTCGGCATAAGGACTTTGGTTCTTCCATTATACCGGTCGAAGGAGTCTTTGTCTGGATCGAAATGCAGTTTCGACGTGAGGCTTCAAACTCATTGTTTGGAAGAACAAGTCTAAGGACCTCATCGGATGCTATTAAACCATAGAGGTTCAACCGTTTGAGCAAATTCTCCGTCCTTAGATAGCTAGCAGTCGAGGCACTCCACTGGGGATTGATGATTCGCTTTGGGGAGTGTTTTCTTCCGGAATTGCCGGGGAAATAGTACCTTTGCTCATACGACCATTTTGTTGGACCTAGTGTTTTATTTTGTTTTTTTCATTATGCGCCTTGCTCTTGAAGACTTTGGTCTTCGCGCTTGTTTTGCTTTTCTTTATTGAACAAGAGGGGTTTGCCAATTTTCTTTTCTTGTCGTTTTGTTGGACTCCTTGAGAATTTGTTTTTCCCTTTGGCTTGATGAAGATGTCTATCTTTGGGACTAATTCGTTTAGCATGCGTGTCTATTGATGGTACCTCTTCGCTCTAACCTTGAGGAAGTGTCGTCTCAATGGTCCATTGCTTATGGTTTATGACTACAGGATCTCCGTTAACCTCGATGTGAGGCGGTCTTTCAACTCAGAGGTGGTAGCTCATGTAGAAACTTCAAATTTGGTTCAAAGGGGCTAGCAATGATTGATGTTCCGTATTTGCGGTAGAGAATAAATGCTCCATCTCATCCCGGTCTGAGCATCCTTCATCAAAGGATTCATTGTCCACTCGGACGGTTGTTTAGAGGGGCACTCATATGTTTGCATGCGCTCATCTCTCTGGGTAAGTATTTGGAGAATAGGTTTACCTTCTCTCATTCTCATCCAGAAGCATTTTCTTACTGTGAAAACTCCGAGGATGCAAATGCAAGTGAGCACATGAATGCTAAAAGAATGGATACCTTTAGGGTATGCAAACTTTTTTGGAGATTGTATGGAGCTTTAGCATGTTCGAGTTCCATCAAAAAGTACTTGTACCCTTGCGGTTGACTCAACTCTCGCTTAGGGTGTACGACTTCGCGGGGAAATGGAGTTTGGTACCTATTGGGGAGTTGAGGTGGAGGTGCCCGTCTAGACTGCCGCCGGGAAGAATATGCTTGCATATCCAACTCGTGCTGGAGAATGCGGTGCGCTCATGTAACCGACTCCCGCTTGGGGAAGTGGAAATCGTCGCTCTTACTGGGTTATAATAAGAAAATTTCGTGGGGAATAGAGTAGACGTTACTCCCTTTCACGTGATCATTTTTTGTGACGACAAAGACAACTCCGAAGCCTTCGTTTGGAATTTTCAACCCGATCGCTCACGCCTTTGTTCGTCATGCAGGATGTTTATGTACCTACACTCGCCAAAGGGCGGACCAACAAGTGAGTTTGATATGGGTATGGCACCGGAGACAACCTCTCAGATGCTTAGATAATGTGTGGGCGGCAATGAATAAATGATTCCAATAACGAAACAATGGGAAACGTCACTGTGGGTGCGGAATGGAGTGACGTGGGAATGGTCGGAAGGGTAGATAATGAAACGGGATGGCTGAATGGATTGGTCTGAAAGGATAGGTTGAGATCAACCTCCACGGATACAGATACACCACCGTGAAGAAGACTCGGATAGAACTCGCATGTCATACGGATACAGACACACCACCGTGAATGAGAACGAGGGAGAGGAACAACGCGGAGGATACAGGCACACCACCACTGGTTTATACACTCTACTCAATCTGCACTTGGAATCTACCAAATGAAGAATGAGGTTGAAAGGGAATCCACTCCTTCGGGTAGAAAGACAAAAGTCTAGCTTGGGTTTAAAGTCTGAATAATCTGCTTCTCAACTCTTACAATGCAAGGGCTGGTTGCCCATAGAATGACAATAAAGAAAATGAAATAAAAGATAAGGGAAATAAAATAAAATAAACGATAGAATGAGAAGATGAGGAAAAGAAATATATTATTTCTTCCCGACAAGATTTGAAAAGATAATGGAGTAGGCGCGACTCTTGGGGTGGAAGTTGTCAGACCTGAGCCGTCAGATCATAACTGTCCTTCGGGTTGCTCGTCTCCTGGTTGCCTTCATCGTCTGAGAGACGCATCGCTCGGTGCTCCTCGTCGCTTCGCTTACTCGATAATTAGCAAGTTGAGACCTCCAGTAGGCGACGTTGGATGAGATGTGGGTGAAGCGACGACCGTCCTTATATCAGAGTTCATGTAATTTGTTCCCATAGAGAAAGTATTAAAATTGGATTAATACTTCCTTTCATGTATTTTCGCCATTGCGTCTTTCTCCGATAGAATCAAAGGATTGTTGAAGTGCTATTATTGCCATGTATTGTTGTATAAGGATGCTCATGCACTTGTCAAACAGATGGAAAGAAAATAAGTGAGTTCGTGCGACTTGTTTCTTTTATAGTAGAAACAAAATTTGCTTATGTAATTTCGTTTTGTAATTAAGGTGAAGTAGAGTTTTTGTACTTCCCTTTTATGTTTGTTTCGTTAGTGCATCTTTGTCCATAGGAATCAAAGGATTAACGAAATTGTAACAAGTATATCCGTTGTATATGATTGCTCACGTACCTATCAAACGGATAACAAGAAAACAAGGGAGTTTGTCCGACTTGTTTCGTTTTAGAGTAGAAATGAAGTTTGCTCATGTAATTTCATTTGTGAGAAGGCAAAGTAGTGTTTTGGTACTTCTCTTTTATGTTTGTTTCGTCAGTGCATCTTTGTCCGCAAGAATCAAAGGATTGAAGAAGTGCTACTCTTGCCTTACGTTGTTGGATGAGGGTGCTCATGTACCTATCAAACAAATGGAGAGAAAACAAAATGAGTTCGCTTACGAAGGTTGTTAAGGAATGAATACTTTATTTCATGTGATTAGTTGTTTTGTCAACGGAGAATTATCTAAAATTGCCCAATCTTGTCCCAGGAAAGCTTGGAGATATGCCCTAGGATCGCTCGGAGATATGTCCATGATCACTCGGAGATTAGCCCCAGGATCGGTTGGGGATTTACCCTAGGATCGTTCGAAGATTTGCCTCAGAATTATTAGAAGATTCGTCCCATGATTGCTCGGGGATTTGCCCCAGGATCAATCGGGGATGTGCCAAAGGATTGCTCTCGTGTTGCCATCGTCATTGCTTTGCCAACGAAGGTTGTTTCGAAACTTTGACTCGAAACTTTTCCACCTTGCCACTCTCACCTTCGTCATCTGCCTAGAACGTTGATGTACCTATGAGACAAATCGAAGGGCAAAACAAGTAAGCTCATGTAACCTGTTTCGTGTAGAACGCATTCATTGAGGAACGAATAGTCCCTTTCATGTTGGTCAACCGAGAGATATCCAAGATTGCTCAGAGTCTTGTCTCGGGATAGCTCGGAGATATGCCCCAAATCCCTTGGAGATTTCGCCTAGGATTGCACAGAGATTGGCCCCGTGATCGCTTGGAGATTTGCCCCAGGATCCCCTTGGGATTTGTCCCGAGCATTGCTCTCTCGTTGTTGTCTTCATGTGCATCATTGTTTTGCAACGAAGGCTATTTCAAAACTTTGACTCGAAATGTTACCACCCTGTCATCCTCTCATTCGTCGTTTGCCTAGGATGCTCATGTACCTATGAGACAAGTCGAAGGGCAAAACAAGTAGGCTCGTTTAACCCGTTTTGCGGAGAAAGTACTAGTTAAGGAACGAACACTCCCTTTCATGTAGATTGTTGTTTTCGAAACGAAAGATTTCTCCACGTCGCTCACGCCTATTCTTGTCTGCTTAGGACGCTCTTGTACCTATGAGACTAACGCATGGCGAAAATAAGTAAGCTCATGTAACTTATTTTTGCAAAGAAAGTATTAACTTGGGAACAAATACTTCCTTTCATGTTGTTCCGTTGTTTTCGTGACAACGAAGGATATTGTGAAGCTTTGGCTCGAAACTGTTTCAACGCTTTGGCTTGAAACTTTACCACCCATGGATGACATCGAAAGGAGGTGCCCTAGTCGAAGTGTGCGTCGTCGCTTGGTAGATTAAATGTTCTTTGGTGATGGGAGGATATGGTGCTAGTGTTTCCCCAGATAATTCAACTCATGCTATGAGATAAAATGAATGCCCTGGTTGCGCTAAACTTTTTTCATTTCTTCATTCTCATATAGTTGTTTTGGAGATACTTTGGATCTTGAACATGTCGAGCTCATGTTGTATGGGGGACGATGAGCATTGAATCTCCGTAGACGTAATGTGTCGGTAATTGGAGGTTGATCTGTGAGGTCGTTATGAAGACCAGAGTTTGTCCTTTGTACTATAATGTTGATAGTGTAATGAAGAAGGTTGACAATGAGACGCCGATTCGAGGATTTCTCCCTTATGTCGAAATGTCCGACGTTTAGGTTTAGGCTTGATATTTAGATGGGAGAATTGTCCATAGCTGGATTACTCGATGTTGAGGATCGAGAATTGGATCGTCCCTGTCTCAATTGCCCGATGGTGATGATCGGGGCCTGGGATGTAAATTCGAGGATTGCCCACGTCTGGATTGCCCAATGTTGAGGATTGTACGCGCGGGGCGATTCGGGCGACCCGAGGATCCGGGTCCGCTCCCCCGAGGCCCAATCCGGTAGGCGTCACGACTCGAGCGTCGGACGCTGCGGATGGGAATCGGGTTAGGCCTTCCCTTAATTCCCGAACGGGTCTGCAGGACATTTCGCCAACCGTCTCATGTTCCCGGAAGGTGACGGGTGAAAGGCTACGTAAGGCCTCGCTCGTGAATTTAGAGGAAGCCTTGGGGAGCGGCTCGTGTCGCCGTTACCCATCCAAAATGGCTTCGAAAAAAGGTGTAGTTTAAACCTAGGTAAACTATTCGGAGTCGCCACCGACTTAATTAATTCTTATATAGTCTGATTTAAGTCGGAAAAATCGGAGTGAGTTCGGAGATCCCTAGTTACTAACTCTTACATTCAAAGCATGTGAAAAAAGGTGGTAATCTGTCCAAAAAGATTTTGCTTTTGATTAACGGGTGTTGGACCCAATCTGGGAGTCAGGCCGGATCGTATCGACTTTTTATGGGCGTTGGACCCGAATTTAGGTTTGTTTACTTAAAAATCGACACACGACGCAATAAATCCTAAAGCCTAAGTCATGCGCGCGATCACAAGCAAGTATTGAGATAAAAGGGACAAGGTGATGACTGCGGGCCTATGCACTTGGGCCCGCAGCCCGTTACAGGTGGGCTTAAAAAATGATTCAAGGAGGCCCGTACCTCCCCTTTGTACCTTTAATGACGGTTGGGGCCGCTTTTAATCTTCGGACCGATGGTTTTTTAGGCCGCGGTTTGATATACGCGCCTTCGAGAAATCTTCGTCTTCGAGATTGTTGAAAGCTCGAGAGAATCCTCGTCATCACATGTGTAATGTACATGCAAGAAAAATGTAAACATGGTTAGTTAACTTTCATTTCCAAAATCAATGCAATTATTCGGAATCGGAGAAATGAATATAAGTCCCTATGAAATTAAAATAATAAAGATCAAACCACACATTCAGTGAAGAGGTCGATGATGAGCATGTCTATCAAAAATCAGCCAAATCCAATGGTGGAATTACGAATTATGGACACGCAAAGTCGGATGTAGCCTGCAGATGAGAATGCAGCATACGCAGGCTTGGAAATGAAAGCAAAACTTCACTCAGTATCGTCCGATCTAAGTTAAATTAAAATCTATAGATCTGTATCTTGATGAGAAATCAGCATATAAAATTTCAAACGAATCCAAAGGTGGGATCTCATTCCCCAAGGCAAGGAAGGTGATTCGCCCTCTTGCATAAGCAATCCTTGGCTAGCAGACTGATAAGAAAAAGAAAATTTCATAACTCTTCACTCATTCGTCGAAAAATTATGAAATGTTTTTACGTGCTAGATAACTCAATCATGTTTTAGCATACTAAATTTTAGGAAAAATGGATGTGTAATCGGTTGCCAGCATAACGAGGAACCTGGACTTCCAATATTTCAGCTAAGTGGTATGACAGACCAATTTTGACCACCGTTGACCATGGACTTAAGTTGCTCAAATTAACAAATGTAAAACATAAAAGTTATAGTAGGTTAAGAAATCTAACTGTAGGCTTAAATTTCAGTCCATTCGGAGCATAAGTGAGTAAATTGTGTGATCTGGTATACAGGACACTCAGACTACGGCGAGAGAACATAAGACAATGGAGGTCTTTGTCTTTCACTAATATTTGGACAGACCAGATGAACCCGAAAGCCAAACCTTAAAGAAGAAAAGTTGTAAAGCACTAAAATTTGATTTTAAAGACACTAATTTCATAAAAGTCAGATGTAGGATGGAAGAAATATGAATTTTTTTCTTGCATTAATATAGGCCTGTTGCGAAATGCAGTAACGCCTGTGTCCTGTCTGCACTCCTCTGGAAATTTGACCAGGATATATGGCTTTGATGGAAAAGTGTATAACACAAAAGATTTAGAGAACTCAAAGGGGAATCCGTTCCAATCAATTTCAGATGAAACGGAGCTCAAATGTTCAAGTTGTGTCCGAAAAACCGAAACAGCTATCCCAATCGTTTACAGAATCAAGCTGTTTTATTTGAACAGATAAAACTCGACCAAGAACGTGTTAAATGAGGAAGCTTAAAAGATGAAAGTTATAGCAAGATAAAAAAGAGAACGACTCCAAGTCGTTTCAAGTGAATCTGATCCATACAGACGAAAAAACACCTGATAGAATACAACTGCGCGCTTCGCGGACGCACAAAACAGGGCAGCGGCATTCTCCAATGTTCAAGGAGGTAAAACACCAGCAAAATGCGTTTTTTTGGAAAACATTTCAACGGAGAAATTGTTGCCCATTGAGAAAGGAAATTAAAGAGTCAAAAATTAGTTGAATCCGTACACCTAGCAAAGAATTATGACAGAAAGCGTAAAGAACGCGCAACAGCGATAACCATTCGTGTGTCAGCATACATACACTCCCAGAAAAGCCAACCAAAGCTCAGATTGCTTACAAATAACGCTAACGCACAACTTAATCACGAAACAGAACAAGGGCTGAGGAAGAATGGACTTGATTTGATACGATTTTAGGTCCACTAGCTCCGGTTATGACAGCTCGCCATTGCCGATATCCCGAGGCATGAATGAAGCTCGCTTGGCATGAATTTCAGAGATGTTCATGGGGAAAGGCGCTCGCGATGGGAAACAGCCCACCCCACAACTCCCGAGCACGCACGCTCGCGATGGGAGACTCGTGTGCGCGTCGGGAGAGAGTTCTCCGCTGGATGTTCACGATGGGAGCTTATTTGACGTCTCATTTATCCTGTACAAACGAGCAAACACGTTAGAGCACAAGATAGCTCCTCGTGGCGCTGATGTGGCCGCGAGAAGCTTGGATGGGGGAATATGGGACTACTTTCTTCCAGACTGTCTTCTAATCTTGTTGATACTGCTGCTGTCTTGAACGTCAAGTGAACTGGTTCGAAACAACTGGACATTCAGCAGGCTCTGCAGCAAACTGTCGGGGGGACCATCATCATCCTCGCTAAGGTAAGTCGAGGTTGAGTCGGTCGTTGACGTCGCTGCCTTTTGTTGCTGTCGCGCGTTCCGTTTGAGTTGGTCATCCAAGGGGTTCCCGTGATGCAGGTTTCTTTTTACCTTGGTTAGGAATCGTTGAAAGATTATGGTGGTGATGAAGATGGCCGAAAAGGGTGAGAAAAGTGGAGAGTTTCGTTTCTCTTGATTGGAAGAGGAGGAGCGGTCGGGATTTCCGGAAATAAAAAAGGAGATGAAGGAACAAAGGAGGATGATCAATCACTTCTTAAATCTCCCCTGCCTCCAAAGAAAAATGAAATTGTTTCCCCCCCAGCCGATTGATGAGTTCTCCACCTGCCCGTCTGATGAACGTCCTCCTCCTCCCTTTTTAATCTTCTTCTTCCTTTTTATATTTTTACCTCTTTCTCACAACTTAAACTATTAATTCCTTCGATTTCGTTGGGTTTAGACTGGTATAGTTGGAATTCAACCAATTTCCTTAAGATTCAAGGAAGGTTTTTGTAATCAGTTTCTTTAACCTTTTGCAGGCATTAATGAGGAGGAGATGGTGTGGTCCCTCGGGAGATTTGGGAGGCAGGGAATGTCGGGGATTGTCCTTCATGAGATTCTTGTCGGGGGAAGAGGCAGACCTAATATTAAGAAAATTGCAGTAAAGATAAAAATAATGAGTTTGGGCTTGGGCTTTGGCCATAAATGTTGAACCTTGAGTTGTGCTTAAACTATGGGGTTTAGGAAAGAGATGGTAATTCATGGCCCATTTGAGGTACCATGAATCTAAGAAATAGTGAGAATCCTGGATTTTCGAATTGAGAGAGATATTGATGGGCGTCAAGTGGTTGATATTATTCCTCCAGGGCCAGAGCTTCTCGTTTCAGAGGGCGAATCCATCAAACTTGATCAGCCATTAACGAGTAATCCTAATGTGGGTGGATTTGGTCAAGGGGATGCTGAAATAGTACTTCAAGAGACAAGGATCAAGGCTTCAAATGTAAATTGGGGATTGCCCTGTCTGGATGGCCCGATGTTGAGAATCGGGACTTGAAATGACTTAAGAATCATAGTGTTCATCTCTGTGGCGGAAGAAGCTTGGAAAGACATTCTCTTTTGGTGCCGAAGTTGCGATGATTAGTGATGTAGCGGAATTGATACGGCTTCTTTGGAGCGGTTGTTGATCTGCGGGGATGTGACGTTCCCCTATCTCTCCCTGTGGTTTTTGGGGGGGTTCGTTACAAATTCGGCTCTGGACTTTTATGGTCACCGGATGATCTTTGACCTTCGTGTTTGTCTTTGAGCCTTGGTGGTTATTGATGGCGCTTTGGGCTTCATGTCATTAGATGGATGACTTTGGACCTTGGTGGTTGTTGATAACGCCTTGGACTTAATGTCATTGGATGCACGACTATGGGTTAGTAGCCATAATGGAATCATTGGTCTTCATGTTTTTAGGTGTTTGGCTTTGGGCCTTGGTAGCCCTTGATGTACCTTTGGTCTGCATGTCGTTGAATACTTTTGGCTCTGGACTTTGGTAACCTTCCAAAAATCTTTGGTCTTCAATGTTGTTGTGGATTTGTTACCTGCTTCTTGTCCCTAGTCTCATTCGAGAAGCCGTCTTAGAGAATTAACCTCGAAAGAAAGCATAGAGAAGGCTTGAATTAGCATTTTGCGATAATACAATCGATGCATGATAAATTTGATGCCGAATCATATTTGTGTACACGTGGGTGAATGCATTTTGTGAGAATGCGATCACAGACGGAATGTAAAAAGGCGTTGAAGCAGCTATTGTAATTGATGCGACTACTCCAATCAGGCAGATACGCATGTGATTGCACAAAAGTATAAATGCAATAAGCGATAAAGTAAATAAGGATGGGAAAATGAGGATTCCTAAAGTCCATAGTAATCAACCCAAACCATCTGCAAAATGAGCAATGTTAGTTTTACAGTTTATCGCAGACAAGCGTACCTAACACCCGTCCCTACACATGTAGCAACCACTCAGTAACAGACAAATGTATGTGCGACGTTTGGTACCTGTAGTGGGCAATTAATTTCTAGACTCGATTGAAGGTTTCTAAGACCTCCCTCTGACAAAGGGAGGCGGATCCCACCTCCTAACGTTAAATGGCTACAAGCCTCAACGCCATATGATGATCCCCTAAAATCGTAGTCATGGGTATAGAGAAGTGGTAAACATATACAAACATGAGAGCAAACAAAGGGCATAGAGCCAAACAAGTACATGCGCAAACAAAAACTCCTCTCTGCATGTTCATGAAATGTAAAAGCGTTTCGGTAGGAATTCACATACAGAGTCCCCAGCGGAGTAGCCATCCGAGATGTATGTACGCCCTCTGGCCTAGCACGCACACGGCGGTCCGGACAACACGAGGATCTGGGCCCGCTCCCCCTGAATGTCCTTCGGGCGCCTCAACTCGTGCGACGAGGTGCTATGGAGGATATCGGGGTCGATTCTCCTGTAATTCCTAACCGGGCCTGCCTGGGTTCTCGCCGATCGTCTCCATGCTCCTTCGTGAGGCGAAGGGCGATGGGCTGAGCATGATCCGTAGAGGAATATTCGGGAGGATCGGGAGTGGGTCATGTCGCCTTTCCTCATCCATGATGGTTACGTAGAAAACATGTTGTTTCTTAACCTAGGTAAGTTATTACGGAGTCGCCACTTACTTATTTTTACAAAACTATTTCAAGGCGGAAAAATAGTTCCGAAATTCCTATTTACTAGCTCTGATATCTAACCATGCGGAGAGGTGACATTTGCTCCAAAAGTTTGCTTTTGGTTAACAGGAGTTGGACCTGATCCTGGCATGACTCCGAACTCATGTCGATATGTTACGGGCGTTGGACCCGATCCGAGCTTTAGGCCCAAACTCATGTTTGTTGGTTAACACAACTCATGCGTCGTCATAACAAACGAACCTAACAACATGCACCACAACACCCACATCCAATAATTTAGATCAAAGTAAGCGGGCCAGGGTGGTAACAGTGGGCCTATGCACTTGGGCCCCCGGTTCGTTACGAGTGTAGAAAAATAGTTCGGGGAGGCCTGCACCTCACCTTTGTACCTTTGGTTTGTCGGTTGGGGCCGCTTCGAGTGAGGTGTTTCCACTGTAGTCCGCCGTGCGCCCGAACTTTGTACACCATTCTTGAAGGGTCCCTTCCTAGGTATACTGGAGAAGCTTCATTGAGGATGAAGGGGCATCAATGTCCATTCCTCACCTCATGTGGTGACGATCCTGCGAACATCAAATGAAATCGAAAGTAGGATGTTCGAAACAATAATGTAGAAAAAGGAATTAATATGAAGTCAAAAGAGACATCATAAGTCACTATATCATCTAAAAGATGCAAATATGGTCGTCCCAATTGACCCCTCGACTACTAGTCGATGTTGGAGTGGTCGAAGGAGATCAATCGAAACTGACCAAGTCGAAGTTGGTTAGTCGAAGCTCATGCAGTCGATTCTGGAGTTGCTGCTGGTGTTGTCGACCTTCAAGAGACAAAAACTCAATAGAGATGACTTCAGAACCGGTTCTGGGCTAAACCGACCTTTCTCGGCAAAGTTACTTCCGTTCGACTGACAATGGATTTTGGATTGACCACAGAACTGGATCATTATGTGTGTCAATTTTGACTGGTCAGAACTTGATCAACTCAACCTCAAATCGAAAAGTTCATAACATAAATGTTGTAGGTTGACTAGATAGGGACCTAACCAAACTAGTTTTGGGTCAATCCAATCTCTGTCAACCAGGTTATGCCTCGTCGACCGAATCAACATTTCCACTCGACCGCGGAACCGTTACATTATGTAGGTCGATGGCGACGGGCCAAAACAAACGACCAAGATGACCTCAAATCGAAAATGTCAAAACATAAAAGTTGTAGAGCGATAAGAGGGGAACCAAATCAACTTGTTTTGGTTCGATCTGACCTTTTTCGACAAAGTTATGTCCTGTCGTTTAGAGCTGTATCTCAAGACGACGAAAGAACCCTTGCGTCAGGTCGATCTTTGATGGGTCAAAACTCGGTCAAGACGACCTCGAACGAAAAAGTTCAAAACATAAAAGTCGTAGAAAAGTAAAAAAGAGGAACTATCCCAACTGGTTTCAGGATAAATGGTGTTGTACAAACAATGATATGTCTAGTCGACTACGAAAGCATTTCTGCTCATGTACGAGACCCTTGCTTTCGTATTTCGATTGTTGCTTGGGCTATACACACTTGATTCAAGTGCACAACCTATCCACGTGACGGGAAGAGAGAAAGAAAGAGGATGGACCTGACCGAACTTGATTCCGTAGTTGTACGAAAAAGAAAAGCCCTCGGGAGTGGACTGTCGATGTCCCATTTCATGATTCCAGCCTCCGATCCTTCGGAGCTCATGGATAGGGGGTGCTCGCGTGTTATGACATCAAGACAAGCAAAAAAGAGGGTGGTCAGGTTATCGAACATGGTAGAAGCATGTTGGAGTTAGCAAAGTGAGAGGAAGTCTCACCAAGGGGTTGCCTCGCCCCGGGGTGACTCGAGGAAAAAGAGGGACGTCGACGTGTCCGTAGAGGCTGCCTTGGAGATGGTGACTTTGGTGATATTCTCCTTCGACTTGGGACCTTGGACGTAAAGGGATATTAAATGTCTTCTTTAGAGTTTGGAGGAGAAGCTTTTGGTTTCTCCCCCGAGCTCTCTTGGGAGGGTGTGTGTCCCTCTCCGGGAGGATGTGTCTCCTTCTCCCCCTTTTTTAGAGGTTGTTGTTCCTCTGTTTTATTCTTTCCCCCCCCCCCCCACATTGCAATTTAGGGGATCAACATCGGTGTAACACCATGTTTTAGAGAAGACTCAATCTTTAAGAAAGAAAACAAGCCAAATTATCTCATCGAAGAAGACTCGAAGTGTGAGGGTGTCACCTTTAAGCGTGGTTCTATTGATATGGACTTGCTCATCAACACAACACTCAAGGGTGTAAGTATGATTGTATATGAGGGTAAGGGTAAGTTGAAAAGGTTGCAAAGGAATGAGGCTTTTGAAATTGAAGAGATTTGCTCCAGATTGACAATTGCTTATAATCAGGATCTTTGTTTTATTGAGGTACAAAATTTTTGCCCCTTTTTCTTTTCTGACAGTTTGCTTTTGCGACCATCATGTTTAAGCCCATGTGTCTAAGCTTGTTTTTTTTTTTCTTTCGGCTAAGCTCAAAGGTTCTCTTTTTCTTTTTTCTTTTTCTTTTTTTGATTTTGCCCCTATCTCATTTATGAATATTCAAAAGATTAAATTCTTTAGAATGGTCGAAGCAAGAGTATTGTGCCGAGCTGCAAAATTTATTAGGGATGTACTTTACACTCAAACTTGAGGAAGTGAAGCATCCTTATATGAGTCCTATTCGGAAGTCAAGATTACAAGAACTCCTTTTCCTCGATGTGAGGTGGTGACTCCTTGACTTGAAAGGGTAATTATGCTTCGAAAAATGTCCAGTTTGACTAGGAATTACTAGCAATGGTAAAATTTTTTAGGATATCAAGGAATGCTCGATGTCATCCTATCTAGAGCATTTTCTGTCAGAGGGATTTCTTTCTCACTCTAATGCTATTGTGTATGATTTCCTTGCAAGTGCTTTTACTCGACTTTCAAAAGGGTGTGTATTTGGGGATAGGCTTGCCTTTCTATCTGAAGCTCACAAGTGTTCCACCAAGGAAAATGTTCAATTTTTTAATAAAATTTATTTACTGAAAATGTATGACATATGAACATGACAGATGTTTTATCACATGACGATTTTACCTATGATGTTTGCTTCGACTTGATGCCCCGAAGGGAAAGAGAAGACATATAGTTAGGTTCAATGTAAGAGGTTTTGAACTTATAATAATACTTTCCTTTATCTATTACCTAACAACGCTTAATCGTTGTCTTAGTTAAAGCATCTGCACAGAAAGATAGTTGTTATTAGTATCTAGTTTGATGCCTTTTGAATTGGGAACTTTCATTTACCAGTTACCTAATGACGTTTTATTGTTACCTCGGTTAAAGCAACGTTCGTTCAATATATAAGTTCAACATTCCAATCCATCATCATATTTATTGCCTTTTGTTTTCCTTGTAGGGTCGAAATTCTTGCTTATGACCGTAATGACCATCTAGTGACTTTGCATTATGAACAAAGCAGTCTTGAGGTTCTTCATTTGGCTTTTCATCAATGTTTGAAGCCCCTTCCCAATATGATATAATGTTTTCTAATTGTCACAAAAATGAACGTAATGGGACAAGAAGGGAAGTGAAAGGACGTCAGGCATCAATGACTATGGAACAGTTGTGAACTGCCGAAGAGAATGCTCATCTTCGTCATATACCCAACGTTGTTCCCCTACACTTTAACATGATAACTCTTAACTTATCATGTTATTACATATTCAGACTTCTATGCTAGTCCATGATAAGAATATAACGAGGTGACTCGATCTAACGAAGACGCATTCGAGTGTCCACAAGTCGAGAATAGCAAACTTGACAAATTTCGAAGAACTAAAACACAAAGTAAATCAGAAAACCTTTCCACTAGTTACTTTGACTCTGTAACAGAAAAATGGGTGGTAGTTCTTTCCCAAAATCATCGATTGATATCATGTTCACATATTTGGGCAAAGGATTTTGTTGAATGTTCGGAGGGTTGGTCGACGTCTCAAAAGCAATTAGCTTGTTATCGAGCATCGACTATATTTTAAATCTAAGGGCCAAACAGCTCTTCGGGTCGTGACCAATCCCCCGAGTGATACTGGCAAATTTAAACACGGTCGGATGAGTTGATCCCTGTTAGAGGAATCAGAGTGACCTAATGCATCTCATGCAAACGATGAAACATGACGTCTAATGGATCCGATAGAGGATTTAGATGTGCAACTCTCATACGCAGTATATCATTTTGGTTAGTATTTTGCTCCGACTTGGAGACTTGACTTCGTTCTTGGGAAGCTATGGGCCTTCTATCTGTGTATGGACTAAGACAGGAAGCCAACGGTCGGTACATCATGGGATGAGAGGACGTGGTTGCATGAGCATTGGTATTTTGCTCTATATTTGTGGAAGTTTCACTCTTCCATTTTTCCCATGGCAGTGGCTTAACATTTGAGCTGACAGATATAAAGTCGTCCATTATAGCTGAGCTACCAACTGCTGAGCGTGAGCATTCATTTGTTGGAAACGAGGTGTCTATTGTGTGAGGAAGTGATCGTTGCCCCTGAGGGACCTCTAATTTATTTAAGGATTCATGCGAGAAACTGAAAGCATAGTGCAAGGGCATTTTGCACCTATTATATTATATAGTGGAAACACCTCGTTGGTGAAAAGTGGACATAAGTCAATTAAGGCCGAACCACTATAAACTACTATATCCATGATGATCACGCAAACATTCGTACAAAAACCTACTCGACCAAATCGTAACGCTTACAGCGAGGCATATCTAATAATATGATAAATGCTCTGGTGTGATACAGTACGCTTCCCTTACGCTGAGAAATGGCGAAAAAGTTACAATCATTAATTCACCCCCTCTTAGTGCACCTAAACGATCCAACAGTTTCACTTGCTCTTTTGCATGAGAAACTATTTCTCCTTGATTTTAAATTTCAAGAGCTATTTGTGCGTCCCTCCCGCTCGTTCCCGAATGAGAACAAGAAGGAGGACCGTAATCCTTCGTGGCTCCGTAAAAATTCGTTTGTCGCTTAACCTAGGTAAGCTAAAAAAACGGAGTCGCCACCGACTTTATTAAAAAATGGTATAAAGTCGGAAAAACCAAAGAGGGTTCGGGGATTCCTAACTATTTACTCTCTCACTCAAACATGCGAAGAAGGGGTGGCGATGCTTTTAAAAATTTCCGGTTACGGGTGTTGGACCCGATCTGGGCCTTTGAGCCCAGACTCATGTCATTGGATTACGAGCTTAGGCTCGATTCGGGCGTTGGACCCGAACTCGTATGTGATGATCACGTGCGCAATCACATACAATTATCTAGATCAAAGTAGGCGGGGAAAGGCGGTGACCGTGGGCCTATACACCTGGACCCACGGCCCGTTACAAGTGGAAAAATAGAAAGTCGGGAAGGCCCGCACCTTCCCTCATGTACCTTAAGTTTGACGGTTGGGGCCGCTTTAACGTCTTCAATCATCGCGGTTTTTACACACGCGGAGAAAAATCCACGCGGTCTGTTACACGCGTCTTCAAGGCTTCCTTTCCACACTTGTTGGAATTTCGAGCTCGCACGAGTAGTGTTATGGGGCGTCTCCGTTGAGCTGTCCTGTTTTACAGCCGAGAGTGAACGTGCTCCATTTCGATCCAAGATTGCTCGGTCATATCCAAAAATGTCCAGAATAGAGAGAGGACAAGACAAAGAAGAGAAGGACAACGACGACGTTACTTTCATGCAAGTAAAGCGAAATTAGTATAAAAAGAAAGGGTGAGATTGCTCACCGTTGCGGGAATCTTGTTTCCCGGATCCTCATAGCTCCGTGAAGTTCGACTAAAGTTATTCTGCCTTGCTTGGGATGAATTGCATCGAATCTCCTCATGTTAATCCTCATGTGAATGGTATTGATGCAGGGCAAGTTTAAATCATGTTGAATTGAATTGTCAATCTGAAACTTTCACACCTGCGAACGTACGACCTTCTGTGGTTGTTTGAGGATAAAGAAATTGGAGCTGCTGGACGCGGAAGTTGCCCTGTCGCTTGGTGGACGGCGAACTTCAACTGGTTTCTACTCTCCGATGACTAACCTTGACGGCGACGTAGAAGGCTGGTTCCAGGGGGTATCCGCGAGCTGTGGCCGACCTTGGCGACGATGCTGGAGTTTGCACCAAGGGGTTCCCGCGGAGCTGCGGCCGACCTTGGCGACGATGCTGGAGTTGGCTTCAGGGGATTTCCGCGGGGCCGTTTCTTACCTTGAATCAGAAAAGGCCGGGGAGATGATCGGGAGGCCACCACGCCAAGGGAGAGGGACGATCGGAGGAGACTGGAAGCCAGGGAGAGAAGGGAGCTGGGGAAGCGTTTTTCTGTTTTTTTTCGTTTTTCTGTTTCTCTTTTTGTTGTTTAACCGCTCCTCTCCCCCCAACAGAAACATTCTTTATACCCACGTGGGGAAAGTGTGTGTGGAAGGGAGACGAGTGCTCCGTGTGAGAGTGGCCTTCTCTTTATTTTTTATTATTATTTTTTTTAATTTTGCAAAATCTTTGATTGAGTCCATTGATTTGTTTTATCTTCTCATATTAGTCCGCTCAATTTGGTCTAAAAGAAAACGTGAGATCGTGGTTAAAATGTTTCTAATTTCACACGATCCTTCTAAGAATCACGGATGGATTATGAGGTTTTATTTTTCTTTTCAATTAATTACGTATTGATCTTAAATTAATTTTATCTTACAAAAGAGTTTAAACCGAATAGTAAAAAGAAAAAAAAAATTGTTAAATCCTCAAATTTCTACGACAACAAAACAAAGCAAAATGACAAAAGTTTGAAAAATGAATAAAAGGGGTTTTGTTCGGAAAAAGTAAAATGTAATGATAAATTAGTCT
The DNA here is from genome assembly GCA_023653495.1 of Melastoma candidum. Lineage (NCBI taxonomy): Eukaryota > Viridiplantae > Streptophyta > Magnoliopsida > Myrtales > Melastomataceae > Melastoma > Melastoma candidum. Next base: position 12,004,808 of record CM042884.1, on the reverse strand, counting down.
CATGTAACTAATTTCTTTAAAATTAGCAACCTAACCATGTCTAGGGGTGATTTTTTATTAACAATGTGAAATATAATAAAATTTTGAACTGCTAAAACTTTGCTTTTAGTTATGTCGAAAAATAAACATACTTGTAACATAGTGCGATAGAATACAATTGGTTGCATGTAACTAATTCGAAATTAATCACCCAATCATGTTCATGATGATTTTTCATAGAGAGAAAAAGAAATTCTAAAACTTCGACCTACTGAAATTTCGATTTATTTACTTGATTTTAAATTTTGATTTTTATTCGTAAAACAATTTAAGGAACATTGAATCGGGATTTGCTTCGTTCAATCTTCAAAATTCCAAAAATTCGATTTGGGGTAACTACAGTTTGCCCCTCTTTGTGGGAGAATCTGGAAAGATTTTCACACAAAGACGATCTAGGGACCCCAAATTGAATTTTGGGGTATGCCTTGGAGTACCTGTACTTTGGGATCTCATTAATTAAATGTGTTAGCAATGAAGGAAACTTGAATTATATGCGAACAAATGCAACTACAATATTCATGTATATCATGCTTCACTTATGTAATTCCGATTAGGGGAAATGCTTCTGAACACGGTTACTGAAGGTCTTCCTCACACTCTCGAGGTTCACTCGTGTTTGTGTGAGCTTGTCTTGATTAGACCTGGAATTCCTTTGACTAGGATGCTCATGTACCAGATCGAAGGAGTCTTGGCCAGGGTTATAATGTCGGCTTTGGCGTATGGCCTTTCATACAAAGTTTAAATTTTTGTACTTGGAAGGAATAAATCCAAGAGACTTTGTCGGAAACAGACCTATTTTACAAAGGTTTCACCGTTCAAGCAGATGATCTGTCATTTGGACATCTTACTATTCAGCACACTTCGCTTGGGGATAATGTGATCATTCACTGAGTAATGAAATTCTTGTTTTAAGCAGATCCGCTGGGGATGAAAGTTCCATTGGGAATTCTTTGAATTTGCTGTGAAAATTTCATTTTGAACACCTTTGCTTTTGCAACCGCCTTGTCGGCCCTGGTGTTTTTTTGTTTTTGCTCTTTTGAATTTTGCACTTTGCTTTTGTAAGGCTTTGACCTTTGTGCTTTTCTTTTGCTCTTTCCTTCCTTTTTTTCTTTTTTCTTTTTTTCTTTTTTCTTTTTTTTTTTTTGAAAAGATTTGCCGAGAATGTTTGTTGGTTCTTTTTCTGTCTTCTCATTCTTTGGGAATAAGACTTATTTGATACTCATCTTTGGGGAGTGGCCTAATTAGTTTTTCATGTCCACTGACATTGTCTTTCCGCTTGAACCTTGAGGAAGTGTTGCCTTTGTAGCTGGTCGTCTCCCACTTCCTACTTCAGGACTCCTTTTGACCTCGATGTGAGGTTGTCTTTGGACTAAAGGATAACAGTATTTATAAAAGCTCCGTTTTGGCTCTAAGGGTTAGCAACGGTCAATGTACTGTGTTTGGGATAGAGAAGAGAATGCTCCTTTTCATTCTGGCTTTGAGCATCTTTTGTCAACAGATTCTAAGTCCAACCCCGACGCTCGTTTTTTATAAGAACTCACAGTGTTTGAACTCAACTCTCTGGGGTAGGTGTTTAGGATAGGGTTTGCCTTCTTTTCCCATGTCCATAAGCATTTGCGAACTCCATGGGATGATGATATGACATCTACATTATAAATGATATGCAGATGATGCAAACTCACTGGGTGGATGACGTTTATGTGCATCCCTTGATGACTTATGTTGCGCCTTGGTTGCGGATTTATGAACTTCATTTCGTGGATTTGGCGTCTGCCTTGGAGATCATCCATGATATAAGGTGCTCGTGTTCCTACATCAAGGAATAGAGATCGAGTGAGTTCATGTAACCCGACTCCTGTTGAGGAAATGAAGAAACGATAAAGTTGGACATCCGCTGGGGGAATAAGTTGTGAATGTCCGTCCATCTTGACTGTTGTTGGAAGAAATATGCTTGTATATTCAACTTCTACTGGGGATTGTGGTACACTCATGAAACCAATTCTGGCTTTGGAGAAATGAGGAGCATGACTCCGATTGGGGAATTATAAGAAATTTCAATAGGGAATAAACATTCCCTTTCATGTGATCATCCTTGGTGATAACAAAGGCAATCTCGAAGTTTTGGTTCGAAATTTTCCACCCAACCACCCTCGCCTTTGTTCGTAATGCGAGGTTGCTCATGTACCTGCACCCGCCAAAGGGCGAAAGTAAGCTCATGTAACTTGTTTTGATAAATGAGAAAAGTATTGATTTTGAAACAACACTTCCTTTCATGTAATCGTTGTTTGTTGACAACGAAGGCTTCTGCAAGATTGCTTGAAGTTTTTCCACCCTACCACCCTCGCCTTTCGTTGTCTGTCTAGGATGCTCATGTACCTATGAGACGAACGCAGGGCAAAAACAAGTATGTTCATATAACTTGTTTTGTAAATGAGAAAAGTATTGATTTTGAAACAACACTTCCTTTCATGTAATCGTTGTTTGTTGACAACGAAGGCTTCTCCAAGATTGCTTGAAGTTTTTCCACCCTACCACCCTCGCCTTTCGTTGTCTGTCTAGGATGCTCATGTACCTATGAGACGAACGCAGGGCAAAGACAAGGATGTTCATGTAACTTGTTTTGTAAATGAGAAAAGTATTGATTTTGAAACAACACTTCCTTTCATGTAATCGTTGTTTGTTGACAACGAAGGCTTCTCCAAGATTGCTTGAAGTTTTTCCACCCTACCACCCTCGCCTTTCGTTGTCTGTCTAGGATGCTCATGTACCTATGAGACGAACGCAGGGCAAAGACAAGGATGTTCATGTAACTTGTTTTGTAAATGAGAAAAGTATTGATTTTGAAACAACACTTCCTCTCATGTAATCGTTGTTTGTTGACAACGAAGGCTTCTCCAAGATTGCTTGAAGTTTTTCCACCCTACCACCCTCGCCTTTCGTTGTCTGTCTAGGATGCTCATGTACCTATGAGACGAACGCAGGGCAAAAACAAGTATGTTCATGTAACTTGTTTTGTAAAGAAAGTATTAATATTGAAATAATACTCCCTTTCATGTTGTTTCGTCATTGCATCTTCGTCCGAAGGAATCGAAGGGTTGACGAAATTGCGATAAATCTTTGTCCTTTCATGTGATTCGTTGTTTTGACAACGAAGGCTTCCCCAAGATTGCTTGGAGTTTTACCACCCTGCCACCCACGCCTTCGTCCACATGATAGGAAGTTTTTGTACCTATATGTGACAAGGGCAAAAAAACAAGTGAGCTCATGTAACTTGTTTTGTTGGGAAAGTATCGATGTGGATCGAATACTCCCTTTCATGTGTAGTAGCGCCGAAGAGAATCCGCGTTGATTGGTTGCGGTAGTTCTTGTCCATCCATCTTGGTTAGGATGGTTGCGCCTCCCGAGAAGGCATGTTTTACCACAAAAGGTCCTTCATAATTCGGGGCGAATTTTCCTCTTGGATCGTTGTAGTTGGGAATGATCCGTTTGAGAACGAGGTCTCCAGGTCGATATCGAATCGGTTTGACCTTCTTGTTGAACACTCGAGCCATGCGTTGTTGATATAACTGCATGTGATGGGCTGCCGCGAGCCTCTTTTCGTCTATGAAATCGAGATGAACAAGATGACGATTGATCTTGTCTTCATCTGTCATATTGTTCTGGGACAATATCCTAAGGGTCGGTAGTTTGACCTCTGCCGGAATCACTGCTTGTGTTCCATGGACGAGCTCGAATGGAGTTGCCCCAGTCGATGTTCGCATCGTCGTTCGGTATGCGAGTAGCGCAAATGGGAGCTTTTCATGCCAGTCGCGATACGTGATTACTGTTTTCTGAAGAATCTTCTTCATATTCTTGTTTGCTGCTTCGACTGCGCCATTCATTTGTGGACGGTACGGTGAAGAGTTGATGTGTTTAATTCTGAATTCTTCGCAGAGAGAATGCATGAGTTTGCTATTAAAGTTGGAACCATTGTCGGTGACGAGTAGTTCCGGTATGCCATATCTAGCGATGATGTTAATCCGCATAAATCGCACGACGTTCTTTGCGGTAACTTCTCTAAATGATTGAGCTTCGATCCATTTGGTGAAATAGTCAATTGCGACTAAGATGAATCGATGTCCATTTGATGCTAATGGGATTGATGGGTCCAATGACGTCCATGCCCCACATTGAAAATGGCCACGGCTCGAATAAAGGGTAGAGCCTGGTAGGTGGTACATGCACCTTGTTACTGTAAATTTGACACTTGTGACATGCTTTGACGTATTTGATACAATCGGCTTCCATTGTCGACCAATAATATCCCAGACGCATGATTTTTTGGGCAAGTGCGTATCCATTCATGTGAGGACCACAAGCACCTTCGTGTACTTCCATCATAATGTCTTTGGCTTCTTTTTCTGTGATGCACCGCATGAGGGTCGTCGCGAAAGACTTCTTGTATAGGATGTTCCCGTCGAGAAAGTAACCTCTGGATAACCTCCTGATGAACTTGCGTTCTTTCCTTGTGCTTATATGAGGAAAGTCTCCTGAATGTAGATACGCCCTAATATCGGCATACCATGGAGATGGATCAACTTGTTGATCGGGTTCAGTGTTCATGCAACTGGGCTCTTCGATGATGTTGATGCGGAGAGGTTCAATGTCCATTTCTCCGGCCAATGGTATCATTGATGCGAGGGTTGCAAGTGCATCTGCAAATCGATTGTCGGATCGTGGTAGGTAGCTGAAACTAATGTCTGTAAATTTTCGAATCAGCTCTTGCAGATAATCTTGATATATGATAAGTTTTGGATCTCTTGTGCGCCAATCTCCGTTGGTTTGAGAGATTATGAGTGCAGAATCTCCGTAAACGTCTAAGAATTGTACTTTTATGTCAAGTGCACGTAGTAAACCGAGAATACATGCTTCATATTCAGAAATGTTATTTGTGCATGGGAATGTGACTTTAGCAGCAACCGGATAATACTGCCCGTTTGGGGATATCACAACTGCTCCAATGCCAGAACCTGATGAGTTGACTGCGCCATCAAAATACATCGTCCATCGTTGTTCTGGGTCTACTAGTAAGATGTCATCATCTGGCAGCTTGATTTCCAATGGTTAATCATCTGTCCCTGGATATTCTGCTATGTGATCGGCAATAGTTCTGCCTTTGATTGATTTCGTTGAGTGAAATTTGATGTCGAATTCGGCAAGTTGCAGCAGCCATTTTGAAATTCTTCCGATAAGAGTTGGTCTATCGAAGAGATATTTGAGCGGATCATTCTCTGAAATCAGCAAGATCTCATAATGGAGAGTATATTGCCGAAGACGATGAAGAACCCAAACAAGTGCACAGCATGTGCGTTCCGGGACTGTGTATCGGGCTTCGCAGTCTGTGAATTTTTTGCTGAGGTAATAAATGGCGTGTTCCTTGGCGCCTGGTAACTGCTGTGCTAGCATTGCCCCAAATGACTCTTCCAGTACTGTTAGATAGAGCGTGAGCGGATGTCCCGGCTTTGGCGGGATAAGGATTGGCGGTTCTGTTAGGTACATCTTGATCTGTTCGAATGCGTTCCTGCAATCTTCATCCCATTCAAATTTGACGTCTTTTCTCAATTTCCTGAATAGAGGTTTGCATGTGTCGGCCAGGTTGGAAATAAACCTTCCGATATAATTGATGCGGCCCATGAAGCCACGGATCTCTTTAACTGACTTTGGTGCTGGAAGTTCCTTAATTGCTTTGATTTTATCTGGGTCTATTTCAATGCCTTTATTGCTTACAACAAACCCAAGAAGTTTCCCCGATGTTGCCCCAAACACGCATTTGGCGGGATTGAGACGCAATTTGTATTTACGAAGTCGTTCAAACAGCTTGCGTAGAACGACCATGTGATCTTCTTCTGTTCTAGATTTGGCGATCATGTCATCAACATAAACTTCGATCTCACGGTGCATCATGTCATGGAATAGGACTACCATTGCTCGTTGATATGTTGCCCCGGCGTTCTTTAGCCCAAATGGCATAACTCGGTAACAGAATGTGCCCCAGGGTGTGATGAATGTCGTCTTTTCCTTATCTGCCTCAGCCATCTTGATCTGATTATAGCCAGAGAATCCGTCCATAAAGGAGAATTTGTTGAAACCGGCCGTGTTGTCCACTAATAGATCGATGTGCGGTAGAGGGAAGTCATCTTTGGGACTTGCTTTATTGAGGTCTCGGTAATCCACACATACTCTGACTTTTCTATTCTTCTTCATGACCGGGACGATGTTTGCGACCCATTGAGGATATTCCGATACTTCGATAAAATTGACTTTAAGTAGCTTGTCTACTTCTTCCTTGATTGCAAGGGCTAGTTCCGGTTTGTATCGACGTTGCTTTTGTTTGATTGGATGAATCAAAGGATTAGTGGGGATTTTGTGCTCCACTATTTCTGAGTCTGATCCTGGCATATCTGCGTATGACCAAGCGAAGACATCTGAAAATTCTCTGAGAAGATTTATAATTTTCTCGGCTTCATCTGTTAGTAAATCTGCACCAATGAAGAGCTCTTTGGGCTCGTCTTCTGTTCCAATATTGATAGAAATTGGTTCTTGCAGAGTGACTTCCTTGGGATTTTCATGTCTCAGTAATCCTTGTTCTAGGCCATGGTAGCCGTCGAGGGATTCAGGATTTTGAATGACTTCTTCATCTGGATCTTCTGATGTTTCGGGGTCTTTTGACGATTGGCCGTCTGTCTCATCGAATTCATCTTAAATATGACCACACTCTATTTGAAAAGGTTCTGGGAGTTTGTCCCGGAATTCTTGAGTAGTTTCTGAAGTGTTATTCCTGCGTAGGAAGTATGTCAAGAAACAATTCAGAAAGCATATGAAGAAATTGAAACAACCATCGCATGCGAGGAATTGAAATGACTATCACACGTGAAGAAGTTGAAATGACCAACACATGCGAAGAAACTAAAATGACCATCACATGCGTGGAAATTGGAATGACTATCACATACGAAGAAATTAAAATGACCATCACATGCGTGGAAATTAAAATGACCATCACATGCGTGGACAAATGAGATGTCGTAGATATCAGGCCTCAGTGGGCTGGGCGTTATTCATGTGCCCGTATTTTCCTTATATCCCTCACATGCCCTGGAATACATCATCGTCCTGATGTGGATCCCACGACATCTCGGCACTAAGTAATCGTTACATTCGCTCCACCAGTCCACGACTAAAGATATGGTGGGTTTATTGACGCATCCGTTGATCGACATGCCAATCACGCGGATTCCATATGCATAAAAGTAAAAGGATGTATTGGAGTGTTTCACCCTTTAAGTGGCAACTCGTCCAGGTTCAATGCTCCTTTGAGGTGGAGATCTGCCATAGCATCGGCTAATTGCTCCTGTTGTAACGTGCCCCGTGATGCCGGAACAAATACCTCATATAAGTCTGGATAGCCAAGAATTCCACATGTCTCGATTCTTAGTTTCCAATCTTGAATAGTATCTTCTCCTTGTTCGGAGGAGTCATCTTCTTGTGATGATTCTTTCATATCCTCTTCTTATGAAATCTCTCCGTCTGAAAATTCTACTTCAATCAAGTTTACATGTTCTGGGAGAGGATTCTTTTGCACATTTGGTGTAGGGGCCGTAGCAGAGGCAAACGTAATAACTCCATCATCTAAGAGGTTCTGAATTTTGAATCGCAGGGCGATGCAATCTTTTGTGTCATGTCCAAGTACCCCAGAATGATAATGGCATACCGCCTTGGGATTATAGCCAATGGATGTAGGATGGGCTGGTTTGGCATCGACTGGTTTGAGGAAGCCCAGATCCCTTAAACGAAAGAACATAACATCCAACGGGTCAGGAGTCGGAGTTAAGTCTTCGAGTCTACGTCGTGGTCGCTCTTGTCCTACCGGCTTTGGCGGTGGAGGCCTCGCCGCGGGGGCCAATGGTCTGAATCTGTTCACAGTAGGTACAAAAGGTCTAGGCGCCGTTGCCATATATGTCCTTGGCGCATAAGAGGCTGGGGGTGGCACCGTTTTCATCAAAGGTTTGTTGTATTCTGCTGTTGCGACTAGCTCTTTGGGCTTAGTCTTCATTGCCGGCTTTACTGCGGGGGTCGGAATAAGACCGTCTCGACTAATCTGATCCAAACGGTCAGCATTAATCACTGCTTGGGCGAGGGTTGAAGGAGTCTGTCCGATCATGTAAGGGAGATATTCTCTGGGTAACAACTGATTGAACTCGTCTATCAGTTCTCGTTCTTTGAGAGTGGGTTTGATCTGAGATGCCACCTGACGAAAACGGTAAGCGAACTGCTTCATGTCTTCAGTTCGATACCTTTTCATTTTCCTCAGATCTGATATAGTAGGGGCCATTTCCACATTGAAACTGTAATAATTCAGAAAATCAAGCGCCAGCTCTTTGAAAGTGGAATATTGACTCAGATCCTTTGTATAATACCAATGGAGTGCCGACTCTGCCAGACTCTCTTGGAACATCGCAATGCGAAATTTATCATCAGCCGGATATACTGCCATTTTGTGACAGAAATGTTTCAAGTGCAGCTCTGGGCAACCCTTCCCTCTGAACTTCTCGAATTCAGGTATCTTAAATTTCGGAGGGATTTGAAATTGAGGGACATGGAAATCCTTGTATTCCCATGAATGTGCTCCGTAGCCCTGTATAGCATTTAGGCGCTCTTCTAGTTTCGCCAAGCGCTTTGACTCTGATTCCTGCATGGAGGATATCATTGCTTCGAGTCTTGTCTGGATAGCATTGGTTTGGCTGTGGTCTCCGAGTAGTTCATCGACAAGTGCGGCATTACGGATGGCAGGGTTTGGTTGGTGAATCTCCGCCTGTGGAGTTTGGTTGCTGATAGGGGGGCTGGGAGTTTCAAAGTTGTTGATTGGTGGAGAAGGAATAGTGGTAGAGACATAAGGAGTTGGCCTTGTCATGGGGAAATTTGGTCTTGCAGTATGTGGTTGGTGAGGATTTGGTTCATAGGTAGTTGGTGGGTAGGGAGTCGGCCCGAATCTAGGCTGGGAATAATATGGGGGAATATGTGGTTGGTAGGCGTTTGGTAAGAAGGTTCCAAGCATGTTTGGTGGATTATATGGGTGGGCCGGGGTGGCCGTTGATCCCATCCCGAGAGTGGGATGGAAATAAGGGTTATATATTGGAGGCGGGTTTGTCGGGACGGAAGACCCCATCATGTAGGGGGGAAGGTGTGGGTTATGTGGTGGAGCTGAGGTTGGGGTTACCACAGGCGGAGTAGTGAAAGGGATAGAAGTTGAGGTAGGGATTGGAATCTCCATGGCAGTCAGCTGCCTTTGCAACAGTTGTGCCATCATCTGCTTCAAGGAATCGAGCTCGGTGGTGAGAACATCGACCTTCTGCGACAGGGTATTATCCACAGCGCTTTGGGCTGGATTGGCATTATCAAGTACTTCCACAGCTGGCGGAGTAGTTGATGACTGTAAAGCTGATGCCGTAAAAGCGGTGATTGGAGGAATGTGAGTTGGGAGTGTACTCCCTGATCCCGATTGCCCCATGTTGAAAGTAGGGGTTGCAGCATTGAATGGCGGGAACATCATGTTGATCTCCGCAGTAGTAGAAGTCGGGAACGAGAGCCCCAGAGCGGGTGCCGAAGTGGCGGCGGTGGCAGTAAAGCTCGACCCGATCATGTTGGCAGGAAGCTCTTGAGCAATCTGGTCTTGAGTATGATTAGCCATGAGATTTTTCAAAGAGCGATATCGACGTCTCGTAATTGGAGCAATCTTGACAGATTAGTACCTTGGCGAGAAAAGAAAACTCAATCAGTATCTAGTGGTGGTAATATTTTGAATGCATGAGGTGTAGTGATGCATGACATGTCTAATGCAAGGATTGGATTGTGATTATAACGAATTCAGTCCAAGTGAAAAGCAGCGCGTTAGATAAAATTCAGAAAGGTTTGGAATGTCCGACTGCAGTGCGATTGAATCCATTTTGATAAACCTGCATACTTGGACGTTATTCAATTGTAATAACAATCCAATCCAACTCCTAATGTGAGATGAATTCACATGCAAGTTTTCTCCTAGTTGAACAATAATAATACTGAATAATTATAAGAGTGTTGATACATTGATTATTGATTAACAAGCATTCGTGCGAAATGGATGTAAATGAGTATGACGATATAAAAAGAGAAGGTAGGGAAGGGAGAAAAGAAATTGCGGAAACCCCCCATGACCAACCCAAACCGCTGCAAAAACGAACAGGGTTAATGTTACAATTATCACATACAAAACGTACCTGATACATGTCCCTGCACAAGTAATAGTCACTTAGTAACACGCAAATGCACGTGCGGAGTTCGGTACCTGTAGTGAGCAAACAATTCTAGACTCGGAAGAGGTTTCTAGACCTCCCTTGGACTAAGGGAGGCGGGGCCCCGACCCAAAACCACACCGCAAAGAGCAGCACAGCTGGGCCTAACGGTGACCCCCCTAAAATCCTAGCCCCGGGTTCGGGCATACCTAGACATGCCTAGGAAGCGGTAAACAAACACAAACAAAAGATCATACGAAAGGCATGAGCCAAACAATTACATGTGCAAACAATCACTCCTCCCCGCATGTGGATAGAAGGAAAGAGTTTTCAGTAGGAATCCACATGCGGGGTCCCCAGTGGAGTCGCCATCCGGGATGTGCGTCCCTCCCGCTCGTTCCCGAATGAGAACAAGAAGGAGGACCGTAATCCTTCGTGGCTCCGTAAAAATTCGTTTGTCGCTTAACCTAGGTAAGCTAAAAAAACGGAGTCGCCACCGACTTTATTAAAAAATGGTATAAAGTCGGAAAAACCAAAGAGGGTTCGGGGATTCCTAACTATTTACTCTCTCACTCAAACATGCGAAGAAGGGGTGGCGATGCTTTTAAAAATTTCCGGTTACGGGTGTTGGACCCGATCTGGGCCTTTGAGCCCAGACTCATGTCATTGGATTACGAGCTTAGGCTCGATTCGGGCGTTGGACCCGAACTCGTATGTGATGATCACGTGCGCAATCACATACAATTATCTAGATCAAAGTAGGCGGGGAAAGGCGGTGACCGTGGGCCTATACACCTGGACCCACGGTCCGTTACAAGTGGAAAAATAGAAAGTCGGGAAGGCCCGCACCTTCCCTCATGTACCTTAAGTTTGACGGTTGGGGCCGCTTTAACGTCTTCAATCATCGCGGTTTTTACACACGCGGAGAAAAATCCACGCGGTCTGTTACACGCGTCTTCAAGGCTTCCTTTCCACACTTGTTGGAATTTCGAGCTCGCACGAGTAGTGTTATGGGGCGTCTCCGTTGAGCTGTCCTGTTTTACAGCCGAGAGTGAACGTGCTCCATTTCGATCCAAGATTGCTCGGTCATATCCAAAAATGTCCAGAATAGAGAGAGGACAAGACAAAGAAGAGAAGGACAACGACGACGTTACTTTCATGCAAGTAAAGCGAAATTAGTATAAAAAGAAAGGGTGAGATTGCTCACCGTTGCGGGAATCTTGTTTCCCGGATCCTCATAGCTCCGTGAAGTTCGACTAAAGTTATTCTGCCTTGCTTGGGATGAATTGCATCGAATCTCCTCATGTTAATCCTCATGTGAATGGTATTGATGCAGGGCAAGTTTAAATCATGTTGAATTGAATTGTCAATCTGAAACTTTCACACCTGCGAACGTACGACCTTCTGTGGTTGTTTGAGGATAAAGAAATTGGAGCTGCTGGACGCGGAAGTTGCCCTGTCGCTTGGTGGACGGCGAACTTCAACTGGTTTCTACTCTCCGATGACTAACCTTGACGGCGACGTAGAAGGCTGGTTCCAGGGGGTATCCGCGAGCTGTGGCCGACCTTGGCGACGATGCTGGAGTTTGCACCAAGGGGTTCCCGCGGAGCTGCGGCCGACCTTGGCGACGATGCTGGAGTTGGCTTCAGGGGATTTCCGCGGGGCCGTTTCTTACCTTGAATCAGAAAAGGCCGGGGAGATGATCGGGAGGCCACCACGCCAAGGGAGAGGGACGATCGGAGGAGACTGGAAGCCAGGGAGAGAAGGGAGCTGGGGAAGCGTTTTTCTGTTTTTTTTCGTTTTTCTGTTTCTCTTTTTGTTGTTTAACCGCTCCTCTCCCCCCAACAGAAACATTCTTTATACCCACGTGGGGAAAGTGTGTGTGGAAGGGAGACGAGTGCTCCGTGTGAGAGTGGCCTTCTCTTTATTTTTTTATTATTTTTTTTTTTAATTTTGCAAAATCTTTGATTGAGTCCATTGATTTGTTTTATCTTCTCATATTAGTCCGCTCAATTTGGTCTAAAAGAAAACGTGAGATCGTGGTTAAAATGTTTCTAATTTCACACGATCCTTCTAAGAATCACGGATGGATTATGAGGTTTTATTTTTCTTTTCAATTAATTACGTATTGATCTTAAATTAATTTTATCTTACAAAAGAGTTTAAACCGAATAGTAAAAAGAAAAAAAAAATTATTAAATCCTCAAATTTCTACGACAACAAAACAAAGCAAAATGACAAAAGTTTGAAAAATGAATAAAAGGGGTTTTGTTCGGAAAAAGTAAAATGTAATGATAAATTAGTCTCATGTAACTAATTTCTTTAAAATTAGCAACCTAACCATGTCTAGGGGTGATTTTTTATTAACAATGTGAAATATAATAAAATTTTGAACTGCTAAAACTTTGCTTTTAGTTATGTCGAAAAATAAACATACTTGTAACATAGTGCGATAGAATACAATTGGTTGCATGTAACTAATTCGAAATTAATCACCCAATCATGTTCATGATGATTTTTCATAGAGAGAAAAAGAAATTCTAAAACTTCGACCTACTGAAATTTCGATTTATTTACTTGATTTTAAATTTTGATTTTTATTCGTAAAACAATTTAAGGAACATTGAATCGGGATTTGCTTCGTTCAATCTTCAAAATTCCAAAAATTCGATTTGGGGTAACTACACTATTCAACAATATATTATGCATCAAGATTACTTTTGTGGTCTAAAATATATGATTTTTCAAAAATGGACGATGTATCAACCATGTTTTTGTGACCCTTTCCCACTTGAAATTTCAAATTATTTACTGTACAAGTCTAAATATTCTCATTTTTTAACTCATTATTTCTTACACAATGGGCTTGAAAGAACTTTATTTTGTCAGATTATGAGCTTCATAGTATGAGTTATTATACAAACCATTTTGACATGCATTTTGAGTTGATTAAACAGATTGGATTTAATGAATTTATTATCATTTTATTTCTGGAAAATTATTTTGTTTAAAATTTTACAGATATGTTAATCTTTGAGCTACGCTTATTTTAACACAAGTTTTACCCCATTTGGGCTTATGAATCATGAGTTATAGATTTTGGATTGGTCAATCTGCAATTACATTAGGTTTCAGGCCTGTCCCAACCTAAGTTTAATTTTCTGCTATTGTGGAGTCATTTCATTTGATCCAAAATTTTATAGTATACATCTTTATAGTATACATTTGATTAGAGTTTGATATTTTTCCTTGACAGTACATCATTCAAATTTGAACACTTTAACCATCTTCATTTTTGGTTTTATAGGTGCTTATAGTCTGTCACCGCCTCACAAGGCTCTGGCGAGCGGTGTATTGGGGTGGAAACGCTTCACTTAAAGCGGACCGAACTAACGGCCTAGCCGAAGTATGGCCATCCCTGTGGGCTTGAGGTAATGGAGAGTGGTGTGGGCCTCCCCGAATTCTAAGTCAACTTGTAACGGGCTGCAAGACAAGTGCATAGGTCTGCGGTCATCACCCTTTCCTACTCCATTTGATCTAAATAATTGATATGTGGTTGTGGCACATGCTGTTAAGCTCAAAGGTTTTACGTCGCATGATGTTTTATGATCAAACAAACATTAGTTTGGACCCAAAAGCCCGAACCGGATCTAATGCATGTAAGACATTGCCTCGAGTCCGGTGTGTTGCTCGGATCAGGGCTAACGCCCATAACCGAAAGACTTTTCTGGAGCAAACGCCACATTTTGCATGTAAGAGTTAGTAATTAGGAATTCCCAAAACAACTATTTTTTCAACTTAAAGAGTTTCTATAAACAAAGCATATGGTGAAAGCTTGCCTAGGTTAAGCAACAATAGTCATTTTTATGGAGCCTTCATGGATGAGGGGAAGGCGACGCGAGCCGCCAAATCTTCCCTTTCATGGATCACTCTCCGTTTTTTTCATGGAACTAGATACCTCGACGCTCGAGTTAAGGTATCGACCGGAGGAATCAAGGGGAGCGGACCTTGGACCTCGTGTCATCCGAACCACATCACGTGCTTGCGAGGTAATGGAAGGGGCGTGAGTGAAAGTGTTTCCAAATAAAAGTACGAAAGAGAAATTAACAAGTAACTATTAATAGTAGAAATATCTAGGACTTCCAACTTCCCCCTATGTCGTTTGCATCTGATCCCCTTTTAATAACGCTATTGAATCATAACAATTGTTAACATAGGATTCTAAATTCTCCTTGTATTTTACCCGTACATACGATGACGTATAACCATGTATCGAATTCCTTATTTTATTCCTAGGCAAGAAACTAGTGGTGACCCATTATGTTTCAATCCTATATGTGATACCTAAGGTGTACCAACGTATTCATATCGTCCACACGATTAGTTTAGTTTCCCAACCCTTATACTACTTAGGTTATCCAATTTGAGATCTTTTCCAGACTACCTCCCCGAGTCTCTTTAAACTATTTGATCAATGTTAAGTGCTGATCGATCAATAAACATGCATTAGGAACAGAATTGAATAAACAATTATGAAATTTGAATCACATAAGGAAATTGAGGTCAGAGTACCATAGTGACACGAGGTTTCATCATAGACATAAAATGATGAATTAGTTCACAACTAAAGTAAATGAAAACATCGATTCAATTTCAGAGGAAAACAAGGATATAAGCAAATTAAATGAAAATAATTGGCGGAACCGTCTCTAGTCGTAGGTTCCTTGTTTCATGTCGTCTCCTAGGTCGAACATCTCCTCAAAGAGAACAAGAAAGCCTTTTTATATGTTCTAGAAATAAACCTAGAGAATCTAGGAAATTCATGGAAAGAAATACTTTCTTTTGTGTCCGTGCAACTCAACGACTTTCTGGTGGAACAACACCAAGTCTTTGTCTTACTTCCTTGCATTTCGTGCAGATGTATGAAGTCCGGGTGCAGCGACACCAACTCTATGAATGATTCGACCTCTCACATTCGTCTTGTAAATTCATCCTCTTGTTTGCGCAATCTGGTTTGGTCATTTCGGGGTAAGCAGATCATTTATGATGAAAAGGATGAGCTTCCAAAGAATGATCCGGCGTTCCTACTGAGTGGAACCGTGCAGTCCCATACACGAGATAGATCTTCTAAAGAACAAAGCTTTTTTTCAATAAGCCAATTCACTTGGAACTCTGCTGATCCACTCTTTTTCACTTTCAAAGATCGACCCTGTCTCTTTGTTTTTAAATCAAGAAATCTTTGCAGTGGCCTTATTAATTCATTGTCATGCGTTTTCACTCTAATTTCAACTATCAAAATGGCTTAAAAATACGAAAGTGAGAGGATGAACAACAAATTAGAAACATAATTTTTTCTAATAACCCAAGTCATTCAAACGTGAAAATATCCTTTTCATTATTCACAGATATGACCGCACACTTCCCCGTAGTCAGATTCCCTTCTTCACCTATGATGCTCATGCAAGATGCTTTCATAACATAAAATTTTTTCATCCCAATAAGTTGCACACTTAAACGTAACAAACCCCACTACATATAGTTCATGACAACCATATGACTCACAAAGACCACTATAAACAATTCTCTCAACTCATCAAGGGTTTTACAACATTTCATTACACAACTTCACTTTTTTCCCGATTTCACGAATCTAAATATATCATCTAATTTCTACAGATGCTCATGTAAGAAGTTCTCGATCAATGACTCCCTGTCAAGGTAGACCAAGGCAATAGGAGATTAGGAACCCCTCGAATCGATCCCTCACGCAAGCACAGAAAACTCACACCACAAGTTCATATTCATACATTCTTTTTCCTTCTTTTATTATTTTTTCTTCTTTTTGTTCAAAACTGAAGTAAATGAAAACATCGATTCAATTTCAGAGGAAAACAACGGTATAAGAACATTAACTGAAAATAATTGGCGGAACCGTCTCCAGTCGTAGGTTCCTTGTTTCATGTCGCCTCCTAGGTCGAACATCTCCTCAAAGAAAAGAAGAAAGCCTTTTTATATGTTCTAGAAATAAACCTAGAGAATCTAGAAAATTCATGGAAAGCAATACTTTCTTTTGTGTCCGTGCAGCTCAACGACTTTCTGGTGGAACAACACCAAGTCTTTGTCTTACTTCCTTGCATTTCGTGCAGATGTATGAAGTCCGGGTGCAGCGACACCAACTCTATGAATGATTCGACCTCTCACATTCGTCTTTTAAATTCATCCTCTTGTTTGCGCAATCTGGTTTGGTCATTTCGGGGTAAGCAGATCATTTATGATGAAAAGGATGAGCTTCCAAAGAATGATCCGGCGATCCTACAGAGTGGAACCGTGCAGTCCCATACACGAGATAGATCTTCTAAAGAACAAAGCTTTTTTTCAATAAGCCAATTCATTTGGAACTCAGCTGATCCACTCTTTTTCACTTTCAAAGATCGACCCTGTCTCCTTGTTTTTAAATCGAGAAATCTTTGCAATGGCCTTATTAATTCATTGAAATGCGTTTTCGCTCTAATTACAACTATCAAAATGGATGAAAAAGACGAAAGTGAGAGGATGAACAACAAATTAGAAACATAATTTTTTCTAATATCCCAAGTCATTCAAACGTGAAAATATCCTTTTCATTATTCACAGATATGACCGCACACTTCCCCGCAGTCAGATTCCCTTCTTCACCTATGATGCTCATGCAAGATGCTATCACAACATAAATTTTTTTCATCCCAATAAGTTGCACACTTAAAATTAACAAACCGCACTACATATAGTTCATGACAACCATATGACTCACAAAGACTACTATAAACAATTCTCTCAACTCATCAATGGTTTTACAAGATTTCATTACACAACTTCACTTTTTTCCCGATTTCACGACTCTAAATATATCATCTAATTCCTACAAAAGCTCCTGTAAGAAGTTCTCGATCAATGACTCCCTGTCAAGTTAGACCAAGGCATTAGGTGATTAGGCACCCCTCGGATCGATCACTTGAGCAAGCACAGAAAACTCACACCACAAGTACATATTCATACATTCTTTTTCCTTCTTTAATTACTTTTTCTTCTTTTTGTTCATAACTAAAGTAAATGAAAACATCGATTCAATTTCAGAGGAAAACAAGGCTATAAGAACATTAAAATAATTGGCAGAACAGTTTCCAGTCGTAGGTTCCCTGTTTCATGTCGCCTCCTAGGTTGAACATCTCCTCAAAGAGAAGAAGAAAGCCTTTTTATACGTTCTAGAAATAAACCTAGAGAATCTTGGAAATTCATGGAAAGAAATACTTTCTTTTGTGTCCGTGCAACTCAACGACTTTCTGGTGCAACAACACCAAGTCTTTGTCTTACTTCCTTGCATTTCGTGCATATGTATGAAGTCCGGGTGCAGCGACACCAACTCTATGAATGATTCGACCTCTCACATCCGTCTCGTAAATTCATCCTCTTGTTTGCGAAATCTGGTTTGGTCATTTCGGGGTAAGCAGATCATTTATGATGAAAAGGATGACCTTCCAAAGAATGATCCAGAGTTCTTACAGAGTGGAACCACGCAGTCCCATACACGAGATAAATCTTTTAAAGAACAAAGCTTTTCTTGAATAAGCCTATTCATTTGGAACTCTGCTGATCCACTCTTTTTCACTTTCAAAGATCGACCCTGTCTTTATGTTTTTAAATCGACAAATCTTTGCAGTGGCCTTATTAATTCATTGTCATGCGTTTTCACTCTAATTTCAACTATCAAAATGGATGAAAAAGACGAAAGTAAGAGGATGAACAACAAATTAGAAACATATTTTTTTCTAATAACCCATGTCATTTAAACGTGAAAATATCCTTTTCCTTATTCACAGATATGACCGCACACTTCCCGGTAGTTGGATTCCCTTCTTCACCTATGATGCTCATGCAAGATTCTTTCATAACATAAAATTTTTTTTCATCCCAACAAGTTGCACACTTAACATTAACAAGCCACACTACAAATAGTTCATGACAACCATGTGACTCACAAAGACCACTATAAACAATTCTCTCAACTCATCAATGGTTTTACAACATTTTATTACACAACTTCACTTTTTTCCCGATTTTACGACTCTAAATATATCATCTAATTTCTACAAAATCTCATGTAAGAAGTTCACGGTCAATGACTCCCTATCAAGTTAGACCAAGGCATTAGGTGATTAGGCACCCCTCGGATCGATCACTCGAGCAAGCATAGAAAACTCACACCACAAGCACATATTCATACATTCTTTTTCCTTCTTTTATTACTTTTACTTCTTTTTGTTCATAACTAAAGTAAATGAAATCATCTATTCAATTTCAGAGGAAAACAACGGTATAAGAACATTAAATGAAAATAATTGGCGGAACCGTCTCCAGTCGTAGTTCCTTGTTTCATGTCGCCTCCTAGGTCGAACATCTCCTCAAAGAGAAGAAGAAAGCCTTTTTATATGTTCTAGAAATAAACCTAGAGAATCTTGGAAATTCATGGAACGAAATACTTTCTTTTGTGTCCGTGCAACTCAACGACTTTCTGGTTGAACAACACCAAGTCTTTGTCTTACTTCCTTGCATTTCGTGCAGATGTATGAAGTCCGAGTGCAGCGACACCAACTCTATGAATGATTCGACCTCTCACGTTCGTCTCGTAAATTCATCTTCTTGTTTGCGCAATCCGGTTTGGTCATTTCGGTGTAAGAAGATCATTTATGATGAAATGGATGAGCTTCCGAAGAATGATCTGAATTGAATAAGCCAATTCATTTGGAACTCTGCTGATCACAGAATACAGACATTCCATTTCATCACAGAATACAAACTCATTTTCGATTTTTAACGACGTGGCTTTGTTAGTCAATTTCTAGGGAAGAGCAATTTCCTTTATAGTATCCCATGGCACCCCGCCCTCCTGCATAATTCAAAACCAAAGACAGAAACCACAAGTCAAGGTGAGTGTCTTTTAAAGCTCTATGCAACATTTGGTTGATGAGTTTTCCTACATCAATATTCATTCTCTTCAATATGCAAAACATCTGTGTTGCTCGTTCCCCGGTCACATTGCTTGTGTTTGTCCCTGAAATGAGTCTCACCGAGACAAACCAAACCCACATTTTGGCCTTATTAGTGTGATCTTCGTCATGTAATGCCAAAGGTTCATTCCTTATTAACTTCTTTCATGTTGACCCTTGTCTAGTTAAACATTCAAGCACATCACCTGCACTAAAATACTTGTTAAGATATTTGGTTAACTCATCTGGTTGGGCAGGGGAAGATGTAATAGTTCAGCAACAGTTTGAGAGCGAAATAATATTAGATTTACCTCTAACTCTAATGCTTTCATGATTTTCATCATGAGTGCTCGCATTGGCATTTTCCTTATAATTGGAGCCACTGTAGCTCCCGCGGGAGACAAAAAATATTTCAAGTGCATATGCCTACAACCTATAATTTTATATAGCACAATGACGTACCTCGAACCACCCACGTTCAGAAACTAAGGTCTAGCTCACCATTGTCTCTTGATAATTTTGGGGGGCGTCATCTGACAAGTTCCTCCCTCTAACAACTCCCGGCGAACTCCCCGCTGTTGGTTTCATTTTGGATGCCATCACAATTGACCACTCTCGATCTCTACATGCTATAATAGTCCATGATCACAGAACCGCAAGATGAATAACGAGTTTACCGGAATGCTTAGGCATGGGTGTTAGAGTGCGAAGATGATGTAGATTCGGGACCGGACAATGAGCAAGTGTGGATGATGGGTTTGGTCGTTAGGGTCGACACTCACCTACAAAATATGTAAAGTGATTAAGGTAAGAGGAGAAAAAAAGGTATGCCGTTTTTATGATTTTGTTAGTCAATTTTCTTAAATTTCAGGAGGTGCAGTTGCACTAAACAGTATAACTTTGGCACTAACACCTGCAGAACTTATGAAAAGTAAACACAAAAACGAGAAATTCTTGTCCAGTAATCGTACAATTCACTTGTGCATTATCTAAGGTACGATTAGCATCATAAATAACATAAAAAACTTTGCCTACCCTTTATCCTGACACAACACCCACGGTATAGTCACTAGCATCCCACATTAATTCAAAAGGCAATAAGGATAGGTTAGGATGATAACGTCTTCTTTAACGCAATGAAAGCTGGGATGCATGCTTCATAGGAGGTGAATGGTTTGTCCTTCTCCAACAAATTGCAAAGTGGTTTGGTGATCTTGGAGAAATCCTTGATAAATGTATAGTAAAAACCGACATTCCCAAGAAATTTTCTAACTACTTTAGCAGAGGTTGGGGGTGGCAACTTCTCAATGGTTTGCTGTATCCATTGTAATTCCTTTGCTTAATATCCTTTGTTTAAGTACAATACCATCTCTAACCATGAATTGTCATTTCTCCTAATTTAATATTAGATTAGTCTCTTCACATCTTTTAAGAACTGTAGTTAAATTCATCAAACAATTAGAATATGATGTACCAAAAACAAAGAAGTTGTCCATGATTACCTCAAGAACATTTTCAACCATGTCAAAAAAATTGCCATCATACATCGTTTAAAAATAGTCAGTGTATTACACAATCTAAAAGGCATACGACGGAAAGCAAAAGTACCGTATGGACATGTAAAGGTTGTCTTCTCTTGGCTACAAGAGCAATCAAAGTTTGATTGTATCCGATGTTCCCATTCAAGAAATAATATAACTTCTTACCTGCCAACCTGTCGAGCATTTGGTCAATAAAGTGAAGGGGAAAGTGATCCTTCCTAGTTGCCTAGGTCGGCTTATGATAATGCATGCACACAGTCAATCCAAGCACCATTCCTATTGTACGAGTTTGTTTGTCTCATTGTCCACCACCGTTATGCCCCCCTTTTTGTGCACACATTGCACAAGACTTACCTATGGAATATCAGAAATATGATTAATAACGCATGCATATAATCATTTGATTATCTCATTTTTCACTACTTCCTTCATATTCGTGTGAATTCGTCGCAGAGCTTCAACTGAAGCTTTGTAATTATCATCCAAGAAGATCTTGTGCATGCAAATAAAAGGGTTTATCCTTGGATATCTGCGATCATCTAACCTAAGGCTCGTTTGTGCTTCTTTAGGATTTTAGTAACTTCTCTTCCTCTTAGTCTGTCAAATCTACAAAGAAGATGACGGGTAAGGTATGAGAGAGATCAGGATGAGCAGACCTCATGTCCTTAACGGGGTTCGACGGTTGTTCCAACGTCTCGAAGTGAGTTGACCCTTCTTGTCAAATATTTTGGGGACTCTGTAATGCTTTGGTTTTTATGCACCTCTTCAACTTCGGTTGGTGCAGCATGTGTGAAGGGAGAATCAATTGTATGCTAAGCTGAGTAAATGTGAATTCAACAATGCTTTCAAACGATCGTTATGGTTTACTTGTGAGACATACTCGGAGGAATACATGTCCACAATATCGAGAAATAAACATTCGTCGGCATCATTTGGTCATTTCATAGATTTACAAACATTAAATCCACTTAATGGTCATGACACAGATAGTAGTCAACTCTCTTTTTGACATCAATTAATGCTCGTCATGTAGCTACGAATGGCCGACCCAAGATGACCAAAATTTGTTGATCCGCCTCAAAGTTTAAAACAAGGAAGTCAGCAAGGAATGTGAATTTATGTACCTTCACCCATAAATCCTCAACTATCCCTTCAAGATAGGTAATAGACCAATCGACTAATTATAAAGATACTGATGTGGGTTTTACCTCACCTAAGCCTAACTCTTTGTAGACAGAAAATGGCATTAGATTAATGCTTGGACCTAAGTCACATGAAGCCTTCCTGAAAAATGTTGAACCAATTGTGCACGGAATTGTAAAACTACCGGGATCCTTTAGTTTTAGTGACAGCTGCGTTACTTGACTCGGTTAGCACCACCGTCTCCAAATCGCCCAATCTTCTAATCTTTGAGAGTACTTCCTTCATACACTTGACGTACTAGGGAATCTGCTCAACAGCATCTGCAAAAGGAATATTAATGTGAAGCTTTTGTGCTCTTTGTGGAAAGGGTATTGTTGGACGCTCCATTTTCTTCGTCGTAGTTTTCGTCATCTTTATCCTTTGCTTCGAATTAATTGAAAACTTGATAGGCATGACACTCTCCATCGGTTGATTGATTTGAATGTGTCCATCGGGATTGTTTGCTGACTTTATCTCAGATGTGGTCTGATTCATTTCTACACTAATACTTCTTTCCTCAAGCGTTCGACCATTCCTCAAAGTGATCGCCTTTGCTTGCTCCACCGGATTCACCCATGTATCACTTGGTAATGACCCATATGGTCTGAAATTTATAAATTGTGCCAACTGACTAACTTGGTTATCCAAATTTCGGATAGATGTCGCTTGGTTCTTCATCAGACGTCTTGATTAGCCATATACTTCATCGTCATCTCCTCAAAATTTGGCTTCATTTTTATCTATGTGCTTGAGGCTACTGGAAATTTGAAGTGGTGGTGGTTGATTCCCTACCACTTGTGATCCTTTCCAAGAAAGGTTTGGGTTATTTCTCCAACCCGAATTATATGTAGTGGAGAACGGGTTATTCTTCTGGTTTCCGATGAAATTCGCTTCTTCCAAGCTCGCCTATACTGTTTAGTTACGTAATTTTGCTATGTATATCTCGCAGTGGCTTAAAGTACCTTGAACTTAATTGACATTCACGATCTCAAACTTCTTTAAGAGGGCCTCTAATTGAACTTGAATTGAGGTCAGGGTATCGAGATCATGTACTCCGGATGTTCTTCTTCTACTCATCCTGTCAAAATGTTGATTTAGCATACAGGTTTTCATCATCGTTTCCAAGAGCTCTAATCCCTCGACGTAGGATTTCTTTAAGAATGAAACACTGATGCTATATTTAAATCTTTGTAGACAGAAAATGGCATTAGATTAATGCTTGGACCTAAGTCACATGAAGCCTTCCTGAAAAATGTTGAACCAATTGTGCACGGAATTGTAAAACTACCGGGATCCTTTAGTTTTAGTGACAGCTGCGTTACTTGACTCGGTTAGCACCACCGTCTCGAAATCGCCCAATCTTCTAATCTTTGAGAGTACTTCCTTCAGAAACTTGACGTACTAGGGAATCTGCTCAACAGCATCTGCAAAAGGAATATTAATGTGAAGCTTTTGTGCTCTTTGTGGGAAGGGTAGTGCTGGACGCTCCATTTTCTTCGTCGTAGTTTCAGTCATGTATATCCTTTGCTTCGAATTAATTGAAGACTTGATAGACATGACACTCTCCATCGGTTGATTGATTTGAATGTGTCCATCGGGACTGTTTGCTCACTTTATCTCAGATGTGGTCTGATTCATTTCTACATTAATACTTCTTTCCTCAAGCGTTCGACCATTCCTCAAAGTGATCGCCTTTGCTTGCTCCACCGGATTCATCCATGTATCACTTGGTAATGACCCATATGGTCTGAAATTTATAAATTGTGCCAACTGACTAACTTGGTTATCCAAATTTCGGATAGATGTCCCTTGGTTCTTCATCAGACGTCTTGATTAGCCATATACTTCAACATCATCTCCTCAAAATTTGGCTTCATTTTTATCTATGTGCTTGAGGCTACTGGAAATTTGAAGGTGGTGGTGCTTGATTCCCTACCACTTGTGATCCTTTCCAAGAAAGGTTTGGGTTATTTCTCCAACCCGGATTATATGTAGTGGAGAACGGGTTATTCTTCTGGTTTCCGATGAAATTCGCTTCTTCCATGCTCGCCTATACTGTTCAGTTATGTAATTTGCTATGTATATCTCGCAGTGGCTTAAAGTACCTTGAACTTAATTGACATTCACCATCTCAAACTTCTTAATGAGGGCCTCTAATTGAACTTGAATTGAGGTCATGGTATCGAGATCATGTACTCCGGATGTTCTTCTTCTACTCATCCTGTCAAAATGTTGATTTAGCATACAGGTTTTCATCATCGTTTCCAAGAACTCTAATCCCTCGACGAAGGATTTCTTTAAGAATGATCCACTGATGCTATATTTAAATCTTTGTAGACAGAAAATGGCATTAGATTAATGCTTGGACCTAAGTCACATGAAGCCTTCCTGAAAAATGTTAAACCAATTGTGCACGGAATTGTAAAACTACCGGGATCCTTTAGTTTTAGTGACAGCTGCATTACTTGACTCGGTTAGCACCACCGTCTCGAAATCGCCTAATCTTCTAATCTTTGAGAGTACTTCCTTCATAAACTTGACGTTCTGGGGAATCTGCTCAACAGCATCTGTAAAAGGAATATTAAAGTGAAGCTTTTGTGCTCTTTGTGGGAAGGGTAGTGCTGGACGCTCCATTTTCTTCGTCGTAGTTTGAGTCATCTATATCCTTTGCTTCGAATTAATTGAAGACTTGATAGGCATGACACTCTCCATCGGTTGATTGATTTGAATGTGTCCATCGGGATTTTTTGCTGACTTTATCTCAGATGTGGTCCGAGTCATTTCTACACTAATACTTCTTTCCTCAAGATTTCGACCATTCCTCAAAGTGATTGCCTTTGCTTGCTCCACCGGATTCACCCATGTATCACTTGGTAATGACCCATATGGTCTGAAATTTATAAATTGTGCCAACTGACTAACTTGGTTATCCAAATTTCGGATAGATGTCGCTTGGTTCTTCATCAGACGTCTTGATTAGCCATATACTTCAACATCATCTCCTCAAAATTTGGCTTCATTTTTATCTATGTGCTTGAGGCTACTGGAAATTTGAAGGTGGTGGTGCTTGATTCCCTACCACTTGTGATCCTTTCCAAGAAAGGTTTGGGTTATTTCTCCAACTCGGATTATATGTAGTGGAGAACGGGTTATTCTTCTGGTTTCCGATGAAATTCGCTTCTTCCATGCTCGCCTATACTGTTCAGTTAAGTAATTTGCTATGTATATCTCGCAGTGGCTTAAAGTACCTTGAACTTAATTGACATTCACTATCTCAAACTTCTTAATGAGGGCCTCTAATTGAACTTGAATTGAGGTCAGGGTATCGAGATCATGTACTCCGGATGTTCTTCTTCTACTCATCCTGTCAAAATGTTGATTTAGCATACAGGTTTTCATCATCGTTTCCAAGAACTCTAATCCCTCGACGAAGGATTTCTTTAAGAATGATCCACTGATGCTATATTTAAATCTTTGTAGACAGAAAATGGCATTAGATTAATGCTTGGACCTAAGTCACATGAAGCCTTCCTGAAAAATGTTGAACCAATTGTGCACGGAATTGTAAAACTACCGGGATCCTTTAGTTTTAGTGACAGCTGCATTACTTGACTCGGTTAGCACCACCGTCTCGAAATCGCCTAATCTTCTAATCTTTGAGAGTACTTCCTTCATAAACTTGACGTTCTGGGGAATCTGCTCAACAGCATCTGTAAAAGGAATATTAAAGTGAAGCTTTTGAGCTCTTTGTGGGAAGGGTAGTGCTGGACGCTCCATTTTCTTCGTCGTAGTTTCAGTCATCTATATCCTTTGCTTCGAATTAATTGAAGACTTGATAGGCATGACACTCTCCATCGGTTGATTGATTTGAATGTGTCCATCGGGATTTTTTGCTGACTTTATCTCAGATGTGGTCTGATTTATTTCTACACTAATACTTCTTTCCTCAAGATTTCGACCATTCCTCAAAGTGATCGCCTTTGCTTGCTCCACCGGATTCACCCATGTATCACTTGGTAATGACCCATATGGTCTGAAATTTATAAATTGTGCCAACTGACTAACTTGGTTATCCAAATTTCGGATAGATGTCGCTTGGTTCTTCATCAGACATCTTGATTAGCCATATACTTCAACATCATCTCCTCAAAATTTGGCTTCATTTTTATCTATGTGCTTGAGGCTACTGGAAATTTGAAGGTGGTGGTGCTTGATTCCCTACCACTTGTGATCCTTTCCAAGAAAGGTTTGGGTTATTTCTCCAACTCGGATTATATGTAGTGGAGAACGGGTTATTCTTCTGGTTTCCGATGAAATTCGCTTCTTCCATGCTTGCCTATACTGTTCAGTTAAGTAATTTGCTATGTATATCTCGCAGTGGCTTAAAGTACCTTGAATTTAATTGACATTCACGATCTCAAACTTCTTAATGAGGGCCTCTAATTGAACTTGAATTGAGGTCATGGTATCGAGATCATGTACTCCGGATGTTCTTGTTCTACTCATCCTGTCAAAATGTTGATTTAGCATACAGGTTTTCGACATCGTTTCCAAGAGCTCTAATCCCTCGACGTAGGATTTCTTTAAGAATGATCCACTGATGCTATATATATATCTTTGTAGACAGAAAATGGCATTAGATTAATGCTTGGACCTAAGTCACATGAAGCCTTCTTGATAAATGTTGAACCAATTGTGCACGGAATTGTAAAACTACCGGGATCCTTTAGTTTTAGTGACAGCTGCATTACTTGACTCGGTTAGCACCACCGTCTCGAAATCGCCTAATCTTCTAATCTTTGAGAGTACTTCCTTCATAAACTTGACGTATTGGGGAATCTGCTCAACAGCATCTGCAAAAGGAATATTAATGTGAAGCTTTTGTGCTCTTTGTGGAAAGGGAAGTGTTGGACGCTCCATTTTCTTCGTCGTAGTTTCAGTCATCTATATCCTTTGCTTCGAATTAATTGAAGACTTGATAGGCATGACACTCTCCATCGGTTGATTGATTTGAATGTGTCCATTGGGATTGTTTGCTGACTTTATCTCAGATGTGGTCTGATTCATTTCTACACTAATACTTCTTTCCTCAAGATTTTGACCATTTCTCAAAGTGATCGCCTTTGCTTGCTCCACCGGATTCACCCATGTATCACTTTGTAATGACCCATATGGTCTGAAATTTATAAATTGTGCCAACTGACTCACTTGGTTATCCAAATTTCGGATATATGTCGCTTGGTTCTTCATCAAACGTCTTGTTTAGCCATATACTTCATCATCATCTCCTCAAAATTTGGCTTCATTTTTATCTATGTGCTTGAGGCTACTGGAAATTTGACGGTGGTGGTGCTTGATTCCCTACCACTTGTGATCCTTTCCAAGAAAGGTTTGGGTTATTTCTCCAACCCGGATTATATGTAGTGGAGAACGGGTTATTCTTCTGGTTTCCGATGAAATTCGCTTCTTCCATGCTGGCCTATACTGTTCAGTTAAGTAATTTGCTATGTATATCTCGCAGTGGCTTAAAGTACCTTGAACTTAATTGACATTCACAATCTCAAACTTCTTAATGAGGGCCTCTAATTGAACTTGAATTAAGGTCAGGGTATCGAGATCATGTACTTCGGATGTTCTTCTTCTACTCATCCTGTCAAAATGTTGATTTAGCATACAGGTTTTCATCATCGTTTCCAAGAGGTCTAGTCCCTCGACGTAGGATTTCTTTTAGAAAGATTCACTGATGCTATATTTAAATCTTTATGAGCGGATTCTGTCAGTCCATTATAGAATGCAACCATCCTAGAAGGTCATGGTATGGGCATTAGATCAACAGGATTTTAAATGCTCCCACACTTCGAAAAAGGATTCCATATCTTCATGTCTGAAAGTAGTAATCTCGTTTCTCATGCGCTTCGATGGAGGAAAATAAAGGTCTGGAAAAGCTTCTCCACTTGCGCCATATGGTGAAAGAATTCACTGGGAGTGAATGGAACCAACCCAATGCTTTGTCCATCAGCGAGAACGCGAGCAACTTCTATGTCATAGCATCTTGTGGGACTTTGTTTTGCCTAAAAGTGTCGTAAACACTCAGGAATTTGCTCAAGTGCTCATGGGGGTCCTCCGGAGGCGTTTCTCTGAACTAAATTGATTTTTGGATTATCTTCATCATCGACGTCATGATCTCATAATCTCGAGCCTAGATAGTTGGCAGTGCCAACACAAGACCACTGAACTCCACAATCGATTTGTTGTCCAAATCCAGTATTCCTTCATTACCTCTTATTGGGACAAGGTTGTCCCCCACTTCATTCTCCTGATTATCATCACCTGTAGCTTCCTATTGCACTCTTAACCTGTGCCAAAATTGCTTGTGAAATGTCCTCTCGATTTCGGGGTCGAAAGGAACCAACTTTGTGCTTTCGCTTCGTTAATAAGAAAATAAAATAAAAATAAAAGAAAATAAGAAAAAT
The DNA here is from genome assembly GCA_023653495.1 of Melastoma candidum. Taxonomy (NCBI): domain Eukaryota; kingdom Viridiplantae; phylum Streptophyta; class Magnoliopsida; order Myrtales; family Melastomataceae; genus Melastoma; species Melastoma candidum. The sequence goes on along the minus strand of CM042884.1, from coordinate 11,976,243 downwards.
TGGATCGTCAATCGATTACCAATAATGAATGTAAAAGAAAATTCTTCAAAAAACAAATTCCCCGGCAACGATGCCAAAATTTGAGGTGCGTCGTTAAGGCAACAAAAAATTTTCCTTTTCGACCTATCTAGAACAGCATGGGAAAGTAAGAGTCAATCCCGCTGAGTATTTCACTGATAAAATACTTATAACGTCGTTCTTAGTACTAAATTGAGGTCAGGCATAAGTTAAAGAATATTGTTTTCGAATAAAAGTACGAAGATGAAATTAACAAGTGACAATCAATTGTAGAAATATCTAGGACGTCCAACTTCCGTGTCACCATGTATCTAATTCCATACTCTATTTTTAGGTAAAAAGCTAGTGGTGACCCATTGTTTTAATCCTATGTGTGTTACATAAGGTGTTATGATATATTCCTATCATTCACACGACTAGTCCGGTTTCCCAACACTTCAACTACTTAGGTTATCAAATTTGATATTTATTCTAGACTACCCTCCCGAGTTTCCCAAGATTATTTGAGCAATATTAAGTGGTGATATGTCACTTAATATGCATTAAGAACATAACTGGATAAACAATTATGAAGAAACGGAGTTCACGAGCTACATAGTAACCCGAGGTTCCATCGTAGTCCTAAAAATACAAATTAGCTCATAACTAAAGTAAACCAAAACATCGATTCAATTCCAAATGTAAACAACGACATGAGAAAACTAAAACAAGAATTTGGGAGGAATCGTCTCCAGTTTGATGTAAACAACTTTTATTTCAAGCATGAAAATAATAATAATAATAATAATAATAATAATGTTATTTAATTTTCTTTCTCTTGATGTGTTTAATTTTTAAATAAAATTTCGTGATTATTGCAATTTATTGTGCATTTTTATTAATTAAATTTTTTAATTAAAAAAAATTGAAGGAAGATTGAAATTTAAATTATTGCAGATTGGATTGTTGCATATTCCTATGTCATGACATGGATGATATGGATGATACTTTACAATATGGATGACACAATATCTCAAAGTGTGGTCTTATGGATATCCGCCAAACAACTATGGGAGTAGCTAAAGGAGATGTATGGTCATGAGAATAATATTTCTCGAGTGTACGAGTTGTATGAGTAGTTCTTTGCTCTACCCTAGAGGGACATCTCTCCTGGCGTTTTATGATGCACTCACTCCGTGGGTTATGTGATGAACTTGATCTTTACCAGCCAATTGTTATCAAAGCCGAAACATTGCGCGAGTATCATGAAGGACTGGCTGTATCTAAGTTTCTTTCGAGTGTACATCTTGAAAGAGCTGCACAAATCTGTGGTTCGTTGTTGGGATGGGACACCATTCCAACCATGGCTATAACATAGTCTAGAGTGTTGCGCATCTCCATTTGGTCTGGTCCTGGAGACTCAACATCTGTCTCATTAATTGTCGGACGAGGCTGTGGTCGTGATCGAGGATGCGATCGTGGAAGGTCCCAACCTATGTCTTCTGGTCAACCTTGTGCAAACTGTGGAAAGATGGAACACCTTTATGAAAAATGATGACAAAGGTTTGGAAACCGGTTTGGGAATTAGCCCTCGAGACTCCAACTTTTAGCTCAGTCACCAGCACGCCGCAAATTGCTTCATTAACATTTTTGTTCGACTTCACCAACCAGGATAACTCTTCTGACTCGTTTATCCCTATATCTCTTCATGTAGTAAAGGACATATGATCACCTCTTAGTGATTCTGGTGCGTCCTTTCACATTACTCGTTCTTCACGCTACATATCTTATGTAGGCTATCCTTCTCATTTAATGTCATTGTTGTCGTTGGACAATCTTGTCTTGTTCTATGAGTCAACTCACGAAAAGTATCAATTGTTCCCTTACATTTTATCCCTCTCACTATGTTTTACATGATCACTAGAGTGGAAAGGTGATTGGCCCGGGTATTGGTTCCTCTACATCAGCTTTTACTACTACTCATATGTTGTCTTATATTTTATGGCATCAACCTTTGGATCATCCATTCTTTCATAACCTTTCTCGGGTTTTACATGATTCGGTAAGTTTTGTTGTGAGTCTTCCCAATTAGAAGAGCACCACTTTTATGTCTCGTTTTATGTCCAGTAATAGTGCTCCTTTTTGAGATAGTACAATCAGACAATTTGGGTCCATATAGATATAAATATGTCTAGGGATAATGTTACCTTGATGATCTTCTTCGTGTCACTTGGGTTTATCTTTTGCGTGATAGCAGTCAAGAGCCTGATGTACAATTCTATAATGAAAATAAAAAATCAATTTGATGTTTATATTAAAATGTTGCATACGAATAATGCACATAAATGATATTTCTTCATTTTGTTATGCACACAATATCCTTCATCAAGCTACTTGTCCACATACTTCTCAATAAGAAATGGAGTTGCGGAACACAAACATCATCACCTGTTAAATGTCACACGCACTATCTTGGTTCAGATGCATGCTTCGCGTCACTTTTGGGCTAATGCAATTCTCACTCCTTGACATCTTATTAACTGCATGCCTTCTTCTGTATTACAAGGTCGTATTTGTGAAGGCCAGAATAATAAGTATGTATTATAATTTGTATTATCCTAGGATTGAATTGAAAGACTCGTTAAAATTCTAGGACTAAATTGACAATAAATAAAGTAAAAAAAAAAGACGTATACCAGAGGAGATTGTTGCCATCTTTCAGGGGTTCTGTCAATTGTTTGGTAACAAATAAACAGTAAGAAGAATAGAAAGGAGGGAGGGAGATCATAAGGGGAATCTGTGTTGCTCAAGCTTGGTCGCGACATCTTTGGGCGGCTGGAGGAAGAGGACGATAGGAACAGCTTGGGTGATTGTCGGAGTGGCTCGAGCGGAGCATTTTCCAATGGTTTCGACCCAAATTCAACATGGAAAAGCTACCAGGATGAAAACGTGGTCGGAAAGCACTTGTCAAGATCATCCTTGCATTGTTGGAATGAATTAAAGGTTAGACAAACATTGCATGTGAGAAGAGAGTTTCAGACAAGGAATTACTAACGTAGAATTTGTTTCGTGACGTCAGGAGCGGGAATCTTTGATAATTATAGGAAATCCTCCTTGTGAGTTACGTTCCTCGCCCTTTCCTTTGCCCGACTTCTGTTTGGATACTCGAATTTTGATGTCCAATGTGTACACCTTTGGAAGACATGGTGTAATTCCTAAACTTTCTGGTCATATCATTGTTCCCTAGGCTTTAGGAGATTAATGTTTGTTCTTGGATGATATGATGGCCTATGCCAGTGTAAGGCCTTGTGATCGTGGGGTGAAAGTTAGTTTATTTTGATGGCTGTCAAGTGTGATAATAATGTGATGGGTGCTGTTATAAAACGATTTTGAGAAAATTATTCATTTGCTCACGAGCACAATTGATCCCACTATGTGAAATGCCAAATATTGACGTTGATTATGTGTTAAGTGTGTTACGGAGGTGTGTATGATGTTTCGTGCCTGAAAACTTTTTGGATTTGAGTTTTGACAGGATTAATGTGCTTTCCAAATGTGCATGAGTGACTGTGATGTCACTGGCACTACGGTGCGGCTGTCTGACCGTGTTCGTGGACGGAGGAGTGCGAAGGAGTAGGTGAGGTTCACTGAGTGTGTTCCACCTAAGGAGTGTGGACATTGAGATGACGTCTCATAGGAGTTGCGATATGTGATTGCTTAATTTGCGGGTTATGTTTATGATTGAAATCCCTCTTATATTTATATCTATTATGTGTTGATTTACTAGTTGATTTTGATAGTGGAGTAAGGGAAAAACTTAAGTGTTCTTCTTAATAGTAGAAAGCATTAAGGTTATGAAGTTATGATTTTGCATTAAGGTTATGAAGTTAGTTTTCACTTAAGCCTTTAGTTCTAAAATGTTTTGCATTTTTTTGCTGAGTAGGTGAAAGCACTTAGCGATTATTTTCGCCAACCTCATGTGGGATTTATTGGTTTTCAGGTGGTCTGGAGCAGCGGAAGTAGATGTTGTGAGGAGAGTTGGGTTGTTCAGTGTTGGTGATCGTTAAGCTTAGGTTTTAAAATACAGGCAATTTAAACTTCGAGAATATAACTTGCTTTCGAGTAAATTTGGAGTTTTTAAAGGTAACATGTCAAAACACTCGTAAAAGTTTAAAAAATTAGCTTTCTTGATCATCGATCTTTTCAAGGTTGTATTAGAGCAAGGTTATGGAGTAATATGGTGGTAAAGTAAATAAGGAGGTAAGATTGGGAGTTATAAGAAGCGTAGTTGAATGAAAGATCATATTATTATTATAAATATTATTGATTTTGAGTGTTTTGTGGCATAAGTAAGAATGACTTTGTGTTATGAATGTTGCTTCCTTCATTGATTTGTATGATGAATGTATGAAACTTGCCTCACATTCGTTTTATTGAGACAATATGAAAGTTAAGTCCTTGGTAATGGAAAGGACTTGTATATGCTAACGTTAAAGTTGAAAATAACTTATAGATTTGAAATTTTGATTGACACAGTTAGATGGCGGATGATAATACTAGTCGTTTGGATGGTCATACACCGGAGCATGTTATAGGTGTTTCAATGGATAGCAAGGTGGAATTAATTGAGCATGTCCAACGTCTGAACCCACCTACTTATGAGGGTGTTGAGGGCGCGGAGAAAGCAGAGAAATTTGTGCATAGATATCTTTAAGTCAATTGGGTACACTGACACTGAGAAGTTAATCTTGGTAGAAATCCATGGCAATAGTTTCATCAGGCACTCCTAGATAAGTATTTCCCAATTACGATGTGGGTGGCGAATGCGAATGAATTTGAAATGTTGGTCCAAGGGGACACGAGTAATGAACATGGACAAAAATTTACGGAGTTATCAAGGTATTATGCTTTACACTTGGTGAGTACACCGGAGATGAGAGCACAACATTATGAATGAAGATTAAATTCAAGGATCTGTGACCAATTAGCGGCCTTGATGCTCAAATCATATGAAGAGTTGTATCGTCGGGCTCAGCAGATTGAGAGAACCCTAAAGGAGAGTGATGAGTATGACACTTCCAAGAGTAGTTCGAATGGTGCGTCATCAAGTGGGATGCTACGTTTCTTCCGCAAGGCAATATGCCTTCCAGGATCGAGTAAGCGAGCTGGATCATCAGGAATTCCTAAGTATGGAAAGTCAACCTAGTTGTACGTAGGTTGGACAGGGGCAAACTATGGCAGATTCTCCTTTTATTGTGTCTATGGAAGTGCGACACATTTTATGTGATGGTGGAAAAACTTTTCTTGAGCTGGTTCTTAATCTAAAGCAGGAGCTATCGAAACTGTAAGACATTGCGGTCGTGCAGGAGTTCGAGGATGTGTTTTCAGAGGAATTACCATGGTTATTGTTACACTAAGAGGGGAGTGAATTAGTGTTAAAGTCCAATTAAGAATTTTTAACTCTTTTTCGACAAACCTCGTAACGGAAGACAGCTTCTATAAAACCGAACCATAGAGGCGGGTTTTTGTAAGACAGAACGTATGAATGTGATTGCAATTTATTTGATCCACACAAGACTTTTACAATGGTTCGACAACTTGCCTACATTCATTCTTCGCCCAAAATTTGGATGGTTTTCACTCAGTCATATCTTAGCAACGATTACAGAAAGTGATATACAATGACCTTTTATAGCACAAATCAGAAGGTTCTGCACCACAGAAGACTGAGTTGCAAAGTACAGACCGGAAGATTCTGCCCTAGCGTGACTGAGATGTACAGTACGGGCCAGAAGATTCTGTACCAAATATTTCAACCCTCTACAGCACAGATCCAAAGATTTTATACCAAAAGTGTCAACCCCTATAGCACAGACTAGAAGGTTCTGTACCAAAGGTGACTTGGTTTGAAAGTGCAGACCGTAAGGTTCTGTACCAAAGGTGTCAACCTTACACAGCACAGATCCAAAGATTTTGTAGCATAGGTGACTAAAATTCTCCGCACAGACTGAAAGGTTCTGTACCACAGTGACTTGGTGCACACGTTAATGTGACTAATAAAGGTAACCTTTTGTCAGACGTTTCTCTCAGGCGGTGTCCTCTCCTGCATAGCAACCTACCGTGACTCCGAGACTTTTCACTCCGGCGGCGTCTCCACCTGCAGAGCAACCCGTTGCGACTTCCCTTGCGCGATCCCTCGAGATCTCGACATAGCAAACACAAAATCCTTGCCCAATGTTCTCCTGCGTGGTCCCTCGAGACTACGGCTAAGCAGACACGGAACCCTTACCGAAGGTTAACCTACACACACAGAACATTACACCACAGAAGTTGGTCAGTCCCTCACCTTCTGTGCTCCCGGGATATCTGCCCTTCTCTCCGGCCCACTGCTCGTTGGCCACGCTAGCAACCTGCCACACGCTTCCCGCCAATGTCTCCCGGAACTTCGAACCGAGTCCCTCGTGGCACTCATCCAGAAGACTTCATCAACGATGCAGCCTTCTGCAGCTAGCGTTCCTCGTGTGTGACTAGCTCAAACGAAAAGTTACAAGCCCACGCACTCTGGATTTTACAGCAATGACTAACACTAAAAGAACTCCTCCATAAGCATGGCCGAATGTCTCTATTTATACAAAAATAGTCTAAGTGAAAATGTAGAATGTAATTTGAACGATCAGCCTTCTACAAACATGGAAACAGAAAGATTAGATAATAATACAATATATTATTTACAAAAACGTCACTCCCAGGCATATATTCGTTTAGGTAATCAAATCATATCAAATAGGATTAAGATATGATAACATTAACGTGAATAGTGCGATACAGAAGGTTCTGGCTGAATCTGGTCAACAACCTTCTACGAATGGAAAAAATCAAATATTAACTTCCATAATAATTAAAACTGATATCATTCTATTCAGGACACTTAAATGAATGTATCTAGATAGATGATAATGATAAACATCTCAAATAACAGTCCTTTGGTGCTCGGATGAAACCTCAGAAGGTTTCGAGACAACCTTGCAGAACCATACCATAAATAGAAGGTTATATTTCCTTCCATGGGAAATATAATTTGAATTATTTGGAAACGTCATCCATATATCTTGATCAATTCCTTTTTATTTCATAATTAAATAATCATTAAACAATTATTTAATTACAAAAATATTTCTTACAGAAAGTTCTCAACGTGAGTAGCTTTTGTAATGTAGATGTTTGACTTATGTATCACAGAAGATCAAGGCTCTTCACCAAAACCTATTCAACAGTTACCAACGTCAAGTGCAGTTGATTTTTTAATCAAGGTTGTTCCGGGTATATAACCTGTTTTGAAAGCCCTGTATCCTACGGGATTAACAAAACTTCAAGAACTTACGGTGCAACTGCATGAGTTGTTAGTTAAGAGGTTTATGCACCCAAGTGTGTCTCCTTGGGGTGAGCCTGTGTTGTTTGTTAAGAAAAAAGATGATAATATACGTATGTGTATCCACTACCGTTTACTAAATAAAGTGACTATTCAGAACAAATATCCATTGTAGAGAATAGATTATTTATTTGATCAGCTTCAGGGGTCGGTAATTTATTCTGAGATTGACTTGAGGTCAGGATATCATCAGATTTGGGTGTGAGATTCAGATGTTATAAAGATAGCATTTTGCACGAGATATGGGCACTCTAAGTTCTTGATGATGTTGTATGGGTTGGCAAATGCTCCGAAAACATTTATGGAGCCTACGAATAGGATATTTCGCCCCTATTTGGATCAATTTGTTGTTGTGTTCATCGATGACATACTTGTGTCTTTAAAGATTATGGAGCAGCACACAGAACATCTTCGGTTGGTGTAGCATGTGTTAAGGGAGAATCAATTGTATGCTAAGATGAGTAAACGTGATTTTTTGCTAAATGGCGTGAGTTTCTTGAGGCATGTTGTATCTGCATAGGGGATAACAATGGATCTTGTTAAGGTTGAAGCAGTTCTGAATTAGCCAAGATCGACAACAGTGACAAAGGTACGAAGTTTTCTTGGGTTAGCTTGTTATTATAGACATTTCATTAAGGGATGCTCCAAGATTGCCTTGTCAATGAGAAGGTTGATGAGGAAGGATGTCCCATTTGAGTGGACACTAGAGTATGAGGAGAGTTTCATTGAGTTGAAAGGGAGATCGACAACGGCACCAGTGTTAGTTCTTTCTAGTGAGAGTGGTGGTTTCACAGTATTTTGTGATGCTTCATATCAAGGACTTGGGTGCGGGTTAATGCAACATGGAATGGTAATCGCTTATGCATCTAGGCAGCTGAAACCATTTCAGCATAATTATCCTACGCATGACTTGGAGTTTGATGCAGTAGTACTTGTACTTAAGCTTTAGCGACACTATTTGTACAGTGAGACATTTGAGGTGTTTACTTATTACAAAACTTTAAAGTCCATGTTATCCTAGAGTGAGTTGAACATGCGACAAAGAAGATGGATGGAGCTACTAAAATATTATAACTACACAATCTCTTATCATCCAGGGAGAGCGAGTGTGGTAGCTGATGCTTTGAGTCGAAAGTCGGGATCCCTAATGTGTGTGGTCGTGGAAGAATGGAGGATTAGGGAAAAACTGAGCAACCTTGGTGTGCAATTTAAAATTGGATAGGAATATGGTATTTTAATGACTCTAATAATAGGGGTCAGAGTTGATGGAATGGATCTGCACGACAAAGGAGAGTGACGAGTTTTTTATGAGGATACAGGAGAAGCCTCAATATGAGGCAGACGTGAATTTCAGTATCTGAAAGGATGCTCTAATATGCTTTCATGGTCGAATATGTGTCCTGGCAAATGAAGATATTCACACTCAAATCCTAGACGAGGCGCATTAGAGTGTCTATAGTGTTCACCCAGGAATTACAAAGATGTATCATTATTTGAAGAGACAATACTAGTGGCATGGCTCGAAAAGAGATGTGGTGGAATATGTGAGCTGTTGTTTGACTTGTCAGAAAGTCAAGATTGAACATCGACGAGCTGGAGGGGAACTTCAACCATTGCCAATTCCTAAGTGGGCAATGGATTTTGTAACAAATTTACCGAGAGGATCCCTTGGCTTTGATTCGATCTGGGTGATAATGGGCAGATTAACGAAGTCGGCACACTTCATACCGGTACATCTTACTTACTCGATGGAAAAATTGGCAAGATTGTATCTTAAAGAGGTGGTTCGTCTGCATGGCCAAGTGATTATATCAAATAGAGATGCGAGATTTACTTCGCGTTTTTGGAACACTATACAATAGGCCATGGGCACCAGACTTAATGAGTACTGCATTTTACCCTCAAACAGAATGAGTCATACAAATATGGGAAGACATGTTGAGGGCTTGTGCACTCAAAATGGAGAGTTCTTGGGTTAAGCAACTATCGTTTGTAGAATTTTCCTATAATAATAGTTATCAATAGAGCATTAAGATGGTTTCATTCGAGACATGGTATGGTCGTAGTTGTAGAACGCCTATGTGTTGCAACGAAAAGTGGTGAACATGTAACTTAGGACCAAATCAAGTTAATTGAAGATCGTCTTCATACAGCTCAGAGGTGGCAAAAGAGTTATGCGGACAAAGGATAAAGGCCACTAGAGTTTGAAATGGGAGACTATGTATTTCTTCGGTCTTTCCTAAGAAAATGAATCTCAGGTTTGGGTTAAATGAAAAGTTAAGTCCGAGATACATAGGGTCTTATGAAATACCTGAGAGGATTGAAAATGTGGCTAATAGACTCGTCTTGCCGCGAAGGTTATCTGAAATCCACAATGTGTTCCATGTATCAATGTTATGGAAATATGTATATGACTCGCGACATGTCTTGTATGATGAGAAGATCTATGTAATGAGTAATATGCAGGTAGTGATTCAACCCGTGAAAATAGTAGATTGGATGGAGAAAGAACTGTGGAGGAGGATTGTTCCAATAATACGTGTGCACTAGAGGGATGGACGAGACGAGGAATTAACATGGGAGTTGGAGTATCGCATGATGGAGTTGTATCCCCACTTATTTGAATGATGAAGCAATAATAAGACAAGTTTAAATTTTGAGGACGAAATTCATTAAGAGGGAAAGTTTGTGAAGACCAAGACAATAAATATGTATTATAGTTTGTATTATCCTAGGACTGAATTGAAAAAATAGTTAAAATTCTAGGAATAAATTGACACTAAAATAAAGTGAAAAAAAGACTTAAAAAAGAGGGGATTATTGCCACCCGTTAGGGTTTCGTCATTTGTTGAAATAATAGACAACGAGAAGAATAAAAGGAGGGAGGAGAGATCGTACGGGGAATCTATGCGGCTCAAGCTTGGTCGTAACATCCAGGGGCGGCTGGAGGCAGAGGACAGTTGGGATAGCTTGGATGATTGTTGGAGTGGCTCGAGCAGAGCGTTTTCTAGATGTTTTGACCAAAATTTAATATCGGAAAAGGACGGAAAGAACTTGCCACGATCATCTTTGCATTCTTGGAGTGATTAAAGGTTGGGCAAACATTGCATGTGCGAAGAGAGCTTCAAACAAGTATCTACTGAAGTAGAATTTGCTCGGTGATGTCAAGAGCGGGAATCTTTGATAATTACAGGAGATCCTCGTTGTGAGTTACAATCCTCGCCCATTCTTTTGTCGAGCTATTGTTTGGATTCTCCAATTGTGATGTTTAACGATTACACCTTTGGAAGACATGGTGTAGTTCCTAAACTTTCTAGTCATATCATTGTTGCCTAGGTTTTAAGAGGCTCATGTTTGTTCTTGGCTGATATGATGGTGGATGCTAGGGTAAGGCCTGATATGTAATCGTAGGGTGAAAGTTAGTTTATTTCGATGGTTGTCAAGCTTGTTAATAGTGTGATGGGTGTTGATATAAAACGATTTTTGGATAATTATTCATTTTCTCAAGAGTACAGTTGATCTCGGTGCGTGAAATGCCAAAGATTGAGATTGGTATGTTAAGCGTGTTATTGTGGTATGTATGATGTTACGCGCCTAGAAAATGTTTGGATTTGAGTTTTGACATGATTAATGGGCTTTGAAAGTGTGCATGAGTGATTGTGATGTTACCAGCACTTCGATGAGGCTGCCCGATCGTGTTAGGGCTCGGAGGAGTGCAAAAGAGTAGCATCTATGAGTGATGTGCAGTCGCTTCAATATCTCGGGCGCTCTTGAAGGAGTAGGTGGAGTTCACTGAGTATGTTACTGGCACTTGAGGAGTGTGGACATTGATAAGACATTTCACAGGAGTTGCGAAATGCAATTGCTTAATTTGTGGGTTATGTTTGTGATTGAAACTGGTCATTGACTACAAAATTACGGTTATATTTATATCTATTATGTTTTGATTTACTAGTTGATTTTGATAGTGATGGAGTAAGGGAAAAACTTAAGTGTTCTCCTTATAGTAGAAAGCATTAAGGTTATGAAGTTCGTTTTCCCTGCCTTTAGTTCAAAGATGTTTTGCATTTTTGGGCTGAGTAGGTGAAAGTTCTTAGCGATTTTTTCACTAATCCCATGTGGAATTTTATTGATTTTTAGGTGTTCTGGCACAACGAAAGTAGATGTTGTGAGGAAAGTTGGGTCGTTCAGTGTTGGTGATCGTCGAGCTTAGGTTTTAAAATATAGGAAATTTAAACTTCAAGAATATAGCTGGCTTTCGTGTAAATTTGGAGTTTTTAAGCTGCCCTAATCGAAAGATATTCCTCTTGTACCTCTCTCGGTACCATGCACTCCTCAACTAATTCATCCATTGCATTACTCTCTACTCCTTTGGCACAAGTGTCTCCCCCATTACGAGTTTATTCCCGTCGTTCATAGACTCGGTCGCGTTTAGTTGTCCCAACCGATCCTCCTACTTTGGCTAATCTGTCAAGCACATTAGTGCTAACCCCACCTTTTGACCTTGATCTTCCTATTGCTCTATGCAAAGGTAAACGACATGTCATTTCTAACTACATCTCTTATGAACATCCCTCTACCTCCTCAAGATCGTTTGCCTTGTCCTTGTATACTACCTCTATTTCCAAGAACCATGAGGAAGTTGTCCAATGTCCTACTTGGAAAGCTGCTATGGAGGAGGAGGTGAGTACTTTGGTTTTACGGGGAACATGGCAGTAGGTACATCTCTCTTATGGAGTTGACATTGTTGGATGTCGGTGGGTATTTATATGAAATGTAGGCTTGATGGTATTGTTGATTGTTATTAGGCCCACCTTGTTGCTAAAGGGTATTCTAAAAATTTTGGCAATGATTATATGGAAACATTCTAACTCGTCTTTACTCTATTCGCATTTTGTTTTCTATTGTTGTAAACTTGCAGTGGTTTATCCTACAATTGGATGTGAAAATTTATTTTCTTTATGGAGATCTTTTTGAGGATGTGTATATGGAGTGACATCCTGGGTTTGTTGCTCAGGGGGATGGTATCTAAGCTTCGTAAGGCTATATATGGATTGAAAGGGAGTCCTTAAGCCTGATTTTAGAAGTTAAGCAGTATTGAGAAATCGATCGGCTTTTTAAGTCATGTTCTTTTGATCATTCTGTGTTCGTGAAGTCTGGTACTAATGGCTTGGTTGTTTTGTTGGTTTATGTAGAAGATATTCTACTAACAAGAAGTGACATAATGGGATTATCCAAACATAAGAGTTTCTTCAAACGCAGTTTGTAACTAAATATCCGAGAAAACCAATATTTTATTAGTGCGGAATTATTGCATAGCAAGATGTATTATCGTAGTGAAAATATGCACTTGATTTACTTGAAGAGACAAGTCTCATTGATTACATACCAGAGCTCACCCCAATTGACCCAATCCAGAGCTTTGGGATAATTCTTCAGAATTGCTTACTGATGTGGGTAGATATCGGATGTTAGTTGGTAAACTCATATAGTTGACAGTCACCACCATATATCACCTTTGTTGTAAGTGTTATGCATATTTTAACTTATGTCAAGAGCTCTCTCCAGGGAAAGGTTTGTTTTACAAAAATCATGGTCTTTTGAAAGTGGAATGATATTCAGATTCAGGATATGTATGGAGTTAAAGGGGATCGCCATTCAATGATTGGCTATTGCACATTTGTTGGTTGTAATTTGGTAACCCGGAAAAGTAAAAAGCATAATGTAGTCTCTAGATCAAGTGCAAAAAACGAGTATTGTCCAATTTCTCACACTACATGTGATGTGTCGTGAGTTGGAAATCTTCTGAATGAACTGGATTTTCTGTGTATACTCCTATGAGTGAATCAAATCATATGTCACACTCAAATGCCCTTCTCCTTTGCCTCTGAAAATAGCTTGAGGGAGACTTCAAGGATTGGAACGAGCTCGTTAGGAAAGCAGTTCAATAGGAAAATATATTGAAGGAGAAAACGCAAGCGAAGAGTCGCTATACTACGGGCCCAATGGTAACTTACCAAGCAGACACCGTCGTTGATGTAGATGTGGCATAATATGTCAAAGGTCAACCCCTCACGTTCGATGGGCTTGCTAAAAGAAATTTCAAAGCGAAAGCATCTCGAAAGTCCCAAGAAGAAATAAAATACTCCTTCGATGAAATAAAGAACATATGATATTTTCGAGTTTATGTTGCAGAACGGACGAATTCGTCTAAAAGTTGGGCATCGCTTGCCACGTTCAGAGCGCGGAAAGTCGATAAATCTATGCAAGTGGCACAAATATTTCACCCATGTCATTAAAGACTACATCATGTTTGGAAACTTGATGTAAGATCTGAATGAAGCAAAGGAATTGTGCTTCCTGAAAAACGATTGAAAAAACGTTAACCAATTTGCAGCAGCCCTCCAACGACGCATTTGAGATTAATCATTTCGATGTTAACTATCTAAACGTTGATTATGGAGATGAATGAGGACTATTCAGCTGAGACAGGTGAGACTATCATTGCCAACCTAATGTTCATACGACTGGTGAGCGATGGGGTGCTGCAGTGTCACGTTGACCTTAATTGGGTGCATCATGACATTTTTTGCTGGCATATGGATGTCTCACATCCCACAGAAAAATGCCACATACTCAGAAAGTACCTCCGGAACCAGAAGGGTGTTAAGTGAGAGATGGCCGTTTGGATACGAACGATCTATCCAAATTATGTATGTGTCTGGCACGCTGCTCGACTACACAAATGGAGAAAGGAGAAGGAAGCAGCGCCGATGGAAGGCAGACCACGTTCCTAACTCTCGAAGAACTTCACCGATAGACTACCACAAATATCGCCCTCGCACCGCAAGTGGTTAATCATGAGGTCATTCAGGCAAAAAATCACCATCGTCGTATCAGGCCTCTTAACTTGTCAAGAACTGAGAAGTCACCAACAAGGCGAAAAGTTTAGCAAACACCAAAAGCAGATACAAGAGAGATAAGAAGCGACATTGATGTCATGAGAAATGGAATGTCAATCGCCCATTTCCTTACCCCTGATATGTTGTACTACAAGTGCAACACATATCATTTCACATGATCCTGATCACACATATGTGCCAACCATGCTGTAACCAATATTTTCTACTACTGGCCAAAATGTCCGTCGAAGGAGATATACCAGTTACCTTCGTCCATCCCCCATCAAGTAAAACACCATCATGTTTTCTAATTTCGAGTACTTTAGTGAATCAACGTTTCATCCACTGCCTTCGCTCGTTGTATCTTTTAGATCGTTTTACGTTAGGCCTCAAATTTACCTCATTGCGCATTTGGCTGAATTATATCCCGAGGCCACTCCAAGGACTCGTTGCCAGAATTTATGTTGTAAAACAAGGGTGATTCAGAGACAACATATTCACATCAGGGGGGGGCCGCGAAAGTGACTATAAACCACCCCAAACTGCGGTTCAATAACCATGGTTTAATTATACGGTCAGGATTTATTGACGTTGATTTACCAAAAAAAATAATAATAAAACGCTTCATCCACCTTGAATGACGACGCTTTCATTTTCGTGAAATAAAGAACAAACAAGGAAACGATATGCATTATCTACGAAAAAGGGTCTCCCACTAAATGCTTAGTTTGATATCCAATCATTCATGTGGCCACATAAACGAAGCTCATTATCTGGGCTCTTGAAAATATTCAAACATCTCGTATCCACCGGAAAACCTTTCCCAAAAAATTAATGCATAACGCAACTAAATGCAGTCGCCTTTGATTAATTTCAATAGAAATATGATGGTCTACAATTTCACAATTAAATAAATTGATAATCTGAGTATAATTATGTATTCTAAGAAGACTGGATTGATAGTCAGAACCGACGATTTTCTAGACAATGACTTAATCTGAAAGAGCAAAACTTATTCCCACATGCTCACCAAAAATTTATCACATCCTGAAATCTATACAAACTTGGCGGTTGGATCGAATGAATTCTTGTGTACGATCAATTGATAGGCTGTGGTCGTTTGGATGTACCTCGTGATATACACGTTCCTATGATTCGACGTATAAGAAGAGATGTGAAACTAAATTTGCTATTGCTACAAATATATGTCGTAATTTATATGTTGTGAAGTCATATAAATATGGAAATGTCTATTTCGGTCATCAATTACCGTATCATAAGGCTGCATATCGTGTCTTATTCAGATTTGTGTACTTCACAACACATAACTCGACCATCGTGCTAAATATCGAAAAAACCTTACTAAATGTGCTAAACTGATTAATCAGTTATACTGTAATTTTTAAAATAAAAAAATATTAAACGATGATCATAAAATATTAATTTTATTAATATAATGGTATGATATTTGATATGAATTTTTATTGTCTAAATTTAATACAAACTCAAAAATAGATAATTGTCAAATAAATAAATATAATCATTATAAAAACCAACCTTTTTATTTTATAAATAAAGTTGTATAAAAAAAATTTATGACCTCTTTTAGAATTAAAATATTAATTTTATTAATATAATGGTATGATATTTCACATGAACTTTGAATACTAACTAAAAAATAGATAATTGACAAATAAATAAATTTAATTATTGTAAAAACCAACCATTTTATTTTTTAAGTAAAGTTGTATAAAAAATTTTTATGAACTCTTTTAGAAGGAATGTTAAACCATAAAAAAATTAGAAACATATATCTGGATGTTAAGCAAAATATTTTACTAATGAGATTTTGGACTAGAAATTAATTGTGCCTTGGTATATAAACGAGTTTAGTTTAAAAACTAGAACTGAACACAAATATTTCGTGTATAAACGGGTTGAACTTGTGTAAATTCGAGACACGATTAACTGATATACAAACCTATTTTAAATCATGTTTTGTCGTGTTTCGTTTATCAAATTGTCAAGCGCATCAAATTCATTATGAGATCATTATATTTGAATATTTCTTAACATTTAAACCACGTTGGATCCTATAATCCTTTATACCAGGTGTTTCTCTTTTTTTTTTTATAAGGATGTCCCGACGTATATATGAATAATAATATATGTACAACTCAATTCATAGAAATAGTATATAAAAAAATTATCAAATTTTTATATTGGAATTATTTTAATTTTTTTATGATGTTCTGAAAATTGATTACATCGATGTTTTATAAATCCTTTAATAAAATAATCTCATATATTTATATATAAAGCTTTTGCTTACTACAATATTTGATCGATGACACATATTATTAACAAGTATATATTATGAGATCTAAACTGATATTATGAAGAGGGTAATAAACGCATTGTAGTGTTTTCACTTGATTACGGTTTTATCTTATTAGAATTTTCGAGTAAAATTTTTTAACGAGGTAATATATATAATAATGATCATCCAATAGAGAGTAATGAATATTGACGTGGATGCCATTGACTCTTAGAGTGGATATGAGTACTCATTAGGTTTGAGTCCTTGTTTGCTTTTTTTTTTTTAAATGATTACGCATATCTCATGGCTATGTATAGAAGGATTTGTAAAACGTATGTGAGTATTCTATCAAAAAGCAATAAAAATAACCTCTATCCATTTCATTCCACGTTTTCTCTAGTGTTTACTTCCAAAATCTCTTCCTCCTTCTTATTGGTTTCACAACAAAAGATAATTTATTTTGATAACTATTCTTACGGTAATGTGGCTTTACGAACAAGTTTGATTTGTTCTTGATACTTTGAGAGCTTGTCAAAATAAAGTTCCAAACTTTTGAAACTTAGAAAATTCTCGGGACTTCAACTTTTCGCACTTTCAAAAGTTTTATGACTTTTTCTAAATTCATTTCAAAATTTTTAAGATTAAATGTCAAAATTTTCCCTAAATGAAACAGGTTAAACACAAAGTTTTTTATTTTATCACAAGTTTAGTTAGTGTCCAACATTTTGACTTTTCCTAACTTCTTTTGACTAAACAACGTTTTCCCTAAATGTTCATTCCTCGACAGATTTTTGTTAAGTACATGCATAAATAAAATTAAAAAAAAATGCTACAAAAAATAGTTTGTTTTTCTAGCTTTTCTAACATTGATACCGTTTCCAGTAAATAATAATAATAATAATAAGTAATAATGTTAAAAACAAAAACAAAAAATTGGGATCGTTTTAGTAAAACAAAGCCTTCCTATTCTTTTTCTAGTTCATCCTTGTGAAGGTTAGGGGTGTTAATGAGACGGGCCGGCTCGCGAACTATCCGGCCCGGCTCGACTCAAAGTCCGAGCCCGGCTCAATAAAATTCAAGCTTTTCAGAGCTCGGGCCCAGGCTCGAGTTTTATTTTTTAAAAGTCAAGCCGGGCTCGGGCTCATCCATTAGCTCGACAAACCGTTCGGCCCGGCTTGACAATAATTATAATAAATATATAATTATAATAGATATTAATTTAAAAAAAAACAAACTTTCCCTCGCTTCTTCAGATTGTTCTCCATCGTTTGCCTCTTCATCTTCTCCACATCTTGTAGAAGCCGTGAGAAGCTATCATTCCCTAGGTATTTGTTGTTCTTTTTCCCTTATGGGTGATTTTTAATTGCTTATTCGATTGATTATTTCATCCGTGGGGGCTGATTTTGATTGGGACGATGAGGAGGAAACGATGATGAAGACGACACTGTTTTGTAATCTTTTGAACTGGAGGGGGCGGGAGGCAACAAAAACAAGAAGGCGAAGGAAGACAATTTTGTAACGTAACAGGGAGAGGGAGAGGGAATCAAAGGGTTTAATTAAAGAAAGGAAGCTTGGGGGATGAGGAAAGAAGGTTTTGGAGGAACGATACCGGCTGAATTGGGGCATATTATCAATTTGGATACGCTGTATGTCTTGCGAATTATTGTATATGCCTCGTTCCAGACATCTCATGTTTTGGTTGTTCTTTCCAGGGATCTTTCCAACAACAGTTTTTCTGGTGCTTTGCCTTCTTCTCTTGGTGATCTTGAACATCTCCTGTGACCTTGTATGACTATAAAAATCTCGAGTTTTCTCTTGTTGTACGTAGTCAGCCTTGTGATTGTATATTTTCATTTTGTTTAGGAACTTGAGTAGAAACTTTCTCGATGGACCTCTTCCTTCTGCATGTGGGAACCTAAAGAGCATACATATCATGTTAGTATCATTTTTTCTTTTGGAAAAATTACTACAATTATTTGTTGTAATTCAAACTATTTGGCCCTTTTTATCAATGCAGCGACTTCTCTTTCAACAATCTTTCTGGTTCTATACCCCGAGAACTTGGTCAACTACAGAACATTGGGACGCTGTAGGTTAGAATTTAAATTATTACTACTACTACTACATTTGATCTCGCCTAGGACTTGGATGGGGTTTTGAGTCGTGCGTTTTCTTCTTCTTGTTGTTGTTCCCCCTTAGTATTAGTCGGGTGGTGTCATTTTTTGGAGATTTCTAGTATTTCTTTTGTCATGTTCATTTGTTGTGTATGTCCTTCGTGTCTCACTCATTGAATATATATATTTTTAATTGTTAGGTAATTTAAATGGAATCGGAATCTCAATCCAAAGAATCCAATATTGGAGGAAATTCTTCGGTGGATGTCGCAAGTGAAAAAGTTCAATCGGAAGAGTTTTTTGTAAAGAAGAGAGCGAAAACTTCTTCTGTGTGGGATGGGATGACAATCGTAACTGACAACAATGGAGTCAAGAAAGCGGAATGCAAATATTGCAAGACGCGATTATCATACAAAAATTCAAGTACGAGCCACCTGAAGAGGCATTTAGACGGTTGTACTTACAATGTCTCCCTACAAAGGCAACAAAAATTAAATTTCAAGCGCGATGATGCTCCTGCGAAGGTAATGTCTTCAACCTTTAAGGATGGTATTCTTGATATGGATAAAATGGGGGAGGTTGTAGCACATTGGATAATGATGCATGAGCATTCATTTTCAATTGTCGAAGAAGAAGGTTTTAACCTTATGCAGATGTGTGGAATGCCTCAATGGCAAAGATTATCACGTCACACCGTCAGGAATGACTGCTTCAAAGTGTACGAGTTGGAAAAGCAACGTATCTTTAACATGTTTAAAGAAATAAGTGCAGTTAGTATCACTACTGATATGTGGAAGTCATCATGTCAACTTATTGAGTATATGGTAGTCACTGGCCATTTTGTCGATCAACAATGGAAGCTACAAAAAATAGTTTTGAATTTCATTCATCTGGCTCCTCCAACTCATGGAATAGACATATCAAATGCAATTTACAAATGTTTAAAGGAATGGGGAATCGAGAATAAGGTACGAGATAATTCATAGTTATAATTCAATTGTTACTTATTATTCATTTCTCTTTTTCGAAAAAAATTTTCACATCATTCATCTTATTTGTGACAGGTAATTTCAATAACTGTTGACAATGCTTCAAAGAATGATGTCGCACTGAGGTATTTAAGAGACTCTTTCTCAAGGAATTAGCAGTTGCTTTGCAATGGTCGATTATTACATGTGCGTTGTTGTGCTCACATCTTGAATATTATGGTTCAAGATGGTCTTGTTGAAATAGAGAAGATTATTGAAAAAGTACATGACAGTGTGGTATTTATGAACCAAAGTGAGGCACGAGTTCGGATGTTTGCCGATATCTCACACCAATTGCAGATACCCTTCAGAAAACTCATCATTGAATGCAAAACAAGATGGAATTCAACGTTCGACATGCTGACACGGGCAATGAGGTTTAAGGATGTTTTTCCTCGCTATATGGAACGAGAACTAAGCTATAAGTCTTGCCCATCCCCTGACGATTGGACAAAGGTTAAACAAGTTTGCGACGTATTGGAGGTATTTAACTCAGTCACTAAAACCATTTCAGGTAGTGAGTATCCTACCGCGAACTTGTTCCTTCATGAAGTTTTTAAAGTGAAAATGATGTTGGATAGAAAGGTTGTCGAGATAACTGATGAGCATCATTTTCTGTTTAAGATGGTGAGAAGTATGAAAGAGAAATTTGACAAATATTGGGGTGAATGTAACTTGTTGATGGCTGTAGCGGCGGTATTAGACCCAAGAAACAAGTTCATGGTGATCGAGTTTTGTTTTCCAAAACTCTACTCGACAGAGGATGCTAAATACAATATTGAAGAGATTCGTCGCACTTTACACAATATATATGATGCTTATCTTTTGGAAAGTCAAAGTACAACTAGTGAGCATTGTTTGGAGGTAGAAGGTTTGAAAGATGAAACCACTCAATTGTCAACATCATCTTCAGAGCCATATTGGTCGGAGTTTGCGGAATTTAAAAAGAAAAAGCTCGTAGATAGCACTCATTCTCGGAAGTCTGAGTTGGATATGTATCTTGATGAGGATTGTCATATGAATGATAGAATTATTGGAGATGCTACTTTTGATGCGTTGGAGTGGTGGAAATTTAATACATCGAAGTATCCTATCTTGTCGAAGATGGCGCGAGATGTTCTTTCGATTCCCATTACTAGTGTCGCTTCAGAAGCCACTTTTAGTGCCGGTGGAAGAGTTATTGATGCATATCGTTCATCGTTACTTCCAGAAACTGTGCAAATGCTTATTTGTGGGGGTGATTGGCTTAAAAATCGACACAAAGTCAAGAAGGACAACGAGGTAATTTTTTCTATGAGAATTTTCCTTTGAAATTTGTTATTTCATTTATAAATTATCTTTATATATTCATGTGTTTACATATTAATAAGGAGCCAACAGAAATCACGCTTCCAAATCCTTGATGGTAACAACATCATAGTTGAGATTGTTTTTTTATTGTTACTATAATTTTGATGTTGTTTTCTTAATGATAACACGTAGGGGCAGAAATGAAAGGAGGACGAGAAGAAACTCATCGGTTTAGAGTAGGGGCTCTCGGAAACTCATAAATCAACGTTAAAGTTATTCGACGCTTAACTATCTTTAAATGCTTTTGAATTCTTTTGGAGGTGTTGAAGTTTGAATATGATGAATAATTTGTTTGTTTCAATTTGCTGGGACATCGTCGGGCCGAGGAATACTTCTGAAAGTTATGATTTTTTATTATTTGTTCAATGTTAAGACTTAAGAGTAATTAAACTAAAAAAATTTAGAAATGTTCGGGCTCAGGCCAGGCTTAGACTCGGGCTCGGTCTGAAAATTTTTAAACGGGTTCAAGCCCAGGCTTGACTAAATAAAGCCCGATCAGGCACGGGCTCAGGCTCGAGCCTGACAAAAGTTTACTCGGGCCGAACTCGGGTAGGGGGTGTCTGAGCCCGGCCCGGCTCATTAACAGCCCTAGTGAAGGTATAAACTATTTTGTGGTGATTGAATGGATAACTCAATTGGGAAAGTATTTTGTCATGAGCTTGACTTTGTCCATCCAAATTTCCAAAGTTAATTTTTTTTTTTTTTGTAATCTTGACATTTTACTGCGTTAATGATATCAAAATCGACCGTAAGTTTTGGTGTTGCCGTCTATTTGCATCGCAGTTCTCCAGAGTTGGATTATTTATATGTTTTTGTAATTGACTGAAGATAATCAACGTAGGCGGGGGGTCATGAAAAGATTAAATTAAATTTGATCATGAAATGAAATTAGGGATGTGTTGGGGGGCTTCAAAGGTCAGGGCAGGAGGCATTGTTGACCATCCAATCCAATGATCAATGATAAAGAAAAAGCATTTAAATAAATTATTATATAATTACCACGCCACGCGAAAAGCAAACGGACAGGAGAATGCATTATTTTTAGATTGGGAGCAGGACATTTTATTTCATTGTCTTGTTTGAGTCTGTACTAGTCGTGTTTGGGAGCCGGGCAATACTCGGACTGGAGACGCTGGATGAATTTGATGACATAAGCCTGATGAAGCTCCTGGTCGCCAAACAGCTCGGACTGCTCCTTGCATTTCTCCCTCAGCTTCTCGCCGTCCACGGAAACCATGGTGAACCTCAGTGCGCTCGCTACCCCCTCCCGGGTGTACTGTCCATCCCCCGCCCTCTCGACTTCCACCCCTAGTCCCCTGTGCACCATGTCCCTCGCGATCAACGGCTGGTCAATCCCAAAGGGGAGAAGTACCAGGGGGTACCCGAACTGCAGCGTCTCGATGACTGAGCCCCATGCTGAGTGAGTCAGCGTCCCACCAATCGTGGGGTGGCTCATGATCTCAAACTGTGGCACCCACCCGAAGCACACCTTCCCGCTGGAGGATGTCCTTTCGAGGAGCCCCGGCGGGAGGATGGCCTCCGCGAGCTTTTCCTCGTCGTTTTGGTCTATGTGTCTTGCCCAGCTCGGTCTCCTCAGGGCCCACACGAATGGGATCCCTGACAGCTCCAGTCCCAGGGCTATCTCGTGGATGTGCTCCTTCGTCAGCTGGAGCTCGCTTCCAAACGCCACGAACACTACTGAGTTCTCTGTCTTGCCATCCAGCCACTCCAGGATGGGACTGCGGCTGCCAGAGCTCGAGGGGGGAGTCGATTTGTCCCGTGGAAGAAAGCCCACAGGGATAACAGGCTTGCCAATGTTCTCTTCGATGGTTTCCAAGTAGTGACGATCAAACTCAGGGCAGCTACGAATCGTTATGGCAGCAGATGACTTGAGAACGTTTCCGAGTCTCTCCGCGTCTGTGTAGTCCGACGCGTTCTTACTGTATATCCCTCCATGAAGACCAATGGCCTCATGAAGGCGGTATGCGATGGATGGCGGGAACTTACCCCATGGTGGGGGGATGGTTAGGCTCTCCGGCGTCTCCCAACGCCGCTCCCCAGTGAGGTAATCAGGGTGCATTAGGAAGGCAAGGGCTGATGCGGGGAAGATCGAGAACATCATCATGGGGATGCCTCTTTCTTCCACCAAGTCTTTAGCCCATGGGGAGGCGAAGTCAACCATGAGGATGTCCGGGGAGGAAACTTCGAGGAAACCCGCCAGGGGCTCCCGGAGGAGGTCGTAGGCGACCTTCAGGTACTGTATCTCATCGAAAGCCACGTCCATCGTGGCCTCGCCACGGAGGGGTGACCCTGAAGCATCCTTCACATCAGCCAAGGGGAGGGGAATGAAGCGGAGTAGGTCGGGAGAAACATCAGGGGGCAGCTTGGGGATTCTGCGCAGGTTCCCAGGGGTGGAGAGGAAGGAGACCCTGACGAGGCCAGAGCGAACGAGGGAGACGGCGAGCTGTGAGAATGGTATGATGTGGCCGAAAGCCGACCATGGGAGCATAACGACGTGGAGAAAGGTATTGGTGCTACCCGCCATAGCACGACCAGCTTAGTGCGCTTCTACGTCGTCTCTGGTGTTAATGGTAAAAGATCGGAACGACAGGAGAGAGAGCAACCTTATAATAACGACTCACGACGGACGATCGAAAGAAACCTTGCAAGAGAAACATGCTTATTCTCATCCAATAACAATAGTTGCTCCTCCTCCCCCTTTTCTTTCCAATATAGAAACATCTAAAACTTTCATATATATTATTTATTCATACAAAAAATTTAAAACTTCGAAAATAACGGAAATAGTTTTATGTTTTCATAAGCCACAAATTAGAAAGTAAAATCCTATAAATATTAAGTTTCAAAATATATTAAATTCCATCTTAAGAAGTGAAGACGATGAAACAAGCAATATTGTGTTTTGTGAGGCATAATTTATAATATATTATTAAATTTAAGGAATTTCTACTTTTAAAAACTTATTTTTTTATAATATAATAACAAATTTCTTAATCAAATTAGAAAACGTCAGGTCAAGTCGGGAGCACTCCAAAACTGATGCTCCGATCCCTCAAAAATGTAAAACTACAATCTGACCGCCCGAAGATGCTGCAAGAGAGAAAAGTCGTCACTAGTACACGGCAACTTTCGTCTAAATCCAAATATAAAAGACCACTTTTGTATTACCAACATCTCTCTTATATATAATTAAACGCCGAAGAAGACCAACCACATACTAACAACAGCTGGCGTGACGTTGTGCTCCCATTTAATGTATAAAAAGTCACCTTACCTGACAAAAAAAAACATATGATATAAGGCATGTCAAATCATCGAATCAGACAACTCTACAAGTAATTCCAAAAAATATAAACAAATTGTACTAAAACTCTATTTTAAAATAAAGATAAAAATAAAGTAAACGTACACGCATGAAATAATATTTAATAAGAAAAAAAAAACAAATCATCGTCTAACTAGGCCAGATGGATATTGTAAGATGAACATATGCCAAAGATTTATTATGTCATGTGCTTATGCATCGAAACTTATCTATAATTTCTGAACTAGTATATTAAACTATGCCCGATGTCAAGGATTTACATCAATCTTCAATTTTTTTTTTTCACATTTGAATCTAGTCGTATACCATTAGAAACTTACCATTTTCTATTCGAAACTTTTGGTTAGATGCAATATACTGGCTAAACGATTTGAACCGTGAAGTGCATCACGTGTCTTCCTGAATTAAATATGAGCCTTACGATTCATTTCGATTAATATGATTCTATGGTTTTATTCGACTCGAACAAAAAAATGTAAAAATGTTAGATTATGTTCAATAAACTTGAATATAGTTAGAATAATGAAAGCTAAGATTGTTGAAGCTGAAGGATTGTTCGTATAGTCGGATAATGATGACGACAAAAGGTATGCGTTGTTAATGTGTTATTTAAGTGTACAGAATGTAATACCCCAAATTGCGGAAATTCCATAATCAATCACTTCAAAAAGATCAATCAAATAAAAGAAATTTATCTAATATAATCGCATGAATGAAAAAATCAAATACCTTTTAAACAATCCGAAAAAGGTCATTATTCCTTTCCCTAAGAAGGCGAAGGCCAACTTTTCCATATATACAGGAATTGGAGACAAGCTCCTTCCTACATATAAAAATTAAATCGGAGCCAAAGACTCTCCAATGCTGACGAGCCAAGGCCTCCCGATGTCAACCGCCTAATCCCAGTTGGCACCTTCCTCTCCGAGCCTCCTTTTGCCACAGCCACCACCCAAGTTGGGTAGGGACAGGCTCCAAGGTAGTCCCCCGGACTCCCCGATGTCCCTCTTCCTCCTCGGGCCATCCCGGAGTGACGGAACCCTTTCTATGAGTTAAAGCCCTTTTTTTCTCATACTCATTCAACTACTCTTTCAACATAGAGCATGACTGACCACCTTTTACATTTATTGAACTCATCGCATGTGACGTGGGGAACGCAAAACCGAGCCCTAACGAAGCAGTGTAGGCTCAGCTAGAATGAAATGGGGTCAGTCGACATACCATAACTTTCTTGTCTAATGTCAGAATCAGACAAATTCAAGTTCTTTCGATTCCTTGACATGATTGTGATGAAATTTTACCACATTGGTTGAGTTTTTCCCCATCTTTTGGCTAATTATATTTAGATTTCGCATGCTGGAATAGCAAACTGAGAAAACATATGTATTTGAACGTATTTGGCTCTAACATCCTGGTTGTCTTTTAATTACAGAACTATTCTTATTAAAAACTACATTTCATCATCTTTCCATACATATCTCATGCGTCAAAATCTCAATCACGTTGTAAATGTTATGATTTTTTGAAAACGTTTCGGTCACGTTTCTGTGACGGTATCGTATTTAAAAATAAAGTATCATTTTTTAACTGCATCTAAATGTTTTGAAATTTTAATATTTTTTCTTCAATAAATAAGTTTTATGAGCTAAGTTATGCTAAAACTTATTTTGAGGTATTGTCTTACATTTTTTAGTCGTTTACATTTAGAAAAATGGTGGTATATTTAATTTAATGGGCTAATTTTCTCTGAAATTTTATGGATATGACCACCTTTAAGTTAAACATTATTGAACTTTGGTTTTGTCTCATTTGGACTTGTTTAATGCAAGTTATGACTTTTTATGAAGTGATCTACAATCAGAACACACTTTGGGTTAGGCCTCACTTTGACAAATTTTTTGCCACTTTATTGAGTAATTTACCCCCAAAGTTTACATGACATGTCATTGATGGGTTGGAAATATCGCCGTAAAATTTAGTGCCTTTTGGTCCCTGTTTACATATTTTTTTTGATATTTTTCTTTTGCAATACATCATCTAGTTTTGGGCCCTTTCAGTTGTTTTGTTATGAGGCTTGCAGGTGGCCCGTCATTGCCACACAACGGTCGATTTCTGTACAATTGGAAGATATTCTGAAGCTCCAAGTATGGATCGCATGCGAGGACAACCAACGAAAGATAGGCTTCGCTAGAGCAGCCCCAACTGACGCTGCATTAGCCAATGAAATGTCATCCCGGTGGGGCTCAGGTACATGAGGGTATGTGAGGGCTCCTGATTTTTCTTCTATCCCCCAGTAACAGGTCGTGGCCCCAAGTACATAGGTCATGGGTCACCATACCAACACACCTACTTTGATCTAAAGACTTATTTGTGATTGCGTTTGGGCTCATCCCGTATGAGTCCGGTCCAATGCCCGGATCGGGCCTAATGCTCGAAACCCTTTGACATGAGTCTGGACCTAAAGCCTATATTGGGTCCAATGCCCATGATATAATTACATGAGTCCGATTTGACGCCTAGATTGGGTCCAACGCCCATAATCATAGACATGTTTTTAGAGCAAATGACGCCACATGTGAGTGTGAAAGCTTGTAAATAGGAATCCTCGAACCAATGGTTTTTTCTACTTAAACCGTCCTTCATAAAAATAACTAGGTGGCGACTCCGTAATAGCTTACCTAAGTGGAGCAAAAAGCATATTTTAATAGAGCAATCATGGATGGGGAATGCGACACGAGTCGCTCTGGATTTTCTTAAGCTTCATTTTACTGATCATGGTCAACTTTTCGCCCATCACCTCCTAAAGGGCACACCGACGCTCTTGTCAAGTCTTCAACTGGAGGGCGTCCAGAGAGTTCACCCGGATCCTCATGTCGTCCAAACCGCCACGCACGCATGAGATCTCAACATTGGTGTGCTAACCTGGATGTGTTAACCCAGATCCAGGTTTTGTAACCTCACAAATGATCACTTCTGTACATAGGTTTGAAACGAAAAAATGTACGAAATATCCTAAGGCACTAATTCAACCCCGTTCTTAGTACAACCTTATTCCAATAGTTGGTATTAGAGCAGGGTCAATGAACAAAGTTTAGTCACTTGTTGAGAGATCTGTATGGATGTAAATGGGGTTTACTCACGCTGTAGGACTTAACAATAATAATAGCACATTATTTGTTGGACAAACTTTTCTAGTTAACATAACCGATGGAATTCTGAATTGCATCTCGTGAATCGAGATTTTAAGGGATCATTAGAAATGGTCCTCTGCTCTATAGAGGAGAGGCTCTAGAAATGGACTCCATCAGCACGATTTTGTTTTCTGATGAGGAAAATGAATTCATAAAGTTGAATGTTGTGGTAGTCAATTGTCTACACCATGTTCCATCTCCTTTGGAGTACAACTAAATCTCAGCATGTATTACAGCAAAAGAAATTTGGGACTGACTTATCATGACCCATGAAGGGACAAGTCATCAAAGAAACATAGGTGAACCTACAGGTTCAACAGTATGAAGCCTTTAAAATCAAATTGGATCAGTCGATTACATAATTGTGTGATAGACTATATACAATTATAAATAGTCAAGCCATATTAATACGGAGCTACTATCTCTACCTATGGCTTGGGAATATAAGGAAAACGCTGTAGAGGAAGCCAAAGATATCATACTCTACCTTTGGATCTGCTCATAGGCTCTCTACTATCTTATGAGGAAGAGAGGTGGTCATCTGATGTTTAGAAGCCCAAATATGTTACTTTTAAGGCATTAGCCTTTATATCCGATTACTCGGATGACACATAAGCAATAGCAACAGACAAGGAGCTCTCCTTGTTTGCAAAGAGACTAATCAAAGGAACAAATCACGGTCTTCAAAACAAGAAGACAAGAGAGAAATGATATGCTTCGAATGTAAGACACCGGAACATCTAAGGAACTAGTATTTTCTACTAGCTAGGAGATAGAAGCCTTCCCATAAAGAAAGAGAGCCTTACTGGCCTGGAGTAATGAGGAGGACCACGAATATGAGCCCTAGGAGAAGTAAAAGGCAAACATAGGCTACATGGCTCGTTCAATGTCTGAATCTGACTTGGATGAAGATGTATTCTCTACATCTTTGTCTATTTTACCTTCTAATAAACTTGAGGAATTTCTTATTGAGTTCCTTGACAAGATTGAAACATTAGCCTCGAAGTGTCGCTCGGTGAAGAAGTAGAACAGGCTTCTGCAGTCTCAAATGTCTTCACTTGAAAGAGAAAAGCAACCTTGTTGACAGAAGCTAAAATCTTCAGCACAGAAGCACCTTCACTGGACAAAGAGTCTCTTCCGGACATTTTTTACGAACTACTTTGTCATGACAAAGTGATTTCTTCAGTTTAGGAGACCAACATAGAATTATCACCTAAAACATAGTCTCCTAAATGTCAGCATAAAAAATCTAAGTGCTCAGATGATGTGTGCTACAATGCACAGAAACCACTATGTCCAATTGAAAAATACATAGAAACACGAATATGTGCATTATTATAGTTTTGAACAGAATCATCATAAGACAAGAATTAAAAACTTTTCCAATCAAGAAGAAAGGGTTAAATCTTGTTTTTATTGTGCCATGCTTGGACACTTGATCAAACAATGTCAGATTAAGAGATCCATAATCATATCAAATGCGATTATTTCAAGAAACAAGTCACAAGCTCATGTAATCGGCTTTAAGTGGGTTTCTTTATCAACTTAAGTTGTTCTTAATCGTATGTGTGCTTAAAATCTAAAGCCGAGAAGGATGAATGGTATATGTATAGTGGGTGCTCGCATCATATGACCGACGATCTTTCTAGGTTATCAAGCTTGAAACTGCATAACGGTGGTTTTGAAACATTTGGCGATGACAACAAAGGCATTGAATCTATCCATAGTTCAAATACCATGTTATTAGACGATGTTTTGCTTGTTGCAGGATTAAAACATAGTTTATTAAGTATGTGCAACTTTGTGATAAAGGTTATCATATAACCTTTAATGTGGAAGGATTTTCTTGATCAACAGACCGCAAAGTCTACTTTGTTGTTGAGCGAAGTAAGTTCATATAAATCATCTCACAGGATAGCATTCTATCCAATGTGAAATGTCTCGTTTTGTACATGGATGAAGTCACTCTTTTGCATAGGAAATTGGGATACATGAATTTTCAATTATTGTCAAATATTGTTAAAACGGAGTTGGTAAGAGGATAACCGAAACAAAAAACAACTTGTTCTTTGAAGAGAACAACTTCTATGAAGCATGTTCACGATGAAAACAAACAAGAGTTTTTTTTAAGAGCAAATGTTACAATTCCACCACAAAACCATTGGAACTTTTACATATAGATCTGTTTGGTTCGACTAGAACACATAGTTTGAGTGACAGAAGTTCTCCTCCGGTAAATGTGGATAATTAATCAAGGTACTCTTTGGTAAGGTTCTTGGCCCACGAGAGTGTTGCATTCACTACGTTCGAAAGCCTTGTCATAAAGCTATAAAATGAGAGATGAACCTCTCTTAAGAGCTTAAGGAACGACCATGGTACCAAGTTCGAAAATCATGGGTTTGCTTCCTTCTATTAACAGAAATGACTTATAGCACAACCATTTTACTCCATAATAGAATAGAGTAGCTGAGAGGATGAATAGGACTTGAAGATATGACCAGAATGATGATGTGTGAAAGAAAGTATATGTGGGTTGAGGCTATTAACGCACATTTTATGTGTCTAATCGAGTGAATGCTTAAAAGGCACTTAACAAAAAATCATATGAGTTGTACAAAGGAAGGAAGTTTAACATCTCATATTTCATCCTTTTGAACTTTCATGTTTCATACTAAGACCTAGGTCGGATGAAAGAATTTTTTTTTTTTGGATATTCCAATTTGAGAAAAGCATATCGAGTTTTTAACAAGAGATCTTGAGTTATCGAAGAGTCGAACAATGTGATCATCAGTGACTCTCAAATAAAGAGGAAGTTGTTATAAATGACAGAGCTACTCCACAACTTACTGCTGTTGAGAATAGATTAAGAGTCATGCTGCTCATAGTGATAGTTATGTAGAAAATACATCCAAAGACAGACACTCAAAGATGATTCGACAAAATATACATTCTGAGGATCATATCTTGGATAGGGTGCCCACCATATACAAGAAAAGACATCCAAAAGAGCAAGTCATTGGGGGACATATAGAAGGGCATACCGAGGAGACGTTCTATAAATCTTTTCTGTGAACATTATGCGTTTCTTTCTCATAAGGAAACAGTAATATTGATAAAGCTTTGAAAAATTCCAATTAGATCGTTGCTAGGCAGGAAGAGCTGGATCAATTTGAAAGGAAACAAAGTTTGGACGCTAGTTCCAAGACCAAAAGATCGTTCGGTTGTGGGAACCAAGTGAGTTTTTCCACAACAAGCTAGATGAGTTAGGCTCTGTAGTAAGAAACAAAGTCAGACTTGTAACTAAAGGATACTATTAAGCAGAATGTATCGATTATGATGAAACATTTGCACTTGTAGCGCCTTTAGAAGCTATTAGATTTATGTTATTTTATACGCGTTATAGTGATTTCAAACAATATCAACGGACATGAAAAGCTTCTTTCTGAATGGTGATATTAAGGAGGAAGTCTACGTGGAAAACCTCCAGGATTTTAGGATCCTAAGTATCACGACCATATCTTTAAGCTTGATAAACCTTGTATGGCCTGAAACAAACTTCTAGAGCTTGGTATGAAAGACTAAACACTTTTCTTATTGAAAATGGCTATAGAAAAAGAAATGATGTTACAACTCCTTTTTCAAAGAAGCT
Source organism: Melastoma candidum (assembly GCA_023653495.1). NCBI lineage: Eukaryota > Viridiplantae > Streptophyta > Magnoliopsida > Myrtales > Melastomataceae > Melastoma > Melastoma candidum. Next base: position 11,944,920 of record CM042884.1, on the reverse strand, counting down.
CGGATTCGAGCGTCTAGAAGTTTATATCTACGTAGGTGACATCATCTTCAGATCTTCCAACAATGCTCTGTGCAATGAGTTTTCATAACTCATTAAAGGTGAGTTTGAGAAGAGCATTGTATGTGTACCTTCCGGCCTAGCACGCGCGTGGCGGTTCGGACGAGATGAAGATTCGAGCCCACTCCCTAAGCCCATCGGGTCAACGCTTCTACTCGAGCGTCGGGCGCTGCAAAGAAGACTGGGGTGGATCCTCCCTTGATTCCTAATCGGGCTTGCCCATCGTCTCCATGCTCCTTAGGAGGCGACAGGCGAAAATCGGAGCATGAACCGTAAAAGGAAGCTTCGGAAGAATCGGTGCGGCTCGTGTCGCCTTCCCCCCATCCATGAAGGCTTCGTTAAAATATGTTTGTCGCTTAACCTAGGTAAGCTATTAGGGAGTCGCCACCGACTTATTTTTATAAAACTGTTTAAGTCGGATAAACAGCTGGTTCTAGGATTACGATTTACTAGTTTTCACACTCACATGCGGTGGCGTTTGCTCTAAAATATGTCTCTAGTTATGGGTGTTGGACCCGATCTGGGCGTCAAACCAAAATCATGTCAATGTTTCATGGGCATTGGACCCGATCTGGGCGTTAGGCTCAAACTCATGTCATAGGGTTACGGGCATTAGGCCTGATCCAAGCGTTGGACCTAGACTCATATGAGATTATCACAAGCGCAATCGCATACAAGTATTGAGATGAAAGTAGGCAGAGAGGGGTGGTGATCGTGGGCTTATGCACTTGGGCCCACAACCCATTACATGTGGATTTAGAAATTTCGGGGAGGCCCGCACCTCCCCTTTTGTACCTAAGGCCTACCGGGATGGCATTTCATCGGCTAGGCACGTCAGTTGGGGCCCCTTTAGAAGAGTGCTTCCATCGTGGTCTGTGCCCCACGCGCCACCCATTTTTAACTGTCTTCGAAATCTGCCTTGTCGAATCCCTCGGATTATCGTTTGACTTTTCATGCAAAATGAAACCTAAATTTGATTGGTTATACCATCAAAAGAATGATTAATTATTCATTAAGTGGATGGATCGATGAAAAATATGTTTCTCAAATTTCACAAAGATCTAACGGTATGATCTTGACTTTTGCAAGCGAAAAGTCGAACATTCACGCAAACTTTTCTATTTTCTGCGAATAAAGACCTCAAAGAACAACATAACGTGTGCATAACCTAAAAATACGTATAATATGTCAAAATAACTATATTCAAATGATAGATATGCTCGTCAAGTTTGGTGGCAATCTAATAGTGAAATTAATTGGCATCTCACCGAGAACAGGACTGGGACGTAAAGAAAGTCCAGCACGTCGGTTCATGTCTGAAATCACTAGAAACGTTAACAGTCAAAATACATATGTAAACAACGGTCTCTCGAGATCCCCTTGGAAGCGGGACTATAATATGTAGGCTAATCTCAAACTGCACGCATGCCCTTAGCTTTCGGGGTCCTATCTCTATCATCGATCGTCATAAAACTACAACAAAACTTTTTTCAAGACCATCTCCCATTGGGGATCATTCGGTATGAAGAAGTTGGGTCAGTCGACGTACATAACCCCTTCGAAAAGGACTCTCATTTGGACTGCGATGCTAGGAGATGACAGAGCTAGAAACCCGAAGTTTCTCTACCGCTCCCAAGCATAGTTCTCAGCCTATGAGACTCCAAATGACCTCAAACAAATTTGAAATAATGCGTAATCAAGCAAGGATGAGATATCACCTGATTTCGCAACGATCGGACATCGGACAGGAAAGTTATGACCTGTCGATTGCCTCACTTGCATTCTGGCGAGTTTATCTTGCTTCGTCGGTGCTCGGTTTGCATTTCCATGCTAAATGCGACAGATTAAAACAAGTAACGAAGGTGGTCATCCATGCTCTAAGGTGAAAGAGAGGCTACATGAGTATGTAGAAAAATGCCGAAAACTCACCGAGGGTTGCCTTGCTCCGGGATGACTCGGGGTGGAAGAAGGACGTATGCGAGGTCGTTAGGGGGCTGCCTTAGAGTCGGTGGCTGTGACAGGAGTGGGGTCGAAAAAAGGTATCGGCTAGTCAGGAGGCTTTGGCTCGTCAGCGCTGGAGAGGGAGAATCCTTAGCTCCGGTTTTGTGTGTGGGGAGGTGTTGGCCTCCGATTCCCCAGAGAGGGAGGATGAACGTATGAGGATTGTGCATATCTGACTGATTGTCTGAGGGGGAGGGAAGGCTTTTAGCTAGGAGAGGATTTTTAGAGATCCTCTGATAGGGATGATTGATTTTTTTTTACGTGTGAGTATCTGATTGATTATTTCTTTTTTGGAGACTTTGGCTCTTTGTGGAAATAGAGTGTCTGATGGGAAGAGATGGATACCCTCCCTCCTTTTTAGGATTGTCTAAAGGGTGTGTAAAGAGGATTGTGTCTAGGTTCATCTTCCTCGAAATCTTGGATGAATTGAGTGTGATTGCGAATTTAAAGGAAATGTTGATCGGGAAAATTTGGGGTATTACAAGCATTATGAGAGAACTAATTAGCCAAACTTCAGAAGGAACCTTCTTACACTAAGAAAAGTACACCAAACAACTTATGGAGAAATTTATGTTGAGCAAATTAAAACACTTGTCTACTCCCATGAGCACTAGCACTAATGTTGAGAAAGACGTGGTAGAGAAGGATGTGATCCCCGTCTCCACAGAAGCATGATTGGGTCTTTGTTGTACCTAATCACCACCATCCCTGACATTTTGTTTAGCATTTCCCTCTGTGCTAGATTCCAATCAGCACCAAATAAATCACATCTGACCCATGTGAAGAGTATATTTAGATATCTCTCGAGGATGGTAAACCTAGGTCTATGGTATTCAAAGAGTTCTCACATAAATGAGGGGAAGCATAGGTCTGTGGTTGATACGAGTCTTCTTTTTCTTCCTCTAGGTTGACACATTATATGTCATGGAAGGGGTTCTGCAAAATGAGAGTGATATTTGCACCTCGTGTAAGACAAGGTAGCCCTGATCGATTAGGATCAATGTCTGAGTTTCTGATGACACTAGTGGCGTAATCGACTAGGGGAAAATCATCAGGTCGATTGTCATGTGGAATCCCTTGCACTTTCTTTCGGCAATCGATTCTCTTTCGGTCTGACTCGTAGGATTCTGTTTCCATGACAATAATTATAATTCTATCAAAACACGAAGTTCTTTATGACGTTCATGGAACCACTTCTCAAGCCTTAGATACACGTCCAAGGAGACGGTCCCTGGCGGAGTTTGGAGCAATGCCATCACGAGGGCATTTTCGCAACGTAGAATTGCATGTGCTGCGTTTGGACATCGCGCAATTTAATAACAAAATCTTCGACTCTCACTGTGGTCAACATGTTTGCGTAAAAGAAACCAACACGTGCAATATAAACGGTAAATGAAACGAAATTGTGGCCACCATAGAATTAACTGCATATCATAAGATGAAAGAACACTTACTATCAATAATTCAATCTGATTACAATGCTCCGAAGATAACCAAATGCTCCTATGGGTCTGAAGTAATTATTTGTGTCTTATAATTATCCGAACTATCTATATATATAAACCAAAGACAAATAACTACTAAGCAACCATCGTTTGCATTCCATCACGTGTTTCTATCATTCACCAACCATCACATTCGAATGGACCATCCATGACTTCATCCCTCCTTCTTCGCCCGTTTTGTGGACTGTCTCTAGCCGACGCAGACTAGCTCCAATCTCAGCAGACTGAGTCCGATCAACTTCAGTCGACTGACTTTTGTTTTACTCGTCGATTGACTACCACAATCGATAACCAAAAATTACCTTGTTTAAACACACTTCATTTGTCTTATTCACAATCCAATAAAAGGAATAAATAAACTCGATGAGGGTTGTGACAAAACATGGGATGCAGTCTGTTTCTTGAGTAAGTAGGCATCCTCGGTTTAATGTAATGACGAAGATCACTTGCGAAGTGAAGATCTCTTCATGATTCTTAGGTCGAAAGATTCAAGTTTGAATTAACCATGATTTTGAGTTACTCGAGATGGTTCTTTCACATTCCTCGAGATAACCTAGCAATGATCATGTTGATAAATCTTGTTTTGATTATGACAAAGAGTGAGTATTGTCAATGTGTTATTTAAGTATACCGAGAAGCATGTATTCAAGTGTAGAAGCCAATTTCTGTTATTTGAGTAATACGAAGAGAATTATGTGGAGGACCTCAATGGAGAAAGAGATCTAGCTTTCAAAAGTTGAGTAATGAAAACCAGATCTATTCATTATATCCACTATCTTTATTGTAGAGATAAGCCTCTGTGTAAAAGAAGCTATAACTCTCCTTACTGGAGCATCTAACGCTTAGAGAAGAGCACTTATGTCTAGGACGATTTTCTTGTTGGAGATTGTTCTTTATGCGAACACTTGGGATGATTATCCTACAACGACTTAGTTTCAGTTCTTGTTGAATTAATTTGTATAATAAGACTAGATTCACTCATAGGAAGTAACTTGTTTTTCAAGTTCACTTCCTTAGTAGTTTTGGAAGGATATCATGATATATATTTCCTTAATTATGGCGATCCTTTTAATATAAGAAAATTGGCACGATGATATCTATCCTTTAAGGGAAGAATAATCTAGTGATGGGAACATCCCATTCGTGAGACAATCAATTCCCAAAGCCAATTCTATATATGGAAAGTTTTATTCTATTGAAAACAGATGCAACCTAATACACTTTATCCTTGATTGATTACTTTACTTGTTAATTCTTATTTGGTCAATCATGGATATTTTTCAATGTGTTTTTGGAAGCTATTTTGCACTTCAAATCGTGAAAGCAATGGCAAGTAATCTTTTAGCTGTTGTAATTGCTTGAGAAGCTTTCTTCTATGATCAAGGCACACATCAAACTTGTCATTCTTACTGAGAGCTTACACAAAAATCCTGAGTCTTTACCGATCTAAAAGCTTGAGAGCGTTCTATCCATACACCGAGTCAATCATCTCTTCTAGAGAGAGAGTCGTATATAAATTGCAAACTGTTTATTCTGTGGTTTTGTCTTGTGTTTGGTGTCAGACACACGATTAGGTGTTCTAGAGAAGTCATAGGACATGAGGTCGTACGCATGTGGAGCGGTAGATACCAGAAGGAAAGCCATGGACGTAGTGCGTAGCTGAGTCGGTGTTAGTCACGATGCGACCGTGCGTGTTGTGTGAGTCACAGTACGACTATGCAGATTGTGTTCGTCACAGTGCGTCCTTCCAGGTTGGTACTCACTTTTCTGATAGAAGTGTGCATCTGTACTCTTGTATTCCCCTATTCTTATATCTAGTGATTACACCCTGATGGGGGTAAAGTGTTGGAAAATGGACATAGGTATTGCTTGCCGAACCACTAAAAATCTGGTGTTTGATAAGTCGAAACAAATTCAGAGAAACATTGTTCAGATCTGGGAATTTGTGCAACAGATCTGGGATCTACTGTTTGATAAAAGGACACTTCTTTACATAGATGTAAAATGAAAAGGAGTTATAAATCCTAATGCAATAATTTCACTCCTCTTAGTGCAATAATGTTCCAAACGATCACTTTGAAACTTAACCCATAAAAGGATTGCATTTCCCTGTATCAATGAGGCAAAAAAACAACTCGAGACAAGGTACTGATAATGCCTAAAGAATAACTCAAGAGACGTAATGTCGAACCATGTAATCATTGGTTAACATCAGGACCAAACGAGAGATTTAATGTTCACACAAAATATGCAGGGCTGGGCTTTCTCGAGAAAACCCATATAGTTTAAGCCTAATATGGAACAAACCCAATGTTTTGTAAGGGTCGGGCTAGTGACTAGACTAAGGGAATCAGCTCGAGAAGATCATAACAAGAAAGGGTTAACTCGAGACATAGTCCACACACTCGAGAATGTAAGAGAAAGGAACTAATTTGGTATTGTACAAAAAAAAAGCTTTTGGATGCTCTGTTAAAGAACAATTGGGATTATGTCGTACATGATCTACACAAATAAGATGAGTATCTTTGATCCACGTCCCTGGATATTCGGAAGTCTCCCATTGACATATAAAAGCCTTGAGATCATTCGAAGAAAGACGCGATCAACTCATAAGTCAAAAAAGACATATTTGACACCTTAGCTTTTGCTCTCTCTCGCTGCGTCCTGAAAACCTCCACCGATTTCCTGAATCCTTTTCATCTCCGATCATCATCCCTTCAAGCTTGCCTCCAATAAAAGAGTCTTCTGTAGTTGTTGTCACATTCCACCCGCCGGAGCGTCCCACATCCATCTATCTTTTTGTTCGCTTTTGTTGATTCATCATATATATGTAAGTGTAACTATCAATCAGTTGTAAAACTCAATTACTTAATACAAGCCATTTGTTCTTTGTTCCCTTTTGTTGTTTGAATTCATAACGACGACTAGGGGTGACAATAAAATTTGATAACCCGATAATTCAAACCGAATCGAACCAAACCAAACCGATAATTTCGGATTTTTTTTTTATTTTATTGGTTTGGTTTTAATATTTTAATTTCAAATCGGTTTTTTTTTGTGTTTTCATTATAGTTTAATGGGTTCGGTTTGACCCGAAAAATCCAATAACCAGGGTTATTTTTGTCATTGTAAGTAATGACTATATAAGGGAAAAAAACCCTACTTTTTTCATTCCTTCCGCCTCCGCTCCCTTCTCCCAATTGCGCAGCCAAGCTACACATACCCAGTCCCACTTCTTCGAATCCAGCCACATCAATTTCTTCAAGTTCCTTTTATCCCTAAGTTTCGATGAATCACTCCATTGTACGTCGTGATCAAGGTACGAGCACGAACCCGAGATCATTCGAACTTTTGATTAGAGTATATTTTGAACTAAGATTCGATTTTAAATTTGAATTTGTGAAAATTTTTTGTTTATGTCGAATGTAGAAATCATTTCACATCCGGGTGAAGATGGATGTGGTGCCGATGCTACTAGTCAACCCGCTTCGGTGCAATCAATCCATATTCCTCTGGAACAAGGCCAACCAGTTAATAATACTATGAGAAAAAAAAGGTCATCTGTTTGGGAACATTTTGATATATTGCATTCCGATGAACAGAATAATTAGCGTGCTAAATGTCGATACTGTTCAAAAGATTTTTGTGCAAATAGTACAATTGGAACTAGCACGCTTCATGCACATCTTGGTAGATGTAAGAAGAACCCTAATAATAAAGAAAAAAGTCAGACTAGCATATCTTTCCCATCTATTAAAAGTTCTTCTGATAATAAAATATGGAAGTTTGACCAAACTGCAAGTAGAAGAGCCCCTGCTTCAATGTTTATATTGCATGAACTACCTTTTAAGCATGTAGAGAATGAAGGATTTGGACAATTTATGGCCTCTGTACAACCTGAATTTATTGCTCCTTGTCGAAATACCTTGAAAAATGACATTATCAATATTTATTCGGATGAAAAGACAAAATTGAAAAAATATTTTTCTGAAATACCAAAGAGGGTTAGTCTTACAACAAATATGTGGACATCATGTCAAAATTTAAATTATATGTGTTTGACAGCTCATTTTATTGATGCTAATTGGATTTTACAAAAGAAAATATTAAATTTTTATCCGATTTCTGGTCATTCGAGAGAAATAATTGGTAAAGCTATTGAGTCATGTTTGGCTAGTTGGGGTATTAGTAAAATCTTTTGTTTAACTGTTGATAATGCTAGCTCGAATGATCTTTGTATTCAATATTTGAAAAGAAGGTTCAACATCGAGATACACTTATTTTGAATGGTGAATATCTTCATATGAGATGTTGCGCTCACATTTTTAGTTTGACTGTTAAAGATGGGTTAAAGGAATTAGATTATGCTATTATAAGAATTCAGAGTGCAATTCGTTATGTAAGGTCTTCTCCCTCACGATTTGCTAAGTTTATGACATATGTTAAAAGCGAGAAAGTTGAGCATAAAGGTTTGTTATGCTTGGATGTTGAGACAAGATGGAATTCTACTTATATGATGATTGATTCTGCTTTGAAGTTTCAAAAGGTTTTTGACATAATTGAGGTTCATGAAAACAAGTTCGTTGACGAACTTAATAGAATAAAAGGAGTCCCGACTTATGATGATTGGAAGTATGCTCGTGATATTGTGTTATTTCTTGAGTTGTTTTATAATGCTACTTTAAAAATTTCTGGTTCATCTTATGTAACTACTAACTATTATATGAATGAGATTTTTGGTATTGGCATGATGATTAATAAATATTGTTCGGATGAAGATATGGGTCTACTTTCAATAGCTAAGAGGATGAAGCTCAAGTTTGAAAAATATTGGGGTAATGTGAACAACATTAATATTATGTTATTCATAGATATAATATTAGATCCTAGGCATAAATTGAAATATGTTAAATGGGTTGTTGGTGTTTTCTATGAAGAAGAAAAAGCGAAAGAGTTGTTACAGAAAGTAGAAGAGACACTTGGAGCATTATTTGATCACTATAATAATATTCTTAACAAAACTATTTCGCATACACAATAACCGAAACTTAAGTGAAACATTCATTGATACATCTTTAGATATAATGACTGCCATGTATTTGAAACAAGCAGAAAATGAAAATGCTAAAGAAAAATATGAGTTGGAGAAGTATTTGGATGAGGCTTGTGAAACTTCTTTTGGCTTAGATTTTAGCAATTTGGATTGGTGGAAATTAAACTCTTCTAGATATCAAGTTTTATCTGTGATGGTACAAGATGTTTTAGCTATTCCTGTTTCGACCGTTGCTTCCGAGTCTGCTTTTAGTACAGGAAGACGAGTCATCAATGTATTTCGTAGTTCGTTGTCTCCGAAGACAGTGGAAGAAGCTCTTATACGTACTCAAAATTGGCTGCGATGTAGACAAGCTGGATTGTTTTTTATTGATGAATATTCTGAAGAATTAAAAGCTTTTGAAACGGGTAAGTCTGGTAACTTTCATATATTCAAATGCTTTTATTCTTTTTCAGTTTATATTAACTAATAATACAATTATTTTCTTCTCTATTTTAGATTTGTCTGAAAATGTCGATTCTTATTACAACATTGAGGAATAATTTGAAGAGATTTATTCAATATAAGTACGATAGTATTTATTTTTTATAATCATATCTTATATAATTAATATTTTTCTTTTCAACGAATATAGGTTATGCAAGTGGAAGATATTGTCGCACAAGCCCACGTGAATTTTGTGTGTTAAACTAGGGTGAAATTTCAAAGTTACATGAAATTAGACTTTTTGTAATTACCCTTCTTTGTTTTTAAATCTGTGAATTATTATATGTCAAAATTTTTGAACTTCAGAATTGTAAGTCAAAATTTTTATAAAGTGATTTATGTTTTATGATTTTATCGGGTCCCGAACCGAACCGAAAAAATCGGTTCGGTTTTGAAAAAAATATTTTCGTTCGGGTTAACTGTTTGGGTCGAAAGTTATGAACCCGATAACAATGGTTCGGGTACAAAATATACACAACTCGATCCGAACTGGATCATTTACATCCCTAACGACGGCCACACGTAAAAACAACTCCAATTGTATAATTCAATACGTTTTACGTTTCAACTTCAACATATGCGAGGAAACTTCGTGTGGTTATAAAATTTTAAAGCATAATAAAATTACTCATATTATATTACGACTCTATAACTTCACGGAATTATGCCAATGATCTCTCAAAAAATGATATTTGATAAAGAAAAACGTGACAATTGAATAATTGTTTTAAAATAGCATAAAGTCTATTAACAGACTTAAAGTTTGATAAAAAAAATAATAATATTTCGCCACGTACATGTTTATACTCAGGCCGACAATTTATTGAGTTATATTCAAGTCAATTCAGCCTTCCAGCACGGAGTGTTTTCCGTCCGTGAAACTCGAATAAAATCAATAGACATACGGTATATTACAAGTCTAAGTATATCATACTTCTTAGCTAGATTCCTTTTTTCTTCCTATCCATTATTTTTTAAAACAAGTGTTCTAAAAAATTTTACTTATTTCAAAAAAATGTTTAAATAATTTAAACAATATTACAACTTCTAAAAATTTTGAATTTTATTTTTATTTCACGCAATTCGTTGGGTTGTAAAAATTCTTGGAGTAATTCGTTTTTGGGGCCGTTCATAATCTGCACGGGGTCAAAAAAAAAAAAAGACATTCATTTTTTGATGGAGTTACAGGGTGTGGTCAAGACTTGGTCTTGTTCGTCTAAGAGCAGCGAATGTCAGAGCCTTGATATTATTAATTAATAATGGTCAAAAAATACAAATCCATTTTATTTTAAATCCATTTTTAGTCTTTTAAATGCATTGGACCCGGTTACACGACTGAAAGCCCGAGGAAGTGGGTTACCCCTAGGGAGTTTACCATCGAAAATAAAGTTTTGACCAAATTGCCCGTAAGGAAGTGGGTTACATTACATATCATAGGGGGATTTTTGTATTCGTTTCTTCAGTAATCCTGACTCGAAAAAATAAGAAATTAATGCAATCACCGGGAGTAATGTTCCGACTTTAAGCTTTAGCCATGTCTCATGGTATAAAGGAAGAAGATCAACCTGACTTGATAAATGTCAGTTCGTAGCATTTGGAACATATAATTATCTATTCTCGTTTTTACTCATGTGAGATTTCTCATATATTATACTTAAAACATAAAACTGAAATAATATTTTTGTTTAAGGTTTTCTCAGTAAGTTGTAATCTTACTAATACAATCAACACAAAAGTTTTACATGTGTATATATACACACCCACATTCCTTTTACAAAATGAAAGTATGTTCATCGATTCGAGTTGGAACGGAAAATGTGAAGGTGGTGTGTTGTACACGTATGCCATGCCCCCCCAATAATGTCCCCCCGTTCCGTCCTTATCACCCTCTCCTCCCTTCAGCAAAACCAATTTCTTCCAGGACTTCATTTATTATCACGAAGAAATGAGTACTTGGTAAAATTTAGTTTCCCCATTCGGAATTCCTGAGGAATGAAACAGTTGTTCCCTTTTTCACTTTAGTTGGGAGGGCTTGAAAATGCTTTGACAGAAACAAAAAAAAAAAAAAAACGGGACGACCCTCGTATTTAACTAGCCGCAATTCCCAGCATCCGATAATTCCTTTCCCATTTTAGTTGATCTTCTATAATTCGAGATTTGGTTAATAACATCATATAGATGGCCAAAGTGATGGTGGGGGTTTGAATTTATCCTTGAAATCACAACCTTTTTAAGATGCATGGAAATCATAGTCGAATTATTATATTATCCCATATGATGATAAAAAGGGGTATCGATGATTTTGAAACATGTGGGTCTTGTCTCAGTTTCTCAACCAAAAAACAAAAATAAAAACGCGTTCTGGGTTTTGATCTCGGTAATAGTAACCCCGACATACTACTGTAATTTGAATCATCCCCCCCCTGATATTCTTTTCTCCCACCCATGTTCTTATTATCCCCCCACCCAACCCCACCACTGTACCATTCTAGATTTGTCCATTTCTCCTGTATTTATATTTTAAAAGTACCTCATCTGGCACTACACCCAATTTCCCCCATTAGTTTAAACAAAGCAAAAGTGATGGCTAAAATGGTGGGATTAGCTAAAAAAAAAAAGAAATCTTTGAATTAGAGAGCTGCTTCGTGAATGATAAGAAAGTTAGTGGGCGGACGATCCGCTGTGATAAAACAGTAACACAAGTGAAAGACGGGTGGGATTTTAATTGACAAAATCCCACCTACTACTACTGCTGCCCCTTATTCGAAACAAAAGTCCTCCTCCTCCTATACTACCCAAAAAAGGTGAAGCCAACGAAACAAGACTTAACTAATGGCAATGAAATAATAAGAATAATAGTAATAGTAATCATTCTCCTGTTTAATCACGGGTCCACTAACTCCTATATTTATTCCTTACTTTTTTAGAAAAAAAAAACAAACAAATGGTTTTTTTTTATATGATATAGGGGGTGGGGGGAGGGGGGGAATGGCCCCGAAATTCCTTCTCACAGGAACACCCCATCCTCCTTACAAGATAAAATTAAATTAAAAGTAGTGTGGGGTGATTCGGGATTTGAATCAAGGGAATCATACAAATGAGCTGTGCTCTTACAATTAACTGAATAAAAAAATAAACAAAACAAATATGGATTTTGGGTTGTAAAAACATAATATTTTTTGCATTTTCTTTCTAATATAGGTATCTAGTAAATATTCAAAAACCTTTTGGGAAATGGACGCGAGTCATGCTAGAAAAGGATGAGCTCGACTCTTGAAGGTGTAAGGAGAAGGACTGGTGCGAGCAGAAGGAAATGCTACCGATTGCTCACTCGAGGAGACGAGCGACGCAGTGACTTGTGGTTAAGGAAATGAGCGGAAGCTCTTTTTCTTAAATAGAAATGAAAGGATAAAAAGCAAACGATTCGATAAGGATAAAATGAATGGGTAAAACTCTACACGCCTATTGAATACTGATTTCATCGCGATTAAGTTTCAAGGGTTTGATTATCATCGTGATTCCGATAAAATCGGACGTACTCATATATATAAATACACCACTATAATAGAGAGAGACGGGTAATACAGAGAATAAATATTCATTATTATCGGTTAATACACTTAACTTAGTTCGTGAGGTCAAAATGTTAATCCACTCACTTACAGAATCTTTACCATTAAAAATCTCATTAAAGTTGTCTGTATATCTCTATCAGTATTGTACCTTTATACATCAGGCACGACCTTACATTTGTAACGAACGAAGGAATGACAAGTAAATACAGAAAAAGTAATTTTGCTTCATTACTCTTCTTATCCTCGATTTGATGTCGCACGACTAGATCCATTTTGAGTCATGATTCGCTTTCTACTCGATTCGCGACAAGTTGTGCTTGATCGAGATTAGTGGTGTACTTATCAGGAAGAGATTAATTTTATGTAATAAATAATAATACTTCCTTTAGAATATTTTTTAAAAAAATTAGAAAAAAAATATTCTTTTAATTAATAAATGGGGCTGAAGGCGTGGTCGAGAATGAGATTGGGATTGGAAAATGGAGAATAATAATTAAAGAGAAAGGAAGGAAGGAAGGGAAGGACAGTGGGGGAGGTAGAAACGGACAAGGGAGAGTCACGGCTGGGATAATTTATGCCCGGAGACAAACTAGTAAAGTTGGGGGGGGGGGTTGGGGCGGAGTCTTCAGCATCAGCCTCGTGGGCACTTGGCAACCCTCCCCCAGAGGGAAAGTATATTTTGTCAGAATCCTTCCCCTGCCTGCCCCCCCTCCAAAACCCATCCTTGTCTGCCTCTGCTTGTCCTCCCTACCTCCCTCTCCGCCGTGGGTCCTAAATTATTCTCTACACCAAAATAGGAAATATAATATTCTTTTACTACTACTACTACTCCTCCTCCTTCCCACGAAGAGTTTCGACTTTCAAAACTGCCTTTTTGGAGATGATTTAGGTATTGTTACTGAGAGAGACACTCTCTCCCTCCCCTCCCTAATTGTCCTAACCTAGTAGGCTACGTGAACCGTATTCCGCCTTTTCTTATTATTACCTCGTTGACGGTGCTTGTACTTTGTGGCCAGTATAAGGGAGGGTGTATCACAGTAAAACATACTATACGACCCGAGCAGGAGAATGCGCTGCCGCTTCATTCATGAGTACGGTAAATTTTAAAATTTCCAAAAAAAAATTATGAACTAAGAAGCTTAGAGGTTTCAAAATTTTTTAAATATCACCTTTAAATTACTATTTCAAATAATAAATTTAATTTTTATTTGAAAAATGATTTTTAGAGACTTATAAATATTTTGCACATGTGAGACGATTTTCTCGTGTTAAGGGAGTATCGTTATTTGAGACAACACTTTGAATGTTTGTTGATGTCTCCGAAAGGGACACCAATCCAACACTAAAAAGCCCTCGTTTGGATATAATTTTCTGTGTTTTCCTAAATCATTGTTTCAAATCGTGACTTTTATTTCAAATAGCGCGTAATCGAAACTACTCTTTTCCTTCATTCTATAGATGCCTTAACTATCTACTAAGTGTCGTGTGATCCCTCTCCCTCCTATTGTTTGTGGTTGATGGATTGATTCTCAGTAACTTCTCTCCTAGACCTCGGTATGTTCTCGCCCACTCCTCTTGGACCTTGATTTTGTCGAATCGTGAGTCTTCCTCGTCGTAGTCATTTCTATTCACGCTTATCTTACATATAATTCTTTTTATTGTGATTTACGCCAGTTTAGAAAAATCAAATTGCTTTGATTTGTCGTTTCTTTCATGGTAGATATTGTTGTTCATTTATCGGGATAACTTGGAACGAATATTTCGAAAGTTAAAAATTTTCATCCTTATTATTATTACGACACACAGTCAGTTGTTATTTGTGAAAGGTAAAATAGTGAACGAGAATGAAGGAGAAGGCTACAATAAAGGATCAATTAAGAAACTTCAAGATGTAGAAGTTTATTATGCAATGAAGTTAAGTGACGTGACTACGTTAGAGATATGCCATATGTTCATGTACTTACATATGGTGTCTCTAGAGTGAAATTTGTTATGGTCTCTATTGGCGAGATGATGATGTAAAATTACTCGTTGAGTTTGTCGTGTCAAATTCTAACCACACTCAAGAAGTTTACGTTCTTTATATCCATGAAATTTCATGCGGTCAGGCATCCATCCAACAACAATGTAGGTAGTATTACCATCTTGGAAATATCAATTATTGTAATGCAGCCTAAAATTGTTATAGAGGAATTGGGAACAATTGCATTGGTGGAATAAAACTTTGATTAGGTTTGACAAACTGATGAAAGTCCAACGTTATATGCATTTAATGATATTGGCGGGTGGTACTAATGTTAGAGATGATGCAGATGAAGAGAATCATATTGTTATTGTGATTATGTAATCCGATGAAGATGTTGATACGAATGAAGAGATGTTTGAAAATATGAAAGAAATATATAATAAGTATCACGACATAGATGATTTAGTAAATGGCGAGTTGATGAAGTGAAACCATCCCGAAAGCGAGTTGAAAAGCGCTTCATTTTTACCGTAATATTAATGATTATGATAAATTCTTTTTATGAAAATGAGAATGAAGTGGTAGGTATGATTTTATTAATTCTCTTGTTGAATTCCTCAAATGAATATGTTTCAAGCACAAGAGTCATCTCATTCATACCTGAATATATTGTCAAGTTTTTAATTTAGTTGATGTTTTACAACGTTGTTTTAGTTAATTTCTCAAGTATTTACTCTTATTTTGTTTGACACCAGATAACATTGTATATGCTATGTATGAAACTTTTTTTAAGTCTATCTCGAATTAGGGAGAGTTAGAAGCCTAGAAGAGGGTTTTTGGTGTCACATCAATGTGTGATAATTACAGTCCCCCGAATCCCTGTTTGAAACAACAACACTCTCTTATCACTGGAATACCTTCTCGAATAAGCAAAATATTTCTAATTCTCTCAAATAGTTTGAATATGTGGAATACATATCCTACTTCATAATTTGTTTTCAAATAGTTTGAATATGTTGAATGCCAAAAATGTTTATCTACCCAAACAAACGATGCTACCAACACCACTTTTCACGGACCACTGCATCTAACATGTGATGTTAATAATGTTCCGAATTTCTATTTTGGGGGGTAATTTTGTTTGTGAAATATTCAATTACGATATATATTTTTATATCCAGACTAGTTTTTCAAAAGTCAAGTCCCTGTCTAACTCCAATCCAACCCAACACCAATTCCCTCCTCTTGTTTCACACATTCACACTCCCGTGATCTCCCTCCCTCCCTCTCCCCCCCTCTCTCTCCCTCTCTCTCTCTCACACACACAATCTCGTGTTGTGTTGTCTTCCGTTCTCCCCAAAACGACCAGAAACATCCTCTGTTTCTAGCTATGGCATACCTCCCCAAGGCCTCCTCCCCTGTTCCCTATCCCCTCCTTCCTCTCCTCTCCATTCTCCTCGTACTCTCGTCCCTCTCCGTGGCTGCCGACGTCCAGCTCAACGACGACGTCCTCGGCCTCATCGTCTTCAAGTCGGGCCTCGTCGATACCTCGTCCTACCTCTCCTCATGGAACGAGGACAACGACTCCCCCTGTTCTTGGAACTTCGTCACGTGCGACCCCAGGAGTGGGAAGGTTACCGAGGTGTCCCTCGATGGCCTTGGGCTTTCTGGGAAGATAGGGAGGGGGCTTGAGAAGTTGCAGCACCTGAGGGCCTTGTTTCTGGCCGGGAATGCGTTCACGGGCAGTAATGTCCTTAGCCCCTCGCTTTCTCTGCCTTCGAGCCTCCAGCGGCTCGATCTCGGCCGGAACAGGATTTCGGGGAGGATCCCATCGTCGCTCGTGAACATGAGCTCGGTCAGGTTCCTCGACCTCTCTGAGAATGCCTTCTCGGGACCGCTCCCAGATGATTTCTTCATGTCTTGTTCCTCCCTCCAGTTCCTCTCTCTCGCTGGGAACTCGCTCGAGGGCCCTATTCCTAGCACATTGTCAGGATGTTCGTTTCTCAACGGCCTCAATCTGTCCCACAACCATTTCTCTGGCGACCCAGGATTCGCTTCTGGTCTGTGGTCTCTTCATCGGCTCCGGTTCTTGGATTTGTCCGACAACCAGCTCTCAGGCTTGGTCCCTGTCGGAGTCTCAATGATTCACAACATGAAAGAGCTTTACCTTCAGGGCAACCATTTATCAGGATCTCTTCCCAACGATTTAGGACTCTGTCCACACTTGACCACGGTTGATTTCAGCAACAACCAGCTTGACGGGCCGATTCCTGAATCTATACAACAACTGGGTTCGCTCGTAACTCTCCGTGCATCGAACAACTTGTTGAGTGGGGCATTACCATCATGGGTCGGTAATTTGAGCAGCTTGGAGAATATGGACTTGTCTGGCAACAAGTTGGAAGGGAATTTACCGTCATCTATCGGGAATCTGCGGTCGTTGAAGTTTCTTGCATTATCAGACAATGTGATCGACGGAAGCATTCCTACGGCTTTGGCCTACAGCTCGATGTTGTCCAAGATTCGTTTGAGGGGAAATAGGCTTGTCGGTAGTATACCTGGGGGGTTGTTCGACCTTGGCTTGGAGGAGATCGATTTCTCGCATAATGGACTAGTGGGTTCGATTCCTTCTGGCTCCAGTAGGCTGTTTGAGACCCTCCAGTTGATGGACTTATCGAGGAATGATCTCACGGGAGACATCCCGGCAGAATTGGGTCTCGCCTCCAATCTTAGGTACCTTAACCTGTCATGGAATGGCTTCCAGTCAGCCGTGCCGCCGGAGATCGGCTACTTGCATAACCTTACCGTCCTGGATCTTCGGAATAACGAGTTGCAGGGTATGATTCCGAGAGATATGTGTAGTTCTGGAGGTCGGCTTGCCATACTTCAGTTGGATGGGAACCGGCTGACCGGGCCGATTCCACCAGAGATTGGGAACTGCGCGTCCCTCTACTTGCTGTAAGTTGCGAAGCTGATGTACTTGTTATACTGTCCTCATATCTTGGGTTTGGTACTTTGCATTAAAGTAAATGTATTTAAATTTTTACAGGAGTTTGTCGCATAACAATCTAACCGGACCGATCCCAGGATCGATTGCGAGGCTAAGCGACTTGAAGATTCTCAAACTAGAATTCAATGAACTGACTGGGGAGGTACCTCAGGAGCTTGGCCGGCTCGAGAATCTTCTGGCTGTGAACATATCATACAATTCCCTCATCGGCAGGCTCCCTACATCCGGCATATTCCCAAGCCTGGACCGAAGCGCTCTGCAAGGAAATCTTGGGATCTGCTCACCATTGTTGACAGAGCCTTGTAAGATGAATGTTCCGAAGCCTCTAGTTTTAGATCCGTACGCCTACGGGAATCCAAATGGCGATCACAAGCATAGGGAACGGGATCCAAGCTTTTCTTCACGTCGGCACCGCATGTTTCTCAGCGTTTCGGCCATCATCGCCATCTCGGCTGCGCTCCTGATAGCAAGCGGGGTTGTGGTTATTAGTCTGTTGAATGCTTCCGCTAGGAGAAGGCTAGCATTCGTCGATGCCGCTCTGGAAAGCATGTGCTCAAGCTCCTCAAGATCGGGGAACCTGTCAACAGGGAAGCTTGTGCTGTTCGATACAAAGGCATCCCCCGACGGGATCAACAACCCTCAATCTTTGCTCAACAAGGCCTCCGAGATCGGAGAGGGAGCTTTCGGGACAGTTTACAAGGTTCCACTGGGAGTTCCGGAAAGGATAGTAGCCGTCAAAAGGCTAGTCACCTCGAACATTGTGCAGTTCCAGGAGGAATTCGATCGAGAAGTTCGAACCTTGGGAAAGGCGAGGCACCCAAACCTGATCTTGCTCAAAGGATACTACTGGACCCCACAGCTACAGCTCCTGGTGACTGAATACGCGCCGAACGGGAGCCTCCATTCAAGGTTACACGATCGGGAACCGTCGATGCCACCGCTGCCGTGGCAGACCCGGTTTAACATCGTCCTAGGCACGGCCAAGGGGCTGGCCCATCTGCACCACTCATACCGGCCCCCAATCGTACACTACAACCTGAAACCAAGCAACATCCTCCTAGACGAGAACCTAAACCCAAAGATCTCAGACTTTGGGCTGGCGAGGCTACTGACGAAGCTGGACAGGCATGTGATGAACAACAGGTTCCAGTGCGCGCCGGGGTACGTGGCGCCAGAGCTGGCGTGCCAGAGCCTGAGGGTGAACGAGAAGTGCGACGTGTATGGGTTCGGGATGATGGTAATGGAGGTGGTGACGGGGAGGAGGGCGGTGGAGTATGGGGAGGACAGCGTGGTGATACTGAGCGACCATGTGAGGGTGATGCTGGAGAGAGGGAACGTGGTGGAGTGCGTGGACAGGGGGATGGGGGAGTACCCGGAGGACGAGGTGTTGCCGGTGCTGAAGCTGGGGATGGTGTGCACGTCTCAAGTGCCGTCGAGCAGGCCGTCGATGGCCGAGGTGGTGCAGATACTCCAGGTGATCAAGACGCCCCTCCCTACTCGATGCGAAACGCATTGAAACCGGGCGGTGAAGAGGAAGAAGAAGAAAAGGCTTCCCGGTTTGGCTGCGTCATGTAACTCCCATGTTCGCTTCTTTGTTATTTTTTTGTACTCCTTGTTCGGGATGTTGGAGTTTTCGGTTCAACTACAATTGCTTCTTCAATTGTATTCCTTCGCCGTTATTTTTTTTTTTTTTCTCTCCAATCCGCTTTGCTAACGACAGTTTTGTAATTCTTGCTGCGTGCTTCAGTTTTACTACTCGGATCTCCGGACACAGCCATGTCCTGTTACGCCACAAATAGTCCAATTTTTAAAATAAACGACGGTCAATAGTTGTTATCTACGAGACAGGTATTTTCAAAACCGACGTGGTAAGCTTTTCCCAATAAAGTATTATCGCGAAGAGTGTTTCTTTTTTCTTTTAAAATTAATTTTTTGATTTAGTTTCAAAAGTTTTTTCAAAATACAAACACTTCTTTTGTAATTTAAAAGTATGTAATTTAATCCTTGAAAGAGAAGAAATCGGGGGGTTGGAGAGGCGGAACAAAGCCATGCGAATAATAATCCCTCCACCGTCGTCGTGGCCATTGCGAGCAACAATCAATCCTTCTCCATCCCCCCTCATTGCTTCAGTCTCATCTCCAAGAACTGTGACGTCCGCCATGATCAATTCCTCGACGGGCTCCGGCGGAACCTTCACGACCCTGAAGGAGAAGGTTGTGTTGGAGAGGGAGGTCAAGAAGAGCAAGTTCATCGCCATCGCCGGCCCCATATCTGACGAACAATCCGCGCTCTCCTTCCTTTCCCAGGTATACATAACCGCCTTGCTGCCCAACCCCCTTATCTTACCTCTTTTCGGTTGATTGCGATTGTTCGTTCGATCTTGCCGCAGGTCAAGGATCCGCGGGCTACCCACAATTGCTGGGCTTACAAGGTGACGACACCCCCGGGCTTCTTTCTTCCTTGTTCTTGATCGTAGGTTTTTCCTCTATTGTGATTGAGAGGCATGCGCTTGTTCTTGTTCTACATTGACGATATTATAGCTTGTTGAGTCAAATGGTGATTATTTGAGGTGATTATGTTGTTCTGGTGATACCCTTGAGAAAAGGATGCAATAACGTTGAGAATCGCAAAAGCTGGGCTCTTAGAGGAGCTATAATGAAGAAATTCACGCACAATATTTTTCATCTAAAATGTTATAATGCATCATCACTTTCAATTGAGTGATCGTGGCGAGCCGGGCGCTCTCGACTAGTGCAGGGAACTAAGGGATTCCAATGAAGCATCTTTACTGTCAGACTAATGCCGAATGCACCATGAAAATTGTTGGCGTTTTGGGCATATGTTACCATTTTGCCGAATTTACCAGTAATCACAAACTAATGCCTATGTCGAATATTGTCTGAGGACTTGTGTAATGGTCAAACAGAGAATCTTTGTTTAGTAACTCAGAAGCCTTCTTTGATTCCATTTTAACATGGCTGATTTCCTGTTCATTCAACTGTTTGGATATATTCTATTTTTTGTGTGAGTTACTTACTGACCTTGTATCAGATGATTGGTTTGATTTAGCTGAACAATGCTTGGGTCTTGTAGGTAGGGGGCCAGTTTCGGTCAAATGATGATGGTGAACCGTCTGGTACTGCCGGTAAACCAATATATTCTGCCATTGAATCTTCCGGAATTGATAGAGTGATGGTCGTAGTCATCAGGTAAGAACTTTTTCCAGAGAAGAGCAGTTGACCGTTTTAATTGGAGAACAATATGATAAGAATTCTTGATAATATTTTTCATTTGTTTGATATCTTTCTGGTTTTGCACATCTGATGATTTAGGCTGGGCTTATACTTGTATTTGTTGTTGCTTTGAATGGGTTATTGGTGCCATATGTGTTGTCTTTTGCTTTGGGAAAAAATGTCTTGTTGCTCTCGCGGTTAGAAAAAAGATTTGTACCTTTTCTCTTGACAGTTCCCCTGGGTTACCTCATCAACCGATGTATCAAGACTTGGGTTTTTCTCCACAGTTAATGATATGGAATCATGTTTTCTGTTCATAATCCCTTTTCAGTGCTTGTGTCTCCTTGGTTCTTTTAGGTACTTTGGAGGCATTAAACTGGGTACCGGAGGCCTTGTGCGGGCATATGGCGGAGTAGTAGCAGAGTGCTTGAGGAGTTCCCCAACTTGCATTGTCAAGTCTAGGGTGAGGCCCTCTTTGGTTGGGCAACTTTATATCATTTTTGAAGGTTCAATGGCATTACTAATTCTTCTGCTCGTTTACCTCCTTTCAGGTTCCAATGGGCATAGAAATTTCTTATGACCTTTTAGGAGTTTTGTATCACCAGGTGAGTTTGGGCTGGAGCAACTGCATATCATTTCGGTATTGGTCTTTCTTTCTGCTCATATGCTGCAATTCCATTTTCATCCGATCAAGAAAAGCTTTTTGCTTAGTGTATGCTTATGGCTGGCAAATTGCTTTTGTGAAAACCGCGAGTGGTTTCATTTCCTCGTTGATTTCGTCTTTGTTACCTTCGAGTAACACGCAAGGGAATGAACATCGATGCATTGCCCTTTGTTTACAGAGGAACCATATTGCAAATGCAAGCTGTCCCATCATGCATTTCATCCTTCTTTCACAAATTTTCGTAACCTGGTGCTTTTTCCTTGTGTTTCCAGCTGCAGTCGTTCCAGGTTGAGGATATCAAGCAAGATTATGATACAGGTAAGGATAGCACGACAATGGTCACATTCAGAGTTGATTATGACAAGGTGGATGACTTGGAAGAAGCCATCCGAGCAAATTGTGCCCGGGATATTAGTATCTATAAGCGGTGAGACTTGGGTTAGCTGGCACTCAAAAAGTAGGTGGCTGTCAGAAAGGCGCTGATCTCCTAAGCAAGTGGAGGTTTATGTGAACTGAAGGTCATCATTTACCATAAGTACTTGGGGTTGGGGGATCTCCCTGCTTGAAGACAAGGTTAAGGTTATCTCATGAATGCATCATAACAATGTACCTGGGCCACTGCCACTGGGCTTGTCGATCTCCCAGCTGTGCCGCTCAGACCAGGTCCTCAGCTCCTTAGCTAATAAAGTAGGGCAATCGCAGCATTCGTTTTAGCTGATGAAAGTTAGGCAGCACATCCAAAAACTGCAGTTCCCGTCCCTACAATGAGGACGATGTGATAATAGTCTTTTTGATGTTTCATTTGACATGTTTTATAACAATTCTAAACTTTTGCAATGTTTTTTCTTTTAAATAGCCTGAGATAATTTAAAGTTAATTAAATATATCCAACCATTTGGGAGACGGCATCCGGAACCGCGACAAAGGGGAGATATTTTTGGTATTTTTTAAGCTAGAATCGCTTTTGCGATTCTCTTTAACTAAATGTATTTTTGTACGCTCCTCTAAAATAAGGAGCCAAAAACCTTAAACCCTTCCAGATATTGATTCTGGTTAGGGGTGAAAACGAACCGAAGCCCTCACGAGCGTTTGAATTTGATAATGACAGAGCTCAAGGTCATCCATTAATTAAACGAGTTGATCCCGAGCCTTAAAACTTATGACCCGGTGGTTCACCTGCTTCATACAAGCCAACATCATTCTTTGTAGTAAGGTTATTTATGTGACGATATTATAAATTAGAGTACTATAGCATAATTTCATACTAATTCGCTTACCAACCCCTAACCCTAGTCAAGACTCTTTCCCATCATAACAAACCCCCAATCCTAACAAGTGAAACCCACCCCTATTGTCACACCCCGCCCTTCTGTCAGTCAAAAATGTGTTCACCATGCAAGTGTACATGATCGTACAACTAATAAAGAGTGGGTAAGATATTGTATTCACGAGGACTTATCTAAATTCGACCAAATGTTAAAACAGACAAATTGTTATTATTCAAGTGATCGATTTAAGAAACTAATTAAACTAAAGTTAAGATAAAATATATGAGAATTCTATCAAACTAGAGTTCAAGATGAGAAAATATCCAGGGTAATGATTTCACCAAACAATTAATCACAAGTCATATATCAATCAACATAATTAAATGTTTCGTTTGATAATATGAAATTTGTTTATCTCCCTACGCCCCTTCCGAAGTCATAAGAACGTGCATCACAGTAAATAGTGACCACTGTATTCCATGGAAATTTACCATCGAGGTTCCACTAACAGTTAATTTCAATTTGATTACCTAGAATGATTAGGCATATTCTTATCTCGCTCGCTAATAATCGTCTTACAACCAAAATTAACCTAGGCTATTTCTGTTCTTATGAATAATCTAAGATTCACCTCCCAAATCACTAATCAATTCAATCAATAAAAAAGCATTACATAATAAAAATAATCAAACATAAATAATTCAAGAATGTCAAAGAAATAGACTGTTAACTAATTATCAA
Source organism: Melastoma candidum (assembly GCA_023653495.1). Lineage (NCBI taxonomy): Eukaryota > Viridiplantae > Streptophyta > Magnoliopsida > Myrtales > Melastomataceae > Melastoma > Melastoma candidum. The sequence goes on along the minus strand of CM042884.1, from coordinate 11,921,361 downwards.
GATCCATCTTAACCCTATATAAAGAAAACTGTTAATAATGAATGTACGCTAAAACATGAATTTCGTCCTAACTAAAAGCAATGACATAAAGAAAAAACTAAAGAAAATAAAAAGTTAGCGAACTCATGCTTCGACAGCTTCTTGCCATGAGCTGCCTCATAGGTCGACTGCCCTTTTCCAGAGAGTTGGATGTCTTTTTATGTCTCTAGAGGTTACAAGGAGAATCTTTGAAATCTTGAAACAAAATTTTCTTATGCATACGAACATGTGGCTGCATAGAATTCTTGTGCAGTTACACAAAGTTTCGTAGATTTTCGTCTCTCTTCATTTCCTTCCATGCAGTTGTTTCACGCTTTTCTTGTGCAACTGCACAAAGTCTCTATAGAATTTCCACCATTTTTATTTGTCAATGCTAATACCTCTTGGCATTCATCCATGGATTCTCGTCATTCCTCATTATGATTTCTTTCTTCGATTTTCCTATCAAAATGCATGAAAGAAAGTACAATGATAAGAGGATGAACAACACAATGAAAAAAGAATAAAAATAAAGACTAAATCAAATAAAAATAACTAACAACTATCATCGATTAAATAAAAAATGTGATTCCTTAACTCATAGAGTTATCATGCCCATTGCTGCTGCCTTGGGTGCGTTGTGCGTGGTTGTCCCACCACTACTATCTCTGAATAAGGGGCGACGTTTCTTCTACATTAAGTTGATTGACCTCATGAGTTTCGGGTGGGTAGAGTTCACTTACTTTTCTTTCTCATTCGTCGTCATTTCTTATGGTTTTGGTCTTCGTGTTTTAGTATTCCCCCTTATTCTCTAGGCTGTTTATTAGTTGGTTTTTCTTGATCAAAAGGTCATTCGTTTGCATTTTGTCTCAACCACTCCATCTCTTTCTGATGTTGCTGAGTATGACTTTGGATTTTTAGCGAAATGTTTTTTTTTTATCTATTTTGCTTGTTCTTTTGATGTATGGATCAAATCGAATCTAACCATAGGTTTTCGAGCTTAGTTCGAGTTTGTCTAGCTAAGTTTATACACGGTTTGTATTTGAATCATTTCAGCCGAGCTCGAACACTTTATTATTGGACCCAGCCAAACTCGAAATCAAATCATTTGGCTCGATCGAGCTCAAGCTTGAATTTGAAATTTATATTTGAATTATCTTGTGTTGTTAAAAGTGCTCAAAAAACACGGTTAAAATGTTAAATGTCGTGTTAAATGTCGTATTAATTTACAATCTCATTAAGTGTGTAGTGAGGTGATGTTAATGGCCTAGGAAATAAATGGGAGTTAATGACCTAATAACTAAGGTAGAGTAAATGCTTTATCTAGATTTTTCCTAGAACACTACAAAAGGAAAAGCAATCTTCAAATGATGTAATGCGTGTAAAAAAAAAAAAAACCACGAAGGTATTTTGGTCGTAAGAAAAGTAAAAGGCTCCGCAGTTAGCCAAGATATCCTCTCCAAATTTCCTTGTTCCTTATTTTTAGAAACACATCGTTGTGTCGCAGCAATTCCGCAAAACCCTTCCTGTGATACAGCGAAGCACCGCTTTTCAAACAACCCCAACAAATTCAGGTATCAGAGCGCAACAGATCATGGCTACGTTTTCCAGCAGCATGTTATTTTCCTACTCGCCCAACCAAATCCCGATCTTTGATGGAGAGCACTATGATTATTGGAGTTCACAAATGGAAACTATGTTTCTCTCACAAGATTTGTGGAGGATCATTGATGAAGGCTTTGAAGAAGATGACGAATTGTCAAGTGAGGAAGAAGGTACTAGAGAACAAGAAAAGAAGATAAAAGAAAACATGATAAAGAATGCGATGTCGTTGCGAATCTTGCAACAATCTATAAGCAAGACGATTTATCCGAGGCTTTATGGTCTCAAGAAGGCGAAAGAAGCGTGGAGCTAAAGAAAGAATTTCAAGGCTCAGAGAAAGTGATTTTCATCAAGCTTCAAGGCTTGTGGAGGGATTTTGACAACTTGGCCATGAAGGAGTCTGAAACGGTGAAAGATTTCTTCTCGAGAGTGGTTGAAATCATGAATCAAATTAAGTGTTGCGGTCATTAAGTTCCCGACAAGAAGGTTGTGGAGTAAGTGTTGAGAAGCCTACCATAGAAATTTAATTTTTTGTTGCTGTGATTGAGGAAACGAAGAATCAGAGAGAAATTTCTGTGTATGAACTAATGGGTTCGCTTGAATCCCACGAAAGAAGAGTAAGTAAGTACTCAACTCCTGTTGAACAAGCTTTTCAAATGAAGTTAAATGTATCAGAAAAGAAGTCGGAGCAGAAGGAGCGTACTGTGAACAACAGCAGAGAGTTTTATGGTTGTGGACATGGAGGCCGTTCTCGAGGAAGAGGCAGAGGCAGAGGCAGAGGTAGAGAAGACCATTCCTGGAGTAAATCTGGAAATTCAGAAGGTAGTTGCTATATTTGTTGAAAAGCTGGACATGAGTCAAATGATTGCTATTTTAAGTGCAAAAGACGCTGATTTCCAAATCATTTAGAACGAGATTATTATTTTAAAGACAAGCAGCAGCCGCCGCAGCAACATGTTTATCAAAATTTGGTAAATTTTTCAAAAGAAGATGAATCAAAGCACTTCCATCCTCATTGAACTTTGTTTTGAATACCCATTTCAAGCCAATTGCTTCTTTTCCTTTGGAAAGGTCTATTAGGGAGCAAGTATCATTCTTCTCAATACTAAACATCTCTTCTTTGATTGCATTTTTTCATTTGCAGCTTCTTCGAAATTCTGCGGCTCAAACGTAGCAAGTGCAAAGTTAGCTTACTTGTAAACTTCAGTTAATGAGCGATACCTCCTTGGTTGCATATCATCAGCATAATATTCATTCTCTGAATTTGCTCTTGATGAACTAGTTGTTGCTGTATCAGTGAGATTTGAGGAAGGCACTACAGCTGGTGCTTCTGGATAAGAAAACATTAGCCGGGTCTGGGAAGATTCGTTCGCCCACTTCCATATTGTATTTTCATCGAAAATAACATCTCTTGAAATTACTAGATTGTTAGTCTTTGGGTTAAACAAACGATAACCTTTAGATTCTTCACTATAACCAATAAAGATTAACTTCTCACTCTTCTAATCAAAATTCTCCTTCTTCTTCGTCAAAAGAGCATATGCTACACATCCAAATACTTTCAAGTGATCAACCACGGGTTTCCTCTTATGCCATGCTTCATAAATTGTCTTGTTCTGAACAAATTTTGACGGTGATCGATTAAGAATGTAAGCCGTTGTATTCACAGCTTCGGACCATAATGAATTCGGAAGACCCTTGCCTTTGAGCATACTTCGAGCCATCTCAACAATAGTCTTGTTCTTCCTCTCAGCAGTGCCATTCTGCTGAGGTGAGTACTTCACAGTAAGATGTCGTTGTATGCCTTGCTGCTTGCAATAATCTAGAAAAGGCTTGTAAATGAATTCTCCTCCACGATCTGTCCTCAAAGTCTTTATTTGATATCCACTTTGCTTCTCTGCATTGGCTTTGAAACTCAAAAAAGTAGTAAAAGACTCCGATTTCTTTTCAAGAAAGTATACACATATCATGCGAGTGTAATCATCAACAAATAAGAGAAAGTATCTCCTATTACCGATCGTTGGAGTTTGGGTTGGACCACAAATGTCAGCATGTACCAACTCAAGAGGGGCTTTAGCTCTACAAGATTCATTAAACAACTATAGTGTTGAAAGTGTAAATTTAAATAGCTCAGAAGAAAGTACCTAGAGATCGTTGAGTCAACATCGGGCATTCCAAAATTCCCAGCACTTCTCAAATAGTTTGTTACTTCTTCAATAATCTTATCTTGAATAGTTATCTTGGATTCAACCTCTCTATGCAAATATGTAATCCAGTAGTGACTTCTGAATCGCTGAGATATGTGGAGTTCGGATCACAATGAGCAAGATTCAAGTAATGTCTCGCTGCATGTAATGGATACTGAAGTTGACAATTCCATCTATCATCAATCATTTTGAAGATATCTACATACATTTTTTCATTTCCATTGAAAGACATTTGGATCGTCTCTTTAGCAATATCCATAGTCTTGTAAATATATCTCATGGTTAGCTTTTTCTCATTATCCACAAGCCGAAGAACCATCACAAGTGGACTCATCACTTTCAGCGCATATAGTACACTAGCCCAAAAAGTTCTCCTGTACACAATTTCGGACTCCTTTTTCCGTTTAGCCATCTTGGATAACTTGTTCATCTCACATTCCTGTGAAAAATGTACATATATATTATCAAGTCAACAAATGACTTGAACATAACATACAAATACCTAAGAGGAAAGTACTCGTGATCCGAACATCTTTCTTATGTTTTTCTTCAGAAGATGTAACCTTTGCAATGTGAGAAACCTCGTTACAAATCACGTAACTCCATGTTGGATCAACTCATTTTTCTCTGTGTACGATCTCATTATATTCAAAACACTGCCATGATTATATATAAATCTTAACAAGAAAATGGCTTGCTGAATAGTCCTCTTCACTTGTGGAATCTTTTGGATATCTTCTAACATCAGGTCAATACAATGAGTAGCACAGGGTGTCCAATACAAATGCTTTCTCTTTGCCTGAAGCTTATTCATTACAAAAGTAAGATGAATAAGAAATGTGAGATTAAAATTTGAAGTGTGTCTTACCAGCCAATACAAAGTTACTTCCGTTGTTGGTAATGATCTGTACGATGTTCTTCTCTCCTATCTCATCAAAAACTGATCTAGCAATTCAAAAAACTTTTCTCCCGTCTTCGAATAGGTGGAAGCATTAACAGATTTAATAAACATGGTGCCATTCAAAGAATGCACCAAGGAGTTGATCAAACTTTTACCTCTTATGTCTGTCCATCCATCGGACATTATCGAACAACCATTGTCGGACCAACTCTCCACGTGATCTTTCATCAATTCCTTCGTATGAGCATGAGAAGCGTAATTCGCATCTCATGGTAACTTGACGGCTTCAAATTAGGACCATATCTTTCAATATCATCTACCATCTTACCGAAAATTGGTAAATTCACAGCATTAAAAGGAATGTCGGCCTGATAAAACCATCTAGCAATGCTCTTTATGGTCCGAACATCCATAAGACCCTTCTCCATCAAGAATAACTCCATCCACCACATTTTGTTGCCTCATCTTACCCTTCTCCATCAAGAATAGATCCATAAGACCCTTTCCCTTACTTCTTCTCTCACTTACTTCCTCGCTCGATGATGCTGCCCTTTTCGATTGAATAAGGGAATCATGATGTCATCGTCAATTGGAATGGATGCAATACTTCCAATCGCTTCTAGTCGTGCTATCTTTTCCTTATAACATTTATTATTTCTTATTTTCTATTATGAGTATTTCACACTCTACTTTTTCAATATAGATTTACTATAAGAAGAGGAATCGAATTGTGAATCAAAGGTTACAAGACCTTGTCTTTGTGAAGTACAACCAAAATCTAAAAGTAAAGTATGATGTAAGAGATAACATTGATCCTTTTTTGCATGGATAATATTGATTATTGTAATGAGTGGCTAGTCGGTGAGATCGAAGAAAAGCAAGATGCTACTAGTCGGTGAGGGGGCGTTGGATGTTCATCATGTTGAGAGGAATGCACGTGGTTCAAGTAGTTTGAGAATTTTTTATGATGATGAAGTCCATATCGGCATCGAGGAGGATATTGAAGGAGATGTGGATGAAGATAACACTTTCATATTTTGCGGATATAGCGATGAAAGCCAAGATAACGACATAAATTTATATGTTTAGATTGTTGTGTTTTTATGTCATTTTGTTATGAACTTATGGATTGATCACATTTAAAAACGTTGATTTCATGACATTCAAAATTGAATTGAAGTCACTTAATAAAATTATATTTTTAATTTAACATTGACGTCTATATGCCAAAAACACACTTGCACTTCGTGCTTAAAGCTATTTGAAATGTATGCCTTTGTGTGGACTTTGACGCTTTTATTATCTAATCGAACTTGAAAGTGTGTTCACGACTCGGGTCCGTTTCATCCGTACGTCCGGTGAAATTCCCTCATTTATGGATTTGAAGACGTTTTCCAGGACCTTCTTTCCTTCGAAGGTTTTCGTCCTCTCTACCTTAATTCTTAACGGTAGAAGATGAGGTGGTCGCCCGTCGTCCTATCCGCCGTCGTAAATCTCTCTCTTGCATTTTATCTCCTTTTATGCTATAAAATGCATCCAAGATTAATGCACAGAATATTCGGGCAGGTCTCTCGGCTGGCTTGGCATGGAGTTGGTTTTGTCTGTGAATGAAGCATTGGAGACCGTCCCTGTTGTGATACTGTCCTTTGGTGCCATGGCGGCAGTCCGGTCACCCCTCCATCGCGGGTGTCTGTTTCGGCATGATGTCCTGCCCAATGGATATTGTTTTTGCAGTGGTTGTGAATTGGTGTGCGAAGATAGGCCTCCGGATTTTGGTGATTCGACTTGCCGTAAATGCTCAAATATCTTTACCCTCCACTCCTCTGCAATGAGATGTCTCAACTTGCGCCATTAATTGCCATTTTGTGATTACAAATGTTCTTGGTTTTATTGTTTACGACTTCGGTGTTTGTTTTTCTAGTTTTGGGCATGGAAGGCAGATATTCTGATTCCGATCAATGTTGTGGGGGTATTTTTCCTTTTTGTCGGAGCTTGACCTTCATTTAGATACATTGCTTCATTGGTTGTGATTAAGTATTAATCACGCTACAGGAAAGGAGTGGTGCGCATTCTCAGTCAAGCCATCATCTGGACTTGGATTTAGCTCGAAAGATCTCTATTGGTGAAAACATTTCAAGCAAGGATCGGTTCAAATTCCTTGTCAATACGGTTAATCTTCACTAGTAATTTAGCCATATGGAAAACAAGTTATGTGCGAGCAGATGGTGCTAAAGTATGATGTAATGTAGACAACATTTCCAAATATGTATGGAACCCATGAGGGCCTTTATACTTATCATTGAACTTGGCTTTGGTTAGAAAGAGAAAATGACAAATTAAGAAGTCTTTCCAAGAACTTGGCTATTTGTCAATGTTTATGGCTATAGATGACTGCAGAATTAATGTAGAAGAAAAGGCACTTGAGGTGGGAAAAATAGGGACGGCTAGGAAACAACCTCTTTGTGAGTGTGCCCCTCCATCTTTTTGGGTGAAAGTCTTTGGTAGTGGATTAGTTGTTGATAGGGAACAACTTGTTTTGCCAAGATAAAGTGTAGCCATTCTGGAAGGGGAAGAACTGATACATGAGCATAATATTATTTTTAGATTTTATAATATTATGGGTATTTTAGGAATATCACATTATATTTCTTTAGTATAAATAATACCATAGGGTTTCTAAGGAGGATAATTATTTTTTTATCCTATTATCTGATTTTATGAATTTTTTGAGGTTTTTTTATAAATCTTATAATTCTTTATCGTTCCCTTCATTCTATTCGTTTTCTCCTAGTTTTTTTTTTGCGATTTCTCCAATTTCCGCTATGTTACACCATCAATTGGCATTAGAGCCCGAGTTCTACCTTAGGGTTAAGTTTAAGATTTCACGATGGCTAATCGTGGTAGAGGGCATGGGAGAGGGGTTCAACACCAACAGACAGAACTTGCTGAAATGCGAAGTATGATTAAAGATCTACCGCGAGCAGTCTAGCTGCTACGACAGGAACGCGTGGGAGCCCGAATGGAGATTCTGGAAGGGAACCACAACCCTTTCGACATACAAGAAGGTGTCACTGAGGATGAATATGATAAAATCGAAGACAATCATTTTCGTGAAGTCGGACTTGTAAACGACATAGGAGGAGGTGGACTGGAGGAGAGGCTAATTCGTGCCCTATATCTCAATAGTGGTGGGTTCAAGATTGAAGTGACTGATTTTCACGGGAATATGCATGCAGATGATTTTCTTGAATGATTGACTAGCTTTGAAAATTATTTCGAGTGGAGGCCCATGGTAGAGGGAAGAAAAGTACTTTTTGTGAAGCTGAAATTGAAAGGAGCTGTATTTCAATGGTGGAAGAGAGTTGAAGAACAACTTTACCGACAAGGAAAGCCAAAGATCAGTACTTGAGAGCACATGAAGAGTATGCTGTGAAAACAGTTTTTACCGGCAGATTACGGTACGGAGTTGCATGAGAAGTATCATGCCCGAAGACAAAATTCTCTATCGGTAGATGATATTCTGTGGAGTTCAATAATCTGACTGGTCGAGTTGGATTGAATGAAACCAATGAGCAACTTATGTCTCGCTATCTAGCAGGCTTGAATAGATCCATCAAGGATGAGATGAGTGTGATTTGTGTATTCAGCATGGAGGATGCTCGACAATATGCGTTGATGGCTGAGAAGAAGGTGGCACTTTATGAAGCTAGGCGACAATCATACGGTAGATTAGATGGAGGTTTTAGTGCTGATCATCGACGCCGAATAGATCAACGACCATCTAGGTTGACACAGGGGACTATGTCCTCTTATAGAAGTGATGTGAATGACAAGGGCCAAGCTGTGGTTAATCCTGGAGCTCAAAGAAGTTCCAAATCTAGTCCAGGTGGTAGCTCTAAATTACGTTGTTTCACATGTGGGGAGCACGGGCATACGTCGTACGCATGTCCACAAAAGAAGGTGAACTTAGCTGAAGTAGAAGAGGATTTTGATGAGGAACTAGACCCTGTCTATAAAGAATATCGTGATGAGGATGTGGAAATTGATATTTATCCAGTCCAAGGGGAATCAGTCATCATCAGGAGAGTTATGACAACAACGAAGGTAGATGCTGAAGATTAGCAAAGACACAACATATTCAAGACTCGTGTTCTTTGTGGGGGTAAAGCTTGTGATGTGATTATCGACGGTGGGAGCATGGAGAATGTTATTTCCAAAGATGTTGTGGAAAAGCCTAAGTTGCCGTTGGAGAATCATTCCAATCCTTAAAGAATCAGGTGGCTCAAAAAAGGGAATGAGATACTAGTGACATCCCATTGTTTGGTACAATTTTCTTTGGATTTTGACTTGAATGATGAAGCTCTTTGTGATGTCGTGCCAATGGATGCTGGTCATATCCTTCTTGGTCGACCATGGCTTTACGATTATGATATGGTTTACCGTACGAAGCCAAACACGTATTCTTTTTATTAGGATGGTAAGAAGTACACTTTACATCCTCTCAAAGAAGAAGCTAGTGAGTTAACTCCAACTTCAAGCAAGGTTAGTGGATTTCTTTGTGCTGAGAAATTTGAAGCTGAGGTTAGGACACTGGAGTTATGTATGCCTTGCTAAGAAGAGTGATGGATCACAAGCAGGCTGTTGATGTACCACGGTTTCCACCCTCAATTGAAGAAATCTTGACGGAATACTCTAAGCTGGTGAATGAAGAGTTACGGCATGCGCTGCCCGCCTTTAAGAAGTATTCAACATGCCATTGATCTGGTTCCTAATGCACCTTTATCGAATTTGACAGCCTATCACATGCCTCCAAAACAACGAGCCAAAATATAAAAACAGGTGGAGGAACTCATATCGAAGGGGCTGGTGTGCGAGACTAAAAGTCCATATGCATGCCCAGCTTTACTTACACCAAAGAAAGATGGTTCTTGGAGGATGTACGTGGATAGTAGCGCAATAAACAAGATAACGGTCAAGCATCGTTTTCCAATCCCACGTTTGGATGATATGCTTGATCAGTTGGTCAGGGCGAAGGTATTTTCCAAGATTGATTTAAGAAGTGCTGGTGATGAAGGGAAAACAACATTCAAGACACCAGATGGACTCTATGAATGGATGGTGATGCCTTTCGGGTTGTCTAATGCACCTAGCACGTTTATGCGTGTCATGACAGATGTACTCAAGCCTTTTCTGAAGACTTTGGTCATCATTTACTTGGATGACATCCTGATTTACAAAAAAACAGAAGATCATTTGATTCACTTGCGCCATGTCCTGGATGTTCTTTCTTAGGAGAAGCTCTACATCACGAGCGTGAAGTCCTTTTTCTCGCTTTTATTATTTCTGATAAAGTTTTGGCTCTTGATCCATAAAAGGTGCGCGTGATAATAGAGTGGTCATCACCTACGTCTATTAAAGAAATGCAGAGCTTTCATGGATTGGCATCTTTCTATAGAAGGTTTATCAAGAACTTCAGTTCTGTAATGAGCCCATTAACAGAATGTTTGAAGAAGAAAAATTTTGAGTGGACCTCATCAGCAGCCAAAGCTTTTGACTATGTGAAGTCCTTGATGAGCAGCGCTCCAATTCTTGCATTGCTTGATTTTGACAAACTCTTTGTTTTAGAGTGTGATGTATCTCAGAATGGTATAGGGGTTGTTCTTACTCAAGATGAGAAGCCAATTGAGTTCATTCTTAAATGAATTTTATTTCACTACGAGGTATAAGTAGGGCCAGTTGAATACGGTAGATGATGCCTTGAGTCGTCGATCATTCGTTATAATGATCATGAGTGCTCAAACTCGTTTTGAGGAGCTCATGAATCAATATTAGACTGACAACTTTTTCGGTTCCATATTCACAAAGTTACAGGGAGGTCCAAATAACGAGTTGTTACCTTATAGGTTGCATGATGGCCATTTGTTCAAGGGCAACCAACTTTGCTTTATCAACTGTTCTTTGCGTGAGCAAGTCATTCGAGAGCTACATGGTAGTTGGCTTGGAGGACACTTTGGCAGGGATAAGACCATGGCAATGGTGGCTGAACGGCATTTCTGGCCAAAGATGTATTGTGATGTGGGCAATATTATTCAGAGAAGTGCTCCTTGTCAGCTTGGCAAGGGGACATCACAAAACACGGGACTATATACACCGCTCCTCATTCCCGAAGCTCCGTGGTTGCACCTAAGTCTGGATTTTGTCTTAAGACTTTCAAAGACAACGAAGGGATATGACTCAATTTTTTGTTGTGGTAGACCGTTTTCCGAAGATGGTGCATTTTATACCTTGCTCGAAGAGAAGTGATGCAACTCACATCTCTGATTTTTTTCATAGAAGTTGTGAGATTACATGGCATACCGACGTCTATTGTTTCTGATCGAGACGTTAAGTTTATCAGTCACTTTTCGAGGACATTGTGGAGGAAGTTTGACACGAAGTTAAAATATTCTAGCACTTGTCATCCTCAAACAAATTGGCAGACCGAGGTTGTGAACATGAGCTTCGGTAACTTGTTAAGATGTCTCGTTGGAAATAATGTGAAGAGTTGGGATTTTGTGATTCCTCAAGTTGAGTTTGCTTACAACAACTCAGTGAATAGGGGCAAAAAGAAGACTCCTTTTGAAGCTACATATGGATTGCGATCCCAACATGTTGTCGACCAAGTTCCACTTTCGGAGGAGGCTCGCGTAAGTGATGATGGTGAAGTTTTTGCTGAGCATGTGCGATGAATTCACGAAGATGTCCGAAGCACTTTGAAGGCAAGCAATGAGACCTATGCTACCGCAGCTAATGAGCATCGCCGAGTGAAAGATTTTAATACTGGAGATCTGGTCATGGTGCACTTGAAGAGAGAGAGGTTTCCAAAGGGGACTTATCACAAGCTGAAATCGGGGAAATTCGAACCTTGTAAGGTGTTGAAGAAGGATAAGTTCGAATGCTTATGTGATAGAACTACCTCCTAAGCTACAGATCAGTCCGGTCTTTAATGTCTTAGATTTATATGAGTTTGTGGGTGCTGATGAAGGTTATGCTGTCCAAAATGTTATTGAAGATGTTCTAGATGTAAAAGAGGCTAAGTCAAGAAGAGGAAATCAATACAGGAGGTTCTTGGTGAAAAGGTTGAGAAAGTGTTTACGTGCGAAACACGTCGCGATATATCGGGGACTAAGTGTTGAATGTGGTCTCCAGTAAAGTGAAGCAAAGAACAAGAAGTAATCAAGAATCCACTAATTCAAAGGAATGAAACTTACAACCATTTTGCAACAACACTTAAGACGATTCTGTACAGTCAAGATGACAATCAAGCAGCCCTTGAGGGTTATAGAATGATTGTCTACGTGTTTACAATTGACCAGGACTGACTTATTTATTGACCTAACCTAAATAACTGTCAACATATGCACATTAAACACGTGCTAATTGTCTAAAACTAACTATCGATCAACTACCGAGACCATGCCATTGACCGATCACATCATCGACCAGCTCTTGAAATCAGCATCAGCCATTGCCTTCACGTCCATCTTCGACACTGCATCAGCGACCGAACGTCTTCTAGGTAGCGTTGATCTTGATCTCCATAGAAGCCCACCGCGCAAGGCCGAAAATGACGTTTACCACGTAAACATTTTGTCCCCTTCCTTCGACGAGCCCGTTCATCTTCTCCATCTTCCTCTATAACACCCTTGTCGTCTCTTTATCCGCCTCCGTTCTTGTTCTTTTGCCCTTATTATGCCGTCTGCTCGTCTTTCTTAGGGTTTGGTTCTAAAAGTTACAAGGAACCATGGCCCCCTAGTTGTTTTACAATTACACGTCGTTGAAAGGATCCGGACTCTACTTCAAGAGACTCAGAAGTCAGGCAACATATTGCATAGCCAGGAAAACTTCAGACTTCGCGGACAAAGAGGCGAGGAAAAATGGGCAGATCACTCTAGGTCCGTTCTTCAGAGGCGAATCATTTAACCGTGCTACGGACAAGTGGTGCGGGGACGGCAAGGAATAGATGATTCCCAAACCAAAAGTAAGGGAAACGCCACAGAATGACAGGGAATGGGTGACGTTTGGTATGGACGGAAGGTAGTGTATAATGGGTGCGGCTGGAAATGGGATAAATAGGTTGAGATTCAACCTCCACTCGGACGAACTCGTTTGGCCGTGGATACAGATACACCACCACGAACAAGACGAGGGCGAGGCACAACACGGAGGATACACATACACCACCACCGGTTGATACACTCTACTCAATCCGCACTTGGAAATCCACCAAATGAAGAACGAGGTTTTGAAGGAGAATTCACTCACTTCGGATAAGACACACTAAGTCTGATAAGGGTTTATAATTTGATTCAAGCTAATGTCCAAATGAGTACAAGGTGCCCATTATATAGGGAACACCTGAAGAAGAACTTAAATGCACGAAATGAACCTAGGCTAGATGTATGCAAGGCAAGATTCATGGACGAGCCATAAATGGCTTATTGGAAATGCAACAAAGTAAATGCAAAGCATGAATGACAAATGCATGAATATGAACCTAGGCTAGATGTATGCAAGGCAAGATTCATGGACGAGCCATAAATGACTTATTGGAAATGCAACAAAGTAAATGCAAAACATGAATGACAAATGCATGAATGAGGAATGCGAATTGATTCAGCTTCTTCGAGGCTCTTCATCTTCGAGACTCTTGGCTTGGCCGACTCTTCGTTGCTCAGGCACCGATGATGTCAAGTCGCACGTGCTGAATCGCAATCGTAGCTCAGTCACAAGCGAGTAAAGTGACGCCTCTCTTGCTGCGCGTCGACGGGGATAAGTTGTCGTCCGTCTTTGTATCATCCTCCCCTTGTTGAAAAGAGTTTGTCCTCAAACTCTCGTCGTCGTCATCCTCCACAAATGGCATGTGATCCTGGACGTTGAATGTGGCAGAAACTCCATAGTCACCTGGAAGATCAATTTTGTAAGCGTTGTCGTTGATGCGCTCGATGATCTTGAATAGTCCTTCTGCGCGCGACATTAGCTTGTTCTTCCTCTTGCCTGGGAATCGGTCCTTGCGCAAATGAATCCAAACTAAGTCTCCTGGCTGAAATATCTTCACTCTTCTTCCGCGATTGGCTCTTTCCGTGTAACGTTGATTGGCCTTCTCGATATGCGCTCGAATCTTCTCATGGAGCGATCGCATCTCCTTAGCGCGCTCCTCAGCATCTCGGCTAACTGATCTCATATCGCTCGCAGGCATTAGTTCAACAGGGACTAAAGGATTGAGTCCGTAAACTACCTGGAAGGGTGATGACTTCGTTGTCGAACTTGGGGCTTGATTGTATGCGAATTCAGCATGGGCAAGCTTGATGTCCCAATCCTTCTGGTTCTTCGAGACCAAGGTTCGAAGGATTGCAGCCATAGTGTGATTGACAACCTCCGTTTGTCCATCGGTTTGCGGATGATAAGGTGTGCTGAATACAAGCTTCGTTCCCAACTTGTGCCACAGTGTCTTCCAAAAGTAGCTTAGGAACTTCGTGTCGCGATCTGAAACGATCGACTTGGGTACTCCATGCAACCTTAGCACTTCTCGAAAGTACAAATCTGCTACGTTGGTCGCATCGTCCGTTTTCTGACATGGGATGAAGCGTGCCATCTTCGAAAATCGGTCGACCACTACCATGATCAAATCCTTTCTTCGTTGCGTTCTTGGCAATCCTAGTACAAAATCCATAATCACATGTTCCCATGGTCGCTCTGGGACGGGCAATGGAGTGTAGAGACCCTGAGGTTGGACACAGCTCTTCGCTTGCTGGCAGGTCGCACATCTCGCGATTAGTCCTCGCACTTGCTTCTCCATTCGAGGCCAATAGAAATGCTCTTGTAGCATTGCCAGCGTCTTGTCAACTCCAAAATGTCCAGCGATTCCTCATCCATGGACTTCTCGTATAAGTAGCTCTCGCGTCGAACTCCTTGGAATGCATAGCTTAGAGTCGCGAAATAAGAATCCATTCACCTGGTGGAATCGATCGATGGCTTGCTGGGCGTATTGGACGAAGATCGCTCCAAAATCTTCATCGTCCTTGTACAACTCCTTCAAATACCCAAATCCAATCAGTTTTGTCTCCATCGCAGATAGTAAAATCATTTTCCTCGAGAGAACATCTGCGACTACATTCGTCGCGCCTGGTTTGTGCTTCAAGACAAAGTTGAATGCATGTAGAAACTCTACCCACTTCGCATGTCGGCGACTAAGCTTGTGCTGACCATTGATGTACTTGAGAGCTTCATGATCGGTGTGCAACACAAACTCTCTGGGCAGCAAGTAATGACTCCAAGTCTCGAGTTCTCGAACAATTGCTAAGAACTCCTTGTCATATGTCGAGTAGTTCAATTTGGCGCCATTAAGCTTCTCGCTGAAATAAGTGATGGGTCTTCCCTCCTGCAGCAAAACTCCTCCAATTCCTACTCCCGATGCATCACATTCCACTTCGAACATCTTCGCAAAGTCGGGTAAAGCTAGAACTGGGGCTGCGCTTAGACACTCCTTCAGTCGCTCGAAACTAGCTTGTGCGACTGGTGTCCACTCGAATTTGTCCCCCTTCAAACATTCGGTGAGTGGGGCTGCGATTGAGCTAAATCCTTGAATGAACCTCCGATAGAACGACGCCAAGCCATGGAAGCTGCGAACGTCGTGGAAACTCCTTGGAGACGGCCACTCCTTGATCGCTTCAATCTTGCTCTCGTCCACCTTAATTCCTTCTGCTGAGACGATAAATCCAAGAAATATTACACTCGGTTGGAAGAACTCACATTTCCTGAGATTTCCATATAGCTTTTCCTCCAGAAGTGTGTTGAACACAGCTCGCAAATGATTGATATGCTCCTTATTGCTCCGGCTATAGACAAGAATATCGTCGAAGTAGACGACCACAAACTTCCCCATGAATGGTCGCAAGACATGGGTCACTAGTTGCATGAACGTGCTGGACGCGTTTGACAATCCAAATGGCATCACCAACCACTCGTACAACCCGTACTTAGTCTTGAAGGCTCTCTTCCACTTGTCGCCTTCTTTCATCCGGATCTGATGATAACCACTTCGCAAATCCACTTTGGAAAACACCTGCGCTCCATGCAACTCATCCAACATATCATCCAGTCGAGGGATAGGAAAGCGATACTTTACTGTGATTTTGTTGATCGCTCGGCTGTCCATGCACATTCTCCATGTGCCATCCTTCTTCGGCACCAATATGACTGGAACCGAACATGGGCTCAAACTCTCTCGAACTAATCCCTTGTTGACAAGCTCGTCGACTTGCCTCTGCAACTCCTTTGCCTCCTCTGGATTGCATCGATAGGCTGGTCTATTTGGTAGCGACGCCCCTGGAACCAAGTCGATTTGATGTTGTATGCTCCGCATCGGTGGTAATTCGACTGGTAGCTCCTCTAGAAATATGTCCTTGAACTCCTCAAGAATGGAAGCGGCCTGAGGATGGCTCGTCGCTTGACCTGGGGCGGATTCGACAAGAACCACAAAATAAGCCTTCTCACCTTTTTGATTCGCTCGAACTAGTTGAACTCCCTTGAGAGGCTGGTCGCTAAGTCGATCCTGGGTCGCGATTGTAGGCTGACTAGTGAGGGGCATCAAAGTGACCTTCTTCTCTCCGATGTGGATGGAATACGTATTGCGATACCCGTCGTGCTGCGCGCGTCGATCAAACTGCCACGGTCTCCCCAATAGTAGGTGGCATGCATCCATGGGAATGACGTCGCAAGCGACTTCATCCTGGTAGCTCTTCCCAATGGAAAATGGAACTCGCGCTCGCTGGGTGACTCGAACGTCACTCTCCTTGTTGAGCCATTGTAGACGGTAGGGATGTGGGTGCGCTTCGATGGGCAACTTCAGCCTTTCAACCATCGTTCTTGACACGGCGTTGGTGCAGCTACCACTATCCACAATCACTAAACATACCTTTCCTGTGACTGTGCACCTAGTATGGAAGATGCTCTCCCTTTGACTTTCCTCTTTCGCCGGTGTCACACTTAAAGCCTTTTGGACGACCAACAGCTCTCCTTCGTCCGGATACTCCTCTATCTCTTCGGCATCCCAAACAGGGTCGGTGTTCTCCTCGAACTCTTCTTCTTCATCAGATAACTCTCTGATGACAACGTTCCTTCTTGTCGGACACTCAGAAGCCATGTGCACAACTCCTTGGCACTTGAAACATCGTCGAATGATGTTTCGTTCATGCGATTTGACTTCAGGTCTTGTAGTCGACGGTGGGGCTATCTTCAATGTTGTTGTTGACGGCGGCTTCGCCTGGGAGCTACTCCCCTTGTTGAAAGGCGCGGCCTTCACAAATGGGCGGGTAGTCGCTCTCCTCGCTTGCTGCTGCTCCACCTTGTGCGCTAATGCTCGCACATCGTTGAAACTCCAATATTGTTGTAGGTCAACGGCATCTGCGATTTGGGGCTTAAGTCCTCGAAGATACCTGGCAATGGTTTGCTCTAAGGCTTCTTGGACATCACATTGCAGCAACATTCTCTCGAACTCCCATGTATACTCCGATACACTTGAGACTTGTTGTAGCGACTGCAATTTGAGGTAGAGATCTCGTCGATGATGCTCTGGTAGAAATCTCTTCGTCATGGCCCTCTTCATTTTCGACCACGTACGAATTTCATCACGCCCTTCCCTACGGCGCTGCTGGTTGGTGTTCTCCCACCACAAACTCGTGTACTTCTTCAATTTCAAGGCAGCCAGTTTCACCTTTCGATCCTCGGGCACTTCCTCGTAATCAAAGATGCGCTCCACAATCGATGAACTCGTCGGGGTCCAAGTTTCCTTCGAACTCCGGAATCTGAACGCTCACGGTTGGCGCTCTTCTCTCCTGTTTTCGATATTCCGGTGAAGATCCTCGTTGAGACTCTTCACGCCATGGGTTCTCCTCATGATCGCTCTCTTCGCGGCTACGAGAAGATGATGCATGGTGGGTTCCCAATAACTGTAGTTGCTGCTGAAGATCAGCGATTTGCTGCTCAAGCCGAGCAACTTGTGCTTCGTCTAGAGACATACCGTGTTGGAATCTTCCGGCCATTGACAACCTAGGCTCTGATACCAAGATGGTGCGGGGACAGCAAGGAATAGATGATTCCCAAACCAAAAGTAAGGGAAACGCCACAGAATGACAGGGAATGGGTGACGTTTGGTATGGACGGAAGGTAGTGTATAATGGGTGCGGCTGGAAATGGGATAAATAGGTTGAGATTCAACCTCCATTCGGATGAACTCGTTTGGCCGTGGATACAGATACACCACCACGAACAAGACGAGGGCGAGGCACAACACGGAGGATACAGATACACCATCACCGGTTGATACACTCTACTCAATCCGCACTTGGAAATCCACCAAATGAAGAACGAGGTTTTGAAGGAGAATCCACTCACTTCGGATAAGAGACACTAAGTCTGATAAGGGTTTATAATTTGATTCAAGCTAATGTCCAAATGAGTACAAGGTGCCCATTATATAGGGAACACCTGAAGAAGAACTTAAATGCACGAAATGAGCCTAGGCTAGATGTATGCAAGGCAAGATTCATGGACGAGCCATAAATGGCTTATTGGAAATGCAACAAAGTAAATGCAAAGCATGAATGACAAATGCATGAATATGAACCTAGGCTAGATGTATGCAAGGCAAGATTCATGGACGAGCCATAAATGGCTTATTGGAAATGCAACAAAGTAAATGCAAAGCATGAATGACAAATGCATGAATGAGGAATGCGAATTGATTCAGCTTCTTCGAGGCTCTTCATCTTCGAGACTCTTCGCTTGGCCGGCTCTTCGTTGCTCAGTCGCTGATGATGTCAAGTCGCACCTCCTTGAGTCGCACGTGCTGAATCGCAATCGTAGCTCAGTCGCAAGCGAGTAAAGTGATGCCTCTCTTGCTGCGCGTCGACGGGGATAAGTTGTCGTCCGTCTTTGTATCAACAAGACCCCGGTGTCCATCGGTTACCTCCTCCCTGGTCATACACTGATTCCGATGTGCAGGAACGATTTCTTCGATCCAGGTAATTGGTGTCGATCCCCTGACTCTGGTGATTCGACCCCACACAGCTTTCCTAGTACGGGCATAGATAAGTTCGTCGACTGTATTAAGCATTAGACTGAGCATCGACGGAGTGAGTGGGCAGCGATAGGAATTTATCACTTGGTTAAAATATCGACAGAGCCAATGAGACGCAACCATTGATCAGTCACAGCACTCTTTTCTCTGTGGAACGTCTCGACCAACTGCTTTTACCTTCGAGAAAGTCCTATGACCGTGACCATCCCCGACGTAGCTTTCTTGACATGTTGTTATCCTTACGGACAGTCCGTCAGATTGATCGAGGAGGTTGGTGACTTTAAGTTCGAAAAGAAACAACGCATCAAGATAGTCATCGAAGCTCATCTGTCAAAGGATTCGACGGACTGGGGAAAGGAGGAGGAGTACCAATTCATGGTCTAGTGGCTTTCGAGGTACATTTACTGCAGTCGAAGCAAGCAAACGCTGAAATATATGGCGTCAATGGCGAACTCCCTGGTGAAAGCAAAGGAACCAGTAGCGATGGCCTCGTTTCTCCTCAGCCTGGTATATCGAGCTCACTTCGAAGTAGTCACCATCGATCTAAAGAACCTAGGAGGATTACCCTCGAGGCCAATTTCGGGTCCTTTGTGGATCACTGCAACATGGGCGCATCTGTACTTCCCCCATCTGCACAACTTTGAACTGCCCTCGGACAAAGACCCATCCGCGTTCTGTGGTTTGAGCATTATCCATTTCTTTCTATCTGAAAATTGGGAAAGAGACACTGCCTCAGGATGCCTACATCGACTCCTGCATACTGAGAAACCCTGCTGGCGACCCTTCCCTCAAAATGACAAGATGTATGAGCTTCGACGATCCTTGGAATCGCATCACTTCGAGAAAGTCCTATGACCGTGACCATCCCCGACGTAGCTTTCTTGACATGTTGTTATCCTTACGGACAGTCCGTCAGATTGATCGAGGAGGTTGGTGACTTTAAGTTCGAAAAGAAACAACGCATCAAGATAGTCATCGAAGCTCATCTGTCAAAGGATTCGACGGACTGGGGAAAGGAGGAGGAGTACCAATTCATGGTCTGGTGGCTTTCGAGGTACATTTACTGCAGTCGAAGCAAGCAATCGCTGAAATATATGGCGTCAATGGCGAACTCCCTGGTGAAAGCAAAGGAACCAGTAGCGATGGCCTCGTTTCTCCTCAGCCTGGTATATCGAGCTCAGTTCGAAGTAGTCACCATCGATCTAAAGAACCCAGGAGGATTACCCTCGAGGCCAACTTTGGGTCCTTTGTGGATCACTGCAACATGGGCGCATCTGTACTTCCCCCATCTGCACAACTTCGAACTGCCCTCGGACAAAGACCCATCCGCGTTCTGTGGTTTGAGCATTATCCATTTCTTTCCATCTGAAAATTGGGAAAGAGACACTGCCTCAGGATGCCTACATCGACTCCTGCATACTGAGAAACCCTGCTGGCGACCCTTCCCTCAAAATGACAAGATGTATGAGCTTCGACAATACTTGGAATCGCATCACTTCAGGGACCATGCGCTAACTCCTAGAGACTTGGTCGCTAGTGATACCAGAGGTTTCTTCGTCGAAGTTTACAATCCCCAATTCGTAGTACGACAACAGGGGTTTGCCCAGAGTAGCCCCTTTCCTTTCATCGACTCCTTCAACATGGACTTAGAAGGGCATATCAGCATCGACTTCAATTATGATAGCTCGGTAAGCGTCGACCTTAGATTCGGTACAATTTTACCCTGTAGGTTAGTAATAAACCTTTTTAATTATGTAGTTATTCGATGTCTTGGATCGAGCAATTGCGTCGATTACTTTCCTCGACACATTGGAAGGATGTGATGCAACAAAAGCATTTGACAGCTGTTGAAAGAAGACCTTCGGCAAGATATTGTCGAAAATTGACTTTCCCAAGAAAGCCAACGAAGCGATGTTCCAACCGGAAAACTTCCGCAGCCTTTTAACTGCCAAGACAGAAAAATCACTAATGCCAGGTATTACTGTTGAATCTTCCTTGTAAACTTAACCGATGACCGTGACAAATCGGTGTCGACAGGGGC
Source organism: Melastoma candidum (assembly GCA_023653495.1). Classification (NCBI taxonomy): domain Eukaryota; kingdom Viridiplantae; phylum Streptophyta; class Magnoliopsida; order Myrtales; family Melastomataceae; genus Melastoma; species Melastoma candidum. Next base: position 11,900,473 of record CM042884.1, on the reverse strand, counting down.
ATTAGATTCTGTGGCGCCGCCAGTTCCCACATAAAAGGGAAGACTGAAGAGGAAAAGGACACCCACAGTACTCGTATCGAAGAAACCTACCACTCTGGCTTCTTCGAATAGGAGTAAATCGTCCGATGATGTTGCAGAAGATGATAGTACAGAACTCAGTCGAAGGCCCAGGAAAACTAAGCCAACTCCAATTCGAGACGAAACTCTCCTGAATGAGGATGATGCAGTCGAAGCTGATCCTCAGAATGTCACTGACAAAGAGGCTCTTCCATCGTCGAAAGAAATCGAAGTTGTGACATGGTAAATTTAAAGTACATTCGAAATATAACATGTCAAAGTTCTGATTACGTATATACACAGGTCGAGTATGACGATCTATTCACACCACCATCTCCCCCAGCAAAAGATATTCCTTCTAACATCGAAGCCAGGTCCGAAGACATGTCAAGGTGGTCTATTCACACCACCATCTCCCCCAACACGACGATGCTCCTGTTAACTCATATCCGGCAATAACTTCGCAGGTCGATATTCTCCCTTCGACAGGGGTGGCACTTCTAGTCAATGTCGACATTGGGTGTCGCACACCGGAGGCAGCTAAAGGATTAGATGACGCTAGTTTCGCTGAGATGCTCAACCAACTTCGGGTAATAGATCTTATTATAGAATTCGCTTCATAGAATGTAAACTAACACTTCTCACTTCGATCAACAAAACTTTGAGCTGTCACTAATAAAGGTCTCAGCAAATTTGAGTCATGTAGTCTCCTCAAGCAACATAGCTCAAATGATTGTTGATCCGAGCGATCCCACATCGTTTGCTTAAAGGCTGCTTGAAGTGCTTCGACGTGAAGAACCATCGGCGTCCAACTTCAACGAGCTGGTTCGAGCTGTAGAAGCTGTAGAGAGACACGACAAGGCTCCCATCAACTTGCTCAGCATCTTCCAAGGACTCAGGGAAACATTCTGGAAGTCCTTGGAACATTGGGAGAGATTCCTGTCGGATGCCAGACAATGGAAGGATTTCTCCATGAAGTTGATGAATCATGACTGTGCCTAGCACAAGGCGATGTCGATTTATTCTATACATCAGCGTTTGATCGATGAACGAGACCGATTGAAGGGTGAAATCAATGACGCGACGTTGAAGTTGGAAAAAATCGAATCCGAGGTGATTGTCTGACAGAAGGAGGTGTCTGAGGCTGAGCAAGAAGTCGAAGCAAATCGCCTATCCTCGTACGAGATAAACAACCTGATCTCCTTCCAGAAAGCCGTGAATGTCCTCATGGTCAAGAACAACACCCGAGCTTTATTTTGTTGATATGGTAGCAGGGCTCTTGTATGGTCCTCGGTAGTGATGATCTTTTTTTTTCTCTTAATTTGATGAATTCGGTAGTTCGAACAAATCTCAATCTCGACAGACTTGCCTAATCGATTCATTCCATAATCGAACTCCAAATCGTCACAAATATAAGATATTTAAATTTATACAGTTGAAAATTAAACCCAATTTAATAAAGCTGTTACGATTCCTTGAGATCTGTTAAGATTTTTCGGAGACTCTTAAGATTCTCCATGTTCGATGCAGCCTTATATGACTGCTTTATAAATAGCAAAGGGAAGGGCATTAGTCCGCACTTCTTTATTTGAACAACTCAGCCATAATGTCCCGCCGAGAAGCTGTTCTTCCAAACCCATTATCTTCTCCACATCCAAAAGAACCTAGGTTCCCAACCTTAGATTTCATGAAAGCCTAGGTTCACAACCTTAGGCGGGTAATATGCTTCAGTTGTCCGGCACCATTGCTGAAGCATTAACTTCAGCCATGCGAACAAATGTTCGCTCAAGATGACAAACGCCGCCTCGTGGTATCGGGCAATATAATCTTCCTGGCCTCCTCGAATTGTCCGTACTAGCATTGCTTGCTATGAAAGTTGCAACACTAGTGGACTTTTGAGGTACCTCGGGAGCAAACAAAGCAGGGAAAGCTTCCCTGGATGCAGATGCTAGTCGAAGCCCGATGGAGAAGGCCAAGGAAGGGAGGATTAGAGCTTCACAATGGTCGCTCCAGTGGCTGCGATAGTCGACATTCGTGTCCACAACAGTTGTTGTGACAATCGAAGATTGAAAGTGTTTCCTTTCGACGGAATGTAATTCGCTATTTTTATATATGTATCGAACCACTTATTTTCACATATTGGATCGATTTTGTTTATCGACTAAGCTTCCTCTGTAACTTCGACTATCCCAATTAATTGTGACCATAATTCAGGACATCGAAGCTGAATCTCCTTCGGATGTAACTCCCATAAAGTCGGTCGATGGAGTTTCAGAAGTTTACCATTAACCTTTAAAGCATGCAATTCGCCATTTAAGTATGACAAATGATAAGCATTTTCAGGGTATACCTCGTCGATTCTAAAAGGTCCATCCCAAGTAGGAGAGCATTTGCCCAAAAAATAATCTCTTCTCCCAATTGGGAAGATCATTTTCCAGACTAAGTCTCCCTTCTTGAAGGTTTTTAAAACAACCTTTTTATTATAACTTCGAGCAACCCTTTCCTTTTGAACATGTATTTGATTCAATGCTTGACAACGAGTCGACTCTAAATTTTCCAATTCGATGTGCATCGATCCTTCGTAATCGATCGGGCAATCGCCCTGGTGAGCTGGAAACCTCATCGATTTATAACGGACTTCAACAGGAAGGATCGCATCATGTCCATAAACTAAATTATATGGAGCTTGACCAATGTTTTCCCGTTTAGTAACACACAGGGCCCAAAGCACATCCAATAACAATGTATGCCACGATCGTGGATTATCATTGATCATCTTCTGAATTGCATTTTTTATAATCTTGTTGGTCGATTTAGCCTGTCCATTCGATTGAGCATAGTAAGGCGAATAATTTGTCAACACGTATCCAAACTCGGATGCGAATTCCTTGATTAGGCTGCCATTAAAAACAATAGTATTATAGACCATAATATTCTGAGGAATGTCGAATCGATAAATGATGTCTGATCAAAGGAAATCTATCACATCATTCTAAGTGACATTCTTGTAAGCCTTTGCTTCGACCCACTTAGTAAAATAGTCCGTGGCTACAGGGATATACGAGTGTCCATTACTCGAACTCGGTTTTATTTCCCCAATCATATCCATAGCCCACGATCGAAATGGCCACGGTTTAACTACAGGATGTAAGTGAGTTACTGGTCCATGAGATATTAGCCCATGCTTTTAACACTTCTCGCATCATTTAGCCATGTTTATACAATCCTTCATCATTGATGGTGGCCAATAAAAACCATATCTTTTGATTGACCAGCACATATTAGGTCCAGAATGATGAAGACCACACAATCCCTGATGCGCTTCCAACATTATGGGAATCGCTTCATCCATATCGACGCATCTTAAAAGGACACTGTCATTCTGCTTTCGATATAATACGTCGTCGATCAATGTATAAAATCGCGCCGACAACTTTACTTGGTGGGTCGCCCCTTCCCAGGATTGGAGAGAAATTCCATGAATGGTTTTCTCCAATCAGTCGTCATACGAAAAATACTAATGGCGTTTACATGTGCGATGTCATTGTTTAATATAGAAGATAATGATTGTACCTGCCCACCAATTTCTTGCAACAGTTGATGGCTAATCTTAAATCTAGAAGCATGCTGTGCTAATTGGTTTGCTACGGAATTTTCTCCCTTGGGGATGTGTTCGAAACGTACTTCCTTAAAAAATGAAGATAACTCATGTATTTTATCCAAGTATCGCTGAAGATGATCGAATGTACACATACTCAATCCTATGACATGGTTGATGACAAGCGGTGAGTCACCTCGAATTTTTGCATATGATACTTGAAGATCGATCAATGCTTGTAAAGCAAGGATTAAAGCTTCATTTCGACGGAATTATTTGTTAAACTATCGTCAATCCTATAGGCTGCCTTATGCTTTACTTTTAAAGGTGATAGGACATAAATCCCCACCCCAGCTCCTTCGCTAGACACGGATCCATCAAACCATGCTTCCCAATATTCTATCTGATCTTGGTAATCTGTTGTCTTGGGGTCAGTGTATTGGCTAGGAAATCAGCCAAGATTTCTCCTTTAATTAACTCTTGCGGTTGATATTGAAGATCGAAAGGAGACAAAATAAGGCTCCATTTCTCAGCCAGCCTAACAACATAGGACTGCCGAATAACATCTTTAGTACAGGAGTATTTGATACTACATACATTGTATTGTTTTCAATATAATGTCGAATTTTCATGACAGCATGATATAATGAAAGGCATAACTTCTCATTGGTAGTATACCTACATTTGATCGGAGAAATTATTCAAGATATGTAACAAATAACCCGTTCTTTTCTTTGGTCATCCTCTTTTACCATTATTGATCCAAGTACACGTTCTCCCGCAGCGACATATAGCGAGAACGGTCGATCATATCTTGGTGGACCCAAAATAGGTGGGATGGTGAGATAGGACTTAATAGATTCAAAGGCCTATTGGTGACTATTAGTCCATTCGAAACCATTTGGTCCTCGTAACAAGTTCGAGAACGCCGACGTTTGACTCGCAAGATTGCCTATGACCCTACGTAAATAGTTTACTCTCCCTAGAAATGCTTGAAGTTGTTTTTTAGTCGATAGAAGAGGTAAATCCTGTATTGCCCTGATTTTTCCAGGATCAATCTCTATCCCTCGATGATGAACTAAAGATCTCAAAATTTGTCCAGCATGAATACCGAAGGAACATTTCATGGGATTGAGTTTCAAGTTGTGCTTCCACATCTGAATGAAAGCCTTTAGAAGATCATTGTCATGACAATCATTTGTCAAAGATTTTACAATGATATCATCGATGTAAACTTTGACTGTCGATCTGATTAAATGGTTGAAAATGAGATTCATTGCCCTTTGGTAAGTCGCGCCAGCGTTCATTAAACCAAATGGCAATACAACCCATTCGAAGATTCCAAAAGGACAACGAAAGGCTATTTTATGAATATCGCTTTCAGCAATGAAAATTTGATTATATCCAGAATACCCGTGCTTAACAGACATAATTCGATGTCCATACGTTTTGTCGATAAGTTCATCTACTATTAGCATAGGATATTCATCTTTTGGAGTGGCTTTGTTGAGGTCTCTGAAATCGATATAGACTCGAATCTTTCCGTTCTTCTTCTTCGTCACAGGAACACTATAAGAAATCATTCTGTAGATCGAGACGTCCTTATAAACCCAGCGTTGATACGGGGACGGCAAGGAATAGATGATTCCTAAACCGAAAAACGAATGGGGACGTCACTGAAAAGGGTGCGGAATGGAGTTACGCTCGGTATGGACGGAAGGTGTGTGGGGTAGGCGGCTGAATGAAGAAAAGGAAGGGTTGAGATCAACCTCCACGGATACAGATGCACCACCGTGAAAGAAGACTCGGGTAGACTCGTTTGGCCGTGGATACAGATACACCACCACGAACAAGACGAGGGCGAGGCACAACACGGAGGATACAGATACATCACCACCGGTTGATACACTCTACTCAATCCGCACTTGGAAATCCACCAAATGAAGAAAGAGGTTGAAGGAGAATCCACTCACTTCGGATAAAAGACACTAAGTCTGATAAGGGTTTATATTTTGATTCAAGCTGATGTCCAAATGAGTACAAGGTGCCCATTATATAGGGAACACCTGAAGAAGAACTTAAATGCACGAAATGAACCTAGGCTAGATGCATGCAAGGCAAGATTCATGGACGGGCCATAAATGGCTTATTGGAAATGCAACAAAGTAAATGCAAAGCATGAATGACAAATGCATGAATGAGGAATGCGAATTGATTCAGCTTCTTTGAGGCTCTTCATCTTCGAGACTCTTGGCTTGGCCGACTCTTCGTTGCTCAGTCGCTGATGATGTCAAGTCGCACCTCCGTGAGTCGCACACGTCAAGTCGACGTCAAGTCGCAAGTCGCACTCGTCAAGTCGACGTCAAGTCGCAAGTCGCACACGTCAAGTCGACGTCAAGTCGCAAGTCGCACTTGTAGCTCAGTCGCAAGCGAGTAAAGTGACGCCTCTCTTGCTGCGTGTCGACGGGGATAAGTTGTCGTCCGTCTTTGTATCAAGCGTCAAACAAATTTTTTTCTTCTTCATAGACTTGTTGTCTATGTTTAGTTGGTAGCCGGTGCGGAACTTGTTTCACAGGCATAAAATCTGACTTAGAAGGTAGAGTGAGCTCAATCAATTGTTGATCTAAACCAGGCATTTCAGTGTAGTCCCATGCAAAACAATCTTTAAATTCTTTTACGAGGGTTAAGATCGATTGAAAGAGACCTGTATCGATCGAACCACTGATAAAGGTAGGTCGCTAAATTACATCATCACTTAAATTTACTGTAACTAAAGGATCTCGAGGCAACATTAATGTGCGTCGATCCTCTGATGATTCGACTATTTACTTATCACAAATAGTTTTTATTCATAGTAGGATTGAATACAACACAAGTCGAATCTACACACGATTGCAAACCCAAATTCGACTCATCCTCTTCAACAAGCTAGTCGGTACTATCTACGTCCATCGAACTGGTTTCAAGACACAAATCTAGACTAACTCTAGGCCTAGTTAGTCTATGCACTCGTAGTCACTCCAAGACATCAGCGACTACGTACTCCTTATCTAGATCAAGCATCTTCGACTTCCCGGAGGAGTCTCTCGAGCTCCAAGTCCGGGTTGCCATCATCATCATTCTCCTTTCCATCAACAGGGTTATTAATCTCCTCTTCATTGACAGGTTTAGGGATTAATCCAGCAGTTTCCTTAATGGAATGAAGGATACCAGCAAGTTCTGTTACTCTCTTAGGCCTGAGCTTCAGCTTCGACTGCCGGGGATACCATATCAGAATCTCATCCAGATGCAGCATCGACGATGGGATGCGGAGGACCCCGTACTTCACCAGGTATTCGAACTTCCCAGTCGATTCACCCAATGGTCCAACTTTTGAATATTCCCGAGTATACCTCTTCTTCAAACTCATATATTCGACTGTGTCAATAGCACCACCTGTATAAATTTCAACAGGATTTAGATATGTGTTAATAGTTGAATCAGCCTTAACTACATCGCCTTCATAATCAAGTCATAATATAAGTTCTCGATGAAGAGTAAAAGGGATTACTGCTGCCTTATGCAGCCAGTCTCGACCGAAAAGAAGACTAAACGTAATATCTACATCGACAATTAAAAAAACAGTATTTATCTCAGGTCTTCCGACCTTCAAACTAATTGGGAATATTCCCACACACTTCGACATAAGGCCATTGAAGCTTGTTATACCGACATCGATTGTAGTGACGTCTGCCCTGTCATACCCTAAGTATCTAACGGTACGTAGAGACATCACATTGACCGTTGTTCCATTGTCGACAAGCACTTTTTTGAAAGGAATTCCATTAAATTCTACTTCGATATAAAGCGAATGCATCTGGGACCTCATGAAAGAATTAGGTTTAATAAACCAATTTAATGGAAAGCCCACGGGACAACGAACAACTCGAGGTGTCGAAGTCTTAAGGATACTTGGAACAGGCCGGTCAACGGTTGGTCCCGCAAACTCTGTAGGCAACATTATGACATTACACTCTACAGTGTTTTCAGGAGCGTCAAACTGGATCGGATTATAATCGGAGTCATCGAAGGTATCTTCAAAGTTGTCCGTCCTCAGCCGGTATCTCCTTGACTTTATGAGGACTATCATGTGAAGCAGGATTATCGATCATAGAAAGATCTTCTCGATCGACTCTCAATGTTTCAATCGATGTAGGGTCAACGGACTTCTGTCGTTTCTCATCTGCCCTCCTTCGACGTCTTTCTTTCCTTTTTCCACTGCTCTTAGATGGAAGCGAAGATCGATGGTTTATCACCTGTCTCCACTCATCATCATTAGAACAGGAAGGATTGATTCTACATCGACCAGATCGATAATATTCAAGGTTTACCTTAACAAACTGTCCTTCTTGAGGATCATATCCTTCCAATTGTTCAACATCTTCCTTTTGAACAAAAACAGGCATACAATACAATGGATTTGTGTCGATCATACCTGAAATCGCATCGTCAACAAGGACGATATGGAACTTATTCGGAGAGGAGATAACAATCAGTTTCTGCATATAATTGTATGAGCAAAGGTGGCAGAGCTGAGAGATCAGGATCTTGTTCCTCATGATAGGACTGCATCAACTGTATGTATCAACTTTCTCAAGGAATCTTACAACATGAGGTACATCCTTAATAGCCTGCTCGTCGAGGCGAGGAGGAGGTCGAAGTCTGTCCCTAACATCGCCTTTCTTGACAGTTTCCTTTGAAAGATCACTTGATTTAGCAGAAGAGTCTACATCACTGTTTGCAATCGGTGGCACTAGCTATACATCGAGGCAACGAGACACTGCCCTGGGCTTCTAAACCACGTGCCCCTTGTCTGGAAAAACTTTGTGGGCTTCAGAAGAGGATCCTCTCCCTTTGGGGTGCATATTGAATGCCTTCGGAGGCTCTTTGCGAGGAACTCCAATTGCGGCTCTTTCAAGCTAAGTCGGATCGAACCAATCCTCTGTCTGGTGGTACTGAAGAAACTTCCGGAAAGTGAAGCACTTGTCTCTGATGTGGGTTTCATCCATATGTCCCCAGCGAACTTCGTTTTCAGCATCGATATAGTCACAAGGCAAGAAATGACTCCATTGTCCAGAAGCCTTTTGAAGAGCTTGTTAACAACATAAGTCTCTCCAAAAACATGGGATTCCTGAAAAGCACGTCGAACAACATCAACTACATTAATATCGAACGTATGAACCTTGCAATCAGTAAAAGGTTTTTGATCGACAGAATATGATTCTTCAGACTCTTTAAAGCACAAAATTTTAGATTCGATAAGATCCTATATGATATTTCTGAAAGTTAAACAATCACGCGTGGCATGAGTGAAAGACCCGTGCAATTTGCAAAAACTCTTCTTCTTCTCCCTATTAGTTTGGGGAAGTCGATGACCAAGTTTGAGTTTGATTCGATCTCGCTTATAAAGCCAGTCGAAGACTTCATCAGCTTTTTCAACATCGAACAAGTACTTCCGTTCTTCATTGGACTTCTGAGATGCCTTGGCTTTGAAATTCTTTTTTGATAGCCGGTCGCAGATGGTAGATTCTTCTTTTACAAATTTTACCATATCGACCTCGACGATCATAGGTTCGACTTGATAAGCTGTTCGGTTCCTCGACTCTTCTCGGAGCAGATTTTCGTACTTTGTAGCTCTCTAAGAGAGTTCGTAGAGGTCTCTGAACTTTTCTCATTGGATTTTCTTTCGAATACAGATATCCAAAGCATCCTTAGCTATGTTAACAACCTCATCTTCGCTTACTGGTGTTTTGCACCTTAATCGAGCCTTCCGATCCCTCTGTAGGAACGCCGCTGCAAGTTCTCCAGGCTGTTGTCGCATCTTAGTCAACTTAACCAAAGAAATGGTCGAATCAAGAGTAGTGAAGGCCTGCATAAAATGAGTTTCTATATCCTGCCAATTCTTCACCGAATTAGGCTGAAGGTGAATGTACCAAGTGAATGCAGGTCCAGTGAGCGAGTTGGGGAACAGCCGAAGCTTCTAATGGTCATTGTTCGACGCCTTTCCTGTTTGGTGAGTGAATCGAGCTATGTGCTCCATTGGTCTCATCTCATTTTCGCGAGAGAAACGTGTGAAATCGGGGATCTTATAACCCCTACGATAAGGATAGTCCCAATCGACGAACTCCGGGTAAGGTGTCTTGTAAAGGTTAACCTCTTCCCTTTGTGTAGCCCTTGGGACCATCTATTCTATCATTCGCACAATCATATTCATGTAATCACCAGCATCGACAGGCATCATAGGAACTCTAGGGACTTCCCTCTCCAAAGGATTTCTATCGACCTCCTGATCAAATGTGGGTCTACTCCTAGGTACATCGCTGAAAAGGTTCCTCCTTAGAGTTGACCTTCCGCCGGTGGTCCACGGATGGGATTTTCGACTGTGAAACGTGTGTAATGACTCTCTCTCCGTCGATGAGGAGGCGCGTACGCCTGTGGCCTATACTGATCCTGCACATCATCATCCAGATCGACAAAGTCGTTAAAGCGATAGGATCGATCAGGTGTGACAAAGTTAGTTCGATTGTCTGGCACAGTGTGCAGCCTGCTCGGTTCAGCCCGTCGCTAGTCTTGAGTTAACTACATAGGATCTTGGGCGGTCTCATGATCGAAACTCACCCTGCGCTTTCCGTCACGAACTACAGCTCTTCTGGCCGCGGTCTCGGGGGAATATTCAGCATCGATTCTGACAGTCAATCCCTGAAGTTGTTTCTACAAGTTCGCAAGGTTCTCCTAATACTTAGCCTGCATCTGGAGAATAGTGTTTAAGGGGACAGCCTCTGGCGCGGACGGCAAAGCGTTCGATGCAGGGGGACTTACTCGTTCCTGCACTTGGACATTTTGCTGTACAGGATTTTGGACATTTTGTTGCTCGTTTCGACGACTCTGGTCATTATTAACATTCTGGCCTTGTTCGAAGTTTGTCTCTGAGTCACCATGAATATCAGACACTCTGTTAGCCGCACTCCGAGTTGTTGGCATTCCGTGTTACCACACGAGACTTGTTTCTTGCTCCCACTGTGGTCGCTCAAAACGTGTTAGAGTGCGAAACACGTCGCGATATATCGGGAACTGAGTGTTGAATGTGGTTGCCCATAAAATGAAGCAAAGAACAAAAAGTAATCAAGAATCCACTAATTCAAAGGAATTAAACTTACAACCATCTTGCAACAACACTTAAGACGATTGCGTACAGTCAAATTGACAATCAAGCAGCCCTTCGGGATCATAGAATGATTGTCTGTGTGTTTACAATTAACTAGGGCTGACTTATTTATAGACCTAACTTAAATAACTGTCAACTGATGCACATTAAACACATGTTAATTGTCTAAAACTAACTATTGATCAACTGCCGAGACCATACCATTGACCGATCAACACCGTCGAACCTCACATCATCGACCAGCTCTTGAAATTAGCATCAGCCTTCGCCCTGACGTCCATCTTCGACACTGCATCAGCGACCGAATGTCTTCTAGATAGCGTTGACCTTGATCTCCATCGAAGCCCACCGCGCAAGGCCCAAAATGATGTTTACCACCTAAATAGAAAGCCAACGATGGAAGGTACCTGGATAGCTGAAGAAGAATTGAAGAAGATTGATTATGGGATTTATACTAAGATCGTTGAAGTTTTTGCGTCGGAGTCACGAACTTTTCCAACCCGAGGAGATTGATGTATGAGCATAATATTATTTTTAGATTTTATAATATTATGGGTATTTTAGAAATATCACATTATATTTATTTTTTTTAGTAAAAATAAGGGCTTACGGTTTCTAAGGAGAACATGGCTATGTTACTCCATCAAGAACACAACATTCCGAAGTAAATTTTTTAATGGAAAACTAAATGTTACAAATCCTCTGTAAGCGGACTTATAGATGTATATGTTTGCACGCAGCATGTTTATCTATGACTTCCAATTGTGTGCATAATATAGTACGTCTTTGTCATATCATGTTGGTGTCATATTCTTTGTTCTTCAAAACTTCAGTGACTTATTCCTGACTTTATGAATTACTCAGCTTCTTGATCTGCTCTTGATGCCTGGGTTGCATGGCAACATGATTTTCCAATCGCTTGACTTAGGGTAGGGCATTGATCATGCTCGAGAAGGAACATCAGTGGCATAGAATCATCAGGTTAGAACTGTCTATTTCTGACAGACGCCTCACTTCGGTTGCCTAAAAGCATTTAAAAATGATCAGATGTTTCATGAACCAGTAATTTTCCCTTCGAATGTTTATGTTCCCTCTGCATAATCAAGCAGTTTTAAGCAATTCAGTGTGAAGTTTACCTTAGCATCGGCGACGTGGGCATTAAAGAGCATTTTCTTTCTCTTTGTTGCTTAACAAATGTAGACCAGGGAATAATTTACCTTAACCTCTATATGCTGGCTTGTTTGGCCAGATGGAATTTTACGCCTAGTTTAGCTAAACGTCAAAGCATACTGAAATGATTCTTCCTACAACGAGAGAGATGTCTTTTCAACTAAAGTGGTGAGCCCTTGCTGCTCACTAACCTTTTGGTAGTCCTGGATGTGATGTTATAGTAGAAAGATATTATTATCTGAGGCTCGTCTCCGTGAGTAATTCTGTATACGCATAGCCACGGCTAAAAATTGGCAATTATCTTTCGAAGTAAGTAGTGGCCATGCTGGCAACTTTTGTAGGTCATCAAGTGGATGCTTAGTAAAGGGCAAGGAAATACCATGGGCACTTATAGGATGTTAATTCAAGTCCTTGATATGGAGCATCGATCAGTGGAGGCATGTCAGTTTTGGGAGAAGAAGATTGGAAACTATGCGCGTGAGTATGATTGGAATATACTACAGAAACAGAATGCTGGAGCATTTTGTAAAGGTATTGCCTCACCTCCCATGGTTTCCCATACTGCAGCCTTTAATTTCAGAAATGCTTCTGTCTTGGGGAACAATCTTTTGATTTGTCTTAATAAAGCATGTCATAATAGTTGAACTGTGTTTTGAACCTTGTTTAATTTACTATGTTAATTTTTGTGTTTATATTTTGTACTCTTTGTTATTTGAACAGTAGCTGTTCAAAGGCCTTGAAGCTTTCGATCAGAAACCACCAGAGAAGTCCGTGGTGCAGAGAGTAGCGAATGATTACGAGGCCTTGGGGCTACTCGACGAGAAAACGAAGAGTACTGGAGAAACACAAAGCGATTGGTTGTGGTGCAAGTAGCTATGGGCAGGCTTTCATTGCTCGAAAGTTTGTTTTCCCAGCATGAAGCCCTTTGTTGCTCCAGAACATGACAGAAACGATCAAATAGCATGTCAGGAAAGAACTCTCTCAAGTTATTTCAAATGGTTAAAAAAGGTCGTGATCCAACTAATTTTAAATGGTAAAAATGGTAGAGGACTTAAAATTCGAAATCTCCTAAAGATTCGAAGGAGTGGTGGTGGTGGTTATTGAGTCCCTTTCTGTTTTCTCGTAATTTCATATGTAACTCGTTGGAGAGGAATTGACTCTCTCGTAGTTTAAAATCAAGTAGAAGTTAAGTCGATGTGCATGTCTTATGTACTTCTCTTTCTGGCCCTACCAATTTATTCAATCCCTATTATCATCATTATTGCTTACTGGTCAATTAGTGCAACCATTTTTTCGAGTCAATTTTGATTTCCGATCCCAACCTTCTCTGTTTTCTTGCTGTCAATATATATTATTTCCTCGTCTCATCTGCTGCTTCCAGCCCATCAACGATTGGTTGAAACTTCAGCATCAACTTTATATTATTCACTTACAATCCTCACCCTAATAAAACCTTTTTCTGGGCTCAATATATTTTAAATTAAACATATTATGCATGAAAAATGAGTTACCACACTACTTCTAATCATTAGATATAGTTTTATAATTTTATTACAGTTAAATTATTAAAAATATATATTTTAATGAGTAAGCTTAGACCCGAGGAAACAAATTTATAGTAATAGTAGTAATAATGTGGAGGTAAACGCCGGTCTCCTCCACAAATTCACTCCCACCGACTGCGTATTGTAAAAAGAAATGGAGGGAGAGGGGGGTGGGCAGAGAGTGTCAGGAATATTAAGAAAGATTTCTGACAAACTGAATTAGTTTAATAGAAAATATTTAAGGAAAACAAAAGAAAATTGATGTAATTAAGTCAGGGCAAATTGATCTCCTCATCATAATTCATCCCCGAATTGACCGGATAATAAAATTCGATTACAATCCCTAAACAATTGATTGCTGTGGTTGTTCAGAAGGTCGGCATCCAATCAGTGAGGGCCGAATATTGACCCAATTTTATAATATTTTTGGAAGGCGTTCATAATGACTGACTGGGCCGTACTACTTCAAATTATTCACTCCGGTTAAAAAAAAATGAGGCCCGCATTTCCCGCTTCTTCGATGCCTTTCGTCTCATAATGACAATATTAAGAAAAGGCTTAATTAGTAAGTACACATTATCGCTTGTATGAATTTTTTGATATATCCAAATGTTTAGAAAATATCATACGTTAAGCAAAAACTTTTAACTTCACCTCAATAATATTTGTCATAAAAATTTTAACTTTTTCTAAAAATTCTGATTTATTCCACAATTCTTGAAAATTACCAATAAGTCCTCATAATGCCTAGAAAAGGAAATATTCAGCCTTCATTCGGAGCTCCTTCAAGACCGGAGTTCGTTCCAGAATCTAGAGCGAGTTTGTTTGGAATTAGTATAGGCATAAATCATCTTTTAACTCAGTTAACTATCCAAGGACAAACAAAAAATCTTGAAGAAAACTATAATCAAATTGTTAAACTTTGTAGAAAAGGAATGACAGATAAAAAAGTATATGGAGACGTAAGTGACTTCTGGATTGGCTAGTTATGCTGGACAACTATTCCATAAATTGAATTTGGGAGGGAGAAATTCTAAACATGGTCAAGTTAAGAGTGTAAATGAGATGTATATGGAGTCGATATCCCCTTTCATTTTAGATCCATGATGAGATATGTAAATTTAAACTCACAAAGTGGTGATTTTGCAGAAGACCTAAGGAAGGCCTTAGGTCTGACCAAAGAAACTCCAATTTATTTGGATAATAGGACGTTTAATGAATTGATAACAGTAAAAAGAGAAATTTACATGCCAGATTTTTCTCATAAAGCAAAACCTAAATTCATTCCTAGGGTTAACGTTCTTAAGCCTATAATTTCTCCCGATACTTTTCTGGATATTGATTGTGAAAAAGGATGTATCTGAAAGGATACATGAGGGACGACTAATTTGAATGATTGCCTCGGCCGACATATTTTCCACCGGATCAATCAATAAGTTATGTATGACAGCCCTCATGGGAACAACCCAAAAATATTATATATACTTGGTGTCTCGCACGGATATCAAAGAAAAACTAGACCAAGTACTACCATTGATGATATATTAACAATTATTATTGATGCTCTAAAACAAGAGTTTTTTTGTGGCTTTTCTCTCTCCACTAAGATTGTGAGAAAAGAGCAATCACATACCACTCTTGTAAAGCTACATATCTGCAATATGTGTGTGGTTGAAAACTACATTTATGAATCCAAATGTATTAATACAAACTAGATGTTGTTTCTTAACAGTTCATATTACTTCTTTTCACAAAAAACAATTGCCGGAAACAGCGCAAAAGGCTTATGAATTAGTCCTTAGTGAGAAAAAAATTGTTCCTATACTAAGAGGAAAAATTCAGACGCTTAAGCACGTTATGAGATAAGCGTGTACTAAGCTCCATGTAAAGGAAGTACTAAAAAAACATTCATATCGGAACAAGAGTTATTCTCAAATTGAGTATGCTCATGGGAGATATGGGTGTGATGTTCCAAAAAAATCAAAGATAACAATGTACTATCCCTAAAAAGAAAAAAAATTATGGATACAACAAATGAAAAGTATGGTCATAGAAGGATCTAAAGAGGCGGAATCTCGCCTACCAACCCAAAATGTTTGTCAGGGGATGAGATAACTTCAAGGACAAATATATGATCGAAACTTTTGAGTGAAAACATGACAGAAAACCTAAATGTCCTAAAGGAAAACTGTTAAATAGCTGCAATTGTTGCTAGTTTTGTGGGTCAAAAGCTCATAAGGTGAATTGATGTCCTCAAAATAATCAAAGGAGATAAAGAAACCGCATGGTTTTCTTAATAAAAGAACCCTTTCTTATGGACCATAGATGAACAAGAAATTTCTGACTTAAACTCAAAAGTAGGATCAATCTACGAAGTTGTTTCTAATTACAAAACTAACCTTGAGAATGATTCTAATATGTAGACATCTCATTTATTCATTATGAGAGTAGAAGCATGTGGAGTTGGTTCCTTCGGAAGCAATGAATCAAGTATTGGATGAAACTCATCAGTACGAGGATCCACCCTAGAAATAAGAACATGAGGAGGCATAATATCTCAAGGTTTATCTTCATATCAATAATAGACATTTCACAAATATAGTAAATGACTCAAGGGAGTAGCGATTTGAGGAAGCAAGAATGAGAGCCCAAGAATATAAACATTAGCTAAGACATCAAACACCAATAATGAAGAAATCTCTCAAGATAAGGAGTGAAACAGAAGGGGGAATAAAGTTGTACAAAACTAGGACTAGTTAGTTTTGTCGGTGGTTAGAACCATAAGCTTAGTCAGATCCACTAGTTTGTGTTTGTACTCAATAATCTTGATACTCTTTCTTTTGAGCTGACAAACGGTGCATAAACATCAATTTTTGTGTATATATTTCACACCCATCTTCTGCATTCAAGGAGGCAAACTGAATTTTAAAAACTTTCGCTCATATTTCTCCGAGTGAAGTTCTCTTTCTCTGCAGAATACTTAAGGGTCAAGGATAAGTTGGTTTGAGCTAACTTGAGGCATGACCTTTAGTTAGAACTAATTGAATGTTAGACCTATTGGTTTACAACTTGGTTTCCTCTCACAGTTTTCTCAAATATGAGAAGTGTGGGAACTCTTGAAACTCTGAAGTTGCGGATAGTTAGTGAACCTAAAAGCTACCCACTTGAGGTATGATAAGCAACTTTTACTTCTAAAGTTTAAGTTATGTATGCCTTATTATTCTATGCTGAAAGCAAACTTTAATTAAGGAACCTAACTTAAGGTGGTATATAAATACGAGTTTAATGATTGATTATCCGAACTCGAAATTGTTGCATTTGGATCACCGGTTGAAAACAATGCCATTACATGATGCTAAACACTATGTTTGATCTTCTGGATAGTCCATAAGCTCAGAAAACTCGGTTGTTTAAAAGTTAGTGGAGAGTTATTATAAGAAATTAGAAAAATTGACTTTGATTCGGAGTGAATTTCAAGAATTCATTTCTCAAGATAAATCTAGTTTGAGATTTAGGGTTGGCTTAAAATACTTCATCAAGTACCCAAGACTCGCTCAGAGCATACGTAAGAGATCATTGGAACAATTTTTCTAAGGTTGTATCATGTGTTAAAATTTGTATAAAAGCCCCTTAGGAAAAATATCTCTTTGTCTGTAAGGACTAAATTACAAATAGACAAAAAAAAAAAAAAAAGACTCAAACACAAAATAAAAAAGTAGGAATTTTTTATTATAGATAAAATTGAAACAAGGTAAAATTACCGTAAAAATCTAAATATAATTAAAAACGAGGAGAACAAATGTTATGAAATTGAAATTGTATATGTAATCCAAGTTATTTTTTAAATCCGAATGACGGGAAAATTTTTCAAGTATTTTTGGAAACACCTCCCTTTGTGTTTGATTTTTGAGAATAAAAAATACAACTAAAATAATTCATGTGGTAAAATTTCTCTTTCACTATTTAAATTGTTCTTATAGGAATAAGATTTATGCTTTTGTTCTTGTTTTAAAAAATAATTATTTTGTTCAAAAATTAGAGAATTGCTCCCCCAACGTAACGTAGAATAGAAAACACCTCAAACTTGATTTATTTTTAAAGTTTTCTATCTCTCATTGTGGCAAAATAAAATTTAATATAAAGCATCATTGGATTACAAATGTATGTCCTATTTATTTTCCAAAAAAGTAAAATAAATGGAAGGCACCGTTTAACGTTGTTATCATCCATCATTGAAAGTTAGAATTGTCCCCATTATAAATCATTCCCCCACCCAAGCAAGCATTACAAAAATCTGAAATAGTATTCAACCCTAACAAAATTTTGCTTTTTTAAGTCGTGGCAGAGTGTTCGTGTGTGTGGGGCATAGGGTGTGGTACATGTCGAATAGATTTTACCGGAAAAGAAAACGAACATTACAATAATTAACCTTGGGGATTCGATCCGTGGAAGCAAATGGGTTTGTTACACGTGTACCCCGCCGCGGTTGCATGTGGAACTGTGCGTCAATGATTGATTTTTCAGGATTCCATTCGTTGGCGATTTAACCAGATACCAAAACACAACCGCAAAAATTTTAACAAAATATTATTTACTTTTGAAAAAAAAACTCGCTGTCCATTAGGATAATTATATTTATCGCTCGATAGAAATTGGAAAGTTGGTTGGATCAACTCTATCAAGACTCTGACTCTCTTCCGTGTTATAGCACGTCATACGTGTAGAAATATCCAGCAAATGTTTAACCACCTCTTCGTTGGGATGATTTAAGGTTTAATTATCATGTATATAATATATTATTTTCATATTTTAGAAAAATGACATTGATTTTGCTAAAGTTTTTTTTGCGGGGGGGGGGGGGGGGGGGGTGATTTTTCTTTTTTGGATTGATCATGATGATACTGACTATGACAGATTATGATTTCTCATCTACATCTAAACACTCCCTCCTCCCAACTAATAAATTTACCCGCCTCTTTTTATTTATAATGTTAATTAAGTGGTCAATTCCTCAATTAATATATGATATGCTTCATAATAGTTTGGGGGGGGGGGGGGGAATGGCGAGAGATCGAAGACATGATTAAGAAGGAAGAGCTGGGGGGCGGTTGGTAGATCTTGTCAGAAAATGACCCTCCTTTTCTATCTTCTTTTTTTAAGAAAAAAATCTCCTGATAATTGCATCCCCAGTCTTCATGAGTATTCACTGTGTTTTACACTTAACGAGTTAATAAAAATATCATGATTTCTACAGAAAAGGAGTCTAAAGATATATTTCAATTTTATTAATGATTGGGTTGGTCATGTGTGTGGTGTGGATATAATTCCAATCCAAAGTTGAGTGCGAACAGAAACAAAAACAGGTACTTATCCCTAATTCACACCTAAATTTAAGACCACCCGTCATTTATTACGGACAGTCATTTAACTAACTAAAAACTGTTGGCACAACTCCTGACTTACGGTTTTACAAATCAAAATAATAATCTTTCTCAACGATACGTGTAAATAGCTTGGGGGTTGGGATTCTGATCAACTGGACCAGAAAAGTACAAATCGATGGGGATTCTTAAACTTGTAAAATGTAAAATTTTGGGATCCAACAATCAGGGGGTCAGCGTGGCTTCCTTAAGGGTAAGCATGTTGTTCCGGACGTGGAATCATAATTTTACTTTCTGGGTTTTTTTCCTTAAAAAAAAAAAACTTAAAAATCTATTTTGTGAAATGAAGAATTACTCGATTTTGGTGCCGGTTTTGGTTTCAAAGTTTTATTCCTCCTTTGTTCGAGGTATGTATGCATCACTTTCCTAAATGATTCGTTTGACCCTCTTCTTGCTGCTGCTAGAACCCATTGTTGGTTGCATATCAATTCGACTCAACACTTTCTTTATAATATACTAATTCTTCTCCTCCAACTCGGCATAACATGTTCCGTATAAATTCAACATCACCCCTCCTAAATTTCATCACCTAAAACGCCAAATACAATCATCTACATTTTTCATCGATTCAAACTTTAAAGGTAAGTAAAACATTTAAATAAATGGTCTGCCCTTATGTCCAACGGCTTCCACGAGCCTTACCAAGAATCGGTGTGCTTAACCCTGAAAGGAAGAGAAGCGCAAGAAGAAAATGAAATGGGCGGTCTAAATCGTTGCCTTCACCGTGTTCTAGGTAATAGTGACCCTCGTCTTCGGGGATGAAAATCAAGACACCGAAGTTTCTCGTAGGGGAGGTCGAAATCCAAACACTGACCACAGATTAGTCTACGGGCTCGTTCGATATCAGGTCACTTGCACCAATCAGGGTCAAGAACACCAACTTTGAGTCTTATAGGTACGACGCCACCACCGTGGATTTCACTTACGGGAGAATGATACTCGGACATGTGACCGTACCGAAGAGGAAAATTTCAAGTCCTCGTATATGAGGTTACACGTTGTGTTTTTATGTAAGAACCTGGACATGTGCTTAATACAATTGGTTTTTAAAAATTTAAAATCAAAAACCTGCCAATTTATTCAAGAACCGTCTTTAATACCGTACCGATTCCAACCCATTTCATATTTTATTGAGACACGATGCTCTTCCTTACTTCAATTATGATTTACTATGTACGAATACAAAATAAACACCAATGGAATCTAACCGGCCCAAACAGGGGTGAGCAGGTTCCGGGTGGGTAGGTTCCAGACGTGGAACCTGGAACCTACCCTGTAATGGCCAATTCCTTATTTTTATAACCTAGAACCTACCCTATGGCTTAAAGAACCATCCAAGAATCAATCTGCCTGTTCCAGTACCGGTTCCGGTACCATGTCCATACTTCCACATCAAATCCATCACATTACTCATTTGGATACATGTGCTTTGTATTGTATCATTACTAGAAAAGAAACGAAATCATACAAGCAAGCATGAGTTGATTCCCACATGAGGGAAACAAAGTAGACTTTCTAGGAAATCAAAAGCAGTCTCCCTGTCAAAGAGCACCTTGATCTAATCCTTCCTGTCCTGCAACAACTTGGCCGCTCCCAACAGCATAGCGACGTGGGAATCATGGCAGGCATTCATCTTGCCGTTGACCTTGCTTTAGTACTCCCAATCCACCAATTCCTAATCACGCATGATAAGGGTCCATAAATGAAGCACAACATATTATCGACCAAAACATGACGAATGAATCAGCGTTGACCTGGTAAATAGAACAAAGAAGGGAGCAAAAAAACCTGCAAGGGAAGGGCGTCCATGTCAAACAAACAAAAATTAGCAATCCTCAATGATAGATTTTTGAGCCTTCAAACATCCATAATGTTTCAATTAATATTGGCAAAATCTGCATAAACAAGTAATGTAAACAAAATGTGAGCGGATGGTACACAGAAACATCATGACTCAAGTTGAAATAATTAAGATACCTCGTTCATATCTTTCAGCATTTTCCAGGTTCTCTTATATATTAATAGGAGATAAAGGGGATCTTAGCCAATCTTGTTCACATATTAATACCTCAACAACTTTAGGAATCAATGAACTACGGTAGCAATCCAACACACGGCCCGACGTACTAAAAGCAGATTCAGAAGCAACCGTTGATATAGGAATAGCTAAAATATCTCTCGCAATGCAAGGCAAAATGGAATACTTTGTGGCATTACTTTTCCACCAACCTAAAACATCAAAATCATCCTTATACTCTTCATATTTGTCTTCCAAGTATCGCTCCAATTCAGATTTACCTCCTGCATTCAACTCTTCCTCCATGTATCTCATGTAGTCATGCTGAAGATTTTCATACATCTCACAACCATTATCCAAAGCAGAACCACTACTTGATCCAACATGCTCCACAACTTTATTGTAAGAAAGCGCATCATTTTTAAGCATATTTGTGGCAAAAGAATGCTCATAATACTCAAATAACCGTTGTAAAACAAACTTCAGCATTTCAACTATCAAGTTAATCACTTCTGAATCATTACGATACACTTTCTTGCAGCAAAACTTGACAAAATTCAAATTGTAACGTGAATCCAATACAACAGTAATTAAGACAAACATATTACAATTCTCCATACTGCCAAAGTACTTGTCAAACTTTTCCCTCATTTTGTGTGACATTATTTGAAGTTGAACATCCCTTTCTGTCTTTGCCCAATCATTCAAAGCAGTAAGTATACTAACTAATTCTTCGAAATAGGAATTTGATGTCACATACAAAGAACCTGACAACCTCTTAGTAGCATCATAAAACTTCTTTAGAAATTTAATTATCACTTCCAAGTTCGACCAATCTTCACTATTTGGCAAGTCATATTGGAGCTCAACACTCATTGCCAAATCGTCTTCTTCTAATCTTTCAAATGCCTTCCTAAATTTCACAGCAGTCTCTAACATCAAATAACTTGAGTTCCATCTAGTTACCACATCAAGGCAAACTGAACCTCTATGTGGAATTCTTTCTTTCACAACACACTTTTGAAAATGATCAAATCTAGATGAAGAGCTCCTAATATAACGAATCATCTTCCTCACTCGACTTATAGATTCACAAACATCACTCAAGTATTTCACTGCACCATCATTAGAGCTTGCATTATCAACTGTCATAGTAGATATACGATGTTGTATTCCCCAATCAATAATGCATTTCTCAACGATTCTGCTAATTTCCTTCCCTTTATGGCTAGACATAACCACAAAACTCAATATGCGTTTATGCAACTTCCATTCATTGTCAATAAAATGAGCAGTATGACACAAATAGTTCAAGTTCTGATTGGAAGTCCATGTATCTGTTGTAAGTGCAACTCGAGAGTTTAAAGAGCCAATAAAAGTTTTGAGCACAATCTTCTCACTCATGAAAATCTTCATGTAATCTTTAGCAACAGTGAATCGAGAAAGATGCTTGAAAGCAGGTTGTGGAACATTAACAAACGCGCGAAAATTTTCATGTTCGACAAGTGCAAAAGGTTGTTCATCGACAATAATCATCCTAGCAAGCATATCTCTGCAACGTTCTTGATCAAACACCCTAGTAGATAGAACATTACTACTTGTTCATCCTTCTGCCTTACTGCTAGTAAACATCTTTTGTCGCTTATCCATATTATGAGGAAACTTCCAACAACTATTAATATGCTTCCACATCGTTGAAGTGCCCCAATTAGGATTATACTTGTACACATTGTTATAGTAAATGCACTTCACATTCTCTGCCTTATGATCTTCTCATTCAGAACTTTCGCAAAATGATCCCAAACATTAGACTATATATTTTGTTTGCCGGTTACCTTAAGCTTAGGAATAGTAGGAAGATTGGCCGCTGTTGAAGCCAAAGTTCCTTGAACACCAGTTGTTTGAGCCTCATTGTTGTCAGAAACGGGATTCATCTTCTAATTCGGACAACCAAACAAATCAAACCATAGATCATTAAATCACATAACCAACGTCCGTTCAATATCATATAACCAGCGTTCGTATTGGGAAAATACATAGTATTGGGAAAACAATTGTTAATCAGAGATATGCATAAGAGGTAACATATTAGAAACCCAACACCGACAACAAAAACAAGAGCAACTACTTTTGTAGGCAACAGAAACCCAAGAAAACCAACAACCCAAAAATAATCAAGACCTGAACTTTAAACACAAAACAGCGCAAACAGCAGAAACAGAGAACCACTCCACTCGATTCCAAGAAGGGGATGTCGGAAGAAGAAAGTCAGTCAACATGAGAGAAAGAGAGGGGAATACCCTAATGGAGGTAAGTGAAGGCGCATGGGCGATTGGTAAAGAGACTCTCGGGAGAGAGTCCTGGTAGAACACTGGGAGTGGGGGGTGGTGAAGAAGAAGAAAGAGAGAAAAAGAAGCATTTGAGAGGGGGAGATGGAGAGAGGAGACGGAAGAAGCGTGTTGGGGAGAGGGGGATTGAACCGATATTTTTTTTTATATTATTATCCCCAGGCGATGCCTCCTCCCAAACCAGGCAATAAAGATATGGGGTGGATTTGGGTGGGGATGGAGAGAGGAGACAGCGTATTGGGGGAGAGGAAGATTTAATCGATATTTTATTTTATTTTATATTAGTATCCCCATCCCAAGCCAGACTCTTTCCCAAATCAGGCGATAAAGATGGGGAGGGATGTCGTATAATTAAATTGATTTTTTTTTTAAATAAGAGGTGAGATGGGCCCACCACCTTCCCCACCTTTTTTTTACCTCCTTCCTCCGCTTGTCCTCCATTACTCGCAAATCAATACCCAACTCGAGCGGAAAACCGGAACCGGGTTGGGTAAAGTAAAATTTAGAAACGGGTTGGTTAAAATTTAGGTTAGGTTTCATGTTCTCCGGATTGATTTCGAAGGAAGAATTTGAAATCGTACTTGATACTGCCGGTTTTCATAAATTTAAATTATAGAACCTACTTATTTGACTAAAGGAAAACTATTCCTAATTTGACTAGGAATAGTTTTCCTTTAGTCATTTTCATCTTTTTGACTAGGAATAGTTTTCCTTTAGTCATTCTCATCTTTATGACTAGGAATAGTTTAAGGATACGTGGCTTTACCACATCCAAGTCCTAGCCCCCGGCTTTGTGTATAAATCGAGCCTCTTGTAAGCAAGAGAGGGCAGAGGAGAAAAAACACACTTCAATAAAATTCTCATTTTCTCCCATCCATGTGCAACTAAACTTATCGGGGCAATAACCAAAGGGCAGTAAGGTATTCCAGTTCTCCAATCTCTCGATGATCTTTCTATCTTCGATAAACCCAAAAACATTCAGAAAACCCCAAAATCCATAAAGATCTGTTTATGTCGTTGCTCAAACGCATTCATCGTGTTTTCTTGTTTCTATTGATCATCTCCTTGTTATTCCCTAATCTGTTTAGGTTTTGCTTCACTCTTTGTTTGTATCCCCTTGCTCCAGTAATTTTAATATTTGTTTAAGATGTCTATCATCTTCCGTATCTTCCATATCCTGTTAATCAGTCTAGCAATTCTGTATCTGAGTTATTCCCAGTTTTCTTCAGCATATGTCTTAGCCTTCATCTATACGGTGTATCTACTTCAGTAAGATTGTGTGACTCCCTTTGAGGAATACTCTTCTTCTAAATAAACTTGAAGTTTTGCGATAAGTGCTATGATCTTGTCTATCGCCAGACTACTATCATGAAACGGATGTTTGTTGTACGCTGTTAACTTAGTAGAGTTCTCTCAGGGCCGTAAAGCTATCTACTTCGCCATAAAGGACCACTTGCCGTTATAGCCAGGAGGGCTGCCAGGCGCCGGTCGCGGCTTGATATTGATAGTAGGCAGGATGAGACCTCCTCTAAGAGAGCGCCGTTTCCACAAACCCCCTTTTCCTGACTGTAATGTCTTGCGTAGCCACTTTCACAGCATTCGTCGTCAACATGACGAGCCACTTTGGAAGAAGAGGAAAACTCTTAAGAAAGTCAACCGCACAATCTCTGCCTTAGATACCTATATCGATTATAAGGCTAGAAACTGTGTCCTTCATTCTATAAATGCTCAAATTTCTTATTTTGAGTGTATGAAGCCAGGATATGAGTGGATCTTCCCAAATCCTTGGGATCTCTGCAACGGATGGATTACCCTCCGTAAACATGTCCAGTACCGCAAGTATCTTGCCTGGTACTTAAAATGGCTTTTATACTTGTCTAATGTATAATCCCTCTGTCTTGTAAAGCTTTCTCTTATCTTATCTAAAAGGACCTGTTATCCTTTTAGTGTGATCCTGTCTTCCTGGTTAGAACCAGCTCATGTTTATCATTTCTTTGTCTCTCTTATTCTGTAATTCCGCTGTTCGTGTTAATCCTATGAGTTGCTTCTCAACCTTGTACCTCATGGTATCAGAGCCATTTGGTGTGCCTCTTTCCTTTATTTCTTTTCAGAGAGGGAGAGAGTGTTTGTGAGTTTCTGGATTCCCCTGCCTGCCGTTATTGCCCTAACTGCCCAGCCATGGATACCCAACCTGAGATAGTATCTGCCCCCTTCTCTCTTGAACCTTCTTCCTCCTTCCGACGTTCTAATGCAAGTATTGAATCACTGTATGAAATAACCCACAAGAATTGTGATGCTAATCAAGTGGCTAATACTGAACTGCCGTTGATCAACCCGTACACAGCTTTTCATAAGCCCTCTGCAGGACCAATAAAAAGCATAAGGACTTTAATCAGACGGCCTGCCTCAACAGCCCGGGAATACATACAGACTAGTAAGTTCAGTCAACATCCTATACTTGGGACACAGAAAGAACAATTTGTATCTCTGCAATTGCCAGCAGAATTCCCTGAACTATGGACTAGAGAAGGATATTCCCATCTCCATTTTGGAGCCATAAGACTTGCCCTGACATATCATGGACGAAAAGGACTGCCTGTGACTGCCCGAATGGCCCTTTTGGACACAAGATATATGGAATATCAACATGCAGTAATTGGAACAATTGAGACAACATTAAACGCAGGAACGGTCTTCGTGACCCTTTTTCCTAACTTCTGCATGTCTCTCAGGGATCCAAAGTTGCTGTCAGCCTTGCAGGTACAACTGCAACTCTGCGGAGCCACAATGGAATCAAACTCCATTGAAGCCACTCTTCACTACCAGATGGCGTACCGGGTACAAAACCATGCTTTGGACATAAGCATGCCTAACGACGCCCAGAATGCCTTACTCATCGTGGCTGACTATCATGACCAGAAGGCTCCTACATGCATCCATATCCCCAGACAAATTCCAAGGAGTGTTGTAGTACCCTGAGTACTTCATGCACTTGATCATGATATCGATTTAGCTTCTGAGAGATATTTTGGCTTTGAGACTGGATCTGGTGAGACAAGTTGTGTTCTGTCTCTTCTAGGCGACTTTCCACTTTAACCACCTTCTTGTGGATCTTCCTCAAGGCTTCATTCTGGCAAATCGCATTCTGACTTTGCCAATTAAGCACAGTTTCTGCAAGGCTGTTACGCTGTACGTTTCCTTGTGCGTCTACAGCTGTAGGAATTGGAATCTTAGCGGTATACCTGACGTTGTTGACTGTATGTTCGTCCATAGTTGGAAATGTCAGGTCAGGTGATTCTGGCTGCATCATCATGATTGGCAGGGGAGCAAGGTTGATATTTTTGTATGGTTCTAGCATCTGCACTTCTTGAGAACAGGCTTGAATGTCCTTTCTGAGAATTGGCTCAGAAATTGGTGCTGGAGCTGATTTAGGAACTGGCTTGGGAGCTGGCTTGGAAGCTGGCTCAGGAGCTGGCTTGGCTTGCTCTTCAGGTCTTAAAATCTGAACATGATTTGCAGTCGATGCATGTTTCTGTCGCCACTTGTAAATAGCTCTATAGCAGGGCAGTATCGTCTGCTTTGGCTTCAGCGGACGCTTTGTGTCTTTGGAAAGGTCTTCAAAGTCATGCCATGCTTGGTGATGTTGTGATGACAGCGGTATTGGAGGCGATGATGGTGGTGACAGCGGTATTGGAGGCGATGATGGTGGTTCAACGTCCCTGTCCCATCCTGTAGGGACAATTTTGCTTGGCTCTGGTCGAGATGGAGGAATCCCATAGTTTACGATGTAGTCAAACTTTCCACTGGGATAGTGGTGCGAACAATTAAGTACCTCTGCGAGATGTGCATGAGGATAATTTCAGGGGAATATGAACATAGGTCTCCAAATCTATCAAGATAATGGAGCATTTCTAAAGCTGGAAATTCAAAGGCTATGGTATGTGCATGAAGGAAATACCAAAAGAACCATTTTAACTCAACAGGAAACTTTTCAGCTGGATGTATGGGAAACAAATGTAGGAATGGACAGGTAGGATGAATTCCTAATCTTGGAAAGAATAGTTGTCCATGTTTTCTGAAAAGCTGTGACAGGTAATAATGCATCTGTGAGTATGGCTGTGAAATAATTTCCATTGAACAATCAAACCTGAGGAGGTTGTTCCATTTGTGTATTTCGGGAGGCAGAGAGCTTGACTGATTCTGGCTTGGCGTGTTCTGAGTATGAAGGGAGAACATCGCTTGAAGCTTTGGATACTCAAGGAGTTGAGGGTTGACAGTATCAAAGGGTCTGGAGAGAAAATCAACAACGACGTTTGTCTTTCCTTTGATATGTCGTACCGTGTACGAGTACTGTGAGAACCATTGTGATAACCTCAATAGTTGAGCATTGGGAATCTTCTTAGCTTTGAGGTTCAGGACTGAATCGAATGACTTGAAGTCTGTCTCGATCACAAAATGGTGTCCCATTAGATGGAATTCCAATTTCTTAATTCCATACTTAACCGCTAGAATTTCTTTGATCCCTGAGTAGTAGTGTTGTTCAGCATTGTTGAACTTCCCTGATTTGTAGGCACATATTCTTCTGGTTCCATTGATTTCTTCAAAGAGTATGGCTGCCCAGAACTCATTGCTTGCGTCTGTTTGTAGGATTCTCAATCCATTAGAAGGAATCTGTAAAGGAGGCAAATTCTGAAGATTCTTCTTTAAATACTGAACAGCGCTGGTTTGCAGATCTCCCCATGGAGATGCATCCTTTTTGAGCTGAGCTTCGAGTGGGCTGGTGTACCTACTGATTCCTGGAACAAAATCTCTAAGATAATTTACGATTCCAAGAAATTGCTGAACCTGTTTTGTGGTCAATGTGTCTGGGAACTTCAGTAGTTCTTGTGCGATGTGAGGTCCTGGGTAATACTGTCCATCTGCTAATCGCATTCCCAAGAACTCAATTGTTGATGTGCAAAGCTGTACTTTCTTCTCAGACAGCATTATTCCAAACTGCTGTATGAGCTTTGCAAATTCCTTCAGGAGTTGGTCATGTGAATTCTGGTCTTCGCTGAAGAGTAAGATATCATCTATGTAGATGAGTGCAGAAGACTGTATCGGTTCGAAAATACTTGTCATGACATCCTGGAATAAGGAAGGGGCTGTCTTGAGTCCAAATGGAAGGACTCTCCATTGGAAATGTCCATTGGGTATGCAGAAGGCTGTTTTCCATCTGTCTTCGGGATGAACACCTATCTGCCAAAAACCACTTTTGATATCAAACTTTGAAAATATCTTGGCTTTTGAAAGTGAGGAGAATAGAGCTGTCCTATTTGGGATAGGAAACTTGATATCTTGGAGGAAGTGATTCAGGGGTTGATAGTTGATGACTAATCGCTTCTTCCCTCGGTTCTGCTCTGATCTCTTGTTGACATAAAAAGCTTGGCATGCCCATGATGAACTGGAATGTTCAATCAGTCCTTGTTCAAGCAACAAGCTGCATTCTTTTGTTGCTTGCTTTGCATCTGAAGGAGTCATGCCTGGATGACTTGCTTTTGTGGGGTTCACATCTTCGTTCTGCTTGAATGGAAGTCTGACGAAGAATTTTGGATTTGTCCACAGTGGGTGTGAACATCTTTTAAGGAAATCTTGATGGTCTGTAGCAAAGGCTGGTCTGACTAGTTCCAAGGCCTGTTGTACTGGCTGAACCGAGTACATTCTGCTCTCATGGGTGTATGGCTTGAAACTGGACTTGTGTCGTATACCAGTTGCTAGCAGTTTGAGGCTGTGTAGCTGATGAAGTATGTCCCATCCAATGACAAGGTCTTTCCCTGGTAGGTCAGTAGCAACAATTTCTACTGATATTGAACATGCAGGGAAAAGCATGACCTTTATCCTCTTTGTCTTCAGGAATGTTTGGAACGTTTTTCCCGATGCTGCTTTGTATGTATTGACTTGAGGAACAAGCAGTTCTGCTGGGACGATAGCTGGATTTATCATACTTTCAGCTGCTCCAGTGTCGATGAAGGCAATTGCTTGAATTGGTCTCCGATACTTAGTAAAGTAGATCTGGACCTTGACATGAGGCAATATGTTGGAGGTAGCCATGAGAGGAATACTTGCTTCCATAGTTTCCTCTATGTCAGAATTTGTGGAATGGATTTCCAAATTGGTGAAGGATTCGCATGAGGGAATTCTTCTTGTAGTAACACTTTCATATCGTGAGAATGGTTGAGAGTGCTTCGTGACTGAGGTGATGGTGAAGATGCTGTCATAGTCACTGTCATTCGAGGATAGGAGTGTAGTCGGAGGAGTTCGTCTGGGTTCCAGACAGTAAACTGTTTGGTCTGACGATTCTTCATCAAGGGAGAAGACTGATTCCACATCATTGTCTTCTAGTGATACTCCTGTGGCTCTCTCAAGTTGTGCAATGAGCTTCTTCTTTCTCTTTTTGCAATCTTTTGCAAAATGTCCTGGTTTGCTGCAGATGTAACATCTGTCTGTTTTCCTTGTAGGAAAACGCCTGTGTTTGAACCGTATATAACGTTTCCTTGGTCTGTGTTCGACCTTTCTTTTGCTTCTTTTCCTGGTTGGATCACCTTTATTCTTCTGGATGAAGTGCTTCTTTGGAGATCTTCTAAATCGTCTTCTGGACGTCTCTTTGTCAGGAAATTCTGGACATTTGCACAAATCTGTCTTTTTGCACTTTGTAAGATACCTGGTTGGCTTACAGGCATTGTCGAGTCTGCGGTCGTGTTTGAGAAAATCTCTGATGACGCTTCGTCTTTGGCATAGTTCGCTGACTGCGAAGTGAACTGTCTGAAGGATTTGTCCAACCGAGAGATCTATGATCCTTAATCCTTTGGAGGCTATTTCCTTTTCTACCAATGAAGAGATTGGTTCTATGAGTGAGGATATGAAGACTGGTTTGTGGGCATTGTCTGCTCCAAGGTTTATGAACAATGTAATCATCCTCTTGAAGTGTCGGTTGATATCCTTTTTTCTGAACGAACAGCAGCGTCGTTTGAAGAACTCTTTTCTCTGATCTTCAATCAGATTCTCTGGACTTCCAATAAAGTTGATGTATAGCTGTGCCAAAAATTCTGGGAATGGGAGGCTGATGAGTTGTATCTGGATTTGCTCCGTCAGCTGGTTCCACCAGGTTTGTAGCATACCTCTGAACTTTGTTGTTAGTTCTGACAGTATCTCCACTGAAGAGGTCACCGTTAATCTCTTCTGTAGGCACCATGCATAGAAGTCTCTAAATCGTTGCGGCCATTGGTCTATGTCGATATCATCAATGGTAAACGAGAAAGATCCTGATTCTTTCGTCGACTGATTTGGCCGGTCCTCCATGGAGTTGTCCGAAGAACTATCTGGTTCATTGACTTGAGGGGGATTGTCAGCCATATAAACTAAAGGAATCTCACAGAGCTGTGAGTCTGTCGAATACTCAGTTGTAGGCTGATCTTCCATGCTTGTAGTATCTTCAGTCAATGCTTCTGAAGACGATGATTCTGAGGGTTCTTCTGTTAGTTCTTCACTTGGGGGTTTTGCCATAAAAATACCTACGTGGTCTTCTTCTTCTTGGGTATCAAAATCCCAAGGGTCCATGGAATAGTGCATTCTTGTGTCTTTGGAAGCTTGTGAAGGCTTATCGGGTTTCATCCAGTGTGGGATAGAAATTGGAGGATTGTATTGCAGCTTATCTTCCTTGATCAGTAGCTGCTGTGTAGGAATCTGTTCTGAAGAACTATTTTCGCTCTGAGATCTTAAGGGGCTAGGAGATCTCTGTCCTCGAGAGGATTCAGTTGCTTTTTTCTTTCCTTCTCGGATCTCAGTTCTTCGTTGTTCCTGTGAGCGTTGCTCTGGTTGAGTCCTACGCTTTTGCCTCTCCAGTTTCTGTTGTTTCTTTGCAATCTCTCTGATGTCTGCAACATCTTTCTTGTTCGGATCTCCGAACAGGTAGTAGCACTTTGTTGGTTTCTCCAGAGGAGAGTAGGAAGGCTTTCTTCCTAAGTCCATGAAATCTGATCCACCATATGATGGCTTCAAAGAAGGCTTTTCTTGCATCTCTCGAGCCGCTTTGATCAGCTTCTCTAAGCGGGCTATTTCTTCATCTGGATCTGATTGAAAGTGTGCAGGATATCGTCCTTGTTCGATGTTGTCCAAGGAGTGTTGTAGTACCCTGAGTACTTCATGCACTTGATCATGATGTCGATTTAGCTTCTGAGAGATATTTTGGCTCTGATACCATGAGGTACAAGGTTGAGAAGCAACTCATAGGATTAACACGAACAGCGGAATTACAGAATAAGAGAGACAAAGAAATGATAAACATGAGCTGGTTCTAACCAGGAAGACAGGATCACACTAAAAGGATAACAGGTCCTTTTAGATAAGATAAGAGAAAGCTTTACAAGACAGAGGGATTATACATTAGACAAGTATAAAAGCCATTTTAAGTACCAGGCAAGATACTTGCGGTACTGGACATGTTTACGGAGGGTAATCCATCCGTTGCAGAGATCCCAAGGATTTGGGAAGATCCACTCATATCCTGGCTTCATACACTCAAAATAAGAAATTTGAGCATTTATAGAATGAAGGACACAGTTTCTAGCCTTATAATCGATATAGGTATCTAAGGCAGAGATTGTGCGGTTGACTTTCTTAAGAGTTTTCCTCTTCTTCCAAAGTGGCTCGTCATGTTGACGACGAATGCTGTGAAAGTGGCTACGCAAGACATTACAGTCAGGAAAAGGGGGTTTGTGGAAACGGCGCTCTCTTAGAGGAGGTCTCATCCTGCCTACTATCAATATCAAGCCGCGACCGGCGCCTGGCAGCCCTCCTGGCTATAACGGCAAGTGGTCCTTTATGGCGAAGTAGATAGCTTTACGGCCCTGAGAGAACTCTACTAAGTTAACAGCGTACAACAAACATCCGTTTCATGATAGTAGTCTGGCGATAGACAAGATCATAGCACTTATCGCAAAACTTCAAGTTTATTTAGAAGAAGAGTATTCCTCAAAGGGAGTCACACAATCTTACTGAAGTAGATACACCGTATAGATGAAGGCTAAGACATATGCTGAAGAAAACTGGGAATAACTCAGATACAGAATTGCTAGACTGATTAACAGGATATGGAAGATATGGAAGATGATAGACATCTTAAACAAATATTAAAATTACTGGAGCAAGGGGATACAAACAAAGAGTGAAGCAAAACCTAAACAGATTAGGGAATAACAAGGAGATGATCAATAGAAACAAGAAAACACGATGAATGCGTTTGAGCAACGACATAAACAGATCTTTATGGATTTTGGGGTTTTCTGAATGTTTTTGGGTTTATCGAAGATAGAAATATCATCGAGAGATTGGAGAACTGGAATACCTTACTGCCCTTTGGTTATTGCCCCGATAAGTTTAGTTGCACATGGATGGGAGAAAATGAGAATTTTATTGAAGTGTGTTTTTTCTCCTCTGCCCTCTCTTGCTTACAAGAGGCTCGATTTATACACAAAGCCGGGGCTAGGACTTGGATGTGGTTAAGCCACGTATCCTTAAACTATTCCTAGTCATAAAGATGAGAATGACTAAAGGAAAACTATTCCTAGTCAAAAAGATGAAAATGACTAAAGGAAAACTATTCCTAGTCAAAAAGATGAAAGTGACAAAAGGAAAACTATTCCTAGTCAAAAGGTTGTCACTTTGGGTCTTCTCATCTGTGTCGTCTGCACATGGGCGGCTTCTTTTGTCTTCGGCACATGGGCGGCTACTGTTGCTAGTCTTCACTTGTCTTGGGGCGCTTTCCATGTGGGTCCGATTCTTTTGCCGACAATTTCTTTCGTCGCGAGGTACGTCTGCTTGTAGATCCTGGGCCTGGTGGTGATATTGATCCTGGGCCTGAAGATGATCCTGGTATAGCGCTTGGGCTTGAGAGATTAAAGTTCTGGACCATGTCTTCAACAATAGCATGCCAGTTGATTTGTTCTTGGATGTGGGCTTCCAGGGCTTCGTCTATGCACCATGCTTCGTTGACGTCAATTCTTGCAATTTGTTGAATCAGCAATTCTTCTTCTGTGAGAGGACGCATTGAATTGAGTTGGAAGAGCTTGTTTGTTAGGCAGGTCCTGCTGTGAAGCATGTCTTTGTGCTCGGATCCTTTGGTGTTGAATGGAACTTCCCATATTCGTGGAATTTGGTCGTCGACTTCATAATTTCCAAAATGTATGGCAATTGAATTGGGTAGACAGGCAAAATGATCTACCGTATTGACGGCAACCAGTGAGGCTACATTGCTGTCGTAGTGCCAATTCCTGTGGAAGAAGTAGATGGTGTAGGAAGTAATATCTGGCCACTTCTGAAATCTGTAGGCCTGTTCTTCAAACCAAACTTTCCACCGAGATAGTGGTGCGAACCAATTAAGTACCTCTGCGAGATGTGCATGAGGATAATTTCCAGGGGAATATGAACATAGGTCTCCAAATCTATCAAGATAATGGAGCATTTCTAAAGCTGGAAATTCAAAGGCTATGGTATCAGAGCCATTTGGTGTGCCTCTTTCCTTTATTTCTCTTTAGAGAGGGAGAGAGTGTTTGTGAGTTTCTGGATTCCCCTGCCTGCCGTTATTGCCCTAACTGCCCAGCCATGGATACCCAACCTGAGATAGTATCTGCCCCCTTCTCTCTTGAACCTTCTTCCTCCTTCCGACGTTCTAATGCAAGTATTGAATCACTGTATGAAATAACCCACAAGAATTGTGATGCTAATCAAGTGGCTAATACTGAACTGCCGTTGATCAACCCGTACACAGCTTTTCATAAGCCCTCTGTAGGACCAATAAAAAGCATAAGGACTTTAATCAGACGGCCTGCCTCAACAGCCCGGGAATACATACAGACTAGTAAGTTCAGTCAACATCCTATACTTGGGACACAGAAAGAACAATTTGTATCTCTGCAATTGCCAGGTAGAATTCCTGAACTATGGACTAGAGAAGGATATTCCCATCTCCATTTTGGAGCCATAAGACTTGCCCTGACATATCATGGACGAAAAGGACTGCCTGTGACTGCCCGAATGGCCCTTTTGGACACAAGATATATGGAATATCAACATGCAGTAATTGGAACAATTGAGACAACATTAAACGCAGGAACGGTCTTCGTGATCATTTTTCCTAACTTCTGCATGTCTCTCAGGGATCCAAAGTTGCTGTCAGCCTTGCAGGTACAACTGCAACTCTGCGGAGCCACAATGGAATCAAACTCCATTGAAGCCACTCTTCACTACCAGATGGCGTACCGGGTACAAAACCATGCTTTGGACATAAGCATGCCTAACGACGCCCAGAATGCCTTACTCATCGTGGCTGACTATCATGACCAGAAGGCTCCTACATGCATCCATATCCCCAGACAAATTCCAAGAGCAGAACTCCTGAAGCTTCTGCCAAAGAAATGGGTGACCGATTATGAGCAAATCAGGAAGAGGACGGTGCCAATTTCACCAATCCAGTCTACCATCTCCACCTTCTCAAGAGATAAAGAAGGAGCTGTCACGATCAAGTTCGACCGTTCATCAGCAAAAGAGCCAGCACCACCTCCCATTTTCCCGACCATGTTCATGGTACAACCTGTACCAAGAAGAAAGAAGCCAGAGTCCCTCAACAAGATGATCCATTCCTTTGATGGATATGGAAATCCGACATACTTCTTTCGGGACCCTCAATCTCAGCACTGCTACTGGGATGTAGCAAGATGTCCGGCTAATTGCGGCTGTGAATTTGAAACAAGATGCCCAGCCGACTGTGACTGCAAAGACTGTGTCACACCGAACTACTCCAAGAAGCAGAGTAGATCAAGATGCCGAGAAAATCTCCCAGAATCAGAAGATGATTCTGACTCGGATGAAGAAACTTTGTTCATTCCTCCTCCTACAAGAAAGCAAGGGAAGAAATCATCCCTGTACCAGCGCTATCAGAATGGTGATAAGACAGTTGAACCGCTTGGACAACCCTCTGGAAAGTTTGACTATATCGTAAACTATGGGATTCCTCCATCTCGACCAGAGCCAAGCAAAATTGTCCCTACAGGATGGGACAGGGACGTTGAACCACCATCATCGCCTCCAATACCGCTGTCACCACCATCATCGCCTCCAATACCGCTGTCATCACAACATCACCAAGCATGGCATGACTTTGAAGACCTTTCCAAAGACACAAAGCGTCCGCTGAAGCCAAAGCAGACGATACTGCCCTGCTATAGAGCTATTTACAAGTGGCGACAGAAACATGCATCGACTGCAAATCATGTTCAGATTTTAAGACCAGAAGAGCAAGCCAAGCCAGCTCCTGAGCCAGCTTCCAAGCCAGCTCCTCAGAAAACCCCAAAATCCATAAAGATATGTTTATGTCGTTGCTCAAACGCATTCATCGTGTTTTCTTGTTTCTATTGATCATCTCCTTGTTATTCCCTAATCTGTTTAGGTTTTGCTTCACTCTTTGTTTGTATCCCCTTGCTCCAGTAATTTTAATATTTGTTTAAGATGTCTATCATCTTCTGTATCTTCCATATCCTGTTAATCAGTCTAGCAATTCTGTATCTGAGTTATTCCCAGTTTTCTTCAGCATATGTCTTAGCCTTCATCTATACGGTGTATCTACTTCAGTAAGATTGTGTGACTCCCTTTGAGGAATACTCTTCTTCTATTTCTTTGATCCCTGAGTAGTAGTGTTGTTCAGCATTGTTGAACTTCCCTGATTTGTAGGCACATATTCTTCTGGTTCCATTGATTTCTTCAAAGAGTATGGCTGCCCAGAACTCATTGCTTGCGTCTGTTTGTAGGATTCTCAATCCATTAGAAGGAATCTGTAAAGGAGGCAAATTCTGAAGATTCTTCTTTAAATACTGAACAGCGCTGGTTTGCAGATCTCCCCATGGAGATGCATCCTTTTTGAGCTGAGCTTCGAGTGGGCTGGTGTACCTACTGATTCCTGGAACAAAATCTCTAAGATAATTTACGATTCCAAGAAATTGCTGAACCTGTTTTGTGGTCAATGTGTCTGGGAACTTCAGTAGTTCTTGTGCGATGTGAGGTCCTGGGTAATACTGTCCATCTGCTAATCGCATTCCCAAGAACTCAATTGTTGATGTGCAAAGCTGTACTTTCTTCTCAGACAGCATTATTCCAAACTGCTGTATGAGCTTTGCAAATTCCTTTAGGAGTTGGTCATGTGAATTCTGGTCTTTGCTGAAGAGTAAGATATCATCTATGTAGATGAGTGCAGAAGACTGTATCGGTTCGAAAATACTTGTCATGACATCCTGGAATAAGGAAGGGGCTGTCTTGAGTCCAAATGGAAGGACTCTCCATTGGAAATGTCCATTGGGTATGCAGAAGGTTGTTTTCCATCTGTCTTCGGGATGAACACCTATCTGCCAAAAACCACTTTTGATATCAAACTTTGAAAATATCTTGGCTTTTGAAAGTGAGGAGAATAGAGCTGTCCTATTTGGGATAGGAAACTTGATATCTTGGAGGAAGTGATTCAGGGGTTGATAGTTGATGACTAATCGCTTCTTCCCTCGGTTCTGCTCTGATCTCTTGTTGACATAAAAAGCTTGGCATGCCCATGATGAACTGGAATGTTCAATCAGTCCTTGTTCAAGCAACAAGCTGCATTCTTTTGTTGCTTGCTTTGCATCTGAAGGAGTCATGCCTGGATGACTTGCTTTTGTGGGGTTCACATCTTCGTTCTGCTTGAATGGAAGTCTGACGAAGAATTTTGGATTTGTCCACAGTGGGTGTGAACATCTTTTAAGGAAATCTTGATGGTCTGTAGCAAAGGCTGGTCTGACTAGTTCCAAGGCCTGTTGTACTGGCTGAACCGAGTACATTCTGCTCTCATGGGTGTATGGCTTGAAACTGGACTTGTGTCGTATACCAGTTGCTAGCAGTTTGAGGCTGTGTAGCTGATGAAGTATGTCCCATCCAATGACAAGGTCTTTCCCTGGTAGGTCAGTAGCAACAATTTCTACTGATATTGAACATGCAGGGAAAAGCATGACCTTTATCCTCTTTGTCTTCAGGAATGTTTGGAACGTTTTTCCCGATGCTGCTTTGTATGTATTGACTTGAGGAACAAGCAGTTCTGCTGGGACGATAGCTGGATTTATCATACTTTCAGCTGCTCCAGTGTCGATGAAGGCAATTGCTTGAATTAGTCTCCGATACTTAGTAAAGTAGATCTGGACCTTGACATGAGGCAATATGTTGGAGGTAGCCATGAGAGGAATACTTGCTAACATAGTTTCCTCTATGTCGGAATTTGTGGAATGGATTTCCAAATTGGTGAAGGATTCGCATGAGGGAATTCTTCTTGTAGTAACACTTTCATATCGTGAGAATGGTTGAGAGTGCTTCGTGACTGAGGTGATGGTGAAGATGCTGTCATAGTCACTGTCACTCGAGGATAGGAGTGTAGTCGGAGGAGTTCGTCTGGGTTCCAGACAGTAAACTGTTTGGTCTGACGGTTCTTCATCAAGGGAGAAGACTGATTCCACATCATTGTCTTCTAGTGATACTCCTGTGGCTCTCTCAAGCTGTGCAATGAGCTTCTTCTTTCTCTTTTTGCAATCTTTTGCAAAATGTCCTGGTTTGCTGCAGATGTAACATCTGTCTGTTTTCCTTGTAGGAAAACGCCTGTGTTTGAACCGTAGATAACGTTTCCTTGGTCTGTGTTCGACCTTTCTTTTGCTTCTTTTCCTGGTTGGATCTCCTTTATTCTTCTGGATGAAGTGCTTCTTTGGAGATCTTCTAAATCGTCCTCTGGACGTCTCTTTGTCAGGAAATTCTGGACATTTGCACAAATCTGTCTTTTTGCACTTTGTAAGATACCTGGTTGGCTTACAGGCATTGTCGAGTCTGCGGTCGTGTTTGAGAAAATCTCTGATGACGCTTCGTCTTTGGCATAGTTCGCTGATTGCGAAGTGAACTGTCTGAAGGATTTGTCCAACCGAGAGATCTATGATCCTTAATCCTTTGGAGGCTATTTCCTTTTCTACCAATGAAGAGATTGGTTCTATGAGTGAGGATATGAAGACTGGTTTGTGGGCATTGTCTGCTCCAAGGTTTATGAACAATGTAATCATCCTCTTGAAGTGTCGGTTGATATCCTTTTTTCTGAACGAACAGCAGCGTCGTTTGAAGAACTCTTTTCTCTGATCTTCAATCAGATTCTCTGGACTTCCAATAAAGTTGATGTATAGCTGTGCCAAAAATTCTGGGAATGGGAGGCTGATGAGTTGTATCTGGATTTGCTCCGTCAGCTGGTTCTACCAGGTTTGTAGCATACCTCTGAACTTTGTTGTTAGTTCTGACAGTATCTCCACTGAAGAGGTCACCGTTAATCTCTTCTGTAGGCACCATGCATAGAAGTCTCTAAATCGTTGCGGCCATTGGTCTATGTCGATATCATCAATGGTAAACGAGAAAGATCCTGATTCTTTCGTCGACTGATTTGGCCGGTCCTCCATGGAGTTGTCCGAAGAACTATCTGGTTCATTGACTTGAGGGGGATTGTCAGCCATATAAACTAAAGGAATCTCACAGAGCTGTGAGTCTGTCGAATACTCAGTTGTAGGCTGATCTTCCATGCTTGTAGTATCTTCAGTCAATGCTTCTGAAGACGATGATTCGGAGGGTTCTTCTGTTAGTTCTTCACTTGGGGGTTTTGCCATAAAAATACCTACGTGGTCTTCTTTTTCTTGGGTATCAAAATCCCAAGGGTCCATGGAATAGTGCATTCTTGTGTCTTTGGAAGCTTGTGAAGGCTTATCGGGTTTCATCCAGTGTGGGATAGAAATTGGAGGATTTTATTGCAGCTTATCTTCCTTGATCAGTAGCTGCTGTGTAGGAATCTGTTCTGAAGAACTATTTTCGCTCTGAGATCTTAAGGGGCTAGGAGATCTCTGTCCTCGAGAGGATTCAGTTGCTTTTTTCTTTCCTTCTCGGATCTCAGTTCTTCGTTGTTCCTGTGAGTCCTACGCTTTTGCCTCTCCAGTTTCTGTTGTTTCTTTGCAATCTCTCTGATGTCTGCAACATCTTTCTTGTTCGGATCTCCGAACAGGTAGTAGCTCTTTGTTGGTTTCTCCAGAGGAGAGTAGGAAGGCTTTCTTCCTAAGTCCATGAAATCTGATCCACCATATGATGGCTTCAAAGAAGGCTTTTCTTGCATCTCTCGAGCCGCTTTGATCAGCTTCTCTAAGCGGGCTATTTCTTCATCTGGATCTGATTGAAAGTGTGCAGGATATCGTCCTTGTTCGATGTTGTCCAAGGAGTGTTGTAGTACCCTGAGTACTTCATGCACTTGATCATGATGTCGATTTAGCTTCTGAGAGATATTTTGGCTTTGAGACTGGATCTGGTGAGACAAGTTATGTTCTGTCTCTTCTAGGCGACTTTCCACTTTAACCACCTTCTTGTGGATCTTCCTCAAGGCTTCATTCTGGCAAATCGCATTCTGACTTTGCCAATTAAGCACAGTTTCTGCAAGGCTGTTACGCTGTACGTTTCCTTGTGCGTCTACAGCTGTAGGAATTGGAATCTTAGCGGTATACCTGACGTTGTTGACTGTATGTTCGTCCATAGTTGGAAATGTCAGGTCAGGTGATTCTGGCTGCATCATCATGATTGGCAGGGGAGCAAGGTTGATATTTTTGAATGGTTCTAGCATCTGCACTTCTTGAGAACAGGCTTGAATGTCCTTTCTGAGAATTGGCTCAGAAATTGGTGCTGGAGCTGATTTAGGAACTGGCTTGGGAGCTGGCTTGGAAACTTGAAGTTTTGCGATAAGTGCTATGATCTTGTCTATCGCCAGACTACTATCATGAAACGGATGTTTGTTGTACGCTGTTAACTTAGTAGAGTTCTCTCAGGGCCGTAAAGCTATCTACTTCGCCATAAAGGACCACTTGCCGTTATAGCCAGGAGGGCTGCCAGGCGCCGGTCGCGGCTTGATATTGATAGTAGGCAGGATGAGACCTCCTCTAAGAGAGCGCCGTTTCCACAAACCCCCTTTTCCTGACTGTAATGTCTTGCGTAGCCACTTTCACAGCATTCGTCGTCAACATGACGAGCCACTTTGGAAGAAGAGGAAAACTCTTAAGAAAGTCAACCGCACAATCTCTGCCTTAGATACCTATATCGATTATAAGGCTAGAAACTGTGTCCTTCATTCTATAAATGCTCAAATTTCTTATTTTGAGTGTATGGAGCCAGGATATGAGTGGATCTTCCCAAATCCTTGGGATCTCTGCAACGGATGGATTACCCTCCGTAAACATGTCCAGTACCGCAAGTATCTTGCCTGGTACTTAAAATGGCTTTTATACTTGTCTAATGTATAATCCCTCTGTCTTGTAAAGCTTTCTCTTATCTTATCTAAAAGGACCTGTTATCCTTTTAGTGTGATCCTGTCTTCCTGGTTAGAACCAGCTCATGTTTATCATTTCTTTGTCTCTCTTATTCTGTAATTCCGCTGTTCGTGTTAATCCTATGAGTTGCTTCTCAACCTTGTACCTCATGGTATCAGAGCCATTTGGTGTGCCTCTTTCCTTTATTTCTTTTCAGAGAGGGAGAGAGTGTTTGTGAGTTTCTGGATTCCCCTGCCTGCCGTTATTGCCCTAACTGCCCAGCCATGGATACCCAACCTGAGATAGTATCTGCCCCCTTCTCTCTTGAACCTTCTTCCTCCTTCCGACGTTCTAATGCAAGTATTGAATCACTGTATGAAATAACCCACAAGAATTGTGATGCTAATCAAGTGGCTAATACTGAATATAAGTAGGTTCTAAATAAAACACTTATTTTAATAAGAATATAATACCATCCTCAGCAACGAAACTTTATTGTTTATATATAATATTCGATGGAGAAAAAGAGAAAGAAAAATGGGCTCTTCTTTGGCTCCTCCATAAATAAAAAATCACATCCCCCCGTCAATCAATTAACACCCAAAGCACTTTTGTTTCCTTGGCTTCTCTTCTGAGCTTGTTGTAAGCTTCCCCACTCCGTCTTCAAGTTGGTGGATAGATGGGAGGAGAAGGTTGGTTTGGTTGGGAAGAGGAGGGGGATCATCCCTTTAACTCCTCAGCCCTCTCCTCCATCGTCTCCTCCCCTGTCGAAATCCCCGTCTGTTCAATGATGAGGGAGCTCCTCGGCAGGCTCGGCACCGCCTCCAACTCCTCCTCCACCACCACTCCCCTCAGCTCCCCTCCACCCAACTCTTCCTTGCCTCTTCTTGACTGGGATTCCCTCAGCCTCCTCGGCTTCCGTCCCACCAACCTTCCCTTGCTTCCTGGCGCTGGCTTCATCGAGAGGGTTGCTTGCTTGGGAGCTGGGACCATGCCCGCCCACGTCGACCCCGGGAGGTTCTCAACTGGCCAGAATGATCCTGTGGCCGGGTCCCAGAACTGGAATTTGTCGGAGAACGGGGATGCAGGGGACTCGCCGGAGGGATCCTCCATCTCCGAGCAGGTCCCACGCCCAAGCGTCGCGAGTTCTGCCCGGAAGAGGAATTTCATTCCTCGTGGGAAGACCAAGGACAGCCCTACGTCCTCTTCCGCCAAAGACGCTGAGGTAAAAAAAAAAGCGGAAACCTTACCACAGCTCAAGTTGCGCCCCTTTGCAATTTACTAATTTCTGGATCTGGTCGCAGGATTCTGGCGAGAACAAGCGACCGGGTGAGAAGAAGAGCAAGGACAGCAACGTCAAGCCCCCGGAGCCGCCGAAGGACTACATCCATGTCCGTGCTCGAAGGGGTCAGGCTACGGACAGTCACAGTCTTGCAGAAAGGGTAATTAATCAATTGCACTCAGTCAATCCGCCAGATTGGACCCTTTTTCAGCATCTAGTGAAATCGAAACTAATGTTTCCGACATTGCTAATCTCGATCAACAGGTCAGGAGAGAAAAGATCAGCCAGAGGATGAAGGTTCTTCAGGATCTTGTTCCCGGATGTAACAAGGTGCGTCCCTTTCACAGCGGTGGTTTTTCTGCTTTAATGGACTGAAATGCATGATGCAGTTGGCGCTGATTTGGTTTGTCGAAAACATTCTCAGGTAACCGGTAAAGCAGATATGCTCGATGAGATCATTAACTACGTTCAGTCATTGCAACGCCAAGTCGAGGTATTGCCTGAGAATACTCGACTTTGGACTAATTTTGAACTGAATTTTGGTTTGAACAAATTTGGAAGAACACTGAATTATGGATTCTTTCCCTATCTTGCAGTTCCTGTCGATGAAACTCACGACTCTTAACCCCAGAATGGATTTCACTGCTGACGCCTTCATGTCAAAAGAAGTGAGTGCCCCCGGCATCTATTCTATGCCTCCTTCCCCTGTTCAAATTGTCTCAACCAGCCTTTGCTCGCCCTGCAGATGAGTAATCCTCACGGATCTACCTTATTCCCGGCCGGTTCATCCTCATCGGCATTCCCTTTTGGCTGCCATCCTCATCAAGCAATGCACTTGCATGGTCCCTTGGGCGGCAACACGGAGAGCCAGTTTCCGCTGAGTGCATTGAATGTTTCTGTCCATACCGGTATGGACGGCTTCTGTGAAGCCTCATCGACTGGGGTAATTTATTCAACTCAACATATGGATTGATATCTCCTCCAGTTATTTTAGAGAGAAAAAAAATTTGCAACTTTACTGCATGCCCCATTCACGAGTTGCATATTTATCTAACCCAGGTGTCTGGATTGTGGGAGGATGAGCTTCACAATGTCGTGCAAATGGGTGTCCTGCCAAATCAGGCCCCGCAGCAAAGATTACAAGGTAGTTCCGTCGATCTTCGACCGATACCCATCATCTTCCGTCTGTCTAAATCTTTTGCTAGCTTAATCACTCAGAAAATGTCTCTGTTTGGATACTTTCAGGTTCTATAGCAGCAGGACAGATGAAAACCGAGTCGTAGCCGCCATTCCAATTAACGAGCTCATACAAGCCTCTTGTGTAAATAAAAAGAGAAAATCTCTTTACATAAACAGATCAACAAAAAGGTGCACCAAGAACGAAGATTCGTGTCCTGGGGGGATCTGTTTTTTCTTGAAGAGAAAGAGAAAGATAGTGCTTGAGTTTGTTTCCCTATGATCCTTCATCAGTTTGCTGATGCTGCTGCTGGAGTGGTGATGGTGTCATCTACAGGCCTGGAGAAATGATTGGCATTATTATCATCAGTCTTACTTTCCTCCCATTTTGATCTGTAGATTTCAATTCAACCATTGCTACAGTATATTTCTGTAATCTATGTTACATTGTTTAGGACGCCTGAGTATATGCCCTGCATATATTTATGCATGTATGTAGTCTCCCCTGGCCGA
Source organism: Melastoma candidum (assembly GCA_023653495.1). Classification (NCBI taxonomy): domain Eukaryota; kingdom Viridiplantae; phylum Streptophyta; class Magnoliopsida; order Myrtales; family Melastomataceae; genus Melastoma; species Melastoma candidum. The sequence goes on along the minus strand of CM042884.1, from coordinate 11,856,715 downwards.
GGAAAGGAGATGACTTTGCCCTAATATATGACCATAATAACGATAGTTTACGTCGTGTCGTGTCGTTACGTGGGGTGGTCCATGGTGGCGGCACGTGCCCGGTTAACGGCCTTTGCGCGAACTGGGTTTTTGTCTAAGCTAATCACTGGCTACATGATCAAAATTCAGTCAAAGAACATGTTCTAAAAATCTGGCCATCTGATTAATCTCTGCAGTTAGTAAGGGAGGAATTTGGACAGGAGAAAGGAACAGTTTTGTGTGTTTGGGTTGGGGAGCTGTTATTATCAAATATTAGCTGGGATTTATGAAAAAAAACAGGGAAAAGATTTCCCCACCTAAGTGAAGGATTGGATTGGATTGGTAATGGGGGCAAATGGCAATTGTAGGTCCATAATGTATAAAGTGGGATAAGATGGAGATTGGAGAATGTTGAATGAGATGACATCATGTACACTACTATTACTACTACTTGAACAATAATTGAGTGTGAGAAGCGTTAATTGGGGGGGGGGGGGGGGGGGGGGTTTCTTGGACCCGATTCTGATTGGAAGCCAGCTGTTCTTACATGGGTGGGAGGTCAAAACCCTCCCATGGTAACTAACAAACTTTATGGTCTTTGTATTGGTTACTGATCAAATGTTATGTCATGCATATTTCTGCAAGATAGAGACCAGGATTATTACAGAGTTATTCCTCTCAAAAGGGGAGAAGATGTTTAATGTATGGAAAGGCTAATCATGTCATAATATTTTTGTTAACTGGGAGAGGAGGGATTAGCGGGCACGGGACCAGCACATGCCTCTGCAATAAATAAATAAATAAAACAATTGGTAATAATTGGATAATGACGTTTCGCCAATATATTTATGATTGCATTTGGACAGAATAGTCTTATCACCTGCCCCTCCTATTCAATCAATTAATGTCTACCCCTCTCCCCAACAACCCCAGAAATCTGTCCTCCCTATTCTATTCTATTCTCACCGTTGATTTTTCTTCTTCTTATTTCTTTGCTTTTTTTTTTTCAATTATTGCCTTTGCAGAGTTAAAAGGCGAGCCTCGGCCTCACTCCATCGTGAAGTGAAAATGAATAATAATAATAAGAGGTGGTGGAGGAGGAGATATCAAACATTTCAATGTAAAAAGTTTATAATTGGAGAAATTAAGTGCTCATGGTGATACTTTTCGTGTCGAAAACGGATCACGTCGGAAATATTTGGCAATAAGACTCGAGAATCTGGGCAGCGAAGTCGTAGACTTGATGATAGAGTGCCGTAGACTTGCGCTCCATGGCTGGCATGACTCGGTTGCTGGGCATGGTAGACGGAATGTGGTCGAATGTAGAGGCGGATGTGGATACCAAGGCTACGGTGGCTCACGTTGGTGGCGTCGAAGGCGGAGAAGTGTACCGGGACTACAGTGGCTCGTCATGGCGTTGGAGTCGAAGGCGGAGATGTGTACCGGGACTACGGTGGCTCGTCCTGGCGTTGGAGTGCTAGCAGGGATTTGTTACTAGAGCTATGGTTGCTCACTGTGGTCTGGGCGGTGAAGGATGTCGCGGACTTGACGCTGGGCACTCCGGACTCGAGAATCTGGGCAGCGTCATCGTAGACTTGATGATAGAGTGCCGTAGACTTGCGCTCCATGGCTGGCATGACTCGGTTGCTGGGCATGGTAGACGGAATGTGGTCGAATGTGAGGCGGATATGGATACCAAGGCTACGGTGGCTCACGCTGGTGGCGGTGTCGAAGGCGGAGAAGTGTACCGGGACTACGGTGGCTCGTCCTGGCGTTGGAGTCGAAGGCGGAGATGTGTACCGGGACTACGGTGGCTCGTCCTGGCGTTGGAGTGCTGGCAGGGATTTGTTACTAGAGCTATGGTTGCTCACTCTGATGGTGGAAGTGAAGACCAATAAAACTTTAAGAGTTTCGCCCAGGTCGGGGAATCCTAACAACTAACAAGTAAGGGGTGACGAGCAAGATAAGCTTCTGTTGGCTGATTTGTTCGTGATTTTCTCTGAGGGAGATTTCCCCCTTTTATACCCAGTCTGTTACGACCTTCTGAAGATCTTCTAGACTCAACCACCCCTAAGAATCTTGGAGCTAACAAACTGACTTCCACTCGTGTAGACGTGGGTCGTAGACTCCTCTGACTTCGGGTTTAATTAATTGTCTTTTAAGACGTACATCAATTCTGACGTGGGTTGTACGCTTCATTTATCTCGGGGCTATTAAACCGTTCCCTTTGACGTGTGTCCTATGCAGGCGCAGGCTTGTGGACTTCCTCTGATTACAGGGTTACTACTCAGCCAAATAGTCTATGTAGATTACAGATGCAGGCCTGGTGTGTCTAACTTTGCTAAGGGCTTCACGCCTATTATGGGCTTTGTCAGAAATAGGCCCAAAATAATCTATCGTGTCAACATAAGCTCCCAGTTTTTACTGAGCGGACTTCTGTCGCCTGAGCATTTCTGACATCTCTTGTGTCGCAAGAAAACCCTTCGTCTCCGCGCTGAGAGAAGACCCTTCGTCTTTGCATTAAAGAAAACCCTTTGTCTCCTTTTTTCTAGGTTTTCTGGAAAAAATTCTCTCAAACTTCCTGAAACCCTAGTTTCTTGACTCGACAATGTCCAACCTTTCTGCTTTCCAGTGGCACTCCCAGCGCGCCGGACCTTATGGCGTGGTCAGAACTGGCGACAACGGGCTGACCTTGGGTCTTATTCTTGACCCTGCCCATTTTCCCGATGTGGTACCTCATGAGTATCTGATCACGGAGTCTCCCATCCCCATCTGTCGGGAGGGTTTCACAGACCCTTTGAATTGGGAAAAGAAGAGTGGCTTCCTTTGTTTCCCGTCTGTGGAGAAGCAAGTGGTGCATAAGTGGTTCGCCACTTGGCTCACAAAGCTGGAGAACAGGCTGAAGATTTATGGCCTGTGGTCGTTTGTCCAGTTGTCTCTGGTTGGGAAGCGTTGCGACCCTAGGGTATGTGCGAGTCTGCTTCCGTTCTGGAACGACTCGGTCAACTGCTTCTACTTCCCTGAGGGTCCGATGACCGTTATTTTAGAGGATATCCACTTCTTGACGGGGAGCCACGTGGCCGGTGTTCCTGTTAGTCTTCATCTTTCTGATGAAGACTACCAACCCCTCGAGATGCTCCAGATTTTGAGCACAGCCAAGAAACATCTGGATATGCCTTCCACTGCTTGGGGATTTGCTGAGGAAGTCAAGTTTTTTAGCGTCTAGTTAAGCAAGTATGTTTTCTGTTTTGCTGGCAAGCGTGTGCCGAAGCTGGTCTATGGGGTCGCCAATTTCTTGAGCTCGGCGACTTCTAAACAAATTGCCTGGGCCCCATTTTTATTAGGGTTGGTTTACCAGGGATTGCACAAGGTGACAACATGCAGCAGTCCCTTCCCAAAGTACCCAGTCGGTGGCCCTCTATGGCTTGTGCACTTATGGTCCTGCCTGTGGATGCCCTGGCTCACAGGATATCAGATGCCCTTTGGTGCCACTCCAGTCGCATGCTATGGGAATCACATGTTGGAAGCATGTTGCCCATTCCAATGACCAGTGGTTGCATGCCTCTCTGACGGGACACATCCGTCTTATTGTAGACACCGGACAAAGCGAACGTCGTGACTGGGTTCCCTTTCCTGCTGGCCATACCATTTTGAGGCGTCACCAGAAACTCACTCCGGGTCTATACTGGGATTCAGTGTTGACCTGTAGAAACCTGAGCTGCGTGACAGAGGGAGGCTTCACCTTTGAAGTCTACAATCCCCAGCTCTGTGCCCGGCAGATGGGCTTTGTGCAAGGTTCTTCGGTGCCTTTCTCTAGCACCCCCAACCTTTCTTTCCATTCGAGGGTTACCGTAACTTATCCTAAGGAATCCCTCGAGTCCTCCTTGGCCAAGAAGGCCGAGCTCCTGCGCATAGAGTTCCCCCTCGAGTTTACACCAGTATTTGCCACATAGATTTTCTCTGTCCAGTGGGCAATTACTTTTGACATCTTGTTGAAGTAAATGTCTTTCCTCCAGACCTCAGAAGAGCCTGACCTTTACCTTACCCCTGACATGATGTTGAAGGCAGGGCAGCGGCCATCTCTTGGTAAATACTTATACTCATCCTTATTTTGAACTCGGAGTCCTTTACCAACAACAAGTTACAGTTCTGGATGTAGATTCTGGGCATTCCTCACCGGAGAGCGACTCTCCCCCTCTTGTCAGGCGTCGAACTCACCAGAGTCGACTGACCCTTGCCTCTAGAAGCAAGCGGGTTGAGGAGGGGGCAGCCAGGTAAGCGCAAAGCTCCTGTCCCTGAGTCCTCTGATTCTGAGGAAGTGTCAATCTCAGTTTTCCTTCAAGCGCCGCCGGCCTACTATCTAAGATCCAACCCCCATTTTCTGTCAAGGCCCGGAACCCTCTCCTGTGATGTATGCTGCGCTTTTACTAATGAATACTGAAATTTTGCCTGCGTTAACTGTATGGTGTTGATTCCAGCAAAATCAACTAAGGCCCCAAGCCCGTCCCCCTTGACTATCCAACTAGCTGAGTCTTCTCGAGGAACGGTATGACCTTGTGTCTACACTACTCTTTATCTTTTAAAGGCTGATCACCTTTCTTTTTTCTCAGAGGTCCAACTCTGTCTGAAGAACTTGGTCCCGAGGAGAGGCTTTTGAGGAAGCTGGTCTGCTTCCTCCTTCCGTGGTAATGCATGGTAGATGTAGACTTTGCTTATTTAATTTCCATACTGATGGTTAAATTTTCACTTGTAGCCTATTCCTTCCCCTACCCCTAAAATCCCAGGTTGCCCCAGCTACTGAGGAAGCGGAGGGAATCCCAGCTGCCCAGCTACTGAGGAAACGGAGGCCCCTGCTGTTACAACAGGGGTTGCCGCTCCAGAGGTAATGGGGTGCGACAGGCACTATCCCTTCTGCTGGTGCAGATCCATCGTCGGCTAGCTGTCCTCCCAGCCAGCCATCAAATGGGACGCCTGCGGAAGGTACTTTGAGCGGCCTGAGTGATTACAATCGCCTGATGGCGAATGTGGAACATGTTGGGCATATCCTTCGCGTTGAGATCTTCTCTAAAGACCAGTTCAAGGTTCTTCAGAGCTGCATCAAGGAGATCGAGGACTCCCCAGCCACCACTATTGAGATGCAGGCAGCCTGTGAGGAGTTCGGGAGATGATTCTGGTCCGACTGGTCGGCGTACACGCAAGACATTGAAGCAGTTAATGGTGCCCAGTCCAGGATTGTTGATATCCTGAAAAAACGTACGGAAGAAGAGGCTGATCTACAACTTCTCAAGGGGCAGAAGGAAGACTTGACTTGCTAGCTTGCGCAGGTTCAGGCTAAGATTGCGGACCTTATTGGCCATGGAGAGGGATCTTAAGGAACGGGCTTTTACGGTTGACTCCCTGCTTGTAGAAAGATCTACTCATGCTTGCTGAACAGCAGGACCAAGATGAACTGAAAATCTTGGTTCCGACAGAGGAATGAAGTCACCGTTAGGAAAACCCAGGCCAAGGTTCTGACTTTCTTGGCTCATGGAGGCGGCGCACGGGGTGCCCTAGGACCAAGTATGGCGAGTTCAAGCAGGCGATGATGGCTTAGCTTTATGTGTTTTTTTGTTTTGAGGTTTCAAGGGATGACACCCTTAAAACAAACTCATTTCTTTACTTTTTTTACCGGCTGTAGGACTAACCCAGGGATGACACCCTTAAACAAACTCTTTAGTCTACAGCTATGGTAATACTTGTAAAGTTAATTTTTAGCTACCCGTTTCAAATAAATGGGAAGCGTTCGCTTAGAATCTTCCTGCGCGATTCCCAAATAGTTGTTTTATAATGCTTCAAATACTTGCCGTTAATCTTTAAAGGTTGTTTGACCCCATCGAGTGTCGACAACCTATAGCTATTTGCTGAGAAAGTCTCGCTGACTTGGTATGGCCCTTCCCAGTTTGGAGACCATTTTCCAAGGATCTGGTTTTTGGTCCTTAGGGGTAAAATCATTTTCCAGACCAAGTCGCCAACTTGAAAGTGTTTATGAACAACTTTCTTGTTGTAATGGCGGGCTATCCTTTGCTTGTGTACCTCCTATCTTGTCTACGACCTCAAGCCTTTTTCTCTCTAACTCTTCCAAGGCTATATGCATGGCTTCGTCCTGTAGACAAGGCTGGCTGACCGCGGAGTGACTTGTATCTCATTTCGATAGGCAACACTGCGTCGTGGCCATAGACTAATGCGAATGGAGTTTCTCCGGTGCTTTCGCGCTTAGTGACTCTCAAAGCCCAGAGCGTATCATCTAATACTTCATGCCACTTCTTCGGATTAAGCCTGACCATCCTCTGGATATTGTTCTTGATTAGTTTATCGGAAGCTTCAGCCTGTCCATTCGCCTGGAGGATAATACGGGGTGGAATTTAGGACTGAAAAAACCAAATTCCTCGGCGAATTCCTCACTATTGAGTTATTTAAAAGCTGTTCCATTGTCTACGACGATGTTCTGGGGAATGCCAAATCGATAGATGATGTAAGTCCGCAAGAAATTGATGACTTCAATGTGATCAATTTTCTTGTAGACTTGCGCTTCCACCCATTTAGTGAAGTAATCTGTCGCCACCAAGATATATGCATCTCCTCGACTAGAGTGAGGGTGAATCTCCCCTATTACATCCAAAGCCCAAGTCCTAAAAGGCCAAGGTTTGATTATAGGAGTGAGTTCAGCTGCTGGGGCGCGAGTTATTGTGACCATGTCGTGGCACTCTTAACATCCTTTAGCCATTTCAATGCAATTCTTCATCATTGATGGCCAATAAAAACCATGTCTACGAATAATCCAACACATTTTTATCCCTACTTGGTGTGATCCGCAGAGTCCCTCATGAGTTTCCAACATTATTGGAGTGGCCTCATCCAAGTCTACGTATCTTAAGAGGACTCCGCTCGTATCTTTCCTGTAGAGCACACCATCTAAAAGGACATATGACAGTGCCTGAATCTTGACTCGCTGCTTAGCTTCTTGACCGGGATCTGACAAAAATTCAGTTATTGGTTTCCTTCGGTCTTTATCTTGCTTCATTATGTCTACAGCCATGATCTTTTCCTCCAGCCGTAGATGCGAGCCTATTTTAGGTATACTACCCTGGTCTATCCTAGTTTTGTACGCTGATGCTAACTGTGCGAGACTATTAGCCACTACGTTTTCCTCATGTGCTACAAATTGGAACGTGATATCTTCAAAACCCGTGATGAGGCGTTTGGACTATTTCATAATAGGGCAATAGCCTGCCTTGACAGGTGCATTCTTTGTTGACCTGGTTAATAACCAGCTGTGAATCTCCCTTGATACAGGCATGTTTCGCCTTCAGCTCCAGGAGCTCCTTTAATACTGTTATCAATGCTTCGTACTCTGTGCATTGTTAATAGGTCTTACCTGGAGTCGAAAAGCCAGCCTAATGTCTTTACCCATTGGGGATATTATATGAATTCCTATCCCAGCTCCATTCTTAGTGGACGAACCATCAAACCAAGCTTGCCAGATCTCTTTGGTTACTTCTTCTTGTTCTATAGAAAAGGCTGGGGTCATGGTCGACTAGAAAATTAGCCAGCGCTTGTCCTTTAACTGACTGGTGAGACTTATATCTCAAATCATATGGAGACAAGATTAGGCTCCATTTTGCTAATTCGTCCGCTTAATAATGGACTCTCGAAAAAGTATTTAATAATAGGTGACTTAGACATGACGTAGACTTTCACCGCTCTCGATGTAGTGTCTAAGTTTCATGACAGCGTAGAATACTGATAGACACAACTTTTTTTTCGGAGCATATCTGACCTCGATCGGTTGTCAGTTGCCTTGACAAGTAGTAGATGGCCCTTTCGTGTCCCGTTCTGGTCCATTTGAGCCAACATAGCCCCTATAGTTGTTCGGTGGCCGCTACATAGAGAATAAAGGGTTTTCCTTGTTGAGGGGGTATCAAAAACTGGTAGATGCGTAAAATACTTCTTTAAAGCATTGAACGCTTCTTCGTGTTTCTCGGTCCACCTAAAGCCGTTTTTGTCCCCTCAATAGGTTGCCAAATGCTTGGTCTTTCCTGCGATATTTCCGATGAATCTGCATAGGTAATTCACCCTTCCAAGGAAAGCCTGTAATTCCTTTTTGTTCCTTGGTGCTGCTAAGTTCTGGATGGCTTTCACCTATTTTGATCAACCTCAATACCGCGTGTTGATGTACTAAGAAACCCAGAAATTGTCCAGCTTTGATGCCGAAAGTGCATTTAAGCGGGTTTTTAGTTTGAGTTGATGTTTCCTCATCTTCATGAAGGCATTTCTTAAGATGGTTGACGTGAAATTCTTCCTTTGTCGACTAAACCACTATATCATCAATGTAGACTTTCTACTGTCTTGCCAGGAGAGGCATCAAATAGAGTGTTAATTGCTCCCTGATAGGTAGCACCAGCGTTCTTTAGTCCAAATGGCATTACTACACATTCGAATATTCCTAAGGGGCACCTGAATGCTGTTTTATGTATATCTTCTTCTGCGATGAGATTTGGTTGTAACAAGAAAAACCATCCATGAATGACAAGATCTGATGCCCTGCTGTCTTGTCTATAAGATCGTCTGCGATGGGCATAGGGTATTCATCTTTTGGAGTGGCACGATTCAGATCTTTAAAGTATATACAGACTCTGATTTTACCGTTCTTTTAAAGACGGGCACGATGTTAGAAATCCTCTCTCTATAGCGTGAAGTCCTTATGTAACCTGCTCGAAAAAGTTTTTTTACTTCCTTAGTCATGCGCCTTGGTGCTTGCTGCACTGGTTTAAAAATCCTTCTTGATGGGAATGGTTGTTCTACTAGTTTACGATCTAATCCTGGCATCTCACTATAATCCTAGGCGAAACAGTCCTTGAATTCTTCAAGTACCTCCTTAATAGCATTAAAGAGTTCTTTATTTACCGAAGAACTAATAAAAAGAATCCTAGGAGAAGATTTGCTTCCTAGGTTAATGCTGACCAATGGGTCGCATGGGGTCATCAAAGACTCACGTTCTTCTGTACCACCTAAGTTGGTAGACACGGGTTTATTACAAGCATTAGGCGCTCTAAGCGGCCTCTGACTTTATTGGATACCAAGAGATATGTTGTCTATAGGAATGATTTCCATGGTAGACTTGAAGCCGTCGAAGGACGTCGGCGACTGCTTCGTTCCCTTCTTCATTCTGGTCCATAGGTTCCTTCTTTAGGAGTCTTTCGGGGGGCTCCAACTCCGCAACAGCGTTTTGCTAGTCCTTTCCAACTTCGTCTTCCTTTGCTACATCGGTTTCTTACGAGGTTTTCGCCAGATTAACCTCTTGCAGAACTTCCTCTATGTCCTTGGCAGACAGCTCATCTCCCCATCCAGTTGGAACGATCGACCCCGTCTCTGGCTTAGGGTGCGATGTTCCATAGTCTACGATGTAGTCAAACTTTCCAGATGGTTGACCAAGGGGTCGACAGTAGGGTCGTCAAGCTTATAATGCTGTTCCAGTGTGAGGTCCTTAACAGTCTTGCTCGTCTCTGTATGCAAGATACCTTTGTCACAACAGGAGTATTCATCAGCCTTGATAATTTCAATTTCAGAGTCAACTCATAACATCAACTCCTCTATGTAAAGTGGAAGGAATAGCTACCGCTTTATGGAGCCAGTCGCGGCCCAAAAGCATTAAAGTAGGGATTATGTCTATCACAAAGAAAGCGGATTTCTCTTTCCTGGCGACCGACTTCAAGGTGCACAGAGAAAACCCCTAAGCATTCAGACTTCCTACCATTTAAAACCACTCACGGCGTCATTGGTTTTAACCAAGTCGTGAGGCTTATACCCAAGCATTTTAAATATGGACAAAGGAAGACGTTTATAGTAGCTCATTGTCTACAAGGACTCGACTCACCACTATACCATCAAAGGTAGCGGTTATGTATAAAGAATGCATGTGTTTTTTTCATGCTATCAAATGGTTTCTCCAACCAATTTAGTGGGAAACCTGTTGGGTACGCAGGAGAACAAGGAAGAGGCAACTTTACCTCTTAGGGTCTCCCCATTTCACTTACTAGCGAAGTCTACAGGCAGGGTTTAAGAGCATTGCAGCTCACGACCGGCCTCATTTCCCTGTCGACATCACTTGGGATTTCACTCCAAAGCGGGGTATAGTCGAAGCTTGAGCCAGGCTCTTCTGAATGGTCTGTAGACTCAATGTGCTCTACTTCGGTGTTCAATCCCTTTGTAGGCACCTTGGCCGGTAGATTGTCTCCCGAGAGGTAGGGCCCAGGCCTCTTAGCGACGTGACTTAGACGTCTGTCCCTTTTTTTGCGAGCCCTTGGTGGCAAAGTGGTTTTGTCCACTGCCTTCTGCCAATATTTGAAGGGTTAACCGTTTTAATTACCCTTGATCTCTTAGAACCAAGGAGAGTTTGACATACCTCGACAAAGTCTCCAACGAAGGATCGTATCCTACTACCGTCCGCGTTGGTACCTGTTGCGATTCCGAAGAAGCGTTGTTAGTTTCACAAATACCGTAGCCGTAGAGCGCGCGGGTTTGACCACAATCTCCCCATTTGAGGACAAGTCTATAAGTTTGAGGAAGTAGTTGACACAACAGGAGATGCAGAGCGAGTGATAGGATCCTGTTTTGAGCTATAAGCTTGCATTTCTGGCAGAGCATCCTCTCATCAAGGAACTGAGCTATTGGTGGTCCTGTCCGGAGCGCCTGGATGTCTACCTTAGGCGTCCGTGTCTCGGCTTGTTCCCTCTTTTAGACTGCTGGGTTCTATAAGATCGTTTCCTCTACGTTTCCAGAGAGATTCACTAGAGTGGCCATGTCTCTCCTGCCCCGGCTTTACCCCTTGTTGAGAGGATGAATCATTAAACTCCAGATGTCGTTTGGACGCTCGAATGACGGGGCTGCTGTTCGGGTGCTCTACCTCGACCATGAGGGCCACCTCTTCCTCCTCGGGTAGCTGGCCTGGCTCTGCGCTTGGGGGGCTCTTGAATCCCCTTTGTGAATTGTTGGAGGCGCTTCGCGAACTTGGGGAAACTATTCCCATCACTACTTCCTCGAGTGGGGTCAGGTCATACAGGAATCCCTCTGGTTATTCTACAAATACTTCCGAACGTATTGCATCTATCAGTGGTGTGCGTGTCATCCATGTGCCAACAACAGAGGCTGGGCGTCACTTCCTTGACCGGACAGGTGACTATACCCTTATCAACATGCGACGGAAGAGGGCATTCGCCACCAAAGTCTCCCCGGGAACCTTTATATCCTGCAGGGAAAAGTCTGTATTAGTTTCGATGAAATTGATGTCTACATCAGCAACATCGAACATATGAATGGCTATTTCGTCGTCAAAAGGTCTGTCGTCGACCATAGTGACTTCGTCTACTTCGGAAAGAACAATTCCTTTGATTTTACAAGGTCTTGAATTATATTCCTGAATAATAGACAATCTCTGGCGTGTGCGTAAACGACCCATGCCATTTGCAGTAATTTCTAGTCTTTTCTCTTTCTGTCGGGGGGCTCTATAGCCTGGTTTAAGCTTAATCTGCTTCCGTTGGATGAGCCAATCAAAGATCGCATCTGCCTTGTCTACGTCGAAAGAATATTTTCTTTCTTCACCAGATTTCTGGGACGTTTTGGCTTTTGAGTTTTTTCTTACTAGAGGCTCACAAACCGTTGCTTCGCCTTTCACGAATTCGGCCATGTCTACCTCCAGGATTTCCAACTGATAAGCGTGCTTAGACTAGGCTTTTTCCATCAGTAACTGATGGTACTCAGTCGCTCCTAGACAGGTCATACAGGTCATTAAACCTTTCTCCCTGTAGCTTCTTCTTGAAAGGCATAGACACGCGTTTAACACAATCATCAACTGATCCCTTTCAGGAATTGCTGGTCTACAGCGAAGAATCGCCTTTCGTAGACGCATGAGGAACTGTCCTAGGTGTTCTCCAGCGGTTTGCTTATGTCGCATCACCTCAAAGATTGACATGGTGTCTAAACGAGCAAATGCTTTCGTAAAGGAAGACTGCATTTCCGCCCATGATGTTACTGATCCAGGAGGTGGACTCGCATACCATGTGAAGGCATCTCCCGTAAGAGAGTTCGGGAATAACTTTAGCTTCCAAAAATCATTGGCTGCAACATCCCCTGCCTGATGAGTGAACCGGGCTATATGCTCCATGGGTGTCATCTCATCTTTCCCCGAAAAACATGTAAAATCAAGTACCCTGTACCCCCTAGGCAGGGGATAATCCCTGTCGATGTAGATAGGGTACGGACTCCTGTATAGACCAGGGTCGTCTTGCCTGACAGTGCCAGGTACCATCTGCTCTAAGACCTGAACAATTGTCTCTCTCAGATTCTGTGGTGCTGGTGGTACAGGATCGAACTGTTCCCGAACATATTCCTGACTCACTTTTTCTGGAGGATAAGACACCCTTGTATAGCTCGAGGTGGCTGTGGGTTTACCGAGACGTTAGTGTAGAAGCTCTCTGCCCGTGGTAAACTTCCCATAACGGAGCTTCCCCTGGAGGTATCTCCTCTACAGGTGCTTTGCCAGGCCGACGAGAGGGTATGGCACTTGCATACCTATTTGTTTCACCTTGAGCTTCTATCTCGTCGTCTACGGGGTTCACTGCATATACGGCATTTGCCCTCCAAGATGTGGAGACCGAGAGGTAGTAGGCCTTGGTGGGGACATCCTGTCCCTATTGCTGACCTCTGTAGTGCGTGGGTTGGCGCCGTCCCAAGGTTCATCTCCCTGGAACGATACATTGCGCCTCTCTACGCGTCGGGCATCTCCCATGAAGGAATTCTCCCTGTCTAAGGGGGTACTTGGCCTTGTAGCGGCATTTGGCCTATTCGAAACACTGAGTTGCTCCAAAATCTGAGCCATATTGTCTTGTAATCCAGTGATATGTCTGTCCATTAGGCTGCTCATATCATTGAATTCTTTATGGAATTCATGCCTGGATATGAACTCAGAAGGAGTATGTACCTCGGAATCAGTTTGATTCGCAGTTTCTTGGCTTCCTAGAGCCGCATTCTCGACGTTTAGGTCTCCAGGTATGGTCTGACCATCTCCATCTAATGGAGGGGGAGGATCGTGATTAGCTCCGCTCCTGGCACTTTTTGCCATCTGAAAATTTTAAGTTTCACGTCTCCCACTGTGGCCGCCTAAAACGTGTTTGCGTAAAAAACGGATCACGTCGGAAATATTTGGCAATAAGACACATAGGATTGTAGATGTGGTCGACAGTAAGTAATTGAATGAAATAGATCGAATGTAAACAGTTTTACAGCAAGTAAAGAATGCTTACAGCCATAAAAATAAAACCAAGGACGGTAGTAAGGTCGTAGACTGGCTACTGTGCTCCGTAGACTCGAGCGGGTCGTAGACTTGACGCTAGAAACTATAATCCAGCAGGTATGGGCGGTGAAGGATGTTGCAGACATGATGCTGGGCACTCCGGACTCGAGAATCTGGCAGCGTCGTCGTAGACTTGATGACAGAGTGCCGTACACATCTCCGTCGAAGGCGGAGATGTGTACCGGGACTACGGTGGCTCGTGGCTCGTCCTGGCGTTGGAGTGCTGGCGGGGATTTGTTACCAGAGCTACGGTTGCTCACTCTGATGGTGGAAGTGAAGACTAATGAAACTATAAGAGTTTCACCCAGGTCGGGGAATCCTAACAACTAACAACTAAGGGGTGACGAGCAAGATAAGCTTCTTTTGGCTGATTTGTTCGTGATTTTCTCTGAGGGAGATCTCTCCCTTTTATACCCAGTCTGTTACGACCTTCTGAAGATCTTTCAGACTCAACCACCCCCAAGAATCTCGGAGCCAACAAACTGACTTCCACTCGTGTAGACGTGGGTCGTAGACTCCTCTGACTTCGGGTTTAATTAATTGCCTTTTAAAACGTGCATCAGTTCAGACATGGGTTGTAAGCTTCATTTCTCTCGGGGCTATTAAACCGTATCCTTTGACGTGTGTCCTATGCAGGCGGAGGCTTGTTGACTTCCCCTGATTACAGGGTTACTATCCAGCCAAATAGTTTGTGTAGATTACAGATGTAGGCCTGGTGTGTCTAACTTTGCTAAGGGCTTCATGCCTATTATGGGCTTTGTCAGAAATAGCCCAAAATAATCTATCGTGTCAACAGATACAAGCATGATAGTCGTTGGTTGAATGGTGACAAACAAGGAAATCGAGTATTCGTCTTTTTTGTGTAGGTTTTCTGCCTTTAAAAAAGTAGAGTATTTTTCAGACGAAGCTCTCATTGACTACGTCAAGAAGAACCCTATTATCGACTACTAGACCTGAAGTTAAGACAAACGAGCGTGATCATTCGAAGTCGAATGCGACGCATCCGAAGTTGGAATAGGAGAGGGTTGATGTAGGAAGGGAGACCCATCGTTTATTTCAACGAAAAGCTCAATGGGGCGAAACTCAACTACTCAACGTACAACAAGAAGTTCCTAGCTATCGTTCGAAGTAACCACAAAGATTGGGATGTCAAGCTAGCTCATGCTGAATTCACCTACAATAGAGCACCGAGTTCGACAACCAAGTCCTCACCCTTTGAGGTAGTCTATGGCCTCAACCTTTTAGTTCTATCGATCTAACGCATCTCCCTAATGCGAAAACAGTCAGTCGAGATGCCGAAGAACATGCCAAGGAGATGAGATTGCTCTATGAGAAGAATCGTGCTCAGATAGAGAAGGCTAATATTCGATATTAGGAAAGAGCAAATCGCGGGACAAGAGCGAATGTTTTTCAGCCAGTAGACTTAGTGTGGATTCATCTGAGGAAAGAATGATTTCCTGTAAAGAGGAAGAACAAGCTGATGCCTCGAGCTGAAGGGCCTTTCAAGATCATCGAGTACATCAACGACAACTTACAAGGTGGATCTCCTAGGAGAATATGGAGTATCTCCCACTTTCAATGTCAAGGATCTCATTCTGTTTGTGGAGGATGACGACGATGTGAGTTTGAAGACAAACTCTCTTCAACAATGTCAGGATGATACAAGGACGGTCATCGTTTCGCCCACACCTCGGCCACCGTCGCCTACTGGAGGTATCAACTTGCTGGTCATTGAGTAAGCGAGGCGACTAGAGGAGCACCGAGCAATACGACTCTCAGACGACGAGCAACCCAAAGGACAGTTATAATATGACGGTTCAGGTCTGACAACTTGCATCCTAAGAGTCGCGTCTGCTCTTTTATCTTTCAGATCTTGTCGGAAGGAAATGATATATTTCCCTTCCTTACTTCTGATTTTATTTCCCTTATCTTTTATTTCGTTTCTTTTATTGTTTTTTCTATGAGCGGTCTATATAAGCTTTGCCTTGTAAGAGTTGAACAACCGATTATTATTCAGACTTTTAAACCTATATTAGACTTTTGTCATTTTATTCGAAGGAGTGGATTCTTATTCAACCTCGTTCTTTATTTGTTGGATTTCTAAGTACAGATTGAGTAGAATGTATCAACCGGTGGTGGTGTGCCTGTATCTTCCGTGTTATTCCTTGCCCTCGTTCTTGTTCACGGTAGTATGTCTGTATTCGTGCGGCAAGCGAGTTCTATCCGAGTCTTCTTTTACGGTGATGTATCTGTATCCATGGAGGTTGATCTCAACTTATCCTTTCATACATATCCATTCAGCCATCCGGTTTCGTTATCTTCCCGTCCGACCATTCTCACGTCACTCCATTCCGCACCCACAATCACGTCCCTCATTGTTTCGATATTGGAATCATCTATTCCTTCCCGCGACTAAGAAATTAGGCAAATACTTGGACTTGAAATGTCAAGTTGCAATGTCAACATTGAGGGAATCGCTCACTCTCCTCAGGGGCTGACTTGAAAAGAAAAAAAAGTAGAGTCTATCCATATGTTGAGACGTGGATGTGAAGTGAAAGCGTCATTATGATAGAATACCGTATGCGGACACATGTATTGCACCTCCACACCATAAAACAAATATATTTGTGATGGTCACTTTCAATGCCCACAATCTCATTAAATTTTGGTCTCTGTGGGGGAGAGGGAGTGGCATTAAATTGGTGCTTTTCTGTACCCTGCAAATGGAGAATGCCCGCCCCCCTTCTCCTTCTCCTTCTTCCGCCCACCCAATAATTGGTGGATGGTATTTCTATTACCATGAATGCCTTTGTGCCCCCATCCCCACCCACTATTATTATTATTATTATTATTATTTTATTAAAAAGATGTGTTAATGTCCGACGATGTAATCGCTCCTCCTTTTTATCTGTTTTACGAAGTTTAAACTTAGAAAAAATTGGGTTCGTGTTTATTAAGTTTTAGCATCCACAATCAGAAACAAAGTGGGGATCATGCATGCATGAATTACTGCTAATTGTTTGGCTTCTTTTTTTTTTTAAAAAAAAAAAATGGCAAATGCAAGCAAGCATACATCTTCCCTTTAGTCTTTACTTTTAAAAATAATATGTATTTACATGCTTTTGGATGTCTGTATTGACAAGAAGTTGTCGAATTAATAGGTCGGCATGCTCCAAATCAGGAGGAGGAGGAGCGAACATTTATTGGAGGCAAAAAGACGAAACATTTGTATAAAATGTTTAAAGGTGTTGGCATGTCCCAACTCAATAATACAAACCCAAGAAGATAGATATCATATCACGTTTCTATGGTGTATTTTTTTCTCTATTTTAGGCCCATTATTTTTTTTGATTTTTCGTTTAAAAAACCTAGAAAATCTCCACCCATGTGGATGGATGGATGGTGGTGCAAATAAAAATTTCATAAAAAAACATAAGAAAATAGCAAAGCATGCCTGTTTGATCCATCTTACTAAGACTTCGGGTTCAAGTGTGTGATGATCAAATAATTTACGGGATTTGGGTTTATTTTTTCCGTGTGAATGGCTTTGCTTTTTTGCTTTGATCGGATTAATCAGTCAACGGGAAAGAGTATGTTTGCAGGAATAGTTTGTCCTGGCTTAACTTAACGAGACAACATGACTGCACCGAGTCCAATTGTTTGTTTGTAGGAATTGTTTTCCGCCCCCATATGATTTTACGCTATCAGAATCCTATCCACGATACTAATATATGAGCAGACATCGATAACTCATATGGAGAAAGGAAATCTCCAACATATCAAATATTGATTTGATCGG